>CM038224.1:33070585-34351287 GCA_021442155.1 Cymbidium sinense
ATAACATACTTGATCACCTGAATAAGTACATCTTTGGATTTGCATGGCGTCCTGAAAAGATGAATTTTTTATAGGTCTCCTCTTTCTTTTCTCGTCATAGATTTGAATGGCGACTCTTATAAGAATTTTCCTCCATAATATTTTTGAAGTTTCAATGATTAAAGGATAATTAAATACCCTAATTAAATTCTTATGGCTTGGATGCTTGGGATTTTCTTTGAATGAGCTCAACTTAGTGCCTTGATGGTGCTTGCAAGAGAAATTGAACTTTGGTTGGGTATTGAGTGAGTTTAAAATCTCCCTCACCTCTCGTATTTTCAGCATAGGCAAAATCGAGAATGAGAATTTCAATTGAGCTTGAGAGTGCTTGGAAAACTTGGAGAAGCTTGCCTTAGGTCCTCAGAGCTCAATCAAATGCAAGGTGAGTGAAATGAATTGAAATGAGGGGGAGTATATCTCCCCCTACTTGGATCAAATGGCCGAGAGTCTCCTTGCCATTTTGATCAAATTGCTCTAATTGAATGGGTTTGTTAGGTTTTTGTGAGCTTCATGTGGTTCGGTTTTGGCAGGGGAGTGTAGTGGAGAAGTTGCCCAAGTGTTAAATGAGAGTATGGAGTGATTACATGTGCTCATTTTCTATTGGGTGGTCGTTTGGCCATGGGTTCGGTCATGGCTGACCTAAACCCATTGGGTCATGTTCACCACCCTCATTAGTGCCCATTTGGTCCACTAAGATGGGGCCAAGTGGCCATGAAAAGGAATTGGCCAAATTGCAAGTGAATTTGGCCAAGAGTTACCCTTTAGCCCAAGGGTAAAATGGTCATTTGGCTTTGATTTTAATTTGGGTAGATTTTGAATAGTTTGAAATAGGGTTGGGACAAATTTCAAGGAATTTGAGTTGATTTGATATCATTTAGCTCATGTTGACTCATTTAGGTCAAACTGGGTCAACTTTGGTCAAGTTGACCAATTTATCAAATTGGGTCAAACCAAGGGTTGGGTCAAGTTCATATGACCATTTGGAGTGGTTTGGTATCATTATTTTGGTTCAATTTGATTTATATTTTATTTTGATTCATTTGAGTTCACTAAGGTCAAATGGGTCAAGTTGACCAATTTGACCCATTTGACCCAATTGGGTTAGTCATGGGTTGGTTTAGGTTTTGTTAGTCATTTGAAATATTTTGCAAGCTTTGGTTTCAATCAATTTTGGTTTTTGATTTTGGCTTGATTTGACCTTTTAGGTCAAGTTGGGTTCATGGTCAATTGGGCTAGGTTGGGTCTAATTGGCCAATTGAGGCTTTGGTCAAGTTCAACAAGTGATTTAGAATGAATTTGATCTATTGGTTGCAATCAATTTGGCTTAGATCAAGATTTCACACATTTTGACCTTTTAGGTTGACTTGGGTCAACTTGGGCCAAGTGGCCAATTAGGCTAGGTTTGGCTCAATTGGTGACTTGGTCATGTTCAATCATTGATCATAAACTGGTTTAGATCAATGGTTTCAATCAATTTGACCTATAGTTGATCTTGGCTAGTTTGGGTTTCATTTTAGCTAAGTGTTGACTTTATCAACACTTAGGTTTGACTTGTTTGGACCCAATTTGAGTGATTGATCATCTCATGATGATTGTTGCTCACAATGTGAGGCTAAGGTGGGCTTAGTTCAATCCAATTTGGGTAGGATTAAAATTTGGCTCAAAAAAGGTGCTTTAGGTCACTTTGGGTCAAGTGAGCATACGTGAGTCAATTGACTTGATCAAGGCTTGATTCAAGTTTGGTTGAACTCACATATGGACTTATAATGAAATATAAATCCATTTATAAGTGGTTTGGAGTCAAATGAGTTTTGATTCATTTGACAATTTCAAGTCAAAAGGGTGAACATGTGTTTGACTTGGGTTAGTTTTGATTTTGGTTTGATAATTGAAGTTTGTCTTTATATTTGGATTCATGATTGAAGGGTTTATTGAATCATGAAGAAAATCCAAGGGTTTGGATTGATTTGAATTTGATATGGCTAAGTTCAAGAATTTGACTTGAAAGAGCATAGGTTGGGTTTAGTTTAGATTTGGGTTTGAGTTTTGAATTGGATTTGGTTATTTGAATTTATATGTCATTTCTATTTGTAAATATAAATGAGAATATAAATGGGTTATGAGAAGATCTCTTGAATTTGAAGTGATTTGGATTGGATTTGTGCTAAGTCCATAAGATGGAATCAAAGTGACTTAAGAAAGATTTTTGGATTTGGACTTGAGTTTTCGATTTGGTTTTGAATTTATATTTCATTTATATTTGTGAATATAAATGAGAATTTAAATGGGTTATGAGAAAATTCTTTGAGTTTGAATTGATTTGGATTTTTGGAATTGATTTGAATGATTTGAGAAAAATCATTTAAGCTGAAAACTGATTTTAATTTGATTTGGAATTTAGTTTGAGTTTGAAGTTGATTTGGATTTGAAGATCATTTGAATTTGTGGTTGGTTTGAATTTGAAGTTGACTTGAAAGAAGGGAGTACGGATTGGATTTAAGTATTAGGGTAGGCAAATTTTCTTAACCCCCCTAAGGCATAACCTATTCCTATCGCTAATTCTTCTAAGTCTCTAAGGTCAGGTTAAGTGTTCACCTAATCACTATAAGTGTCTTAAGACTAAAGAAACTCTTAATGTCTAAGAGGAATCCTACGTCTAAGATTGAGAAGTTGATAGCTCAATCCAAAAGTGAGTTCAATAGTAGCCGAGCTCTACCCTTATACAACCCGGATTACAAATGAATAATTACAATTAAAAGGGAATTCATGTTATGAGGGTCTTCATTCTTCATTCTTCATTCTTCATTTCTCCATTTCTTTCTTTCTTCATTTCTTTCTTCCTTTCTTTTCTTCTTCTTTCTTCCTTTCGATTTGACTTGAAATGTGGTTTTCTCCAAGGCTTCACATGGTGCATAGGACTTGGTCTTATGACCAATGTTATCCTAATCCCCCATAACATTCATTCCAAATCTTAATTATAAAAAAAATTACATCAAATGGGAAAGATAAATCTAACTAAACTTGCAAAATAGAGAGTAGCTAAACATACCACACAACCCAATCAGTTATAGGAATAATTTGGACTTTGCATCCCACACATGGGCAATCAAGTCCACCTGTCCTAGTTTGGATTATGCTTAGGGGTATAAGCAACATGTACAGCAAAAGCAATTATATTTTTATTACAACAGCCCTTAAGCGCAATCCCCAGTAAAATATATGATTAGACTAAGATCGCTCTATCATTTAGTCTACATACTTAACATCCAGTCTAAAAATATTACATCATAAAATAAAACTAGGCATCAAACCATGCACCGACCTAACATAGAGCTAGAAATGGTTACTTAGCCTAATGTGTGTGTCATTTAAGGCTTGTATGGTATATCTTAACTAGGATTTAAGGTAGGAATTTTCTAAGTGTGAAGGATTCAACTTAGAGGGTGGTTTCATTTTAAGTGATTTAATTGATTTGTCAATTTTATTTGACGATTTGATTTGATTTGAGTGAACCTACATTTAGTTACTAAATGTTGTAAAAAGAAGAAAAGAGAAAAGAACTTCTTTTTCATCCCTACCTTAAGTAATTTCTGAGGCAGATTCATTAATGATTTTTCTTTAGTGAATGTTTTATTATGTGTTTTAATTAACCCAAAGTTTAGATTTGCTCCAAATAAAGCTATTAAATAAGAAAGACATCTTAGGATTAGTTAAGGTGAATTACTATGACATAACACACAACCATTTATTTTTTTCCAACATGTATACCATGCATATGAATAATCCTAAGCATACCTATACATACAATGCAAATCTTAGCACACCTTAATGATGAATGCAAAGATATGTTGTTTAAGAAAATTTGAATATTCCATGAATGCAAGTTTTTATTAAGTAGAAAAGAGAGACTCTTTTATCCATCAATCAAATGCACATCCACATGTATAAAAGACATAAGTGAGTACGGTGCCATTATTTTCTATACCAGGTTGTAAGGTACAAGACCTACTTGGGGCTACTTAAAGCCTCGCAACCCCAGGATGTCTAGACTAATATATCACTTTTCTTAAATAATGTGCATATACAAGAAGAAGCAAATGGATGAAGAATCATGTAAAAGATTTTGTTTGATTTAGTTGTTTAATTTACATGTGTAATGTGAAGATCTTTCTTAAGTCAGAACATAGAAATGCATAGGAATAGAATTAGGCTAGTGTTATGTTCTTTTCAAATGAACTATTCACTTTGCAAATCCTATTCAAATCCATGTTATGAGAAGAGAAGAAGATCACATAATGCACATCTTATGCTATAATCAAATGCAAGCTTATAACTACTTATAAGTAGCACACTTCATTTATAGCCTTTGATTTATAGGTTTTGAAAATAATTTTTGATTTAATAGTGATAATAGCCACTTATATTATTAATCTTTAGCCAAAACATGCAAGTTGACATAAAAGGAAACATTTATTTAATTGACTTTTTAAAAGATCTGAATGCATGATTTCATATGGCATACAATATTTAGCATGCTTGGAAAAAAATAAAGTGATGTAAGCATATGATTTCATTCTCCCTAATTAATTCCTAAGGACAATCCTATAAGATAAGATTATTCAAAGTAAATCAAAATTCTTTAAAGAGATTTTTATTTTTGAATTTGATTTGACTTAGGAAATGTGAAAAGAGTTTGTTGATCCTAACCCATTTTTCTTATTTGTGAATTGATTTAGTTTAATTTTAGAATAATTAGATTGCTTTTATATTTTGTTTAGGTTAAGATATGAATTAAATCTATTATTTATCCCTTACCTACACCACTTTAATATAATTAAATAAATAATTATGAGCCAACATATGATATGTAACCACATGGAATTTAAATCAGTAATGCATCTAAGAAATAAAGGGGCTTAATGCACTTGGCTCACAATTATTGATTAATTAAGCTAAAGGATTTTCATAAAGTACTTTCATAACCTTCCCACACATGTGAGTTGGATATGATTTTCTCAAACTTACCTTAGGCTTTTAAACATCTAAGGATCTATTCAACAAGGGATTGATTTATTTCAGATTGGTTTTGAAGGTATGATTAGATTAATTAAGTAGATCATTAGTGGATTAATCCTTAATTATATTTGGACTAAGAAAGAAAGGTAGAATAACTTAGGAAAAATATCCCAAACCCATTTCATTACCCTCCTCCTTAAACAATGTTTAATTATCTCAATTAAGGGATTAACTCATTGTTCATATGCTTAATTAATCTTAATTATATTAAGGGGGTGATTAGGGGTTCATTAATTAATTTCTCTAATCAACTCATTAATAAATTCCAAGAAAATTAAGGGAGGCAGAAGTCCTTCTCCTAAACATGTCTAAGAAGTTTGGAATTAATTAACTAAGAAATTAAGGAGTAATTAAGGTAATTCAATTTTTAATTAAACCCTAATTAAGAAAAATTCACTATTCAAAATTAATTATAAGTAATTTTATTGGATTTCCCTAAAATACCTTTAAAATGAGCCCTCATTTATATTTTTGGATTTTTCTACATTTAATTATAATTTTATGATGTTTTTGTGATTAATGGATAATTAAAATAGCATAATTAATTAACTAATCCCATCGGTGCCACGTGGACTGCTGACACGGCACGCTTTTCACATGGTGCGACGGGATTGGTTATTTAAGTTATCACATCACGCACCGCATCAGTTAGTGATAGGACACACTTTTCCCTAGGCTATCTGATCAATATCGGATGGCCAGGATTAATCTCGTAGTTCTAAAGGGTTTAAACTAGAGATCTAATGTGATTAAATCAGGGTCGTCCGTCCAAAACACAAGGGATGGATGACCCATGATTCATCCGTGCCTAAGCTGTGGGAGACAGAGGCCGTTTGTCCTCCACCACTTGATCTGAGCTCAGATTATGTTGAGATTTACCCCACACCATCAAGAGGTATATGGAAGAACATCCAGCGGCTAGGATCTAGTGGGATTATAATTCCCTTCACAAAGGACCAAGTATTTTTTAAAGGAGGATCGGTTTCGAACAATACCTCATGGGAGGCTATCACCAATGCTTCCTACGGAGGAGGTAGCTTCGTCTAGTGGAGATGAAGCCCTGTTGAAAGTTTCAAGTCTTGATTTGAAGTGGATGGCTCAATTGACCAATCTCCCCTTCAATGGCAATCGAATTTAGTCAAGGTGAGGCTTTCTATGGCTTGGAGGCTTGGGAAACACTTTGGGTGAGCTTCACTAGCTCCTTGATGGTGCTTGCAAAGTGAATTTGGGTTTGGTGGAGGATTGGGTGAATTGAGTTTGGAATTACCTCCCTGTTTGGCTAAAACTAAGAAAGAGAAAATGGGGGGTGCTCAGGAATGCTTGCCAAGGCTTGGAGAAGCTTAGTTTTGGTTCCTATGGCTCAATCAAATTCAATGTGAGTGTTTTGAGTGGGAATGAGGGGAAATACATCTTCCCCCTCCTTGGATCAGATGAGAATATCTTTGTCATTTGTGATCAATTGCTTTAATTGATTGGTTTGTTTAGGCTCGTTTTAGGCAGAGAGGTGGAGGAGAGGGAGTGCACATGTGCTAGGTGAGTGTATGGAGTGATCCAAGTGGTAAATTTCCATTGGAGGGGTTGGTTTGGCTTTGGGTTGGGTCATGGCTAACCCAAACTCATTGGCACCACCCTCCTTAGTGTTCATGTGCTCCACTAGGGGGATGCCAAGTGGCCATGTGAAGGAATTGACCAAATTCCAAGTGAATTTGGCCATAAGTTACCCTTTGACCTAAGGGTAAAAGTGTCATTTGGCCTTGAATTTGATTTGGGCAGATTTGAAATTATTCAAAAGTGGGTTGGGCCAAATTTCAAGTGATTTGAAGTTCATTTGGTTTGAATTGGTTCAATTTGACCCATTTAGGTCAAATTAGATCAATTTGGGTTAGGTTGACTAATTGGTCAAATTAGGTCAAACTATGGGTTAGGTCAAGTTCAAATGATCATTTGGAGCCTATGGGTATCATTGATTTGGTTCAATTTGATTTTGGTTCATTTAGGTTCATTTAGGTCAAATGGGTCAAGTTGACCAATTTGATCCTTTTGACCCAATTGGGTTAGGTCATGGGTTGGTTTAGATTTGGTTGATCATTTGAAATGTATTGCAAGCTTTGGTTTCAATCAATTTTGGCTTTGTTTGATTTCAAGTTGATTTGGCCTTTTAAGTTAAGTTGGGTTTATCAATTATTGGGCTAGGTTGGATCTAGTTGACCAATTGAAGCTTTGGTCTAGTTCAAAAGTGATTTAAAATAAATTTGACCCATTGGTTGCAATCAATTTGGATTAGATTAAGATTTGATCCATTTTGACTTTTTAGGTCAATTTGGGTCAAGTTGGGTCAAGTGGCCAATTAGGCTTGGTTTGGCTCAATTGATGGCTTGGTCAAGTTCAATCACTGATTATGGATTGGTTTAGATCAATGGTTTCAATCAATTTGGCATATAATGGATTTTGGCTAGTTTGGGTTTCATTTGAGCTAAGTGTTGACCTGGTCAAAGGCTAAGTTTGACTTGGTCTGACCCAATTTGAGTGATTGATCATCTAGGATGATTGTTGTTCATAATGTGAGGCTTAGATGGGCTTAGTTAAATCCAATTTGGGTTGGATTAGAATTTGGCTCAAAAAGGTCCTTTAGGTCACTTTGGGTTAAGTGAGCCTAAGTGGGTCAATTGGCTTCATCAAGGCTTGATTCAAGTTTAGTTGAACTCACATATGGACTTATGATTGAAATATAAATCCAATTGCAAGTGATTTGAAGTCAAATGGATTTTGATTCATTTGATAATATTAAGTCCAAATGGTGAATATGGGTTTGACTTAGGTTAGTTTGATTTTTGTTTGATGACTGAAGTTTATGTTTATATTTGGTTTGTGATTGAAGGATTGATTGTTTGAAGAGAAAATCTAAAGGTTTGAATTGATTTGAGAATGATTTGGCTAAGTTCAAGAATTTGAACTTGAAAGAGGATAGGTTGGATTTTAGTTGGATTTGAACTTTTGAATTGATTTTGTTTATTTGAATTTATATTTCATTTATATTTGTAAATATAAATGAGAATATAAATGAGTTATGAAAAAATCGTTTGAGTTTGGAGCGATTTGGATTTGATTTAAGGGAGTTCAAGGATTTGACTTGAAAGAGTTTAGGTTTGATTTTGGTTGGATTTGGAATTGAGTTTTGAATTAGTTTTGGTTATTTGAATTTATATTTCATTTATATTTATGAATATAAATGAGAATATAAATAGAATATATGAGTTTTGAATTTGAAGTTGATTTAAATTTGAAGTTGATTTGAATTTGAAGTTGGTTTGAATTTTGAAGTTGGTTTGAATTTGAGTTGATTTGAATTTAATTTGAATTTAAAATTGATTTGAATTTGAAGTTGGTTTGAACTTGAAGTTTTACTTGAAAGAAAGAAGTAAGGATTTGGTTCAAGTTAAAGGGTAGGCAAGTTTTTCTAATATCCCTGAGGCATGACTTATTTCTATGGGTAACTCTTTAAGTCTCTAGAGTTAGGTTATGTATTCACCTAATCACTATAAGTGTCTTATGACTATGAAACTCTTAATGTCTGGAGGAGTCCTTATGCCTAGGATGAAGAAGTTGAGAGCTCACTCCAAAAGTGAAGGAACTTTTAGTTCTTTTCAAGTGAAGAGGAGCGAGAAGAGGAAGATAACGCTATTCCGACCTTTGCTTGCCCAGGTGCAAAGGCAAATATAGTGGCAGATGAAAGTGAAGGATAAAAAGATCTCTCAAATGAATTCAAAGATGAATCAGATGATGACGTAGATGAATCTTATGATGCAAATGATACAAAGGAACATTCTTGCGGTCACACTAGTTCCTCCTGTCAATCATCAAACAACCAACACTGGCCATCAATACCGGTTGAGCAAGCACCACAAACCTCTGGAGCACAAAGTGCTCATGATGGTAGAAATGATGTCAATCAATTGACTGCTCCACCCATCCTCCAGCAAATATTGAGCACATCTGAGCTAGTGACAGCTATACAGCTCGAAACCATCATAAGTAAAAAAATCAAAGCTATCAGCTACATTAGGTGGAGCGGTGAAACAGACCATATCAGAATATGACCAAGTGTCATATCCTAAAGATTACTCAGTGCTGAAATTCCATTCATTTGATGGCAATGGTAACTCCATGCAGCACTTGGCACAATTCAAAGCAACTTGTGGAAATCGGGGTAATGCACTATTATTGTTCATTAGCAGCTTAACTTCAACTGCTTTTGAGTGGTACGCAGATTGTCAAATGTCTCAGTTAAGACATTCGTCGAGCTAGAGGCAATATTTATCAAAAGATTTGTCAGTGCAGTCCGAAAGACTATAATAGCTGATCTCATCGCAGAGAAGAGAAAGAATGATGAGTCAATTATAAAGTACATAACTCGCTAGCGAGATATGAGTATGAAGTGAGAGCAATAACTAGAAGAAGAACATGCAATTCAATTGTTAATGGGAAATATTGATGATAAAATGGTGTCCTATTTATGCATGGTTTCATCCACCTTCAAAGAACTATTGGATGAGTGGAAAATTTAAAAGTTGAATCTTTCCGAGCCTGAAAGCCATTCAGATAGAACAAAGAAATGGAAGTTCTCAGAATCAAGGAGGAGTGAATCTCACACTGCTTCATATGATTCAAATAGAGGAAGGAGAGAAACTTACAATGTAGATAAGGAGAAACAGCCTATCTATTTTGAAGAAAAGGTTAAATAGTCCTTCAATTCTCAACCAAAATTAGTTCTCGGGGGCAATGATTAACCTAGAACTTTCTCAGGCAATGGTGATAGCCCAAGGCAATCATTAGGAGATGATGATCGAATGAATCCATCTCTTAAGGAGAAGATGAACAAGGAATACTCATTCAAAAGGGAAAGTGTGGCCAAACTATTCCAGCAAGCACTCAAGGCAGGGTTGGAGTTGCCATAATGTAAAAGACCTAAAGAGTCCGAACGAACTGGCAACCCAAATTACTATCCATATCTTTGGGTCGTTAGCCACCCTATAGAAGATTACTATGTATTCAAACATTAGCTAGAAAGAAAATACAGGAGAGGTGAATTCATGCTATCTAATAGCATTCTTATTCACCCAAAGAATGAATCTACTAGGGTGGTTACGTCCTCTTCTGTGCCCCTGCAGCAAAACAAAGCAAAAGAAAAGATAGTTAAGGATGACAAATGGGAGACTGCGGTATCAAAGAAAACTATAAAGATGCTGAAGCAATTAGAAGGCATTTCATGTGTGAGATGGAAATCTCCACTTGAACTAGTGTTGGAACCAAAGGTAGAATCTACATCAAAAGGTTCTGCTCTTCAGAAGCAGTCTAGGGTGATTGGTGTTCCTCAAGAGAAGCTATCCAGAACCCACCAAAACTCCTAAAAGACTTGCCCAAAAGAAGATAAAGAAGAAATCTACTACCCAAAAGATTAATCTTGAAGAATATCAACAACTAACAAGACATCCAATTAAGCTTACTAATTTCATGTTGGGACTCCAAATCATTGAAATAAATGATGAAGGAGATGATGACGAAGAATCTCTTTCTGGAGAAGTTTGTTGAGTTATCTCAACATCCTTAGATACTCCCTGATGAAATTCATTTCTTCAAGATAATCCAAGAAGAAGAACCACCAATGATGTAGCATTCAAACCTTGCCTGATGATGAAGCAAACAGATGATAGTTCGCAAGAAGACTTATGCTTTTCAAAGGATGATGAGTCAGAGTCTTCAATATCACCATTATTGAAGGGCATAAAACTGGGAAGTGATTCTGAAGGCTCCATCCGATCCTCTGGCAAAAATAGTGATTTTGAAGAGGAGACTTCTTTAGAAGAACCTGAGCGAGATAGAGCTACCTTAGTATAGCTAAGAAGTGGCAAGGTGTTTTCGTCATCACAAAAGAAAGGAATACCAAATAAAGGCAATGACAAGAACATAGAAGTTAATAAAAATATCATTCCCAAAGATCCAAAGAAGAAGTTTAACATGGATAAAGGAAACAATTACAACATCTTGTCGCACTTGAGGAAGATCCTTGCACAATTGATTGTGTATGAGGCCCTCTTGATGTCGATCTCCATGAAACTTTAATTCAAACTCTCAAGAATTCAGAGAAATATGAAGCATACCTATATTACAATCTCAAGACCTTCTAATGATCACCTTCTCTGAGGATGATCTTATGCTCGAAACATCATAACATAATTCCTAGCTATATGTCTCTACGGAGAGTGATGGTGTCATAATCAATCGAATTCTAATTATTACAAATTTATCTGTTAATCTCATGAGCCTACGAGCATTGAGAGGATTGTCTCTTGACATCCAACATCTAGGACGAGACAAATTGATGATTCACGGCTTCAATAAAAAAGGGCAAAAGACTCTCGGATCTTTCACCTTGCCATTAAGATTCAGGGAGCTTTACACATAAGCTAAAATTTCATGTCATTGTTGCTAACACCTCGTTCAGGGCCTTGTTAGGTTGCCCTTGGCTACATGAGTACGGAATAGTTCTGTCTACTTTGCACCAATGCATGGAATACATAAGAGATGAGAAAGAACATTAAATTCCTGGCAATCTTCAGCCATTTGCAATCCATGAAGCTAAAATATATGAAGATGTGAAATACTATTTGTTGAAAGAGTGCAGGCCTCAACAATCAAGGCTTCTACTTCAAAGGCTGCAAAACAATCCAAAGAAGTGAAGAAGGGAAAAGAAAGAAAGAAGGCAACATCGACTCTTCATAAAGCAACCAATGCATCACCTAAGTTGAAAAGGCTAATCCCTCATCTGGGCAGTGACACAAAAGAAGAAGAGGTTGATCCTCCTATTGGGCCTGAGCAAGTGAACATGTCTCTGGTGAAAGGAAAGAAAAATATAGAATACTCAGACCCCGATTATGATCTTGAACCTACTTACGAGTGAAGCTCATTGTATCTTTTCAAGAAGGACGACAGATCTATTGATATCAGAAGATTCATTACTGGTCACGCCAGTTCCTTTTCAACACTTCAAGAAAGTTACTCCACGTGAAGTCCACAATGTTGTAGAGTTAAAGACTTTCTATGTGCATCCTTTGCTTGGAAGTGATGAACATGGAATTTCATTTTACAAATTTGAGGAATATTATCACCAAGATTCTGATTGGCTCATGCAATTTGATGAATCTAATGATATGGTGCCAACCAGAATGCAAGGTATATACTTCAAGGATCAGTAAGATGATGCACAAATTAGGAGTTGATGTTGAAACTGATAAGTGGCGAGCTCACCTTTTTGACACCCTATGGAATTTAAAATGTCCACAGACCTTACGAAAGTGTGACAGTCATACATCTAAAGGTCTTGGATACATCCGATGTAGGCATCCTTGAAGAGCTTGTTATGCAATAGCAGAAAATGAAGTTCAAATTGAAAAGGAAGATAATTTTTATGAGGTTAATCTGACCAACGATGAAGAAGTAGAAGTCAAGCTAGCACCTGAAGAGCTTAAGGATGGTGGACAGGTAGCTACCATGGATGAGTTGATTCATCAATAAAGTAGAATACTATCTAGATGACCTCATTGTTAAGAGCATAGATCGAGAAGATCATTTTAATGACCTGAGGATGGTCTTTGAAAGAATTAGGAAGTATGATCTCAAAATGAATCCTCTCAAATGTGCATTTGAGGTTTCGTCTGGAATGTTATTTGGTTATGTGGTGCGGCACAAAGGAATTGAGATCGACCCTAATAAAATCAAAGCGATAGTGGATATGCCACCACCGAAGAATCTTTGTCAACTTCATTCTATGTAGGGACATATGGCATTCATCTGGTATTTCATATCAAATCTATTGAGCAGGTGTCAACCATTTGCTAAATTAATGAAGAAGAATGCATTATTTAAATGGGATGATGAATGTCAAGAAGCATTCGATAGCATCAAAAGATACATGTTAAATCCATTGATTATTGCAACACTAATTTTAGGGAAGCTCCTCATTTTATGTATAGTTGCACTAGAAGAATCCCTTAGAGCATTGCTTGCACAACACTATGAAGAAGGCAAAGAAAATGTGATGTATTATATCGTCAAGATGAGTTAAAGCAAAAGTACTATCCCATCAAAAAGCACTATCTTACATTAATAATTGCTGCTTAGAAGCTTCAACATTATATGTTGTTGCATAAGATAACATCCATATCAAAGATCAATCCATTGAAGTTCTTGACAACAAGGCCGATGTGTCATTTGACACATTGGCGGTTCTATCGCTTTGATATCATATATGTACCTCACAAAGCTGTAAAAGGGTAGATACTAGCAGATTTTCTTGTTGCACATCCTATCCCAATAGATTCTGCAGTCAATGATGATTTTTTCATGAATAGATTCTGCTTATCGACAAAAGAGAAAAGCTACAGATTTGGGAAATATATTTCAATGGTGCATCATCTATTAAGCCCCAAATCACGCCAAAAGTAACACTGGTGTTAGCATCACCTTCATAACACCAGAATGTGGCTTAATGAGGCATGCATACAGGCTGACTGAACCAAGAACCAATAATAAAGCTGAATACAAGGCATTAGTGGTAGGCCTCGAAGAAACTATTATCATCGACATCCAAAATTTGAGAATCATCAGAGACTCTCAGTTGGTGATCAACCAAGTATTGGGCATCTATAGAATTAATAAGCTCGAACTGGCATACTGACATAGGCGCTGCTTGAGCTCATGAAACAAATTTTGAATGTTAAACTGGCTCGAGTTTCTCGAACAAAAAGTAGTAAAGCGGATTGCTTGGCCAAGCTGACAAAATAGATGGTGAACACATATAACGATAATGTGTTGATTGAAGTGCCCACTCGTCAAGTTCTGCAACCAATAAATCCATATTCCCCACAAGTAGAGGGGACATCAAACTCAAGTCAATAGGAGGCAATTCAAATTACTCACTCTCCCAAAGAACAACAAGTACAAAACATAGAAAAACTTAAAAGTACTACAAAAAAATCATGTGAAGCTTTCATAGTGGAAGAACTTGATGATTGGAGATAACCCTTCACCGATTATTTCAAGGAAAGCAAATTGTTGAATAGTAAATCGCTAGCCACGTAGATTACAAAAAGAATCTTACGATATGCTTATGTCAATGGCACATTATACCGTAGATCCTTTGAACAAATGTGACTGCAATATTTGGGGATGGATGAAGCCAACAAAGTTATGTCTGAAATTCATGAAGGACTTTGTGGGGCACATCAATCAGGTCCTAAAATGGTAGAAAAAAATCAAGAAGATGGGATACTATTGGCCTTTAATGGTGAAAGATTGTATTGATCATGCTAAAAAATGTCATGAATGCCAAGTCCACGGAGATCTCATTCATCAACTTTGGAATCCTCTGCATCCAAAAATCGCATCCTGGTTGTTCAAAAGTTGGGGCACTGATATAATGGATCGATTGATCCTCCATTATCAGCGAGAAATCAATTCATTTTAGCAGCTACTGACTACTTCTCCAAATGGGTTGAAGCTGCTTCGTTAAAGAAGTCACTGCTGATCGAGTTGTTGACTTCTTCACCAATAATGTTGTCTATAGATTTGGGGTGCCCCGACAAATCATTTCAGACAACAGCCCGACTTTCAAGAGTGTGAAGATATACAGATTCGCTGATCGACACAAAATTAATTTGCGGTACTCATCAATCTACAATCCAAGGGATAATGGTTTGGCGGAAGCTTTCAATAAAACCCTAGTGAAGTTGCTCAAAAAGATTCTCATGAAGAATAAAAGAGAGTGACACATTAAAATGATAGAAGCACTATGGCCGTACCGAACAACTTACAAAATGCCAACCCAGGCCACTCCTTATGCTCTAAGATTTGGAGGTGAAGCTATTATGCCACTAGAAGTTGACCTACCATCACTTCGAGTAGCCATTCAATTCAATCTTACTCAATATGAGACCACTTGCCTATGAATGGAAGAGTTGGATGCGCTTAATAAAGTTAGACTCCAAGCTCAACAAAATTTAGAAATTTATCAAGTGAGGATGCCTAAAGCTTTCAATAATTCACTGACTGGGAAGGTCCTTACATTATAGAGAAGGTGTACAAAGGTCCTACCAACTTATTAATGTGAATTGTCAACGATCGATGCTACCAATCAATGGTTGATTTCTCAAGAAATATCACAACTCACTGTGGATAAGTATATAAATACTTAAATGAATCTTGCACTAGTAAGGCTTTCATGCCAAATACGCATATAATGTCACTTAAAAATTCTCTCGTAAAATGAGAATGCATTTTTAAGTTATTGTAAAGCCCCCTTGTTATATAGGGGGTATTTTTTTTATATTTAGCTAAGTTGATATCATGCTTCAAGCCGAGATCCTTAGATAAATATTTATAATAATTAGAATAAGCTATGCTTATTTATATTAAAGAAGGTCAAACTCTAAAATATATTTTTGAACTAGTCTGCAATCCCCCTGTTAGACAATGGGCATTTTTTAATTTTTGTAATCAAAATTATTCAATCCTCACATGTGAAACTGGTCTTCTTGTATATGTATTCAGGTTGACATCGAGCTTTATGTCAAAATCTTTGAACATATCTATAATTGCTATTATTAAAGTTGTAGGCTATTGCTTACCAAAAGAATCTATTTCTATGCATAAAAAGATAGCCATAAATCTCAAAAATTTCTCTCCAAGATTCATCAAATTTCGAAGATCAAGTCAAAAGAACTCTCAATTTTGGAAGCTTCAATCAATTAAGTTGAAAAATATCAACCTCTACATACTCAAGTCTAAGACATGGACAGGTTCTAAAGGTCAGACTCAATAAGCCCATAAATGGAGTTGGCTCTCTCCTCACTCAATAAGAAAAGGCCATAGTGAAAGAGCCCCGCCGTTAGTCCGATGAGTAAAACCACCCATTACGCCTTAAGTCAAAGACTCGGTAGGTTCTAAAGATCGGTGAACAATCCACAAATGATCGAAGTCCGACACTCTCCTCACTCAACAAGCCCTAAGAAAAGGCCGCAGTGAAAGAGCTCCTGCTCATTAATACAATGACGACAGCTGTTCAATCCCAGACCAAATTCAGCTTAGTGATTATAAGCAACCAGAATCCATGAGGTTTTTCTATTCGATGGATGGACCAGGTCAATCTAAGGAAACAACTCTCAACTTATAGCTACCTCAAATCAATCTCCGTATTGCATATAAGTGATATCACAATCTATTTTCAAACAACTGATCAAGCATAGCGCATCAAAGCTAATTTCTCATCAAGTGCTAAAGTCAGCAGATCAAGCAATCATAGTTCATACCAAGGTAATGATTGAACTAAACGAATTTTGTGGCTATTCAGTCTGTTAAAGCACACATTACCAGACTGATAACTCAACACTGACCTAGTATAAGCCAAAAGGCTGGGTCATCTATTTGCACCCTTCAACAAATTCGTCAAAGTAGTAAGCACAGGATACAGGATATACATACACTTCTTGACAAGTCAATATGGACAAATCAGGTCAATCCGTCATCAAGTTCGTCAATCTTAAAGCAAGAACCGAAGGAATTTCAAATATCAAAGAAAATAAACCAATTCCTCTATCAAACCCAACCAAGCATGAAGCCATGGTCGAAGGAAATCAAAATCTATAAAGACACAAAAGAAAGAGATCTTCAGCAAGTCCATTGAAGAAGAGAGTAGATGGTGGAAGAGGATCTTCAGCAAGCCCATTGAAGCCAAAGTAATTCATGGTCAACGAAGGGTCAACAAAATATGACTCGCTCCATGCATGAAACACATTTGTTGGGGGCAATTTGTTGACATCAATATCTACTACATAATTTGAGTCGAGCTCACAAGCCAAATTTGATAGACTTCAGATGCAATAATGCAAATCGAAGCTAAAATACACTCGACGTCACTGAAAATCAATTAATATGACCTTCGATAGATGAACAGACTTCACCATCACATTGGGACATTGAAATTGATTAGAATATGCATATTACATAATTTGATGGTCGATTGATTAAAAGAAAATCGATTGATGCACCCACGTACATATCGGAGTCGGGAAGCTGTGATGATAGTCAAATGACCTTTGTTCATGAAATTGATCATGGTTAGTATAAAAATGTTAGAACCTATCAAATGAGACTATTCGTGCTTAATTCAGATGAATCTGCATAAATGTCAAGAGTTCGTATGCGACGACGCACAATTTTGATCTAAGATTGGTCCGATTCAACACCGACTTGAACTAAACGGCCTTTGATCATAAAACGAACTACATCGTTGAGTCTGGAACATCAAAATAACTTAAGACTGACATATATATTAATTATATAATTTTTTTTCATAAAGAAAATCAAAATCTAGGTTAATTTTCATTTTTTTTAAACAAATGCTTTATAAATAATCCTATTACCTAACCCTAAGACAACTTGACATCCTAAACTCCAAGCTGCTCACTCCTCGTTCTAGCTTCCAAATCAAATGACTCCCCTCTCTCGTGCATAGTAGAACTCCTCTTCGATCCCTCTCCCGTCCATCCCTCTTGCGATATCGAGCCGCACACTCGGTCAAATGAGTCTCTTCCCTCCGTTTCTTTCACTCCAACTAACTTATCTCGACTTCAAGTGTTTCTCTTCTTTTGTTTTCCTCTCTCAGCTCATCATGATATAAAGGGAGGAGGCAACGGTTTACTCCATCGATTGATGGGCTAAGGTGCACAGTTATGGATTCAAGGAGGAAATGAAACGTGAATAGCTCATCGGCTAAGCTATTGGGTTTGTGAATCTGCCCTTCGACGGTCTCCATATGCTAGGAGTCAAGTACACCAGTCAAAGCCAAACCAAGGTTGATAGACTTCTTTGTGAGAGGGAGCTCAGGAAGCTCAACAAAAACATCAACACCGATGACAACAATGCAATTGACAGTAGGTGGAATAACAGTGGCAGTCCCATGTTCCTTGTTAAGGATGAGTTGGGAATGACAAAATTCCATGAAGATGAGATTTTGGAGGCCTCCCCTCTTGCTTCTAGGACACTTGGAGATCGATTTGGGGCATCAAAAGGAAGGCCCATGAAGCAGTGACTATTAGTGGAGGCTAATCATCTTCCTGTGTCTGTATTTCGGCATGGTGAGGATTTCTAGTCATTGGAGATTAGCATGGTAGGCCTTGTCAGCATGCTTCTTGGTGTTAAGGATGTTGATGCTAAATGGATTGGATGGGCTGGTGTAAATGTGCCAGATTTAGTTGGGCAAAAGGCACTGGCTAAGAAGAGATGCATTCTGATTTTTTTTTCTTGATGAAGAAATAGTACACCAATATTACAATGGCTACATCAATAATATCCTATTACCACTTTTTCATTATCTTGGACTTTCTCAAGAAGATAGACTTGCAATGACTCGCTGCTTCCAATCTCAGTTTGATGCATATAAAAAGGCCAACCAGATGTTTGCTGCTGTTGTGAATCAACACTTTGAAGAGGGGGACGTTGTATGGTGCCATGATTACCATCTTATGTTTCTTCCAAAATGTCTTAAGGACTATAACAACAAGATGAAAGTTGGTTGGTTCCTTCACACCCCTTTTCCTTCATCAGAAATTCACAGAACCCTGCCATCTCGATCAGAGCTTCTTAAATCTGTTCTTACTGCTGATTTGGTTGGATTTCACACATATGACTATGCAAGACATTTTGTAAATGCTTACACTCGAATTCTTAGACTTAAAGGTATGCCAGAGGGAGTGGAAGACTAAGGCAAATTAACACACATTGCTGCGTTTCCTATCAAGATAGACTCTGACCGCTTTCAGCGAACTCTTGAACTTCCAGTAGTCAAAGATCACATCATTGAATCGGCACAAAGATTTGTTGGTCATAAGGTAATGTTAGGAGTTGATCGGATTGACATGATTAAAGGGATTGTTCAAAATATTTTAGCATTTGAGAAGTTCCTTGAGGAGAATCCAGTCTAGCGTGATAAAGTAATCTTGTTGCAAATCGCAGTTCCAACAAGAACCGACATTCCTAAATATATTTGCTAGATATAAGTACTCGTGTATGTTGCGTCAGTATGTCGAAGAAGTCAGGATGGTTTTCATACATGTTTGAATGCCTATGCGATGCACTTCATAAGTGTGATAGGTGCAATAAAATCACTCCATCACAGTGTCGCAAGACACCTACCATGCATTCTTTCCATAAGCATGGTAGGAAGGCCTCAGTACTCTCGATGCAACCCTTTACATAGGGATGACGCCGAGAGGCTACTAGATTTCATTTCAAATGCATGTGCATATGCTTTCCTATCATATTAAATTCATGTATTTACTATTTCAATGTAATTGCAAATATTTGCTAGATATAAGTGCTTGTGCATGTTGCATTAGCATGTCGAGAAAATCAGGATGGTTTTCATACAGGGTTAAAGGCATATGCAACGCTTTTATAAGCACGGTAGGTGCAAGAAAATCACCCGGCCGTGATATCGCAAGACATCTACCATGCACGCCTTCTCAAGCGTGGTGGGAAGGCCTCAACACTCCCAATGTAGCCCCCTACACAAAGATGATGTAGGGAGGCTACCGAACTGCATTTCAAACACAAATATTGAAGGCCTATGCACACTTTCTTAAGCATGATGGGTTTAGAAGACACTGACTATTCTCTAAGGCGCGGTGTTGCAAGACACTGACTATGCATACTTTCTTAAGCATGGCAGGAAGGCTCTAGCACTCCTGAAGTAGCCCCCTATGTGGGGACGATGTCGGAAGGTTGGTAAAATTTCATCAAGATAAAGATTAATAATTAATAAAAATGAAGTAGTAAAGAAATAATATTTGAATCTTAAACGAGTAATAAGATCAATAATCAAACTAAGTACAATGTACTAAGCTACTTAGACAAATTGAACTTTCAATTATCTGACTAACAATAGTCTACAACAAATTAGATGAAATTCACTGTGCTATAAAACATTCAAGATATTTAAAGTTGGATATGAATGAAACTTACAACATACCACCAAGATTAACATTACAAATGAAGCCGTATGACTTCAATTGAACTCTTGCACACGTTATAAAGCATGATTAAAACTCAAATTTAATACCTCAAAAGTGTGCTAGCATTCTTAAATACGTTCTCATGGACTGCGACACTATGCTAACTGCTTAAACTTAGTGTTTGAGGATGCTGCACAGGTTGAATCTCGGTTGGATCTTTGGATCGATTCTGGGTTAACAAAACTTAAAAAAAATCTAATAATGCTATTATAATATTTCTAACTTATTAAAGTATCTGAGAAGCTAATTTTGTCATATGACAGTAGATCGATCCTCTATTATTAAACTAATAGAGTTGATAGGTTCTGAAATAATAAATTAAATGATCAAAAAGTATATAAACCCCGAGGATGGTTATGTTGAATGAAGATTTCAATCAGAAGAGATATTTTCATCAAAATGTGATTGTTATTTCAAATCAAATTAATATAAGTTAAATATCAATCCAAATGAGCATTCTAATGAATTATTAAGCTCAAAATGATTAAATGAAAATCATCAAGTTAAAAAATTAATTAATCCACCTTCCGCAACTATTTGTCGGAGGTGATAAATTAAGAAAACTCTAGCTCACAAAAGAGCCAAAGTAAAATCAAGTGTTATATTATGTTCACTCTCAATCAATCTCATGCCAGAATGGGGCATGTCCTCATTTGCATGGTTTTGATAGCTCCACATATGATGTAGTTACGTCCAGAGTCCTCTGAATGGGTGGTTGCCACCAAATGGAACCATTATAATCACGATCGGAGTATGTTCCCAATGGCTCTTTGAGTTGTAAACCATAGATACTTGATTGGCAAAAGCCTTCTTAGCTAAGATAGACTTAAGCTTGTCTCCTTATAAAACCATCCTAGGTCAAAGTTTCCTTGAATGACCAACTCATGGCGGATCCTTGAGGTTGGGTTGACTATCTCCTCTGACTAAGTAGACTACGGACCAAGACAACCCAGGATGATGGAGCTATGGGATCTTGATCGGGCGCATCATCATTCTCCCAACCATCCACTTTAAGTTAATATGATGAATTTCATAAGCTTAATTTTTAAACTCCACATACTACTACTATGCACTGGGCATTTAGCAATCAATCGTCTAGCCTTAATTGAAAGTTCTCTCTTAGTATTGGGAGGGGTAACTAATTGTAGGTGCTTGCGCCTATAGGAAACCTAGAACCGGATCTAAAGTTCTCATAAAATGAGGGTGAAATCTCTAGATAGTGTCTTATCTACTATTCCATTTTCCTTCCAAAAATTATACTGACACATTTAATCTACTCTCTTCATTGAGAGGTCGGTGGTGAATTTTTGGAGCCCACACACCTTCTATTGCAGCATCTGTAGTAGTTCTAAGTGATCCTACTACACCATTATAAAATGATTAAATAATCAACCAATCAAGTAAGGAATGGTGTGGACATTTTTTTAATAAGTCTTTATATCATTTCCAGGCCTCATATATTATTTGTTATCTAATTGCACAAAAGATGCAAAGTCATTTTTAAGCTTATCTATATTAGTTGGTGGAAAATATCTAGCCAAAATTTTCTGTGCTACTTTTCTAATTAGTGATAGATCTTTAAAGTAATGAATTCAACCACATTTTTGTTTTATCTCTTAATGAAAATGGGAATAACACAAGTCTGATAGCATCCTCACTCAACCTATTATATTTAAAGGTGTATTTTATAAGAAATTTGCTATATGCATATTTGGATCTTTTATAGATGATCCAAACCCAAATTTTGAACCATTTGGATTATAGAAAGTTTTTCAAATCAAAATTATTAGCTTGAATGGTCAGTCTAGCTATGTTTTGATGCATTCCATTTATGAGTAGAGTCTCTTGGTTGATTTGCTATTACTAATTCTCTAAGTTCAATCTTATGCTATTATATAAGTTTCTCACAAAGTTTTTTTTTATGTTCAAAGGTAATATGCCAGAAGTTTTATCATTACACATACACATATATTAAAACACAAATTTTACATACGAACTAATAACAGTAAACACAAAAATAGTTGAATTATAAATCACTTAGATTGATTAATATTAACTTAATTTAAATCACTTAAATCTCTAACAACAGTGCCAACAACTTGATTGATTAGAACAGTATACGCATGTGCATGTGTTGTATCAAGTAATATAGTGATGAATAGAGTATTATTCTCATACGAATTGAGTTGTGTTTAATTATATTAAGTTAATTACTAGTCCCTTATAAATTTTAATTTTTATTCAACTAAGTTAAATATTAAAATCAAACTATATTATTATTTTAGAAAGTAAATTTTTATAGAAAATAAAAGTGTTATTTTTGATAAGTAAAATAGTATTATGAATTTATGTAATTTTGATGTTTATCTAGATTAAATTAACTGCGAAATTAATTTTTAGTATGTAGTGTTAATCAGGAGCATAAATACTATATTGTTTATGCTTAGATCAATATAATCAAACCAGCCTTATAACCAATTTTTTGCCTACTCCTAATTAAATTTTGACTAAATGTGTTTTCTCTATTTCCTTGGAAATGATAGCGGTTCCTAAAAATAAGCATATTATTAATACTTATTTAGTACATCCATTTATTTCTCTCTACTATTCCTCAAGGACTCCGCCAATGTCTCTAGATCACAACTTGTTTTAACATTACAATTGCTTAGATTTTAAGTATATTATACTCAAAAAAAATTAACACACATTTTACATCAAAAGCACAAATAATTTTTTATATCATTCCATAAAGATAGTTTAATGTAGGACAACGTTCAAAACCTACATAAATCCAGAGGACTAAATACTTAATCACTCATATTACAAGAAAAGAAATCTATAAACCAAACCAAGGATAACCAAGAAAAAGGGATGAGTGAACCAAGTAAATTCTTCTAAATCTGCTCTTTACTACCTTCTTTCAACTTCCCGGTGGAGAACACAATGACTTCTATGTGGACACTCAATCTTGGATATTCTTCTTTTCATCTTTCATAAGGACACACTCTCAACACTTGCTAAGCACAATAGTAACACACATATACACAACAATAACACACACACACACACACTGTATTTGGAGTGTCAATCTCTAAGTGCCTTCACACTCACAAGCTCCGATAACAAAAAATCTTCTTCTGCCAAAAATTGATCTCTTTTTATAGCCTAGGGTGGTTACCCCCTTGTATATAGTATGAAAACTGCCCAAATTATTTTTATTCAGTCATCATGTCGTGGTGCTATGAATGTGGAGCCTAGGCGCTGATGTAGCACTACGACACTACAACATGGCATCTTGGCATTGGCTTCACTATTTTCTGGCATGATTCTTAGGTCGACTAGTACTAGGAAGCTTAAATTATGATGCCTTGGTGCTAGGGGTTCCTCCTTGGTGCTTTCTAGTTAAGTCCTCACTGAAGATTTGGCGCCATAACGCTAAGCTCTCTATATCCTATGCTTATTTTTGGGTGCCACGGCATAGATAACTAGTGCCACTACTTTCTCTATCTTGATCGTTCATTGTTTTGTGTCGCGATGCTAGTGAGCCAACGTTTATGTTCTTTATTTTTCTATCAAAATCAAGCATATTAGAGCATCGTGACAAAGCTTTTGCAATGCCTATGTTTGACCCAATTTTTTATTTTTTTTCTTCAAACATCTGAAATTTTTTTGCTTCAATATAAAATGAATTATGAATAGCATACTTTTTATAGAAAATAAAAAAATGAAAGCTCAAAATATATAATATTTTATATAAACCATGTTGATCACAATATGTGTGGATAGTGCAAGTAAATGACTTGTTTCAATCATATTTTGAGGATCAAGATAGTAGATTGAAGCAGGTAGTTATTGATAATTTTGAAGAGCTATGCAGCAGGATGAGATGTTTGGTGTACTTCTCGGATAAACAAACTTGAGTAGACGATACAACTGAATATGTAGGAGTTTCACCATTGAGTCATATAGATCTCAAACCGTCCACCTTTGTAACTTCTAAAACTTCTATGTACACAACTTCATCCTCTCACATATAGCCCACATGGACATTATGCTATTTATAATGGGGAGGACCACAAAGTGGCATCTTTGGACAATCACCATTTACTCCGGCTTTTTTCTGACCTTGACCTTTTTGAGTGATACTAGGCAGCAACCCTTCTACAACCGCAGTCATAATATTAGATATCATTCTCACTCTATCTTCTTATGAGTAGTAGTTTTAGGGCTAGTTTACTATCGCAGAGCATATGTTCATGTCATATCCTATACTGGCGGTACATGGTAAGAGGAGGATGAGCTTGAGCATTCAGACGAGCAGCAGCATAATCTAAGAGATAGACCTACACGTGCTCCTACCTAAATAACACCATAGGCAATAGGGGCATATATGCATGCTTTATATTCAGCTTTTTTAATTTTTTTCATACATCTTTGAGATGTACTCAATTTTAGTTGATATATTATTTTATGTATTATCAACTTTAGTATTAGTGGTTATAATTTTTATTTATTATTTTTTTTTGTATAACTCTTTTTTAAAAATTTGACAAACGTGAATGACAACATTAAATAATAAAAGTGAGTGAGGGATGCTAAAATATTTTTCTTAATCTTTCTGCTTTTTGGTGCCTTATTGTCACAAATAATTTTAAGTATTAAAAAATTTGCAGACATATATTTTCTGATTTTATATCTGTATTTTAATATTTTTAATTGTTTAATATTTTAAGGGATGATCTAACTGATTACCTCTTCTAAAAGAAATTTGTAAATAAGGATGAATTATGAGTTTTTTTTTTATTGTTGATATTAGCAAGAAATTATTAATGGATATTGTTTTTATTTTTAATAATTATGATATAGAACCTAAAATGACTTATAATTATAATATAATTACAATCAATACGTTTGTTAAGGAATGGAAACCATGATCAATAATTTTATATAGAACCTAAAATCTTCTATATATATATATATATATATATATATATATATATATATTCCTATCATATAATATTATATCACAAATAATTTTTTTAAAAAGATGACTCAATCCATAGCTCTAACTTAAAATATTTACATATGCGGCTCCTTAAAATAAAAAAATAAAAAAACTATTATCTGTGAATAATTTATGCTGAGCTCACTAAGTAATTCGTATAAGAACCTTTCGCTAAATAATAAAGTTGAATATGAATATTTATTTTGAGATCTTTGTTCAATTGTGTTTTTTATTCTATTATGTTTAACTCATTTTAATTAAAAATAATTAAATAATTTTATATAATTTACAAAATTTATGTACATTACCACATAAATTTTATTTTATTTTTTTTCATTTTTAATAAATGAAGTTTAATACTTATATACCTAACCTCTTAATTGTGCATATAAAGTTGCTATTCTTTTAAATATTGGACTGAGTAATCGTTCTTGGATAAAGGTATATTTTCTATTATAATTTTTAAATTCTTCGCACAAGGATTTGAACTAATATTTTATCAAAAGATTTTTGATTGATTCTCTTAGATTACATTCCATTAAAACTAAAATTAATTTTAAGTATGAGTTGGAGAAGATCTTTCTCTAAATGTAATAGCTAATTGCTTTGACATTTTAGTTTTTTACTAATTTTTCCTTAGATATTATAGATGATTCTTCATGAATGTCTTCCTAAGTAGAACTAATTGTCACACCTCAGGTCTCGTTATATGAGATGTGATGAATTAATATGAAAATTTTGTTTTATACTTAGAAGAGTGAATTTATATATATAATATTAGTAATGTTAAATTGATAATATTTTATTTGTTTAATATTTTATTGGATGATCTAAATGATTACCTCTTCTAATTGTTATTGTTATTATTGATTATATGAAGCCTCATAGCTATGATGAATTAGGGAGATACACTAAAAGAAATTTGTAAAATCTAACAATGAATTATGAGTTTTTTTTATTGTTGATATTACCAAGAAATTATTAAGAGGCATTAACATACATAGCACACAATTCTTATATATTTACATATCTAACACCCAAATATAAATATATACATATATAGCATCTAAATCTTTATTATTATAACAAAAATTGATTAGATTTTTGAACTAAAATTCACCTTTTGAAGCATAGAAAAGATGCTATATTTGTAAATATCAAATTTTAGATGTTAGATATATAAATGCATAAGAATTGTGTCCTATGTATGTAAATTTCCCAATTATTAATTGATAATCCATTGATAATATATTAGACTAAAAATTGATTAAATTTTAAAAATTGATATATTTAAGATCAAAATTAGCATAATAGCATTGTTTAAAAAAAAAATAAAAAAAATCAACATTGTTGATTGGTCAACCATTGATAATACTTATTTATTTATTTATTTTAACTGATTAACATTTGGTAGGTGAATTTAAGGTTTAGGTGCTAGATATATAGATGCTTAAAATTATATGCTTTGAATGTAAATTTCTCTTAAAGTATACGATGGTATATAGAAGGCGATAGCATTTATTATATATAATTAGAATGTAATAAAAGATTCATTAATTGAAAAATATAATTAAATTTTTGAATACTTAAATAAGAGGTCCTCAATCAGATCATTCTTTAAAATTTAAAGATGAGAGCAGGAAAAAAACAAATAAAAATATTAAAGTGCGAGTAGAAAACTCACGTGTAAAGGACTTCGTGGTGCAGCTGCTTTGTCTAGGAACAGAGATGGATGGTTTTTTTTTTGGTAATCCAAAATCCACGATTCCTCGCCTTCATATTCATCACCGCCAAAGATGATAATCCACTTTAACAAGCTAAGTAAGCACATGATTTTCATACACGATCATGAGCACATGCATGCAAAAACTCATATTTATCTTAGATTTGATAATTAACTTTCCCGAAAGTTGATAATTAACTTTCTGAACGAACTTTGATAAAATCCCTCTATTGTTCAAAAAATAAAATAAAATCATAATAGAACTCATTTGGTAGGGATGATATTTAATAAAAAATTTGAGTGAAGTGGGATCGGTTTGGTTTGTGTTATTGATTAAAAAGATCGGTTTGTTCGGATTCTGGATTTAAAACCGAACGGTTTAACAAATTTCAAAACCAATCCGTCCAAACCGACCGATTGCACACCCCTAATTGAAGATCCTTGCAAGTAAGAAATTGCCGACACTTCCTTTGAGGCTGAAAATATCCGACTTTATCAAATTATACTTATTATTTCTTAAATTATTAACTATTTATTTCTTAAATAAAGGGTTCTATTTATTCATATGCATTTATGTATTTAGCTTCTAAAATTGTAGCCCACATGTGGAATTATATTTTAACTAATTGTGTTATAAAAGATGTCATACTTTTACATCTCATTTTCATACATTTTTTTAGTTTTATCTTTATTTTGGAGATTTATATGTATATCATTCAAGTTTTATATATTTACTTATCTAATACTTAAAATTTAATATTTATATATAAAACTTAAATATTTAAAATCATATAAAAATTACTATCAACTATTTTCATAAATTGAAGCATTCACAAAAAGAGTTGAGAGGAAAGGTGAGATTACCTTTGTGACTTCTCACTTTATTGATTTTGGGTAAAAATAAAGTTAACATTAGAGGGAGAAAAACAAATATTTCAGACTTCAGAATAGTTAGAGTTTAGGATTGCTACAATCCGAAGTTTTTTTTTTCCAGCAGAAGTCAATCAAGATGAATATATATATATATATATATATAGAGAGAGAGAGAGAGAGAGAGAGAGAGAGAGAGAGAGAGAGAGAACAATTAGGCACATGAAATGAAAATAAATAAATAAATGCTGATGTAAGCCTAATGAGATCATTCGATGTACGTAAGCAGATTATCGTCGAAGCAAATACGTGATCAAAGGTTAAAGCGCCTATTTTGATTTGACCATTTCACATTGTCCTAATTCATGCTTAATAATAATTATTTCAAAATTAATAATAACATAAATAAAAATAAAAATAATAATAAAAATAATAATAAATTTGACCTTCATGGTCTCACCCGTAACGGTGGCCGACGAAATTAAAACTTTGATTAAACTTTAATAATCTATTTCTAAGATTAAAATTTCTAAAAAATATAACTAATCCTAAAAAAATCCAAAAACTATAAACTATAACTTATTTTGAAGATATTTTAGAGTAGAATCTAGAAAAATTATTATTAATTAATTTTAAATAGTGATTTTAGCTTAATTAAGATTTAATTAAAAATCTAATTAGCTTAATTACTTTTTAATTAATCACCCAATTAATTTGAAATTTTTTGTGGAAGTTTAGGAGGATGACCTCTGCCCTATTTTGTTAGGATTTTATTGGTTGCTTAATTTGAAAAATTAATGATTAAGCCTTAATCACTTTCTTAATTTAATTAATGATAATTAGTGAATAATGTTGGCTTAATTAGCCTCATGTTCAATTTGATTAATTTTGATGATAACAAACAAATGCTTGGATGTTCTAATGAATATTTTTATGTGTTTCAGATATATCAATTGCTAATTACATATCCAATACATCTCACAAATTGTTAGAAATTGCAAGAATAAAAAGAATGAAAGGGATAATGTGAAGGATTTTAGGTTATATGACTATTCATATGAGTTCTTTGGCATGAATCAATTTGCTCACAACCTAACATACTATTTTAATGAGGTTAATTTATATAAATCTTTATTTAATTAATATTCAATTATATGTTTTTTCTACATAGCAATAAAATTATCAAAGTAATAAATGATCATAACTATTAAGTATAATTATTTTATTTACTTAATATAATTATTTAATTTAATTTCTTTGGTTATATGATAATTAACATATTTATGATCATATATAAATTATATCATAATTTTTAAATGTCACATATCAAAATTAACAAAAATATATAAAATTTTGTATTTTAGTCAAAGTCATTGTTTAATCAAAGAATTCATACCTGATTTTATTCCATCGGATTCCTTGGATTTTTTTCCTTTAAAATAAGTGGTTACATGACCTACTTTGCATTAAAATTGAATTTATTATGATTTTTTAAACATTACGATTTTAATAATGGATGCATGCTTTGAATATATATTAAGAGCTACATTTGATTACTTTTGACTTTCCCATGTGAATAGCAATTTTTGCTAAATTTAATATTTGTTTAATATAAATTATATTTTTTATTGAATATTAAATTATCACATGATAGCATGAGGTTTGTATAATATATTTCTTTGAAATAATTTTAAATGACCTTCTTCTATAAATAGCCTCATTCTATGAAAGCATCCCTCATTCAAAATTCAAAATCTCTCCAAGAAATCTAAGAGAAAATCTCTTAAATGTTCCTTCCAAGTGTTCTCCAAATATTGCAAGATCAAATCCTTGGTTTGGAAGCTTCAACATCTTCAACGAAGCAAGCCTTTTTAAATTACTTGAGTTTGTTTTCTTGATCTTAATACTTCTTAGTTGTTCATGCTATTTTCACCATTTATTTCTTCTTTCTAATTTATACTTTTTGGTGAATTAGTCTTTGAACATTGGTTTTCACATCAAAGTTTCTCAATCACTTTTTTTGGTGAAAAACTCTTGTGATAATTTGTGATCTATTTCAACTTGAAATTTTTTCCTACAAATTTGTTTTGGTTTCTTGAAATATTTCTTCTTTGGTCTTATTTTTTAAAGATCATTTATTCTTAGATCTATTTTAGAAGTATATTTTAAGCATTTTAAAATAAATTATTGTCTGAAATTATTTTCATATTTGCTAGATCTCTTTTAATTGAAAGCTTACTAGCCAACTTAGATCTATCATATACTTATTTTTCTATTTTGTGATCATTAGCATTAATTGAAAGAATCTTTTGGTTAAAATAAATTACTCCTTGCTGAAATTTATTTTATTATGAAAAGAATATTGTGAATTTATTTTGAAATCATTTTGTATTATTCTACAAATTATAATAACATAAACATCCTAGTAAGATCACTTTAAGATATTTATTTTATTAAGTGAGCATTTTTGCCAAATTTTTTAAGTTGTAAAGTGATCATTTATAAGTTGTGAGATCACTTTTGAATTTGATTGCTTGGTATATTTGTGAGAGATTTACTTTATCAAAATTTATTATTTTGTATTTTTTTTTTTGTAAAATTTATTTTGGGGTTGTACTCTTTTTGTAGAGAGTACATATTGTTGTAGGGTTGTACTCATTATAGGAGTACTTTTGTAAACCATTTTTCATTTAGTGGATTCCTAGCCGGGGTGGCTAGAGTGGACGTAGGTTTTGGGGTTTGGCCAACCACGTAAAAAATTGCCTCTTGTCTCTATTTACTTTATTGTATTTTTATTTTTCGCATTTAGAATTATATCTTATCATTATAAAATCAAAATCTAATTTTCTATTTAAAAATTAAAATTTAAGTTTTGAAAATTTTAATATTACCCAATTCACCCCCCCCCTCTTGGGTGCTATAGTGTCTCATTAATTGGTATCGTCTTTTATCTTAACATCCAAGAGTAAATCTTTTCACTATGGCACAAGGTTTCACAAAGGGTTCATTACGGAGGGACAATCCACTCATAGACCTCCACTTTTAGATAGTGTACTATTTGATTATTGGAAAAATAGAATTAGTACATTCTTAAGAGGTCAAGATGCACGCGTGGTATATGTTGACACATCAATATCATACACCCACAAGTAGAAGTAAATGGCATTAAAGTAGAAAACCTTTTGAGGAATGGTCTATATGAAAGAGAACTTGATGAATTAAATGCTAGGGCTTGTAATACTTTACATTGTGCTTTATTACCGATGATTACATGAAAATTTCTATGTTAAGTACAAGAAAAGAAATATGGGATAAACTTATTATAACTTATGAAGGAACTAGTGAAGTTATAGATGCTCACATAAATAGACTTGTTCATGATTATGAGTTATTTCATATGTCTCCTTCTGAATCTATTTCTGATATGTATACTAGATTTATGAAAATAATTGACACATTACATTCTCTTGGAAAAACATATAGGAATCAAGACTTAGTTTATAAGATTCTTAGATGTCTTCAAAAAGAATGGGAAGCCAAAGTAACAGCTATTAGTGAAGCTAAAGATTTATCTACTTATCCACTTGATCAGCTTTTGGGTTCTTTGATAGCACATGAACATGTTATAGCTCAAAGGGATAAGATGGATAACTCAAAGAAAAGGAGAAGGAGAAAGGAAAAGCCATTACTACAAGTTGATGATAAGTGATGAGCATAACACCTCAAGCTCGGATGGTGATTGTGATGAGGTGGTCATGCTTTCCAAAAGGCTTGGGAACTTGCTAAGGAAGAAGAATCAAAGGTATAAAAAATCTAAAATTATAAATTTCAAACTAAGAAATTTCCTACGTGAAGGGATCATTTGCTATCATTGTAAAAGCCCGACACATAAGAGGTGATTGTCCGAACTTGTTGAATCAAAGAAAAAGAAATTGATATAAACAAAAGAAAAATATGAAGGAGAAAAAGTACCATAAGAAGAAGAAGACTTTATGGGCCAATCCAGATTCAAATGAATCAAGTACTAGCTCATCGATGAAGAGGTCAACATATGTCTTATGGCAAATGGAGAATCGACTTAGATTCTCAAGAGGTATGTAATGATATATCTTATGATGAATTAGATGATGCTTTTAATGATTTAGTTATTGAATATAAAAAATTAAAAGAAAATACAAAACCTTAGAAAAGAACATAAAAATTTAGATATGCATTTTTGTGATTTAAAAAATGAATGTGATAATTTAAAAGTAAAAATACTTCTTTATTAAATTGTTCCTTAGTTGTAGGTAAACTTGAAAGAGAGAATATCTTATTAAAAGCAAGATTAGAATTATGTTTAAAATCACAAGTTCATTATAATACTTCATCAAGAAAAACATTTAATAAAAATTATTTGCATCATACACATCTCACTCATATACCTTATAATTATCATTCTAAATCATATGCAAATACTAATGTTTGGTGCAACTATTGCAATAAAAAAGGGCATATTTCATTTGATTGCTATGCACGTAAAATATAAAATACTAAGCAATCATCTTATGTAACCAAAAGGTACAAGCACTACACAAACCATGCATGCTAAATATCTTACTTCAAATTTAGAATGTGGACCCAAACATGTTTGGGTTCCAAAGTTAACATGTGAGTTTATTTTGTAGGAATGCCTTCAAAGCAAAATCAAAGAAGGCATGTGGTACTTGGACAGTGGATGTTCAAGACATATGACGGGAGATAAAGATAAATTCACAACTTTAGAATCAAGTGATGGAGGATTTGTTACATATGAAGATAATGCGAAGGGAAAAATCATTGGCATTGATTCTATTTGTAAGAATTCTATCATTTTAGATAAAGTTTTTCTAGTAGAAGGATTAAAACATAATTTAATTTCTATTAGTCAATTATGTGATAAAAGTTTGAATGTAGTATTCCATGCATCATATTGCATTATGAAAAATAATGAAAATGTTTTGCTAGTAGGGAAAAGATACAAAAATATTTATGTCATTGATTTAGATAGCTTTCATGATGTAAATTTAAACTTACTTTATTTTAAAAGCACTCATGATGATATATGGTTATGGCATAGAGACTATGTCATATTAACATGCACACACTTAATAAAAGCTAAACTTGATTTAGTAGTTGGTTTGCCTAAATTAAATTTTCATTCAAACTATGTTTTGTGATGCATGTATTCATGGTAAACATTCTAGAAGCTCATTTAAAAGTAAAAATATTATTTCTACTTATAGACCTCTAGAATTATTGCACATGGATTTATTTGGTCCTATTCACTAGCTTAGGTGGAAAAATTATGGTTTTGTGATTGTTGATGATTTCTCTAGATATACTTGGGTTTTATTTGTAACTTACAAGGATGATGTTTTTGGTGAGTTTAGAAAGTTTTCTAAATATATTCAAAGAGAACAAGGCCTTTTGATTAATAGGGTTCAAACCGATCATGGTGGCTTTGAAAATAAATTATTTGAGGATTATTATGATGAACATGAGATTAGACATAATTTTTTGCACCTAGAACTCCCAACAAAATGGAGTAATAGAGAGAAAAATAGAATATTAATTGAATTAAGTAGATCTATGCTTGATGAGTATAAATTGCCAAAATATTTTTTAGCGTAATACCGCATGTTATGTGATGAATAGGATCTATTTTAGACCAATTTTGAAGAAGACACCCTATGAATTGTTTTTGGAAAGAAGCCTAAGATTGAACACTTTCATGTATTTGGATGTAAATGCTTTATTTTGAATAATGGAAAAGATCATTTAGGTAAGTTTGATTGCAAATCGATGATGGTATTTTCTTAGGATACTCTCTTTCTAGTAGAGCTTATAGAGTTTACAATAAAGAAAAATGATTGTAGAAGAATCAATACATGTTATTTTGATGAAAATTTGATTGATCCTATTAGAAATGAAGTGATTGATGAAGAGATTGATAACTTTAAGAAAATATCTTTAGAAGATAATATGGATGATTCATTGCCTAAAGAATGGAAATATAATAAAAATCATCCAAAGGAACTAATTATAGGAGATCCTTCAAAAGGAGTTATGACTAGAAGACATAGTAGAGAAGTTGTAGATCATTCATCATTTTTTATCCGGTTGAACCTAAAAATTTAGAAGAAGCATTAAATGATAATTTTTTGTATTGCTATGGAAGAGGAGTTGAATCAATTTGTAAGAAATGATGTTTGGGAATTAGTCCCAAGACCCCAAGATCAAAATGTCATTGGAACAAAATGGATCTTTAGGAATAAGCTAGATGATTCAAAGTTGTATTGTTAGAAATAAAGCTAGGTTAGTTGCACAAGGGAACACATAAGTTGAAGGTATAGATTTTGAAGAATCTTTTGCACCCGTAGCAAGACTAGAAGCTATTAGGTTACTCCTTGCTTATGCTTGTTTTAGAGATTTTAAACTTTTTCAAATGGATGTTAAAAGTGCATTTTAAATGGATTTATTGACCAAGATGTATTTGTAGAGCAACCACCTGGATTTGGAAGCCTTGATTATCCAAATCATGTGTATAAATTAAAGAAAGCTTTATATGGTTTAAAACAGGCTCCTCGTGCTTGGTATGATAGGTTAAGTAACTTTTTGATAGATCATAGATTTAGAAAAGGTAGAGTAGATACCACTTTATTTCTTAAGAGCATAGATGATGATTTGATTATGGTACAAGTGTATGTAGATGATATATTATTTGGAAGTATAAATGAATCTTTATGCCATGAGTTCTCATCTTTGATGTCTAAAGAGTTTGAAATGAGTATGATGGGAGAACTTAATTTTTCTTAGGTCTTCAAGTAAAGCAACAAGAAAATGGCACATTCATCTCAAACTAAGTACACAAATGAATTGATTGAGAGGTTTGACATGAAAAGATTTAAATCTAGTAAAACTCCATGAGCCCATCTACAAAATTGGATTTAGATGAATTAGGAAAATGTTGATCAAAAACTTTATAGGAGTATGATAGGTTCACTTTTATACCTACTTTGTAGGCCGATATTATGCTTCTTTGTTTGTTTGTGCTCTTTTAGGCCAACCCGAAGAATCTCATTTAATAGCTAAGCGTATCTTTCGGTATTTGATAGCTACTAGTTAGGTTTATGGTATCCTAAAATTCTTTATCATGTGATTTGGTTGCTTATTCGATCGTGACTTTGCGATGCAAAGTAGATAGAAAAAAGTACATATGGCACATGTCATTTTTTAGGATCATCACTTGTGTCTTGGTCATCTAGAAACAAAATTGTAGCTTTATCCACCGAAAGTACATATGCCGTAGTTCTGTCAGTCCTTTGGTTAAAGCAACAATTAGAAGATTTTGGTATTAAGCAAGATCACATTCTAGTTCAAATGACAATACTAGTGCTATTAGTTTGACTAAAAATCCTATCCAACACTCGCGAACCAAGCATATAGAAATTAGACATCATTTTATTAGGGATCATGTTTTGAAAGGTGATGTTAATATTAATTTTATTAGCACCGATTTACAAATTACAGATATTTTTACAAAATCCTTACCAGAAGACCATTTTTGTACTTTAAGACGCATGCTTGGAATGTTAGATCCTAATATTTAAAATTGTATGTAGTTTGTTCTCACTTTTTGATGTTGTCAAAAGGGGGAGAAGAGTAAAATGTTGGTTAATATTAAGTCTATTTAATGCATACATTTAGGGGGAGCAACATTATTCATCTCATATGCATAAATTTTTTTTAATAGAATTTTTTCAAAAAACTATGATGAAAGGTCAATTTGCACCTTCATCAAAATCAATACCAACATTAGTTTGTCATCATCAAAAGGGGGATTGTTAATTAGCCTCATGTTCAATTTGATTAATTTTGATGATAACAAACAAATGCTTGGATGTTCTAATGAATATTTTATGTGTTTCAGATATCAATTGCTAATTACATATCCAATACATCTCACAAATTGTTAGAAGAAATTGTAAGAATAAAAGAATGAAAGGGATAATGTGAAGCTCATGATTTTAGGTTATATGACTATTCATATGAGTTCTTTGGCATGAATCAATTTGCTCACAACCTAACATACTATTTTAATGAGGTTAATTTATATAAATCTTTATTTAATTAATATTCAATTATATGTTTTTCTACATAGCAATAAAATTGTCAAAGTAATAAATGATCATAACTATTAAGTATAATTATTTTATTTACTTAATATAATTAGGTATTTTAATTTAATTTGCTGGTTATATGATAACTAACATATTTATGATTATATATAAATTATATCATAATTTTTAAATGTCACATGTCAAAATTAACAAAAATATATAAAATTTTGTATTTTAGCCAAAGTCATTGTTTAATCAAAGAATTCATACCTGATTTTATCTCCATCGGATTCCATGGATTTTTTCCTTTAAAATAAGTGGTTACATGACCTACTTTGCATTAAAATTGAATTTATTATGATTTTTTAAACATTACCTGATTTTAATAATGGATGCATGCTACATGCTTTGAATATATTAAGAGCTACATTTGATTACTTTTGACTTTCCCATGTGAATAGCCGAATTTTGCTGCTAAATTTAATATTTATTTAATATAAATTATATTTTTATTGAATGTTAAATTATCACATGATAGCATGAGGTTTGTATAATATATTTCTTTGAAATAATTTTTTAAATGACCTTGCCTATAAATAGCCCTCATTCTTCATGAAAGCATCCCTCATTCAAAATTCAAAATCTCTCCAGCAAATCTAAGAGAAAATCTCTTAAATATTCCTTCCAAGTGTTCTCCAAATATTGCAAGATCAAATCCTTGGTTTGGAAGCTTCAACATCTTCAACGAAGCAAGCCTTTTTAAATTACTTGAGTTTATTTTCTTGATCTTAATACTTCTTAGTTGTTCATGCTATTTTCACCATCTATTTCTTCTTTCTAATTTATACTTTTTGGTGAATTAGTCTTTGAACATTGGTTTTCACATCAAAGTTTCTCAATCACTTTTTTTGGTGAAAAACTCTTGTGATAATTTGTAGGATCTATTTCAACTTCTTTTTTTAGCTTCTACAAATTTGTTTTGGTTTCTTGAAATATTTCTTCTTTGGTCTTATTTTTAAAGATCATTTATTCTTAGATCTATTTTAGAAGTATATTTTAAGCATTTTAAAATAAATTATTGTGCTGAAATTATTTTCATATTTGCTAGATCTCTCTTTTAATTGAAAGTTTACTTAGATCTATCATATACTTATTTTTTTATTTTGTGATCATTAGCATTAATTGAAAGAATCTTTTTGGTTAAAATAAATTACTCCTTGCTGAAATTTATTTTATTATGAAAAAGAATATTGTATATTTATTTTGAAATCATTTTGTATTATTTTACAAATTATCATAACATAAACATCCTAGTAAGATCACTTTAAGATATTTATTTTTATTAAGTGAGCATTTTGCCTTGCCAAATTTTTTAAGTTGTAAAGTGATCATTTATAAGTTGTGAGATCACTTTTTGAATTTGATTGCTTGGTATATTGGTGAGAGATTTACTTTATCAAAATTTATTATTTTGTATTTTTTTTTTGTGTTGTAAAATTTATTTTGGGGTTGTACTCGCCTTTGTAGGAGAAACATATTGTTGTAGGGGTTGTACTCACAGTTATGGGAGTACTTTTGTAAACCATTTTTCATTTAGTGGATTCCTAGCCGGGGTGGTAAAGCGTGGATGTGTAGGTTTGGGGTTTTGAAACGTAAAAAATCGTGTCTCTTGTCTCTATTTACTTTTTATTATTTTTATTTTTCTTTGCATTTAGAATTATATCTTATCATTATAAAATCAAAATCTAATTTTCTATTTAAAAATTAAAATTTAAGTTTTGAAAATTTTAATATTACCCAATTCACCCCCCCTCTTGGGTGCTATAGTGTCTCACAAATAAATAGTGACTTAATTAATTATTTAAGCTTGATTACTTACTGAATAATAAGGGAGCTTAGAAAATGTGATTGAGATATTTTTCCTAATTCATTTTCTAAGTTTTTTTTTACTTTTTGGAATCAAATTAATTAATGATTAATAAAGTAATTAATTTCTTAATTAATTAATTAATCATCAAGATAAAATCGAGTACCAAATGTAGGACTTAGGGATCAGATTAAGGCCTCTTTCTTTATCTCTTTCCTTGAGTTAATTTCATTAATTGAATATGCTTAAAGTTTAACCAAATGGATTAATGAGCTTAATTAACTCAATCTAAAATCCAATTCACATCTAATCACCTTTAATCAATCTTGGGTAGCCCTTTAGATGTTTAATAGTCTAAAGGAATCTAATGAAATTATGGTTAGCTTATATGTGTAAGAAAACCATAAAAGTAATTAATTAAATCCTTCAAGTCTAATTAACTATTAATCATGAGCCAATTGCATTAGACCCCCTTCATTTCTTAGGAGCATTGCTAATTTATAGTTAATAAATATATAAATCTTAGGTTATTCTGATATTCCGGATGCAACGGCTCAGTCCGTTTCGCGATCGGAGGTCATTTGATTCGAGTCGGTGTCGAATCAGTTCAATTTCAAAAAAATATCGCTTCGCCGCTTGATATTTTCGCAGAATTGTTCGAATTGAGCGCAAATTATTTCATTTGATAGATTTTGTCATTTTGGCACTAAGCGTGATCAATTTCACATAGGTCGTTTCATCTGGCTTCGACCTTGATACACCGCGTCTGCATTGCTCGATTGCACGCGATTGATCGTTAGATTATGCAATATTTATATTCAATTTCGATGTTACGAGCCGATGCGTTGTTCATTGATCGGAGGTCGTTTCGACTGATTTCGGCGATATTTAGTGTATCTCAACTTCAATTTGCGAGTTGTTACATCAAAAGTCCGTCAAATTTGGATTTTGAGCTCGACTCAACTAATATATCAAGCATAGAGGCCAACAGTGTTGTAGTTAATGTATATTCACACAAAATACCCATAAAATTATTCTTTCTACTAATGCATGTACTTTTTATGTACATTAACCTCACCAAAGAAATTACTATCAAGGATAATTTATTCAAATTAGATAATGGGATAAACCACTAACATTTTGAGTCTTAATCAAGCACTTGCACAATACTTCCTTAATCCTCTTTAATAAAATAGATTTCACATTCAATGTGATGATGTGTCTTTGAAAGAAATATTTTTAAGCTATATCTATCAAGAACATTAACAATAATGGTATTAAACCTTGCTAAAATAGTAATTATTATTAAATTGCATTAGTCCTAGTAAAAGCATGATTCCACCATTTAAAACCAACCTAGATTTCACATTCAATGTGATGATGTGTCTTTGAGTGATACTAGGCAGCAACCCTTCTACAACACTGCACGAGTCACAATATTAGATACTCATTCTCACTCTATCTTCTTATGTGTAGTAGTTTTAGACACCTACTAGTTTACTATCGCAGGAGCATATGTTCATGTCATATCCTACTGGAGCGTGTAAGATGAGGATGAGCTTAAGCATTCAAAGGAGCAGCAGCATAATCTACGAGATAGACCTCAACGTGCTCCTACCTAAATAGCACCATAGGCAGTAATAGGGGCACATATGCATGCTTTATATTCTTATATATTTACATATCTAACATCCAAACATAAATATATACATATATAGCATCTAAATCTTTATTATTATAACAAAAATAGCACTTTTCTTAATTTTTTGAACTAAAATTCACCTTTTGAAGCATAGAAAAGATGCTATATTTGTAAATATCAAATTTTAGATATTAGATATATAAATGCATAAGAATTGTGTGCTATGTATGTAAATTTCCCAATTATTAATTGATAATCCATTGATAATATATTAGACTAAAAATTGATTTAATTTTTAAAATTGATATATTTAAGATCAAAATTAGCATAATAGCATTGTTTAAAAAAAAATTAAAAATCAACATTGTTGATTGGTCAACTATCCATAATACTTATTTATTTATTTATTTTAACTAATGTAACATTTGGTAGGCGAATTTAAGCTTTAGGTGCTAGATATATAGATGCTTAAGATTATATGCTTTGAATGTAAATTTTTCTTAAAGTATACGATGGTATATAGAAAGTGATAACATTTATTATATATAATTAGAAACTATTTATTTCTTAAATAAAGGGTTCTATTTATTCATATGCATTTATGTATTTTACTTCTAAAATTGTAGCCCACATGTGGAATTATATTTTAACTAATTGTGTTATAAAAGATGTCATACTTTTACATCTCATTGTCATACATTTTTTTAGTTTTATCTTTATTTTGGAGATTTATATGTATATCATTCAAGTTTTATATATTTACTTATCTAATACTTAAAATTTAATATTTATATATAAAACTTAAATATTTAAAATCATATAAAAATTACTATCAATTATTTTCATAAATTGAAGCATTCACAAAAAGAGTTGAGGGGAAAGGTGAGATTACCTTTGTGACTTCTCACTTTATTGATTTTGGGTAAAAATAAAGTTGACATTAGAGGGAGAAAAACAAATATTTCAGACTTCAGAATAGTTAGGGTTTAGGATTGCTACAATCCGAAGTTTTTTTTTTCCAGCAGAAGTCAATCAAGATGAATATATATATATATATATATATATATATATATATATATATAAGAGAGAGAGAGAGAGAGAGAGAGACAATTAGGCACATGAACTGAAAATAAATAAATAAATGCTGATGTAAGCCTAATGAGATCATTCGATGTACGTAAGCAGATTATCGTCGAAGCAAATACGTGATCAAAGGTTAAAGCGCCTATTTTGATTTGACCATTTCACATTGTCCTAATTCATGCTTAATAATAATTATTTAAAAATTAATAACAACATAAATAAAAATAAAAATAATAATAATAATAATAAATTTGACCTTTATGGTGTCAGCCGTTACGGTGGCCGACGAAATTAAAACTTTGATTAAACTTTAATAATCTATTTCTAAGATTAAAATTTCTAAAAAATATAACTAATCCTAAAAAATCCAAAAAATATAAACTATAACTCATTTTGAAGATATTTCAGAGTAGAATCTAGAAAAATTATTATTAATTAATTTTGAATAGTAATTTTAGCTTAATTAAGATTTAATTAAAAATCTAATTAGCTTAATTACTTTTTAATTAATCACCCAATTAATCTAAAATTATTTTTGGAAGTTTAGGAGGATGACCTCTGCCTATTTTGTTAGGATTTTATTGGTTGCTTAATTTGAAAAATTAATGATTAAGCCTTAATCACTTTCTTAATTTAATTAATGATAATTAGTGAATGAATAGTGACTTAATTAATTATTTAAGCTTGATTACTTCTATTTAATAATAAGGAAGCTTAGGAAATGTGATTGAGATATTTTTCCTAATTCATTTTCTAAGTTTTTTTTTTTACTTTTTGGAATCAAATTAATTAATGATTAATAAAGTAATTAATTTCTTAATTAATTAATTAATCATCAAGATAAAATCAGAGCTGACCAAATGTAGGACTTAGGGATTGAGATTAAGGCCTCTTTCTTTATCTCTTTCCTTGAGTTAATTTCATTAATTGAATATGCTTAAAGTTTAACCAAATGGATTAATGAGCTTAATTAACTCAATCTAAAATCCAATTCACATCTAATCACCTTTAATCAATCTTGGGTAGCCCTTTAGATGTTTAATAGTCTAAAGGAATCTAATGAAATTATGGTTAGCTTATATGTGTAAGAAAACCATAAAAGTAATTAATTAAATCCTTTAAGTCTAATTAACTATTAATCTTGAGCCAATTGCATTAGACTCCTTTCATTTCTTAGGAGCATTGCTAATTTATAGTTAATAAATATGTAAATCTTAGGTTATTCTGATATTCCGGATGCAACGGCTCAGTCCGTTTCGCGATCGGAGGTCATTTGGTTCGAGTCGGTGTCGAATCAGTTCAATTTCAGTTCAAAATTGCCCGTTGTCGCTTCTGCTCGCTCGATATTTTCGCAGAATTGTCCGAATTGAGCGCAAATTATTTCATTTGATAGATTTTGTCATTTTGGCACTAACAACGTGATCAATTTCACGAACATAGGTCATTTGGGTATCGTCGTGGCTTCCCGACCTTGATACGCGTGTCAGTGCATTGATAGCTCGATTGCTTGCACGATTGATCGTTAGATTATGCAATATTTATATTTTGAGTAATTTCGATGTTCTGAACGCAATGGCGAAGTTCGTTCATCGATCGGAGGTCATTTCTACTGATTTCGGCGATATTTGGTGTATCTCAACTTCAATTTGCGAGTTGTTACATCAAAAGTTCGTCGAATTTGGATTTTGAGCTCGACTCAACTAATATATCAAGCATAGAGGCCAACAGTGTTGTAGTTAATGTATATTCACACAAAATACCCATAACATTGTTCTTTCTACTAATGCATGTACTTTTTATGTACATTAACCTCACCAAAGAAATTACTATCAAGGATAATTTATTCAAATTATATAATGGGATAAACCACTAACATTTTGAGTCTTAATCAAGCACTTGCACAATACTTCCTTAATCCTCTTTAATAAAATAGATTTCACATTCAATGTGATGATGTGTCTTTTGAAAGAAATATTTTTAAGCTATATTTATCAAGAACATTAACAATAATGGTATTAAACCTTGCTAAAATAGTCATTATTATTAAATTGTATTAGTCCTAGTAAAAGCATGATTCCACCATTTAAAACCAAATTTATTCTCTTATTATCAATGATGGTTGGGTTCTTCATTCTTATTTTGTTAAAATTCAATTAAGCTATGAACACCAAATGATAATTCATTCACTTGTGATTAGTTTTGAATTAGATGTGATGTTCATAGCAATGTAATGAGGACAAGCTCTATGATGTACCACCAAAAATACTTAGAAATATTCGCAATACCATTATGTCGACTAAAAGCAAACACTAGGTTCTCTAATATGATTATTTACTCTCTTAATCTAACCATAAACTCTTATTAATGAATCATTTAATTTTTATAAAAAATACTAAATAAATATGAGTATTTGTATCTTAGACCAAAGCCATAATCAAATTACCTCTATATCTTATATTACAAAACATATTATTAATACTAAACTTTAGAAGATATGCACCTTCGAAGCCTCAAATACAAACACCAAAAGTGAAGTAAGCATACTTGAAGTGTCCTACAATGATATTTTATATATTAATCATTATGACTTTATTTTTTATCTCGCATAAAAATATATAATCATAATTACTAAAATAATGATTAAGGTGATTATCTTACATAAGTGATTACTTAGACATAATATTATCATGCATTCTCATAAGATAAATCACTCTTATAATCCATCTTAACATCAAAATATTATCACCTTCGAATTAAACGTTGGATCATATTCAATAAGTTTATGTTTATTTATATCTCTAATAAGCAATAAATAAGCTTATTGATGGTTTTTAGCTCTTTTTCAAAAAAGTGAGTGTACTCTAAAATCTGTATTATAAAGTATTTTAAATACATTATATTTTGTTTACGTTAATTTTCTTTTATATTGTATTATTTTTTTTTAGCCAATCAAGCAGCCTCTTAGCATTAAAAAATAAATTATTTAAATATTCAAAAAATTAATAAAAACTATTTATTTTTAAATTCTAATAAATTATTTTTACTACTTAAAAATTTTTATTATGCATTTTTTTGTGATGTCTACAATTGGACATTTGACAGAAGCAAGAAACTTCTGCGGTATTTTTTATCTCAATGTAGGAAAAGTGGCACGAACGAAGACCCTTTTACTTTTAAAATTTTTTAATAATTAAAGTATTAATATTAAGAATAATTGAGCCACGTGTCCCAATATAATTAGATGCCAGATGTAATATTTTCAAACATCAATTTTCATTCCAACTCCTAACATAACGTCATTACTTTCATTCCGACTCCTAACATAACGTCATTATTTTCATTCCACATAACGTCATTCGAGCTCCAAACTACGTAGTCGTCATGCAATATTTTCTTCTATAGAAACATCATTCAACTTCTATCTCGACCGCCATCTTCATCACCTTCTACTGCTACAATCCTAACCAAGGTTCCCGCGTCATCTTCGACTATCCCCATCATCTCCTTCAACCCCTTCAAAATTAATACTAGGCCTCGCTGAAATACTAGCTAGAAGTAGTCTCTCAATACTTCATCTCCTTCATTTCTAACCTCCAGGTTGTCAGCTTCAACCTATTATCAACACTAGCGGCGACCACTGCCGCCACTATTCCTCCTTCCCCACACGGCGATCTCGTCTCACCCACACAAACCGATCGCTCCATCCTCTCCGCCATGAACTCCTCCGGCCTCGAATTGGGCAACCTTCAACCGCCCTCAAACCACGTCGCTAGCCACAAGCCAAACTGGAAAAAAACCGATAAGATTGTGCACACCGTGGGCCTCAGCAGCTTTGGAGCCCTGATAACTCTTTTAATTAACCCTCCAAACTCAGCCGATACCCATCACGTCATCTACACAGCTTACCTTATCGTGATTTGCCTTGGTATTACTACAAGTCTTGGCTTGTCCTTCTTTTCGGTTCTAATGAAGGGGAGTCCAATGGTGGGGTGGGTGCAAAAACGTTTAATATATTTTAGTCTCTCTTTTGTGGGGTTGACATGCTACCTCCGCTTCGTCAGCCTTGCCCTGCCGCTGGCCGACATCGGCTTTGGGACGGTGTCGGTGTTAATCGGCATCATTGTCATTGCGCTTTACTTGTTCTTTGGCAGCAGGACTAATGAGACTGGAGTGGAGAGAGAGGACGTTCATAGTCTCGGATGAAGAGTGGCCAGCTCAGGTTCTTCAAACAACATTATCTTCACCGCTAAAAATCGCGTAGGAACGCCGAAGAATAGCCCAGCTGTTTGTTAGCTATACATAATTAGTTGTGAAAACTACAATCTGTTAATTTTCTTTTTTTTTTCAGTAAATTTTTCCTTGATGCTAGAATTAAACTTGTTTTAAATGCAGCTTAAACTTTTCTCCCTTTATACAACAGCTTTAATATTTTTATTTGTTTATTTTCTGCTCTCATCTTTAAATTTTAAAGAATGATTTGATTGAGGATCTCTTATTGAAGTATTCAAAATTTAATTATATTTTTCAATTAATGAATCTTTTATTACATTCTAATTATATATAATAAATGTAAATTCAGTCAAACTGAAAACGACTCATCCACCTAATCATTTTTTCTTAAAACTCTTTTTAAAAATTTGACAAAAAATAAATCATATCTTTAAATAAAATAAAATTTATATTAACCTCTATAAATAATCAATAGAAGTAAAATATCAAAAATTTAAGTTCATACTAACATTTATGAGCATACGCTCATAAAAATTTTTAAAGTTCATATTAACATTAACAAATAATTTCAAATATGTTTAGAATGCTTTATTTTTAAAATAAAAAAGTATTATAAAATAATTATTTTGATTAATTTTTATCAAAATTTATTTTAAAATTATTGAATTTCTTTTGAATTATGGAATTAGTTAAAATTTTCAAAAAATAAATTTTGACTCCTAAACCCTATAATAATTATTGAGATCCACCAAAGCTAAATTTTAATGAGAATATCATAAATTTTATAATAATAAAAATTAAGAAAAATTTACATTCATAAAATTCTAATCAGACGGCTGGACAATGAGATGGTTTGGGGAGGCCAACGTACCAGATGCTGCTTCATCATAGGCCGTCAGATTCTAATCAGACGGCTCCAAGAACCCCTACGCCCACCAAGATTGACCTGCTCTCAAGGCCTTAGCTAAATATAAAAATAATAATAATAATAAAATAAAAGATCAATGAAGAAAAGTCCCAGGAGGGTTCTAAGCTTATATACATACATGGTTTATCTACAATATATGAAAGGGATAATTGATTTTTGAAAGGAAGAGAGAGAGGCCGAGAGGCCTGAGATACCGATGTAATATTTTCAAAAGTTCCATGACGCGATGTAATATATTTTCCAAAGTTCCATGCTTCAACGGGCCATGTAATATTTTCTCTTATAAAAACATCATTCAACTTCTATCTCGACCGTCACCTCCATCACCCCCTACCGCTATCGTGTCATCTTCGACTATCCCCATCATCTCCTTCAAACCCTTCAAAAGCAATGCCAGGCCTCACCGAAATACTAGCTAGAAGTAGTCTCTCAGTAATGTCTAGGCTACGCACCATCTTCATCCCCTTCATTTCTAGCCTCCAAGTCGTCAGCTTCAACCGATTACCAACACTAGCTGTGACCACTGCCGCCACTACTCCTTTCCTCTCCACCGTGAACTCCTCCGACCTTGAATTGGGCAACCTTCAACCGATCTGAAACTTCGTCGCCAACCATAATGATTAAGCCAAACTAGAAAAAAATCGATAAGATTGTGCACACCGTGGGCCTCGACAGCTTTAGAGCCATGATAACTCTTTTAATTAACCCTCCTAACTCAGCCGCCACCCATCGCGCCATCTACGCAGCTTACCTTATCGTGATTTTCCTTGGTATTACTACAAGTCTTGGCTTGTCTTTCTTTTCGCTTCTAATGGAGGGGAGTCCAGTCGTGGGGTGGGTGCAAACACGATTAATATATTTTAGTCTCTTTTTTGGGGTTGGCATGCTTCATCTGCCTCTGCCTTGCCCTGCTGCTGACCCACATCGGCTTTGGGATGGTGTCGGCATTAATTGGCATCGTCTGTTGAAAACATATAAAGATAAAAATATATTTATCTAGCCCAGATCTCATGTCAAATCATCAAGAAGATGTAATCAAAAGCGTGCACATGAAAAAAATTTAATGCGATTTTTTGGCCTTCCAAAGGGTGTTCTTGAGAGAGAGAGGGAGAGAGAGAGAGAGTCTTCTTTTCACTCAAGATGTGATTTGAGTAAAATGAGAACATCACCCTTTATAATGGGGACCGTGACCCTATTTATACTTGAGTGCATTTTATTTTATTTTAGCTCATCATTAAAATAAAATAAAAAATGTCCGGTCTCTACACATGATAATTCTATACAAAATTAATAAGATATCTCAAAAACCTATAATTAATTAATCTTTATTTGATCACAAAATTAATAGGCTTAAAAATAAGATAGTGCATAATGTATAATTAAATTCATATATGAGCCCACATTCAAAAAATTCCCAACAATCTCCCACTTGGGCCACATATATATTACTTGACAATTATACATTATTAAATACTTTAAGAGCTCAATATTTATTATCTTCAAAGAGGAACATCTTTAGACAATCTAGTCCATTAATAATATTGACATAGATTCAAAGTGATATTTATTATAATTTTTTCTATAACAAGACTCATCAGTGATCACTAAGGGGCTGTTTGGTTGCCTGCATTTGGAATGCAGTGTAAAGGAATGCAGTGTAAAAAGAATTCAGAGTAAAATGATTATTTTATAGTTGTTTGGTTTAGAGCTTTACAAAGTCATGACTTTGCTTTTTTTTTGTTTGATTGAAAAAATGTAATGTAAAGTAAACTGAAGGTTTTGACATCGGCGGCTTGGGGCGGTGGGCGCGGCGAACAAATGGCCAATGACAGTGTGCCGTCGGGTGGCCGTCGGCGGAGGCGGCGGGTGGCGCGGCGGCGTGGCGACCGCATCACTTGATTGTATTTAGAATTAGCCCAAATCTGCGAATTCAAATCTATAATAACTCTCGGTGTATTTGAAATACACTGGAATTTTACTTTACTTGCAACCAAACGCTTGAAATATTCAAAAGCGTGCATTTGGAATGCAGTGCATTCCAAATGCAGGCAACCAAACAGCCCTTAAATCAATATGATTAACGACACAGATCAAGTATGAATGTGTAATATGAAAATTTTATGTAGTGTGATCATATATCATGTCTATTTCTAACTAGTCCTATATTATAACTCAAAAGAGTTATACATATAGTTTCATTTATTTATTCTAAACTGTAATTGAAACTATATAACTTTATTTCAGAGTTTTCAACTATAAGATAATAACAATACTTTATTTTGATTAAAAAAATATATTTACAATTACTAAATATCATAAGCAAACTCCCACTATTCTAGCATATCATCAAAGTAAACAACTCCCATACGAGCCACATGCTCATGAAATACTTTAGGTGGTAATCTTTTATTAATGGATCTGCAATCATAAAATTTGTTCTAATATGTTCAATAGATACTTGAAAACTTTGAACTCTTTCTTTTACAATAAGAAATTTTATGTCAATATGTTTTGATTTTGATGAACTCCTATTGTTCTTTGAATACAACTTAGTGGCTCTATTATCATAATTTATTTTTAATGGTCTCTCTATTTCATCAAAAATACTTAGCCCAATGATAAAATTCCGTAGCTATATTTCTTGATTTGATGCCTCATGACAAGCTATAAATTCTGCTTCCATAGTGGAAGAAGCTATAAGTGATTGTTTAGCACTTTTCTAAGATATAGCTCCTCCAGCTAATACGAAAATATAACCTGAAGTGGATCTTCTATTATCGAGGCAACCAGCAATATCAGAATCGGAGTACCTCATGATCTCCAAATGATTTGATCTCCGATATGTGTGCATAAAGTCTTTTGTTCTCTTCAGATACCGCCTAACCCGTTTTACTACTTTCCAATGATTCATTCCTGGGTTACTTAAATTTTGCCAAGCATTCCAACAATGTACACAATATCCAGGTACAAATTTGAGCATACATAAGACTCCCTACTGGAGATGCATAAGGGATCTTTTTTATCTCTTTCTTTTCGAATTTATTTCTTAGACATTGAAGCAAACTGAATTTATCACCTTTAGCAATGGGTGTATCTCCTGGTGCACAATCTTTTATGCCAAATCTACTAAGCACTTTATCATTATATGTCTTTTGTGATAAACCAAGTATACCACGAGAACGATCTCGTTGAATTTATATACCCAACACAAAAGATACATTCCCAAGATCTTTCATTTCAAATTTATTTGAAAGAAATTTCTTGGTTTCATGCAAAAGGCTTATATCACTACTTGCCAGTAGAATATTATCAACATATAGCACTAGGATGATGAATTTACTCCCACTTATTTTGTGATAAATGCATTGATCAACATTATTTTCTTTAAAACCAAACGAAGTAATCACTTGATCAAATTTCTTATACCATTGACGAGAAGTTTGCTTTAAACCATAGATGGATTTCTTTAATTTGCATACTAGGTATTTTGAATCAAAAGATTGAAAATTTTCTAGTTGCACCATATATATAGTTTCTACAATGTCACCATTGAGAAATGCAGTCTTTACATCCATCTAATGTAACTCTAAATCATAATGAGCTACTAGTGTCATAATGATTCTAAAAGAGTCTTTCAAAGAAGCTGGAGAGAATGTCTCTTTATAATCAATACATTCCTTTTGAGTGAAACCTTTAGCGACTAGACGTGCTTTATGTCTTTCGACGTTGCTTTTGAATCCCATTTGGTTTTAAAAATCCATTTACAACTAATGGATTTTACTAATTTAGACAATTCGACAAGATCTCAAACATCATTGTCTTTCATTGATTTCATCTCATCCTTAATGGCTTCTATCCATTTATGAGGTTAACACTTTGTTTGACTTGACTAAAAGAGATTGGATCACTCTCCAATCCAATGTAAAACTCATGTTCTTGGAGATACACAACATAATCATCTGAAATTGTTAATCTCCTCTCACTAGTGGATTTTTTTAATGTCACTTCAATTTGAGATTATTGTGATTACTCAGTATGATTGGGAGTTAACTCAAGAATATTTTGATTATCCGTATTTACAACTTGAATATAATTAGGTAAAATTATCTGATCATTTTCTATTATAACTATAGGAAGAGTAATAAATTACTCTTCAAATATAAAATTTCTAGGTTTATTATTCCCATCATATTCAACTTCCTCAATAAATTTAGCATTTCCCATCCCGAAAAAGGATTTATTTGAAGATTCATAAAACTTAAAACCCTTCGACCTTTCTAAGTATCCAACAAAATAGCAACTTATAATTCTTGAGTCCAATTTTCTTTCATTAGGCTTAGATGGCCGAGCTTCAGCTGGACATCCCCAGATATGAAGATGTCTAATACTAGGCTTCTTCCCAATCCATAATTCATATGGGGTTTTAGCTACTGCTTTGCTTGGAACTCTATTAAGGATGTGCACTGCAGTCTTTAAGGCTTCTCCCTAAAGTGAATCTGGTAAAGAAGAATGATTTATCATACTTCTAACCATATCCACAAGGGTTCGATTTCATCTCTCAGCTACACCATTTTGACTTGGAGTCCCTGGCATGGTGTATTGAGGAACGATGCCACATTTTGCTAAATATTTGGCAAAAAGGCATGGACATTGTTCACCTGATCCATCATATATGCCATAGTATTCACCAATTCGATTTGACTTTTATTTTCTTTTCAAGTTGATTTTCAACTTCAGCCTTAAAATTTTGAATACATCCAGTAATTGTGACTTCTCATAAATTAAGTATAAGTATCCATAATGAGAATAATTGTCAATGAAAGTAATGAAATATTGTTGGCCATTCCAAGTAGCTGTAGGGAATGAAACACAAATATCAGTATGAATGAATTCCAAGATGTTTAAACTCCTATTAGCACCAACTTTCTTGATATTTGTTTATTTTCCCTTGATACATTCTATACAGAATTATCATCTGAAAAATCAAGAGAATCAAGAATTCTTTCTGACACAAGTTTTTCAATTCTATGTTTAGAAATATGTCCTAAATGCTTATGCCATAACATACATGAATTCTCATTCATTAATTTTCATTTTGTATCAAAATTGCTTGCATGCAAGGTTTCATTAATTTTTGAAGCAGAAATATCTAATTTATATAGATTATCAATCAAAGAACTAGTACCAATAATATTTGAATACTGAAAGAGACTAAATTTTCTATTTCCAAATGAACAAGAATAACCAGATTTATCTAAACAAGAAATAGAAATTAAATTTCATTTAAATGACGACACATAAAAAGTCTCATGTAAATTCAAAATATAACCAGATTCTAGATATAATCTATATAAGCATATTGCTTCAACAAGAGCTTTATTGTCATTTCCCCACATAGATGAATTTTTTAACATCAGTTGGCATTCTTCTCCTCAGATAATCCTACATAGTTACACTTATGTGAGTAGTTGCACCTGTATCTATCCACCAAGTGTGATTTGGTACTAAGGATAAAATTAACTTCAGAACAAACAAAGTTGAGAAATTTATCCTTTTTCACTAGCCAATTTGCATACTTGGGACAATTCTTCTTCACATGACTAGTTTTCTTGTAAAAGAAACATGTAACAGCATTATCTTGTTTCTATTGCACTTTATGTTGTGAAGTCCCTTTCTCTGCAGCTCCTTTGCCTTTATAATTTCTTTTTCTTTTAGTAACAATGCCACGAGAGAAGTAGCTAAGTGAACACTCTCTGTTTTGTCATGTTTCAATCTCTCTTCCTCTTGCACACATTGAGCAATGAGCTCATTAAGAGTCCATTTTTTCTTTTGAGTATTATAACTTATCTTAAAAGGATTAAATTGTGCAGGAAGGGAGATCAAAACTAAGTGCACAAGAATATCATCGGACATCTCTAATTTTTGTGCTCTTAGTCTAGTGATAAAATTAAACATCTCCATAATGTACTCCCTTATGTTTCCATTGCCTTTATACCGCATTGAAACGAGTTTACTAAGAATAGTACTCGCTTCGACCTTTTCAGAACTAGCGAAACGATTTGCTATTTGGCTTAAAAACTTTTTAGTATATTCTTCTTCAGGCATTGTACCTCTTATGGTTTCTGGATAGAATGCTTCATGATCATAAAACTCATGCGGTTAGAACGCTCCCACTTTTAGCCATTTGTTCAATAGTTTTCAGAAGAAACTTCGCTCAGGATCGTAGTCATGATTCATACACCCAAGAACAATGATGATATGCTCTTTCCATTTCTTAAAGTTAGTGTTATTGAGCACTGGAATGTTATTCAAATTGACAGATATAGAAGAAATACTAACTGAAAAGATCAAAAATAATACTCATAATTAACAACATTATCATTTCCATATGCATATATAATGTAAATAAAATATATGTTTGAAATAAAATGTTTAATGAAATGGGCACATATAAGTACATAATACAATATTGCAATTTAGTCTTTGGATATAAATAACAATTTATAAATTGTACTCTTAAAATTACAGTCAACAAATATTGATAATAAATTCTGCCAACGATATGCCTATCTTTGGATCGACATATTGTATGTATGATTAATATAAATTTATCACATATTTGTTACTGCACAAAATCTGGCCAAAAAATAATCTTCATTTGGGCCGATTATTTTTCGCATAGATTTAAATATAATCCATATGTAATATTCATATATTTTAAAAATAAATAAATTGATATCATAGAGGTCACTTTGGTGACATAATATTTCAATTTAAATTATTTTGAAATAATAAATATTAACTGTAATATTTCGACAAATATTCCAATTTATATTATCGAAATTCATTTGATATTACAAAACAAATTTTAGCAAACTCATGTTTGAATAAAGCAATTAATTAAATTGGATACTATATATATTCGATGAAAAGAAAAGAATGCATAATATTATAATTAATAAAAATAAGCATTCTCTTTTCCACATTAGAAATCTAATGAATTATATATTACTAAATTAGAAAATATTTATCGAATGTCAAAATAATAATTATCCATAAAATTTAAAATAGAATATTTATACATAAATATTTAATATTAAAAAAAAATTCTGAAATAGAAAACTTCTAGAAATATTAAACAGTAAGTGTAATTGTTATATTTACTTAATAAATATTCTATTTGAAATTAATTATATAATGCAATTAAATATAAAATATTTCAAGATTAATAAAGATGAATTTAAAATCTAAATTGAATATGAAATATTATAAATAATATTATAGTAAATAATTTCATATATAAATTATAGTATAAACTAAATTATTGTCCTAGGATTAGATGGAGACACTTAAAGAACACAAATAAAAATATTTTTAAGAGCAAGCTACAAGAAATTAAAATTTGGGATGTTCATAAGGAAGCTAACGTTATGAAAAAAAATATCAAGTGAAATTAAGCAAGTTGCTAAAGATGTGCTTGGAGAATCAAAAGGAAAAGCTTCTTTTAATAAGAATAGTGGTGGAGTCGAAGAAAAGATAAGAAATAAGAAGATTATAAAATTTGGTTTAGATGTAAAAAATTGAGAATTGGGAAATATATAAAGTGGCTGAGATTCTAAGAAAGCAATATATGATGCAAAAAAAATTTTTTTTAGTGATTTATATAATAGATTAGATACCGAAAGAAGAAAGTTATAAGAAAGAAGAGATAAGAACGACATATCAAGTGAGGTGCATTAAGCATGAAAATAATAAAGTGCTTTTCTTAGAAAAAGATATTGAAAATAGGTGGTTGAGGTATTTTGATAAACTTTTCAATGAAGGATCTGAAAGTACGATTGATTTTAGCAACCTTATTACCATAAAAAAAAACAGAGAATTTATTTTCTATCGTCGTATTAGTAAATCTGAAGTTAGTGAAGCTTTAAAGAAAATGAAATGTGGAAAAGCAGTAGGACCGGATAATATTCCAATAGATGTGTGGAAATGTTTAGGAGATCAAGGAATTTCTTGGCTTACAAATATTTTTAATATTATTTTAAAGACTAAAAGATGCGATGAGTGGAGAAAGAGTTTGTTGGTTCCTATATTTAAGAATAAAGGTGATGCACAAGAGTGTGCAAATTATAGAGGAATTAAGTTAATGTGCCATACATTAAAATTATGGGAGAGAGTAATTGAGCATAGATTACGATGTGATACAGAAGTTTCTCACAATTTGGTTTCATGCCAGGTAGATCTACTATGGATGCTATACATTTGTTAAGAGGTTTGATAGAAGCATAGAAAGTAAGAAGGATCTATATATGATATTTATTGATTTAGAGAAAGCTTATGATAAAGTCTCAAGAGATGTTCTTTGGAGAGCTCTAGAACAGAAATGAGTTAATATTGGTTATATTCAAGTCATTAAGGATATGTATACTAGAGCTGTTACTTGTGTCCAAACACAAGGAGGATTGACAAAATATTTTTCTATTTCATTGGATTACATCAAGGATCAACATTAAGCCCTTATCTTTTTACTTTAGTTATGGATGTTCTTACGAGGCATTTACAAGAAGATGTACCTTGGTGTATGCTTTTCGATGACATTCTTCTTGTTGATAAGACTAGAGGGAGTCCAACCTAAACTTGAATTATGGAGGTCAACTTTAGAGTCTAAAGGTTTTGTTTAAGTAGATCTAAAACTGAATATATGGAGTGTAATTTTAGTTGTAGAAGTTTTAGTGATAGTGTTGTGACTTTAGGTGATCAAGTCATTAATAAGAGTGAGCGATTTATATTTAGGCTCTATTGTTCAAAATGATGGTGAAATAGATGGAGATGTTATTAGTAGAATTCAAGTTGGATGGTTGAAGTGGAGGAATGCATCTTATTATGTGATAGAAAAGTTCCACTTAAACATAAGGGAAAATTTTATAAGATGGTGGTAAGACCCAATGACTTATGGTAATGTTGGCCAATAAAAGAGAAGCATAAAACTAAGTTAAGTGTTATAGAGATGAGGATGCTCAGGTGGATGAGTGGCTTTACTCTTAGAGATAGAATGCAAAATGAGTATGTTCGGGAAAAAGTTGGAGTAGCCAGGTGGTAACAAGATTAGGAGAGTCACCTTAGATGGTTTGGCCACATAAAGCGGCCGTCCGATGATTAGAGAGTAGATGCATTAGATTTGCCTTATGTTAAGAAAGGAGGTAGACCTAAAAGACTTGGTTAAGATGTATAAAAAATGACTTTAGTATACTTGATTTAAATGAGAATTTGACACATAATAGGACACAATGGAGATGAAGGATTCATGTAGCCGACCCCACCTAGTGGGATTGTTGTTGTTGTTGTTGTTGTTGTTGTTGTATAAATTATAGTATAAAATATTAAAAAATAAATAAATGTAATAAATAAACTGAAAACAGTAATGCAAAACATTTCGGTTATATTCAGTTAAATTATATTACAAATATTCATCCAATTAAATAGAATAATTATAACATTTTATATTAAATTATATATATTTATATATATATACCCATGGGATGAAAAAGGGATGAAAGGGAATTAAATGGAATAATTATAACATTTATACTAACTTATATATATTTATATGTATACCCCTCGGATGAAAAAACAGATGAATCGGAAGTTGTTTCATATTCCCCCTTCTTTTTTTAATCTGAAATACCATTTCGATAGACATAAAAATATTTTATATTCCCTCTTTTTTTTATTAAGATCACATTGACAAGAATAAATATATCAATCACATAAAAAATTAAAATTGTGATCAAAATATAAAGCAAATTTAGCTATATTAATTTACTCAAAATTAATAATAGAAAAGTCATCTAAAGGATACCAATACTTCATGCAAATGATCAAATCATTTGCTCAAAAAATTTTGAATCATGTACTTTGATCTAAAATTTTTAAATAATCAATACAAAAGATGAAGAGGAAAAATCATTTCTCAACGATTCAACATGATAACCGCTCTGATACCACTTGTTGGAAATATATAAAAATAAAAATATATTTATCTATCCTAGATCTCATGTCAAATCATCAAGAAGATGTAATCGGAGCATACCTGAATCCATGAAAGAGCTAATGCGGGATTTTAGCTTTCCACTTTTAAAGGCGTGATCTTGAGAGAGAGAGAGAGAGAGAGAGAGAGAGAGAGAGAGAGAGAGAGAGCCTTCTTATAACTCAAGATGAGATTTGAGTAAAATGAAAACTTCACCCTTTAGAATGAGGATCATGACTCTATTTATACTTGAGTATATTTCATTTTTTTTTCAACCAATCATTAAAATAAAATAAAAAATATCTGGTCTCTATATATGATAATTTCATATAAAATTAATAAGATGTCTCAAAAGCTTAAAATTAATTAATCTTTATTTGATCATAAAATTAATAAATTTAAAAATAAAATAATGCATAATATATAATTAAATTCATGTATGAGGTCATATTCAAAAAATTAAAACCACTAATACTAAAGTTGATAATACATATAATAATATATCTACTAAAATTGAGTACATCTCAAAGATATATGAAAAAATTAAAAAAGCTGAATATAAAGCATGCATATGTGCCCCTATTGCCTATAGTGTTATTTAGGTAGGAACACGTGTAGGTCTATCTCGTAGATTATGCTGCTGCTCCTCTGAATGCTCAAGTTCATCCTCCTCTTCTACCACCATGTACTATTGTATAGGATATGACATGAACATATGCTCCTGTGATAGTAAATTAGTAGAAGACGCCTAAAACTACTACTCATAAGAAGATAGAGTGAGAATGAGTATCTAATATTGTGAATCATGCAGTGTTGTAGAAGGGTTGCGGCCTAGTATCACTCAAAAAGGTCAAGGTCAAAAAAAAGCTAGAGTAAATGGTGATTGTCCGAAGATGCCACTTTGTGGTCCTCCCCATTATAAATAGAATAATGTCCATGTGGGATATATGGGAGAGGATGAAGTTGTGTACATAGAAGTTTTAGAAGTTACAAAGGTGGACGGTTTGAGATCTATATGACTCGATGGTGAAACTCCTACATATTCATTTGTATTGTCTGCTCAATTTTGTTTATCCTAGAAGTACACCAAACATCTCATCCTACTGCATAGCTCTTCAAACTTATCAATAACTACTTGCTTCAATCTACTATCTTGATCCTCAAAATATGATTGAAACAAGTCATTTACTTGCACTATCCACTCATATTGTGATCAAAATGGTTTATATAAAAATATTATATATTTTCAGCTATCATTTTTTTATTTTCAATAAAAATATATGTTATTCATAATTCATTTTATATCGAAGCAAAAAAAATTTAGATGTTTGAAGAAAAAAAAATTAGGGTCAACACATAGGCTTTGTAAAAGCTTTGTCACGATGCTCTAATAGGCTTGATTTTCATAGAAAAATAAAGAACATAAACGTTGGCTTACTAGCATCGCGACACAAACAATGAACGATCAAGATAGCGAAAGCAGTGGCACTAGTTATCAATGTCGTGGCACCCAAAAATAAGCATAGGATATAGAGAGCTCGCGTTATGGCAAATCTTCAGGACTTAACTGAAAGCACCAAGGAGGAACCCTAGAACCAAGGCATCGTAATTTAAGTGTCATAGTACTAGTGGACCTAAGAATCATGCCAAAAATAGTGAAGCCAATGCCAAGATGCCATGCAAGAAGTAGTGCTACATCACTAGGCTCCACATTCAAAGCACCATTACATGACCGAATAAAAACAATTTGGGCGATTTTCATGCTATATACAACGGAGCAACCACCCTAGACTATAAAAAGAGATCAATTTTTGGCAGAACAAGATTTTTGGTTATTGGAGCTTGTGAGTGTGAAGGCACTTAGAGATTGACACTCCAAATATAGTATGTGAGTGTTATTGTTGTGTATATGTGTGTTACTGTTGTGCTTAGCTAGTGTTGAGAGTGAGTCCTTGTGAAAGATGAAAAGAAGAATATTCCAGATTGAGTGTCCACATAGAAGTCATTGTGGTTCTCTACCGGGAAGTTGAAACAAGGCAATAAAGAGCAGATTTAGAATAATTTACTTGGTTCAGTCATCCCTTTTTCTCTAGTTATCCTTCGTTTGGTTTATGGATTTCTTTTCTTGCAATATGAGTGATTAAGTATTTAGTCCTCTGGATTTATGTATGTTTTGATCGTTGTCCTACATTAAAATATCTTTATGGAATGATATAAAAAATTATTTGTGCTTTTGATGTAAAATGTGTTTTGATTTTTTTTGAGTATAATATACTTATAATCTAACCAATTGTAATGTTAAAACAAGTTGTGATCTAGAGACATTGGCGGAGTCCTTGAGGAATAGTAGGGAGAAATAAATGGATGTACTAAATAAGTATTTATAATATGCTTATTTTTAGGAACCGCTATCATTTCCAAGGAAATAGACAAAAAACAGTTAGTCAAAATTTAATTAGTAGTAAGCAAAAAATTGGTTATAAGACTAGTTTGATTATATTGATCTAAGTATAAACGATATAGTATTTATCCTTCTGATTAACACTACATGCTAGAAATTAATTCCACAGTTAATTTAATCAAGATAAACATCAAAATTACATAAATTCATAATACCATTTTACTTATATAAAAAAAATACTTTTACTTTATATAAAAATTTACTTTCTAAAATAACAATATAGTTTGATTTTAATATTTAACTTAGCTGAATAAAAATTAAAATTTAGAAAGGACTAGTAATTAACTTAATATAATTAAACACAACTCAATTCACATGGGAATAATACTCTATTCATCACTATATTACTTGATACAACACATGCACTTGGGTATACTATTCTAATCGATCAAGTTTTTGGCACTGTTGTCGGATATTTAAGTGATTTAAATTAAGTTAATATTAGTCAATCTAAGTGATTTATAATTCAACTATTTTTGTGTTTACTCTTATTAGTTCGTGTGTAAAATTTGTGTTTTAATATATGTGTATGTGTAATGATAAAACTTTTGACATATTACCTTTGAACATAAAAAAAAAACTTTGTGAGAAACTTATATAATAGCATAAAATCAAACTTAGAGAATTAGTAATAGCAAATCAACCAAGAGACTCTACTCATAAATGGAATGCATCAAAACATAGCTAGACTGACCATTCAAGCTAATAATTTTGATTTGAAACTTTCTATTATCCAAATGGTTCAAAATTCTTAGTTTGGAGGATCATCTATAAAATATCCAAATATGCATGTAGTAAATTTCTTATAAATATGTGCCACCTTTAAATATAATAGGTTGAGTGAGGATGCTATCAGACTTGTGTTATTCCCATTTTCATTAAGAAATAAAACAAAATGTGGTTGAATTCATTACTTCAAAGATCTATCACTAATTAGAATAAAGTAGCACAAAAAATTTTGGCTAAATATTTTCCACCAACTAATATGGCTTATAGCCTAGAAATGACTTTACATCTTTTGTGCAATTAGATAACAAATCAATATATGAGGCTTGGAAATGATATAAAGACTTATTAAAAAAATGTCCACACCATTCCTTACTTGATTGGTTGATTATTTAATCATTTTATAATGGTGTAGTAGGATCACTTAGAATTACGATTGCCGCAATGAGGTGTGTCTCAAAATTTACCACCGACCTCTCAATGAAGAGAGCAGATTAAATGTGTTGGTGTAATTTTTAGAAGGCAAATGGAATAGTTGATAAGACACTACCTAGAGATTTCACCCTCATTTTATGAAGACTTTATAACTAGTTTCAGATTTCCTATAGGCGCAAGCACCTATAATTAATTACCCCTCCCAATACTGAGAGAGAACTTTCGATTAAGGCTAGACGTTAGATTGCTAAATGCACAGCGCATAGTAGCAGCATGTAGAGTTTAAAAATTAAGCTTATGAAATTCATCATATTAACATAAAGCGGATGGTTGGGAGAATGATGGCACGCCCGATCAAGATCCCATAGCTCCATCATTTTGGACTGCTGTGTTCCGTAGTCTACTTAGTTAGAGGAGGTAATCGATCCAACTTGACCGAAGATCTTTGCCAGCAGCCATGAGTTGTGTCATTCAAGGGAACCTTATAGACCTAGGATGATGTTTGTCTCAGGAGACAAGCTTAAGTCTACCTTAGCTAACAGAGGCTTTTTTTCCAATCAAGTATACCCTATGGTTCACAACTCAAAGAGCACAGCCATTGGGGAACTTACGAGCTACAGTCATGATCGTAATATATTGGTTCCTTTTGGTGGCAACCACCCATTCAGAGGACTCTGTAACTACATCATATGTGGAGCCTACTGGTCAAACCATGCAGTCAGAGGACACGGGCCACATTCTTATTAGCATGAGATTGATTGAGAGTGAACATAGTAGAACACTTGATTTGACTTTGGCTCTTTTGTGAGATAGAGTTCTCTTAATTTAACACCTCTGACAAATAGTTGCAGAAGGTGGATTAATTGAATTTTGCTTTAAGTCTTTTAACTTGATGATTTTCATTTAGTCATTTCGAGCTTAATAATTCATTAGATTTCTCATTTGGATTGATATTTAACTTATATTAATTTTATTTGAAATAATAATCATATTTTGATGAAAATATTCTCTCCGATTGAAATCTTCATTCAACACAACCATCCTCGTGGTATATATGTTGTTTGATCATTTAATTTATTATTTCAGAACCTATCAACTCTATTAGTTTAATAATAGAGGATCAGATCTACTATCATATGACAGAATTAGCTTCTCAAATATTTTAATAAGTTGGAAATATTATAATAGGATTATTAGATTTTTTTTAACTTTTGTTAACCCATATCCGATCCAAAGACCCAACCGAGATTCAACCTACGCAACATCCTCAGACACTAAGTTTAAGCATTTAGCGTAGTGTCGGGGCCCATGCGAGTGTATTTAAGAATTCTTGCACACTTATAAGGTATTAAATTTGAGCTTTAATTATACTTTATAACATGTGCAAGAGTTCAATTGAAGTCTTAATTAACGCCTTCGCTCGCGATATTTGCAAAATCATATGTTGTAGGTTTCATTCATATCCAACTTTAAATATTTTGAATGTTTTATAGTACAGTGAATTTCATCTAATTTGTTGTAGACTATTGTTAGTCAAATAATTGAAAGTTCAATTTGTCTAAGTAGCTTTTACATTTAGTTTGATTATTGATCTTATTACTCGTTTAAGATTCAAATATTATTCCTTAACTACTTTATTTTCATTAATTATTAATCTTTATCTTGATGAAATTTTGCCAACCTCCCGACATCGTTCCCACATAGGGGGCTATTTTGGGAGTGCTAGAGCCTTCTTACCATGCTTAAGAAAGTATGCATAGTCAGTGTATTACAACACCGCGGCTTAGAGAATCTTTTAAACCCATCATGCTTAAGAATGCATGAATAGGACTTTAATATCTGTGTTTGAAATGCAATTTGGTAGCCTCCCTGCGTCATCCCCGTGTATGGGGTTATATCGGGAGTGCTGAGGCCTTCCCACCACGCTTAAGAAAGCGTGCATGGTAGATGTCTTGCGATATCGCAGTCGAGTAATTTTCTTGCACCTACCGTGCTTATGAAAGCGTTGCATATGCTTTTAAACCTGTATGAAAATCATCATGATTTTCTCAACATACTGAAGCAACATGCACAAGTACTTATATCTAGCAAATATTTGCAATTACATTGAAATAGTAAATACATGAATTTAATATGCTAGGAAAGCATATGCACAGGCGTTTGAAATAAAATCTGGCAGCCTCCCGGCACCATCTCCATGTAGAGGACTGCATCGAGTCGAGGTTTTCCACCACTTATGGAAAGCGCATGGTGTCTTGACACGCAACCAAGTGATTTTATTGCACCTACCCCACTTATGAAAAACATGGCATAGGCCTTCAAACATGTATGAAAACCATCCGGACTTCTTCTACAAGCTGACGCAACATACACGAGTACTTATATCTAGCAAATATATTTAAGAGCTACATTTGATTACTTTTGACTTTCCCATGTGAATAGCCGAATTTTTGCTGCTAAATTTAATATTTGTTTAATATAAATTATATTTTTATTGAATATTAAATTATCACATGATAGCATGAGGTTTGTATAATATATTTCTTTGAAATAATTTTTTAAATGACCTTCTTGCCTAAAAAATAGCCCTCATTCTCTTCATGAAAGCATCTCTCATTCAAAATTCAAAATCTCTCCAGCAAATCTAAGAGAAAATCTCTTAAATATTCCTTCCAAGTGTTCTCCAAATATTGCAAGATCAAATCCTTGGTTTGGAAGCTTCAACATCTTCAACTAAGCAAGCCTTTTAAATTACTTGAGTTTATTTTCTTGATCTTAATACTTCTTAGTTGTTCATGCTATTTTCACCATCTATTTCTTCTTTCTAATTTATACTTTTTGGTGAATTAGTCTTGAACATTTGGTTTTCACATCAAAGTTTCTCAATCACTTTTTGGTGAAAAATTCTTGTGATAATTTGTAGGATCTATTTCAACTTGCTGAAATTTTACCTTCCTACAAATTTCTTTGGTTTCTTGAAATATTTCTTCTTTGGTCTTATTTTTAAAGATCATTTATTCTTAGATCTATTTTAGAAGTATATTTTAAGCATTTTAAAATAAATTATTGTCTGAAATTATTTTCATATTTGCTAGATCTCTCTTTTAATTGAAAGCTTACTATAACAGATCTATATACTTATTTTTTTTTATTTTGTGATCATTAGCATTAATTGAAAGAATCTTTTTGGTTAAAATAAATTACTCCTTAAATTTATTTTATTATGAAAAAGAATATTGTATATTTATTTTGAAATCATTTTGTATTATTCTATTATAACATAAACATCCTAGTAAGATCACTTTAAGATATTTATTTTTATTAAGTGAGCATTTTGCCTTAAAATTTTTAAGTTGTAAAGTGATCATTTATAAGTTGAGAGATCACTTTTGAATTTGATTGCTTGGTATATTGGTGAGATTTACTTTATCAAAATTTATTATTTTGTATTTTTTTTGTGTTGTAAAATTTATTTTGGGGTTCTCATCTTTGTAGGAGAACATATTGTTGTAGGGGTTGTACTACCCGTTATGGAGAAACTTTGTAAACCATTTTTGTTTAGTGGATTCTAGCGGGGTGGCATGGGTGAGGTTTGGTAAATGTAAAATCGGTTTTCTTTTTTTTAAATTATATCTTATCATTATAAAATCAAAATCTAATTTTATTTAAAAAATTAAAATTTAAGTTTTGAAAATTTTAATTACCCAATTCTCCTCTTTGCTATAGTGTCTCACAAATAAATAGTGACTTAATTAATATTTGCTTGTTATTCTGTTGAATAATAAGGGAGCTTAGAAAATGTGATTGAGATATTTTTCCTAATTCATTTCTAAGTTTTTTTACTTTTGGAATCAAATTAATGATTAATAATTAATTAATTTCTTAATTATAATTAATCATCAAGATAAAATTAAGCAAATGTAGGACTTATTTATCTTTCTTTATCTCTTTCTTGAGTTAATTTCATTATGAATATGCTTAAAGTTTACCAAATGGATTAATGAGCTTATAAAAAAAATCCAATTCACATCTAATCACCTTTAATCTTAGTACTTTAGATGTTTAATAGTCTAAAGAGCTAATGAATTATGGTTAGCTTATATGTGTAAGAAAACCATAAAGTAATTAATTAAATCCTTGTCTAATTAAATAATCATAGCCAATTGCATTAGACCCTTCATTCTTCATTGCTAATTTATAGTTAATAAATATATATAAATCTTAGGTTATTATATTAATAACTTATTTTATATTTGTTCATTGTAATATTTAAATTGCTCAAAATTATATAAACATGAAGATATTTTTAATTTGAATTTATAAATTATTTCATTTGATAGATTTTGTCATTTGGCACTAATAGCGTGATCAATTTACATTCGTTTATTATTAATTGATATATTGATTAATTTGTGCTTCGATTTTTTATTGATCGTTAGATTATGCAATATTTAAATTGATTGTTAAATAATTATTATCGATACGTTTAGTGATTTATATTTGGTATTATCTCACTTATTTATTACAAATTTTTTGAGCTTTGATTACTAATATATCAAGCATAAATTATATGTTGTAGTTAATGTATATTCACAAAATACCCATATTATTCTTTCTATAAAATGTACTTTTATGTACATTAACCTCACCAAAGAAATTCTATCAAGGATAATTTATTCAAATTAGATAATGGGATAAACCACTAACATTTTGAGTCTTAATCAAGCACTTGCACAATACTTAATCTCTTTAATAAAATAGATTTCACATTCAATGTGATGATTGTCTTTGAAAATATTTTTTAAGCTATATTTATCAAGAACATTAACAATAATGGTATAAACCTTGCTAAAATAGTAATTATATTAAATTGCATTAATCTAGTAAAGCATGATTCCACCATTTAAAACCAACCTAGATTTCATTCAATGTGAATGTGTCTTTAGGATAAAAACTTCTACAATTGAGTCACAATATTAGATATTTCATTCTTCTATCTTCATGTGTAGTAGTTTTTACATACTAGTTTTTGAGCATATGTTCATATATATATATATATATATGTGGAGAGAGAGAGAGAGATGAGAGAGAGAGAAGGCGGATAATCTCAGATCCTCAGCGTGCTACCTAAATAACCATATAATGTGCATGCTTTATATTCTTATATATTTTATCTAACATCCAAACATAAATATATATACATATATAAATCTAAATCTTTATTATTATCAAAAATAGCACTTTCTTAATTTTTTGAACTAAAATTCACCTTTTGCATAAAGATGCTATATTTGTAAATATCAAATTTTAATATTAGATATATAAATGCAAAATTGTGTGCTATGTATGTAAATTTTAATTATTAATTGATAATCCATTGATAATATATTAGACTAAAATTGATTTAATTTTAAAATTGATATATTTAAGATCAAAATACATAATAGCATTGTTTAAAAAAAATTAAAATCAACATTGTTGTTGATTGGTCAACTATCGATAATACTTATTTATTTATTTATTTTAACTGATTAACATTTGGTATAATTTAAGCTTTAGGTGCTAGATATATAGATGCTTAGATTATATGCTTTGAATGTAAATTTTTCTTAAAGTACGATGGTTATATAGAAATTGATAACATTTATTATATATAATTAGAAACTATTTATTTCTTAAATAAAGGGTTCTATTTATTCATATGCATTTAATTTTACTTCTAAAATTGTAATACATGGAATTATATTTTAACTAATTGTGTTATAAAGATGTCATACTTTTACATCTCATTGTCATACATTTTTTTAGTTTTATCTTTATTTTGGAGATTTATATGTATATCATTCAAGTTTTATATATTTACTTATCTAATACTTAAAATTTAATATTTGTATATAAAAACTTAAATATTTAAAAATCATATAAAATTACTATCAACTATTTTCATAAATTGAAGCATTCACAAAAGTTGAGGGAAAGGTGAAATTACCTTTGTGACTTCTCACTTTATTGATTTTTAAAAATAAAGTTGACATTAAGAAAAACAAATATTTCAGACTTCAGAATAGTTGGGGTTTAATTGCTACAATCCATTTTCCAGCAGAAGTCAATCAAGATGAATATATATATATAACATATATATATATATATATATATATATATATATATATATATATATATATATATATATATATAGAGAGAGAGAGAGAGAGAGAGAGAACAATTAATCACATGAAATGAAAATAAATAAATAAATGCTGATGTAAACCTAATGAGATCATTCGATGTACGTAAGCAGATTATCGTCGAAATAAATACGTGATCAAAGGTTAAAGCGCCTATTTTGATTTGACCATTTCACATTATCTAATTCATGCTTAATAATAGTATTTCAAAATTAATAACAACATAAATAAAAATAAAAATAATAATAATAATATAAATTTGACCTTTATGGTGTCAGCCGTAACGGTGGCCGACGAAATTAAAACTTTGATTAAACTTTAATAATCTATTTCTAAGATTAAAATTTCTAAAATATAACTAATCTAAAATCAAAAATATAAACTATAACTCATTTTGAAGATATTTCAGTAGAATCTAGAAAAATTATTAATTAATTTTTGAATAGTAATAAGCAATTAAGATTATTAAAAATCTAATTTGTTAATTACTTTTTTAATTAATCACCCAATTAATCTAAATTATTTTTGGAAGTTTATGATGACCTCTATATTTTGTTAGGATTTTTTATTGGTTGCTTAATTTGAAAAATTAATGATTAAGCCTTAATCACTTTCTTAATTTAATTAATGATAATTAGTGGATGAATAGTGGCTTAATTAATTATTTAAGCTTGATTACTTCTGTTGAATAATAAGGAAGCTTAGGAAATGTGATTGAGATATTTTTCCTAATTCATTTTCTAAGTTTTTTTTTTACTTTTTGGAATCAAATTAATTAGTGATTAATAAAGTAATTAATTTCTTAATTAATTAATCATCAAGATAAAATCGAGGACCAAAAGACTTAAGATTGGTAGGCCTCTCTTTTCTTTATCCTTGAGTTAATTTCATTAATTGAATATATTAAGTTTAACCAAATGGATTAATGAGCTTAATTAACAATCAAAATCAATTCACATCAATCACCTTTAATCAATCTTGGGTAGCCCTTTAGATGTTTAAGTCTAAAGGAATCTAATGAATTATGGTTAGCTTATGTGAAAACCATAAAATAAAATTAAATCCTTTAAGTCTAATTAACTATAAATGAGCTTGCATTACCTTTCATTTAGCATTGCTAATTTATAGTTAATAAATATGTAATCGAGGTTACGATACCGATGAACGATCCGTTTCAGGTCGGTCATTTAGTTGGTGGTGTATCGGTTCAATTCGGAAAATTGCGTTGTACGCTTTCGATATTTTCGCGGTCGAATTGGCGCAAATTATTTCATTTGATAGATTTTGTCATTTTGGCACTTTGCGTGATCAATTTCACGAAGGGTCATTTTATCGACATAAGTTCATTTGTTGATAATTTTCGATTTAGCGATTGATCGTTGGATTATGCATATTTATGTCGGCAATTTCGATATTCGACCATGAAGTTAGTTCATCGATCATCGTTCTCATTTGCGATATTTGGTGTATCAACTTCAATTTGATTGTTACATCAAAGTTTAAAAAATTTGATTGCTAATATATCAAGCATAGAATACATGTTTATAATGTATATTCACAAAATACCCATAACATTATTCTTTTACTAATGCATGTACTTTTATGTACATTAACCTCGAAATTATCAAGGATAATTTATTCAAATTATATAATGGGATAAACCACTTAACATTTTGAGTCTTAATGTGGTTACATACTTCCTTAATCCTCTTTAATAAAATAGATTTCACATTCAATGTGATGATGTGTCTTTTGAAAGAAATATTTTTAAGCTATATTTATCAAGAACATTAACAATTGTTGCGTGCTAGAGAATTTTATTCCGGTAGATGCGAGATCTTCGTCGTAGCCAAAAAATTATCCAACACACAAGCAGGGGATATGAACACAGGGTTATATATTGGAAAACCGTTAAGGGAAAAACCAGGCCTTTTACCCGTCGTAGAACTTTTTATGTGTTGATCTGGTCCTTGCGTTAGTTAGAGAAGAAGGTGTTTCACAATATTGAGTGTAGAAAAATACAATATCGGTCAACTCCAAGGAGAAGTTTCCCAAAAGCGAGCGGATCTTGGGAGCAACCTCTTGATCTTAGGGAGAAAAGCAGCGGTCTTTTCTAATCCTCAGGGCGATCTCTAGGCGACTCGATCTTACTTCGGTGGTGGCGGTAGTGATAGATCGTCGGTCAATTCGGTGGTGGTTCTCGAGCTCTGGTCTTCATCATTCGGTCCTCTAGGTGAGAATGAGGCTCTCATTTATAGATTTTGGGAGTGGCGCCTTGTAAATTCGTGGAAAACTCCAACCACTCCCATCGGACGGCGGTCACGATCCCCCGATCGACGGTGTATTTTGATGATCGGGTGCCTTAATGATGTCATTGGGTGATCTTGGATTAGTTGGATTCGTCTTGTGGCTCGATCGAATAAATATGTCAATTTTGGTGACCATTTGGCGAATCGGGATCCATTTTCATGCAGATAGCTTGGTCGATTGATTTCGGATCGGACTATGCTTGATGTTCTTATGTTCGTCTCATCGAGTCGGTTTTGTAGAACTGCGAAATCGGTGATTAGATCGAAGCATTTCGAAAATGCCTTGAGATTAGCTTGATCATTAATTTTACGAGGATGTATCGGTTACTTTATTTTTGGGTGACATTATCTGAATCCAAAAATATATGTCAAATCTTGAAAATAGATTCTTGATGAAATTTGAGAGTCAAGCGCATTTTGAGAACAAATCTTCATAGAATTAAGATTATAACTTCGAGGCATTCTGAGCCGCAAATGCGTGTAGGTATGCGCGAGTGTGAGATTTGATTCTGGATCCATCGTGCAACAGAGGGAGAGCATGGCCATTAGCCGCGTAGCCTCACATCAGGCCTTCCTTCAGCGCCATGAACAGTAGGCGATTAATGGCGGGCAGCATGAATGCGATGGTGGTCAGGCCAGTGGCGCGAGGAACTTGTCATGGAAGCAGGGTCAATTGAAGAATGTCGACCGTAGCGTGATTCGTAGCGGATTCATGGCCCGGTTCCCGCAGCGGTTCACCCATGCTGGCCCTGACAGCAGTTCGACGAGCTGGCGTCGCGACAGTGGTCGCGGTTAGGCCGCCAGCTGATATATGGTATGTTTTGGGCGTGCATACCATGAAGCATGGCCAGGTATGCTATACATGGCCTGAGCAGCACTGAGCGAACCCGGGCAGCATTGAACTTAGGTTTTAGCGGTTTTGGCGGTTTAGGTTTTTTACTTTTGCCCAAGGGGTCTATAAAAAAAAGGCTAAGGGGAAAGGCACACCTTTCTCATCTCCTCTTCTCCTCTTAGAGTGCATAGCCTCCCACGGTGGGAGTTTGGGCACTCTTTGGATCCACCTCCCAGAGCTGGAGTGCATAGCCCTCCCAGGTGGGGAGTTTGGGCACTTTTCTTGGATCAACCTCTTCCCTCTCTCCAGTGCATAGCCCTCCCGGTGGGAGTTTGGGCACTCTTCTTGGATCACCTCTCAGCACTGCCTCCCCGGTGGAGTTTGGGCACTCTTCTTGGATCAACCTCTTCCTCCTCATCTCCACCAAGCAGTGCATAGCCCTCCCCGGTGGGAGTTTGGGCACTCTTCTTGGATCAACCTCACCTCATCTCCATGAGTGCATAGCCCTCCCCAGTGGGAGTTTGGGCACTCTTCTTGGAATAATTTTCATCTCGAAGTTGGGTGTTTGTAGATGGGTGAGAATCTTTTGAAAGAGACACGTCGTAGACCCTTGGAGCGACGAGGGAACCTTCTAAAATGGGAGGGCTGAAGATTGAGTGTGATCACGGAGACACATTGATCGTGCTTGAAAAATATTATTTTAGAATGATTTGGTTCTTAAGTGTCAGAAGAAGTCGATAGAGCCCAATCTCCGAGGGTATTTCACCACTTAGATGAGTTTGGTAGCGGGATTGCGGTTTCCCCATCCCAGATGATGCCATTTTGTCGACACGAGGTTTGCATTTCCGGTTTGGCGGGGCAATGGCGATCGTGATGGGACTTATAGTCTTTTAAGGAGCGGCGACTTTGATTACCATACGGATGTGCAAGTTTACTGCGATGCACATGATGTCATTATCACTTTACTTGACCTCGGACGAAGGATTCTCCCAAGAATTGGGCAAATTCTTTTTTGAAGAATGGTAGGGGTCTTGAAATGGGGAAAATTTACCCATTCCCTGAGTTGGTGATGAAGATATCTGCGCGAAATTCGAATATTGAAGATCTTGATTTGAGATTGATATATCGATTTGTGCGGGAGGAATCTTTGTTGAGCTTTTATTCATCCGGCGGTCTTATGCAATTGCGTTGAAAGCCCAAAGAGGTTTCAGATCTCCCAAGCGTCCTCGGCTTCTTCCAGAAGGACCCGTCTCAATAGAGAAGAGGAAAGAGCGAAGAGGTGATGGTGATATCGAACCGAAAAGTCGGGCCCTTGATAGTCGTCCCAAGGATCTTCATTCCGGGCGTGTTGAATCATTCTGTGTGCATCGCAAGAAGCGGTAACAATCCTTCTTTCGTTCATCATCTTTTATTTCCCATTTCACGGTGTTTAGCTTAATTTTCTTAGATCTTGAAGAAGCAAGAACTTGACTTCAAAATGAACATTGTCTTTGAATATGGAATTGAGTTCGTGAAGGTCAAGTTTCTCCATGGTGAATATAAGAAGCGGTATGTGGAGAAAGTAAAAGATAATGTGTTGGAGAATCAACTTGATGAGTGCGGGAAGTTGGCGACTCAGCGACTTCTCTTTCTTTTTTGTCGAAGTTGGGGATGAATTAGTGGAGGCTAGAGCGAGGTTGGTTGCTCCAAGGATCGAAGATCTTTTGAGAAGGTTTGGTCTTGAGGCAAAGAAGCAGAGTTCTCGCTTCTTTCGAGAGAAAGAGGCGCCTTATCTCGGGTAGAAGCGGAGCCGGATCGCAGTGGAGGACTTCAAGAACTCACTTGACCTTCAAGAGTATCATGGGATCACGTTAGGAGGCGAGACCCGTGTATGATGTAGAGGTGAAGGCTTTGGAGCGGCGGTGTGTTGATGAAGGCTTCATCAGAGGTTTCTTGAAGGGGACACTTGGCGTATAGTAGGAGGCAGTGTTGAGGTCCTCTCTCTAACTTCCCAGACCCTTCCCGACGGCGAGGATGACTCGATAGTTCTTCATCATCTCTTGATGAGACCATCAAATGTAGTTCCTTTATGTTGCATTTGTTTAGTGTTGTATATTATTTACGGTTGATTGTACTTGTATGTTGCGAGAAGTATTAATCCACAAAATTGTTTGTGAATATTTAAGTTGTGTGTTAAAGCGTACTTTCGATGATAAAGATTGTAGAAGAGATCATCGGGAATCCCTTTAGGATAATTGATCTATTCTAAGATCATTACGAGCGTTACTTGATGACAAACTTGCGGAATATATTTATAGAGGTTCTCTCGAACCTCTCGATCTATCTAGGTTGTGTATCGGGCGTTTTCGATGATGTTAACTGTTAGAAAGTTGGCTATAGGGTTATGCCAAGTTGTTTATCGGCGATGTTAACACATAGGAAGATCTCGAATTGAATCGAGGATTTTGACTATCGAGGTTGTTTGTCAGTGTTGCGATGGCGTTACGTATGGAAGATGTGAAGTCCAAGGACCTCTATCTATAGGGTTTTTCGATGATGTTAACTTATGGAGAAAGATGATTATCCAAGGTTATTTATATGCGTTACTCGGCGATGTTAACAGGAAGATCTCGAATTGATTTTTTATATCTGGGTTGTGTATGAGGCGTTTACCGATGATGTTAACTGTTATGGAGAAAGTTGTAGTCATAGAGTTGCCAACTTATCAAGGTTGTTTATCGAACGTTTTCGATGTTAAACATAGGAAGATCGATCAATTGATCGATCTTAATAGATGAATAAGTTTGATCTCTTGAGTGGGTGTTTTAAAATCGCAGAAAAAGTCACAATAAGTATGAAAACTTTAACAGATAGAAACATAAATCCAAACAACTTGATCGGTTGGACAATAAGTATAAGCAGTGTCGATAAATGTTTAATTTGATTGCCTACATACGATGATAATGTTTTCGCATTAGAATAAAAAAGGCGTCGTTTGTAGTACCACGGAGGTTTGTAGCATTCAGTGCGTGGGAGAGTCTTACTATCCTTAAGCTTGAGCGTGCGGGCTTGATTTTAGACACCACCACATCGGGCCTTCCCGGTGAGAGTTTGTTACATTTGTGGCCTTTTCTGAGTCGAGACTTAGGGGCGGTCCCCAAGATATTGGTCGCTTTACCGCCGGTTGAAACCTCGAGCAATCCTTTGATAGGAAGCCATTGTCGACATGTCATGGGTCTCTTGGGAGATCGGATGGAATCGAAGCTTATCGTCGTTCTTTGGGCATTAAAGTTATGGGTTAGGGCTGGGACCCGATGTGGAATAAACCTCGTTCGAAAACCGTTATGCGGCGTTTCTCGGTAGGGGTCCTTGATGTAGTCGCGGAAAGAACATTGGATAGTTCTTGATTGCCCGGCGTGGTTGATCGTGTCTTTAGCCCTTTTAGTATTGTCTATTGGTGACTTGATTACGCCCATTTGCACGTGGATGGGATACGGTGTGTGGATTAGCTTGGATATCACGACTCTGGCGAGAAAGATGTGAATGTCTTTCACGTGACTGCGTCCCATTATCGGTGATGATTTTTCTTTGGAATAAAGCGACAAATAATATTTTCGGACAAATTGCTTGGCATTTGTTTGGTGATTTTGGCCGGTTCGACTTCCACCCGCCATTGTGGCCAAGATTATGAATTTTTTTGAGTGGCAATGGGAAAGGGTCCCATTATATCGATCCCCATTGAGCAAAAGGGCAGACTCTGGATTGTGGTGAGTTCTGAGATGGTGTATGAGTGAGATTGGAATTGACACTTGTTACACTTCTTTACAAACTCCGTCGTCCTTCTTCATTGTAGGCGGTAAAACCTTGCCTCATGATTTTGAGGAGGGCTTTTCCTCCCAAATGTTCACCACAAATTCTGAATGAACCTCGCATTGCATAGTTAGCCTCAGAAGGTGGTAGACACTTTAAGTAGGAAAGAAGGACGCTTGTAGAGTTAGTCACCGATTATGGTGAAGTTGATTGCTTCCGGAGGCAGGATAGCATCGGTGGGTCTGTTGGCAAGGCCGCTTTGAAGAAAGGACATGATGGGTCAATCCATGAAGATTCTTTTGGGTCCTCGGAGATTGTATCACCCAAGGGCCTTGAATCTTGGGAAAGTGGATGTCCTCATGTATTTTCTCTTGAAAAGATCTCTGTCGTTGTTGTGGCTAACTTGGAGAGGGCATGCTCCCGTGTTCTCCCCAGAATATGAGTTATCGATGGGTCTCGATTACAGAAGTGACTTTGCCAAAAGCAGTCTTGGCAGCTGGGATGGCGTATCAGTCTCCTTCAACTTGTGAGGCCCTGTGAGTATGTGGATGGCTAAGTTACGGACCTCCACGGTCAATGGCGAGCCTTAGTCTTCTACGAGGGCCTCGTGCTGGCGACATTATTGGTGGCGGGAACTTTAGTGAAGCAGGTACTAAAGTTATTTTACTTGGGGAGATAAGCAAAATTCTGCTCCCTTGCCGGAAGTCACGAAGCTCCATCAACATATAATGTCCATTGATTTGTCATGGAGTGATGAATGATCATTCGGTGGTGATGGGATGGTACATTCTACAAGTCGTGAGCACTTGTGACTTTATATCGGGGCGTGGAAGAAAATGGATGTCAAACTCTCAAACTCGACCACTTCATCAACCTTCCGGATACATCGGGCTTTTGCGAATAGTTCTTAATGGAAGATGAGTGTAGGCGTTGATGGTGTGGGCACGAAATGCGATCGCAATTTTAGGCGAATGCACTAGAGAATATTATCTTATCTGGCAGTGGATAGGCGTCCTTGATTATCGAAAGGATTTTCTTTGACATAATAAATGGGTGGTTGCAATGAATTCTCCTCAGCGTATCGACCGCAGACTTACGGCATGAGAAAGCAAGATAGATGTACTTCTCTCCTTGGATAGGCTTTGATAATAGGGGAAGCTAAATAGACTTCAGTTGCTCAGCGGTCGACATTCATCGTCACTTTGGAATCCATTTCCTCGTGCACCCAGATTTTGAAGAATGGTAGATACTTATCTCTGGCGGGCCAAGAATGGTGATAAAGGCGCAATCCTTCCGGTCAAGCGTTGGACTTCCTTGATCGTTCTTGGAGGTGACATGTCCTTGAGTGCTTTTATCTTCTCGGGGTTGGCCTATCCGTGAGTGACCATGAAGCTAGGAATTTCCGGAGGAAACTCAAAAGCACTTGCTTGGCGTAAATATGTCGATATTTCCAAGCTCTTCACCAAAGATATCATCAACATACACCTCCATATTGTGCCCTATAAGATCCTTGAAGATCTTATTCATAAGGCGCTGATATGTTGCTCCAAAGATTTTAGTCCAATGGCATGACCTCGATAAAAGATAGTCCCTTATCTGCTTGGAAGGATGTTGCTTCCTCATCTGCTTTGTTCATCCCGATTTGATTGTAGCCAGTAATCCATGAAGCTCAAAGATCGATGTCCCGATGTCGCATCAACTAGTTGGTCGACAGGAAGGGGAAGCTATCTTTGGGCATGCACATTAGGTCGGTAAATGCACATTCTCCAGAACTGCCTTCTAACACTACGTTAGCCAACCGTGTAGTAGACTCTCGAATGAATTTGACTTCCGTAAGTTTGGTGATTTCTTGTTCTATGACCCGCAATCGCTCGTAAGCGAAGGTTCTTTTCTTCAGACACCGCCAGGTTGAGTCAACTTTGAGGGAGTGCGTAATGACTTCGTCAATGCCCGTAATATCGACGCGCCTGCAAAGATATCTTGATTTTACGCAAAATCCACGTATCTCGATTTCTCGATCAAGACAAAGAACGATCCCACCTTCACCTTTCATGGATCAACTTCAAGATAGAAGACAAATTACATCTTCAACCGGAGAAGCCCTTTCGTGAGGCATCCTCATCTCGTAGGTCAAGTTCTCGATGTTGAGGGTTACCGACGAAATGGTCGCTTGAATAAAGACGCCAGTTATCTCGATTCCCACTTACCACCGATGCCACCGGTGTCGAATTTCATCTGAGGTGAGGCCGATGTGATCGCCAATATGACGGAGAGGTCTCCCAAATATTGCATCAGCGACTGACTTGACTACAATAAATCAGTGTGTGGTCGGGAAATTCTCCAAGAGTTACGGAAGACCGATTGTCCCTTCCACTAATACCGACATCAAATCCATACAAAGGGACCGCCGCTGGTTGAAGCTTCTCTTCTATACCCATGCGAGGAAAGTGGAGTAAAAAAGAACATCAACCAACTCCCATTGTCGATCAATATCCTTTAATATTGCATGGATCACCCCCACTCGATGACAAGGGGATCTTGATGTGGGATGCTAAGCCCTCTAGATCTAAATCATCAAAGGTGATAGAATGGTCAACCCGAGACTTCTTCTCGCTCTTGAAGGGCTGCAATGAATATTTGGCTGATAACACTCCTCGCAATTGTTTATCTCCCACCGCCAGGTTCCTCGAGTTGGTTGCCCCCAAAGATTTGCTGGACGAGGTTGGTTTTGTATAAACGCCTAGATACCCCCGACGATTAGTCTTTCAATCTCCTCCAGGGTGGCACTTCTGGTGTGCCCTCTCATGGTGAAAGTGGCGTAATTCTCGATTTCCAATTCCGTTTAAAGGTCGCCACTTGACGCCTATCCTCTTCCCGAATAAGAGGATGTTCGCATGACGGTTGAGAGTCAGATATTTCCTCTCCGTCGAGTCATCCGAGGTCGCCGAGGAGGTTTTGGGGAGGTTCTTCTTCTTTTCTCGAGATGTTTGAACATCACCTTTGGGAACCTTCTTCCGCTTGTCGGTTCAAACTGTCGATGAGCACCGATAGCCGAGATTTGTGCTCTATTCGTGGACCAGATAATGGACTCTCCATTAATGAAATGTATCCGGAGTCCTCCGAGAAGCACGCCTCAAAAGTTCTCGATCTACCTAGACTGTTTGCCGTGAGGAGAACCTCGAAGTATTCTTTGAGGGACTCTCCATCGCTGGATTCTGAGATGTGATGAATCGATGATTCTCTTGTTCGCCAGAACTGCTCTACAAAAAATCAGCTCTCCAAATGATCTGACTAATTTAGCCAGTGAATAGAACCCACGCAGCCCTTGAGAGTCGCCGGAATACCGACACAAGACAGAGTCATACCGAATGTGCATGATCGCTCAAAGTGATCGATATGCTCGCACGGACGCATCGTAGTGGTCCATGCCGGGAAGCTTGAATCTGCCTAATCGGTATGAGATGATCTCACGGGACGAAGTTTTGAAGAGGCGGAGAATGGATCATTCGATTGTCACGGGAACTCTTCCCCGCACTGCCGTCGTAGTTCATCGCAGATAAGGTGACGGAGTTTCACCATACAGGCCGAGCCATTCGTGGGTGAGAACCGGCGATCCGTAAGTTCAAAGATCCGATGTGGTGCCAAGGGTTCTCTACTTGATCCGATTCCTGCAATCATTCTCGTGAAGAAAATCGATTATGCCGAGGGTCGGAACTGGCTCTTCCAGCGTTGGAACGTCCCTTCGCAGAGTCAAGAATTTCGCTCGGGAATCCTCCATCCTTGAACGCTGATCTTCCAAAGAGGGGCCCTGACACCCTCACCGGGGACGTAAGTCTATGTAGAGAAGTCAAGGCCCTGATCCCGAATGAGGAGCCGCTAAAACCCCGCTTACCAACCATATGGAGATATAGCAATGGGGAACTTGTCCACAGACGGCGCCAAACTCAAGGCTGAGAATTTTATTCCTAGATGCAGATCTTCGTCAGAGCCCAAAAATTATCCAACACACAAGGTGGATATGAACACAGGGTAATGTGGAAAACCCGCTATGGAAACCACTGGCCTCAACCAGAACTTTCACCATGTGTTCAAAGATGTCCTCGCTTCTCGCTGAGAAGAAGGTGTTTACAAAATAAACAATATTCAGGTGTAGAAAATACAATATGGCCAACCCAACCCGGAGAAGTTTCCCAAAAGCGCAGAACGGATCTTGAGCAACCTCTTGATCTTCGGAGAAAAGAGCGCAACCGGTCTTTTCTAGTCCCTGATCTCCTGGCGACTCGATCTTCCCAAGACTACTTGGTGGTGGCATGATAGATCGTCGCAAGGTCGACCGGTGGTTCTCGAGCTCTCGGTCTTCCAATCGGTCCTCTAAGGTGAGAATGAGGCTCTATTTATAGATTTTGGGAGTGACAGCCTTGTAAATTGCGGAAAACTCCAACCACTCCCATCTGACTATGATCCCCGATCGGACGGTATTTTGATGATCCGGGTGCCTTAATGATGTCGAATTGGGTGATCTTGGATTCGTTGGATTCGCCTTTGACAAGCGCCGACCGATTATAAATATGTCGTTTTGGTGACCATTTGGCGAATCAGATCCATTTTCATGCTCGATAGCTTGATCGAGTCGATTCGATGGACTATGCTTGATGATGTATGTTCGCTCATCGACGTCGCTTGATATTTGGAAATCGGTGATTAGATCGAAGCATTTCTGAAAATGCCTTGAGATTCGTGCTTGATCAGATTAATTTTCTCAGGATGTATCAACAATAATGGTATTAAACCTTGCTAAAATAGTCATTATTATTAAATTGTATTAGTCCTAGTAAAAGCATGATTCCACCATTTAAAACCAAATTTATTCTCTTATTATCAATGATGGTTGGGTTCTTCATTCTTATTTTGTTAAAATTATTAAGCTATGAACACCAAATGATAATTCATTCACTTGTGATTAGTTTTGAATTAGATGTGATGTTCATAGCAATGTAATGAGGACAAGCTCTATGATGTACCACCAAAAATACTTAGAAATATTAAATACCATTATGTCGACTAAAAGCAAACACTAGGTTCTCTAGTATGATTATTTACTCTTAATCTAACCATAAACTCTTATTAATGAATCATTTAATTTTATAAATAATACTAAATAAATATGAGTATTTGTATCTTAGACCAAAGCCATAATCAAATTACCTCTATATCTTATATTACAAAACATATTATTAATACTAAACTTTAGAAGATATGCACCTTCGAAGCCTCAAATAAATAAAAAAAAAAAAAAAAAAAAGAAGCCTCAAATACAAACACCAAAAGTGAAGTAAGCATACTTGAAGTGTCCTACAATGATATTTTATATATTAATCATTATGACTTTATTTTTTATCTTGCATAAAAATATATAATCATTATTACTAAAATAATGATTAAGGTGATTATCTTACATAAGTGATTACTTAAACATAATATTATCATGCATTCTCATAAGATAAATCACTCTTATAATCCATCTTAACATCAAAATATTATCACCTTCGAATTAAACTTTGGATCATATTCAATAAGTTTATGTTTATTTATATCTCTAATAAGCAATAAATAAGCTTATTGATGGTTTTTAGCTCTTTTTCAAAAAAGTGAGTGTACTCTAAAATCTGTATTATAAAGTATTTTAAATACATTATATTTTGTTTACGTTAATTTTCTTTTATATTGTATTATTTTTTTTAGTCAATCAAGCAGCCTCTTAGCATTAAAAAAATAAATTATTTAAATATTCAAAAAATTAATAAAACTATTTATTTTAAATTCTAATAAATTATTTTTACTACTTAAAAATTTTTATTATGCATTTTTTTGTGATGTCTACAATTGGACATTTGACAGAAGCAAGAAACTTCTGCGGTATTTTATCTCAATGTAGGAAAAGTGGCACGAAGACTCTTTTACTTTTAAAATTTTTTAATAATTAAAGTATTAATATTAAGAATAATTGAGCCACGTGTCCCAATATAATTAGATGCCAGATGTAATATTTTCAAACATCAATTTTCATTCCAACTCCTAACATAACGTCATTACTTTCATTCCAACTCCTAACATGACGTCATTATTTTCATTCCACATAACGTCATTCGAGCTCCAAACTACGTAGTCGTCATGCAATATTTTCTTCTATAAAAACATCATTCAACTTCTATCTCGACCGCCACCTTCATCACCTTCTACTGCTACAATCCTAACCAAGGTTCCGATCATCTCCGACTATCCCATCATCTCCTTCAACCCTTCAAATATTACTAGGCCTCGCTGAAATACTAGCTAGAAGTAGTCTCTCAATACTTCATCTCCTTCATTTCTAACCTCCAGGTTGTCAGCTTCAACCTATCAACACTAGCGGCGACCACTGCCGCCACTATTCTCCTTCCCACACGATTTATCTCCTCACCCACACAAACCGATCGATCCTCTCCGCCATGAACTCCGCCTATAAACCTTCAACCGCTCAAACCACGCTAGCCACAAGCCAAACTGGAAAAAACCGAAGATTGTGCACATCAGCTTTGGAGCTGATAACTCTTTTAATTAACCCTCCAAACTCAGCCGACACGCATCACGCCATCTACACAAATTACCTTATCTGATTTGCCTTGGTATTACTACAAGTCTTGGCTTGTCCTTCTTTTCGGTTCTAATGAAGGGGAGTCCAGTGGTGGGGTGGGTGCAAAAACGTTTAATATATTTTAGTCTCTCTTTGTGGGTTGACATGCTACCTCCGCGTCACCTTTGGTCGACATCGGCTTTGGGACGCTATCGGCGTTAATCAGCATCGTGGTCATCGTGCTTTACTTGTTCTTTGGCAGCAGGACTAAGGAGACTGGAGTGGAGAGAGAGAGGACGTTCATAATCTCGGCTGAAGAGTGGCCAGCTCAGGTTCTTCAAACAACATTATCTTCACCGCTAAAAATCGCATAGGAACGCCGAAGAATAGCCCAGCTGTTTGTTAGCTATACATAATTAGTTGTGAAAACTACAATCTGTTAATTTTCTTTTTTTTTTTCAGTAAATTTTTCCTTGATGTTAGAATTAAACTTGTTTTAAATGCAGCTTAAACTTTTCTCCTTTATACAACAGCTTTAATATTTTATTTGTTTATTTTCTGCTCTCATCTTTAAATTTTAAAGAATGATTTGATTGAGGATCTCTTATTGAAGTATTCAAAATTTAATTATATTTTTCAATTAATGAATCTTTTATTACATTCTAATTATATATAATAAATGTAAATTCAGTCAAACTGAAAACGACTCACCCGTCTAATCATTTTTTCTTAAAACTCTTTTTAAAAATTTGACAAAAATTAAATCATATCTTTAAATAAAATAAAATTCATATTAACCTCTATAAATAATCAATAGAAGTAAATTATCAAAAATTTAAGTTCATACTAACATTTATGAGCATACGCTCATAAAAATTTTTAAAGGTCATATTAACATTAACAAATAATTTCAAATATGTTTAGAATGCTTTATTTTTAAAATAAAAAAAGTATTACTAAATAATTATTTTGATTAATTTTTATCAAAATTTATTTTAAAATTATTGAATTTCTTTTGAATTATGGAATTAGTTAAAATTTTCAAAAAATAAATTTTGACTCCTAAACCCTATAATAATTATTGAGATCCACCAAAGCTAAATTTTAATGAGAATATCATAAATTTTATAATAATAAAAATTAAGGAAAATTTACATTCATAAAATTCTAATCAGACGGCTGGACAATGAGATGGTTTGGGGAGGCCAACGTGCCAGATGCTGCTTCATCATAGGCCGTCAGATTCTAATCAGACGGCTCCAAGAACCCCTACGCCCACCAAGATTGACCTGCTCTCAAGGCCTTAGCTAAATATAAAAAAAATAATAATAATAAAATAAAAGATCAATGAAGAAAAGTCCCAGGAGGGTTCTAAGCTTATATACATACATGGTTTATCTACACTATATGCAAGGGATAATTGATTTTTGAAAGGAAGAGAGAGAGAGGCCTGAGATACCGATGTAATATTTTCAAAAGTTCCATGACGCGATGTAATATATTTTCCAAAGTTCCATGCTTCAACGGGCCATGTAATATTTTCTTATAAAACATCATTCAACTTCTATCTCGATCACACCTCCATCACCCCTACCGCTATAATCAATGATCATCTTCGACTATCCCCATCATCTCCTTCAAACCCTTAAAAAAGCAATGCTGCCTCACCAAATACTAGATAGAAGTAGTCTCAAGAATGTCTAGGCTACGCACCATCTTCATCCCCTTCATTTCTAGCCTCCAAGTCGTCAGCTTCAACCGATTACCAACACTAGCTGTGACCCTGCCGCCACTACTCCTTTCCTCTCCATCGTGAACTCCTCCGACCTTGAATTGGGCAACCTTCAACCGATCTGAAACCCCGTCGCCAACCATAATGATGATAAGCCAAACTGGAAAAAAATTGATAAGATTGTGCATACCGTGGGCCTCGGCAGCTTTAGAGCTATGATAACTCTTTTAATTAACCCTCCTAACTTAGCCGCCACCCATCGCGCCATCTACACAGCTTACGTTATCGTGATTTTCCTTGGTATTACTACAAGTCTTGGCTTGTCTTTCTTTTCGGTTCTAATGGAGGGGAGTCTAGTCGTGGGGTGGGTGCAAACACGATTAATATATTTTAGTCTCTTTTTTGGGGTTGGCATGCTTCATCCGCCTCTGGCACGCACATGCTTTGATATGGCGCGACCTGATCGCTCGTTTGAAACATATAAAGATAAAAATATATTTATCTAGCCCAGATCTCATGTCAAATCATCAAGAAGATGTAATCAAAAGCGTACCTGAATCCATGGAAAAGCTAATGGATTTTGGCCTTCCACTTCTAAAAGGGTGTTCTTGAGAGAGAGAGGGAGAGAGAGAGAGAGTTTTCTTTTCACTCAAGAATGGATTTGAGTAAAATGAGAACATCACCCTTTATAATGGGGACCATGACCCTATTTATACTTGAGTGCATTTCATTTTATTTTAGGTCATCATTAAAATAAAATAAAAAATGTCCGGTCTCTACACATGATAATTCTATACAAAATTAATAAGATATCTCAAAAACCTATAATTAATTAATCTTTATTTGATCACAAAATTAATAGGCTTAAAAATAAGATAGTACATAATGTATAATTAAATTCATATATGAGCCCACATTCAAAAAATTCCTAACAATCTCCCACTTGGGCTACATATATATTACTTGACAATTATACATTATTAAATACTTTAAGAGCTCAATATTTATTATCTTCAAAGAGAACATCTTTAGACAATCATTTAATAATATTGACATAGATTCAAAGTGATATTTATTATAATTTTTTCTATAACAAGACTCATCATCACTTTGTATTTTCGATTTGAATGTGCAAAAGAATGCAAAAAAAAGAATCAGTAAATGATTATTTTATAAATTGTTTAGAGCTTTACAAATTCACGACTTGCTTTTTTTTTCAAAATATAATGTAAAAAATGCGAAGGTTTTATCTATGTAGCGGCGGTGGGATGACAATGACGGCGGTCGGCAGACAAGGCCAATACGGTGTCGGCGGAGGTATACGGCATTGGCGGCGGCGGCCGGCAAGCGGGTGGCCGTCGCCACATCACTTTACATTGGCTAGTGTATTTAGAATTCGCCTGAATTATATTTTTTATTATTTGAACTACATTGAATTTTACTTTACTTGCAATCAAGAAATATTCAGCGTGCATTTGGAATCTTGCATTCCAAATCACAATAAACGACCTTAAATCAATATGATTAACGACCACGGATCAAGTAAAATGTGTAATATGAAAATTTTATGTAGTGTGATCATATATCATGTCTATTTCCAACTAGTCTTATATTATAACTCAAAAGAGTTATACATATAGTTTCATTTATTCATTCTAAACTATAATTGAAATTATATAACTTTATTTCAGAGTTTTCGACTATAAGATAATAACATTACTTTATTTTGATTAAAAAAATATATTTACAATCACTGAATATCATAAACAAACTCCCACTATTATAGCATATCATCAAAGTAAACAACTCCCATACGAGCTACATGCTCATGAAATACTTTAGGTGGTAGACCTTTTGTAAGTGGATCTGCAATCATAAAATTTATACTAATATGTTCAATAGATACTTGAGAACTTTGAACTCTTTCTTTTACAATAAGAAATTTTATGTCAATATGTTTTGATTTTGATGAACTCCTATTGTTCTTTGAATATCAGTATTATCATAATTTATTTTTAATGGTCTCTCTATTTCATCAAAAATACTTAGCCCAGTGATAAAATTTTGTAGCTATATTTCTTGATTTGATGCCTCATGACAAGCTATAAATTCTGCTTCCATAGTGGAAGAAGCTATAAGTGATTGTTTAGCACTTTTCTAAGATATAGCTCCTCCAGCTAATACAAAAATATAATCTGAAGTGGATCTTCTATTATCGAGGCAACCAGCAATATCAGAATCAGAGTACCTCATGATCTCCAAATGATCTGATCTCCGATATGTGTGCATAAAGTCTTTTGTTCTCTTGAGATCTTGCATAACTCGTTTCTTACTTTCCAATGATTGAGCATACATAAGACTCTTGGAGATGCATAAGGGATCTTTTATCTCTTCCTTTTAATTCATTTCTTAGACATTGAAACAATTTATCATCTTTAGCAATGGGTGTATCTCCTGGTGCACAATCTTTCATGCCAAATCTACTAAGCACTTTATCATTATATGTCTTTTGTGAGAAACCAAGTTTACAACGAGAATGATCTCATTGAATTTATATACCCAACACAAAAGATACATTCCCAAGATCTTTCATTTCAAATTTATTTGAAAGAAATTTCTTGGTTTCATGCAAAAGGCTTATATCACTACTTGCCAGTAGAATATTATCAACATATAGCACTAGGATGATGAATTTACTCCCACTTATTTTATGATAAATGCATTGATCAACATTATTTTCTTTAAAACCAAATGAAGTAATCACTTGATCAAATTTCTTATACCATTGACGAGAAGTTTGCTTTAAACCATAGATGGATTTCTTTAATTTGCATACTAGGTATTTTGAATCAAAAGATTGAAAATTTTCTAGTTGCACCATATATATAGTTTCTTTAATGTCGCCATTGAGAAATGCAGTCTTTACATCCATCTGATATAACTCTAAATCATAATGAGCTACTAGTGTCATAATGATTCTAAAAGAGTCTTTCGAAGAAACTGGAGAGAATGTCTCTTTATAATCAATACATTCCTTTTGAGTGAAACCTTTAGCGACTAGACGTGCTTTATGTCTTTCGATATTGCCTTTTGAATCCCATTTGGTTTTAAAAATCCATTTACAACCAATGGATTTTACTAATTTAGATAATTCGACAAGATCTCAAACATCATTGTCTTTCATTGATTTCATCTCATCCTTAATGGCTTCTATCCATTTATGAGAGTTAACACTTTGTTTGACTTGACTAAAAGAGATTGGATCACTCTCCAATCTAATGTAAAACTCATGTTCTTGGAGATACACAACATAATCTTCTGAAATTGTTAATCTCCTCTCACTAGTGGATTTTTTTAATGTCACTTCAATTTGAGATTGTTGTGATTCCTCAGTATGATTGGGAGTTAACTCAAGAATATTTTGATTATCCGTATTTACAACTTGAATATGATCAAGTAAAATTATCTGATCATTTTCTATTATAACTATAGGAAGAGTAATAAATTACTCTTCAAATATAAAATTTCTAGGTTTATTATTCCCATCATATTCAACTTCCTCAATAAATTTAGCATTTCCCATCTCGAAAAAGGATTTATTTAAAGATTCATAAAACTTAAAACCCTTTGACCTTTCTAAGTATCCAACAAAATAGCAACTTATAATTCTTGAGTCCAATTTTCTTTCATTAGGCTTAGATGGCGAGCTTATTTGGACATCCCAGATATGAAGATGTAATACTAGGCTTCTTCCAATCCATAATTCATATGGGGTTTTAGCTCTTGCTTTGCTTGGAACTCTAAGGATGTGCGCGATCTTTAAGGCTTCTCCCTAAAGTGAACCTGGTAAAGAAGAATGATTTATCATACTTCTAACCATATCCATAAGGGTTCGATTTCATCTCTCAGCTACACCATTTTGACTTGGAGTCCCTGACATGGTGTATTGAGGAACGATGCCACATTTTGCTAAATATTTGGCAAAAAGGCATGGACGTTGTTCACCTGATCCATCATATATGCCATAGTATTCACCACGACGGTCAGATTTGATAGCTTTTATTTTCTTTCCAAGTTGATTTTCAACTTCAGCCTTAAAAATTTTGAATACGTCCAGTAATTGTGACTTCTCATAAATTAAGTATAAGTATCCATAATGAGAATAATCGTCAATGAAAGTAATGAAATATTGTTGGCCATTCCAAGTAGCTGTAGGGAATAAAATACAAATATCAGTATGAATTAATTCCAAGATGTTTAAACTCCTATTAGCAGCAACTTTCTTGATATTTGTTTATTTTCCCTTGATACATTCTATACAGAATTTATCATCTGAAAAATCAAGAGAATCAAGAATTCTTTTCGACACAAGTTTTCAATTCTATGTTTAGAAATATATCCTAAATGCTTATGCCATAACATACATGAATTCTCATTCATTAATTTTCATTTTGTATCAAAATTGCTTGCATGCAAGGTTTCATTAATTTTTGAAGCAGAAATATCTAATTTATATAGATTATCAATCAAAGAACCAATACCAATAATATTTGAATACTAAAAGAGACTAAATTTTCTATTTCCAAATGAACAAGAATAACCAGATTTATCCAAACAAGAAATAGAAATTAAATTTCATTTAAATGACGGCACATAAAAAGTCTCATATAAATTCAAAATATAACTAGATTCTAGATATAATCTATATAAGCATATTGCTTCAACAAGAGCTTTATTGTCATTTCCCACATAGATGAATCTTTTAACATCAGTTGGCATTCTTCTCCTCAGATAACCCTGCATAGTTACACTTATGTGAATAGTTGCACCTGTATCTATCCACCAAGTGTGATTTGGTACTAAGGATAAAATTAACTTCAGAACAAACAAAGTTGAAAAATTTATCCTTTTCACTAACAATTTGCACACTTGGGACAATTCTTCTTCACATGACTAGTTTTCTTGTAAAGAAACATGTAACATTATCTTGTTTTACATTTACTTTATCTTTGTGAAGTCCTTTTTGACTCTTTGCCTTTATAATTTCTTTTTCTTTTAGTAACAATGCCACGAGAGGAAGTAGCTAAGTAAACACTTTCTGTTTTGTCATATTTCAATCTCTCTTCCTCTTGCACACATTGAGCAATGAGCTCATTAAGAGTCCATTTTCCTTTTCAGTATTATAACTTATCTTAAAAGGATTAAATTGTGTAGGAAGAGAGATCAAAACTAAGTGCACAAGAATATCATTAGACATCTCTAATTTTTGTGCTCTCATTCTAGTGATAAAATTAAACATCTCCATAATGTACTCCCTTATATTTCCATTGCCTTTATACCGCATTGAAACGAAGTTTACTAAGAATAAGCTTCAACCTTTTTTAACTAACTAAACGGTTTGCTATTTGGCTTAAAACTTTTAGTATATTCTTTCTTCGTATCAGACCTCTTATGGTTTCGAATGAACGCTTCACATCATCACATGCTGCTGGGGAACGCCTCCCACTTTTCGCGCCATTTGTTCAATAGTGCTTTCTGCAGCAAGGGCGGGAGGATGTTCAGTCCGGATCGCGTAGTGAAGATTCATACACCCAAGAACAATGATGATATGCTCTTTCCATTTCTTAAAGTTAGTGCCATTGAGCACTGGAATATTATTCAAATTGACAGATATAGAAGAAACACTAACTGAAAAGATCAAAAATAATACTCATAATTAACAACATTATCATTTCCATATGCATATATAATGTAAATAAAATATATGTTTGAAATAAAATGTTTAATGAAATGGGCACATATAAGTACATAATACAACATTGCAATTTAGTCTTTGGATATAAATAACAATTTGTAAATTATACTCTTAAAATTACAGTCAACAAATATTGATAATAAATTCTGCCAATGATATGCCTATCTTTGGATCGACATATTATATGTATAATTAATATAAATTTATCACATATTTGTTACTGCACAAAATCTGGCCAAAAAATAATCTTCATTTGGGCCGATTATTTTTCGCATAGATTTAAATATAATCCATATGTAATATTCATATAATTTAAAAATAAATAAATTGATATAGTAGAGCTCACTTTGGTGACATAATATTTCAATTTAAATTATTTTGAAATAATAAATATTAACTGTAATATTTCAACAAATATTCCAATTTATATTATCGAAATTCATTTGATATTACAAAACAAATTTTAGCAAACTCATATTTGAATAAAGCAATTAATTAAATTGGATACTATATATATTCGATGAAAAGAAAAGAATGCATAATATTATAATTAATAAAAATAAGCATTCTCTTTTCCACATTAGAAATCTAATGAAGTATATATTACTAAATTAGAAAATATTTATCGAATGTCAAAATAATAATTATCCATAAAATTTAAAATAGAATATTTATACATAAATATTTAATATTAAAAAAAATTTTGAAATAGAAAACTTCTAGAAATATTAAACAGTAAGTGTAATTGTTACATTTACTTAATAAATATTCTATTTGAAATTAATTATATAATGCAATTAAATATAAAATATTTCAAGATTAATAAAGATGAATTTAAAATCTAAAATTGAATATGAAACGTTATAAATAATATTATAGTAAATAATTTCATATATAAATTATAGTATAAACTAAATTATTGTCCTAGGATTAGATGAGGACACTTAAAGAACACAAATAAAAATATTTTTAAGAGCAAGCTACAAGAAATTAGAATTTGGGATGTTCATAAGGAAGTTAACGTTATGTGGGAAAAAATATCAAGTGAAATTAAGCAAGTTGCTAAAGATGTGCTTAGAATCAAAGGAAAAGCTTCTTTTAATAAGAATAGTTGGTGGTGGAGTCAGAGTGTGCAAGAAAAGATAAGAAATAAGAAGCATTGTTATAAAATTTGGTTTAGATATAAAAATTCAGAGAATTAGGAAAGATATAAAGTGGCCTGTATAGATTCTAAGAAAGCAATATATGCTGCAAAAAATTTAGCTTTTAGTGATTTATACAATAGATTAGATACTAAAGAAGGTGAAAGATGTATGCATAAGTTAGCCAAGCAAAGAGATAGGAGAAGTAAAAACATAATTCAAGTGAGGGGTATTAAGGATGAAAATAATAAAGTGCTTTTCTTAGACAAAGATATTGAAAATAGGTGGTTGAGGTATTTTGATAAACTTTTCAATGAAGGATCTGAAAGTACGATTGATTTTGCTGTATAATACCATAAACAAAATAGAAATTTATTTTCTATGATATTAGTAAATCGAAGTTATGAAGCTTTAAAGAAAATAAAATGTGGAAAAGCAAGGACCGGATAATATTCCAATATGTGTGTGGAAATGTTTAGGAGATCAAGGAATTTCTTGGCTTACAAATATTTTAATATTATTTTAAAGACTAAAAGATGGATAAGTGGAGAAAGAGTTTGTTGGTTCCTATATTTAAGAATAAAGGTGATGCACAAGAGTGTGCAAATTATGAGGAATTAAGTTAATTTGCCATTCATTAAAATTATGGGAGAGAGTAATTGAGCATAGGTTACGATGTGATACAGAAGTTTCTCACAATCAATTTGGTTTCATGCTAGGCAGATCTACTATGGATGCTATACATTTGTTAAGAGGTTTGATAGAAGCATGAGAAAGTAAGAAGGATATACATATGATATTTATTGATTTAGAAAGCTTATGATAAAGTCTCAAGAGATATTCTTTGGAGAGCTCTAGAACGTAAAGGAGTTAATATTGGTTATATTGAAGTCATTAAGGATATGTATACTAGAGTACTTGTGTCCAAACACAAGGAGGATTGACAAAATATTTTCCTATTTTAGTTGGATTACATCAAGGATCAACATTAAGCCCTTATCTTTTTACTTTAGTTATGGATGTTCTTACGAGGCATTTACAAGAAGATGTACCTTGGTGTATGCTTTTGTCGATGACATTCTTCTTGTTGATAAGACTAGAGAGGAGTCCAACTAAAACTTGAATTATGGAGGTCAACTTTAGAGTCTAAAGGTTTTCGTTTAAGTAGATCTAAAAATAATATATGGAGTGTAATTTTAGTTGTAGAAGTTTTAGTGATAGTGTTGTGACTTTAGGTGATCAAGTCATTAATAAGAGTGAGCGATTGATATTTAGGCTCTATTGTTCAAAATGATGGTGAAATAGATGGAGATGTTATTAGTAGAATTCAAGTTGGATGGTTGAAGTGGAGGAATGCATCGGCCTATTATGTGATAAAAAGTTCCACTTAAACTTAAGGGAAAATTTTATAAGATGGTGGTAAGACCTACAATGACTTATGGTGCGAATGTTGGCCAATAAAAGAGAAGCATAAAACTAAGTTAAGTGTTAGAGATGAGGATGCTGTGTGGATGAGTGGCTTTACTCTTAGAGATAGAATGCAAAATGAGTATGTTCGGGAAAAAGTTGGAGTAGCTCTAGTGGTAGATAAGATTAGGGAGAATCACCTTAGATGGTTTGACCACATAAAGCATCGGCCGTCCGATGACCCTACTAGGAGAGTAGATGCATTAGATTTGCCTTATGTTAAGAAAGGTAGAGGTAGACCTAAAAAGACTTGGTTAAGATGTATAAAAATGATCTTAGTATACTTGAATTAAATGAGAATTTGGCACATAATAGGACACAATGGAGATGAAGGATTCATGTAGCCGACCCCACCTAGTGGGATTAAGGCTTGTTTGTTGTTGTTGTTGTTGTATAAATTATAATATAAAATATTAAAAAATAAATAAATGTAATAAATAAACTGAAAACAGTAATGCAAAACATTTCGGTTATATTCAGTTAAATTATATTACAAATATTCAGCCAATTAAATAGAATAATTATAACATTTTATATTAAATTATATATATTTATATATATACCCCTCGGATGAAAAAGGGATGAAAGGGAATTAAATGGAATAATTATAACATTTATACTAACTTATATATATTTATATGTAGACCCCTCGGATGAAAAAACAGATGAATCGGAAGTTGTTTCATATTCCCCTTTTTTTTAATCTGAAATACCATTTCGATAGACATAAAAATATTTTATATTCAATCTTTTTTTTTATTAAGATCACATTGACAAGAATATATATATCAATCACATAAAAAATTAAAATTGTGATCAAAATATAAAGCAAATTTAGCTATATTAATTTACTCAAAATTAATAATAGAAAAGTCATCTAAAGGATATCAATACTTCATGCAAATGATAAAATCATTTGCTCAAAAAATTTTGAATCATGTACTTTGATCTAAAATTTTTAAATAATCAATACAAAAGATGAAAAGGAAAAATCATTTCTCAACGATTCAACATAATAACCGCTCTGATACCACTTGTTGGAAATATAAAAAAATAAAAATATATTATCTATCCCAGATCTCATGTCAAATCATCAAGAAGATGTAATCGGAACGTACCTGAATCCATGAAAGAGCTAATACGGGATTTTAGCCTTCCTCTTTTAAATGCGTGATCTTGAGAGAGAGAGAGAGAGAGAGAGAGAGAGAGAGAGAGAGAGAGAGAGAGAGAGAGAGAGAGAGCTTTCTTATAACTGAAGATGAGATTTGAGTAAAATGAAAACTTCACCCTTTAGAATGAGGATCATGACTCTATTTATACTTGAGTATATTTCATTTTTTTTCAACCAATCATTAAAATAAAATAAAAAATATCCGGTCTCTATATATGATAATTTCATATAAAATTAATAAGATGTCTCAAAAGCTTAAAATTAATTAATCTTTATTTGATCATAAAATTAATAAATTTAAAAATAAAATAATGCATAATATAAAATTAAATTCATGTATGAGGTCATATTCAAAAAATTAAAACCACTAATACTAAAGTTGATAATACATATAATAATATATCTACTAAAATTGAGTACATCTCAAAGATATATGAAAAAATTAAAAAAGTTGAATATAAAGCATGCATATGTGTCCCTATCGCCTATGGTGTTATTTATGTAGGAGCACGTGTAGGTCTATCTCGTAGATTATGTTGCTGCTCCTCTGAATGCTCAAGTTCATCCTCCTCTTCTACCACCATGTACTGTTGTATAGGATATGACATGAACATATGCTCCTGTGATAGTAAATTAGTAGAAGGCGCCTAAAACTACTACTCATAAGAAGATAGAGTGAGAATGAGTATCTAATATTGTGACTCGTGTAGTATTGTAGAAGGGTTGCTGCCTAGTATCACTCAAAAAGGTCAAGGTCAAAAAAAAGCTGGAGTAAATGGTGATTGTCCAAAGATGCCACTTTGTGGTCCTCCCCATTATAAATAGCATAATGTCCATGTGGGATATATGGGAGAGAAGTTACAAAGGTGGACGGTTTGAGATCTATATGACTCGATGGTGAAACTCCTACATATTCATTTGTATTGTCTGCTCAATTTTGTTTATCCTAGAAGTACACCAAACATCTCATCCTACTGCATAGCTCTTCAAACTTATCAATAACTACTTGCTTCAATCTACTATCTTGATCCTCAAAATATGATTGAAACAAGTCATTTACTTGCACTATCCACTCATATTGTGATCAAAATGGTTTATATAAAAATATTATATATTTTCAGCTTTCATTTTTTTATTTTCAATAAAAATATATGTTATTCATAATTCATTTTATATCGAAGCAAAAAAATTTTAGATGTTTGAAGAAAAAAAATAAAAATTAGGGTCAACACATAGGCTTTGTAAAAGCTTTGTCACGATGCTCTAATAGGCTTGATTTTCATAGAAAAATAAAGAACATAAACGTTGGCTTACTAGCATCGCGACACAAAACAATAAACGATCAAGATAGCGAAAGCAGTGGCACTAGTTATCAATGTCGTGGCACCCAAAAATAAGCATAGGATATAGAGAGCTCAGCGTTATGGCGCCAAATCTTCAGTGAGGACTTAACTAGAAAGCACCAAGGAGGAACCCCTAGAACCAAGGCATCGTAATTTAAGTGTCATAGTACTAGTGGACCTAAGAATCATGCCAAAAAATAGTGAAGCCAATGCCAAGATGCCATGTAGTAGTATCGTAGTGCTACATCAGCGCCTAGGCTCCACATTCATAGCACCACGACATGCCGACTGAATAAAAATAATTTGGGTGGTTTTCATGCTATATACAAGGGAGCAACCACCCTAGACTATAAAAAGAGATCAATTTTTGGCAGAACAAGATTTTTGGTTATTGGAGCTTGTGAGTGTGAAGGCACTTAGAGATTGACACTCCAAATATAGTATGTGAGTGTTATTGTTGTGTATATGTGTGTTACTGTTGTGCTTAGCTAGTGTTGAGAGTGAGTCCTTGTGAAAGATGAAAAGAAGAATATCCAAGATTGAGTGTCCACATAGAAGTCATTGTGGTTCTCTACCGGGAAGTTGAAAGAAGGCAATAAAGAGCAGATTTAGAATAATTTACTTGGTTCACTCATCCCTTTTTCTCTGGTTATCCTTGGTTTGGTTTATGGATTTCTTTTCTTGCAATATGAGTGATTAAGTATTTAGTTCTTTGGATTTATGTATGTTTTGATCGTTATCCTACATTAAAATATCTTTATGGAATGATATAAAAAATTATTTGTGCTTTTGATGTAAAATGTGTTTTGATTTTTTTTGAGTATAATATACTTATAATCTAACCAATTGTAATGTTAAAACAAGTTATGCTTATCTAGAGACATTGGCAGAGTCCTTGAGGAATAGTAGGAGAAAAAAATGGATGTACTAAATAAGTATTTATAATATGCTTATTTTTTTAGAACCGCTATCATTTCCAAGGAAATAGAAAACATCAAATTACAAAATTTAATTATATAAAAAAAATTTTATAAGACTTTTGATTATATTGATCTAAGTATAAAATATATAGTATTTAATTATTAACACTACATGCTAGAAATTAATTCACTAATTTAATCAAGATAAACATCAAAATTACATAAATTCATAATACCATTTTTTTCTTATATAAAAAAAAAACACTTTTACTTTTATATAAAAAATTTACTTTCTAAAATAATAATATGTTTGATTTTAATATTTAACTAATAATAAAAACTTAAAACTTTAGAAAGGACTAAGATAACTAATATAATTAAACACAACTCAATTCACATGGAATAATACTCATTCATCACTATAATTATTGATACAACACATGGTTCACTTGGGTATAGCTCTAATCGATCAAGTTTTCAATCATGTAGATTTCATTATAAATATAAGTTAATATTATAATATGGTTTATAATTCAACTATTTTTGTGTTATTCCCATTTTCATTAAGAAATAAAACAAAAATGTGGTTGAATTCATTACTTCAAAGATCTATCACTAATTAGAATAAAGTAGCACAAAAAATTTTGGCTAAATATTTTCCACCAACTAATATGGCTAAGCCTAGAAATGACTTTACATCTTTTGTGCAATTAGATAACAAATCAATATATGAGGCTTGGAAATGATATAAAGACTTATTAAAAAAATGTCCACACCATTCCTTACTTGATTGGTTGATTATTTAATCATTTTATAATGGTGTAGTAGGATCACTTAGAATTACTGCAGTTGCTGCAACAGGAGGTGTGTGGGCTCCAAAATTTACCACCGACCTCTCAATGAAGAGAGCAGATTAAATGTGTTGGTGTAATTTTTAGAAGGCAAATGGAATAGTTGATAAGACACTACCTAGAGATTTCACCCTCATTTTATGAAGATTTATAACTAGTTTCAGATTTCCTATAGGCGCAAGCACCTATAATTAATTACCCTCCCAATGAGAGAACTTTGATTAAGGCTAGAGCGTTAGATTGCTAAATGCACATAAGAAGACATGTAGAGTTTAAAAATTAAGCTTATGAAATTCATCATATTAACATAAAGCGGATGGTTGGGAGAATGATGGCACGTCCATCAAGATCCCATAGCTCCATCATCCCTGCCAGGTTTTACTTAGAGAGGTAATCGACCAACCGAAGGATTTGCCAGCCATGAGTTGTGTCATTCAAGGGAACCTTATAGACCTAGGATGATATTTATCTAAGGAGACAAGCTTAAGTCTACCTTAGCTAACAGAGGGCTTTTTTTCCAATCAAGTATACCCTATGGTTCACAACTCAAAGAGCACAACCATTGGGGAACTTACGAGCTGGATCGATATATTTGGTTCCTTTTGGTGGCAACCACCCATTCGGACTCGTGTAACCATCATATGTGGAGCCTACCGGTCAAACCATGCAAATGAGGATACGCCACATTCTTATTAGCATGAGATTGATTGAGAGTGAATATAGTAGAACACTTGATTTGACTTTGGCTCTTTTGTGAGATAGAGTTTTCTTAATTTAACACCTTAGACAAATAGTTGCGGAAGGTGGATTAATTGAATTTTGCTTTAAGTCTTTTAACTTGATGATTTTCATTTAGTCATTTCGAGCTTAATAATTCATTAGATTTCTCATTTGGATTGATATTTAACTTATATTAATTTTATTTGAAATAACAATCATATTTTGATGAAACTATTCTCTCTGATTGAAATCTTCATTCAACACAACCATCCTCGGGGTATATATATTGTTTGATCATTTAATTTATTATTTCAGAACCTATCAACTCTATTAGTTTAATAATAGAGGATCAGATCTACTCATATTTAATTAGCTTTATATTTTAATAAGTTGGAAATGTTATAATAGGATTATTAGATTTTTTTTAACTTTTGTTAACCCATATCCGATCCAAAGACCCAACCGAGATTCAATCTACGCAACATCCTCAGACACTAAGTTTAAGCATTTAGCGTAGTGTCGGGCCCCTTGCGAGTGTATTTAAGAATGCTTGCACACTTATAAGGTATTAAATTTGAGCTTTAATTATACTTTATAACATGTGCAAGAGTTCAATTGAAGTCTTAATTAACGTCTTCTGTTCGCTTGTATGATGTGTTGCGAATCCGGTGGCGTATGTTGTAGGTTTCATTCATATCCAACTTTAAATATTTTGAATGTTTTATAGTACAGTGAATTTCATCTAATTTGTTGCAGACTATTGTTAGTCAGATAATTGAAAGTTCAATTTGTCTAAGTAGCTTAGTACATTGTGCTTAGTTTGATTATTGATCTTATTACTCGTTTAAGATTCAAATATTATTTCTTAACTACTTTATTTTCATTAATTATTAATCTTTATCTTGATGAAATTTTGCCAGCCTCCCGACATCGTCCCCACATAGGGGGCTATTTCGGGAGTGCTAGAGCCTTCTTACCATGCTTAAGAAAGTATGCATAGTCAGTGTATTGCAACACCGCGGCTTAGAGAATCTTCTAAACCATCATGCTTAAGAAAGCATGCATAGGCCTTTAATATCTGTGTTTGAAATGCAATTTGGTAGCCTCCCTGCGTCATCCCCGTGTAGGGGGTTATATCGGGAGTGTTGAGGCCTTCCCACCACGCTTAAGAAAGCGTGCATGGTAGATGTCTTACGATATCGCAGTCGAGTGATTTTCTTGCACCTACCGTGCTTATGAAAGCGTTGCATATGCTTTAAACTTGTATGAAAATCATCATGATTTTCTCAACATACTGAAGCAACATGCACAAGTACTTATATCTAGCAAATATTTGCAATTACATTGAAATAGTAAATACATGAATTTAATATGCTTGGAAAGCATATGCACAGGCATTTGAAATGAAATCTGGCAGCCTCCCGGTGCCATCCCATGTAGAGGACTACATCGAGAGTACTGAGGCCTTCCCACCACGCTTATGGAAAGGAATGGTGTCTTGCACAGCAACCGAAAGTGATTTTATTGCACCTACCCCACTTATGAAAAGCATCGCATAGGCCTTCAAACATGTATGAAAACCATCCGGACTTCTTCTACATGCTGACACAACATACATGAGTACTTATATCTAGCAAATATATTTAAGAATGTTGGTTCTTGTTGGAACTGCAATTTGCAACAAGATTAGTTTATCACGCCATACTGGATTCTCCTCAAGGAACTTCTCAAATGCCAAAATATTTTGAACAATCCCTTTAATCATGTCAAGCCGATCAACTCCTAACATTACCTTATGACCAGCAAATCTTTGTGTCGATTCATTGATGTGATCCTTGACTGCTGGAAGTTCAAGAGCTCACTGAAAGCGGCCAGAGTCTATCTTGATAGGAAATGCAACAATGCATGTCAATTTGCCTTAGTTTTCCACTCCCTCTGGCATACCTTAAGTCTAAGAATTCGAGTGCAAGCACTTACAAAATGTCTTGCATAGTCATATGTGTGAAATCCAACCAAATCAGCAGTAAGAATAGATTTAAGAAGCTTTGATCGAGATGGCAGGGTTCTGTGAATTTTTGATGAAGGAAAAGGGGTGTGAAGGACCCAACCAACCTTCATCTTACTATAGTCCTTAAGATATTTTGGAAGAAACATAAGATGGTAATCATGGCACCATACAACGTCCTCCTCTTCATAGTGTCGATTCACAAGAGCATCAAACATGTGGTTGGCCCTTTTATATGCATCAAACTGAGATTGGAAGCTGCGAGTCATTGCAAGTCTATCTTCTTGAGAAAGTCCAAGATAATGAAAAGGTGGCCATAGGATATTGTTGTAGTAGCCATTGTAATATTGGTGTACTATTTCTTCATCAATAAAAAAAAATCGGAATGCATCTCTTCTCAGCCAGTGCCTTTATAAGTGCCTTTTGCCCAACTAAATCTGGCACATTAACACCAGCCCATCCAATCCATTTAGCATCAACATCCTTAACACCAAGAAGCAATCGACAAGCCTCCGCTAACCTCCAATGACCAGAAATCCTCACCATGCCGAAATGCGCATAAGAAGACGATTAGCCTAGCCACCGCTTCATGGGCCTTCCCTTTGATGCCCCAAATCCATCTCCAAGTGTCCTAGAAGCAAGAGGGGAGGCCTCCAACATCTCATCTTCATGGACTTTTCCACTCCCATCTCATCCTCAACAAGGAACACAGATCGCCACCGTTATTCCACTGCTATCGTCATCTTGATGTTGATGTTTTGAGCTTCCCGAGCTCCCTCTCACAAAGAAGTCTATCAACCCCGGTTTGGTTTCTCGACTGCGTACTTGACTCCCAAGATATGGAGATCAGAGGGCTTCCACAAATCCAACAATTTGCCAATGAGCTGCTCAAGCTTCATTTCCTCCTTGAATCCATAACTGTCTGCCTTTGCCCATCAATCAATGGAGTAAACTGTTGCTTCCTCCCTTTCTATCATGATGAGTTGAGAGAGGAAAACAAAAGAAGAGAAACTCCTGCAGTCGAGATGAGTTAGTTGGAGCGAAAGAAACAGAGGGAGGAGGCTCATTCAACCGAGCGTGCGGCTCGATATCGCAAGAGGGATGGACGAGAGAGGGATCAGTCTGGTACGAGAGAGGGGAGTCATTCAATTTTGAAGCTAGAACTGAGAGAGTGAGTGAGCAGTGCTGAGTTTTGGAGTCGAGGATGTCGAGTTGTCTTAGGGTTAGGTAATAGGATTATTTATAAAGGCATTTGTTTATAAAAAATGAAAATGAACCAAGATTTTGATTTTTTTTAAGACAAAAAAATTATCTAATTAATATATATGTCAATCTGAAGTTATTTCGATGTTCCAGACTCAACGACATAGTCCGTTTCATGATCGAAGGCCGTTTGGTTCAAGTGAATCAGACCAATTTTAGATCAAAATTGTGCATCGCTTCTGACCTCTCGATATTCGCACAGACTCATCCGAGTTGAGCACAAATAGTCTCATTTGATAGGTTCTAAAATTTTGATGCTAACGACATGATCAATTTCATGAACAGAGGTCATTTGACCATCATGACGGCTTTGTGACTCTGATATGTGCGTAAGCGCATCAACCGATTTCCTTCTTAATCGATCGACCGTCAAATTATGCAATATGTATATTCTAATCAATTTTAATGTTTTGAACCCAATGGCAAAGTTCGTTCATCGATCGAAGGTCATATAAATTGATTTTTGGTGATGTCGAGTGCATTTCAGCTCTGATTTGCGTGTTATTGCATTCGAAGTCCGTCAATTTGGCTTGTGAGCTCGACTCAACTTATGTAGTAGACATTGAGGTCAACAAATTGCCCCCAATATATGTGCTTCGTGTATGGAGCGAGTCATATTTGTTGAAAACTGGTTGACCCTTCGTGTCGACCATGAATTACTTCGGCTTCAATGGGCTTGCTGAAGATCCTCTTCCACCACTACTCTCTTCTTCAATGGACTTGCTGAAGCTCTCTTTCTTTTGTGTCTTTATAGATTTTGATTTCCTTTGACCCTGGCATAATGCTTGGTTGGGTTTGATAGAGGAATTAGGTTTGTTTGCTTTGATATTTGAAATTCCTTTGGTTCTTGCTTTAATCTTGAAGGACTTGATAAAGGATTGACCTAATTTGTCCATATTGACTTATCAAGAAGTGTATGTATGTCCTGAATCCTGTGCTTACTACTTTGACGGATTTGTTGAAGGGTGCAAATAGATGACCCAGCCTTTCGGCTTATACTGGATCAATGTTGAGTTATCAGTCTAGTAATGTGTGCTTTAACAGATTGAATAACCATAAAATTCCTTTAGTTCAATCATTTCCTTTGTATGAACTATGGGATTGCTTCCTCGATCTTGTGCTTCCTTTTTTAGCAGACTTGATGAGAAAATTAACTTTGATATGCGCTTTGTGCTTGATCAAGTTGTTTGAAAATAGATTGTGATATCATTTGCAGGCAATAGGAGATTGATCTGAGGTAGCTATGAGTTGAGAGTTATTTCCTCAGATTGTCCTGGTCCATCGATCAAATAAAAAAAACCTCATGGATTCTGGTTGCTTATAATCACTAAGCTGAATTTGGTTTGGGATTGAACAACTGTAGATCATTGTATTAACGAGCAGGAGCTCTTTCACTATGGCCTTTTCTTGCGGCTTATTGAGTGAGGAGAGCGTCAGCGACTTGATCATTTATGGGCTTGTTGAGTCTGATCTTTAGAACCTACTCGAGTCTTTAACTTAAGCTGTGATGAGTTAGTGGTTTAGTCATCAGACTAATGAGTGGGGGATCTTTCACTATGGCCTTTTCTTGCGGCTTATTGAGTGAGGAGAGCGTCAGCAACTAGGCCATTTATGGGCTTGTTGAGTCTGACCTTTAGAACCCATCCATGTCATAGACTTGAGTATGTAGAGGTTGATATTTTTCAACTTAGTTGACTGAAGCTTCAAAATTGAGAATTCTTTTGACTTGATCTTCAAAATATGACGAATCTTGGAGAGAAACTTTTGATATTTATGGCTGCTTTTTTGTGCGTAGAAATAGATTCTTTTGGTAAGCAAGAGCAAGCAACTTTAATAATAGCAATTATAGATATTTTCAAAGATTTTGACATAAAGCTCGATGTCAACCTTAATAGATATATAAGAAGACCTGTTTCACATGAGTGGATTGAACAATTTTGATTATAAAAATAAAAAAAATGCCCCTTGTCTAACAGGGGGATTGCAGACTAGTTCAAAAATATATTATAGAGTTTGACCTTATTTAATATAAATAAGCATAGCTCATTCTAATTATTATATATATTTATCTAAGGATCTCGGCTTGAAGCATGATGTCAAGAGGGCTTCACAATAACTTGAAAATGCATTCTCATTTTACGAGAGAATTTTTTAAGTGACATTATATGCATATTTGGCATGAAAGCCTTACTAGTGCAAGATTCATTTAAGTATTTATATACTTATCTACAGTGAGTTGTGATATTTCATGAGATATCGACCATTGATTGATGGCATCGGTCATTGACAATTCACGTCAATAAGAAGTTCTCCTTTGTGCACCTTCTATGACATAAGGACCTTCCCAGTTAGTGAACTATTGAATGCTTTAGGCATCCTCGCTTGATAAATTTCTAAACTTTGTTGAGCTTGGAGTCTTACTCTATTAAGCGCATCCAACTCTTCCATTCGTAGGAGAGCATTTTGATCTTGAGTAAGATTGAATTGGATGGCTACTCGAAGTGATGGTATCTCAACTTTTAGTGGTAGAACAACTTCACCTCCAAATCTTAGAGCATAAGGAGTGGTCTTGGTTGGCATTTTGTAAGTTGTTCGGTACGCCCAGAGTGTTTCTATCATTTTAGTGTGTCACTCTCTTTTATTCTTCATGAGAATATTTTTGAGCAACTTCACTAGGTTTTTATTGAAAGCTTCCGCCAAACCATTAGCCCTTGGATTATAGATTGATGAGTACCTCCAATCGATTTTATGTCGACCAACAAATCTGTATATCTTCACACTCTTGAAAGTCGGGCTATTGTCTGAAATGATTCATCGTGGCACCCCAAATATATAGATAACATTATTGGTGAAGAAGTCAACAACTCGATCAGCAGTGACTTCTTTGACGAAGCAGCTTCAGCCCATTTGGAGAAGTAGTTAGTAGCTACTAAAATGAATCGATGTCCCGCTGATGATGGAGGATCAATCGATCTGATTATATCCATGCCCCAACTTTCGAACGACCATGATGCTATTGTTGGATGCAGAGGATGCTGATGAATGAGATCTCCATGGACTTGGCATTCATGACATTTTTTAGCATGATTAATACAATCTTTCACCATTAAAAGCCAATAGTGTCCCATCTTCTTGATTTTTGCTGCCATTTTAGGACATCATTGATGTGCCCCCACAAAGTCCTTCATGAATTCCAGACATAACTTTGTTGGCTTCATCCATCCCCAAATATCGCAGTCACATTTGTTCAAAGGATCTACGATATAATGTGTCATTGACATAAGCATATTGTAGGATTCTTTTTGTAATCTGCGTGGCTAGCAATTTACTGTTCGGTAATTTGCTTTCCTTGAAATAATCAATGAAGGGTTATCTCCAATCATCAAGTTCTTCCACTATGAAAGCATCACATGATTTTTTTGTAGTACTTTTAAATTTTTCTATCTCTTGTACTTGTTGTTCTTCGGTAGAGTGAGTAATTTGAATTTGCCTCCTATTGACTTGTGTTTGATGTCCCCTCTACCTATGGAGAATATGGATTTACTGGTTACAGAACTTGACGAGTGGACACTTCAATCAACACATCATCATCGTTTGTGTTCACCATCTCTTTTGCCAGCTTGGCCAAGCAATCCGCTTTACTACTTTTTGTTCGAGAAACTCGAGCCAGTTTAACATTCAAAATTTGTTTCATGAGCTCAAGCAGTCACCTATGGCAGTATGCCAGTTTGAGCTTATTAATTTTATAGATGCCCAATACTTGGTTGATCACCAACTAAGAGTCTCTGAAGATTCTCAAATTTTGGATGTCGATGATAATAGTTTCTTTGAGGCCTACCATTAATGCCTCGTATTCAGCTTTATTGTTGGTTCTTGGTTTAGTCATCCTGCATGAATGCCTCATTAAGCCACATTCTGGTGTTATGAAGATGAGGCTAACACCAGTGTTGCTTTTGGCAGATTTGGGGGATGCGCGGGCTTAATATGATGCATAATTGAAATACATTTCCCAAATTTGTAGCTTTTCTCTTTTATGGATAAGAATGTTCATCGAAAAAATTATCATCAATCGTTGGGATAGGATATGCAAAAGAAAGCTTGCGGCCTTTATAGCTTCGAGGTACCTATATGATAACTGTTAGAGTTTGCCCAACGTCAAACAACGCCTCATTGGCCTTGTCATCAGGAACTTCAACGGATTAATATTTGATATGGGTGTTATCTTATGCAACAACATATAATGTCGAAGATTCTAAACAACAAAGATTAATGCAAGACAGTGCTTTTCGATGGGATAGTACTTTGCTTTAACTCATATCAATCTTTGACTGATATAATACAATACATTTTCTTTGTCTTCTTCATAGTGTTGTGCAAGCAATGCTCCAAGAGATTCTTCTAGTGCAGTTGTATATAAAATGAGGAGCTTCCCTAAAATTGGTGCTGCAAGAATCGATGGATTTAATAGGTATCTTTTGATGCTATCAAATGCTTCTTGACATTCATCATCCCATTTAAACGATGCATTCTTCTTCATTAATTTAGCAACACCTCAATAGATTTGATATGAAATACCGGATGAATGCCAGATGTCCCTACACAGAACGAAGTTGATGAAGACTCTTCGGCGGTGGAATGTCCACTATCGTTTTAATTTTATTAGGGTTGATCTCAATTCCTCTGTGCCGCACCACATAACTAAGGAACTTTCCAGATGAAATCCCAAATGCACATTTGAGAGGATTCATTTTGAGATCACACTGCCTAATTCTTTCAAAGACCATCCTTAGGTCATTGAAATGATCTTCTCGATCTATGCTCTTAATGATGAGGTCATCCATATAGCATTCTACTTTTTGATGAATCAACTCATCCATGGTAGCTGCCTGTCCACCATCCTTATGCTCTTCAGGTTCTAACTTGACTTCTACTTCTTCATCGTTTAGATTAACCTTATAAAAATTATCTTCCTTTTCAATTTCAGTTTAAACTTCATTTCCCGCTATTGCATAACAAGCTCTTTGAGGATGCCTACGTCGGATGTATCCAAGACCTTTAGATGTATGATTGTCACACTTTCGTAAGGTCTGTGGACTTTTTAAATTCCATAGGGTGTCAAAAAGGTGAGCTCACCACTTATCAGTTCCAACATCAACTCCTAATTTGTGCATCATCTTACGGATCCTTGAAGGATAATACCTTAACATTCTGGTTGGCACCATATCATTAGATTCATCGAATTGCATGAGCCAATCAGAATCTTGGTGATAATATTCCTCAATTTTGTAAAATGAAATTCCAGGTTCATCGCTTCCAAGCAAAGGATGCACATAGAAAGCCTTTAACTCTTCAACAATGTGGACATCATGTGGAGTAACTTCCATGAAGTGTTGAAAAGGAACTGGCATGACCACTAATGAATCTTCCAATATCAATAGATTTGTAGTCCTTCTTGAAAAGATACAATGAACTTCACTTTCGTAAGTAGGTTGAGAATCATAACGGGTGCAGTATTCTATATTTTTTCTTTCCTTTCACCAGAGACATGTTCACTCCCTCAGGCCCAATAGGAGGATCATCCTCTTCTTCTTTTTTGTCAATGCCCAGATGAGGGATTAGCCTTTTCAACTTAGGTGATGCGTTGGCTACTTCGGAAGAGTCAGTGTTGCCTTCTTTCTTTCTTTTTCCTTCTTCACTTCTTTGGATTATTTTGCAGCCTTTGAAGTAGAAGCCTTGATTGTTGAGGCCAACACTCTTTCAACAAATAGTATTTCAAATCTTCATATATTTTAGCTTCATGGATTGCAAATGGCTGAAGGTTGCCAGGAATTCAGTGTTCTTTCTCATTTCTTATGTATTTCATGCATTGGTGCAAAGTAGACGAAACTATTCTGTACTCATGTAGCCAAGAGAGACCCAACAAGGCCCTGAACGAGGTGTCAGCAATAATGACATGAAATTTAGCTTATGGGTAAAGCTCCTTGAATTTTAATGGAAAGGTAAAAGATCCGAGTCTTTTGCCCTTTTTTATTGAAGCCATGAATCATCAATTTGTCTCGTCCTAGATGTTGAATGTCAAGAGACAATCCTCTCAATGCTCGTAGGCTAATGAGATTAATAGATGAACTTGGAACAATTAGAATTTGATTGATTATGACACCATCACTCTTCGCAAAGATATATAGTGGGCATTTTTATTCTAATGTTATGAGCATAAGAGCTTCCTCATAGAAGGTGATCGTTGGAAGGTCTTGAGACTGTAATTCTTCAGTCATGCACCGCTCGGTGAAGTATGCTTCATATTTCTCTGAATTCTTGAGAGCTTGAATTAAAGTTTCATGGAGATCTAGCAACATCAGGAGGGCCTCATACACAGTCAATTGTGCAGGGATCTTCCTCAAGTGTGACAAGATATTGTAATCATTTCCTTTATCCATGTTAGACTTCTTTATTTGAATCTTTGGGAATGATATTTTTATTAACTTCTATGTTCTTGTCATTGCCTTTATTTGGTGTTCCTTTGTTCTATGATGACGGCAGCACCTTGCCACTTCTTAGCTATACTAGGGCTGCTCCATCTAGCTCAGGTTCATCTAAAGAAGTCTCCTCTTCAAAATCACTATTTATGCAAGAGGATCGGATGGAGCCTTCAAAATCACTTCCTAGTTTTATACCCTTCATCAATGGTGATATTGAAGACTCTGACTCATCTTCCTTTGGAAAGCACAAGTCTTCTTCCAAACTATCATCTGTTTGCTTCACCATTAGGCAAGGTTTGAATGCTACATCATTGGTGGTTCTTCTTCTTGGATTATCTTGAAGAAATGAAATTTGTCGGAGTATCTAAGGATGTTGAGATAACCCAACAAACTTCTCCAGAAGGAGATTCTTTGTCATCCTCAACTGTCTTTTCTTTTTTTTTTTATTTTGTGGGCAGAAGAGGACGTAACCATCGTAGTAGATTCTTTCTTTGGGTGAATAAGTATGTTGTTAGATAGCATGAATTCACTTCTCCTATATTTTCTTTCTAGCCAGTCTTTGAATACATAGTAATCTTCTATAGGGTGGCTAACGACTCGATGATATGGATAGTAATTTGGGCTACCAGTTCGTCCGGACTCTAGGTCTTTTACATTCTGGCAACTCCAACCCTACCTTGAATGCTTGCCGGAATAGTTTGGCCATACTTTTCCTTTTGAATGAGTATTCCTTGTTCATCTTCTCCTTAAGAGATGGATTCATTTGATCATCATCTCCTAATGATTTCCATAGGCTATCACCATTGCCTGAGAAACTTCTGGGTTTATCATTGCCCCCAAGAATTAATTTCGGTTAAGAATTGAAGGACTATTTGACCTTTTCTTCAAATTAGATAGGCTATTTCTCCTTATCTACATTATAAGTTGCTCTCCTTCCTCTATTTGAATCATATGAATCAGTGTGATATTCACTCCTTGATTCTGAGAACTTCCATTTCTTTGTTCTATCTGAATGGCTTTCAGGCTTGGAAAGATTCAGCTTTTTAAATTTTGCCACTCGATCTAGTAGTTATTTGAAGGTAGTGATAGAAACCATGCATAAATATGACACCATTTTATCATCAATGTTGCCCATTAGCAACTGAATTGCATGTTCTTCTAAATTGTTGCCACTTCATACTCATATCTCGCCAATGAGTTATGTACTTTGTAATTGACTCATCATTCTTTCTCTTCTCCAGGATGAGATCAGCTATTGTAGTCTTTTGACTGCACTGACAAATCTTTTGATAAACATTTCCTCTAGCTTGGTGAATGTCTTAACTGAGACATTTGACAACTCTGTGTATCACTCAAAAGTAGTTGAAGTTAAGCTGCTAATGAACTGGCAGAAAAATAGTGCATCATTACCCCCAGTATTACCACAAGTTGCTCTGAATTGTGCTAAGTGCGGTTACCATTGCCATCAAATGAATAGAATTTCAGCACTGAGTAACCTTTAGGATATGACACTTGGTCATATTCTGCAGGATATGTGTGGTCTCTGTTCACCAGTTTCTCCACCTATTTGTAGCTATGATAGCTTTGATTTTTTTACTTATGATGGTTTCGAGTATCCACTAAATGATGTGCTCAATATTTGCTGGAGGATGGGTGGAGCAGTCAATTGATTGACATCATTTCTACCATAATGAGCACTTTGTGCTCCAGAGGTTTGTGGTGCTTGCTCAACTGGTGCATTGATGGGCGCAGTGTTGGTTGTTTGATGATTGATAGGAGGAACTAGTGTCGGCACTGCAGTAACGTTCCTTTGTATCATTTGCATCATGAGATTCATCTACGTTATAATCTGATTCATCTTTGAATTCAGCAGAGAGATCTTTTTATTCTTCGCTTTCATCTACTGTTGTATTTTCCTTTGCACTTGAGCAAGCATAGCAGTGTCAGCGAATAGCGTGTTATCTTCCTCTTCTCATTCCTCTTCTTGCTTGTCACTTGAAAAGGAACTAAAAAGTTCATGTTGACTTCACTTTTGGAGTGAGCTCTCAACTTCTCCATCCTAGGCATAAGGACTCCTCTAGACATTAAGAGTTTCATAGTCTTAAGACACTTCTAGTGATTAGGTGAATACTTAACCTAACCCTAGAGACTTAGAATAATTACCCATAGAAATAAGTCATGCCTTAGGGATATTAGAAAAACTTGCCTACCCTTTAACTTGAACCAAATCCTTACCTCCTTATTTTAAGTCAAACTTCAAGTTCAAACTAACTTCAAATTCAAATCAATTTTAAATTCAAATTAATTTCAAATTCAAATCAACTCTAAATTCAAACCAACTTCAAATTCAAACCAACTTCAAATTCAAATCAACTTCAAATTCAAAAGATTTTCTCATAACCTATTTATATTCTCATTTATATTCACAAATATAAATGAAATATAAATTCAAATAACCAAAACTATTTCAAAACTCAATTCCAAATCCAACCAAAATCCAACCTAAACTATTTCAAGACAAATCCTTGAACTCCCTTAAATCAAATCCAAATCACTCCAAACTCAAACGATTTTTTTATAACCCATTTATATTCTCATTTATATTCACAAATATAAATGAAATATAAATTCAAATAACTAAAATCAATTCAAATCCAAATCCAACTAAAATCCAGCCTATCCTCTTTCAAGTAAAATGCTTGAACTTAGCCAAATCATTCTCAAATCAATTCAAACCTTTGGATTTTCTCTTCAAACAATCAATCCTTCAATCACAAACCAAATATAAACATAAACTTCAATCATCAAACCAAAATTGAACTAACCTAAGTCAAACCCATATTCACCCTTTTGACTTGAAATCAAATGAATCAAAACCCATTTGACTCCAAATCACTTGCAATTGGATTTATATTTCAATCATAAATCCATATGTGAGTTCAACTAAACTTGAATCAAGCCTTGATGAAGCCAATTGACCCACTTAGGCTCACTTGACCCAAAGTGACCTAAAGTACCTTTTTGAGCCAAATTCTAATCCAACCCAAATTGGATTGAACTAAGCCCATCTAAGCCTCACATTGTGAACAACAATCATCCTAGGATGATCAATCACTCAAATTGGGTCAAACCAAGTCAAACTTAGCTTTGACCAAGTCAACACTTAGCCCAAATGAAACTCAAACTAGCCAAAATCCACTATATGGCAAATTGATTGAAACCATTGATCTAAACCAATCCATAATCAATGATTGAACTTGACCAAGCCATCAATTGAGCCAAACCAAGCCTAATTTTTCACTTGACCCAACTTGACCTAAATTGACCTAAAAAGTCAAAATGGGTCAAATCTTAATCTAAGCCAAATTGATTGCATCCAATGGGTCAAATTTATTTTAAATCACTTGTTGAACTTGACCAAAACTTCAATTGGCCAACTTGATCCAACCTTCCAATTGATCATAAACCCAACTTAACCTAAAAGGTCAAATCAACTTGAAATCAAACTAAGCCAAAATTGATTGAAACCAGAGCTTGCAATACATTTCAAATGATCAACCAAACTTAAACCAACCCATGACCTAACCAATTGGGTCAAATTGTTCAAATTGGTCAACTTGACCCATTTGACCTAAATGAACCTAAATGAACCAAAACTAAATATAAATCAAATTGAACCAAACCAATGATACCCATAGGCTCCAAATGATCATTTGAACTTGACCTAACCCATAGTTTGACCTAATTTGACAAATTGGTCAACCTAACCCAAATTGACCCAATTTGACCTAAATTGGTCAAATTGAACCAATTCAAACCAAATGAACTCCAACTCACTTGAAATTTGGACCAACCCACTTTTGAATCATTTCAAATCTGCCCAAATCAAAGTCAAGGCCAAATGACAATTTTACCCTTAGGTCAAAGGGTAACTTATGGCCAAATTCACTTGGAATTTGGTCAATTCCTTCTCATGGCCACTTGGCATCCCCCTAGTGGACCACATGGACACTAAGGGTGGTGAACATGACCCAATGGGTTTGGGTTAGCCATGACCCAACCCAAAGCCAAACCAACCCCTCCAATGGAAATTCACCACTTGGATCACTCCATACACTCACCTAGCACATGTGCACTCCCTCTCCTCCACTTCTCTGCCTAAAACGAACCTAAATAAACCAATCAAATAGAACAATTGATCACAAATGGCAAATCTAGTCTCGATCTTCTGATCCAAGGAGGGGGAGATGTACTCCCCCTCATTCCCACTCAAACCACACACACTGAATTCGATTGAGCCATAGGAACCAAAACCAAGCTTCTCCAAGCCTTGGCAACATTCCCGAGCTCCCCCCATTTTCTCTTTCTTAGTTTTGCTCAAGCCAAAACAGGGGAGGTAATTCCAAAATTCAATTCATCCAATCCTCCACCAAACCCAAATTCACTTTGCAAGCACCATCAAAGGAGCTAGTCAAGCTCACCCAAAGTGTTTCCCAAGCCTCCAAGCCACATAAAGCCACACCTTGACCAAGCTCGATTGCCATTGTAGGGGAGATTAGTCAACCGAGCCATCCACTTCAAATCAAGACTTAAAACTTTCAACAGGGCTTCATCTCCACTAGACGAAGCTACCTCCTCCGTTGGAAGCATCGGTGATAGCCTAGGAAGGTATTGTTCAAAATTGATCCTCCTTTAAAAAATGCTCTGTCCTTTGTGAAGGGAATTATAATCCCATTAGATCCTAGCCACGGATGTTCTTCCATATACCTCTTGATGGTGTGGGGTAAATATCAACCTAATCTAAGCTTAGGTGAGCTCAGATCAAGTGGTGGAGGATAGCCTCCGTCGTTTTGGGATGAATCATGGGTCGTCCATCCCATGTTTTGGATGGACGGACCTGATTTAATCACATTAGATCTCTGGTTTAAACCCTGTAGAACCACAGGATTAATCCTGGCCATCCGATCTTGATCGAATGGCCTAGGGGAAAGTGCATCCACGCCGATGATGATAACTTAAAACCAATCCATCGTCTTCCGCGCCAATGGGATTAATTAATTAATTATGTCATTTTAATTATCCATTAATCACAAAAACATCATAAAATTATAATTAAATGTAGAAAAATCCAAAAATATAAATGATGGCTCATTTTAAAGGTATTTCAGAGGGAAATCCAATAAAATTACTTATAATTAATTTCGACCAGTGAATTTTTCTTAATTAGGGTTTAATTAAAAATTGAATTAGCTTAATTACTCCCTAATTACTTAATTAATTAATTCCAAATCTCTCAGACATGTTTAGGAGAAGGACTTCTGCCTCCCTTAATTTTCTTGGAATTTATTAATGAGTTAATTAGGAAAATTAATTAATGAACCCTAATCACCCCCTCAATATAATTAAGAGTAATAAAGCATATGAATAGTGAGTTAATCCCTTAATTTGAATAATTAAACATTGTTTAAGTAAGGAGGAGGGTTATGGAATGGGTTTGGGATATTTTCCTAAGTTATTCCACCTTTCTTCCTTAATCCAAATATAATTAAGGATTAATCCACTAATGATCTACTTAATTAATCTAATCAAACCTTCAAATCCAATCTGAAATTAATTAATCTCTTGCTGAATAGATCCAAAATTTAAAGCAAGATAAGTTTGAGAAAATCATATCTAACTCACATGTGTGGGAAGATTATGAAAGTATTTTATGAAAATCATTTAGCTTAATTAATCAATAATTGTGAGTCAATTACATTAGCCCTTTATTTCTTAGATGCATTGCTGATTTAAATTCCATGTGGTTGCATATCATATGTTGGCTCATAATTATTTATTTAATTATGTTAAAGTGGTGTAGGTAAGGGGTAATTAATAGATTTAATTCATATCTTAATCTAAATAAAATATAAAATCAATCTAATTATTCTAAAATTAAACTAAATCAATTCACACATGGGGAAATGGGTTAGGACCAACAAACTCTTTTCACATTTCCTAAGTCAAATCAAATTCAAAAATAAAACTCTCTTTAAAAAAATTTTGATTCACTTTGAATAATCTTATCTTATAGGATTGTCCTTAGGAATTAATTAGGGAGAATGAAGTCATATGCTTACATCACTTTGTTTCTTTCCAAGCATGCTAAATATTGCATGCCATATGAAATCATGCATTCAGATCTTTTAAAAAATCAATTAAATAAAATATTTCCTTTTATGTCAACTTGCATGTTTTGGCTAAAGAATAATAATATAAGTGGCTATTATCACTATTAAATCAAAAATTATTTTCAAAACCTATAAATGAAGTGATGCTACTTATAAGTACTTATAAGCTTGCATGTGATTATAGCATAAGATGTGTATTATGTGATCTTCTTCTCTTCTCATAACATGGATTTGAATAGGATTTGTAAAGTGTAAAGTTCATTTGAAAGAACATAACACTGGCCTAAATCTATTCCTATGCATTTCTATGTTATTACTTAAGAAAGATCTTCACATTACACATGTAAATTAAACAACTAAATCAAACAAATATCTTTTACATGATTCTTCATCCATTTGCTTATTCTTGTATATGCACATGTATTTAAGAAAAGTGGTATATTAGTCTAAACATCCCGGGGTTGTGAGGCTTTAAGTAGCCCCAAGTAGTTCTTGTACCTTACACCCCTAGTGTAGAAAATAATGATGTCATACTCACTTATGTCTTTTATACATGTGGATGTGCATTTGATTGATGGATAAAAGAGTTCCTCTTTTCTACTTAATAAAAACTTGCATTCATGGAATATTCAAATTTTTTTAAACAACATCTCTTTGCATTCATCATTAAGGTGTGCTAAGATTTGCATTACATGTATAGGTATGCTTAAGATTATTCATATGCATGGTATACATGTTGGAAAGAAATAAATGGTTGTGTGTTATGTGATAGTAATTCACCTTAACTAATCCTAAGATGTCTTTCTTATTTAATAGGTTTATTTAGAGAAAATCTAAACTTAGGGTTAACTAAAACACATAATAAAGCATTCACTAAAAAAAAATCATTAATGAATCTGCCTTAGAAATTACTTAAGGTAGGGATGAAAGAGAAGTTCTCTTTTCTTTTCTTCTTTTTACAATATTTAGTAACTAAATGTAGGTTCACTCAAATCAAATCAAATCATCAAATAAAATTGACAAATCAACTAAATCACATAAAATGAAACCACCCTCTAAGTTGAATCCTTCACACTTAGAAAATTCCAACCTTAAAGCCTAGCTAAGATATACCTTACAAGCCTTAAATGACACACATTAGGCTAAGTCAAAATTTCTAGCTCCATGTTAGGGTGGTGCACGGTTTGATGCCTAATTTTATTTTATGATGTAATATTTTTAAACTGAATATTAAGGTACATGTGCATAGATTGGATGATAGGACGATCTTAGTCTAATCATGTCTATTACAGGGGATTGTGCTTAAGGGGTGTTATAATAAAAATATAATTGATTTTGATGTGCACGTTGTTTATACCCCTAAGCATAATCCAAACTAGGATAGGTGGACTTGGTTACCCATGTGTGGGATGCTAAGTCCAAATTATTCCTATAACTGATTGGGTTGTATGGTATGTTTAGCTAATCTCTATTTTGCAGGTTTAGTTAGATTTATCTTTCCCATTTGATGTAATTTTTACAATTAAGATTTGGAATGAATGTTATGGGAGATTAGGATGAACATTGGCCATAAGACCAAGTTCTATGCACCATGTGAAGCCTAGGAGCAAACCACATCTCAAGTCAAATCAAAAGGAAGAAAGAACTGAAGAAAAGAAAGGAAGAAAGAAATGAAGAAAGAAAGAAATGGAGAAATGAAGAATGAAGAATGAAGACCCTCATAACATGAATTCCTTTTTAATTATAATCCGGGTTATATAAGGGTAGAACTCGGCTACTATTGACCTCACTTTTAGCAACTTCTCCATCTTAGACATAGGATTCCTCTTAGACATTAAGAGTTTCTTTAGTCTTAAGACACTTATAGTGATTAGGTGAACACTTAACCTAACCTTAAAAACTTAGAAGAATTAGCGATAGGAATAGGTTATGCCTTAGGGGTGTTAGGAAAATTTGCCCACCCTAATACATAAACCCAATCCATACTCCCTTCTTTCAAGTCAACTTCAAATTCAAACCAACCACAAATTCAAATCATCTTCAAATAGAAATCAACTTCAAACTCAAACTCAATTCCAAATCAAAATTGAAATCAATTTTCAGCTTAAATGATTTTTTCTCAAATCATTCAAATCAATTCAAAAAATCCAAATCAATTCAAACTCAAAAGATTTTCTCATAACCCATTTATATTCTCATTTATATTCACAAATATAAATAAAATATAAATTCAAATAATCAAAACCAAATCAAAAACTCAAGTCAAAATCCAAAAATCTTTCTTAAGTCACTTTGATTCCATCTTATGGACTTAGCACAAAATCCAAATCAAATCAATTACCAAAGATCTTTATAACTCTATAATCTTTATATTCAAATAAATTAAAATCAAAAATCAATAAATCAAATTCAATAATGAATCCAAATATAAATTCAATTATCAAACCAAAATCAAACTAACCCAAGTCAAACCCATGTTCACCCTTTTGACTTGAAATTATCAAATGAATCAAAACTCATTTGACTCCAACTCACTTATAAATGGATTTATATTTCAATCATAAGTCCATATGTGAGTTCAACCAAACTTGAATCAAGCCTTGATCAAGACAATTGACTCACTTAGGCTCACTTGACCCAAAGTGACCTAAAGCACCTTTTTTGAGCCAAATTTTAATCCTACCCAAATTGGATTGAACTAAGCCCACCTTTGCCTCACATTGTGAGCAACAATCATCATGAGATGATCAATCACTCAAATTGGGTCAAATTAAGTCAAACTTAAGTGTTGATAAAGTCAACACTTAGCCAAAATGAAACCCAACCTAGCCAAGATCCACTATAGGACAAATTGATTGAAACCATTGATCTAAACTAGTTTATAATCAATGATTGAACATGACCAAGTCACCAATTGAGTCAAACCTAGCCTAATTGGCCACTTGACTCAAGTTAACTCAAGTCAACCTAAAAGTCAAAATGTGTGAAATCTTTATCTAAGCCAAATTGATTGCAACTAATGGGTCAAATTCATTCTAAATCACTTACTGAACTTGACCAAAGCCTCAATTGGTCAACTAGACCAAACCTAGCTCAATTGACCATGAACCCAACTTGACCTAAAAGGCCAAATCAAACCAAAATTGATTAAAACCAAAGCTTGCAAAATATTTCAAATGACCAACCAAACCTAAACCAACCCATGACCTAACCCAATTGGGTCAAATGGGTCAAATTGGTCAACTTGACCCATTTGACCTAAGTGAACTCAAATGAATTAAAATAAAATATAAATCAAATTAAACCAAACTAATGATACCAAATCACTCCAAATGGTCATATGAACTTGACCCAACCTTTGGTTTGACCCAATTTGATAAATTGGTCAACTTGACCAAGTTGACTCATTTTGATCGAAATGAGTCAACATGAGCCAAATGATATCAAGTCAACTCAAATTCCTTGAAATTTGGCCCAACTCTATTTCAAACTATTCAAAATCAGCCCAAATTAAAATCAAAGCCAAATGACCAATTTACACTTGGGTTAAAGGGTAACTCTTGGCCAAATTCACTTGGAATTTGGCCAATTCCTTTTCATGACCACTTGGCACCCTTTTAATGGACCAAATGGACACTAATGAGTGGTGAACATGACCCAATGGATTTGGGCTAGCCATGACCCAACCCATGGCCAAACCGACCACCCAATGGAAAATGAGCACATGTAATCACTCCATACTCTCATTTAACACATGGGCAACTTCTCCACTACACTCCCCTGCCAAAATGGAACCACATGAAGCTCACAAAACCTAACAAACCCATTCAAGCAGAGCAATTTGAACAAAATGGCAAGGAGGCTCTCGATTGTTCGATCCAAGTAGGGGGAGATATACTCCCCCTCATTTCAATTCATTTCACTCACCTTGCATTTGATTGAGCTCTGAGGACCTAAGGCTAGCTTCTCCAAGTTTTCCAAGCACTCACAAGCTCAATTGAAATTCTCATTCTCGATTTTTCCTATGTGAAAATATGAGTGGTAAGGGAGATTTTAAACTCATTCAATACCCAACCAAAGTTCAATTTCTCTTGCAAGCACCATCAAGGCACTAAGTTGAGCTCATCCAAAGCAAATCCCAAGCATCCAAGCCACGGGAAGGGGGAGTTAGACCAAAGCCACAAGCCATTAAAGCAAGCTTTGGTCAATTGGAAGATCTATTGCAAATTGAACTCTCAAACCTTCAATAGGGCTTCGTCTCCACTAGACAAAACTACCTCAATGGTTGGGAGCACCGGTGATAGCCTCCAGCTAGGTATGCCTCAAAATCGAGCTTATGTTCAAAATTCTTTGGTCCTTTGCAAAGTAAAGTATAATCCCAATTAAATTTCACCATTGGATCTTCTTCTCCTTGCTTCTAGACGGTGTGGGTTGAATCCTAGCCCAATCCGAGCTCAAGTGAGCTAGGATCAAGCCATGGAGGATGGACGGTCTCTGTCTCCCGCAGACGAGGGTAGGGATGAATCATGGACAGTCCATCCCGCATATTTTGGATGGACAGTCCTGATTAAAACACGTTAGATCCTGTGATTTTATCCTTTGAAATTTTGGGTTTAATCCTGATCGCTCGATCTTTGATTGGACAGCCAAGGAAAAAGTGCGTAGCGTCACCAGTTGACGTGACATTTGATTTGATAACTTAAATAATCAATCCCGTCGTGCCATGTGAAAGCGTGCACCATGTCAGTAGCCCATGTAGAACCGATAAGATTAATTATATAATTAGGGTATTTAATTATCCTTTAATCACTGAAACTTCAAAAATACTGTGGAGGAAAATTCTTATAGGAGTCGCCATTCAAATCTATGGTGAGTAAAGAAAGAGGAGACCTACAAAAAATTCATCTTTTTAGGATGCCATGCAGATCCACAGATGTACTTATTCAGGTGATCAAGTACGTTATCAAGGAATAGTATACTATCTTGAAAGACAGAAGTCACTACCCTTTAATGGACCTAATCACCTCAATAAGGACTCCTAAGGATGATGGGTCTGCATATGTACTAGAGATTGTTTCTCTACTTTACATGAAAAAGTAAAACTTGATTTATTTTAAATCAGGTTTGTTAAGTTTCCTATAGGGGCAAGCTCCCATAGTTAATTACATCCCAAAGAATGGGGATTCCTTAGGAAAATTTTTGATTAAGGTAAATGATCATTGTCTTTGAAGATTTCAATAGGAAGGACTATCAATCGATTGATTTATTTTTGAAAGATCAAAGGAGATTGATCAAGAGATGGAGTTATTATCAAAGCCAAAATGGAAGATAAGTAGGAGATGCCCATGATGTTAGGAAACCTAGTGACCATCTCAAACTATCCTATAGTTGGGCTTTACATTTTTGAAATTGATTTAGTTTGTTTGAGTTGCATTTTTCATTAGAAATTTAGGACTTAAAATTCCTTAACATAAGATTAAGGGAATGCCTAAGAGGTGAGGATTTATTCTTATGGCCCACAAAGGGAGAAGCACCCTCAAAACCTAAATCTAGGGAGCTTCGATGAGGGCCGAAAGCACAACCTAAATCTAAGGAAAAAATGGGTAATTGGTTTGCCTCCACAAGAGAGGACAAACCACCCGACAGCTTGGACATACAACCACTTGGGGTGGCCTCCAACTAACTCCTCCTATGATTTTAAATACATGTAGGCAAGTCATTATGCTTATGCAAGATAGCTAGACTGTTATTAATTTAGAAAGAGACTAAGTCCTTAAACTCACTCACTAAAGAGACTAGATCATGTAAAGGGACATCCTTCAAATGACCTAAATCTAATGCAATTCAAATTTCATTTTATTTTCATTTTGGACTATTACTTTGACTCAGGCTAATAGGATTCATATGACTAATGCATGAGAAAGAAGGTTATTGGCCAAAATCAGCAAGAAGGGAGGAGGTGAGTTTCCATCATGGCTCTCAAAGGTCAAGCCAAGTTTCTCTGGCAAAGGTGAAAGCCCTCCAATCAAGAGTTAAGTAAGATGCATTTGTGCATGATATTACAAAAGAAATGCTCATCCAGCAAAAGGGTTGCTAATTTTTTATCTTGATTTTAAACCTAAGCTTTAGGTGAGGTTAAGAGTTGTTTAATTTTTTATTTTGAGTTGTTAAGTTGGGTGAAAGATTTATTTTTTTCCTAAAGAGTCTAATCCACATCCAGGTCATACATAAAGCAAGGAAGAAACTATGAAAAGCATGCCACTTAATGCAAAAGCTAAGCAAATCATCAACCAATTTATAAAGCTAATCATAAAAGAATAAAGGACATTGTGGTCGGGAACCACCTCACAACCAAAATATCAAATGTGGGTAGAGCTCTACACTTATACAACCCAATTACAAATGAATTAATTTATAATTAATAAATGAATTCATTATCTTCAAGCTTTATTTCTTCTTTCTTCTTTTCTTCTTTCTTCTTCTTTTCTTCCTTCTTTTCTTCTTTCTTCTTTGGTTCCTTCTTTTGGATGGTTGGAAGGTGGATGCTCTAAGGCTTCACATGGTACATAAGATAGGGTCTTATGACCAATGCTCATCCCAATCCCCATAACAACTATTCAAAAGTCCCTAATTGCACAAATTTACATGACAAGAAAAAAGAATGGAAATCTAACTAACACCTATAAAATAAAGGTTAATTAAAGCAAACCACACAAATCTCAAGCATGTATATTGAACTTATCACCCCACACATGGGTGACTAAGTCCACTGGCCTATGGATTATGCTTAGGGGTATCAAGCACCAACAAGCAAAAGTATTTATATTTTTATTTATGATAGCTCCCCTTAAGCACAATCCCCTAAAAAAAAGAATAGTTAGGCTAAGAACGTCCTACCATTCATTCTATGAACATACACCCTAACATTCAGTCTAAAACATATATTACAAAATAAAATAAACATCAAACCATGCGCTGACCTAACCTAAAGCTAGAAGTGGTGACTTAGGCTAATGTGTGTGCTTTCAAGGCTTGTGTGGTATGCATAGCTATGGCTTTAGGTTTAAATTTTTTAAGTGTGAAGAACATGTTCAACTTAGAGGAGGGTTCCATTTAAGTTATTTAATTATTTTGGGTTGATTTTATTTCATATTTTGATTTGGTTTAAGTGGATCCTACAATTAATTACTAAGTTATGAAGAGAGAGAAAGAGAGGGACACTTCTCTTTCCTTCCCTAACCTAAGTAATTTATAAAGTAGATTCATATTTTAGTTTTGTTTAGGTGAATGTTTTGATTAAATCTTTTAATTAATCCTAAGTTTAGATAAAATCTAAATAAACCTATTCAAAAAGAAAGACATTTTAAGATTAAATAAAAATGAATCAAAATTCACATAACACACATTACTTTATTTCTTTCTCAACATATATAACATGCATATGGATGGACCCTAAGCATATCTATACATACAAATGAGAGTCTTAAACACACTTTATGATGCATGTTAAGTAATCCATTATAAGGAAATTTATAATTTGAATATGCATTATTTTTATTAAGTAGAAGGGGTTTCCTTATCCAAATTTTCACATACACACATGAAAGTAAGAAAGGCATAAGTGAGTACAGTGCCATTGTTAACCAGAGGTGTAAGGTACAAGACCTACTTAAGGCTACTTAAAGCCTCGCAACCTCAGGGTTGTCCAAGCTAATATACCCCTTTCCTTAAATACAAACATGTGTATAAAAGAAATGAAATAGAAAAGGAGAATGCAAAAGTTGTATTAATGGAATCATTTTGTTTATGAAATTATGTATGGAAATATAGGTAACTATTCTTAAGTGGTAGCATAGAGATGAATAGGATATGGAATTAAGTGAGTGTTATGTTATTTTCAAATGGACCATACACCTCACCAAATTCCTACTCGAAACTATACCAACATAAGAAAGAAAGGAAACCTATTCTAAGCATGTCTTTATAATCTATCACATGCAAACTCATAATTAAAATATAAGTAGCATACTTTCAGATTTGGTATTTGATTTATATGTTTTGAAAATAATTTATATTTAGTAGTGATAATAGCCATATTTCTATTTATCCAACACATGCAAATTTGACATAAAGTAAACAATTTCATCAAAAATTGGAATTTGAAAAATATGAATGCATGAAATCATATGACATACAAGTTTAACATGTTGGGGAAAGATTCAAAGTAATAAAAGAATGTAAATAAATTCACTTTACTTAAATCCTAAAGACATTCTTATGGAATAAGAAAGTCTAAAATAAATCAAAGTGAATTCAAAGTGATTTTTATTTATTTGGAGTTTGATTTAATGTTAAAAAGGTGAGATGAGTTTGCTATTCCTAACCCATTCCCACATATTGTTGATATTTTTGTTTAATTTTAGATAATTAGATCCATTTATTGAAGGTATTTAATTAAGTAACTAATTAACCCTTACCTACACCACCTTAAAAGAATTAACTAAATAATTATGAGCTGAGATGACATAAAAAACTCACAAGGAATTTAAATTTGAATGCACCTAATAAAAAAAGAGGCCTAATGCAATTTGGCTCATAATTAATAGTTAATTCTTAGAGGTTTAGCTTAAGTAATTTTAAAACATGCTTTCATACTTATGAATTGGGTTTTGATTTCCTTAATTGAACTTAGGCTATTAAACACCCAAGAATCTACCTAAAATAGATTAATTAAGTAGACCTTTAGAATTTTTAGAAATTAATTAAGGGGATAATTAATGAATTAACCCTTAATTAAGAGGAGATTAAGGAGAGAAAAGAGGTTTAGGGAATAGCTTAAGGGAAATGCCCCAAAACTATTCCATAAACCTCCTACTTGCTGGATTTGACCTTAATCAACCCTAATCATAGATTAAAATCACTAATTATACCTTAATTATTCTTGATTACATAAGCAAGGTAATTAAGAAATCCATATGCAATTCTTCTAATCAAGCTTTCAATAAATCCTACGAAAATTAGGTGAGACAGAAATCATCCCCTAAAACATACCCAAGGAATTTGGGATTAATCAAAGGCTTAATTAAAAAGTAATTAGCAAAATAAAGTTTCCAAGAAAACCCAAATTTAGAGAAAAATATAATTCAAAACCCATTGAAATTAATTTTAAAATATTATAGGTTGAATTATATTTCCATAAGATTTCATTTCATAATTTTTTGAAATTTCTAGGAGTTATGAATTTTAGAAGATCCCTAAGTTAATTAGAATTTAAAGGCATTTTAATTAACCTAACTAATCATCGCTCACGGCCAATGCATGGCGCGGGTGTAATTTTACATGCATCGCCTCGAGGGGTTTACTTAAACGCCAAATCCGGATGGCGAGCACTGCTTGATTCTATCATCCAATTAATGATCGGACGATTAGAGATCTCCCCATGGTTTTAAATTGAATAATAGATATCTAAACGTGCAGAATTATCTCAGCCATCCATCCAAAATGCGTGGAAGGACGGCTGAGATCTCCCAAGTTCTTCCCCTTGATCAACAGAGACCATCCATAATCAAGGGGAAGATCCAAGCTCAATCTAGCATGGATTCAAATCAAACTCAACCCACACCATCTAAAGCTAAAGAGCGGCAAATCCAATGACCAAAAATCCATGGGATTGAAATTTCTTTCACAAAGCTCCACACCACATTGAGTTTAATGGTCAAAAATTCCCATACCTCGTCAGAGGTGATCACCGTCGCTTGATTCTATAGAAGAAGCTTTGTCTAGTTGAGATGAAGCCTCGCTAAATTTTTGAGCACTTGAGGTTGAGTGGATCCTCCAATGGGTCACCTCCTCCTTAGCTTGAGATCAATTTTGATTGAATTGGATCTCCCCTTACTTCAAGAACTTGAAGAGAGCTTGGGTGCACTCTACTTGGTCCTGTGATGAAGCTTGAAGAGGGAATTGAGTAGAGTTTGAGTGTGGAGAAAGTTGGAGAATGGATTGAGCTCCCATATTTTCACTATACAAACTTGAGAATTGGTGAAATGGCAAGAGCTCTAGGAGGCTAGGGATTACTCTCTGATGCTTCCTAAGTCTCTCCTTTACTCAATTGAATGTGTGGATGTTGAATTCAAACAAAATTAGAAAGAGTATATCTCCCACTTGAAGGATCGGACGGCTGTCAATGCTCTTATCATTTTGATCCAATTCATCATAGGTAGTGGGTTATTTGATCAGTTAAGAATGTGCACATGGTCGGTTGTTTGGAGTGGATTGCCAACCTCCCATGTGCTTGAATTTGAGTTTGAGAGGGAATTTTAATTTTGTATTTTGACCCAAGGGGTCGGGTTTAGTCTAGGAATCAATTGGGCTGACCCAAACCCATTGGGTTGGGTGCACCACTCTTCACTAGGTCCCCTTGAGCTTTTAGGAAAGCCTCAAGTGAATGTGAAGAGGGTATGACCAAATTACCCATGGATTAAGCCAAAATTTATTCTATTTCCTAGGGGTAGAATGCTCATTTTATTGATTTTTCATTTTGGATATATTGGGTATGTGGAGAAACTAGGTTTGGCCAAGTTTCATGAGATTTGGAATTCATTTGATAGGGTTTGGCTCATGTTGACCAATTTAGGTCAAAATGGGTCAACTTGGGTCAAGTTGACCAATTGGTCAAACAATAAGCCAAGGTTGGGTCAAGTTCATATTGACCATTTAAAATATTTTGGTGGCTTTGGTTTGATTCAATTTGGTATAGTTTTGAATTTGGCTCATAAGACTTCATTTAGGTCAAATGGGTCAAGTTGACCTATTTGACCCATTTAACCTATTTGAGGTAGGTCAAGGGTAGGTTTAGGTTAGGTTAGTCATATGGAGTGGATTATTATCTTTGTTTCCATTCAATTTTGGTTAAGTTCAAATTTGGCTCAAGATGACCCCTTTAGGTCATGTTGGGTCTAAGGTCAATTGGGCTAGTTTATGTCTAGTTGGCCAATTGAGGCTTTGGTCAAGTTTCACAAGTGATTTGGGATGGACTTGACCCATTGGTTTCAATCAATTTGGCTTTGATCAAGTTTTGACACATTTTGACCCTTTAGGTCAAAATGGGTCAACTTGGGTCAAGTGGCCAAACTCAAATGTTGGCTTGGTCAAGTTCAAATATAGGTCATGAGTGAACTTAGATCAATGGTTTCAATCAATTTTTCCTATGGTGGAATTTGGCTATATTAGGTTTCATTTTGGGTTAAGTGTTGACTTGGTCAACCCATAGTTTTGACTTGGTATGACCCAATTTGATTGATTAATCATCCCATGATGATTGTTGATCATGATGTGAGGGATAGATGAGTTTGGTTCAATCCAATTTGGTTAGGATTAGAATTTGGCTCATAAGGGTACTTTAGGTCACTTTGGGTCAAGTGAGCCTAAGTGGGTCAAATGGCTTGGTCAAAGCTTGATTTGAAGTTAGTTGATCTTGTATATGGACTCATGATTGAAATATAAATCCATTTACAAGTGGTTTCATGTCAAATGGGTTTAGATCCATTTGACAATTTCATATTCAAAGGAAGAATATAAGGGTTTTGGCTTAGATTTTTGACTTAGGTTTTGATTGTTTGATTGAAGTTTGATTTATGTATGAGCTCATGATTGTAGGGTTGATTAAATTGAGAGAAAATCAAGTTTGACTTGATTTGAAACTGATTTGGCTAAGATTTCAATTTAAAGGCTTAGGTTGGATTTTGAGTTGGATTGAATTTAATTTTTGGAATTGGGTTTAATTGTTTGAAGTTATATTATATATATATATATATATATATATATATGAATATAAATGAGAATATAAATGCATTATGAGAAAATCCCATGACTTTGAATTAGTTTGATCAAGATTTAGGCTAAGTTCATTAATGAAAAATTAATGACTTAAGGAGATTTTAAATTGAGAATTTAATTTGAGGGTTTGATTTGATATATTTATATTTATATTTTATTTATATATGTAAATAAAAATGAGAATATAAATGAGTTTTGAGAAAATACCATGAGTTTGAATTGATTTGATCATGATTTTGGCTAAGTCCATTAATGGAAAATTAAGGAGTTAAGGAAAATTTTAAAGATTTTAAATTTGGAATTTAATTTGAGATTTTGATTTGATTGATTTATATTTATATTTCATTTATATATGTGAATATAAATGAGAATAAAAATGAGTTTTGAGAAAATCCCAAGGATTTTAATTGATTTTGATCATGATTTGGCTAAGTCCATTAATGGAAAATTAAGGACTTAAAGGAAATTTTCAAGGATTTTAAACTCTTTAGATTAATTAAACTCTTTAGATTAATTAATCATTAATTGTGAGCCATTACATTAGGCCCCTTTCTTTCTTAAGAGCATTGTTGATTTAAATTCCATGCGGTTATATATCATATGTTGGTTCATAATTAGTTGGTTCATAATTAGTTGGTTAATTATGTTAAAGTGGTGTAGGTAAGGGGTAATTAATGGATTTAATTTACACCTTAACCTAAACTAAAAAAAATCAATCTAATGGTTCTAAAATTAAAATAAACTAACTCACATATGAGAATAATGGGTTACGACCAGCAAACTCTTCTCACATTTCCTAAATCAAATCAAATTCAAAATTAAAACAAAAAATCTCTTTAAAACAATTTAGATTCACTTTAAATAATCTTATTTCCTAGGATTGTCTTTAGATTTAATTAGGGTGAATGAAATTACATGCTTACATCAATTTATCTCTTTCCAAGCATGTTAAATGTTCATGCATTCATACCATTTAAAAAATCAAATTAAAATGAAATGTTTCCTTTGGCTAAAGTAAGAATATGAATGGCTATTATCACTACTAAATCAAAAATTATTTTCAAAATCTATAAATCAAAGATCATAAATGAAAGTATGCTACTTATAAATATTTATAAACTTGCATGTAGTTACAATTTAGAAATGTGTTTTATGTGGTCTTCTTCTCTTTTCTTAATATGAGTTTGTTTAGATTTGCAAAGTGTATAATTCATTTGAAAAGAACATAACACTTGCTTAAGTTCAATGCTTGATTCAGATCATATCATATATTATATCATATATATATATATATATATATATATATATATATATATATATATATATATAAACCAAACCAAATAAACAAACAAAAATCTTTTGCATGATTCTTCATCCATTCATTTGCTTTTGTACATGCACATGTATTTAAAAAAAGTCGTATATGAGTCTGGACATCCTGAGGTTGCGAGGCTTTAAGTAGCCCCAAGTTGGTCTTGTACCTTATACCCCTAGTGTAAAAAATAATAGCACCGTACTCACTTATGTCTTTTATACATGTAAATATGCATTTGATTGATGGATAAAAGAATCCCTCTCTTTTCTACTTTACAAAATCATGTATTCATGAAATATCCAATTTTTTTTAAACAACATCTCTTTCTATTCATCATTAAGGTGTGTTAAAGTGTTCGCATTGCATGTATAGCTATGCTTAGGATACATTCATATGCATGGTATACATGTTGGAAAAGAAATAAAGGATTGTGTGTTATGATATACATGATATTAATTCACCTTAATTAGTACTAAGATGCATTTCTTATTGAATAGGTTTATTTAGATCAAATCTAAACTTAGGGTTAATTAAAACACATAATAAAATATTCACTAAAGAAAAATCATTAATGTATCTACCTTAGAAATTACTTAAGATAGTGATGAAAGAGAAGTTCTCTTCTCTTTTCTTCTCTTTACAATACTTAATAATTAAATGTAGGTTCATTCAAACCAAATCAAATCATTAAATAAAAATAACTAAATTAACTAAATCACTTAAAATGAAACCACCCTCTAAGTTGAACCATTTCACACTTAGAAAACTTTAACCTTAAAGCCTAGCTAAGACATACCACATAAGCCTTAAATGACACACACATTAGGCTAAGTCACCATTTCTAGTCCTATATTAGGGCGGTGCATAGTTTGATGCCTGATTTTATTTTGTGATGTAATTTTTTAGACTAGATGTTAGGGTGTATGTGCGTAGATTGAATGGTAGGATGATCTTAGTCTAATCTTATCTTCTGTAGTGCTTAAAAGGCGCTGCAATAAAAATATAAAAAATTTTTACTATGCAGGTAGCTTATACCCCTAAGCATAATCCAAAAATAGGCCAGGTGGACTTGGTTATGCATGTGTGGGGTGCTAAGTTCAATTTATTCATATACATGCTTGGGATCTGTGGTGTGTTTAGCTAATCTCTATTTTATAGGTTTTAGTTAGATTTACTTTTCTTATTTTTCATGTAATTTTGCAATTAGATTTGGAATAAATGTTATGGAAAAGTAAAGGTGAATATTGATCATAAGACTATGTCTTATGTACCATGTGAAATCTTTGGAGCAACAACATTCCAACCAAGCCAAAAAAGAAGAAAGGAATGAAGAAAATCAAACATGAAGAAAGAAGAAAGAAGAAATGAAGAATGAAGACCGCCATAACATAAATTTCTTCTAAATTGTAATTATTCATTTGTAATCTGGGATGTATCAGGGTAAAGCTTACCCACATTTCTTATTTGGGTTTGTGTGGTGGAGCCAGACTACAAAGGTCTGTTATTCTTTTGTGCTAGCTTTATAAAATTATTTGATGTTTGTTTAGCTTATGTATTAAGATGACATGTTTTCCTAGTTTCTTCCTTGCTTTGATGAATGGTCTGGATGCGATTAAGCTCCTAGGGAAAAATAAAATTTCTATCCAATTAAATAACTCAAAATTACAAATTAATAACTCATAACCTCACCTAAAGCCTAGGATATAAATCAAGAAATAAAAGATTTAGCAACCCCTTAGCTGGATGTTATATGTTTCACATCATGCATAAAATCATCTTGCTTTACTCTTACTTATGGAGGGCTTCCACCTTTGCCAGAGAAAATGGCTTATGGAAACACACCTCCTTCTTCTTGATTTTGGCCCATAACCAATTTTGGCCTATGTCAAACTAATTGTCCAAAAATAAACATAAACTTAACAAAAATTTGCATTATTAAAGTCAAGAGTTCATACCCTACATGATCTAGTCTCTTAAGGAGTGAGTTTAAGGACTTAGTCTTCTTTCTAAATAAACAACAGCCTAGCTATCTTGCAAAAGCATAAGACTTGCCTACATGTATTTAAAATCATAGGAAGAGTTAGTTGGTAGCCACCCCTAGGTGGTTATAAGTCCAACAGTCGGGTAGTTTATCCTCTCATGTGAAGGTATACCCATTTTTGCCTTAGATTTAGGTCATGCTTTGGCCCTCACCAAGGCTCCCTAGATTTAGGAACTGAGGTCATTGTTTCTCTTTGCGGGCTACAAGCATAAATCCTCACCTCTTAGACATTTTCATGATCTTATATCATGAAATTGTAAGTCCTAGATTTCTAATAAATTTTAACTCAAACAAATAATTCTCTTCAAATTCAAAAATATAAAGCCCAACCATAAGATAGTTTGGGATACTTACTATATAGCATCGTGAGAATCTCTTACTTACCTTCCTTTGGCTTCCATAATAACTCCATCCTTTTGATCAATCCCATTTGATCTTCCAAAAATAATTAATTGATTGATAGTCCTACCTTTGAAATCTTTGGAGACAATGATCATTTACCTTAATCGAGAGTATTCTTAAGAATCTCAATCTTTAAGATGTAATTAACTATGGGGCTTGCCTCCATAGGGAACTTAACGAACCTAGTTTAAAATAAACTTTACTTTACTTTTCCATATAAAGTAGGGAAAAAATCTCTAGTACATACGAAGACCTATAGTCCTTAGGAGTCCTTATTAAAGTGATTAGGTCCATTGTAGGATAGTGACTTCTGTCTCTCAAGATAGTACATCATTCCTTAATGTAGTACTCGATCACCCTAATAAGAACATCTGTGGATCTACGTGGTGTCCAACAAAATAAGTATTATTTTCTATCTTCATTTATTTAAAAAAAAGATAGATGAAGATAGAAATATTTTCCCCCACAGCTACCCATTTTCCTTTTCAGGTTTGTGCAGTGGAGCCCGACCACATCAGCCTCTTATTCTTTTATGCTAATTTTATAAATTGATTGATGTTCTACTTATGATTGCACAATTAGGATGGCATGATTTTTCTTAGTTTCTTCATTGATTGATGAATGGCCTGGATGCGATTAGGTTCTTAGGAAAAAAATAAATTTTCTATCTAATTAATCAACTCAAAAACTAAATTAAACAACTGATAACCTCACCTAAAGCCTAGGACATAAATCAAGATAATAAAAGATTTAGCAACCCCTTAGCTAGATGTTGTATGTCTCACATCATGCATAAAAATTCTTGCTTCACTCTTGCTAATGGAGGGCTTCCACCTTTGCTTGAGAAAATGGCTTGAACTTTGAGAGCCATGGTGGAAACACACCTCATTCTTTCTAATTTTAGCCTATAACCAACCTTCTCATGCATTAGGCATATGAAATCCCATAGCTTGTGTCAAATAAATTATCCAAAAATTAAAATAAAACTTAACCAAATTTGCATTAGATTTAGGTCATTATTCATGTCCTACATGATCTAGTCTCTTAGGGAGTGTGTTTAAGGACTTAGTCTCCTTTCTAAATAAACAATGGCTTAGCTATCCTGCAAAGCATAAGACTTTCCTTCATGTATTTAAAAATCATTGGAGGAGTTAGTTGATGGCCACCCCAAGCAATTGTAAGTCTAATAGTCGAGTGGTTTATCTTCTCTTGTAGAGATAAATCATATACCCATTTTTGCCTTAGATTTAGGTCATGCTTTAGCCCTCACCAAAGATCCCTAAATTTAGGATCTGAGGTTGTTGTTTTTCTTTGCGGGCTACAAGCAAAAATCCTCCCCTCTTAGGCATTTCTATGACCTTGTATTATGAAATTATAAGCCCTAGATTTCTAATAAAAATTCAACTCAAATATATAATCCTCTTCAAATTTCAAAATATAAAGCCTAACCATAGGATAGTTTGGGATGCTTACTAGACTTCCTAGTATCATGAGCATCTCCTTCTCATCTCCTTTTGGTTTCGATAATAACTCCCTCCTTTTGATCAATCCCACTTGATTTTCCAAAGATAATCAATTTGTTGATAGTCCTATCTTTGAAATATTTGGAGACAATAATCATTTACCTTAATCAAGAGTATTCTTAAGGAATCTCATTCCTTAAGATGTAATTAACTATGGGGCTTGCCTAGGGAACTTAACAAAACCCATTTTAAAATAAATCATATTTTACTTTTTCATGTAAAGTAGAGAAGAATCTCAGTATATTCAAGACCCATTATCCTGGAGTCCCATTAGGTGATTAGGTCCATTGTAAGATGGTGACTTCTGTCTCTCGAGATAGTACATCATTCCTCAATGTCATACCTGATCACCCTAATAAGTACATCTATGGATCTACATGGTGTCCTAACATACACAACATAATTTTATTTTTCAAATTCCCCAAGAGTTTGAGAAATAAACACCACAATTTTTCTTCTGTTTGACTTGGTGTTAGTCCTTCGATGTGGATAGGAGGTGTAGTGCCATGATTCCTGGATCAGTACTATCGTACACTAGAAGGTTCTCCGATGTATTATACCATATACACCACATCCACCCCATGATATCTTCTTCATCTTCCTCTTCTTCTTGCAACCTTATCTTGATTGATGTCTCCATCAAATTTCAGGCTCAAAGTATGGGATGAACGTCTCCTCGATTGGAGGGCTACTATCAAAATCAAGGAAGATCATTTAGATTGATGATGGGATTCTTAAGAGGATTCTCCAAGGTGTCAACCATCACGAGCTTTATTAATTATAACATTTTTTTAGGAATCCATTCCTATTGGGCCCTGTCATTAGCAGAACATCGAATATGCAAACTGAATGTCACACCTTTTTGCCTTTATGTGGCAGCTTCTTCTTAAGGCTTCGCTTTAGACTTGTTTTCCCTTCTATCAGGACCTTTCGACAGCGGATTCCCAAACGCATGGTTCGAGTGTCACACCCCGATGTTCACCGTGCATAGTTTGTTCGTAACACTCTTGAATTCTTACTACCTTTGATAGTAGCTTATGTAGTGGAGCATTGTTGGCTTCTCTAATAATTAGCCTTTGATATCTCTTCTTCATAAGACCTTGTTCTTTTACAACTTTCAACACTCTATGCACTCTAGAGAATAGAACCTCAGGATACCTTCTTTGTGGGGTTGGAGCTTACGCTGTTCATAATGATTGCTTAATATCACCAGAGTCTTTTCACCCACTTGAGATTTTCAAACTTATTGTGAGTGAGAACACTCGCTAAGGTTGGTTGTGTAATAGGGGTCAAGTCAGATGGGGCTCACTCAAAGATTTCTTCTCCTCTCTTAGTTAACTTTCATCTAAATGAGCTTTAGCATCATGTTGCCTCAAAGGGCAAGGTTGGCAGGGAAGTAGCGTTCAGATGCACCATTGAAATTGTCTACCAAGTTATAATTTTCTTCATGGCTAGAGCTTCAGCATGTCCCAACCTTTCAAATATAGAGGCTCTCTTTCGAGGAACCTTAACAGCAGTAAGCGATATGAGCTTTGGTAGAATTGGCCTGCTGCACAAATTGATGTGCAAATTGAGCATGATTGTCTTATGGCCTAGCAATAGTTCGAGCAGTGATCACTGGGAAATCCAAGCTACCAAATTGTATAGTAGCTCCAGCATCCTCGATGTTGATGATAGCATTAGCAGGTGGATGTTGGCTCCGCAACCCAACTGCACAGTACACAGTGTTTTGAAGATCCATCTACGAAATAAAAGATGGGGATTAGTAATCAGTAATTGATATATCATCCCACACTTTCATGATACAGAGATATAACGAAACAAACATGATAGAACATAAAAATAAGTCATGTATAAATAAGATTTTTAAAACTTCAGAACTATGTTCATTATAAAAATAATTTTGAGTTTCAATTAATTTAACTTTATAAATAACTTTAAGTTCTTCATTTTACTATACTCCGCTATAATTATATCTTTGATTCCACTAGCCAAAAATGAAAAGTGAAACATGTCCCCAGCAGCGTCGCTAGAAATTTGTGGGCTCCAAAAATTTGCCACCGACCTCTCAATGAAAAGAGTAGATTAAATGTGTCGATGTAATTTTCAGAAGGCAGATGGAATAGTAGATAAGACACTACCTAGAGATTTCACCCTCATTTTATGAGGACTTTAGATCTGGTTCTAGGTTTCCTATAGATGCAAGCACCTATAGTTAATTACCCCTCCCAATACTAAGAGAGAATATTCAATTAAGGCTATGTTAGATCGCTAAATGTGCAACCACTTGATCAGAGGACTCTAGTCATAACTACATCATATGTGGAGCCTACTGGCCAAACCACACAGTCAGAGGACATGGGTCACATTCTTACTAGTATGAGATTGATTGAGAGTGAACATAGTATAACACTTGATTTGACTTTGGCTTCTTTGTGAGCTAGAATTTTCTTAATTTGTCACCTCCGACAAATAGAAGGTGGATTAATTCAATTTTATTTTAAGTCTTTTAACTTGATGATTTCCATTTAGTCATTTTGAGCTTAATAATTCATCAGAATTCTCATTTGGATTGATATTTAACTTATATTAATTTGAGTTGAAATAACAATAACATTTTGATGAAAATATCCCCTCTTATTGAAATCTTAATTCAACACAACCATCCTTGGGGTATATATATTGTTTGATCATTTAATTTATTATTTTAGATCCTGTTGACTCTATTAGTTTAATAATAGATGATCAGATCTACTATTACATGATAGAATTAGCTTCTCAGATATTTTAATAAGTTGAAAATATTATAATTGCATTACTAGATTTTTAGGTTTTGTGAACCTGAACCTGGTCCTAAGACCCAATCGGGATTCAACCCGCAACATCCTCAAACACTAAGTTTAGCATTCAGCATAGTGTCGAGGCCTATGTGTATATTAAGAATGCTGCACACTTTTTAGGTATTAAATTTGAGTTTTAATCATACTTTATAATATGTACAAGAGTTTAATTGAAGTCTAAATTAATGTCTTATGTTCTCTTGTACGAGGTGTTGTGAATCTGGTGGCATATGTTGTAAGTTTTATTCATTTCCAACTTTAAATCTTTTGAATGTTTTATAGCACAATGAATTTCATCAAATTTGTTGTAGACTATTGTTAGTTAGATAATTGAAAGTTCAATTTGTCTCAGTAGCTTATTATATTATACTTAGTTTGATTATTGATCTTATTACTCATTAACATTCAAATATTATTCCTTAACTATTTCATTTTCATTAATTATTAATCTTTATTTTGATAAAATTTTAACAACCTCTTGATGTCATCCCTGTGGGGTCGCTTGCGGAGTGTCGAGCCTTCAGACATGCTTGCAATATCTTCTAAGCACCACTTTAAGCATAAAGCATGAATCTTTAATGATTTTAGTTACATCGAGAGCCGAGGCCTCCCACAACACTTAAGAAAGTATGCATGATAGATGTCTTGTGACACCACGACCGAAAGTGATTTTCTTGCACCTATCACACTTACAAAAAGCATCACATAGGCCTTCAAACATGTATTAAAATCACCCTGATTTTCTCGACATGCTGAAGCAACATGCACGAGTACTTATATCTAACAAATATTTACAATTACATTGAAATAGTAAGTACATGAATTTAATATGCCTAGTAAGCATATGTACATGAGTTTGAAATGAAATCCAGCAACCTCCCGGCGTCATCCCCGTGTAGGGGGTTGCATCGGAGTACTAAGGCCTTCCCACCACGCTTATGGAAAATGTGCATGGTAGGTGTCTTGCGACACCACGATCGAGTGATTTTATTGCACTTACCATGCTTATGAAAAGCATCACATATGCCTTCAAACCTATATGAAAACCATCCTGATTTCTTCGATATGCTGAAGCAGCATGCACAAGTACTTATATCTAGCAAATATATCCAAGAATACCAGTTCTTGTTGGAACTGCAATTTGCAACAAGATCACTTTATCACGCCAGACTAAATTTTTTCAAGGAACTTCTCAAATGCTAAAATATTTTGAGGAATCCCTTTTATTGTTGGAAGTTCAAGACCCAATTTTATCTTGATCTATCAAGGAAACGCAACAGCGAGTCAATTCCTGGTCTTCCACTCCCTCCTCGCATCCTTCAAGTCCAAGAATTGAGTTCAAGCACTTACAAAATGTCTTGCATAATCATATGTGTGAAATCCAACCAACAACAAGAACATATTTAAGAAGCTTTGATCAAGATTCTGGTTCGGAATTTTGATGGGTGTGAAGAAACCAACCAACCTTCATCTTGCTATTATAGTCCTTAAGACATTTTAAAACATAAGATGGTAATCATGACACATACAGTCCCCTCTTCATTACAAACAGAAACATCTAATCTTTTATATTCATCAAACCAGATTGGAAGTCATGAAGTCATTGTAAAGTTCTTCGAGGAAGTCCAAAATGAAAAGTGGTCATAGGATATTGTTAGTAGCATTGTTACAGACTGCATTTCTTTTATAAGTGCATTTGCCCAACTAATATTTAGCAAACATTTATTTAATTAGCAATCTAACAAGAATCTTGTCATGAAAATGCCGATTAGCCTACGGGGCCGCCGCTTCATGGGCCTTCCCTCTGATGCCCCAAATCCATCTCCAAGCATCCTAGAAGCAAGAGGGGAGGCCTCCAACATCTCATCTTCATGGACTTCAGCCACTCCCATCTCATCCTCAACAAGGAACTCGAGATTTCCACCGTTATTTGTTATCGCTGCATCGTTGTCATCGATGATGTTTTTTGTTGAGCTGAGCTCCCTCTCATGAAGAAGTCTATCAACCCTGGTTTGGCTTCAACTGGTGTACTTGACTCCTAGCATATGGAGACCGCTGGAGGGCAGCTTCACAAACCCAACAGCTTAGCCGATGAGCCTCTCACGCTTCATTTCATCCTTGAATCCATAATTGCGTGTTTTCGCCCATCCATTGATGGAGTAAACCGTCACCTCCTCCCTTTCTATCATGACGAGTTGAGAGAGGAAAATTGATGAAGAGAAATACCTGCAATCGAGATGAGTCGATTGGAGCAGAAGAAACAGAGGGAGGAGGCTCGTTCAACTGGCGTGCGACTCGATATCGCAAGAGGGACAGACAAGACAAGAGAGGGATCGAAGAGGAGTTCTGTTGTGCACGAGAGAGAGGAGTCGCACGGTTTGGAAGCTTGAACCGAGAGAGTGAGTATGCGACACTAAGTTTTGGAGTGGAGGAGGTCGAGTTATCTTAGGGTTAGGTAATTGGGTTATTTATAATGCCATTTGTTTATAAAAAATAAAAATTAACCTAGATTTTGATTTTTTGTGACGACAAAATTATATAATTAATATATATATATATATATATATATATATATATATATATATATATATATATATATATATATATATATCAATCTTAGGTTATTTTGACGTTCCAGATGCAACAACACAGTCTGTTTCGAGATCGGAAGCCGTTTGATTCAAGTCGATGCTGAATCAAACCAATTTCAGTTCAAAATTGTGCATCGTCGCTTCCAATCGCTCGATATTTGTGCAGACTCATTCAAATTGAGCGCAGACACTCTCATTTGATAGGTTTTAACATTTCAACGTTAATGATGCGATCAATTTCATGAACGGAGGTTGTCTGGCCATCATCACAGCTTCCTGACTCCGATATGTATGTGAGTGCGTCGACAGATTTCTTTCTTAATCGGTCAATCATCGAATTATGCAATATGTATATTCTAATCAATTTTAATGTTCTGAACACGATGACGAAGTCTGTTCATCAATCGGAGGTCATTTCGATTGATTTTCGATGACGTCGAGTTCATTTCAGCTCCGATTTGCGCACTATTGCATCTAAAATCCGTCGAATTTGGCTTGTGAGCTCGACTCAACTTATGTAGTAGACAATGAGGCCAACAAGGTGTTATTATGTCCAAACTCTATGAAGAGGCCTATGCACTAATTGACAAAATGACTACAAATAATTTTTAGTGACCATCTTGGGCACTAAGCGGCTAAATCCTAAAAGGTAGCTAGTGGAATAACAATGATGTGATCGCAATGCTCAAGTAGCAACAATATCTAAAAAGTTAGATAATTTAGGGGTGAATCATAATATAAATATTAATAACCAAGAAGAAGAAAATAGTGAAAAATATGATTTGGAAGAGCGAAATAGTCAAGGTTTAGAAATGCTTAATTATGTTTCAAATAGACAAATGATCTCTTCTCAAATTCATTTATCCAAGGATAAAGGAATCATCCTAACTTTTAATGGAATAATAATGCAAATGAATCAAAATGGAAAATGAGAATTAGAACAATATGAACTATAATAATCAAAATCAAGATTATAGACATAAAATTTCACCCGAATATCCTCCTCAAAATAAACCTAAAGACACACTTTAAAAGAATTAGTGTTGCAAATGAGGACTCAGTTACAAAGTGAGACAATTTTAGTTAGAAACTTAGAAACACAATTAGAGCAATTATCTATTAATCTGCAAGACCTCAATGTAGTTTATCATATATCACAAATAAATCCTAAGGATAAGGGTAAGGAATAATGTAAAGCTATTGAGATGAGAAATGGAAAGAAATTAGCAGAAATAAGATTAGAAAATAAAAATTTAGAAAATGAAAAGGAAGTTAAGGAAATTAAAAATGATAAATGATAAATAAAATAAAGAAATAGAAGAAAATAAAAAAGATGTTGAGAGAGAGGCTTTTAGAAAATGAGAGAAAGACCACCACCACCATCTTCTATAACTCTCCAAATTATAATTGTCATCATCTTTAATTTAGCTTTATGCCTTTTTTTTAAATGAACATTATTTGTGTCAGTATATAATTTAGTTCATGATTATATATTTTTTCTCTTTAAAAAATTCGTTGAAATTCTTATTTAAAAATTCTCAATATAAGATTTTCATTAATTAATACTTCATTTTATAATGCTATTCAGGCCATCATAATGAATTTTTAAGTGCTTGGTAACGTGCCAACTATTGTGGCTTTATTAAAGTCAAAATTCCCTTTTTTAGAACTATGGGTTGTGTTAATGTTTTAGAAAGATTGTTCTTTCTAGATTAAAAGCTTGCCCACTTTTTGTGGAGATACTCTTACCAACTCCCCAATCTTTTTCTTCACAAATCAGATTTTAAGCTAAACTACTAATTAATTAAAGAGTTTGTAGGCTAATTCAAAGTATTTAAGTGATAATTGGAACACTATATTAAAATTATTGATAAAATGCATTAGGGTTAAATTGTGCTAATTTGTCATTAGTTAATTAGTATAATATATTAGTTTTTTAAACATAGATTAATTCATTAAATGATTAATTTGATTCAATAGGAATTGATTTGAGTAATTAATTATTGATTAAGTTTTACGATTGTTAGGTGCTCCAATGAGTTGTGTAATGCTGATAATTATTGAAGTTTATTGAAGTGATATTCTTCGCCATGTGTTTAAGGTTTTTTTAATATAAATAGTAGTGAAATATTAAGATTTTTATTTGAATATTTTCTTATACAAAAAAAGTAGATTTTTAAAGTTAATTACCACTTGGATACTTTGTTATATGAGAATATTTTCAAGTATTGGGATATTAAAGTGCATGTGATAAAGTTAGGAATGAAAGAATGTAAAATTATCATTTTAGAGAGTATGTGGGAGTATAAATTATTATACACAACCATTATAGATAGTAGACTTTGGGTCATTTAGATTGCACCAATAATGCAAGTAGATATTAATAGTGTGAAAAATAATGAAAGGTAGATTAAGGTAGCGTTTGGGGTGGTGGTTACACTGCACCGCACCTTAGGTCTTATTTGGGAAACTTCGATTTTGCTGCATTTTGAAGAATTTGTGAGAAAGTTATGTTTTCAAACATGTCCTGATAAAGTATGGTACCGAAAAGTCTGATCTAACTTTTTTAAAATAAAAAAATCAGGATAACCACCGTAGCTTCTGATCGCTTCTTCCGCAATGTCAAAGACTACATTTTAATATCGAAAATTGCCTTAAAATGTAACTTGCAACTTGTTGACCTCCATAAATGTGTCATGAGTCGAGTTAAGCTCACAAGTCGAATTCGACGGACTTCGGAGGTGATAGTGCGCAAATTGAGGCTCAAAAGGCACTGACGTCACTGAAAATGCTCAAAATGACATCTGATCGACGAACAGACTTCGCCGTCACTTTCAGAATGTCGAAATTGATCAATATATAAATATTGCAGAATCTAATGAGTAATCGATTAAGCGCTCGAGCTATTAATGTGTCGACGCATATATCAGAGTCGAGAAGCTACGACGATATCCGAATGATCTCCGTTCATGAAACTAATCGTGTCGTTAGCTTTGAAACATCGAAAACTATCAAATGAGACCATTCACGCTCAATTCGGATGAGTTTATGTGAACGTTGAATGGTTAGAAGCGATAATGCGCATTTTTGAACTGAAAGAGACCCAATTCGACACCGAAGTCACTCAAACGACCTCCGTTCATAAAAAGAATTGCGCCATTGCGTTCAGAACAAGAATAAAATTCAAGTAAAGCTTAAAGATTATCTTGAGAATTTGTCTCCAAACAAGAATAAAATTCAAGTAAAGCTTCTGATTATCTTGATAGTTGCCTACAAGCACAAACAAAACTTATAGTGGATTTGAAAGCTTGTCCTTCAATCAGAACAAGGATCAAATATAACCGTTCAGAGCAAAAATGAATTTCAATGAGACTTGTGATGAGCCTATGAGCTTCTCAGTGATCATGAGCTAAGCTCTATTAAAACTTAAAGAACTCAACGAGCTATGAACTAAATGCAAACAAATGAATATTAATATAAATAATTGAATAAGATTTAAAAAATTCTAATGCCACCGGATTCGCAATACTTTGTACAAGCAAACAGAAGGCGTTAATTAAGGCATTCTTAGATAAACCTGCATGCTCTCGGACATAAAGATTTAAAGTGCAAATTTTAAAGTCTAAAAAGGCTGCGCAGGCTAAATTGGAATCAATTAAATAATAATTTGAAAATTTTAATAAGATATTAGATCAATCTATAATATTTTCTACGCCACCGGATCTGCAACTCTTCGTACAAGCAGATAGAAGGCATTGGCTTAAATTCTAAATTGACTTCAAATATATTAATTTTGCATAAATTATGGATCAACTAACGCTCAATTTAAGTGCTTCAGAACTTGTGCAATCATTTGGAAGAGATGAATTCTTGTACAAAATATAAAACAATCTTCAATATAATTTGATATTTCCAAATTAGTATAAGTATTCTAAATAACCATCCGTATGGGCCCCGACACTATACTGAATGCTTAAACTTAATGTCTGAGGATGTTGTTATAGCTTTCTCCGCCTGAGAAAATCTCTAAGAAGCTAATTATGTCATTTGGGAGTATAACGACTATCTCTAATATTCTTAAATTCAAAATCCTCAAAATATAAATCTTGGTCTGATCCTCTATTATTAAATTGATAGAGTTGTCAAGATCAAAAATAATAAGTTAAATGATTTAAACACCCGCAAGGGCCCCGACACTATGCTGAATGCTTAAATTTAGTGTATGAGGATGCTGCGTGGGTTGATTCCCGGTTGGGTCTACAGACTAGGTCCGGGTTAATAAAACCTAATGATGTTGTTATAGCTTTCTCTGCTTGATAAAATCTCTGAGAAGGTAATTCTATCATTTGGCTGTATAATGACTATCTTCTAACTCCCCAATGATAACTTAGTTGATCAAGGATATCAACTGGAGGGGTAATCATTATTATTAAAAATATCTAAGATGTTTATATTCAATATCCTCAAATTCAAAATTCTTAAAATATAAATTTAGATTTGATCCTCTATTATTAAATTAATAGAGTCGATAAGATCTGAAATAATAAACTAAATGATCATCTAGACTTATATCCCCAATGATAGCTTAGTTGATCGAAGATATCAACTGGAGGGGTAATCATTATTATTAAAAATATCTAAGATATTTATATTCAATATCCTCAAATCCAAAATTCTCAAAATATAAATCTAGATCTGATCCTCTATTATTAAATTAATAGAGTCGACAAGATCTGAAATAATAAACTAAATGATCATGCAGACATATATCCCCAATGATAGCTTAGTTGATTAAAGATATCAACTAGAGGGGTAATTATTATCAAAATATTTAAGATATTATATTCAATATTTTCAAATTCAAAGTCCTCAAAATATAAATCTAAGTCTGATCCTCTATTATTAAATTGATAGAGTCGACAAGATCTAAAATAATAAATTAAATGATTTAAACACCCGCATGGGCTCCGATACAAAGTCAATGCTTAAACTTAGTGTCAGGATGTCTGCGGTTGATTCTGGTCTAGACCGGTTCTGTTAACAAAACCTAAAAAATCTAATGATTCTATTATAATATTTTCAACCTAATAAAATATCTGAGAAGTTAATTTTATCATATGACATCAGATCTGATCCTCTATTATTAAATTAATAAAGTCGATAGGATCTGAAATAGCTAAATAATTAACTACCCCGATGATGGTTGTGTTGAATGAAAATTTCAACTAGAGGGGATGCATCTATCAAAATATGGTTATAATTTCAAAATAAATTGACTTAGATTGAATATCAATCTAAATGCAGAATTTAAATATTATTGAGCTATAAATGTTTATGTGAAATTCAATATTAAAAAACTTAAAGCCAAAATTTAACTCACTTTCCGTAATTATTTGTCGGAGGTGATAAATTAAGAAAACCCTAGCTCACAAAGGAGCCAAAGTCAAATTAAGTATACAACTATGTTTATTATCAAACAATCTCATGCCAGCAAGGACGTGGTTCGTGTTCTCTGACTACGTGGCTTGGCCAGTAGGCTCCACATGATGCAGTTACGACCAGAGTCCTCTGATCGGATGGTTGCAGCCAAATAGAACCATTATATTACGGTCACTACTATAGCCATATGCTTAATGGCTCGCAGAGTTGTGAACCATAATACTATAGATTGGCAACAAATCCTCTGTTAGCTAAGGTAGACTTAAACTTATCTCCTTAGACAAACACCACCCCAGATCTACAAAAATTTATTAAATGATGTAACCCATGTATTGCTGATAAAGATCCTTCTGTCAGGTTGGGTCAACTACCTCCTCTGACTAAGTAGACTAGGGACCACGATAACTCGAGATGACGGAACTATGGGATCTAGATCGGGCACATCATCATTCCCCCAACCATCCGCTTTAAGTTAAATATAATGAATTTCATAAATCTAAATTCTAAAACTCTGCATACTACTATTATACGCTACGCACTAAGCAATCTAATGACTAGCCTTAATCGAAAGTTCTCTCTCAATACTGAGAGGGGTAATTAACTATAGGTGCTTGCGCCTATAAGAAACCTGGAACCAAATCTAAAGTCTTCACAAAATGATGATGAAATCTCTGGGTAGTGTCTTATCTACTATCTCATCTGCCTTCTTAAAATTTCACCAACATTTAAACACTCTCTTCATCGAGAGGTCGGTGGCAAATTTTCAGAGCCCACAGATTTATGGCGACTCCACTGGGGACAAGTTTCTCTTTCCATCTTTGGCTCATTGAATCTAAGCTATAGTAATAGTGGAGTATAATTAAAAATTGAATTTTAAAATCAATTATCAGTGAAATTAAATCTAAGTCAATCATATCTTTATGACTAATTTGCTTGCTCTCTATATTAAATGGATCTTCTGAGCTTACAGTTCATCATGAAGCTAGGTCATGGAGCCAAAATCCATTTAGCTAATGTTGTCATCAATATTGGGGATGTTGGAGCTACCATCTATTTGGTAGTATAAACTTCCCAGCTATCGCTGCTGCAAATAATCTTCTACTTGAAGCATCTACATATTGTACATACCAACCTGTGTAGGGGAGGAGGATAACTGGAATAGCCATTACTGCTATTGAGGTTCCTCGAAAGAGAGCCTTTATATTCAAAAGATTGGGTTATTTTAAGGCTTTGGTCATGAAAAGAACCGTCAATATGCAAAAAATTTCAATCATATCTATGAATGTGACTACTTTGTCAGTTGAATCTTTCGCACTAGGAAGACATAATGCTAAAGTCTCCTATTCTAGAGAAAAATTGAGTGAAAAGCAAAGAAGGAGAAGAAATATTGAACTGTGAGCTCAGCAGTTACTATCTGAATCACTAGTCATGCAATCAGACTTGATACTGGGATGTTCCCACTCATAACGAGTTTAAAAAATCTAAAATGGGTGAAAAGGAATAGCTCTCGGTGATGTTAAGTGCCTTTTGGACTCAACAATACTCCAACTCTTCAGAAGAAACAACTTGAAACTTTATCTTCTCAAGTACATAGAGTCCTGAAGGTTGTCAAGGAAAAGACCTTGAAGAAGAGATATCAAAGGCCAATTATCGAGAAGCCAAGAATGCTCCACTACGTAAACTATCACCGTGGTAAGAATTCAACATCATTCAACAAGTTTTGCACAAGATCGAGACACTTGGACAACGATCCAGAATCTGCCACCAAAGGTCCCAGAGAAGAAAAATAAATCTGGAGAGCGAAGCCTCGAGAGGAAGTCCTACAAGGTGAACATCGGGGCATGACACCTGAACTGCATGTTCGGGAATCTGCTACTGAAAGGTCCCGATAAAAAAATAATAAATATGGAGGCTGAAGCTTCAAAAAGAAGGGCAACACAAAAGCTTCCTCATTTGGAAGCAAGCTTACCCAAAGGCAGTAGAGAAAGAGAAATAGAACTACATGCTCAATAGCCATTATTAAAATAAAAAGAATTGTACAACCAACTGTAAAACTAGAAGTGAGTGTTCCAACTATAACAAGTTGACAGCCTATGATGGGTAAAGCGGAACAACTCTACTAGTCAAATCAAATAGTCCTTCTGGACTCGATAATGTCAGGTTTCAGCTTCTCTAGTGCAGAAACTCTAAACTATATATGCAAGAGTGTATCGGGTCCTTAAAGTTGCTAAGGAGAAATGACTGATAAAAAAAATATATCAAAGTCCTATCATCAAGGAGGCTAGAGTTACTCCTCCAAAGAGACCTCCTCCTATAACCCTGACAATATGTCAACCAATTCAAGTCCCATATGGTGAGCATCGAGGCGTGACACTTGGACCACAAGTCTAAGAATCTGTCATCAAAAGGTCCTGGAAAAAAGGTAAGCAAATTTGGAGGTTAAAGCCTTAAAGTGAAACTACCTTAAAGAAGTACAGCGACATGACATCTTGACTGTATTTCCATAAAATTCACTCATTATGCACTAGTATTTAGAGTTAAAGTAGTTCTACCACTTGAAGTTAAACTACCTTCACTCCGAGTAACCATTTAACACAATCTCACTCAAGAATAGAATGCTCATCTACAGATAGAAGAGCTTGATGCATTTGACAAAGCTAGGCTCCAAGCACAATAAAATTTAGATGTCTATCGAGCGAGGATGTCCAAAGCATACAATCATACAGTACATCCACGAGCTTTTCAAGAAGGAGAATTAGTCCTGGTGCTGAGGAGACTAATTATTCATCACTGTCATTACATGTGTAAATTTTTCTTGGAAATTATCTTGTAATATAAGAATGCATTTTCGAAATGAAGCAAAAATCCCCCTGTTAGACAAGGGGCATTTTTTAATTTTACCGCAAAATGATAGGCTCTCCCTGTGAAACAGGGGGCCTTTCTATTGTATTTGGGTTGACATCGCACCCAAGGCCGAGATCCTCATATACATAAAGCTCACAAGTCTCAAATTACAACATATCATGTTGGAAACACATCTTCCATTCATATATTCAATCTAAAGCTCAAGTGGGTGCAAAAGGTCAGACTCAATATGCCTAAATATGGCCGAGTCGATGATAGATCTACTTACTCAACACACCACAAAGGCCGCAGTAAGTGATCCCCCATCTCATTAGCCTGATGATAAAATCCTCTATCAATTGCTCAAGTACAATACTCAAGTAGGTGCATATGGTCAGACTCAACAAGCCCAAATATGGTCGAGTCACTGACAGGTCTGCTTACTCAATATGCCACAAAGGCCGTAGTAAGGGATTCCCCTACTTTGTTAGTTCAAAGACAAGAGAATCTAAATCTCCAAATCCCTCCAACTTGGTGAGTTCAAGTGGCCCAGACTAGGAGATCATCCCTAATGGTCGTAAGGTCATTTTTTCAAAATCCAACAAAAAGATCCTCTCTCAAGAAAGCACTAAGCCGAAGTTTAGTATCAAATGAAATGTCAACTCCTTCAACAAGTTTGTTAAATCAGAAAGCAAAGACCAAAGGAAATTCTTCTTTAGTAAGTCCAATCAAGCAAAAAGCAAAGGACCAAGAAGTCATCCCAATGTTCATACAAAGCCAAAGGTCAATTAAGGAGTTATGTCATCAATATGTCCATTACGCAGAAAAGCATGGACTGACGCCATTGACCCAACACAAGCTCTAAGGGATAGGTCATCGGCAGACATCCTTCTATAAGCCCAAGAAAGTAGAAAGCTGGGGCAGAAGGTAATTTTGTATCACTTGACAAGTCTTTAAGATAATTTAGGACTTTCCTGCATCACATTTGTCAAGGCACGAAGCCAGGATAGAAGGAAATACAAGATACGAATCCCCAAGATGAAGTCTTCAATAAGTCCGTCAAAGCACCATGCATAGGACCAAGGATGTTCTCATCTCGCCAACAAGTCATCGACTCCATCAAGTCCACTGAGGCACAAATCCAGGACAGGAGGAAAATATAAAATTTAAATTTTGAGATTGAATCTTCAATAAGTCCATCAAAGCACAAAGCATATGACCAAAGATGTTCTCATCTCGCCAATAAGTCGTCAACTCCATTATGTCCACCACGGCACAAAACCAGGACGAGAAAAATATAAATTTCAAACACTCAGGAGGAAGCCTTCAACAAGTATGATAGCACAAAGCATAGGACCAAAGGCATTCCAAATTCTTTCAACAGTTACTGCGAAAGCCCCCTATTAGATAAGGGGCATTTTTATATATTTATCTAAGTCAACATCGCGCTTTAAACTGAGATCCTTAGATAAATACATATTATGATTAAAAAAATAATAATAAAAAATATCCTGTCTATTTTGCAATAAAGGAAATCAAATATTGGAATATATTTCTGAACTAATATGCAATCCTCCTATTAGATAGGAGTCTTTTTTAATGATCAAGGTTATTCAACCCTCTCCTGCAAAATAGGAGGTTTTCTTTTATATATTTAGATTGATATCGAGCTTTATGCCGAGATTCCTGAATATATCCATAACTATTATGGTCAAAGTTATAAGCTCTTGTGAACCAAAAGAATCTATTTCTACGCATGAAAAGATAGCCCTAAATCTCAAAAGTTTCTCTCCAAGGTTCATCAAAATTTGAAGATCAAGCTAGAAGAACTCCCAGTTTTGGAAACTTCAATCAACTAAGTTGGAAAAACATCAACCCCTATATATTCAAGTCTATGACTCGGATGGGTTCTAAAGGTCAGACTCAACAAGCTCATAAATGGCCGAGTTGTTGATGCTCTCCTCACTCAACAAGCTGCAAGAAAAGGCCGCAGTGAAAGAGCCCCCGATCATTAGTCTAATGACCAAATCACCAATCCATCACAGCTTGAGTTGAAGGCTCGAGTGGGTTATAAATGTCAGACTCAACAAGCCCACAATTGGTCGAGTTGCTAATGCTTTCCTCACTCAACAATCCACAAGAAAAGACCACAGTGAAAGAGCCCCTACTCATCAGTCCAATGATGATATATGTTCAATCTCAAACCAGATCCAGCTTAGTGACTACAAGCAACCAAAATCTAAGAGATATTTTCACTCGATCGACTGATCAAGACAATCTGAGAAAACTCTCAATTCAGAGCTACCTCAAAATAATTTATATATTGCCTGCAAGGTGATATTCAAATCTCTTTTCAAATGTTCTGATCAAGTATAAGGCACAGATCAAAATTAATTCTCTCATCAAGTCTGCAAAAGCAGAAAGCACAGGACCAAGGAAGCAATTCCATAGTTCAAACAAAGCCGATGGCTGGACTAAAGGAATTTCATGATTATTCAGTATATTAAAGCACACATTGCTAAACTAATAACTCAACATTGATCATATATAAGTCGAAAGACTGGGTCATCTGTATGTATCCTCCAACGAATTCACCAAAGCAGCAAGCACATAGTTCATGGTGTACATGCACTTCCTGACAAGTCAATATGAACAAATTAGGTCAATCCTTCATCAAGTCCGTTAAGCTCAAAGCTAGGACAGAAGGAATTTTGAATCAAGCATGGATAAATCGATTCCCTAGTGGAGTCCTTCATCAAAATAATCAGACCAATTCCTCCATCAAACCCAACCAAGCATGAAACTAGGATCGAAGGAGGCTCAAATCTGCAATGACATAAAAGAAAGAGATCTTCAGCAAAGCCATTGAAGTAGATAGTAGATGATGAAGAACTCTTATTCAGCCGACAAGTCGATTTTGACAAGTCGGTCAAGCCCGTCATTTAGCATGTCTTGAATAAGGTAGTATACTAGTGATAAATCCTACCAAAGTCCCATAAGCTATTGCAATCGAAGCTAAAATGATCCAAGTTCTATGGCCATCCCAAAAGGTCAATCAGTTTTCAACAAATGTGACTCATTCCATATGTGAATCACATTTTTTGGGGGACATTTGTTGACCTCCATATATGTGTCATGAGTCAAGTCAAGCTCACAAGTCAAATTTGACAGATTTTGGAGGTGATAGTGTGCAAATTAAGGCTCAAAAGGCACTCGACGTCATTGAAATGGTCAAAATGACCTTTGATCAACGAACGGACTTCATCATCATGTTCAGAACATCAAAATTGATCAATATATAAATATTTCAAAATCTGATGAGTAATCGATTAAGCGCTCGAGCTATTAATGTGTCGATGCATATATCAGAGTCTGGAAGCTACGATGATATCTGAATGATCTCCGTTCATAAAACGAATCATGCCGTTAGCTTTGAAACATCAAAAACTATCAAATGAGATCATTCACGCTCAATTCGGATGAGTTTACATGACCGTCGAACGGTCAGAAGTGATAATGCACATTTTTGAAAGTGACCCAATTCGACGCCGAAGTCACTCAAATGACCTCCGTTCATAAAACGGACTATGCCATTGTGTATGGAATGTCAGAATTATCTAGAATAGACATCTAATTTGACTAAAGTTGTCGCACTTAAAATTTCATCAAAATTAGCATGCATTTTGAGATAAATCCACCTATTTATCTCTTAATCACAACTGGTTAATGCCTCAAAATGGCGTACCATTCCATGCTCCACCTCCCATTCGACCAGTAATATGCTGCCACATCATTCTTCTCCATATCATCTCATTTAATTAAATCTTATCCCCGCTACTGGCAAAAATGAAAAAAAAAAAAAGAAAGGGAGGGGCGCGGGAGGGGGACGGAATATCCTTTTATACGGGCTGCTCTTAAGCCTCTGTTCCCTACGAGGATCGGAAGCGTTCCACCATCCGAATCCATAACCCCTCTCCTCGGCATATCCAAATTCATTGATGGCCATGCCTATGTGTTATTATCTGTTTCTCCCTCATCTCTGTCCCATCTTGAAAGCGAACCGTTTCCCAAATCCTCCTAACCTCTCCAATGGAGAAGTTTTTTGACTCCGCCCATTTTGAGGTATCTACCACTGCCAATGATGGTAGCGGCGAGGAGGGGAGCAAGAGAGTGAGGTGGACATCGATGATGTCATCCTTGAGCTTCTCAAAATTATCAACATGGTGCGGTCCTTTCTCGACTACCGCCGCACACAAAGAAAAGAGTGTTATAACCTCATCCACCATCTTGTCCATCAAATGAAGCCCTCATCCATGCTCGCTGGGATGGCCGTCCTAGTACCTTCTAAATAATGAAAATTTTCTCCTTTGGTCGGCATTCTTGTCATCTTACATTTGAGTGAGCAGAAAGAATGAAAATAACTACTTCATCATCGACAAAGGATACAATTCTTTCCCCACAAACCTTCTTGGGAATCTTTATAGCAATGCCATCAAGGTGAGGAAGAGGCTTCGGGAAATACTGAACGAGATCATGAAGGAGAGGAGGAAGAATGGAACGTTGGAGGAGAAGGATTTGTTGTCGTGCTTTATGGAGTGGAGGGATGACAAAGGAGAATAATTGATCGAAGATCAGATCACCAACATCATCGTGTTCTTAGCAGGCGGACACAGCTAGTGTTCTTTTGTGGATCCTCAAGTACCTGAACGATGACCCAAAGCTTCTTATGGATGTGAAGGCCGAACGTATTGTGATTTTTTAAATCGAATGGATGTGGAAGGCAGCCATTGACATGGGCCAAAACTAGGAGCATGCCTCTTGCTCATAGGTTATCTACTTCCAATGTCAAGGAGAGATCAAGATCATTTTACATGATGTGAATGAGAACGATAAGGAGTACATGGCTCGTTGTCGTGTAGATGTATCATCATGTATTTTTGGCAGCTCTGATTTTTGAGGAGACCAACAAGCAAGCTGATTGGTACATATTCAAAGAAAAATGTATGCTTCATGATGTTCCTTGATGAGCTAACAATGAGACAAGTTTCCTTAGAAGGTCATGTTCCTGATGATGAAGGTTACATTGGTCTATGGAAGATTGTATTGGTAAAGAAACTACCATATGCAGATATGAGGAAAACACGAAAGGTGCCAAAGTTTCTATCACATTGATTTTTCCCCTTAGCTTGGTGTTTGAAGACCCTGTTATACTTAGTAGAGTTCGCAGGGTAGAAGATCATGACCGTAGTGTCACAAGACATTGACCGTTATGCTCAGTAGAGCTGACAGGAAGGTCGAATAGCCCCCGATGTAGCCCCCTATGCGGGGATGACGTCGGGAGGTTGTCGAATTTTAGATTAATGGGAGACTTAAATAAGAACAAATAAAAGTGTTGATAAGAATAAATTGAACTTATTTGAAAATGATAAATTAAAGAATAAACCTACATATATGCTCTTTTTATATAGGTGTTTGAAGACTCTATTGCTGCTGTAGAAATTTAGGTAGAATATCTAAGTAGTGTCAGACACTGCTATATAGTAGAGGCCAGAAAGTTAAATAGCCCCCCAATGCAGCCCCTTATGTGGGGAAGATGTCGGGAGGCTGCCAAAATTTAAACTGACAGAGAACTTAGTTAATTTAATACAAAATTAACTCGAAGCTCAAAATTAAAATCTGAATTAAAATTACAGGTGTTTGAATTGATACTTAAGAGTAAGCTCAAAATTCTTGTTATGCTCGAAACTGTAGAAGACCATCGTAATGTCGACAGCCGTTATGCTCAATAGAGTCGAAGGCCAAATACTGCAACCTCATGCGGATGATCTTTGAGGTCATCAAATTTTGGATTAATTAGAGATTTAAACAAGAACAAATAAAAGTGTCAATGAGCTTAAATTGAGCTTGTTTGAAAATGATAAATTAAAGAATAAACCTACATATAAAATTATAAAAGTCTTTAAATAAGAATGATCACGACAACTTGTTGACGATCATAAATAAGACTTTTAACAAACTTGAGAATTTGTCTTCTAACAAGAATAAAATTCAAGTAAAGCTTCTCATTATCTTGATAATTATCTACAAGCACAAACAAAACTTATAGTGGATTTGAAAGCTTGTCCTTCAATCAGAACAAGGATCAAATATAACTGTTCAGAGCGAAAAAGAGTTTGAATGAGACTTGTGATGAGCCTACGAGATTCTCAGTGATCATGAGCTAAGCTCCATTAAAACTTAAAGAACATAACGAGCTATGAACTAAATGCAAACAAATGAATATTAATATAAATAATTGAATAAGATTTAAAAAATTCTAACGCCATTGGATTCGTAACACTTTGTACAAGCAAACAAAATGCGTTAATTAAGGCATTCTTAGATACACCTACATGTGCTCGAACATAAAGATTTAAAGTGTAAATTTAAATGCCTGAAAAGGCTGCGCAGGATAAATTAGAATCAATTAAATATTAATCTGAAAAATCTAATAAGATATTAGATCAATCTATAACATCTTCGACGCTACTGGATCTGCAACACTTCATACAAGCAGACAAAAGGCTTTGGCTTAAATTCTAGATAGACTTCAAATATATTAATTTTACATAAATTATAAAGCAACTATCACTCAATTCAAGTGCTTCAGAACATATGCAATCATTTGAAAGAGATGAATTCTTGTACAAAATATAAAATAATCTTCAATATAATTTGATATTTCCAAATTAGTACAAGTATTCAAAATAACCATCTGCATGGGCCCCAATACTATGCTGAATGCTTAAACTTAATGTCTGAGGATGCTGCATAGGTTGATTCCCGATTCTACGGACTTGGTCTGGGTTAACAAAACCTAATGATGTTGTTATAGCTTTTTTATCCTGAGAAAATCTCTGAGAAGCTAATTCGATCATTTGGGAGTATAACGATTATCTCCAATATTCTCAAATTCAAAATCTTCAAAAATATAAATCTAGCTTTGATCCTCATTATTAAATTAATAGAGTCGTTAAGATCTAAAATAATAAGTTAAATGATTTAAACACCTGCATGGGCCCCGACACTATACTGAATGCTTAAATTTAGTGTTTGAGGATGCTACGCAAGTTGATTCCCAGTTAGATCTACTAGACTAGGTCTGGGTTAACAAAACTTAATGATGTTATAGCTTTCTCTGCTTGAGAAAATCTCTGAGAAGCTAATTCTATCATTTGGTAGTATAACGGCTATCTTATAACTCCCCAATGATAACTTAGTTGATTGAATATATCAACTAGAGGGGTAATCATTATTATTAAAAATATCTAAGGTATTTATATTCAATATCCTCAAATCCAAAATTCTCAAAATATAAATCTAATCGATCCTCATTATTAAATTAATGTGACAAGATCCAAATAATAAACTAAATGATCATGCATATATTCCCAATGATAGCTTAGATTGAAGATATCAACCGGAGGGTAATCATTATTATTAAAATATCTAAGATATTTATATTCAATATCCTCAAATCCAAAATTCTCAAAATATAAATCTAGATCGATCTTATTATTAAATTAGAATTAAATGGGATCTCAAATAATAAACTAAATGATCATGTAGACATATATCCCTAATGAAAGCTGAGTTGATTGAAGATATCAACTAGAGGAGTAACTATTATCAAAATATTTAAGATATTATATTCAATATTCTCAAATTCAAAATCCTCAAAAATCTAAATTCTCTATTATTAAATTGATAGAGTTGACAAGATATAAAATAATAAATTAAATGATTTAAACACCGTGGGCCATACAAATAATGCTTAAACTTAGTGTCTGAGGATGCTGCGTGGGTTGATTCCCAGTTGGGTCTTAGGACCAAGTCTGGGTTAACAAAACCTAAAAAATCTAATGATGCTATTATAATATTTTCAACCTAATAAAATATCTGAGAAGTTAATTTTGTTATATGACATCAGATCTGATCCTTTATTATTAAATTAATAGAGTCGATAGGATCTGAAATAGTTAAACAATTAACCACCCTGATGATGGCTGTGTTGAATGAAAATTTCAATCGGAGGGGATGTATCTATCAAAATATAATTACAATTTCAAAACAAATTGACTTAGATTGAATATCGATCTAAATGTAGAATTAAAAATATTATTGAGCTATAAATGTCTAGGTGAAATTCAATATTAAAAAACTTAAAGCCAAAAATTCAACTCACTTTCCGTAATTGTTTGTCGGAGGTGACAAATTAAGAAAACCCTAGCTCACAACAGAGTCAAAGTGAAATCAAGTACACAACTATGTTTACTCTCAAACAATCTCATATCAGCAAGGATGTGGCTCGTTCTCTGACTACGTGGCTTGGCTAGTAGGCTCCACATGATGCAGTTACGACCAGAATCTTCTAATCGGATGGTTGCCGCCAAATGGAACCATTATACTATGGTCACGATTGTAGACCGTATGCTCCCCAATGGCTCTGCCTTTTGAGTTGTGAATCATAGGGTATACTTGATTGGGTAAACAGCTCTCTGTTAGCTAAGGTAGACTTAAACTTGTCTCCTTAGACAAACACCACCCCAAGTCTACAAGGATTTCTTGGATGACGTAACCCATATGTTGCTGATAAGGATCCTTCGTGTTGGGTCGACTACCTCCTCTGACTAAGTAAACTAGGGACCACGACAGTCCGGGATGACAGAACCATGGGATCTAGATCGGGTGCGTCATTGTTCCCCCAACCATCTGCTTTAAGTTAAATATAATGAATTTCATAAATCTAAATTCTAAAACTTTGCATGCTACTATTATACGCTACGCACTAAGCGATCTAACAACTAGCCTTAATCGAAAGTTCTCTCTCAATACTGAGAGGGGTAAGTAACTATAGGTGCATGTGCCTACAGGAAACCTGGAACCAGATCTAAAGTCCTCACAAAATGAGAGAGAATTCTCTGAGCAGTGTCTTATCTACTATCTCATCTACCTTCTGAAAATTTCATCGACATTTGAATACTCTCTTCATCGAGAGGTCAGTGGCGAATTTTCAGAGCCCACACAACTATTGTAAAAGGACTTGAAAAAACCAAGGTTAACACCTTGTGAAACAGATGACACTCAACTTGAATGAATGATTAGTGATTCATATAACTGATCACATATGAAAGATATGGATGATGATGATTTTATCAATTTTAATACTAGTGATTCATCAAGAGCTACATTGTTCCGAGCAAGTAATTTTATTTGCTATTGACTTCAAGTTGGACACAGATTTATAAGGTAGGACTTCTGATTGCTAATGTTTAAATCTCATTTAATTATTAACCAAGTGGAAGGCATGTGTTTATGGGGTTGTGATTGTAAGAAAGTATGTGTTTGATGATGAATTTATCATTTCTCATAAAGTAAAACTTGCATGACACTGATTTACATTTGCATCCCTTTTTCATTGTTAGATTGTTGACAAACTATTCACATTTTGACTGGAGATATTGACTAGTGTATATTTTAGTTATGTGATTCGTCTATCTTGATTTTTTTAAATTTATTGACAGTGAATTCCCAGGAAATTCAAGCTTTGCCCGTTGTTAGCTTCGGGGTCAGGTGTTAGCAATATCATCTCCTAATTTAAAGATGGTTTGCCACACATTTTTCTTCACCAAGCTCCTTCCTAGAGCCAACCTCCCTTTTCTACTCACCCAGGGAAAATGCTTCTCTATTGTATTACCAAATTCTTTTGTAATTCAAACTAGTGCAAAATTTTGGGCTTCTTTAGAAATTTTTTTGCCCATGGCACGAAAAATTGCTCAAATTGTCTGGCAAGGCTGGAAATTTCATATAGTTTAAGGTTGTACAAGCACACCTTGCATAAGTCCCTTAATGAAAAAATTGTATAGTTAACATTAAGCATTAAATATCCTGCAAAAATGAGTTATGTTACTTTGTATTGTTGTAGAGGCATGGTAGGTCTCTCCCTCCCTCTCTTTCTCTCTCTAACATTCCATCGTCATAGCTCTGGTATCAGTTTGAATTGTGTGGTTGCAGCATAGGATGTTGATTTGGGTGAGTTTAAACGGTGCCTTTTCTTCTTAAATATGGAAGGTCTTTATTTTGAATTGTTTCTCTGACTGCAGGTTTTGGTTATGCACATCTTTTGTACCTGCAAGCAGCTCTCAGTAGGAGTATTTGTGCAAACAATTTTTTTTTTTTTATGGATTTTTTGAAACAGGAAAAGTATGATTGTGCAGGATTCGTTAGTTCAAATCAAATTCTAATTTGCCAAGAATTGGTCATTTGTTCTTCATATTTCCTTTTCAGCGGAAAAAAAAATATTCACCAGAGGATTTGGTACAGGTTCCATTACTCCAAATCCTAGTTTTGTAAGCCTGCAGGAACAGTATGTGGTGTTTCTGTTTACTGTACGCAGTCTACGAAGGATTGTTAGTCAAATAATAGTTTTATGATTACTAAGTGAGGTATTTACTATGAGCCTCTTCCGAGTACTAAGTGGTCATTTTCTATCTTCTTTTTAAAGTTCTGATTGATTATGATGTAAATATGTAAACTACTTTATGTTTTTAGTGTTTGATTCACTGTAAAGTTACTATATTTTTGATAAATGTGACCAATTCGGTCACTACTTAGTTTTCAGTTCTTTCTTTCTCAGGATAATAAAATAAATGCATTATTGAGCTAAATTGATTTTTTGCTTAATGTTTTCATAGATTTTTTTTTTGTCTCTCCTTAATTTTTTTCAGTTTTGTTAATTTATGGAAGCTTTATTGTCACTGAAAGTTGGAATGACAGGTTAGTGGTAAAAAGTTTATACACAGCAAGATGATGGCTCTAGAAAATAAAAATTTTGATTCACTAAATTTATTTCAGTTCAGAAGTTTGTATTTCCTCAACTGTAATTGTATGTCATGTATTTTTTTGGCAGTTTTTTTAGGCTGCATTTGGGGTAGTGGTGCATTGTGAAAACACACTGCACTGCCATTTGAAAATTACGTTCTGATCGTATTTTGAAGAATTTGTGATGAAAAAATTGTATTTTCCAACCTGACGTTGCTAAGTGTGATGATTATAGTAAAAATTTGCAATATGATTTTTTTAAAATAAAAAATTATAATAATCATCATAATTTTTTAAACCTTAGCTTTTTCCAAAGCAGTTATAACACTATTTTTTCAGATAGTTGTAGCTACCTCAAATAGACCCTTTTTAAGTCAATTGGATATAGAGGGTGATTAATAAACTAAAAGCTTTCAAGTAAAATTAGTTGTGAAATTATTATAGGAAAGTGTAAGTCATCGTAGTCTAGTGGTTTAGAATAAGTGTAAGTCATCGGTCTAGTGGTTTAGAATTTTGCTTTGAACTATGAGATTTATGATTCAAGTCTTGCACATATATTGTGTGTGTGAGTTTATTATTAAATTAGCTCAAATGTTTAAGAAAAATAGAGTTTTTTATTCTCAAAGTATAGGTAAATTCTGAAATGTTATGTTGAATGGATTGTAATTAATTTTAATTTTAAATTATATTGTATTCAAAGAATTTGATTTTATGTGCTACTTAATAGTCTTAATTGGTCAAATAGCTCACTGCACCATTTGTTTTACTGGGCAATTATATTTTTCAGATGAAATTAACTTTGCTATATAAAATAAGTTTTAATCCTCAATAAATTACACAAAACTCAAGTAAGGTCATGCAAACTTCCATTTTCTTAGCATACTTCTTCCCTCTTGTCATTTTAGAGATCCTGTGATCAATTTACAGTAAAACTTCACAATGATGATCTCGACTTTCTAATCATAATATGTTCAATAATAATATTTTTTGGTTATTTAAGTTTCAAGGCATATGTTTTGTATTATAAGTTGTATTATGAAAGAGATTATATATATATATATATATATATATATATATATATATATATATATATATATATATATATATATATATATATATATATATATATATATATATATATATATATATATATTCAATAGATAAATAAAGCACAATTTTAAAATGAGAGTTTTAAATCATCTTCAAACCTTGTTTACATTAAATCCTAAATCTTAAATTTCATTAGACATCATATTATTTGTTGCTATCATGATAAAAATCTTACTTGAATTATATTAGAATTTATGCAAATCTTATTTAAACTTTAGTTGAACCATAATTTGATTCATGGAAAGTTTGATCATGGTTTAAACGAGGATTGAATCCTTTAGATTCATCCTTGTTATCTAACACTGAATTGACTTGTTAGAGATATTCTATTAGGTAAGTAGATGTCCACTCTAATTATATATGTAGAGGTGGGGATGCAATAGATAAAGTTATTAAATAATTTGAGTTGAAAGATCCTAGTAAAATTTGTTGTGAAATTATTATAGGAAAGTGTAAGTCATCTTAGTCTAGTGGTTTAGAGTTTTGCTTTGAACTATGAGATTTAGGGTTTATTATTAAATTAGCTCAAATGTTTAAGAAAAGTAGAGTTTTTTATTCTCAAAGTATAGGTAAATTCTGAAATGTTATGTTGAATGGATTGTAATTAAGTTTATTATTAAATTAGCTCAAATGTAATTAAGATATTCTATTAGGTAAGTAGATGTCAACTCTAATTATATATGTAATTAAGATATTCTATAGAGGTGGGGGCTCAATAGATAAAGTTATTAAATAATTTAAGTTGAAAGATCCAAGTCCACCCTCAAGCAGCTCTTTAGATCTTCTAATATATAATTAGTTGGATCCTAAATTCATCAACTACTGTTGAAGATGATCATTGATGATGAGAATGAGAGATACTCGATTGTGTTTAACATTTATGAGCAAAGCATGAGATTTAGATATATCGAATTTATTTCATTTATTGTGTTAGGGTTTAGACAATTTATGACAATGGTGAAATTTAAGGAGATTAACAAAAGTACTAGGTTTATTGACACTTAAATGGAGATAATAACATTAAAAATGTAAAACTAGATAGAGTATTTGTAATGTCTTGTGAGAGGGATATTAGATGAAAATTAGATTTATGTTATCTTAGTATAGTGTTTTGCTCAATCATCATAAATATAATAATATTTTTGTCGATATGCTTAGTTTATTTTATGATGAGGTAGTATCATTTTGATATCTATAACATAGTCTCATGGGAGGGGATTTTGGAAGGACTTGATAATGTTCGGTGCATTATACTACCATTATTTTAAAGAAAAATGCTTTGTTTTTTATGGACTTTCTCAATTTGCTTAAGTCATCATAGTTGTTTAAGAGAAAACACATATAAGATTCCCAAAAGGTAACTCAGTTGTATTTTTTACAAACTTTGTTTTAGCACTATCACATAAATTTTGACAGGTGTTTTATATTTTATTAGACTATGGAGTGCATAAGATGCAACACATCATTTATTTTTGGCTTCAAAGCAAGTTTTTAGGAAGCTTTTTTGGAAGCCACAGTCAATTATATATAATTTAAAAAGAATTAGTTATGGATAAATTTATTTTATAATAATATAGATCTATAGGTTCATAGGTCCATATATAAATAATAATATATGTATATTTTATTAAATTTTTATTTATTCATTTAGTTTTAAATTTATATATATATATATATATATATATATATATATATATATATATATATATATATATATATATATATATTATAATTATATATTATAAAAGTTCAATATGATGTTATAGTTGGTGTGGTTATACTCTGTTAAATCATGGTTTAGTTATACTACGTGATTGTTATTGCAATTGCATTCTGCAATAACAATGCTCAATTATATCATGTTATAATTTATTCGAATCATCTTGAATCTTGTATGAATCATACTCGATCATTTCTCAAGTTATGCTTAAACATCGCTTGAATTTACTTAAATCTTATTTGAATCATGACTAAATCATACTTAAACTATGCTTGAACCTTTCTCAAAACTCCTTCGATCATGTTCAGAGCTCATTTAAGAAAATTTTGAGATAAATTCAAACCATGTTTGGATCATATTTAATGATCTCTTGTTGAAGTTCAAATTAAGATTCAATTTCGAATTAGTTGAAACCTAATTAATTTGAGATGGGCTTCAATAAACAATTCACAAATGCAAGAAGAGGGCATTTCAAATTTGAATAAATTTTTAGGCATATTTCTCCAAATATTGAAATAATAAGCATATTAATTATGTGAATTATGAGGCATATAAAGTTATTTTCTTTTTCATTTTAAAAATAAGGTTTGAATTTTCGATTCTATCTAATGATTTAGTTTGAAAATAATATGATATTTTTTATTTTAAATTTTGAGCAAAATTCTTGAAATTTATTAGAGCTTATATATTTATTAATAACTAATAATCACAAATATAATCAAATTTAAATCCCAAACCAAACTATTTCTCCAACCCCAAAGTTTACTACTTTGATGTTACATTTGAGTTTTTTTTTAAAGGATGGATTAATAAATTCAAAGTATTTTTTTGATAATTAAACGACACCCAAATTCGAACTGAAGACAAAGGATTTGCAGTCATCCTGCTATCCACTAGGCCATGATGTCAAATTCCATCTAAAATGAATGAATGAATGAATGAATAAATAAATAAATAAATAAATAAATAAATATAAATATAAATATAAATTTAAATATATATATATATATATATATATATATATATATATATATATATATATATATATATATATATACTTATATTCTATATATTTATATTTTCTTTATATTATCTATTTTTATTCCTCTCCTTATTTTGTTTTGATTTGAATTTTCTATTTTCTTAATTTCTTTTCTTTTTGGATCTTGAATCCCATTTTATTTTACCCTTTTCTAAAAAAGAATTCCTCTTTTTATTGGATCCTTTTTCTATCCTATATTTTTCTTCAATTGATTTTATCTCAAAATACACATCGTTTAAAAATTTATCTTATCTTTTCGCATTGTCTAAGACTAAAACCTAAATATGAGTGTAAATTCTTTCTCAAAACATTTAATACTCTATCTAGCATTGTCTAAGGCTATGATAGGACTTAAGTAAAGTAGGATTTAATAAACCCTATAAATCTAAATTCACTAAATTTTTAGATAGTTAAATATGAAAACTTATTTGGTATGATAGATATTAAATAAGATTTAATTAAGAGAAATGTTTAATTACTTATTTCAAGAGTTAGCGATTTAAATAATTGTAATATTTATTTAAATTATTTTATAATATATCAAATTTAATTAAATTAATTAAATCATAAAATATTATGACATAATATCTCATAATTACTTAGTAATTTAAAAGTTAATTAAATAATAATTTCCATTCAATCATATTAAATAAAAATGATATAAAATTTAATTTATTAATATTATTCATTAATTTTGATTGGATTTTATAAATTAATATATATATATATATATATCAAAATTATTTGATTCAAATCAGTAATTTAATTAAGAAATTATAAAAATAAATTAAGATTTTTTATTTGATAAATTAAATAATAAATAAAGTTATTTTATTTAATCTAATATTTTTAAATTAATTATTATTATTTTTTAAATTAATTTTACAAAATATATTTAATGAATTTAACATAAACCCACTTGCCTTCTTCTTAGTGTGCTCTAGCCGACGTAATCGTGATGGGAGCTCGCTTGGAAAGACAAGGCCGCATTTTCTCATCTCGCTTTAGTAAATTACCAAAAACCCCAAAGAGAATCAATGGCCATTGCCTCGAGAGCAAAGACTCCTTCCACCACGCCGTTTGTCGGCCAGGGACTGTAGCTAATGCTCGCATGCCATTGCTTCTCTCGAACTCTATTGTATTGTCATCCTAAGAGAGGAGCAAGTCTGACCTTCTCCTCTCTTGGAAAGGTTTTCATCCTTAATCCTCGGTTTTTATTTATTGGGGATTATAAATTGGTTACATGGTTACTTCGGTTTGAATGGTTTTGAAGGTATGATAGAGTGGGTTACTTGGATCTGATGTGCCGGAGTTCTTGTCCCTTCATCTTGTTGTCTTACCGAGTTTTCTTCTCTCTCTCTCTAAAATATTATGTTGAGTCCTTGTAGCTTTACGCGACTCCAATCCATACCGACGCGTCCAGATTTTTTCCCGCTTTTTAAGCAGAGCGAATATAACGACTAAGGCGTATATTCATGACACCGCTTACACTTCCCCAGCACGCCCGTGTCGCTCAAAAGCGGAGAAGAAGAACGAGATATATCGTTTGACATTCCTCGCATAAAGTTCTAGTTCTTTCTTTCGACCAAGGATTTTTTCTCAGCTCTCGCTCGATCGTGACGCCGCCTTCGCTGATATAGCAAATCAAAATTGAGGTATTGTAAGTGACTACATGAGATATTTACGCATTCCGAACTTGAATGAATTTAGGGTTTACTCGTTTCCTCACCGTCGTGAAAGATTGGTTATTTTTTATATGTTATTTTGTAATCAGACCTGTACTCTCTCGAGGGTACATAGCATTTAGGCTTTTTTTCTAGTTTCTTTAGCTTGTTTCTTGAGATTATGTTCATTACATTCAAATGTAAGCAATTTGGAGGCTGTTTGGATGGTTTCAGGGGTTTTTTATGGCATCTATACTCTCTGTATCTCTCTTGAGGGCACATATTATTTAGAGCCTACTTTTTTCAATTTATCTTGCCTTCTTGAGATTATATTTAGGACATTCCAATGGAAGTAATATGAAGGCTGTTTGGATAAAATTTGGGGATAGTTTGCATCTGTACTCTCTGTACCTCTTTGGAGGGTACATATCATTTATGTCATTTTTTTCCAGTTTATTTTTCCTATTTATTAATATAATATTCATTACATTATAATGGAAGCAATTTGAAAGCTGTTTGGATAGCTTGTGGGGGGTATTTTGCATCTATACTCTGCACTTTGGGGTACAGAGCATTTAGAACTTCTTCCATTTATTTTGCCTACTTTGATTATGTTTTTCAATGGAAGCATTTGAGGTTGATGGTTTTGTGGGTATTTTGCATCTACTCTCTTTGAGGGTGAGCATTTAAAGACCTCTTTCAAGTTTATTTTGCCTACTTGTTTTGGCATTCCAATAAAAGTATTTGAGGTTATTTGGATGATTTGGTGAGTATTTTGCATCTATTTTGTACCTCTTTGGAGGGTAGATCATTTATGGACTTCTTTGCGCTTTATTTTGCCTACTTCTTTTGATTATGTTTAGGCATTCCAATGGAAGTATTTGGAGGTCGCTTTGATTGGTTTCGTGGATATTTTGTATTCAGATTCTTTGTACCTCTTGAGGGTAGATCATTTTATGGACTTCCGCTTTATTTTCCTACTTCTTGATTATGTTTAGCATTCCAATGGAAGCATTTGGAGGTGCTTTGGATGGTTTTGGGGTATTTTGCATCAGATTCTCTATACCTCTTTGAGGATTCATTTAAAATTCTTTTGCCGTTTATTTTGCCTACTTTTTGATTATGTTTAGGCATTCCAATGGAAGCATTTGGAAGTCTTTTGGATGGTTTATTTGAGTATTTTGCATCAGATTTTTGTACCTCTTTGAGAGGGTAACATTTAAAAATTCTTTTGCCGCTTTATTTTGCCTACTTCTTTTGATTATGTTTAGGGCATTCTAATGGAAGCATTTGGAGGCTGTTTAGATGGTTTGTGGTGGGTATTTTGCATCTGTACTCTCTGTACCTCTTTGGAGGGTACAGAGCATTTAGGGACTTCTTTTTTCATTTTATTTTGCCTAATTATTGAGATTATATGTAGGGCATTCTAATGAAAGCAATTTAATGGCAGCTTTGATGATTTCTGATTTTTTTTTGCATCTACTTTATACCTCTTTGAGGGTACAGAGCATTTAGGGACTTCTTTTGCCTTTATTTTGCATTTTTTGAGATAATGTCCATTACATTACAAAGCAATGAGCCGCTTGGATAGGGGGGGTATTTTGTATCTCTGCACTTGGCCTCCCGAGGTACGATCATTTATAGTTTTTTTTTAGTTTATTTTGCCTGATTCTAGAGATTATGTTTAAAGAATTCCAATCGAAGCAATTTGGTTTGGATGATTTTGGTATTTTGCATCTGCATCAGATCTCTTTGGAGGGGGATCATTTATGGACTTTTTGCCGCTTTATTTTGTTCTTGAGATTATGTTTAGGCATTCCAATGGAAGCATTTGGAGGTCGCTTTGGCTATTTTGTGGTGGGGTATTTTGACTCCTACTTTGAGGGTGCATTTAAAGAGTTTTTTTCAGTTTATTTTGCCTCTTTGATAATATCCATTGCATTATAATGGAAGCAATTTAAGCTTGGATGATTTCGGTGTTTTTGTATGTACTCTATACCCTTTTGAGGGTACGATCATTTATGTTTTTTTCCATTTTATTTTGCATTCTAGAGATTATGTTTAGAATTCCAATGGAAGCAATTTTGCTGAAGATGGTTGGTATTTAGATGTATTCTGTACCTCTTTCTGATCATTTAGGACCTTTTGCTTTATTTTTCCTTCTTTTGATTATGTTTAGGCATTCCAATGGAAGCATTTGGAGGCTTTGGATGGTTTGTGTATTTTGCATTCATCCTCCTGCACCTCGAGGGTACGATCATTTATGGACTCTTTGCCGCTTTATTTTGCCTACTTCTTGATTATGTTTAGGCATTCCAATGGAAGCATTTGGAGGTCGCTTTGGATGGTTTCGTGGTATTTTGCATGTACTGCACTTTTGGAGGGTAGTGAGCATTTATGAACTTCCGCTTTATTTTGCCTACTTTTGATTATGTTTACATTGCAAGCATTTGGAAGCTTTGGATGGTTTGTGGTGGGTATTTGCATCTCACACTGCATCTTTGGATGGTACATGATCATTTAGAATAATTTGGAAGCTATTCGCTTTTGATGGGTAATTTGCATCGTATCATCCAGACTTTTCTTTTAAAGTTTACCATGTCTGGGAAAAGGATAACTTCGAGATGCAGGCCTACCACTGTAAGAACTGTGTTCGATAATATTGTAGCACACTTTACTGATGAAGCCATTGAAATTTTAAAGAGGCTTCATCTCCATCAATTCATTCCATGGAATTAAGCAAGACTCTTGCCATTACATCCCTGTCTGTCGGGACATAGAAAAGCAAGCTTTCTTGTTGGGTGGGACATTCCTTTCATCCCTGATGAAGTTACAGTGATGATAGGGATGCCAAACAGAGGGGAGAAGGTAGTATGGCAGAAATCCTCGCTGTCGTAGTTAAGTTCATCGGACTACAAGAATCAACTTGAGAATTTAGATGGCTCATTGCACTCAGAAGGCTTTATAGCATTGTACATACATTTTCTCAAATCTATTTTTATATATCACAATTATAGGGTGGCATCTAATTGATACATCGATGACATAGATAGATTTGTGAATACAACAAGAGATTTGGGATTTTCTGGTTTCCCAATTTGATGTTATTACATCAAAGATCCACCTGAGGGTAGCTATATGAGTTTTGTCACTCTTCCGATGGTATGTTCTATATCTCCAAGAATGTGTAATTTAATGCGTGAAGTTTAGTTTAAAATATTTATTATAGATATGGGCTGAGCACATAAGCATCATAAGCATTTCCATCCAAAGCCACGATGTCGCGATGGGCAAAAATAGAGTTTCCAAATAATGCTTTCACTGATTTGGGAGAAAACTAGGTGATGTATAATAATATCACTTAGTTCATATAAGAATGTCTTCATTTATGTTGTATGTCTTCACATTTTCTTATTGGTTTATCACAGGTTAGCCTTTCATTTGAGGACATATTAGAAGAGGAGAACTGCTTTTCCTTGTCCCAAGCATCTACATGTCATCGATCCCATTTTAAGTCCAATTAGTGCCACCGAGTCCCCATATGTCTCATATTCTCCCATCCAGGTGTCTAGCCCCTCGCTACTACCCCTACAAAGACTCATGGAGAGGATACTTGTGCGTGACTTGAAAGATACAATGTCATCTTTTCATGCAACAATGATGGAGAGATGGATGGGCTTGATTATGGGTTTGCTATCGAGGAAGTTCTCTTGCACGGTCCTACCACCCCAAGTGGGGGAGGTTCTGTGGGGGTCACCCTGGGGAAACTTGAGGAGGCTACCATGTGAGCTTCCCATGAGGGTACCCCTAGGGAGGCTACCACTTGGAAATCCCTTGAGGAGGGTACAGTAGAGGAAGCTCTTGTGGAGGCTACCATAGGAGCTTCACTGTGGAGTTGGATACTCCAAAAGCCCATGTGGAATTGACCAGAAGTTCTTGTGGAGGCCTCCACTACGACGATGTCCAAACCAGAATCGGCAGATTGAGCATGGTGTGAAAGCTGAGAAGAAGAGGAAAGCTATCCCCACACACACTTACAGAAGTCACCAGCAAGAGTAAGTGATGTGGTGGCCTCCACTCAAGATGAGAAGCCACAGAGGTATTAAGTTACTTTCTTTCAATTTGAGATAATAGAAATAGATTTCACAAATGTTTTATAAGTTCAGAAAGATGAGCCAAGTCGATTACCCAGACCGCTATCGTTGTGGTGGAGGAGCATCAATCGAGGTATGAAAAATCAGATCGATCCTTAATTCATAGCTAGATCTTCATCACTAACTTTCACATCGCAATTTTGCCATCGAGGCACTTCATGTTGTTGAGTTCTCATCTAGAGCTGTTTTGCCTAAGCCGATGCTCGATCTTATTGACACGTCATGCTCCCGATTCGAGGATAAGTTAATCTTCAATCAGCTCCTTCATACATAAAATAACTTATTCATTTAATTAAGCTTGCTTTAAAATATTAATCACTTGCGTGATGATTCAAGGAATATCATTATTGCACGGGCGATCGATGAGTTGCTCAGGATCAATATCTCGATGCACACATTGATGCCTCGTGATTCTTCCGTAGAAGTATTCTCCTGGGTTATGTCCCCTATTTGTACATTTCATGCTTGCATTGGGTATGTTACCCCACAAGAATGATGAATATTACGATTCAATTCTTATTTGTTTAGATAAAAGCTATAATCTATAATCATTCTCTTCTTTTCCTGCAGAGTTATTCCTGGTACGGCCTAAAGACGGAAAGCAAAATGTTTATCCAACATGTCACTGAGAAAAGGTAAATCTTACCCAGCTTATAGATAATCATCATTGGACACTCTGGTTGGGTAAGTGGCCCGTATTTTTATGACTCATTACCCAAACCAACCCATAAGAGCATTCTTCCGAGAAAAAGCTTTCAAATTTGGTTCATCTTAACTTTTTTTTTCTAGGCCAACTTGCTAAGATTATGTTCGCTATTATCAAATTACTTGTTGAAGATCGCTCTTTTGAGAGATCCTAGAAATGACCAATTGAAATGGTGAGTGGGATACCACCAAGAAAATAGTGTCGATCATGGAATGTTTGTCTAAAATACATGGAGGCAAAGAATCAAACCTCTGGGATTGGGTAGACCACCGTGGATTGGCCAAAGAAGATGAATATATTTGTTGAAGTTCGCTTATATTTTGTTTGGGACTTAAAAATCCAAATTGAGAACAATAGTATTTAATTTGATATAGGATTTTGTATAATGCATCGGTTTGGTGGCTTCGAAGACTTAGCTGTTTTTGTTGAAGTGAATGGATTGTTTATGGATGATGATATTTTTCTTTTGTAACTTCTTTTCTCTCATTTCATATAGTTTGATTTCACTGATATTTTACTCTGGGATGATATTTTACTCCAGCAATCATATTTTTATCTTATGGATTTAGTTTTTGGGGGCTATACTCTTGAAAGAAATCTGCATTTAGGATCATTTTTAATGGTATGGTCATTTTGTTATCCATAGAAGAAATTAATACAAAAAAATTAAATTAGGGATTATCCATTAGGGATTATCTTTTTTTAAAAGTTTCATTGTAAAATTATTGTGGTTAGTGTAAGTAAATTTTGATTGTAAAATCATGATATTTTATGCTTTTAATTTGAACTCATATGTATTCAAATACGATTATGATTTGTTGTTATTTTTTTTATTATGAAAATAAAGTTAAAAAAATTAACTCATATGTATTCTTAGTATGCTCATGCTCGAGTGAAATGAAGTTCAATATTAACTTGAACCTTATCAGACTGACTTGTTTATTTATTTATGTGAAATAAAAACTCAAAGAAACATGGAAAATAAACTACGAGTTTAAATACTTCACAAAAGAGAGAGTACAGATGGAAAAAAACACTAATAAACCATCCAAGAAGCCATCAAATTTCTTTCATTGTAATGTAATGAACATCATCTAAAGAAATAGGCAAAATAAATGCAAAAAGAAAAATGATCTGTACCTCCAAAGAGGCAAGAGTAATGCAAAAAAATACCAAATCATCCAAGCAAACCATTAAATTACTTTCATTGTAATGTAATGGACATTATCTCAAAAAAGTAAAACAAATTAGAAAACTCCCTAATGCCGCACTCCAAAGAGGTATGGAGAGCAAATGCAAAAAAACACCCAAATCATCCAAATAAAGCAAATAAACTAGAAAAAGAACTCTTAAATGCTCAGACTCTTCAAAGAGGAAGAGAGAGTACGATAAAAAAAAATACCCAAAAATCACATCCAAATAAACATCAAATTTCCATTGTAATGTAATGAACATCATCAAGAAACAAAAAATAAACTAAAGAAGTCCATAAATGATCTATACTCCAAAGAGGTACAGAGTATGATGCAAAATACCCCAAACCATCCAAACAAATTTCAAATTGCTTCCATTGACCCTAAATATAATCTCTAAGAATGTAAAATAAACTGGAAAAAAGGTATAAATGATTCAGATTCTCCAAAGAGGTACAAAGAGTATATAAAAAAATACCTAAATCATCCAAGCATCAAATTGCTTCCATTGTAATGTAATGAACATAATCAAGAAACAGGAAAAATAAACAAAAGAAGTCATAAATGATCTGACCTCCAAAGAGGTACAGAGTAAGATGCAAAATACAAAAAACCATCCAAAAAATTTCCATTATAATGTAATGGACATTATCTCAAGAAATAAGCAAAATAAATTGGAAAAAAAGGCCATAAATTATCTGTACCCTCCAAAAAGGTACAGAGAGTACAGATGCAAAAAAACACCCAAAAATCATCCAAACAGGTAAAACAAACTGGAAAAAAGAACTCCTTAAATGCTCTATACCCTCCAAAGAGGTACAGAGAGTATAGATGGAAAAAAATACCCAGGAATCATTCAAGCACCCATCAAATTGCTTCCATTATAATGTAATGAACATCATCTAAAGAAACAGGCAAAATAAACTAGAAAAAGAAGTCCCTAAATGCTCTGTACCCTCCAAAGAGGTACAGAGAGTACAGATGCAAAATACTCCCCAGAAACCATCCAAACAGCTTTCAAATTGCTTCCATTGGAATTCCCTAAACATAATCTCTAAAATCAAGCAAAATAAACTGGAAAAAAAGATCATAAATGATCTGTACCCTCTAAAGAGATACAGAGAGTACAGATGCAAAAAAACACCCAAAAATCATCCAAGCAGCCATCAAATTGCTTCCATTGTAATGTAATGGACATTATCTCAAGAAACAGGCAAAATAAATTGGGAGAAGAACTCCGTAAATGCTCTGTACCCTCCAAAGAGATACAGAGAGTACAGATGCAAAAAAAAAAATACCCAGAAATCATCCAAGCAGCCATTAAATTGCTTCCATTGGAATGCCCTACATATAATCTCAATAATTAGACAAAATAAAATGGAAAAAGAAGTCCCTAAATGCTCTATACCATCCAAAGAGGTACAAAGAGTTCAAATGCAAAAAAACACAAATAAACCATCCCATCAAATTTCTTCCATTGAATACCCTAAAAATAATCTCAAGAAAATAAACTGAAGATAAATGCTATGTACCTCCAAAGAGGTAGAGAGCATGATAAAATCCAATTATTACAATTTATCACATATATTATTGCTACAAATGATTATGAGGTCCTAGGGGATTAACTCAATCATTATTAAACAACAAAACATGAGAAAATCCCCTAGCTAAATACAAAATATCTTGTGGTTAAGTTAAAGAGAGTCATCTTTGGGACTCTAAAGCATTACATAAAAGAGAATAAGAATAAAAAATGGATAATGTCATGCATCAAAATGTTTTCTAAATAATATCCATCATCGCCTTAGTGTACCTTCACGACATTGATCAGGAGCTCGAAAATTCTCGCATGTAGAACATCGTATTAGTTGATGATTTCTTATAGCATCGAGGTGTGATATTCTGTGCATACCTCTGAAAAACACTCTAGCATAACAGAGAAAGGTGATGTAACTTGTAAACATCAAAGAACACTATCGACTCAGATTTTGATTTCTGCAACAAAAAAAGTAGAAGGGTTTGAAGATTAATAGTAATATTTAAAATACTAAAAATTAATACGCAAATAGAAAATTACTCTTGGATTTCTTGGATCTCTCCCAATATCCCTTAAGCCTTGAGTTGGAAACACCCTTTGGATTCTTAATTGGATCCTTTAAGATGTCTTTTCCCTTATCTGTTGTGGTTGACTTCTTCTTCTTAACTGCTTTGTCAGTTGGAGGAGAATTCCCACTTATTATAGAGTCGACATCATCATATAGTTTTTTAGGGATCCAAGCATATAGTCCTCTCTTACGCTTGCGACGCTTATTTGATATGCATATTGACTTATGTGGTTCGAAAATAATGCCGCATTTATTTCCATCCGGTTGCCACATCTCTTAATTTTCGTATGCACTATCAATGTAATATCCTCTTTGCTCGTAGACCATCGCATGAGAAGATACTTGTCCTAATGCACAACATCTTCACTAAGAACTCGATACAAGGCACAAAGTAATCCCATCATTTCAAATTTTTTTTGCAAGTACAAGTTACTTCTAGGGTAGTCCTATAAAATGCAATGTCCATGTTTTGATGCTTTTTTATTCTCTAAGTTTCACCAAATACTCCATGGTCATCGACTTAGTTATTGATAGCCTCCAACTCATGCAAAAATTCCTCTTCAAACATAGTGTAAACCTTTCTTGTAAAATAAAATATTTATTTTAGAATTGACCGGTCTTAACAGAATCGATGATGGCTACACTTGAAGTCTTCATCATGTTCATTCCGATGACATGTCTCTATAACCTTTTCCAACCCCAAGAAATAATCTGTGAGTGAACTTGTTGGTTTAGATATTTCGTGACATACATTGTTTGTGGACTCACTACATTGTGTTGACAAGATGCCCATGCAGAAATAGTCCTTGCTGAATGCAGTGGACCACTTGGATCTAATCTTATAAAGCTCGCATAAAGCATGATCATGCAAATTGCCTTCTTCTAGCATGATGCACCAAGCTTCTTTAAACTCTTCCTCCGAGTCACACTTACTCATGCATTTATAAAATAGCCCTATTATCTTATTACTATTAAAGCAATGAACCTTGGAAGGAGCTTTCAAATATGCCATTGGCACAACCTATGATGAGTATGCAAAGAATACAATTTTGATAGCTGCCATACTGATCTTGACTGAATATTTATAGGATGTCTCATCCATCATAAACCAAAGAAATGTTTGAAATAGCCAGAATGACTCAATTGTCTCTTCTGATAAAAGGCTACTCCAAATAATACATTTTGCTGATGATTCACTCCAACAAGAGGGGCACAAACAAGATTATATTTATTGAGTCGATAGCTTGTATCAAAAATTATCACATCCCCAAAATAATCATATTCTATCCTAGACATGCCATTACTCCAAAAAAAACTTACTAAGCAATCCGACTCATCAACTTGTACATCCCATGCAAACATCCCATCCGCTACTTGCCTTTCCTTAAACAACTGTATTAATGCATTACTATCACCATTCACAATCTTAGATCTTTTCTCTTTCTGAATAAAATTGAAAGCATCTCTTTTTGTGAACCCAATATTCTCTACGCCGCCAACTTCCTCAGTTAGATAGTTGAATGCATCAGTTACTCTAATACCAGCCTCTATCATTATCTTCAACACGGACGCCTTCTCATCGCTAATGCATCTATGTGATCTGAGAAGATGTAGGTCAGCAGGCTCTGCCAAAGAATGATTATGACTTTCTGTATATTTTTAATCATCTAATTCCCATCCAAATCAACAAAGAATCTAATCATGGCCGACAATTCTTGTATCAACTGAATTTTGTTAAGCCATTTAGATGCAAACTTCTTCCAACTACTTTTGCACATAGAAAATCTTTTTTCAATTTCTTTGAGCCAATAACTAGTATGGTCCTTCCAACACCGCCAATTTGATGCATAGATAAAGTGTATACGCCCGCTTTTTTTGAAGTGGTGCCAAGGAGTTTTCCCAAATTTGGGTCATTAGACATCATGACTTCATCATCGCATAGCTCATTGACCACATCTACTTGGCCAAACAAATACAAAAATATGTTACAAAATACAGATGCAAAAAATCACCCAGAAATCATCCAAGCAGCCATCAAATTGCTTCCATTGAAATTCCCTAAACATAATCTCAAGAAACGGGCAAAATAAACTGGCAAAAGAGGTCCCTAAATGCTCTGTATCCTCCAAAGAGGTACAAAGAGTACAAATACAAAAAATACCCAGAAATTATCCAAGCAGCCATTAAATTGCTTCCATTGGAATAACCTACATATAATCTCAATAATTAGGCAAAATAAAATGGAAAAAGAAGTCCCTAAATGCTCTGTACTCTTCAAAGAGGTACAAAGAGTACAGATGCAAAATACCCACCACAAACCATCCAAACAGCCTCCAAATGCTTCCATTGGAATGCCCTAAACATAATTAAAAGAAGTAGGCAAAATAAACTAGCAAAAGAATTTTCTAAATGCTCTATACTCTCCAAAGAAGTACAGAGAGTATAGATACAAAATACCCTAAATAAACCATCCAAACAGCCTCCAAATGCTTCCATTGGAATGCCCTAAACATAATAAAAAAAGTAGGTAAAATAAATTGGCAAAAGAATTTTCTAAATGCTCTGTACCCTCCAAAGAGGTACAGAGAGTACAGATGCAAAATATCCCCGAGAAACTATCCAAATAGCCTCCAAATGCTTCCATTGGAATGCCCTAAACATAATCAAAAGAAGTAGGCAAAATAAACCAAAAAGAAGTCATAAATGATGTACCTCCAAAGAGGTGAGACAGATGCAAAATACCCACCAAGCCATCCAAACTGCCTCCAAATACTTCCATTGGAATGCCCTAAACATAATCAAAAGAAGTAGGCAAAATAAACTGGCAAAAGAAGTCCATAAATGATCTGTACCCTCCAAAGAGATACATAGAGTACAGATGCAAAATACCCACCAGAAACTATCCAAATAGCCTCCAAATGCTTCCATTAGAATGCCCTAAACATAATCAAAAGTAGGTAAAATAAACTGGCAAAAGAGGTTCCTAAATGCTCACTCCAAAGAGGCAGAGTGATGCAAAATACCTACTAGAAACCAAACACCAAACCCAAATGCTTCCATTGGAATGCCCTAAATATAATCAAAAGAAGACAAAATAAACTGGAAAAGAAGTGTCCTAAATGCTTCTCCAAAGAGGTACAAAGAGTACATATGCAAAATATCCCCCAGAAACCATCCAAACAGCTTTCAAATTGCTTCCATTGGAATTCCCTAAACATAATCTATAGAATCGCAAAAATAAACCGGAAAAAGGTTATAAATGCTCAGACCTCCAAAGAGGTAGAGAGAGTAAAAAAAATACCCACTAAATCCAAACAAAGCCTCCAAATGCCCATTGGAATGCCCTAAACATAATCAAAAGAAGTAGGCAAAATAAACTGGCAAAAGAAGTCCATAAATGATCTGTGCCCTCCAAAGAGATATAGAGAGTACAAATGCAAAATACCCACCAGAAACCAACCAAATAGACTCCAAATGCTTCCATTGAAATTCCCTAAACATAATCAAAAGAAGTAGGCAAAATAAACTAAAAAAGTCCCTAAATGCTCTTTACCCTCCAAAGAGGTATAGAGAGTACAGATGCAAAATACCCACAAAACCATCCAAAGCATCAAATTTCTTCCATTAGAATGCCCTAAATATAATCTCAATAATTAGGCAAAATAAAATGGAAAAAGAATTCCCTAAAAGCTCTATACCTTCCAAAGAGATACAGAGAGTACAGATGCAAAATACCCACCAGAAACCATCCAAGCAGCCATCAAATTGCTTCCATTAGAATGCCCTAAACATAATCTGAAGAAGTAGGCAAAATAAACTGGCAAAAGAAGTCCCTTAATGCTATGTACCCTCCAAAGAGGTACAGAGAGTACAGATGCAAAATAACACTAAAAAGAAAAAATTCAACAAAAAAGTATCCAAATTGCTTCTAATGGAATGTAATGAACATATTCTCTTTAGACAGATCAGGAATATCACTAACAAACCAGAGGAGAAAAAATGCACAAGAAACATTACCGATGAATTTCTATTTAATACATCCTCAGCTAAATTGGTCGATATTTCCTCAACGTTCTCCATCTTCACGGTTCTTTTGTAAAAAGGAAATGAGATTTTCTATTTCTCTTCTGAGCTCATTTTGCCTGAAAAAACTAATCCTAAACCCTAAATCTGTCTATATATTTCTTTTAAATTCCTCCCGTGCATTCCAACGATGCTTACGGGCCAGGTCGGGCCACGGGAAGTGTAACTGGCGTCGTGAATACGCCATCCCTTAACAGCACCGTCAGTTATGTTACTGTTCCATTAACCGCTAAAATGGGGAAAAAATACTGGACACGCATCGGCCATGGATTGGAGCCCGTACGTAAAGCTACGTGCGGACTCTGAATGTAATATTTTCTCCTCTCTCTCTCTCTCTCTCTCTCTCTCTCTCTCTCTTTAAATTTTCAATCATCCTTGGGGCCATTCGGTTGCTTGGAAATAGAAATCATGAAAAATGTTACTTTATTATATTTCGTCAATTGGTTGGATGTAGTTAAAATTTAATATTTATTTTAAACTTAAAAAAAATCAAAATCTTTCAGTGATATTTCATTTTGTAAACGTATTTTTGATCTTCAATTAAATGAGTCGCTCAAATATTTTATAAATTGTTTGAATTATTTCTACTTCAAATTTTGAGGTTTGCTTTTATGTGATTGCAGATTTGATGAGCACGTCTTTGAGAGAACCTGTGAGGTGAGTTTGTGAATCTCTTGATTATGAGTTTGTTTGGTCAACTGCATCATACTGGATGTAAAGTAAATTCTTGGGTTTTAAAATTTTTATTGTTTGGTCGGTTGCATTTGAAATATATTATATTTTGAGAATGCATTGGAATACACTCTCTAGTTCAAAACTGGTGTATTTGGAATTTTCTAAATTTGGGCAAACTTTAAATACACAATTAAGTGTAAAATGAGATCAACCAACCTAGCTTCCACTCAACCGTTTGTTACCCTCAGCCTCCGGTCACCACTAGTAGCCACTGCTTGCCACTTGTAGCCACCACTTCTCGCCGGCTATCACCATCACCTATAATTCAATTTTACTTTTCATTACTCTGCTTTGAAAAAAACTCTTGCTTTTGTAGAATTTTTAACCAAACAATCAAAAGTATTTCAAATACATTACTTTCACTTTATATCTCATTCTATTTACATTGCATCTCTTTTTTTGTTGACCAACCATCTATATAAGTGTTTTTTGAAAGATAGTAAGATATGCATCTTATGCTTTGCATCAACTGAACAAAGTTTATCTGAAATAAAATTTTTTGTTTTATATTCTCAGTCTATCATCTCACTAAAAATATTTATTAGTGTTTGATCTTGCTTAGTTTGATTTGTGTCTATACACTTATGAAAATTGGTAGGCACTTAATATTTTAATTTTGGTGTGACAAAATTTGGTTTATCTTGGACGAATAGATTGGGAAATTAAGGGAAAATTTAGTGAACATTGAAATGGCCTTCCTATGATTTATATAGACCTTAAAATGAATGGGATTGGGTATAACGGGAGTTTGTTTGGTGGGTATTGATGAAGGTTTTCATAGAAGGCGTGATGGAGTTATTGAAGATTAGAATGATGGAGCAATGATTTTAATTAGGAATTGTAGGTAGACTAAGGAGTTCCTTGTTTCTATAAATGGCTTTGGTTTAATGTGTTAAAATATATGATACATTGTATTACTTCTTCATACCGTTGATAACATTGCTTACTCATGCAAATCATGTTAAACAAAAACTCTAGATAGAGCTTCATAACATTTCTTACTCATGCAAATCATGTTAAGCAAAAACTCTAGATATAGCTTCATGCTAATTTGTGGGTCAAATCTTCTGCTTAGCCTTCTTCCAAGCATTTCTTTACAAGCACCAAAGCATATTATTCCATTTTGTTTGTATTAAGCTATCATATTTGACTGAAGGGCCTTTATTAAAACTTTAAAAGGTGTATCTAATGTTTGTAGGCATGTTCATTAGGCATGACTATGAGAATATGTCATTTGTTATATTGTTTAATATGGTGAATTAGGAAACTAAAGTGACATGCATGGACTGTAAACCTTAATGGATTCATTTACTTCATGGCTAACATGGTTGGTCATCACTTGTATGCTCATATGTTTTGTGTTGGTACAATATGCATAACTTGCAAATTATAAAGTTTTCTTCATTGTTTATTCCCCCCGAGGGAAATGTTTATTTTAGTTTTTACATATTTGTAGACTTCTTGGTTTCTTAGCTCTTTGGTTATAGAGAAAGGCGAATTCCTGCATATCTTACATACTATATGAGGAAGTATTTTTTGTTTTTTTTATTTCTCTTATTTTAAATTGCCAAAATGTAGAATGATGATAGGTCATGGATGATTTTTGTCCACTCTCTAGACAATCATCTATTCACATTAGTACTCTTTGTCGCATATAATTTTATCATGCTAGGCTCTTCAATTCTTATTAGGTAGAAACTTCTAAGGGCAATAGTTATCAAAAATGATCTCTTTGAGGGTGTTGGTCCAGAACATGCATTTTAGAGAAATAATAACGATTGCTTACTTGAAAAAAAAGGATGTAGAGGGGTTATTAGCTGTCAGCTGGCCTTTCCTAGAAAACATGGTAAGGATGCGTGTAATTACTTAGAGGGACTATTTAAACTACTTTATTTTAATTGTTATTTTCCAATAGAATCATTGTGTCCAGATTATCTTATGATAATTTTCTCTACATTCTTTATTAAAATAGATTATATCATTATATGTTTGGACACCATGCTGGAGTTAAAATCTTTGATTTATATGTAAGGTTGAAGAAACATGCATTTATAATGGGGCTAAGGTCAAAACCTGTAAGTCCATAGGGCTAAGGGTGATTATTAGACATATGAATAATGTCCTCTTTTGAGCTGTCTTTATACCATTTTCAAACCTATTAATTTACTAATTTGCCTTTTCTTTTTCAGGTGCTTTTTCTTTGGTGATATATCTTCAAAAAGAGACCCAAAAGCTTATATAAATTACATATTCCAACTATATGACTACTTCCTTGAGAAGTTTCATCAGTCAAATGACCATGATAGTCATAGAAAATCTTTATTATCTCTAATTATTAATACTGTTGGGTGGGTGAAAGGTAAATTTTCACTGTTTTACACTAAATTTCTATATGTTTAAATTTAGCAGGATGTCATGGAAATCTCATAAATACTTATTGTGGTTGCTCAATAGTAATTTGTCCATTCACTTTGTAATCTGTTCATTTTGTTCTAGGTATTGGATTTGATGTTCTGGTGGAACTCTTGAGATACTTATCTCCTGCTCTTGTTGTTCAAATACGTATCTCAACTGAGAGTAAGAATCTTCCAATTGGGAAATTCTAGTTGAGTGATAGGAAAAAGGGATCTTCAAAATTAATTGAAGTTGTTGCAATTTTCATTGATTTCTACAATCAATCGTGAGTATCTATTGTTTGACTTTAGAATAATTTTGAATTGTATTTTATTTAAGAAACATCAGTATGAAATTGGTTGAGTTCTGGTAGGAATTTGTGTATGTGTTGCACCTTTTTATTTTTATTTTATTTTTTCAATTTAAAGCCAATTTGACTTCGGCATAAAATTGGCTCAATATCATTTGATTCAATCTCAAGCTAAGTTGGGTTCAGCTATAGGCTAATTGATCAAATGATGATTTGAACTTATACGTGACTCATTAATTTCAATTTGAGCTTGATTCTATTGGTCAAAATTGATTTGATTTTAACTGATTTACTTAATCTTAATACAAATTTTAGTCAACCTATCCATCCATACATATATCATATACATATATATATATCATATATATATATATATATATATATATATATATATATATATATATATATATATATATATACATATATATATATACACACATAGATATAATACATACATATATATACATACATATATATACATATCTATATATGTATAATTTTTTAAAAGTCAATTAAAGATTTATCTATTATGGTTATAGGCATTTTTAACTAGCAAACACCCTTTTGGAAATACAAGGGAAAAAATAGTGCTTAAAAGGATTCATGGAAACACAAACATTTATTAAAAACATTGACAAAATATTATACAAATTTTAGGCAAAGATAAAAGAAATTCTACACATAAAATCATGTGCACAATATAAAACAAAGTAACTATGAATGATTAAATCAATGTTTTAGGTTTGTACATAAAATATTTGTAAAAAAAAATCAATATTTATGATGATGCTTTTGTTATTCATGCCCTTTTAACATAAACAAGAAGTTAGTAGCCATTCCAAATGAGTTGATGGTGGAGATTGGGTTGGACTTGACGTTGATGTTGTTGGGGATGGATGAGTGGGTTGCAGTGGTTACATCTAGTTGAATAGGTGATAAAAAGTGACTTTTTTATGAGGATCACCATTGTGTGGATTTAGGGAGTGTTTAGCAATGATGATGATATGGGGATATTAGCAATGGCTTGGGAGAGCTTCGAGATGATGCTAGTGTAGCTCATGATGTTGAGATTATTTGAGCCCTTTGATTTAAATTCAAGGGTGAAAAAATAGCTTGGCTTGTATTAAAATAATTATGTAAAACTGTCATTTGTCCCGAAGCCATTTAAGAAATATTGATGTTTAGTTAGGCTGAAAATTAAACATATATCTTATGTAAATTTTCATGAAGATGAATCGAAATTTGAATTTTCTTTGTGTTAATGCATCCTCTAAGAGGAATGCACTTTGACTTATCTCTATTTCAGTAAAAAGTTGGCAATAATTTGCTAGGGCGTTAACTAACAAGTGATGCACCATAGCTTAGACCAATGATGGTAAAAAAAAAGACAAGGGAAATCTTAGGCTTCACCTATAAGTGATGCATCAACATAACCTAATTTTGGTGAAAATGGGTAAGAGTTGATTTGGTTTAAATTTAAGATTGAATTTGCTATATGGATATTGTGTTCTTTGGAGGTGAAGACATGATAAGTTAACTTGTTGATAAAAATAAATATGTGATTTGTTTGCAAGAAACTAATTTTTAAGGGAAAGATTTAATGACATTCTGGAATGTTATAACTATTGTCTGTTGGTGAGATTAATATGAGTAGAGAAGTGGATATAGAATTGAAAGATACCAATTGTTGAGGTGAATATTAATAGTAGGAGTTTCTATTAAGTTAATTATTGGTGAAACATTAGTAGTTTATACTTATGTTTTCAAACAAGATACTTTTATAACACAATTTTAGGAAGATATAGAAGAACTATTATAACATATGTTTGAGGAAGAAATTGTTATATTGTAATTGACTCATTATGCATGTAGGTTCCAATAAATTGAACTATTATTCATGGTTGGTTTAGAATAGAACATAGAACTACAATGAAAGAAACTTTGATTTGATTTCATGTATATGATCTTGCAATATAAAACAAGTATTTATAAATAAATGAGAAGAACATTGAGCTATGAAATTATGAAATTATAGTTAGAGTTTTTAATTGGAAGGATAAAATATTTTGTTAGGTAAAGATTATATGGTGATTCTATAAGAAAGTTTGATCATACAACATAAAATATTAGTTATAAAGACATATAGAACTATGGGAAACTAATGAAAATAAATAATTAGTCATAGATAAAATTATGAAACTTAAAAGGTAAAAAAATCATTAATATTTCATGGTAGGTTGCTAATAGTGGCAAATTAGGATTGTTTATTTGAGCCAAACATGAAATAAGGTGTCCTAATGAGTGGCTAAAGTTAAGTATTTAGGGCTTATAATCATTATAAGGAAGAAGCCTTGTAGGAGGGGGGAATAAGCAAAGAAATTAAAATCATAATTTATATGATATGATAACTACTAAGGAGTAAGTGATATGACACTAAAAAATCCAACTAGACTAATCTTGAGTCAAAAGTATCCTAAGTCTAAACAGAATTAAGCACTTAAAAATATCAAAACTTATTAGTCAAATAGTTCCTAAATATGGAGTTTATGATCAAAGCGTCTGGCAGATTTAACAAGCTCAAGATCTCTTGATTCCTCTCATTTGAGCATTCAAATACTCAAAATACATGAGATGATCGGGAATCAACTTGAGCCATATGATGGATGTATGTATTTATAGAAATGCCCTGAATCTATAAAATATCATTCTTACATGAGGGGAGAAAGAGAGAGAGAGAAAGCTCTAAAATCCTCCAAGCATAATCGTGCCAACTGACGCTGCCACCACTCCATTGCCAACCATCGCACATCAACCGCACCGCCGATCTTTCATCGTCCTTCGTCCTGCCGGTAATTCATCGTGTATGCCATTAACCACCGCCGCTGATTCATTTGCCATACAGATCGCTGCTATTATCACCATCAACCACCATCGCCGATCATCACCGCCACCGGTTATCGCCACCACTATCATTACCGCTGCTGCTGACTACAATCGTTGTTGCGCACCACTGCCAGCTGATCGCAATACTATCATCATTATTGTTATAACCATCGCGCATTATCATTACTGCTGCGCGCGCACATCTATCGACATTGCCACGCTGAATTATCGCCGGCCGCCATACCATTACGCCGCTGCTCCCGGCATCACCACCGCCATCACGACAGTTGTTTTCACTCATCAACTATCACTAATAACTATTATAAATTTAACCATTGCAGGATTATCGACCATTCATTCTCATACCATTTCATATACAATTCGAAAAATTTTGTACTCAAATAGATACATGGTAGAAGATTTTACTAGCCTGGTTTTTTCCCTCATTTTGAGGTTTTTCCATGTTATGGAGTATTCTTATTAATTCTTCAAACATCTATTGTGTTGGATTCTAACAAATGGCATAAACTTTATTATTTCAAGAATCATTTTCTATTGACGCTGCTGAAAAAAATCCCTTAATCATAATTTCAATGAACACCTACATTATGGACAATAGACAAAATACTCGCAACAATGGAGCCTCTCGCTTCAACTCCCATCACTCTCGAAATCAATCCTTGAACTAAGGACGCCAAGCTTCTGCCTCACTTCCCATGGCATGACCCTATGGTGAAAAACAGAATCTCAAGATCGTGCACAATGGAAGAGTCTCAAAATTAGATAATCTGACTTTTACAAGGAACACGACAGCCACTATTCGGCAAACACATCTCCCCTAAGATCGATCTTTAGCTAGGGGAGGTCAAAATGGCCTTCTCGCCATCAATCAAGTTCCTCGGATCGATGATCCTCCTTGACATGTTATTTTCATCACTTGCAACTCAACCGACTGCTAATCCACCAATTATTGCTGGTAGCTTAGCACGTTCTCGTCCTGTTGACTCCACCCGCCACATTATACATGCAAAATTATAATGCTTGGTGCGAGAAGAATTCCATTATAAAGATGAAAATCATCTTCCCTCTCATCGCTATCAGGAGTCTCCACCTCTAACTAAAGCTATTCTTCAACATCTTATTCTCGTAGGGTTCAAGCTTCCAAGCATCGACTCTTATGATCTAAGGAACACATCGACCATTACAAGACCATCATGCATATCCAATGAGCTCACACACCGCTTGTCGTCTTTCCAGTTACCCTGCTCACTTGGTTATACTCTTCTAAGGGGATCCATCCATACCTTTGAACTAACTCGCCAAGATTTTTGTAGAACGCTCATTGAAAATCGGAGGATCATTAAATATTCCACTCATCTCGCATTCATCAAAATGAGGGTGAATCACTTGAATACTTCCAGATTCTCAGAAGCTCACTAAAGTAGACGAACTATTAAGAGGAGTTTTCCTTGGAGGGCTCCATCCTGGGCCTTTCTACTCATCACTAATATGAGATACGGTCCGCTCATATTTTGACTTGGTTCATCATATGGAAGCACAAATTTCTACTGATGATGCTATTAATGCCCATCATAAATAATTTGATTAATCCACAAGAAAATGTTAGAGCACCCCAGGGAATGCAAATCGATAATACCATCAAAAGAAGCAACAGGGCAATCATGATCTCCCTCTACATCATGACGTGAACACAAAAAATACATGTCCCAATGAAGAAACCATCAAGTGGCTACATCCGCTGAAACCAAATTCAAGAAATCAAAAGTAATATTGTCACTTCCAAGAAAGTTAAGGGAGGCAAAAGTCCTTCTCCTAAGTATGTCTAAGAAGTTTGGAATTAATTAATTACATAATTAAGGAGTAATTAAGGTAATTCAATTTTTAATTAAACCCTAATTAAGAAAAATTTATTGTTCAAAATTCATTATAAGTAATTTTATTAGATTTCCCTCTGAAATACCTTTAAAATGAGCCCTCATTTATATTTTTGGATTTTTCTATATTTAAGTTTCAATGATTAATGGATAATTAAAATAACATAATTAATTAACCCATCGGTGCCACGTGGACTGCTGACGTGATGCACTTTTCACGTGGTGCGACGGGATTGGTTATTTAAGTTATCACATTGAACGCCGCATCAACTGGCTGTAGGACGTGCTTTCCCCTAGGCCGTTCGATCAAGATCGGATGGCCAGGATTAATCATGTGGTTCTAAAGGGTTTAAACCAGAGATTTAATGGGATTAAATCGTGTCCATCCAAACACGATGGGATGACCCATGATTCATCCACTAAGATCGGAAGGAGGTCCTCCGCTTGATCCGAAGCTCACCTAGGCTTATTAAGTTGAGATTTACCCCACACCATCAAGAGGTATATGGAAGAACATCCAGTGGCTAAGATCTAATGGGATTATAATTCTCTTCACAAAGGATCAAGCATTTTTTAAAGGAGGATCGATTTTGAACAATACATCGCCAGAGGCTATCACCGGCATGACTTATTTATATGGGTAACTCTTCTAAGTCTCTAGGGTTAGGTTAAGTATTCACCTAATCACTAGAAGTGTCTTAAGACTATAAAACTCTTAATTTTTGGAGAAGTCTTTATGCCTAGGATGGAGAAGTTGAGAGCTCACTCCAAAAGTGAAGTCAACAAGAACCTTTTAGTTCCTTTTTAAGTGACGAGCAAGAATAACATGCTATTGGACCTTCTCCGCTTGCTTTAGGAAACTAGATGAAAGCAAAGGATAAAAAGATCTCTCAGCTGAATTTAAAGATGAATCAGATGATGACATAGATGAATCTCATGATGCAAGTGATACAAAGGAATGTTATTGCAATGCCGACACTAGTTCCCCCTGTCAATCATCAAACAACCAACACTGCACCCATCAATCCACCAGTTGAGCAAGCATCACAAATCTTCAGAGCACAAAGTGCTCATGATGGTAGAAATGAAGTCAATCAATTGACTACTCCACCCATCCTCTAGAAATAGCACATGCAGGTCAGCCTGGCTCAAAAACCATCATAAGTAAAAAAATCAAAGCTATCATAGCTATAGAATAGATGGAGAAACTGGTGAACAGAGGTTGCACATATCCTGCAGAATATGACCAAGTGTTATATCCTAAAGGTTACTCAGTGCCGAAATTCAATTCATTTGATGGCAACGGTAACCCCAGGCAGCACTTAGCACAATTCAAAGCAACTTGTGGTAATATTGGGGGTAATTATGCACTATTATTTTTTCAGTTCATTAGCAACTTAACTTCAACTACTTTTGAGTGGTACGCAGAGTTGGCAAATGACTTAGTTAAAAAATTCACCGAGCTAGAGGCAATGTTCATCAAAAGATTTGTCAGTGCAGTCAGAAAGACTACAATAGCTGATCTCATCCTGGAGAAGAGAAAGAATGATGAGTCAATTACAAAGTACATAACTCGCTAGCAAGATATGAGTATGAAGTGCGAGAAACAGCTGGAAGAAGGACATGCAATTCAGTTGCTAATGAGCAATATTGATGATAAAATGGTGCTCTATTTATGCATGGTTTCCATCACCACCTTCCAAGAACTACTGGATCGAGTGGAAAAATTCAAAAAGTTGAATCTTTCCAAGCCTGAAAGCCATTCAGACAGAACAAAGAAATGAAAGTTCTCAGAATCAAGAAGGAGTGAATCTTACACTGCTTCATATGATTCAAATAGAGGAAGGAGAGTAACTTACAATGTAGATAAGGAGAAACAACCTATCTATTTTGAAGAAAATGTCAAATAGTCCTTCAATTCTCAACCGAAATTAGTTCTCAGGGGCAATGATAAACCCAAAACTTTCTCAGGAAATGGTGACAGCCCAAGCAATCATTAAGAGATGATGATCGAATGAATCCATCTCTTAAGGAGAAGATGAACGAGGAATACTCATTCAAAAGGGAAAGTGTGGCCAAACTATTCTGGCAAGCACTCAAGGCAGGGTTGGAGTTGCCAGAATGTAAAAGACCTAAAGAGTCTGAATGAACTGGCAGCCCAAATTACTATTCATATCATCAGGTCATTAGTCACCCTATAGAAGATTACTATGTACTCAAAGATTGGCTAAAAGAAAATACAGGAGAGGTGAATTCATTCTATCTAACAACATACTTATTCACCCAAAGAAAGAATCTACTAAGGTGGTTACGTCCTCTTTTGTTCCCCCACAGCAAAACAAAGCAAAAGAAAAGATAGTTGAGGATGACAAATGGGAGACTGCAATCTCAAAGAAAACTATGAAGATGCTAAAGCAATTAAAAGGCATTTTGGGTGTCAGATGGAAATCTCCACTTGAACCGGTGTTGGAACCAAAGGTAGAATCAACATCAAAAGGTTTTGCTCTTCAGAAGTAGTCCAGGGTGATTGGTGTTCCTCATCTTGAGAAGTAGCCTATTCAGAACCTGCCAAAAACTCCTAAAAGACTAGCCAAACAAAAGAAGATGAAGAAGAAATCTACTACCCAAAAGATTATTAATAATCTTGAAGAATATCAACGACCAACAAGACATCCAATTAAGCTTATTGATTTCATGTCGGGACTCCAAATCATTGAAATAAATGATGAAGGAGATGATGATGAAGAATCTCTTTTTGGAGAAGTCTGTTGGGTTATCTCAACATCTTTAGATACTCCCCGAAGAAATTCATTTCTTCAAGATAATCCAAGAAGAAGAACCACCAATGATGTAGCATTCAAACCTTGCCTGATGGTGAAGCAAACAGATGATAGTTCGGAAGAAGACTTGTGCTTTTCGAAGGAAGATGAGTCAGAGTCTTCAATATCACCATTGATGAAGGGCATAAAACTGGGAAGTGATTCTGAAGGCTCCATCCGATCCTCTGACATATATAGTGATTTTGAAGAGGAGACTTCTTTAGAATAACCTGAGCTAGATAAAGCAGCCCTAGTATAGCTAAGAAGTAGCAAGGTGTTATCGTCATCACAGAAGAAAGGAACACCAAATAAAGGCAATGACAAGAACATAGAAGTTAATAAAAATATCATTCCCAAAGATCCAAAGAAGAAGTCTAACATGGATAAAGGAAACGATTACAACATCTTGTCACACTTGAGGAAGATCCCTTCGTACATTGACTGTGTATGAGGCCCTCCTGATGTCGCTGGATCTCCATGAAACTTTAATTCAAGCTCTCAAGAATTCAGAGAAATACGAAGCGTACTTCACCGAGCGGTGTATGACTGAAGTATTACAATCTCAAGACCTTCCGACGATCACCTTCTCTGAGGAAGATCTTATGCTCAAAATATCAGAACACAATTGCCCACTATATGTCTCTACGGAGAGCGATGGTGTCATAATCAACCAAATTCTAATTGTTCCAGGTTCATCTGTTAATCTCATGAGCCTCCGAGCATTGAGAGGATTGTTGCTTGACATTCAACATCTACGACGAGACAAATGATGATTCAAGGCTTTAATAAAAAAGGGCAAAAGACTCTCTGATATTTTATCTTCCCACTAAGATTCAGGGAGATTTACCCATAAGCTAAATTTCATGTCATTATTGCTGACACCTCGTTCAGGGCCTTGTTGGGTCACCATTGGCTACATGAGTACGGAATAGTTTTGTCTACTTTGCACCAATGCATGGAATACATAAGAGACGAGAAAGAACACCGAATTCCTGGCAACCTTCAACCATTTGCAATCCAAGAAGCTAAAATCTATGAAGATGTGAAATACCATTTGTCCAAAGAGTGCATGCCTCAATAACCAAGGCTTCTACTTCAAAGGTTGCAAAACAATCCAAAGAAGTGAAGAAGGAAAAAGAAAGAAAGAAGGCAACACTGACTCTTCCTAAAGCAGCCAACGCATCACCTAAGTTGAAAAGGCTAATCCCTTATCTAGGCAGTGACACAAAAGAAGAAGAGGATGATCCTCCTAGTGGGCCTAAGGGAGTGAACATGTCTCTGGTGAAAGGAAAGAAAAAATATAGAATTCTCAGACCACGATTATGATTCTGAACCTACTTATGAAAGTGAAGTTCATTGTATCTTTTCAAGAAGGATGGAAAATTTATTGAAATCAGAAGATTCATTAGTGGTCATGCTAGTTCCTTTTCAACACTTCAAAGAAGTTACTTAACATGAAGTCCACATTGTTGAAGAGTTAAAGACTTTCTATGTACATCCTTTCATTTAAGGAATATTATCACCAAGATTCTGATTGGCTCATGCAATTCGATAAATCTAATGATATGGTGCCAACTAGAATGCCAATGTATTATCCTTCAAGGATCCGTAATATGATGCACAAATTAGGAGTTGATGTTGGAACTGATAAGTGGTGAGCTCACCTTTTTGACACCCTATGGAATTTAAAAAGTCCACAGACTTTACGAAAGTGTGACAGTCATACATCTAAAGGTCTTGGATACATTCGACATAGGCATCCTCGAAGAGCTTGTTATGCAATAGTGGGAAATGAAGTTCAAACTGAAATTGAAAAGGAAGGTAATTTTCATGAGGTTAATCTGACCAACGATGAAGAAGTAGAAGTCAAGCTAGCACCTGAAGAGCTTAAGGATGGTGGACAGGCAGATACCATGGATGAGTTGATTCATCAGAAAGTTGAATGATATATGGATGACCTCATCATTAAGAGCATAGACCGAGAAGATAATTTCAATGAGGATAGTCTTTGAAAGAATTAGCGATGATCTCAAAATGAATCCTCTCAAATGTGCATTTGGGATTTTTTCTGGAAAGTTCCTTAGTTATGTGGTGCGGCACAGAGGAATTGAGATCGACCCTAATAAAATCAAAGCGATAATGGATATGCCACCACGAAGAATCTTTGTCAACTTCATTCTGTGTAGGGACATTTGGCATTCATCCGATATTTCATATCAAATCTGTTAGGCAGGTGTCAACCATTTGCTAAATTAATGAAGAAGAATGCATTGTTTAAATGGGATGATGAATGTCAAGAAGAATTTGAGAGCATCAAAAGATATCTGTTAAATCCATCGATTCTTGCAACACCAATTTTAGGGAAGCCCCTCATTTTATATACAGCTGCACTAGAAGAATCCCTTGGAGCATTGCTTGCACAACACTATGAAGAAGGCAAAGAAAATGTGTTGTATTATATTAGTCAAAGTTTGATATGAGTTAAAGAAAAGTACTATCCCATCAAAAAGCACAGTCTTGCATTAATCTTTCGCTAGAAGCTTCAACATATATGTTGCATAAGATAACACCCATATCAAAGATCAATCCATTGAAGTTCCTGATGATAAGGCCAGCATTGACATGTCGTTTGACACGTTGGGCAGTGCTCCTATTACAGTTCGATATCATGTATGTACCTCAGAAAGCTGTAAAGGGGCAAATACTAGCAGATTTTCTTATTGCACATCCTATCCTAATAGATTCTGCAGTTAATGATAATTTTTTTGATGAACAGATTCTGCTTATCCATAAAAGAGAAAAGCTACAGATTTGGGAAATGTATTTCAATGGTGCATCATCTATTAAGCCCGCTCAGCCCCCAAATATGCCAAAAGCAATACTGGTGTTAGCCTCATCTTCATAACACTAGAATGTGGCTTAATGAGGCATTCATATAGGATAACTGAACCAAGAACCAACAATAAAGCTGAATACGAGGCATTGGTGGTAGGCCTCGACGAAACTATTATCATCAACATCCAAAATTTGAGAATCTTCAGAGACTCTCAGTTGGTGATCAACCAAGTATTGGGTGTCTATAAAATTAATAAGCTCAAACTAGCATACTGCCATAAGCGATTGCTTGAGCTCATGAAATAAATTTTGAATGTTAAACTGGCTCAAGTTTCTCGAACAAAAAGTAGTAAAGTGGATTGCTTGGCCAAGCAGGCAAAAGAGATGGTGAACACAGATGATGATGATGTGTTGATTAAAGTGTCCACTCGTCGAGTTCTACAACCAGTAAATCCATATTCCCCACAGGTAGAGGGGGCATCAAACTCAAGTCAATAGGAGGCAATTCAAACTACTCACTCTCCCATAGAATAACAAGTACAAGAGATAGAAAAACTTAAAAGTACTACAAAGAAATCATGTGAAGCTTTCATAGTGGAAGAACTTGATGATTGGAGACAACCCTTCATCAATTATTTCAAGGAAAGCAAATCGTTGAATAGTAAATTGCTAGCCACGCAGATTACAAAAAGAATCCTACGATATGCTTATGTCAATGACACATTATACCATAGATCCTTTGAACAAATATGACTACGATATTTGGGGATTGATGAAAACAAAGTTATGTCTGAAATTCATGAAGGACTTTGTGGGGCACATCAATCAGGTCCTAAAATGGCAACAAAAATCAAGAAGATGGAATACTATTAGCCTTTAATGGTGAAAGATTGTATTAATCATGCTAAAAAAATGTCATGAATGCCAAGTCCACGAAGATCTCATTCATCAACTTTGGAATCCTCTGCATCCACTAATAGCATCCTGGTCATTCGAAAGTTGGGGCACGGATATAATTGGACCGATTGATCCTCCATCATCAGCGGGACATCGATTCATTTTTGCTACTACTTCTCTGTGGGTTGAAGCTTATCAAAGTCACGGATCGAAGTTGTTGACTTCTTCACCAATAATGATGTCTATAGATTTGGGATGCCACGATGAATCATTTCAGACAACAACCCGACTTTCAAGAGTACGAAGATATACAGATTTGCTAATCGACACAAAATTGATTGGCGGTACTCATCAATCTACAATCCAAGGGCAAATGGATTGGCAAAAGCTTTCAATAAAACCCTAGTGAAGTTGCTCAAAAAGATTCTCATGAAGAATAAAAGAAAGTGACAAACTAAAATGATAGAAGCACTCTGGGCGTACCGAACAACTTACAAAATGCCAACCAAGGCCACTCCTTATGCTCTAAGATTTGGAGGTGAAGCTGTTCTACCACTAGAAGTTGAGCTACCATCACTTCGAGTAGCTATCTAATTCAATCTTACTCAAGATGAGAATGCTTGCCTATGAATGGAAGAGTTGGATGCACTTAATAGAGTTAGACTCCAAGCTCAAAAAAGTTTAGAAATTTATCAAGCGAGGATGCCTAAAGCATTCAATAGTTCACTAATTGGGAAGGTCCTTACATCATAGAGAAGGTGTACAAAGGAGGAGCCTACCAACTTATTGACGTGAATTGTCAATAACCAATGCCACCAATCAATGGTCGATATCTCAAGAAATATCACAACTCACTGTGGATAAGTATATAAATACTTAAATGAATCTTGCACTAGTAAGGCTTTCATGCCAAATACACATATAATGTCACTTAAAAATTCTCTCGTAAAATGAGAACACATTTTCAAGTTATTGTGAAGCACCCTTATTAGATATGGGGTATTTTTATATATTTAGCTAAGTTGACATCATGCTTCAAGCCGAGATCCTTAGATAAATATATATAATAATTAGAATGAGCTATGCTTATTTATATTAAAGAAGGTCAAACTCTATAATATAATTTTGAACTAGTCTGCAATCTCCCTGTTAGATAAGGGGCATTTTTTAGTTTTTATAATCAAAATTGTTCAATCCTCTCATGTGTAGATCTTCTTGTATATGTATTCAGGTTGACATCGAGCTTTATGTCAAAATCTTTGAACATATCTACAATTACTATTATTAAAGTTGCAGGCTCTTGCTTACCAAAAGAATATATTTCTACGCACAAAAAGACTGCCATAAATCTCAAAAGTTTCTCTCGAAGATCAAGTCAAAAGAACTCTCAATTTTGAAGCTTAAATTAGCTAAGTTGAAAAAATATCAACCTCTACATACTCAAGTCTATGACACGGACGAGTTCTAAAGGTCAGACTCAACAAGCCCACAAATGGCCAAGTTGCTGACGCTCTCCTCACTCAACAAGTTGCAAGAAAAGATCATAGTGAAAGAGCCCCCGCTCATTAGTCTAATGACTAAACCACCAACCCATCACAGCTTAAGTCAAAGACTCGAGTAGGTTCTAAAGATTGGACTCAACAAGCCCACAAATGATCGAGTCGCTGATGCTCTCCTCACTCAACAAGCAATAAGAAAAGGCCGCAGTGAAAGATCTCTTATTCGTTAATACAATGATGGCAGCTGTTCAATCCCAAAACAAATCCAGCTTAGTGATTATAAGCAACCAGAATCCATGAGGTTTTTCTATTCAATCGATGGACCAGGACAATCTGAGGAAACAACTCTCAACTCATAGCTGTCTCAAATCAATCTCCGTATTGTCTGCATGTGATATCACAATCTATTTTCAAACAACTTGATCAAGCACAAAGCGTAGATCAAAGCTAATTTCCTTATCAAGTCTGCCAAAGCAGAAAGCATAGGATCAAGGAAGCAATCCCATAGTTCATACAAAGGTAATGATTGAACTAAAGGAATTTTGTGGTTATTCATCATTAAAGCACATTACTGAGCGATAACTCAACACTAACCTAGTATAAGTTGAAAGGCTGGGTCATCTATTTGCACCCTTCAACAAATACCTCAAAGTAGTAAGCACAGGATTTAGAACATACATACACTTCTTGACAAGTCAATATGGACAAACCAGGTCAATCCTTCATCAAGTCCGTCAAACTTAAAGCAAGAACCGAAGGAGTTTCAAATATCAAAGAAAACAAACAAATTCTTCTATCAAACCCAACCAAGCATGAAGCTAGGGTCGAAGGAAATCAAAATCTATAAAGACACAAAAGAAAGAGATCTTCAGCAAGTCCATTGAAGAAGAGAGTAGATGGTGGAAGAGGATCTTCAGCAAGCCCATTGAAGTCGGTAATTCATGTTAACACGAAGGCGCGTTTTAACAAATATGACTCGCTCCATGCATGAAGCACATTTGTTGGGGGCAATTTGTTGACCTCAATGTCTACTACATAAGCTGAGTTGAGCTCACAAGCCAAATTCGATGGACTTCAGATGCAATAACACGCAAATCAGAGCTGAAATGCAGTCGACGTCACCGAAAATTAATTGATATGACCTTCGGTCGATGAACATACTTTGCCATCACATTCAGGACATTGAAATTGATTAGAATATTATATATATATATATATATATATATATATATATATATATATATATATATATATATATATATTATATATATATATCAATTAAATATTACGCATATCGACTGAAGGCGTGATGATGGTCAAATGACCTCTGTTCATGAAATTGATCATGTCGTTAGCATCAAAATGTTAGAACCTATCAAATGAAATTGTTCATGCTCAACTCGGATGAGTATGCATGAATGTAAATTGAAGCAACGACATAATTTTGATCTAAAATTGATCGATTCAAGACCTTGAACCAAATGGCCTTGATCACGAACATCGTCGTTGAGTCTAGAACATTGAAATAACTTAAGATTGGCATATATATATATATATTAATTATATAATTTTGTCATCGTAAAAAAAATCAAAATCTAGGTTAAATTTCATTTTTTATAAAAAAATGCCTTTATAAATAATCCTATTACCTAACCCTAAGACAACTCGACATCCTCGACTCCAAAACTCAATGCGCCACTCTCTCTCGATTGCTTCAAATCAATGACTCCCTCTCTGTACATCGACCTCCTCTTGATCTCTCTCCATCCCTCTTGCGATATCGAGCCACACGCTCGATCGAATGAGCCTCCTCCCTCCGTTTCTTTTGCTCCAACCGACTCATCTTGACTGCAGGTGTTTCTCTTCTTTTGTTTTTCTCTCTCAACTCATCACGATAGAAAGGGAGGAGGCAACGGTTTACTCCATCGATTGATGGGCTAAGGCGTACAGTTATGGATTCAAGGAGGAAATGAAGCGTGAGCGGCTCATCGACAAAGCTGTTGGATTTGTGAAACTACCCTCCAGTGGTCTTCATATGCTGGGATTCAAGTACACCAGTCGAAGCCAAACCAGGGTTGATAGACTTCTTCATGAGAGGGAGCTCAACAAAAACATCAACACCGATGACAATGATGCAGCTGACAACAGGTGGAATAACAGTGGAAGTCTCGTGTTCCTTGTTGAGGATGAGATGGGAGTGGCAAAAGTCCATGAAGATGAGATGTTGGAGGCCTTCCCTCTTGCTTCTAGGACACTTGGAGATGGATTTGGGGCATCAAAGGGAAGGCCCATGAAGCAAGGACTATTAGTGGAGGCTAATCATCTTCCTATGTCTGCATTTCAGCATGGTGAGGATTTCTGGTCATTGGAGATTAGCATTGGAGGCCTTGTCAGCGCGCTTCTTGGTGTTAAGGATGTTGACGCAAAATGGATTGGATGGGCTGGTGTAAATGTGCCAGATTTAGTTGGGCGAAAGTCACTTATAAAGGCACTGGCTAAGAAGAGATGCATTTCGATTTTTTTCTTAATGAAGAAATAGTACACCAATATTACAATGGCTACTGTAACAATATCCTATGGCCACTTTTTCATTATCTTGGACTTTCTCAAGAAGATAGACTTGCAATGACTCGCAGCTTCCAATCTCAATTTGATGCATATAAAAGGGCCAACCATATATTTGTTGTTGTTGTGAATCGACACTATGAAGTGGGAGACATTGTATGGTGCCATGATTACCATCTTATGTTTCTTCCAAAATGTCTTAAGAACTATAACAGCAAGATGAAGGTTGGTCAGTTCCTTCACACCCCTTTTCCTTCATCAGAAATTCACAGAACCCTTCCATCTCGATCGAGCTTATTAAATCTATTCTTGCTACTGATTTGGTTGGATTTCGCACATATGACTTTGCAAGACATTTTGTAAGTGCTTGCACTCGAATTCTTAGACTTAAAGGTATGCTAAAGGGAGTGGAAGACTAAGGCAAATTGACATGCATTGTTGTGTTTCCTATCAGGATAGACTCACGACTTTCGAGCTCTTGAACTTTCCCAAAGATCACATCAATGAATCGACACAAAGATTTGTTGGTCATAAGGTAATGTTAGGAGTTGATCGACACATGATTAATGGGATTGTTCAAAATATTTTAGCATTTGAGAAGTTCCTTGAGGAGAATCCAGTCTGGCGTGATAAAGTAATCTTGTTGCAAATTGCAGTTCCAACAAGAACCAACATTCCTAAATATATTTGCTAGATATAAGTACTCGTGTATGCTGTGTTAGGATGTCGAAGAAGTCAGGATGGTTTTCATACAAGTTTGAAGGCCTATACGATGCTTTTCATAAGTGTGGTAGGTGCAATAAAATCACTCGAAAGCGTGTCGCAAGACACCTACCATGCACGCTTTCCATAAGTGTGACAGGAAGGCCTCACTACTCTCGATGCAGCCCTCTACATGAGGATGACACCGGGAGGCTGTCAAATTTCATTTCAAACACCTGTGCACATGCTTGCCTAGCATATTAAATTCATGTATTTACTATTTCAATGTAATTATAATTATTTACTAGATATAAGTACTTATGCATATTGCTTCAGCATATTGATAAAATCAGGATGGTTTTCATACAGGTTTAAAGGCATATGCAATGCTTTCATAAGCGCAGTAGGTGCAAGAAAATCACTCGATCGCGATATGGCAAGATATCTACCATGCACGCTTTCTTAAGCATGGTGGGAATGCCTCAACACTCCCAATGTAGCCCCATACACGGGGATGATGCTGGGAGGCTACCGAATTGCATTTCAAACATAGATATTGAAGGTCTATGCATGCTTTCTTAAGCATGATGGGTTTAGAAGATTCTCTAAGCCCGGTGTTGCAAGACACTATGCATACTTTTTTAAGAATGGTAGGAAGGCTCTAGCACTCGACCCTATGTGGGGACCGTCGAGGCGGAAAAATTTCATCAAGATAAAGATTAATAATTAATGAAAATGAAGTAGTTAAGGAATAATATTTGAATCTTAAATGAGTAATAAGATCAATAATCAAACTAAGTACAATGTACTAAGCTACTTAGACAAATTAAACTTTCAATCATCTGACTAATAATAGCCTACAACAAATTAGATAAAATTTACTGTGCTATAAAATATTCAAAATATTTAAAGTTGGATATGAATGAAACCTACAACATACGCCACTGGATTCACAATGCATCGTACAAGCGAACAAAAGATGTTAATTAAGACTTCAATTGAACTCTAGCACACGTTATAAAGTATGATTAAAACTCAAATTAATACCTCAAAAGTGTGTAAGCATTCTTAAATACACTCGCATGGGCCCCGACACTACGCTAAATGCTTAAACTTAGTGTGAGGATCGCAGTTGAATCTTGGTTGGGTCTTTGGATCGATCGTTAACAAAACTTTAAAAATATAATAAAATATTATAATATTTCCAACTTATTAAAATATCTGAGAAGCTAATTCTGTCATATGACAATAGATCTGATCCTCTATTATTAAACTAATAGAGTTGATAGGTTCTAAAATAATAAATTAAATGATCAAACAATATATACCCTAAGGATGGCTGTGTTGAATGAAGATTTCAATCAGAGGAGATATTTTCATCAAAATGTGATTATTATTTCAAATCAAATTAATATAAGTTAAATATCAATCCATATGAGAATTCTAATGAATTATTAAGCTCAAAATGACTAAATGAAAATCATCAAGTTAAAAGACTTAAAGCAAAATTCAATTAATCCACCTTTCGCAACTGTTTGTCGGAGGTGATAAATTAAGAAAACTCTAGCTCACAAAGGAGCCAAAGTCAAATCAAGTGTTCTACTATATTTACTCTCAATCAATCTCATGCCAGTAAGGACATGGCCCGTGTCCTCTGACTGCATGGTTTGATCAGTAGGCTCCACATATGATGTAGTTATAACCAGAGTCCTCTGAATGGGTGGTTGCCACCAAATGACACCATTATATTATAATCACGATTGTAGCTCGTATGTTTCCCAATGGCTCTGCTCTTTGAGTTGTGAACCATAGGATATACTTGATTGGGCAAAAAGCCCTCTGTTAGCTAAGGTAGACTTAAGCTTGTCTCCTTAGACAAACAACATCCTAGGTCTACAAGGTTCCCTTTAATGACGCAACTCATGGCTACTGATAAGGATCATTCGGTTAGGTTGGGTCGACTACCTCCTCTAACTAAGTAGACTACGGACCACGACAACCCGGGATGATGGAGCTATGGGATCTTGATCGGGCACATCATCGTTCTCCCAACCATCCGCTTTAAGTTAATATGATGAATTTCATAAGCTTAATTTTTAAACTCCACATGCTGCTACTATGTGCATTTATAAATCCGCTCTAGCCTTAATCGAAAGTTCTCTATTGGGAGGGTAATTAACTATAGGTGCTTACGCATAGAAACTTGGAACCGATGTAAAGTCCTCATAAAATGAGGGTGAAATCTCTAGGTTGTCTTATCTACTATTCCATTTACCTTCTAAAATTACAGACACATTTAATCTACTTTCTTCATTGAGAGGTCTGGTGAATTTTTCACACACCTCTGCGACATCTAGTAGTTCTAAGTGATCCTACTACACCATTATAAAATGATTAAATAATCAACCAATCAAGTAAGGAATGGTGTGGACATTTTTTTAATAAGTCTTTATATCATTTCCAAGCCTCATATATTGATTTGTTATCTAATTGCACAAAAGATGTAAAGTCATTTCTAAGCTTAGCTATATTAGTTGGTGGAAAATATTTAGCCAAAATTTTCTGTGCTACTTTATTCTAATTAGTGATAGATCTTTGAAGTAATGAATTCAACCACATTTTTGTTTTATCTCTTAATGAAAATGGGAATAACACAAGTCTGATAGCATCCTCACTCAACCTATTATATTTAAAGGTGGCACATATTTATAAGAAATTTGCTATATGCGTATTTGGATCATTTATAGATGATCCCCCAAACTAAGAATTTTGAACCATTTGGATTATAGAAAGTTTCAAATCAAAATTGTTAGCTTGAATGGTCGGTCTAGCTAAGTTTGATGCATTCCATTTATGAGTAGAGTCTCTTGGTTGATTTTCTATTACTAATTCTCTAAGTTCGATCTTATGCTATTATATAAGTTTCGCACAAAGTTTTTTTTTATGTTCAAAGGTAATATGTCAAAAGTTTTATCATTACACATACACATATATTAAAACACAAATTTTACACACAAACTAATAAAAGTAAACACAAAACAAGTTGAATTATAAATCACTTAGATTGACTAATATTAACTTAATTTAAATCACTTAAATCTCCGACAACAGTGCCATAAATTTGATCGATTAGAACATTATACGTAAGTGCATATGTTGTATCAAGTAATATAGGGATGAATAAAGTATTATTCCATACTTGAGTTGTGTTTAATTATATTAAGTTAATTACTAGTCCTTTCTAAATTTTAATTTTTATTCAACTAAGTTAAATATTAAAATCAAACTACATTATTATTTTAGAAAGTAAATTTTTATATAAAATAAAAGTGTTATTTTTGATAAGTTAAATAGTATTATGAATTTATATAATTTTGATGTTTATCTAGATTATATTAAATGTGGAATTAATTTCTAGCATGTAGTGTTAATCAAGAGCATAAATACTATATCGTTTATGCTTAGATCAATATAATCAAACCAGTCTTATAACCAATTTTTTGCCTACTCCTAATTAAATTTTGACTAATTGTGTTTTCTCTATTTCCTAGGAAATGATAGCGGTTCCTAAAAATAAGCATATTATAAATACTTATTTAGTACATCCATTTATTTCTCTCTACTATTCCTCAAGGACTCCAATGTCTCTAGATCACAACTTGTTTTAAGCATTATAATTGGTTAGATTATAAGTATATTATACTCAAAAAAATCAAAACACATTTTACATCAAAAACACAAATAATTTTTATATCATTCCATAAAGATAGTTTAATGTAGGACAACTCAAAACATACATAAATCCAGAGGACTAAATACTTAATCACTCAGATTATAAGAAAAGAAATCCATAAACCAAACCAAGGATAACCAAAGAAAAAGGGATGAGTGAACCAAGTAAATTCTTCTAAATCTGCTCTTTATTGCCTTCTTTCAACTTCCCGGTGGAGAACCACAATGACTTCATTGTGGACACTCAATCTTGGATATTCTTCTTTTCGACTTTCACAAGGACAAACTCTCAACACTAGCTAAAAACAACAATAACACACATATACACAACAATAACACACATATACACAATAATAACACACACATACTGTATTTGGAATGTCAATCTCTAAGTGCCTTCACACTCACAAGCTCCAATAACCAAAAATCTTCTTTTGCAAAAAATTGATCTCTTTATATAGCCTAGGGTGGTTGCTCCCTTGTATATAGTATGAAAATTGGTTTTTTTTATTCATCATGTTGTGGTGCTATGAATGTGGAGCCTAGGCGATGTAGCACTACGACATAGGCATCTTGGCATTGGCTTCACTATTTTTTGGCATGATTCTTAGGTCCACTAGTACTATGACGCTTAAATTACGATGCCTTGGTGCTAGGGGTTCCTCCTTGGTGCTTTCTAGTTAAGTCCTCACTGAAGATTTGGTGCCATAATGCTAAGCTCTCTATATCCTATGCTTATTTTTGGCTACCACGGCATTGATAACTAGTGCCACTGCTTTCTCTATCTTGATCGTTCATTGTTTTGTGTCGCGATGCTAGTGAGCCAACATTTATGTTCTTTATTTTTCTATCAAAATCAAGCATATTAGAGCGTCGTGACAAAGCTTTTACAATGCCTATGTGTTGACCCTAATTTTTATTTTTTTTCTTCAAACATCTGAAATTTTTTTGCTTCAATGTAAAATGAATTATGAATAACATATTTTTTATAGAAAATAAAAAAAATGAAAGCTCAAAATATATAATATTTTTATATAAACCATGTTGATCACAATATGAGTGGATAGTGCAAGTAAATGACTTGTTTCAATCATATTTTGAGGATCAAGATAGTAGATTGAAGCAGGTAGTTATTGATAAGTTTGAAGAGCTATGCAGTAGGATGAGATGTTTGGTGTACTTCTCGGATAAAGAAACTTGAGCATACAACTGAATATGTAGGAGTTTTACCATTGAGTCATATAGATCTCAAACCGTCCACCATTGTAACTTCTAAAACTTCTATGTACATAACTTGGCCCTCTCCCATATATCCCACATAGACATTATGCTATTTATAATGGGGAGGACCACAAAGTGGCACCTTCCACTAGTTTACTATCACAGGAGAATATGTTCATGTCATATCCTATACAGCAGTACACGGTGGCAGAAGAGGAGGATGATCTTGAGCATTTAGAGGAGCAGCAACATAATCTACGAGATAGATCTCAACGTGCTCCTACCTAAATAATACCATTGGCAATAGGGGCACATATGCTTGCTTTATATTCAGCTTTTTTAATTTTTTTTCATATATCTTTGAGATGTACTCAATTTTAGTAGATATATTATTTTATGTATTATCAACTTTAGTATTAGTGGTTTTAATTTTTATTTAATATTATTTTTTTCTTATAACTCTTTTGTAAAAATTTGAGGGATGCTAAAATATTGTTCTTAATCTTTCTACTTTTTGGTGCCTTATTTTCACAAATAATTTTAAGTATTAAAAAATTAGCAGACATATATTTTTGATTTATTTTATTATATCTATATTTTTATATTTTTATTTGTTTATTATTTTATTGGATGATCTAACCGATTACCTCTTCTAATTTCTATTGTCACACAAAGAAATTTGTAAAATCTAACAATGAATTATGAGTTTTTTTTTATTGTTGATATTACCAAGAAATTATTAAGAGGCATTTATATACATAGCTCACAATTCTTATATATTTATATATCTAACACCCAAACATAAATATTTACATATATATAGCATCTAAATATTTATTATTATAATAAAAATAACACTTTTTTTAATTTTTTTTGAAGTAAAATTCATCTTTTGAAGCATAGAAAAGATAATATATTTGTAAATATTAAACTTTAGGTGTTAGATATGTAAATGCATAAGAATTGTGTGCTATGTATGTAAATTTCTCAATTATTAATTGATAATCCATTGATAATATATTAGACAAAAAAATTGATTAAATTTTTAAAAACAAAATTAGCATAATAGCATTGTTTAAAAAATTAGGAGTCAACATTATTGACTGGTCAATCATCGATAATACTTATTTATTTATTTTTTTAATTGATGTAACATTTGTTAGGTGAATATAAGCTTTAGATTCTTAAGATTAAATGCTATGAATGTAATTCTTTCTTAATTTTTATTATTATAAAATTTTATGATATTCTCATTAAAATTTAGCTTTGATGGATCTCAATAATTATTATAGGGTTTAGGAGTCAAAATTTATGTTTTAGAAATTTTTAAAATTAATTTTGATAAAACTTTATCAAAATAATTATTTTACAATACTTTTTTTATATTTTGGTGTTCAAATTAAAAAAAATACAATCATGTCAAAGGATTTTAAAAAATAATAGTACATGCTTTATTTTAAAAATAAAGCATTCTAAATATATTTAAAATTATTTTTTAATGTTAATATGACCTTAAAAAATTTTTATGAGTGTATGCTCATAAATGTTATAAACTTAAATTTTTGATATTTTACTTCTATTGATTATTTATAAAGGTTAATATGAATTTTATTTTATTTAAAGATATGATTTATTTTTTGTCAAATTTTTAAAAAGAGTTTTAAGAAGAAATGATTGGGTGGGTGAGTCGTTTCGAGTTTGGCTGATGTTGTGGCTGGCGTCCAGATTTGAGGGTGATTGTAGTTTGCCCTATTCGAGGTCGGAGGAGTTCATGACGATGAGCATGGAGGTCGGATTGGGTGGGAGAGATGAGATCGTCGGGTGGGAAAGGAAGAGTTAGACTGAGTCGTCACTGGTGGTGGTGTGATCGGTTGAAGTTGATGTCTAGATATTACTTAGAGATTTCAAGCTAGTTTTTTTGAGCGAGGTCTAGCTCTGATTTTGAGGAGGTTGATGAGCAATATTATAGATGAATTTTGAGATGTTTTATGAGGCCAAGGCCAGCACTTTGCTCTTTCTATCATTGATGTCAACTCATCTGAAACATGAAATCATGTACTTTCCATTGCATATCTACATCATCTATTATCCATCTCTTTTGCCTTTAATTATAAAAATGATAATAAATGAGAGAACTTTGTCATTAACTAGGCCTAGTCATTGGTCTGATACAGAGGATTTTGATTCACGCTAAGCAGATTGTGAAGTATACGATGGTATATAGAAGGTGATAACATTTATTATATATAATTAGAATGTAATAAAAGATTCATTAATTTAAATATATAATTAAATTTTTGAATACTTAAATAAGAGATCCTCAATCAAATCATTCTTTAAAATTTAAAGATGAGAGCAGAAAATAAACAAATAAAAATATTAAAGCTGTTGTATAAAGGGAGAAAAGTTTAAGCTGCATCCAAAACAAGTTTAATTCTAGCATCAAGAAAAAATTTACTGAAAAAAAAAAAAGAAAATTACAGATTGTAGATCCATCAAGCAGAGCAGGTGGCTCTGCAATAACATCCAGAGAGGGACGAAGCTCCTCCTTCGTGTAGTTTTCACAACGAATTATATATAGCTAACAAACAGCTGGGCTATTCTTCAGCGTTCCTACGCGATTTTTAGCGGTGAAGATAACGTTGTTTGAAGAACCTGAGCTGGCCACTCTTCAGCCGAGACTATGAACGTCATCTCTCTCCACTCCAGTCTCATTAGTCCTTCTATCAAAGAACAAGAACAAGTAAAGCGCAATGACGACGATGCCGATTGATGCCGACACCATCCCAATGCCGATGTAGGCCAGCTGCAGGGCAAGGCAGACGCAGATGAAGCATGTCAACCCCACAAAAAAGAGACTAAAATATATTAATCTTGTTTGCACCCACCCTACAGCTGGACTCCCCTCCATTAGAACTGAATAGAAGGACAAGCAAAGACTTGTAGTAATACCAAGGCAAATCACGATAAGGTAAGTTGTGTAGATGGCGCGATGGGTGGCTGCTGAGTTAAGAGAGTTAATTAAAAGAGTTATCAGGATTCCAAAGCTGCCGAGGCCCATGGTGTGCACAATCTTATAGATTTTTTTCCAGTTTGGCTTACCATCATTGTGGCTGGCGACAGGGTTTGAGGACGGTTGAAGGTTGCCCAATTCGAGGCTGGAGAAGTTCACGGCGGAGAGGATGGAGCGATCGGTTTGTGTGGGTGAGACCAGATCGCCATGTGGGGAAGGAGGAGTAGTGGCGGCAGTGGTTGCTGCTAATGTTGGTAATCGGTTGAAGCAGATGACCTGGAGGCTATAAATGAAGGGGATGAAGATGGTGTGTAGCCTAGACATTACTGAGAGAGTAGGGGGTGATGGGTCGAGATAGAAGTTGAATGACGTTTTTACAGGAGTTTGGAGGTTTGGGGCAAAATTTTAAAAATAGGCACATTTTTAATCGTAATTAGTAATTTAAGCATCAAAAATTTTTTTATGAAAATAAATCGTCGTCAATGACGGACTCGTAATCTGAGTACGTCGGCGTCAGTCGTCCGTCAAACAGATGACTCACGGAATTTAATTTTTTTTTCCATAGTTTTAGGAAGCACGGGGGAGAGAGAGAAAGTGAGAGAGCGGTTTTATTAATTTTTTTAATTAATATAATTATTTAAAATATTTAAAATATATAATTTAAAAATATTTTTTATAAAATATTTAATAACTAAATATTTATATATTTAGTTATTAATATTTATTTATATATATAATTAAATATATAATTTAAAAATATTTTAATTATATATATAAATTTATAAATTTTTAATAATTTTTTATTAATTAATATAATTATTTAAAAATATAATTTTTATTAATTTTTTAATATATAATTTAAAAATATTTAAAATATATAAATAAATAATTTTTAATAAATAAATAAAGAAAGGAATAAATTATATAAATATTTTATAAATTATATAAATAAAGTAATTATATATATATATATTTATTTAGTTATTTATATATCTAAGTTATATAAATATTTTAAGTTATATAAATAATTTAAAAATATTTAAAATATATAAATAAATTGATATGACTCTCAAATACCACTAGTCAAAACACAAATCTTGATGTCGAAAGCGATATGATTTTGAGTCAAAACCGATCAAGATCAAGCACTTATAAAATCATAATCTTTGGATCAATTAAATCCCAAAACACTCAAATGTAGAGTGTCAAATCGATGTGATGAGGGATCTAACGAAAAGATCTCATAATTGACTTCATTTGGGCATCCAAATGCTCAAAATATATCAAATGATCAAAGGAATCATAAATGTCCGATCAGGGAGTGAGAATTTTAAGAATTTATCCTCCCATCTAAATAGTCATTCCTCACATGAGGTAAGAAATGAAATGGGAGAAGAAGAAGAGAAAGCAAGTTAAGAAAGAGAGAAGAAAAAGAGGAAGAGTCAAGAAAAAGAAGAAAAGGAAGAGCAGAAGAAGAAGAGGAAGAGTCAGCAAGGAAGAAGAGGAAGAGTCAAGCAAGGAGGAAAAGGAAGAGTCAAGAAGAAAGGAAGAGTCAAGGAGGAAGAAGAGGAAAGCAAGTGAGGAGAGGAAGAGAGCTCTAAGCTTAAGATCCTCAAGCAAGATCGAAAGCAAGATTGACTTCGCCATCAACCACAAAGCCGTCACTAATGTACTGTATTCCCACCGGTTATATCTATCGAATAATTACAAATATCATACATATATTCCTCTCTCATATGCAATTTTGTAATCGAAAGACTTTGTACTAAATAGACATAAGAAGCTTTACTGAGGCCCCTTTTTTTTTAAAATAGATCTCATTTTTTAATTACTATTTGAATTTAAGCGTAAACTTTCACTCTATGATGGTTTTAAGACACAAACATAAATAATTAGTTATTTATATATATATATATTTATTTAAAATATATAATTAGTTAAATAAATAAATAAAAAATTTTAAATTATATAAATATTTAGTTATTTATATATTTATAAAATATTTAGTTATTTATATATTTATAAAATATTTAGTTATTTATATATATATTTATTTATTTATTATATATTTATTCCTTTCTTTATTTATTTATTAAAAATTATTTATTTATTTATTTTTTTATATTTTTATATTTTTTATATTTTTTTGTTATTATTATTATAGACTTATATATATAATTAAAAATATTTTATAAAAATTATTTTTAAATTATATATTTTAAATATTTAAAATAATTATTTATTTATATATTTTAAATATTTTAAATTATTTATATAACTTAAAAATATTTACATAATTTAAATATATAAATAACTGAATAAATTTATAAATATATATATACATATATATAATTACTTTATTTATATAATTTATAAAATATTTATATAATTTATCTCTTTCTTTCTTTATTTATTAAAAATTATTTATTTATATATTCTAAATATTTTTAAATTATTTATATAACTTAAAAAATATATAATTTAAATATATAAATAACTAAATAAATTTATATATATATCATATATATATATATATATATATATATATATATATATATATATATATATATATATATATATATATATATATATATATAATTACTTTATTTATATAATTTATAAAATATTTATATAATTTATTCCTTTCTTTATTTATTTATTAAGGATTATTTATTTATATATTTTAAATATTTTAAATTATATATTAACAAAATTAATAAAAATTATATATTTTAAATAATTATATTAATTAAAATAATTATTAAATAAATTTATAAATTTATATATATAATTAAAAATATTTTAAATTATATATTTAATTATATATATATAAATAAATAAATTAATAACTAAATATATAAATATATAGTTATTAAATATTTTGTAAAAAATATTTTTAAATTATATATTTTAAATATTTTAAATAATTATATTTATTAAAAAAAGTAATAAAACCGCTCTCTCTCTCTCCCCGTGCTTCCTTAACCACGGAAAAAAAAATTAAATTCCATCAAATATCTGTTGACGACGATGTAAACGTTGCTGAAACCGTCGTATCTGACGATTAAACCTATTTTCATAAAAAAAAAATTTTGATGCCTAAATTGTTAATTACAATTAAAAATATGTCTATTTTTAAAATTTTGCCGAGGTTGGGCATCGAATGAATAGTTATGGTAGTAGTTGGAATGAAAAGATAATTTAGGATATTTTAAAGCACAATAGTCTTTCTTTTGTTTTATTCTTTAAATTTTCCTACGTTGAGATAAGAAATCCTTCCTACGTTGAGATAAGAAATCCCGCCGAAGTTTCTTGCTTCTATCAAATGTCCAATTGTAGACATCACAAAAAAATGCATAAATAAAAATTTTTAAGTAGTAAAAATAATTTATTAGAATTTAAAAATAAATAGTTTTTATTAATTTTTAAAATATTTAAATATTTTATTCTTTAATGCTAAGAAGCTGATTGATTGGTTAAAAAAAAGAATGCAGTATAAAAGAAAATTAAAATAAAAGAAATATAATGTATTTAAAATACTTTATAGTACAATTTTAGAATACACTCACTTTTTGAAAAAGAGCTAAAAATCATCAATAAGCTTATTTATTGCTTATTAGAGATATAAATAAATATAAACTTATTGAATATGATCCAAAGTTTAATTCAAAGGTGATAATATTTTGATGTTAAGATGGATTATAAGAGTGATTTATCTTATGAGAATGCATGGTAATATTATGATTAACTAATCACTAATTCAAAACTAATCACAAGTGAATGAATTATCATTTGGTGTTCATGGCTTAATTGAATTTTAACAAAATAAGAATGAAGAACCCAATCATCATTGATAATAAAATAATAAAGTTTGTTTACAATGGTGGAATCATGTTTTTACTAGGACTAATACAATTTAATAATAATTACTATTTTAGCAAGGTTTAATACCATTATTGTTAAAGTTCTTGATAAATATAGCTTAAAAATATTTCTTTGAGAGACACATCATCACATTGAATGTGAAATCTATTTTATCAAAGAAGATTAAGGAAGTGTTGTGCAAGTGCTTGATTAAGACTCAAAATGTTAGTGGTTTATCCCATTATCTAATTTGAATAAATTATCCTTGATAGTAATTTCTTTGGTGAGGTTAATGTACATAAAAAGCACATGCATTAGTAGAAAGAATAATGTTATGGGTCTTTTGTGTGAATATACATTAACTACAACACGTTTGGCCTCTATGCTTGATACATCAGTTGAGTCGAGCTCAAAATCCAAATTCGACGGACTTTTGATGTAACAGCTCGCAAATTGAAGCTGAGATACACCAAATATCGTCGAAATCAGTCGAAACGACCTCCAATCGATGAACGAACTTCGTCATTGCATTCAGAACATCAAAATTGCTTAGAATATAAATATTGTATAATCTAACGATCAATCAGCGATCAATTTTATTATCCTTACAGCGTATCGAGTGAAGCATGGCGATGCCCAAATCGTTAGTAAAATTGATCAGTTGTTAGTGTCAAAATGATAAAATCTATCAAATAAAATTATTCACACTCAATTGATTCTACGCCAAATATCAGGCAAAATGTCGGCGGAACAAGTTTATTTGAGAATTGAGTGATTCGGCACTTCAGGCAACGATCTCCGATAGCAAAGCAGTTGCGTCATTGCATCTGGAATATTAGAATAACTTATGATTAATATATATATATATTAACTATAAATTAGCAATGTCTTAAGAAATGAAAGGGGTCTAATATAATTGCCTCATGATTAATAGTTAATTAGGTTTAAGGGATTTAATTAATTACTTTTAAGGTTTTCTTGCACATATAAGTTAACTATAATTTCATTTGATTTTTTTACACTATTAAACATCTAAAGGTCTACCCAAGATTGATTAAAGGTGATTAGATGTGAATTGAATTTTAGATTGAGTTAATTAAGCTCATTAATCCATTTGGTTAAACTTTAAGCATCTTCAATTAATGAAATTAACTCAAGGAAAGAGATCAAAGAGGCCTTAATCTCAATCCCTAAGTCCTACATTTGGTCAGCTCTAATTTTATCTTTATGATTAATTAATTTAAGAAATTAATTACTCATTAATCAATAATTAATTTGATTCCAAAAGAAGAGAAAATGAATTAGGAAAAATATCTCAATCACATTCCTAAGCTCCCTTACTGTTCAACGTAATGTGCATAAATAATTAATTAAGCTACTATTCATTCACTAAATATCACTAATTAAATTAAGAAAGTGATTAAGGCTTAATCAATTAATTTTTTTAATTAAGCAACCAATAAAATCCCAGCAAAATAGGGAGATAGAGGTCATTCTCCTAAACATACACATAAAATTTGAGATTAATTGGGTAATTAATTAAAAAGTAATTAAGCTAATTAGATTTTCAATTAAACCTTAATTAAACCAATATTATCAATTAATAATAATTTTTCTAGATTCTACTCTGAAATATCTTCAAAATGAGCCATATTTTATATTTTTTAAATTTTTCTAGAATTAATTATGATTTTCTAAAGTTTCAACCTTTAAAATAGATTATTTAAGCTTAATTAAAGCCTTAATCTCGTTGGGCCACGTTGCGGCTGACGCGTCGCACTTTCCACATGGCACGACAGGATTGGCTATTTAAGTTATCACATTCACTGCTAACTCGAATTGCAGCGGACGAGCTAACTCCATGGATCGTCCGATTTAAGATCGGCGACCTGATCGATCGCGGTTTAGGAAAGAAATTGGGGGATCTAACATGGGATTAGATCATGATCGTCCACTCCAATCACGTAGAACAGACAGTTTGTGATCCGCCCTATTTGCGAGCGATGAAAGATGGATGCCAATCTTTTCCTGTTGATCAGCTCACTCGCTGGCTCAGTTGCCTCCAAATCGATCCCACCTTCAAGGTGGGGACGCATCCAACTAAAATGCATAACATTCGAATTTGATTCACAAAAGACGAAATGATTTTTCATACAAGGCTCGATTTTGCAAACTTTCCTCACTAGAGTTAATGTTCGGCGGTGGAATTGACAAAGATAGCTTCACCTAGTTGAGGCGAGACCTTGTTAAGAAGCTTAGGGTTTTATTTGGTGTAGAGCTCTCGATCGATCAAGCAACGCACGTAGGAGCCTCAGCTTCGATTGAACTCTAGTCTTTAGTGATTGGGTAGGCTTAGAGATTATTCGGTTGGCCTCGACGAAGTAAGAGGATGGTGTGGGTGCAATGAATTTGTATTTGATCAAGCAAAGGAGAAGTATTGCTCGAAAGGAGGTTGTCCTATTTTGGATTTACACACTGAGAGCAATGGCCAATCGAGGGAGGCTTGGGATGCTCTAGGAAGCTCTGAGGGATTTTGAAATCAGTTAGGAAACTCAGAGAGTGCGAATGGTAAAGAATCCCGCTCAAATTGAAGGGGTATACCCATAAGTTGCACTTGAAGGACAAACGGGATTCATCCCTAAAAAGTCATTGAGTCACTGTTGTCGGGTCATCAGAGGGGTCGCTGTCATCTCCATATGGCATGCTAAGAGTGGAGGAAGTGGTGGCAGGAGTCTCAAGGCTTGATATGGGAAGATTGTGTGCTGATTTTCCTTCCTTGCATCCATTAGGTTCAGCCATGAAAGGGGGGCTTACTTCCCTTGGTCCATGGCAATTGCTAGGTGGCTTAGATTGGGCTAGAGTTTAGTAATTCCTCATTTGGCAAGTGGAGGGCTATCATGGGAGAGGCAAAGTGGACTTTACCTCTTATGGAAAGAATCCTATGCAAATGAGCTTGTCCAATGATCAATTCCCTTGGGTTGGGTCCCACATGGACTTGGACTGGTTTGGAGCTGACCTAGGGTCCATTTAGTCAGGTTAGGTCAACCACCAAGGTTCCATAATGTGATTTTTGGTGATTTGGCTTCATATGGCCAAAATGAGTTTATTTGGGTTAGGTTGGGTTGGATTGACCAGTTGGTCAAATTGGATCAAACCAAGACTTGTGTTAGGTTCATATGATGATTTGAGATATTTTGGTTAAATTGGTTTTGATTAATTTGGCTTAGGTTTGATTTTGGCTCATTTGGATTCAAATATGTCAAATGGGCTAAGTTGACCAATTTGACTAATTTGATCAAATTGGGTTGGGTTAAGGATTAGTTCATGTTCAGTTGGTTAATTCAAAAATGATTGTAGACTTTTGTTTGGTTCAATTTGGATTTAATTTGGATTTTGGCCAATTTGACCCTTTAGATCAATTTGGGCTAGATGGGTCAAGTTGACCAATTGGTCAAATTAGGCTCAGTCATGGCTTTGGTCAAGTTCAATAAGTGATTTGGAATGAATTTGAGCCATTGGTTGCAACCAATTTAGATCAAATCATGATTTGACCCATTTTGGCTTTTTAAGCCAATTTGGGTCAACTTAGGTCAAATGGCCAATTGGACTTGGTTTGGCTCAATTGAGGGTTTGGTCATGTTCAATCATTGATTATTAGTGGGTTTAAGTTGTTGGCTTCAATCAATTTGGTATATGGTAGGTTTTGGCTAGTTTGGATTTTATTTGGGCTAAAGGTTGACTTAGTCAACGAGCTAGGTTGACTTGGTTTGACCTTATTCAAGATAATTGATTAACCCAGGATGATTGTTGATCATGATATGGGGTTTGGATGGGCTTAGTTCAATCCAATTTGGATTGAATTAGAACTTGGCTCAAAAAGGTCTTTTAGGTCACTTTGGGTCAAGTGGGCCTAAGTGGGTCAATTGGCTTGATCATGGCTTGATTCAAGTTTAATTGAACTCACATATGGACTTAGGATGGAAATATAAACCCAATTACAAGTAGTTTGAAGTTAAATGGATTTTGGTTCATATGACAATTTCAAGTCAAAAGAGGTCAACATAGGTTTGACTTGGGTTGACTTGGATTTGGATTGATAATTATAGTTTGTGTTTATATTTGGATCAATGATTGAAGGAGTGATTGAATCATGAAGAAATCTGTAAGTTTTGAGTTGATTTGGATATCATTTAGCCAAGTTCAAAAAATTGGCTAAAAGGGCTAAAATTGAGAATTTGATTTGATTTGGGTTTGGTTTTGGCCATTTGGATTTATATTTCATTTATATTTGTGAATATAAATGAAGATATAAATTATTCATGAGAAAACCACTTGAGTTTGGAGTGACTTGGAAGCAAATTTGACCATATTAAGGGATGTAGGTAAAAAGGGCTTAAGTAGGGAATTGATTTGATTTGGTTTAATTTGAATGGTTTGAATTTAGATTTCATTTATATTTGTGAATATAAATGAAGGAACGATTGATTTATAAAGAAATCAATTGAGTTTGATTTGGTTTGAAGGAGGTTTTGGCTAAGCATATGAAGATGGTTTATATGGCTTAAGAAAGGTTCTTGGTTTGGTTTGATTTAGTTTGATTTGATTTGAATGGTTTGAATTTAGATTTCATTTATATTTGTGAATATAAATGAAGAGATGATTGATTTATAAAGAAATAAACCAAATTTGATTTGGTTTGAAGGAGGTTTTGCCTAAGCATATGAAGATGGTTCATATGGTTTAGAAAGAGGTTTTAGACTTTGAATTCAATCATGGGTTTCAATCATTTTCAGTTGATTTGATTTATGATTTGGGTTGGGATTTGATTTGAGATTGGATTTATGATCTTGAGAAAATCAATTGAATTGGGGTTGATTTGAATTTGGTTAAGGTTAAGTCCATAAGATAGAATCAAAGGGCTTAGGAAAGGATTTGGAATTTGAATTTAATCATTGGTTTCAATCATTTGATTTAGGATTGGATTTATGATCTTGGATTTGAATTTGAGATTTTTTTTGGGAGAAGGAAGCAAGGATTGAGTTTAAGGCTATAGGGTAGGCAAGTCTTCCTAAATCCCTAAGGCATAACCTATTCCTCTAGCTATCTCTTTTAAGTCTCTAGGCTTAGGTTAAGTGTTCACCTAATCACTAGAAGTGTTTAAGACTAAGGAACTCTTAGTGTCTACAAGTGTCCTAGATCAATGATGAGGAAGTTGAGAGATCACTCCCAAAAGTGAGGTCAACAATGATGTGATAATATACAATATTTCTTTAAGGGGTTTCTAAATCTTTTATTATCTTAGTTAAGAACCTAGGCTTTAAAATGAGGTTATGAGTTATAGTTAAATTTAGTTATGAGTTATTTATGAGGATAAAATTAATTTTATCCTAAAACTTATTACCCAGCCACACATAATTATCACACTTTAAAATATTTTAAAGAATAAAAGGTGGCGTGTTATCCATATAGTTATTATATACAATTGAATCGTATAATTAAAATAAATGTTATGGGGTCTTCAATCATTTGTCCTTTTTTTCCTTCTTTGGATTAATTTGTTCAAACAGGCCTCCCAAGTCTTTTCCTTCTAGTCTTGCCCATTGTAAAAATCGTAGCACTAATCTTAATCCTTATTACAAAAAAATACATATTTATAAAAAATAAAGTCTAACTACACCTGCAAAATAGATGTTAGCTAAACAAACATACAGGCAAAGTAATTATATTTCACATATTTGGACTTTGCACCCTGTACTTGGGTAACCAAACCACATGTACTAATTAGATTATGCTTAGGGGCATAAGCGGCACTTGTAAGCGAGAACATTTAAGTTTATTTATTATTACAGTGGCTCCTTTAGCATAATCCCCTGCATAAGACATCATTAGACTACTAACGTTCTAACTTCCAGTCTATGCACAAATAATCCTAACATCTAGTCTGAAAATATTATATCATAAAATAAAACACATTATCATAACACACACCGCCCTAACTTGACAATAGAATTGGTGACTTAGCATTCTAATATGTGTGCTAAGGCTTAGTGTGGTGTGTCTTAATTAGACTTTAGAAGTATGATTGTCTAAAGTTTTAAGATTGTTTAAATTAACCATTATGGGTTGGTTTCACTTCAAATCTTTTAATGGATTGATCAATTTTAATTTACACTTTCTTGTTTCATTCGATGCTTACTTAATATCTAATTATTATGAAGAGAAGAAAGAGGTTTGACCCCCATCCTACCCTAAGTTATTTTCTAAAGGATATATACTACTATGACTTTGGTTTCTTTTCTGAACAATTTATAAATATTTTATTAAGCCTAATGTTAGATTAATTTTAAGGAATCTTATTCAAACAGTGGAGACTTTGTCAATCACTTGCCTTCATAAAGTCTTTTTAGTGAGTACTTTATCCAGTACCAGCTTCCCATAAAGGCTTCCTCATAGGTATTCCTTTTAAGAGGTAGAATCCATGTTCAATTTTGACATATCATATTGTTGTTGTTGTGTTAGACGCTTAACCTATGTTGAAGATGTCTTAACTCTCATCGTTATTTTGAGTTTTACTCGATGACGTTAACCTATGTGAAAGAGATTAAATATTTTGATTATTCTAAGGTTGTTTATCAGTGTATTATTTGATGACGTTAACCTATAGAGATAAGGTCAAATCAAGGCAGTCATTTGAGATTGTATCTCTTTAATCTTTGTCTTATAATATAAAGATAATAATTTTTCAAGCTATTTTCTTCTCAATGTTGAATTATCCTCTAACTTTGACTTATTTCTTGGTAATCAAGATGTCGAAATATGATCTTTGAAATTAAGAGTGCCCCCCATGAATCTTCATTCTTCTTATGTGTTCCTCCCACCATAGATGGTTCTCTCAACATGAAGTCAAATTTTCAATATAAGATATAAAGTGAATATTTCTCACGCGGAGTCAAATTATTATGTAAAAACTCTTGTGAAAAAATAAAACTTTAGCTTGTATGAAAATATAACACACAGATAGTTGAAAAAAGAATAATAAACTCTAAAAATTTTAAGTGAAAACTGAAAGAGGAAAGAATCTGACTTAGAAAAATGCTCTACTATATGTCTACTTTGAAATACAAAGTTTAAGTTTAATATAATTAATAAGATTGTATCTGAATGGTAGTTATTAAATGGCAGGTGGTGGACAATACGCGATCAAGATAATCTGGTGGTAATGACGAACTTAAACTTCTCTTCTCATAGCTTTCCATGAAGTTTGCATCTAACTCCCTCCTCTCCCCATGATAAGAATGAGGTCCTAATTATAAGATTATAAGAGGGGCATTTTGGTCATTGTAGCCAAAATCCCAAAACACTCTATCGAATGGTTTATATTGATTCATTTTATCATAGATAATTTTTTTTGGTGATTTGACCATTCAAACGACCTTCGATTTGAGTGATCTTAGACTTGTTAGATTCGTTTTATCGAGCCGCTCAATTCGACTATAAGCACATCAAATTTGGAAGCCATTTGATCATCGCAAGATTTCAAGTTTTCTATTGATCTCTGGGCTCTAGATGTTATTGATCATCTCACTCAGCTTAATTTATACATATTTAACTTGATATGATTGATTTATAAATTTTAAAATGATATATCAATTTTAATTTATTTAACTAAAAATTCTTAATTTAATTGATTTTATAGTTTAAATAATGATTGAAAGGTTATTATTAAATTGATTAATTTAATTTTTTGTTAATTTAATTGGTTACTAATTAATGATTAATTAATATATTATCAAGTTAATTATAATTTAATAAATATAATTATTATTGTTGTAAGTTTGATAGTTAATTAATTCTTGATAAATCAACTAAAATTAAATAAATAATTATAGTTTAATTTATTTGATCTCATTATTTTTATTTGTTTGTATACTAGTACTTTATGATTAAGAAAAATTTTTATAGTATATATTTAATTTCATGTAATATTGAGAAAAAAATATGATAAATCATAGTGATATCGATTCTTATATTATTTGTGCCCCCAATGAAAAATGAAAAAATGAGTTTGCCTCCACCTCAAAATTATGATGGCAGGAATTCCGTTTATTTTTTATTTTTTTATTTTGTGGATTTATATACATACCCCTCAAAATTTTCAATATTACATTTTTACATATAAATTATAAATATTAGACTCATACCACACAAAACTATGGCTGCAAATGAACCGAGCGTTCCACAAGCTACTGTGGCTGATTGAATTCGTTTTCATATTCATTTCGATTAACTAATCAAACAAGCTCAACACTTTCAAATACTGACTAAACGATATGAACAAGTGAACATTTGTCGCTCGTTCATATATTCTCTTAATATTATCATTTAAAGTCGGAACAAAGCTCGCCATGAACCTCGATTATACTGATTACCTCGATTGTTTGTGAACAGTATTGTTCAAATTATTATTATTTTTAGGCTTAATAAGCATTAATTGATGCAGCTCATATATATTTCTCAACAAGCTGCTCGTGAACAAGCTCGATTAAGAACTGATTAAAACTCGTTTATTTTATTAATCGTTGGTCGCTAACAAAAACAAGCTCATGCTTGAACACTATTTTTAAAAGTTCGAATCGAGCTCGAACTCAATAATATTAAATAAGCTCAAATTTAAACACATGCATACTTGATTCAGCTTCATTCGATTGCAGCCCTACACAAAACATTCATATAAAACAAAATAAACACAATCCCGCTGTTAAATCTCTAACCCCATCACTCTTAACCGAGGTAGCTCCTGAAATGGCAATACTGAGCTTTCCGCTCCCATTTCGCTGGTGCGGCCCCAAAATCCCCTCTGCCACCTTCGCTAATCGTTATACTTTTCCCACTTGTTCCTTCAATAGTGAGCTCATTTCATTCAATTACTTCGAAAATGAGATTTGACATTAGGAGTGTGCATTCGGTCAGATTGGATGGATTGGTTTTTTAATTTGCTAATTCGTTCGGTTTGAAATTCAAAATCTAAAAATCCGATCCATATAAGATTTAATATAATCCGAACCAATCCAATCCAAAAAAAAGTTTGGATTTTCGATTCGGTTTTTAAAAAATTGAAAATAATTAAAATCCAAAACCTGTTATGTAAATTTATGAATATTCTGTTATGGATTCCACGGTTTCCACGGTTCCACCTATAAGCGATTTAATTCAAATCCAAATGGACCAAAACCTGCAAGGAGAAATCCGTTTTGGGGTACAGGTAGATTTCTGATTGAAAGACTTTGTATTTAATAAAAAATAAATATTAAATATATTGCTTAAAGGGCACTAATTAACTCCTATTATTAGGCGGGCTGCAGCTTTCTATAAAGCCAATTATAAGTTATTAATATTAAAAAGAATTTAATATATAATCATACTGATAGAATAGATAATAATATTAAATCCAATCAGTAAAAGCTGCATTAGATCACAATAAAATTTTTTGAAAAACAATAGAAAAATTGTTTGTCAAACATTAAAATTCTTTTAAGAAATTACAACCACATAGCAAAAGATTCATATACATGCAATTTAAAAACTAACATGAAATCTTAGTCAATATGAATGTCTATACTCATTAAGTACCTTATCTTATAATGACGGCTAGAAAATTCTTGATACCATTTTTAATAACAGAACACATTTGCCATTAATCTAATAAAACTTATATGCTAACAAAAAGAAAATTTTCAATGTAATTTATTCATAAACATTCCACATTTAAAAAGGATTATAATTACATATCGTATAATTTGAAGTGATCGATTGTTCGCGTGAAAGAGTTCCATTATAACCGAAAAGTGTCATTTTACCTTTGCATATTTCTTTATCAACTCAAATGATGAGCGTCGAAGAAATTTAATCTACAAAACACGATATAAGTTATTGAACGATAAATAATATTAAAAGATCTAAAGAGGTGGAAAACAATAAACATAAAAAAACATAAATATAAATATAAGAACTTTTTTAAGAAAAAATCGACTGAAGCTTACCAGGTACTCATAGTTTGATTAATGGCTGAAATACTAAGCGGTTGCTCATACTAACTCTACAAATATTCTTTGTGGCAATTTGATCAAGGGTGACATCTTTTATTATGATTAGAAACAGGAGATTAAACAAAAGAGAGACTAAAAAATGAAAGTAAAATTCAAAAGAAAAGAAAGACTCAGGCTCAGTCAAAAAATTACTAAGAGCAACAGAATATGCGACATCAAACTCATTGGAGGGTTACAATCACATATAATGCTACTATAGTAAATGAAATATAACATCAAAGCCATCATTGTAAAGCGCCAAACATCCCTCGTGCCTGCATTCGAAAGTCAAAGAATGACATCGATTCAATTAAATGTTACCTCACTCATATTCATAATTCGATGAAGCATCCACGACCTCATCAAGTTACTATTATTCTATAGGAACCAACTGCAACAGCCAACAAATCCAACAAAACCACCACCAAGGTAGCAGGAAAAACACCAAATCCAGCACCACCAAAGGCAAATATCGAGGAAGGGACAATAAAATAAATAAGACAGATTCAATACCAATAGCCAACTTAAATCCCAAGACACCAAGTCAGTGCACAAGCATCCAAGGCAAGATAGCATCCAATCCCAAGTCACCAAGCCAGAGAGAGCCACTAGTCCTCGAAAACACTAGGCCAATCCGGTCGAGGAGCAATCGACAAAACGGTAGGCATAGACAAAAAATAATCACAACCATCTCCTCCAGTTAACAAAAACCCAAGTCTGGAAGAAAAAAGAACCACAAAACAACTGTCCTCATACCAATCAATTGATAAAACAACCAACAAAAAGAAAACACCAACCCAAACCACAAAAATAACCAAAAAGAATTGAAAAAAATCAAAGCTAAGAAAATCATAAAGAGACCAATAGTTGCCACTCAACAACCAACCACAACAGCAGAAGTTCCAATTCAGTAAAGAGAGCAGCCAACCAAAACAAAGGTTAACCCAATATGGAGCCCAAAATAGAGGGAAAGAACAACAACAGGCATAGCCATAACCCACCTAGAGATCTCCAAAAACCAAGAAACAAAATTGGTAGTCACTGTGAGACAAAAAACCAAAGTATAAAATGCCAAAGAGAACCACCCAAACACAAGCAGCAAATCAACGAGGAAAGGAATAAGGCCAGAGGGAAATAAAGCCCCTTCCAAACCCTATAAAGTAGACAATCACTACAAAAGAGAAAACAGGAGGGCAACAACTAGAATAAAGCCTACAAATGCTCAACGTTTTAAAAAGAGGGGCACTAGATGTATGGCTGAAACATTACAGGAAAAAAAAATCCAAATCTCATATTGATTTTCAAAAAGTCACAACACAGTGAACAGTGAACACACCAACCCGACCACTCGTGAGGCCGTGATAAAAATATAATTGCTGAATAGTGAACACACCAACTCGGGTCACAACACACTAAACACAGTGAGCAGCATTTCAAAACACACCCACCGGCTTTAGCTTACTTGCAACCGGCTCATAAGTCACAACACAAAGTAGGCAAGTATCATCATTTCAAAATAAAAAACTCCATAGTCCATAGATATCAATTAATTAAAATAAGATCAATGCAAAATGAAATTGAGAACTTCATTGTCTATGAGACTATGACACACTTTAGACTGAACCCATTATCGTTAAACATAAAAATAGAGAGCCAATCCAATCTATATTATTGAACAGTGTTTTACCATATGCCATCTAGTAATTACCAAGCAATAAAAAAATATAAATCATAAAAGAATCTACCAAAATGTATCATTTCAGTATAACATGTACTGATGTATATGAGTATATCTGTATGACTGTAGTCTGTATTTGTATCTGTATGACTGTATCATCTCAATACTTTACAAAAAGTTTGGATCATCTATAACCTTCAATAGATCTGAAAGAAAAAGTATTAATGCATAATATAGTATGGTAGTGATGTATGGCTGGAAAAATAAAGTGTCGTAAGTAATTGGAAAAGTCTAAAAGATATAACAATACCTTTATCAAATTTATCAATATCACAAATGTTCTCCTCAACATTGACTGGCTCACTTGTCCACTTTGCTCTCATCAAATCTTGAGCATAAATAAGAGCTTGTACTATTTTTGGAGATAAAGAGCTCCTAAAAGCATCTAGAACATGACCACCAGTATTAAAAGTAGACTTAGAAGCTACAGTTGATATAGGAACAACCAAAATATCTCTAGCCATTTAAGATAAGATGGGAAACCTTTGAGCATTAACCTTCCACCATGTTAAAATGTTAAAGTTATCTTGCATAACTTTAGAGTCTTCAGCCAAGTATTTATCTAAGTCTATTTTACTCTCAAGATCATCTCTCCCATAATTATGCCGCTTGAACTTCTCAACTATCATGTACTTTCTCCCCCCATCCCTTGGATCATGATGGCTTTCAACAATATTTTGTCTTATCTCAGAAGTAATTTTAGCTCTATTTTTGTTAACTAATTTCATCTTATAATCATAGAATATATCGTAACAGCTAGACCTTATTGCTCGTGCTAAATTAGTCCCCTCCAAGCCAGAATACCTCCACTACAACAAATTCAATATATCTAAGTTTGAACCTGGGATCAAGTACAACTGCAAGATAAATATTCATATTCATTTTATCAACACATCCCCAATACTTATCAAGTTTTAATTTTATTTTCTTTGCCATGCTACTAACTTCATGATATGGGATTCCCAACTTTGAAGCACACATTGGATCTCCACAATCTTATGAAAGAATATATTTGAAGTGACATATAAGGAACCGAAAATGTGTAGAGTCAGTTCATAAAATCTTTCTAAGAATGTAACAAGTCTTCTTGCATTCTCCCAATCATCATCACATGGAACTCCACCTCCACCATGATTTGCATCCACTTCCTTCTCCAACTCTATTCTAAATTGAGGATCAGCCTCTTCATATCTCTCAAAATCTTTGTGAAACTGAAGTGTTGAATTTAACATTAGATATGTAGAATTCTACATTGTAGGTACATCCAAACACAACAAGCTTTTGCTTTGTATTTTTTCGATTTCAATGCATTCTTTGAATTTTTTAAGTCTTGATGGTGAACTAATATACCTCGGGTCTTACATATTGTACCAACCTCCTTAATTCCATCTTAAACAATAAGATTTATAATATATGCACATCTCATATGTAAGAACTTACAATCAAGAACACTTCCCTCTCATTTAAAAAATTTCTTACGCAAATGATTGATAATTCCATTATTGGTAGCATTATCAACTATGATTGTAAATCTTGCATACCCCAATCAATCAAACATCTCTACCTTCGCATCTCTCTATGATTATATATGGGACAAAAATTAATGACTCTCTTATTTAGCTTCCAATCTTCATCAATATAGTGCACGGTTAGACACATGTAACTCTGAATTGATGTCCATGTGTCGGTTGTCAAGCAAACCCTTGTAATTGAATCTCATAATATTTTTTTCAAAGCATTCTTCTCATCTAAGTAAAATTCAAAGTAGTCATGAGTGAGTGTCCAACAGGAAGGTATTTTAAACATTGGGCAACATTGAGTCATAAAATATTTGAACCCATATCCTTCAACATGTTTGAATGGTAATTCATCCATAATTTACATAGCTGCTAAAGCTTTTCTAACAGCTTCTTGATCAAATCTCCAAGCTCTGAGACCTCCAGTATTTTGTTCACCTTTGCCACTAGGTTGCAATACTAGTAGAGTTTGACTTTTTTTTATGTTATGAGGATTCTTCTGACATATAGAAAGATGTGTTTGTAAAGTTGTAGTACCATTAAGCTTTGTATCACTATGATAAGTCTTTCCACAGTAGTTACATTTACTCATCTTTTCTCTATCGGAACTATTAAATTTAGTAAAATGATCCCAGACATCAGATCTTGGTTGGACCGTCTTTCTTGTTCTCTTTTCAAAAGATTACTTGCTACTTGAAGCACTTGCAACACAATGAGTATTATCTTGGTTGATAGGTATTTGATTTTGGGAAGAACCAATCATGTTAGAACTCTCTCCACAATGAGACATCTAATCAAAGTGTAATGAGATCAAGAAAGAATAAGCCAAATGAGAGTAGAAAAAAGTAATATCGAATTATTTTTATTCAAACTTCTATGAAAATCATTGCTAACATGAATATAGGCATATAGTCAGTACTCAGTAGTCTACTTTTTTTTTATCTAATCATATACGTAAATGGTAAAAATAAGCTTGCATGATTGCATCACTAGTAAAACCAAATGCATCAAACATTTCAATTTTCAAAGATACCAATCACAAAATTCCAACTTTCACTTTACCTATTACTACTTTAGGCACCACATATCATTTAGAAAATCCCAGCCTTTATAGTGTGAACTTAATGAAATTTCTAATCAACTTTATGGCATAAGCGTTCCTAAAGAAATTTCAATAATTTTGATACCACTAGAAGAAGGCATTCACCTTCATCTATATTAAATTTCAAGTCAAGAAAATATGATGAAATTTACAGAAAAAGATATTATGCCTAATTAGAGGTATAAGTGAGTTGAGCCCTCCAATAAATTTGTAATTGTTGTAAAATATTTCAAAAAGTAAAACCATCCAATAATCTGTAGCACCTGCATTCCATGCATAAGCTTGATGTGGAGCAGCCAACCAAATACACCCTTTAACATAGCTTGATAAGAAACAGCCAAAAAAAAAAAAAATACAGGCACCGAGGCACATAGGGAGATCAACAAGTTACAAGGCAGTAAACCCAAACCAAAGATGAGAGCTTAACAGGAACGATTACTTAAAAGAACATCTGATCCAAAAAGGCATAAGAATTATACATATGGTGAAAAATATATTGCCCCTAAAATGAGAAACATATTGCCTTCACTCTCTTTTGTACGCATTTGATCCAAAAAGTCACAACCCTAAAATTATACACCATTTAATCCAAAAATGACCTCAACCCACAGTGAAAAATATATTGCCTAGTCACAGGGACTGTAGAACTGAAGCTAACCAAGGCACCAAGCATCAACCAACATAACAAAACGACCTGAAAAAACAAAGTCGACGAATCGTGCATAACAAAATAATCCATTACTCCATTCGGATAAGCAATACCACAACAGAATTGGAATACCGAGGTGATAGTAAACAACTCAAGTCTCCAAAGCGAAAACACTAAACAACCATAAAAGAATCCATGAGAATCAAGACGAACTGCTACATTCTTGAATCGACAAAACCTATCAAGTCCGTGAGAATCGAGACCCTGAGAGCCGAGCCGAGAGAAAAACTTAGAAGAGAAGAAATTCAGTTTCGCTCTTTTGAGTTCGACTATAAGGATTACCATATTAGGGTTTTTGCGGATTGCCAAGAGGCAAACTCAAAGAGCAAAATGAGTGGCGCTTGTCTGCGATTCTTGAGACATCGAGTGAGAAGAGAGAATGAGAGAACAAAACATCGACAACTACAAGTGGAAAATGGAAATTGAAAATGAAGAGTCGAAGAGAAGTAGAGAACCAGCCTGCGGCCGCGGGGATTGCCTTTTCCCTTTTGCCTCCCTTAATCTCTTTTGGCCCTAGGTTTTAACTTTTAAGGATTTTCATTTTTTGCACTAGGCCACATGACGTGTCTTGTGGATGGATGGTGAAATTTATCGGTTTTGGATTATAAATTTTTAAATCAAATCCATAATCCAAAAACCGAATTTAGCTAAAATTAAATCCGAAATCCAAAATAAAATAAAAAAATCGATCCAAATTTAAAATTTCGGTTCAGTTTTAATTGGATTTTCAGTTTAAACCAAATTATGCACAGCTCTATTTGACATAGTAATATATATATATATATATATATATATATATATATATATATATATATATATATATATATATATATATATATATATATATATATACTTGCATCTGAACTATTAGTGATTGCTTAATTTAAATCACTCCAATCTCCGACAACAGTGATAAAAACTTGATCGATTACAACAATATATATAAGTGCATGTGTCGTATCAAGTAATATAGTGATGAATAGAGTATTATTCCAAGAATTTAGTTGTGTTTAATTATATTAAGTTAATTACTAGTCCTTTCTAAATTTTAATTTTTATTTAACTAGGTTAAATTTTAAAATCAAACTATATTATTATTTTAGAAAGAAAATTTTTATCATTTTTATATAAAATTAAAGTGTTATTTTTGATAAGTAAAATAATATTATGAATTTATGCAATTTAGATGTTTATCTAGATTAAATTAAGAATTAACTTCTAGCATAAAGTGTTTGTCAAGAGCATAAATATTATATCGTTTATGCTTAGATCAATATAATCAAACTAGTCCCTAGAACCATTTTTTTGCCTACTCCTAATTAAATATTTACTGATTGTGTTTTCTCTATTTCCTTTGAAATGATAGCGAATCCTAAAAATAAGCATATTATAGAAACTTATTTAGTACTCCATTTTTTTCTCCCTACTATTGCTCAAGGACTCAGCCAATGTCTCTAGAACACAACTAGTTTTAACATTACAATTGGCTAAATTATAAGTAAATTATACTCATAAAAAATCAAAAATATTTTACATCAAAAGCACAAATAATTTTGTATGCCATTCCACAAAGATAGTTTAATATAGGACAACGTTCAAAACATACATAAATTCAGAGGAGTAAATACTTAAATGCTCATTATGCTAATTTTTTTAAACAATGCTATTATGCTAATTTTGATCTTAAATATATCAATTTTAAAAATTTAATCAATTTTTAGTCTAATATATTATCAATGGATTATCAATTAATAATTGGGAAATTTACATACATAGCACACAATTCTTATGCATTTATATATCTAACACCTAAAATTTGATATTTACAAATATATTATCTTTTCTATGCTTCAAAAGGTGAATCCACTGAAGGTAATTATGTATATAATTAAATTTTATATTACAATAATTTTAAAATAAACTTATTTGATTTTTTTTCAATGCACTTACTTGAGTGATGACGTAAATGCGTGGAATCTGAGGTTGTTTGTTAGAGTATTATTGGTGACATTTAACCTGTGTTGAAGATGTCAAAAATTTTAACTCTCATCCGAGATTATTTTGTCAGAGTTTTACTCGATGACGTTAACTTGTGTGGAAGTGGTTAAACATTTTGATTATTTTGAGGTTATTTATTAGTGTATTACTTGATGGCCTTAATCTGTAGAGATAAGGTCAAATCAATACAACCTATCTCTTTAATCTGTCTTATTATATAAAAATATTAATTTTCCAGCTATCTTTTTCTCAATTATTTCAATGCAAATTTTAGCGAAGTAAGAAAGAATAGTCAAAAAAGAAAAAGAGATTTTAGCAAATAAAAGTTTCAAATTTTCACTATATTGTTCATAATACATGAAGCCTCATAGCTATGATGAATTAGGGAGATACACTAAAAGAAATTTATAAAATCTAACAATGAAAACAAGTTTAAGCTGCATCCAAAACAAGTTAAATTCTAGCATCAAGAAAAAATTTACTGAGAAAAAAGAGATAATTACAGATTGTAGATCCATCAAGCAGAACAGGTGGCTCTGCAATAACATCCAGAGAGGGACGAAGCTCCTCCTTCGTGTAGTTTTCACAACGAATTATATATAGCTAACAAACTGATGGGCTATTCTTCAGCGTTCCTACGCAATTTTTAGCGGTGAAGATAAAATTATGAGGTATCAAATTAGCCTTATAACATCACTTTCAGCTTCCGTTGGGAATTTCTTTTTATGAAACTATAGAAGTATTTTGATATATATATATATATATATATATATATATATATATATATATATATATATATATATATATATATATATATATATATATATATATATATATATATATATATATATACTTGCATCTGAACTATTAGTGATTAAACTAAAGGCATTCCAAAGCAGTAATCTGAACTACTGATTTGATGGCATTATAAATTCAAAGATTAATTTAATCATAATAAATTACAAAAGATCTAATCTCCTATAATATAATGGTTTATAACACCGCATATTAAAAAAATAATATTTCACCATTTTATGATATTTTTTCTTTCGTCAGGTGTTAGCTTAAATTATGGTCATTCACTTAAGTTAGTTTATTGAATGCTCAAATATTCAGTTAAATTAATTTAAATTACTGTTCACATATGGCATAAAATTAGTTAAAGATATAATAAACAATCAAAATATTATAGTCCGAAATACTAAAAATAAAATTTGACATCATATAAACATCATCAAAATACAACATTTGAGTCATAAAAATTGAAACAAAATATAAATCTAACGTCTCTGTCTATGTGTTCTTTGTATGGCATTAGTTCTTAGTGTATTATGATCTCACTCGCTCAAAGATGATAGTTTGCTATCATGATATCAGAATGCTCTTCAATCTTAATAGATGTAGCTACATGTGGACTGTGAAATAATTAGTAGCTGCTCTGATGGTGGTGGAGCCCTCATCTAGCGCTTACTTGTATAAGGTTGGTATGGGGATGCTGATGGTGGTGTTATCCCAAAAGCTCCTACAGGGATAATGTACGATGATGTATATCATTATGTAGGGTATTTTGATGCTCCTCCAGTTGAGCCGAGGTGGCTAATGTGTGAAAGAAAGTATACCGCTTGAGCCGAGGTTATCTTGAGATGATATTGCAAACAAATATGTCAACGGGTATATATCTACTTTAAGCAGTCAGGACCTAGAGTAGTCCGCTCGTTTATACAATAGCTTATTTAACTCACTAATTTTTCATAAAATTTATACATTAATTGATAAGAATATTTGTATATACTTAGAATTATTTTTATTCACTAAAATGGAGAAGACATTATGCCCGCAATTTTTGAATATTAGTTAAGATCAATGATAGAAAGAGATAGAACGTGTAAGAAAGGGAAGTAGTGGCCTTAACTCGTTTATAAAACATCTCAAACACCACCACTGCTGCCACTAATTTTCCGCCCTGCCTCATCTCCGTTGAACCCCATCATCTTCATCAACCCCTTCAAAACCAAGATAATAATGGTGATGTAAGTAAATATTACTAATAGCTAGTTATTTAAGGTGTCTAAAATTTCTCTTCGACGTCCTAAATAATACCCATAGTCCATGAAATATAAAACAAACAATAATCTCCTTGACCAATTTCATAAAACACTTGATATCAATTAACACTTGCTCTTAAAACATCTTATTTGTAATTTTTTATTAGGTATAAAATCATGGAGTTCATAGAAGCCTTTAAAGTATTGCTATCTCATTTTGTTTTCAGCTATTATATATCAAGTTTAATTTCATACTTGGTTAGTAGCCATTATGTTTGTGACAAATGAATTTGAGTTACTCAACAACATCAATAAGCAACAAAGATCACTAAATTTATTATCGTTGTAACTTGAAATGAAAATTACTCACTTATTTTAAAGGTGAAAATTATGAATGAAACGTAGTTAAATGTACTTGAAATAAGATAGAAGATGACTGTAATTACTTCAGATGAATGGATGAAGTTAAATATACATCATTAGACATAAATAAGGGTGTAAATGAGTTGGCTCAAGTCACCCTCATCTCGAGCTTTATTTTACGAGTTTGAGTCAGCTCACAAGCCAACTCATTTAATATAGAAGAGATAAAATAATTTTGATTCAAGCAATAATTATTGATAAAAATGATTTAAAAAAATTAAGAAATTAAAATAATAATAAGAAATTACTTGATATTAGATATGAGGAATGAGATATAATTTTTAATGATTTAATACTTCAATTGTTGAATTCTAATATATTTTAAATATATTTTATATTAATATTTATTAATTGAGTTAGCTGGCAAGCTAATGAGTCGATTCTATGCTAGCCTGAGCTTGGCTTATTAGCTCATCAAGTGGCTCACGAGCAATTTATAATGTTGAGCTCGAGCTAACTCATGAGTATGCATCATTCACTTACACCCTAGACATGAAATATCTAAGAAGATTAGCTTTCAAGGACATAGTTTTAAAGAATCTTAAGTCCATCTAGTTTGTGATTTTGCAGGATACAAGCATGATAAAAGTCGTAATTGTAATTGTAATTATGTTGTTAACTTTGTTTAAGAAGTATTTTGGTTCTGAAATGCTGGATGGAGACTAATAGATCTATTTTGAAAAATGATTAAATATTATAATTCAACTTTACATTGACGATTACAAACACACATGAAGTGATCTCTAACGGATTAGATACGATATAATCATCTTAAACACATAAAGAGTATATTAAAGCTTTGACAATAATTCCTATCAAAATCTCGATTTGAAATGAGATGGACTCGAGCTTTTTTATTTCTGCAATCATTTTATATTGACAGTTCAACTTTATGTATTCAGTTGAAATATCTATAATCATCTTTTGATAAGTTTCATGGGCATTGACAAAAAATTATTCTAGTATTTCATCCAATGGTTGACTTAATCTTTTTTTTATAATAAAGTATATGTTGATTAAATTAGAATAAATGAGAACAATGTACAACATATTAATTTTAAATCAACTTAATAAATAAATTATATTAAATTCTTTAACGATAAATCTATTTAATAGTTTTAGAGTCTATGAAATAACTCACACTATTTAGTAATGGTTTGATGATACCATGATTTGTTACTATCATTTATGCATCATCAAATGGAATTAATTTTACATGAAATGTTTTCAAGCTACTATACTATTGCATGCTATTTGATCCATGCCCTGTCATGTGTGTTTGGTTTATAAAATACAATTGAAATGGTTTGTAGGCAAGTGGTGTGCTACCTTTCATTTTCTTCGTGCTTTTTTTTTTTAACTGCACATTTTCCTGCACTTAGAATGAGTTTAATTTATCTTTATCATGAGAAGCAGCGGTAGGATGAACAGAATTTTTAGAAGGAGAAATTTTTAAATTAGGCATAATTATAAGTTTAATTTGCTACTTAGGCACCAAAAAAATTTAACAAAATAGGTCAAGTCATCCGTTGAATGGATGACTGGCTCACCTTAAATTTTTTTTAAAAAAAATTAGGTGCAGTTGCAATATTTTGCTCATATCTACCTCATTCAGTGTTGGAATTGAGTGAGCTTAGTATCGTTGGAATCATAATGAAATTTCTCACAACTTTCATGTTGATCATAAATTAAGATTGTGGTCCAATAAGCAGCAGTTTTTGTGAATGTACAAAAAAACTGCGGCACTGATCTGAAATTTTTGAGCAGCCGCCTTTATTTGTTTATATCGGACTCATCCGGTGTCGGAATCAAGCGAGCTTAGTATCGTTAGAATTTGTACGAAATTCACAACTTTCATGTTGATCATAAATTACGATTGTGGCGAAAATTTAATAATTTAAGGTGTGTTTATAGCGTGTGTTCTTATTATTATTTTGGTGGATTACATGTCGTGATAATTAGGCTGGATGGAAAAAAGTAATTAAAATAAAATATTAAAATTAAATAAAATCTGAATTAATTAATTATTGTATGAATATATTATTTTTTAGAGAATGAGAATATTCTAAAAAAAATTAATTATTGTTATTATTATTATTTGTGTTAGTTTCATTGGTTTTGTTGATCGAGTTATTTGAAAGTTTGGTTTTGATGACTTTGATTGTTTCGATCTGTAGCTTATATTATTTTATGTGAATAAATATTTATTAAATTCTAATTTTATTTTTTTATTAAATTTATTATTATTTGCACTATTTTTAAATAATATTATTCTATTTAAGTCTATATTTTAGTATTATAATTAATTGTATTATTACAAATTTCTTAAATAATAAAAAAATACTCATTCAAGGTTTGAGAGCTTATGATATATGTATGTATATGTACGTATATGTATGTATGTATGTATTATGTTTTAGTATTATAACAATTGTAAAATTTAGATAATCTTAATTTATGATCAACATGAAAGTTGTAGAAATTTTTCAATTCCAAACAACTCGCTGATTCCAAACAAAGAATGAGTCTGATATAGACAAATAAAGGAGACTGCTCAAAAATTTCAGGTCGGTGCTATAGTTTTTTCGTGCATTCTCAAAAATTGCTACTTATCGGGTCACAATCTTAATTTTTAATCAACATGAAAGTTGTGAGAAATTTCGTTACAATTCCAACAATGCCAAGCTTACTCAATTCCGACACCGGATTGGATAGATATGAGCAAAATACTGCAGTTGCCCTCAAATTTTTTTTTTAAAAAATTAAGGCGAGCCAGTCGTCCGTTGACGTGGATGCCACATTGGTGCCAGACGTCCGTTCAACGGATGACTTGATCTATTTTGTTAATTTTTTTTCGGTGCCTAATTAACTAATTAAACTTATAATTATGCTAATTTAAAATTTTCCCTTTTTTGGAATGGGAGATGGCATTTGGGCATTTTATTATAGCGGTAATATTTAACTATAAAGAATTGCAGTCAACTATAAACTGTTAATTTATGAAGAGATTATTATGTGTGAAATTCGGATGTAACTTTATGTCTGAATTTCAATAACATAGCATCACGTGTTACTCAACTAATATACAGCTATTATATATTAATTGTAAAGTCTGTGTATTTTTATGTATTGATATAATATTAATTGTATTGTAATATACAATATCTATATACGCATCAACATATAATATGATACTTAATATATAACATTTTAAAATTAATAGATAATATTTATGTATTAGTTGAGCATAATATAACGTCTAGATATAAAAGTTACAATCAGATTAGGCACATCATAATTTTTCTAATTTATGACGGTTAAAAAAAAAAGCTGATAGAAATTTACAGTAAATTTACAGCAGTTTTTAAATAGCTGAGAGATGTTAAAAAAAAAGGTTGATAGAAAATGTTGTCAAAAAATTAAATTTTTGGAATACCATGCACCTTCTTCAACTCCAAACCACCACCACCAGGGACAACCCAGTCCATATCCAATCCCGACACCACCGCCGCCCAAATCCAGTCGTGTCATCCTCTCCGCCAACTCCTTCGACCAGGCCGCCAATTCCCGTCGCCAACCACAATGATGGTCTGCCAAACAGGAAACGAATCGGTTAGGTTTCCTCACCGAAGGAACAAACGCCGCCGTTTCCTCTGGTGAATAAGTGAAGATGTCTTTCCTTCACTTGCTGATTTCTCCTACCTCTCTTCTCCATCGACGCACGCCTCTTTCTCTTCGGCGGCCTCTCACCGACGCCCATTTGATGCTCTTGGTGGTGACATAGATCTATGAGAGATGGCCTGCATGGATCCGATTTCTCTTCTTCCCAGACGAAAGAGACCGCGCTGAAGAAAAAAAATGATCTCTTTATGTGACGGAGGTGATTGTTCGTCGGAGAATTTGGCTAACATTTTTAGACTGACTGAAGAGAAACAAACTCGATTTCACTGGAAGTTCTTAGGAGCATTAGGCTGAACTGCCGACGAGCTCTATTGTCGAAAAGAAAGATCGATCTGCATGCAAGTGCGACAAGCTCATAGGTGACGGTTCAGAGCTCGTTGAAACTCACAAGCGGCGGGTGAGGATATCAAGTGGTGCAGTCGCGGCGACCTCGAAGGCGGTGCGAGCGACGGGTCCGGCGGATGCCATGAAGGTGTTAGGGTGTTAATTTTGTTCAAATGCCCGCCCTGTCTGGAAAAAAAAAAAAAAAACCCTATTATTGAAAAAGTTAAGCACAATTTCCTTCATTATGTTTTTTGACCACATTGTATTTTTACTTGGTTGTATTATATTTGTAAAATATAAAATTTAAAATTAATAAATATTTCTTATTTATGAATATAATTAAATATACTTTCTTAATAAATATAAGAAAATTAAATCAAATTTATCTTTTAATTTATGAAAAAAAATTAAAATTATTTAACAATTGTTAAATAATTAATTTGTAATTATTTTTAATACATATTATTTTATTTTTAATTACGACCTTCCAAAAATTAATTTATTCTGAAATATATTACTCAGTAAATATAAGATGGCCAAGGGTACTTAAATTTTAATGTAAATTTTTAATTTTCTCACATGATATATTTTAAAATTAATTTAATTTTATGGGCTCGTCATTAAAAATAAATTAAGTTTTAAACACAATTAATTAAAGAATATATTATTTGATAAATTTAAAATTAAGAAATGTTAATAATTAGAAGTAAGATTATATAAATAAATTAATTATTTTATAAATCAAATAAACATTTTTTTCTTCATAAAACTCATTTATTTTCCCTCTTATTCCTACTCTTATTCGGAATATTAACGTACATACCATACTATATATATATATATATATATATATATATATATATATATATATATATATATATATATATATATATATATATATAATATTTTCTTGAGGCATATAAAGATTTATTTTATTTCTTTAGGGAGAATCTATAAAAAAAATTATATATATAAGAAAATATCTAATAAATTTATAAATTGAATATATTTGTGATTATTAAAATTATTTTACTTTTATTAAATATTTAATACAAATTCATTCAAATCTTGAAATTCAAAACTCCAAAAATCATGAAAAATAATAATTGAATACTAAAATAAGCCTAGACCATAAAAATAATTTGCAAAATGAATGTCATATGACTTCATAAAACTCATTTGTACTAACACATACAAATTCCTTAAGAGAATAAATCAAATAAGCATTTTTTATATATATCTATAATGCCCATAAAATCGAAGAAAATATTCATAAAATAAAGTATCAAATACTCTACAATATGATAAAAATAATTTAAAATTTAGACTTATAATAAATTCAAAAATACAGTTAAATATCATAAGCTAATTTCATTATGATAATATTTCAAGGGAATAATATCATCGTTCTTAGAAAATATGTTTAAAATGGTTATTCAAAGCTTAAAGCTATTTGAATATATACTTTAAGATATTTGATAGTACTTTAATAATTAAATATGCATATATAAAAGTAAATTCAAAGCAAACAAGAATTAAAAATTATTATGAAAATTTTATTGGATATAATTGTTGTTGCAGGTATTATAATTCTAATGATTATTTTGTATATGAGGGTTAAATGTCTAGGGAAATTAATCAATTTGACTCAGAAGGGTAATTAATTAGTCAAGTAATTAAGTAAATTAGGGATAAGTGTACTTTTGACTTAATTATGGATCAAATTCTTCATATTAATATTGAAAACTATCATACAAATCCTCAAAATCTCATAATCAATTATAATTGAATCAATGAGATAAATTGATTATTTGAATTCAATGCTTACAACTATTACAGAATGAATGAGCTCAAGTAGTTAAAAAAATTCACCTTAGGGTAAAATCTATAGAAGAGGAAAGATCCACAAATTACCCTCTTACATTTGTTCCTCCTATTATTTCACTATTCCAAGCTAAACTTAAGAAGTTAGACTAGAGACTTGTATTTAAGAAAGACATGAGTTTAAGGTCCTACAAACATTTTTGTTATCAACAAATAATAGATAATTAACTAGATAATCAAATGTTCTTAAAATCTTACATATTTATAATCAATTCAAGCATCTTAATAAGATTAATCTAATGAGCCTAAAATCAATCAATTAATTCTAACATCATTAAAGTACTCAAAAATTCAAAAAATATCTTATAATTAAGCAAATTGTTCTAAGTCGTTTGATAGAGTGCTTTAGATTTTATGTATTTGTAAAGACTATTACTTTCATAATTTATAAATATAACCCACTCTATACTTTGAGGAGGAAAAGTTGATGGAACCTGTGAAAAAGGAGAAAGCTCAAAGGTTTGAATAGTCCTTTTTGTTATACTTGAACTTCATCATTAGACCACCACATTAGACTGCCATTGTCCAGCCCTCACATCAAACCATTATCATCAAACACTATTATTGAACTTCAATCCAAGCTCCACCATTAGACCACCACAATTGAACCATAATTACCAATCATCATGTTGGAAATTTTTCCTTTTGGCCACCACATTATATCATTGCCACATGACTGCCACGTCAAATAACCACCACCCTACCACGACATTGAACCATCGCTGCTAAACCTTATCACAAGACTGTAATCAATTGATCTCCTTCATTAGACCATTGCTTGGCCACCACCATCAAACCACTGACACTAATCAACACATCAAATTGACGCTGTCCAATCACCACATTAAATAGCCACTATCGACCGCCATCATTAAACCATTACAAATCTACCTCCATTGATAGACCATTACATGACCGCTGCCATCAACTAACTTTTTATATTACCATTGTTGCTCAACCACCACTTCATACCGCTGCCATTGACCACGTCATCATATTTCCATCAACTGACTCTAATGTTGGACAACCACTCGACTTCCATCATTAAACCACTACCACCAACAAATAAGTTCGACTGCTGTTGTCTGACCACCATATTAGATCATGGTCACCCAACCACTACATTAGATCATTATTGCAAACCCCCACCATTATATCGTTATCAACTAACCACAACTATCGAATCATCATCCAACTATAGTTATCATAGCCCAACTGTAATTACTCTATGATGGTTACAGTTCCATCAATAAACCATAATTGTCTGATCTTCATCAGCCGACCACAATCACCCTACTTTTATTGAGCAACCAAGGTCACCATACATTCATTGACCATCGTTTCTTGATTATATTTGTCCAACCATCATTGTTTTCTTAAAGACTTTTGACCACCATCACCTAACCAAAGTGCAAAATTATATTCTCTTACCCGCTATCACCCTACTACACTAACGCTCACAGACTTCATCATTCACCACTATCAATAATATTGGCGCATATCATTGCCTATTGAGGCTGATTCATGCTGACGAGATTAAGACGAATTGCTTTCCAACTTTATCTCCTTTTGTGTCCAACAATATTGATGCATAATATCACATGTTTAATCGAAACATGTAATTGCCTAAAAAGGTGATACACATTATTGCCAAATACTATTATCTAATAGGTTGGTGCATGCCATTAATGCTAAGGTCAATACCCACCAACTTATAAGAAACCATGGGCAACAACTTGTAATGGTTTCTAAGAAACCAAAGTCAAAACTCCTAAGCTATTGAAGGGAATAAACCATTATTTGTACCAATTATTTCACAATAAATAATGCTACCTAAAAGGTTCACACTAAAAATGTTGTCCAAGATCAAAAACAAATTTACTAGGTCAACCTTTCAATCCATGGCTCAAATGCCCAAAAAACCATATAAAATTGACATAAGTTATTAGCTTGAATCCTATAAACAAGTTCTCGCATAGCCAAACGTATAGCATTCCTGAACCTTTACAAAGAAAAGTATGGATCATTAGCTATTGAATATAGTCTTTCTCATTTTACATCTAGCATCCCAAGATGAAATTTATTATATCCTTGTATTAAACATATTCTTTATTTGGCCTATAATTTTTTTTGTTAGTTTTAGATCCATCCTTTGCCAAAAATTAGAAAGAGTAAAGTAATACATAAATTTTGTGTTACATCAAGGTGATCAAAAAATAAAATAAGATGTGAATAATTATAAGTTTAGAAATTCTCTAAGCTCCACCCCATCTCTTGATAATTGGTGCATGAAGTTTCCATTTACATTGTAGTGTTGGGGGGATATGATGCACACAATCAATTATTAAATGAGTTTTATTTGAGTGAATCATTTTATATTCCACATTATTAGCACTTGACCAATCGTTAATGGTGCATTGCAATTCAATCTTTCAGAGGAAGAGTATATTCTCAACCAACTCCAACAAAATGTATCCTTCTTAAAAGGAATCTAAACTCTCTAACAAAACATCAAATGTTACATTATTATCATACACCACGATCATTTGCATTCATAAATGTTGTTGTTTTTGGATATCATTTCATCTATATTATTAGCATTAGATAGAATATCTTCTAAATAAATTATGACTCATTAACTCATTACTAAGTCATCAGTGTCATCTACCTTAAAATCAAGATCATTTTTGGATATCAAATAATCTAGTTAATAAAGACTTTGAAAATTGTTGCCAAGATTTTGGATTCGAACCTTGCCTACATCATAATAAAGCTCTACCTTCCGAGCTTAGGTGGGAAAAAAATAGCCACTTTATGTGCTTTCAATCTTGTATTAAAAGCATCCTCCATGCTTTCTTTTGAGCTAGATGCTTGAAATAGAGCATAAGAACCGTGTGAATACTTAATGTGAAAAAATGAATAATATAATGATTATTTTTCTCAAACTTAATATTATGAAAATACATACTAACCTAAATCAAGTTAAAGTAGGCATCATGATTTTTGAGTGTTCTCTTTAGTTGCCATAATAAAATCTAGACAAACATATGTTGAATGCAAGTTCTAGTTCATGGTTGAGACATACTACAAATGATAGTTAGTTCAATATCATGTACTGGCTTTACCTCAACATAAACACTAAGGTCCTCTTGCATGTATTCTTAAAATCGGCTTTATTATTTCATTATCATTAATTGGTGTCATCAAAACTACCACAAGGGTGAAATGACATCAAAATAATCAAATTAACAATATTTTTAACGTAATCAAATTTGAAAATACAATGGATTATTGTTTTTGAATACGATGAAATCTCCAATAGTTGATTCTAATCACTAACTTTTTTTTAACACAGTGATTTGATATTATTAAAATCATTATTGATAAGTAGTATTAAACTTGATATTTTGTGGCTCATATGAATTAATAAGATCAAACGAAAGATAGACAACAAAATTTATGCCATTGAGAGCCAACATGAAGCTCATCAATGTTCAGTGCACACTAAATATTTGATCATCAAAATGAAAAATACTATGCCACAACTCGAGCAAAGATAGAGCAGCTAATGAAAATGTGATATGTAAGACTAATAATAATTGAATCGACCTAACAATCTGATATGAATCTGGTTCAAAAATTTTAAATTTGTGTTGACCAGATTAATTTTTAGTTCCTGTTTAATATTTTAAGTTCAATTCAAATTACCTATTGTTGACCTCCACATACGTGCCATAAGTCAAGTTAAGCCCACAAGTCTAATTCGACGGACTTCAAAAGTGACAGTGCGCAATTTGGGGCTCAAAATGCACTAGACGTCATTGAAAATGGTCGAAATGATCTCCGATCGATGAACGGACTTTGTCATTGCGTTTAGAACGTCGAAATTGATTAGAATATAAATATTATAAAATCAAACAAGCAGTTGATTAAACGCTCGAGCTATCAAAGTGTCGATACGCATATTAGAGTCGGGAAGCTGCGACGATGTCCGAACAACCTCCGTTCATGAAATTGATTAGGCCGTTGGCTTTGAAACATCGAAAACTATCAAATGAGACTATTCACTCTTAATTCGGATGAGTCTGTGCAAATGTCAAATGATTTGAAATGATAACACGCAAATTGAGGCTCAAAATGCACTGGACGTCATTGAAAATGGTCGAAACGACCTCCGATCGATGAGCGGACTTCTCCATCGCGTTCAGAATGTCAAAATTGATCAGAATATAGATATTGTAAAATCTAACGAGCAATTGATTAAGCGCTCAGCTCGATATGTTGACATATCTCGAGTGTAGATGACCAACGACCTCCGTTCATGAAATTGATCACGTTGTTAGCTTCAAAACATCAAAATCTATCAAATAAGACTGTCCATGCTCCTTTCGGACGAGTCTGTACAAATGTCGAGTGATTTGAACTGTCAGGGTGCAAATCGAGGATGAAACACACTGAACATCACCAAAATCAACTCAAATGACCTCCGATCGACGAACGGACTTCGCCATCGCGTTCAGAATGTCGAAATTGGTTAGGATATAAATATTGCATGACTTGATGATCAATTGATCAAGCACTCGAGTCACCAATGAGCCTGCACGCATATCGAGGTCAGGAGGCGCCAATGAGGATCAAATGACCACCGTTCATGAAATTGATCATACCATTGGCTTCGAAACATCGGAATCTATCAAGTGAGACTATTCGCACTCAATTCGGACGAGTCTCTATGAAAATCGAGCGGTCGAAAGCGGCAATGCGCATTTTTGAACTAAAATGGAATTTGATTTGACTCGACAAACCGGCGTCCGATTCGAACAGAGCCATAATTAAATTGAATAATAAATTGATATATATAGACTATATGTGTTTACTAGCACGAAATCCATATTTAAATCGCTTAATAAATTTAAAATTTATTTAAAAATATCTAAATTACCCTCATGCTCAACTATTCCCCCTATTTTCAATTTTTCGATAAATTATCAAAAAATAAAAAAAAAAGAAAGAAAAAAGGGGCGGTTCCCACGCTTCTCATTTTTTTCTCACGTTTCTCTCTCTCATGCATTCCTCTCTCTCTCGTTGGAAACAAAAAAAAAACCGCAGGTAATTTTCGAAATTCCCTCTCCACACTCTCAATTTATAGCTCATCTTCCGCTTCCCGCGAGTCTCTTCGGCCAAACCCGCGCCTCCGGCTGCCGCGCAACTGCACCCGTGGCCCAAAGCCCGCGTTCCCGCGCCTCCCGTCGCCGCTCCTCCGTTTCTCCGGCCCGCCACACCAGCGTCCCGCGTAGCCCATGCCGCCGTTCTGCGTGGCGAGCAACCCAGCCCGCCGCTCTGGCCCGCGCGCGACCCCGTTTCTCGGCCCTCTCCGCTCTGTTCCTGCCTGAAATCACACCCGTGGTCACAAACGATCCCGCGTCGCGCAACCCGCCACAAAAACCATCCACCTAGACCAGTTTTGCACGACACACAACCTAGCCTGCCGGTCCGGCCCGTGCGTGTTCTGCCGTGCCCGGCCCGCTCCGCTCTATTCCGGTCCAGAATCGCACCTGTGCGTCTCACCTCCGGCCGTCCCGCCGCCGCTGCTGCCGCCGGTCCGCTGAATCCCGCAAAACTGCACCGCAATCCTCATGACCCGCCGCTGCATCCCGCAACCCACTAGCTCGTTTCCTCCATCCAGCCCACTAGCCCATTTCCTCCATCCAGCCCACTAACCTCGTTTCCACGGCCCGCCAGTCAGCAATCTACACCTCCTACCCGCAGCCCATCCCTTTCACTCTTCCCGCGTGAATCAAGGAAGAGCATCGTGAGGTGGAATTCTTTCGATTTTACGTCGCTCATTTTAGCCTTCCACTTTTATTTAGCAGGAAGAACGTCGTTAATGATTCTTTTCGATTTGACGTCGCGCAGAATTCTTTTTTGCCAAATCGGGAACATCGTTAAGAGGCAAATTCTTCTTTCGATTTTCAGCGTCGCACACCCATAACCTTTCCAATTTTTTCTTCGTCGCAATCGGGGGAAGAACATCGTCAAGAGGCGAATTCTTCTTTCGATTTCCGGCATCGCATTCCTCACTTTAGCCTTCTCACCTTCACTTCACTGCAATCGGGGGAAGAACATCATTAAGAGACAAATTATTCTTTCGATTTTATTTTGCACTCCTTACATTCCCAATTCTCATTTCCTTTTCGCGTTGCGTGTCAATGAGTGAGAACATGTGGATCGTGATATATATATATATATATATATATATATATATATATATATATATATGTTTATATACCTCATTTAGAATTCGTGAGGATGAAAAATAGGTTGTGGTGTCATAAGACCGCTTTGCCAGCTCGAGGCATCTGGAGTAAACAACACCGTTAGATGTCGTTCCCCTGGCAATACTCTAAATTTTGTCTAAATTCTAGACTTAGAAAAGGGGAGGGATGAATATATATTGCATTGTATGTATTTTTTCAGGTTTGAAGACCTCGTTGTGTTCAAGAGGGCGCAACAAGATGAAAAATAAGCTGTGGTGTTGCAAGACACCGCTCGCTACACTTAAAAGGGTGTACCGAGTAAGCCAACACCTGTTAGATGTCGCTCCCCCTAAACGAAATGCTGTCAAAATTTTATCTAAATTCTAAACTTAGAAAAATGTGGGGAGGAGGGGGGATGAATATATATTATATTGATATGTATTCTTTCAGATCTGAAGACCTCGTTATGCTCAAGAGGGCGCGACGAGATGAAAAAATGGTCATGTGCGGTGTGACAATACATGCTCAAGAGGTCTTGAGTAAGCCAAAACACCCCCGATGCAGCCCCCTACATGGGGATGATACTGGGAAGCTGCTAAAATTGCTTCAAATCTTTTAGCTTAGAAAAAAATGGGACAATGATATGGGCTGACTTAAGAATACTAAGTAGAGAAACTTGCAGCTAATTTTAAACTAAAAGCATCAAACAAGAAAAAAAAGGGGGGAGCCTTTAAAGAAAATTTTGGAAAGAATAGAGCATTCATTTAAAATCTAAGTGAAATTTGGGGGAGGCTAATATTAAACTCATAAACTTTAATTATAATTCTCTACAGCTTAAATTAAAGCGATTCTCTATGGCTTAAATTTAAATTTGAAAGGCGGGGGACTAATGCTAAATTGATAACAAACTTGCAATAAACTCAAAATCTAAGGATGAATCCAAATTAGGTTTAATAACTCTTATACGAATATGGAGGTAAGCATGAGTAGGGCTAAAGCAACAAACACTTATATCAGAATAACTTATCAAAAGTGATGTAGATTGAACATAATAAAATTGAGAGAATTACAAAAACTTAACATGTAAACTAAGTGCAAGTAATATTTTAAACTACAATCTAAATCAAAACGCCTTCCTTGCCACCGAATATGCAACTCTTTAAACAAGCAGACTGAAGGCGATACTAAACCAAAATCTACAAAAATCATAGGGCTGCCTTTAATCAAAAAGTAAAGAATTTCATTCTAATTATGATTTTAAAAATCAACGAAATCACTAATTACGTGAAATTATCTAAGCTATAAACACCTACATGTGCTCGGACATAGAGATTTAAAGTGCAAATTTTAATGTCTAAAAAGGCTGCGCAGGCTAAAGTTGGAATTAAATGAAAATCTGAAATCAATCTCATAATTCAAACTTAAAATTATCTAAAATTACTATACACCCGCTTGGGCCCCGACACTATGCTGACTGCTTAAATTAAAGTGTCTGGGGATGCTACGTGGGTTGCTTCCCGGTTTAGTCTTAGGACTGGGTCCGGGTTAACAAAGCCTAAAAATCTATAATAAGAGTTTCAAATCAATGAAATATCTGAGAAACTAATTATGTCAAGTGACAGTAGATCTAATCTTCTGTTAGCAGCTAAACATAGTTGACAGGATCTAAAGCTCTTAAATATATTCCAATCAATCAACTTTTCAAATCAAATTAAGTAGCAATATGAAACTGCTTAAATGGAATTCTATTATTAAAAAACTTAAATCAAACTTAACCCATCCACCTTCAGCAACTGTTTGTCGGGGGTAACAAATTAAGAAAACTCTAGCTCACATAGGAGCCAATGCCAAATGAAATATTATGCTATGTTCACTCTCAATCAATCTCATGCCAGTAAGGATGTGGCCCGTGTCCTCTAATTGGTGGTTGGGCTCCATAGATGAAGCATTCTGAGTCCTCGATCGTGGTTTGGCCAATCAGGCTCCATTATATTACGATCACGACCGTAGCCCGTATGCTCCCCAATGACTCTGCCCTTTGAGTTGTGAATCATAAAGTATACTTGATAGGGAAAATAACCCTCTATCAGCTAATGTAGACTTAAAATTATCTCCTTAGACATATATCACCCCAGGTCTATAAGAATTTCTTGGACGATGTTACCCATGTGTTGTTAATGAGGATCCTTCTATCAGGTTGGGTCAACTACCTCCTCTGACTAAGTAGAGTAGGGATCGCAACTGCTAGGGATGACGGAACTATGGGATCTAGATCGGGCATGTTATCATTTCCCCAACCATCCGGTTTAAGCAAAAATGATGAATTTCATATCTTAAATTATAAAACTCTACATACTGCTACTATACGCTACACATTCAGCGATCTAATGACTAACCTTAATCAAAAGTTCTCTCTCACCTATTGAGAGGGATAATTAACTATAGGGGCTTACGACTATAGGAAACCTGGAACCAGATCTAAAGTCCTCACCAAATGAGGGCAAAATCTCTAGGTAGTGTCTTATCTACTATTCTATCTGCCTTTTGAAAATTATACCGATACTTCAGATCACTCTCTTCAATTCAATCAATATTGTTGAGAAGTCGATGCCGAATTTTTGGAGCCCACACCTATCAACTCAAATTTGACTCAGTTTTGATCTAAAAACTCAAAATTAACCAGATCTTTTATTTGTGAACTCAAATTTGAGCCAATTTTAACTAAGAATACAAATAAAAATAAATCATTCGTATTGTGTTCAAGCTAATCAGATTGAAGATGAATCAAGTTCAAATTAAATTTTTTGATTCATTTAATAAACATGACAGATTCAAATCAAACGTATTTGAGTTGAATCAAATTTGAGTCAAACCCGAACTCAATTTAATGACCTAAATTGACACTACTAGTGATATGAAGAGAGTTAATTTGAGCCATGTTCAATACTTTTAATTTAGACACATCCCTTATTAAATTACATGAGAATATTCAATATGTTCTTATATTGTGATAGTAACAATTGATAATATTCATAATAAATTAGCAAAAATGATTAGGTTAATTATACATTAATTTATCTAAAATTTTCAAATAAATTCAAATTTTAATGAAGTCATTTGATACGCTCATATAAGAAAAAATTAATCAGGTTTTTAGTATGAATCTAATTTGTACTCTTTCTCTCAATTCGATTGTGCCAAAAAAATATATATGAAAAGACAATAAGAAGGTGATCTAAAACATTCATTTATATATATTAATTATACAGCAAAAGAAATAATAAGAAAAAAATTTTAAATGATAATAAAAATATATTTTAAATTTTTCTTAATTTTAAAATTTTAAATTTTATAAAAAGATATGTATTTCTACATGAATGAATCATGTGATTTAAGGGCTAAAATTTGTAATAAATTTTTTTTTCTGATAATTTTACCATAGCTAGTGGGAATATAAATCAAGACGGTTATAGATCCTTCACTGGAAGTTTGTGCAGTACATTTATCGCCATGTAAGGTGATATGCATCCTCTTAACTGTATTAATTACAAGAAAAAAAAGCATTGGAATCTTAATAAATTGACTCTTGAGACATTTACATGGCAATACAACAACAACAACAACAATAACAACAAGCCTTAATCCCACTAGGTGGGGTCAACTACATGAATCCTTCATCTCCATTGTGTCCTATTATGTGCAAATTCTCATTTAAATCAAGTATACTAAGATTATTTTTTATGCATCTTAACCAAGTCTTTTTAGGTCTACCTCTACCTTTCTTAACATAAGGCAAATCTAATGCATCTACTCTCCTAATCGTCATGACACCGACGCTTTATGTAGCCAAACCATCTAAGGTGACTCTCCCTAATCTTATCTACCAGAGCTACTCCAACTTTTCCTGAATATACTCATTTTGCATTCTATCTCTAAGAGTAAAGCCACTCATCCACCTAAGCATCCTCATCTCTAACACTTAACTTAGTCTTATGCTTCTCTTTATTGGCCAACATTCTCGCACCATAAGTCATTGCAGGTCTTATCACCATCTTATAAAATTTTCCTTTAAATTTAAGTGGAACTTTTCTATCACATAATAGGCCAGATGCATTCCTCCACTTCAACCATCCAACTTGAATTCTACTAATAACATCTCCATGTATTTCACCATCATTTTAAATAATAGAGCCTAAATATCTGAAACGTTCACTCTTATTAATGACTTGTTCACCTAATATCACACAACTAGAACTTCTACAACTAAAATTACACTCCATATATTCGCTTTAGATCTACTTAAGCGAAAATCAGACTCTAGAGTTGACCTCCATAATTCAAGTTTCATTGGACTCCCTCTAGTCTTATCAACAAGAAGAATGTCATCAGTAAAAAGCATACACCAAGGTACATCTTCTTGTAAATGCCTAGTAAGAACATCCATAACTAAAGTGAAAAAATATAAGGACTTAAACCTGATCCTTGATATAATCCAACTGAAATAGGAAAATATTTTGTAAATTTAAAATTAAATTTTAATATTTATATAAATAATATTTAAATCTTTAATAAAAATAAAAATAATATATGCATTAATTTTTAAAAATAAATTACATCTATTCATGCATTAAAAAAATGTTCAGTTAAAATTAAATCAAATTTGAATTGGAGTTAAAATCTAATTAATTTTAGTTGGTGGGTCAATTTAAATTTGACCTAAAAAATTATATAAGTCAAAGTCCAGCCCAAATTTTCTATGACCTTTTTTTTTTCTACTCAAGTTCATAAGGTAAGAATATTATGATATGACCATACATGATATCTATATGGCCACATAACTTTTAGTACACCGTTCAATCTAATTTCAAACTGACATTTAAAATCCAAAAATATCATTACACCAATCCTATAATCAAAACAAAACTATCAGGCAAGCCAAAACAAATGAAACCAATAGATTCGATTCGATATGAGTTTGATTTTCAATTCAAGAACTTAAATCTTTAATTAGTTATTTTTTAGATGTCAATCCCATTTTATTTGATTTGTTAGTTATAAATATTTCAATGGAATGATTTGATTTAATCTGATAGATTTATTCCAACTTGATACTTCACTAGAAATTTTATGGGGTTTCATGTTACAAAAAAAAAAAAAAAAAGATTATGATCCCAACTAAATTAATTGGATAACTACTAGCTAATGATAACCAGTGTAGGATTTAGAATTATATAAATTATGCCGAATCAGTTCAGTTTAGTTTATTTCAATTTTACAAACTATTAAATCTAAATCAAACCAAATAAAATGGTTTAGACAAAATATCAAATCACAACCAAACAAAACCAAAACCAAGTCAATCGATTGAGCTAGGTTAGTTCGAATTTTAGGTTGAACCCATTTTGTTGCACGTCCCTGGACACAAAATGGCTTGAATGCTAATATAAGGTTCATGTATTGTCACATAAGTTTAATTGGCCACATAAGGTGTCATATTGCAGTAACAAGTACTCACATGGTCATAAAAGGTGGAGTGTGTGGTCAACCAATCAATCTTATATGCCACACAAGGTGTGTACGGAAACAACACCTTATATGGCTATATAGAGTGTCTCTATGCGTCTCTTACGCCTTTATGGCCATACAAGATTACCTATATAGCTATACAAGATATCAACACAACAAGGTTTATGGTCATGAAGGTTATACAAGGTTATATAAGGTGATGTTTCCGTAAAAGCTAAGGCATTGCTAAGGCATTGCTCTATTTAAATAAACAAAAATATTAAATAATACATTGATGCGTGTAAAGGGATAAATGAGCTACACCATAAATTTATAATCTTGAATCATACAAATATGCATTTTGGCACCCAAACAGAATGATATGATGTACTCCCTAATGAGATCTAAATATAAAATGCATCAAAAAATATTTTATAGATTTAATACAACCCAAGTAGCATTTTATTTTTCACCACATAGAATATAATATAAACTCACGGTTGCTACCAAAGTGTCTATAAATGATAACTAGGCTTCTTAAATTAAGCTTAAAATAAGCTTATTCATAAATGATCAGAATACGTACTTTGGCCTATGTATGTAGCTACAACTCAAAACTGTTGTGGATATGGTATTGTTATCCAAGGTTCCTTTAACTCTTTACACTACATATAAAACCCTAGATAATTTAATCATAAAATTTTAATAGGATTTATCATCTATTCCCATATAAATTTCATAATGCAAGATTAAAAGAGAATGAGTGTACTTATTCATAAAAGATAGAGTCAAGTGTTTCCTTTATGAGAGTGTTTTCTCAATCAAAAGGAATAATTAAGTAGAAAAGGCTTGCATTCAAAAGAAGTCTCGAGTCCCAAGTCTAACTAAGTTATAATTCATGTTAGGGATAATCTATTTGTAACACAACCGATCTTATGAGAAATTCTTGAGTTCTCACACATAAGAGCACACAAGTTTTTCTAGGTGAACAATCTGCAAGTTAAAAAAAAAATCAAATTAGCTCATCATTCTCAACGAGGCTAAATTTTAGAACAAGCTAACATCCTTAAGTTGTTGATCAATCTTAATGATAAAAATACTAAAACTCCCCAAGAAAGTATAGGTTGGCTGCTAGATCCATTTCAACTAGCATTTTACTTTCAAGAGAATGTGGTACTTAAACAAACATTTTAATGTAATATGTTTGCCGAACACAAGGCCATTTGTTGAGGGGTTACATCCATGTGATTGATAAGGCATAAATCGAAGGCGGTTGGACTGGAATGATCTCATCAAATAATGCATGTGAGCAAATTCATTCTCATCCCAATTAGTGTCCAAATGCATGTGAGTAAAGTCATTCTCATCCCAATTAGTGTCCTAATTGGGTCTATAAGGGTGGAATGAAATCTACAGAAGGACAAATGTGCACTAAGAGTTAAAAAAAATGATAAACTAGCATAATTACTAACTACAAAAAAGTGATGTATCATAGTATAGATTGGAAAGAGAAGAATTATCATGTTAGAAAGAGAGTGTTGAAACAAATCCTATGACATAAAAATAGTAAGATAAGTTAAAGGTTGATGCAAAGGTTTTTATGTTGATGTGAAAAAAATCATGCATGTTTCTTTTTCATTAAGTGATGAATAATTGACCCCACTTCTATGTTCTCATTGTTGAATTTTTATTTTGCTCTCCCACTCTCTCTTTCAGAGTAGAGCCCACTCTTATTCGATCATAATAAAGATTTTAAGGCACACGGATTAAGGTCCTATACTGTTAGATAAATTTCTCTACAGCCCTTGGATTGTAATCTATGTGCTTTACTATAGTGCCACCAACCTCTTCTTATCCATCCCTCCTTTTTTATTATTCCTATTTTATAATACTTCTGGGAAATGTATCTATACCTCTCATCTTGTATAATGAAAAAAGAAATAAAAATTCTTAATAGTTTTTCTCTATTATTTTATTTTCTATGTGGTACCAAAGTGCAGTTAGAGTTTTCCTTACAACCTATGTTCTCGATCTCTAAAGTTAGGATTTCTCACTTCTGACTTTATTACTATCACCAAATTCTCATTCTATTTAACATTTATGAGTTCTTTTACTTTCCTTCAAACAAGTTGGCCAAGATTATTAGTGAAAATTAAACCAAGGGAGGACTCCAATGATTCGGCTTGCAATGGATCAACGAGCAGGGTAGAAATAGGAGGACGGGAAATAGAGGTGGAGTTTGGGTGTGGCTAAAGTTGGGATGCATGAAGGGAGGCTGACGGTGGTTGAGTAGGGATTTTGGTTCGGGGAGCTGAGAGGAACGGGCATTCGATCGGTCACAAGGAGAGAGGAGTGGAGGCTTAGGTACTGTGCATGATGGCAAGAATGGAGTGAAGGGAGATGAGAGGGGTAACCAATGTGCTATCTGAACAATACAAGTTAGAGCAAGGGCTTGGAGAGGAAAATCAGGAGAAATACTAGTTCAATATAGGCTTCATGCAGCACACAAGGAAAAATGAGGGGGATTGTAGTACAAATGGGAAACAAATGGGAAGATCGTGTGATGTGCGAAGCAAGTATGGGCTTCACACAACTCTACGGAGATAGTTGAGGCAGGAATTTGACTGGGATTAGGTGGAGATTAAGTTAATATTCTCAAAATTCATGACGATTTTGATGAAATTTCTCATGCAATGGCCTCGGGCAATTTGGGCATCTATTCTAGCCTTGTGGGTAATATCTACATATTAAATGTAAGGATGAAGGATGTTTCAAGATTGAATATCATTTAAATGATTTCAACATTGATCATGGCTATTTCAACTCAAATCACACGACATCACATTCACTAACTCGACACTCGCATAGACTTAATTGAATCGATCATAGAGAGGTCTCGTTTGATAGATTTTGATGTTTCAATGATATTGGCAAAGTCATTTTCACAAATAGAGATCATTTGGATGTCATCAAGCCCTATCAACTCCAATATGCATGAAATCACATCAACTGCTCACCTCCATCAATTGACAGTTAGACGATGCAAGAAGATTATCTTAATTAATTTCAACATTCAAAATGTATTGACGGAATCTATTTGACAATTGGAAGATGTTTCAACTAATTTGCGATAACGATCAGGCATTTCAACTTCAATTCACACAATCTCACATATATAGTCCATCTATTTCGCCACATTTGCATAATTCAATATATGGAACATATGTGGAGGTCAACACTTGACACATCATTATAAATTAAAGTACCATTCTTTTAAAAATCTTCAGTATATATTTCCTTCCTTTTTCATAAATACAAACATTAAAAATGTTCACTATGATACTTATAAAATTACTAAACATCATCATGTTTCATTTCTTGAAAGCAACAACTCTATATTCTTTGGTCCCTTAATGTTTATTCATTATGATATCTCGATACACTCTAAGATCCCCAATATCTTTAGAGCCTTCTTTATTGATAATTGTACTCAAATAACATAGGCATATTATCATTAAACAAAAATCTAATGTCAGCATTACATTTTCTATATTCACTATTATGATAAAGAATCAATTCACCTCAAACATCAATTTTCAAATTGATAATGCCAATGATCAAGTTAATCACATTTCTTTCCAAAAAAGAGTATTATTAACAAGTCTTCTTGCCATGACACTCCCTAAAAAATAAAATGGAAGAAAAAATCACCATCTTTTAGAAGTCACTAGAACATTTCTTCTCTACAATTAAATATCAAAATAATAATTAAGTAAATTATGTTCTACTAAATACCTATTTAATCAATAAAATATCCTCTAGAGTAATTGATTTCAAAAGTCTCCTAAATTATTTGGTATAATTATTTTTAACAAAATTTCTCAAAAATTCTTATTAAAATTTTTGGATGCTTTGTTAATGTTCATATCCATAAATAATATTGAAAAAAACTTAATTTAAGATCTTTCAAGTATATATTCATTGAATATTTTTCCACACAAAAGGGAAAGTTATCATCCTCCCACAAAAACATTCCTCACATCAATGTGTATCACTTTTTATAAAACTCATAATTTATTTACTTGGACTCATTTTCAGAGACAGACTTCTCAAGTTGAAGATAAATTTAATAATATTTTTATCATGAAATTCTTAGAGCCCAAAATTTTTGTTGACCTCGTTTTTAGAATGAGGTCTCAACCCGTCCATCTTAGGCATATGACTTCTCTTATACACTATGAGTTTCCTTAGTCTTAAGACACTTCTAGTGATTAGGTGAACACTTAACCTAATCCTAAAGACTTAGAAGAGTTAGCCATAGGAATAGGTTATGCCCTAGTGGTGTGTTTACCTCATTTTTAGAATGAGCTCTCAACCCCTCCATCTTAGACATAGGATTCCTCTTAGACACTAAGAGATCCTTAGTCTCAAGACACATCTAGTGATTAGGTGGACATTCAACCTAGCTCTAGAAGACTTAGAAGAATTAGCCATAGGAATAGGTCATGCCTTAGGGGTGTTCGGAAAATTGCCTACCCTTAACTTGAACCATTACTCACTTTCCTTCCTTCAAGTCAAACTCCAAATCAATTCTATTTGATTTTCTCCAAACTCAAATCAACTCCATGATTGAAATCTATGAATGAAACCCATGATCAAAATCCATCAAAAATTTTAAGTTCAAATTTTGCCTAAGTCCTTAATCTTCCCTTAAGGACTGAGCCAAAATTATGATTAAAACCAATTCAAATCTTTCAGATTTTCTCATAATAAATTTATATTCTCATATATAAATGAAATATAAATTTAAACCAATCAAACTAAACCCAAAATTCTAACTCAACTCATGAAATTCTCCTAAGTCCGTTAAATTTTCCTTAAAAGGACTTAGCCAAAATAAACTCTAAACCAATTCAAACTCCTGGGATTTTCTCAAAACTCATTTATATTCTCATTTATATTCACATAAATAAATTAAATATAAATTTAAATTAATCAAAACAAACCCTCAAATTAAATTCCCATAAAAAATTCCTTAAGTCCCCTAATTTTCCATTAAAGGACTTATCCAAAATCTTGATCAAATCATTTCAAATTCATGGGATTTTCTATAATTCATTTATATTCACATATATAAATGAAATATAAATATAAATAAATCAAATAAAATTCAAAAATTCAATCTTCAAACTCCAAAATTTTCCTAAGTCTTTTAAATCCTTCTTAATGGACTTAACCTAAATCATGATTAAACCACTTCAAATCCTTGAAATTTTCTCATGATCCATTTATATTCTCATTTATATTCACATATACAAATGAAATATAAATTAAAACAATCAAAACCAATTCCAAAAATCAAACTCAAATCCACTCAAAATTCAATTTAAGTCTTTCAAGTCAAAATCTTGAAACTTAGTCAAATCAACTTCAAATCAAGCCAAACTCTTGATTTCCCTTCATGACTCAATCAACCCTACAATCATGAATCCAAATATAAATACAAACTTCAATCACTCAATCAAACCCCAAGAAAAAAATCAAAGCCAAAATCCTTTCGTATTCTTTCTTTGAATATGAAATTTTTAAATAGATTAAAACCCATTTGAGTTCAAACCACTTGTAAATGGATTTATATTTCAATCATGAGTTCATATACAAGATCAACCAACTTCAAATCAAGCTTTGACCAAGCCATTTGACCCACTTAGGCTCACTTGACCCAAAGTGACCTAAAGTACCCTTATGAGCCAAATTCTAATCCGAACCAAATTGGATTGAACCAAACTCATCTACCCTTCTCATCATGATCAACAATCATCATGGGATGATCAATCAATCAAATTGGGTCAAACCAAGTCAAACCTAAGGGTTGGCCAAGTCAACACTTAACCCAAAATGAAACCTAACATAGCCAAATTATACCATAGAACAAATTGATTGAAACTATTGATCTAAGTTCAATCATGACCTATGTTTGAACTTAACCAAACCAACATTTAAGCCTAACCTAGCCCAATTGGCCTTGACCCCCAAGTTGACTTACTTAAAAGTCAAAATATGTCAAAACTTGATCTAAGCCAAATTGGTTGAAACCAATGGGTCAAGTCCATTTCAAATCACTTGTGGAACTTGACCAAAGTCTCAATTGGCCAACTAGACCTAACCTAACCTAATTGACCTTAGACCCAACATGACTTAAAGGGTTCATGTTGAGCCAAATTTGAACTTAACCAAAATTGATTGGAAAAAAAAGATACCAATCCATTCCATATGACTAACCTAACCTAAACCTACCCTTGACCTACCTCAAATAGGTCAAATGGGTCAAATAGGTCAACTTGACCCATTTGACCTAAATGAAGTCATATGAGCCAAATTCAAAACCATACCAAATTGAACCAAACCAAAGTCACTAAAATATTTCAAATGGTCATATAAACTTGACCCAACCCTTAGTTTGACCCAATTTGACCAATTGATGAACTTGACCCAAGCTGACCCATTTTGACCTAAATGGGTCAACATGAACCAAAACCTATCAAATGAATTCCAAATCTCATGAAACATGGGAAAACCAAGTTTCTCCACATACCCAACATACCCAAAGTGGAAAAATAGTAAAATGACCATCCTACCCCTAGGCCATAGAAGAAATTTTGGCTTAATCCATGGGTAATTTGGTCATACCCTCTTCACATTCACTTGAGGCTTTCCTAAAGGCTCAAGGAAACCTAGTGAAGAGTGGTGCATCCAACCCAATGGGTTTGGGTCAGCCCATTTGGTCCCTATACCAAACTCGTCCCTATGGGTCAAAATGCAAAATTCAAACTCCCTCTCAAACTCAAATTAAGGCACATGGGAGGTTGGCAATCCACTACTTGGATCAAACCGACCATGTGCACACTCTTAATTGATCAAACAACCCTCTGACTATGATCAATTAGATCAAATTAACAAGTGCATTGCCGACCGTCCAATCCTTCAAGGGAGATATACTCCCCCTAATTCAATTAAATTTTCACTTTCCCTTTGTCGATTGAAGCTAAGGAGTTCAGAGCAAGCATCAGAGAGTGTTCCCAAGCTTCTTAGGGAGGATTTGAAAAAGCCATTTCTTAGTTTTCAAACAGTGAAAATAGGAGAGCTCAATCCATTCTCCAACTTCTTCCACACTACAATCCACTATACTTCCTTTTGCAAGCACTCTTAGGTGACCAAGTTGAGCTCACCTAAGTTTCCCAAGCTCTAAAAGAAAGGAAGGACCTAATTAGATCAAAGCCACAAGCTAGCTAAGGAGGAGTTGGTCCATACATCAATCCACTCAACCTCAAGAGCTCATGCTTTCAGCATAACTTTGTCTCAACCAGATGAAGCTTCTCCAAGGGAATTGAGCACCGATGATCACGTCCGGTGAGGTATGGGATTTTCTGACCCTTAAACTTAATGTGGTGTGGAGCTTTGTGAAAGAAATTTTCACTCCATGGATTTTTGACCATTGGATTTAACGCTCTCTTGCTTTAGATGGTGTGGGTTGAGTTTGATTTAAATCCATGCTAGATCGATCTTGGATCTTCCCCTTGATCATGGAAGGTCTCTATTGATCAAGGGGAAGAACTTGGGAGATCTCAGCCATCCATCAGCCCATTTTAGATGGACGGCTAAGATAATTCCGCATGTTTAGAAATCCTTTACTCATTTTAAAATCACGAGGAGATCCCTAGCCATCCATCTTTGATCGGACGACAGGGATCAAATCGCGTACGTCACCAGCTGCCATCTGGGATTAGACAACTTAAGTAAACCCCTCACGGTGCGACGCGTGTAAAGTGTGCTGACCGCCACCACCACACATCACACTGTGAGCCAGGGGATTAGTTAAATGTCTTAATTTATTTTAATTAACTTAGGGATCTTCTAAAATTTATAACTCTTACTAGAAAATTCATAACTCTTTCTAGAAAACTTAGAAAATTATGAAATAAATTTCTATGGAAAGATAATTCAACCTAGAACATTTTAAAAATAATTTTAATGGGTTTTGAATTATGATTTTCTATAAATTTGGATTTTATTAGAGCATTTATTTTGCTAATTACTTTTTTAATTAAGCTTATGATTAATCCCAAATTTCTTGGGTATGTCTTCATGGATGACTTCTACCAACCCTATTTTTCTTGGATTTATTGAAGGCTTGATAAAAATAATTGCATATAATTTTATTAATTACTCTCCTTTTGTAATTAAGCATAATTAGGGTATTATTAGTGATTTTAATCCATAATTAAGGTTAATTAAGGTCAGATCTAGTAAATAGGAGGTTTATGGAATATTTTTGCGGCATTTACCCTATGCTATTCCCTAAACCCCCCTTCTTATCTCCTTAATCTCCTCTTAATTAAGGGTTAATTCATAATTATCCCCTTAATTAATTTCTAAAAATTCTAAAAAGTTCAGAACTTAATCAATCTACTTTAGGTAGATGCTTAGGTGTTTAATAGCCTAAGTTCAATTAAGAAAATCGAAACCCAATTCACATGTGTGAAAGGGTGTTTTGAAATTACTTAAACTAAACCCCTTAGCTTAATTAACATTTAATTGTGAGCCAAATTGCATTAGGATTCTTTCTTATTATGTGTATTACAAATTTAAATTCCTTGTGGATTTTACGTCATCTCATTGGCTCATAATTATTTAGTTAATTATTCTAAGGTGGTGTAAGTAAGGGTTAATTAAGTTCCTTAATTCATGCCTTAACTCAATTAATACATAAAATGGATCTAATTATCTAAAAATTAAACAAAAATATCAAACACATACGGGAATGGGTTAGGAACAGTAAACTCATCTCACCTTTTTAAAATTAAATTAAACTCCAAACTAAACAAAAATCACTTTGAATTCACTTTGATTTATTTTAAACTTTCTTATTCCATAAGAATGTCTTTAGAATTTAAGTGAAGTGAACTTGTTTACATACTTTCATTACTTTGAATCTTTCCCCAACATGTTAAACTTATATTTCATGTGATTTCATGCAATCACATTTTTCAAATTCCAATTTTAAATGAAATATTTAACTTTATGTCAAATTTGCATGTGTTGGCTAATGTAGAAATATGAGTGGCTATTATCACTACTAAATTCAAATTATTTTCAAAATACATAAATAAAATACCAAATATGAAAGTATGCTACTTATATTTTAATTATGAGTTTGCATGTGATAGATTATAAAGGTATGCTTAGCATAGGTTCCCTTTCTTTCTTATGTTGGTATAATTTTGAATAGGAATTTGGTGAACCTAACACTCACCTAATTTCATATCCTATTCATCTCTATGCTACCACTTAAGGAGGGTTACTTATACTAGCACACATAAATTGCATAAACCAAATGAATCCATTAATACAATTTTTGCATTCTTCTTTTCCATTTCATTTCTTTTATACACATGTTTGTATTTAAAGAAAGTGGTATATTTGTCTGGACAATCTCAAGGTTACGAGGCTTTAAGTAGCCTTAAGTAGGTCTTGTATCTTACACATCTAGTTAACAATGGCGCTATACTCATTTATGTCTTTCTTACTTTCATGTGTGTATGTGAAAATTTGGATAAAGAAACCATTTTCTACTTAAGAAAAATCATGCATATTCAAGTTCTAAATTTCCTTAAATGGATTACTTAGCATGCACCATAAAGTATGTTAAATATCCTCATTTGTATGTATAGATATGCTTAGGGTCCATCCATATGCATGTTATATATGTTGGGGGAAGGAATGAAGTAATGTGTGTTATGTGAATTTTGGTTCATTTTATTTAATCTTAAAATGCCTTTAAACTTAGAGTTTAATTAAAAATTTAATCAAAAAATTCACCTAAACAAAACTAAAATGTGAATCTACTTTAAAAATTACTTAGGTTTGGGAAGGAAAGAGAAGTTCTCTTCTCTTTCCCCTCTCTACATAACTTAGTAATTAATTGTAGGATTCACTTGAACCGAAGCAAAACATGAAATAAAATTAACCTAAAATAATTAAACAACTTAAATGAAACCCTCCTCTAAGTTGAACATGTCTTCATACTTAGAAAATTTGAACCTAAATCCATAGCTGAGCATTCCACACAAACCTTCAATGCACACACATTAGCCTAAGTCACCACTTCTAGCCTTAGGTTAGGTCAGTGCATGGTTTGATGTTTATATTATTTTGTGATATATGTTTTAGACTGGATGTTAGGATATATGCTCATAGAATGAATGGTAGGATGTTCTTAGTCAAACTATTCTTTTCTACAGAGGATTGTGCTTAAGGGGCGCTATCATAAATAAAAATATAAATACTTTTGCTTGTAGGTGCTTTATACCCCTAAGCATAATCCAATAGGCTAGGTGGACTTAGTCACCCATGTGTGGGGTGATAAGTCTAATATACATGCTTGGGATTTGTGTGGTTTGTTTTAACTAACCTTTATTTTGCAGGTGTTAGTTAGATTTCCACTTTTTTCATGTAAATTTGTGCAATTAGGATTTTTGAATGATTGTTATGGATTAGGATGAACATTGGTCACAAGATCTTATCTTATTTACCATGTGAAGCCTTGGAGCATCTACCATCGAACCATTCAAAAGAAGGAATCAAAAGAAGAAAGAAGAAAGAAGAGAGAAGAAAAGAAGAATGAAGAAAGAAGCTTGAAGACCCCCATAACTATGAATTCCTTTGCTTAATTGTAATTTAATTCATTTGTAATCTGGGTTATATAATGGTAGAGCTCGGCTACCCAATTTGATATTTTTAAAGTTTGTGCGATGGCGCCCGACCACAATGGCCTTTTATTCTTTTTGCAATTAGCTTTATAAATTGATTGATGATTTGTTTAGCTTTTGCATTAAGTAGCATGCTTTTTCTAGTTCTTCTTTGCTTTATGTATGGACTGGATGTAGATTAGGCTCTTTAGAAAAAAATAAATCTTTTACCTAACCTAACAAAATAAATGAAAATTAAATAATTTATAACCTCACCTAAAGCATATGTTTAAAATCAAGATAAAAGAATTAGCAACCCCTTCACTGGATGAGTACTTCTTTATAATATCATGCACAAATGCATCTTATTTCACTCTAGATTTTGGATGGCTTCCACCTTTGCCAAAGAACTTGGCTTGACCTGTGAGAGCCATGGTGGAAATACATCTCTCCCTTATCCCTGATTTTGTCCCATAATATATTTTCTCATGCATTAGACATATCAATCCTATAGCTATAGTCAAAATAATTATCCAAAATAAAAATAAAATGAAATTTGAATTGCATTAGATTTAGGTCATTTAAAGCATGTCCTTTTACATGATCTAGTCTCTTTAGGGAGTGAGTTTAAGGACTTAGTTTCTTTCTAAATAATAACAGCCTAGCTATTTTGCATAAGCATAAATAGTTGCCTACATGTATTTAAAATCATAAGAGGAGTTAGTTGGCAGCCACCCCCAGGCGGTTGCAAGTCCAAGCTGTCGGGTGGTTTGTCCTCCTTTGTGGAGGCAAACCAAATACTCATTTTGCCTTAGATTTAGGTTGTGCTTCCAGCCCTTACCGAAGCTCCCTAGATTTAGGTCCTAAGGTTGCTTCTCCCCTTTGTGGGCCATAAGCATAATAATTCCTCACCTCTTAGACATTTCCTTAATATTCTGTTAAGGAATAATAAGTCCTAAATTTCTAATGAAAAATGCAACTGAAATAAACTGAATCAATTTCTAAATTGTAAAGCCCAACCATAGGATAGTTTGAGATGCTTGCTTGGTTTCCTAGCATCGTGAGCATCTCCTACCTATCTTCCATTTTAGCTTCGATAATAACTCCCTCTTTGATCAATCCCATTTGATCTTTCAAAAATGAACCAATCGATTGATATTCCTTTCTATTGAAATCTTCAACGACAACGATCATTTACCTTAATCAAGAGTTTTTCTAAGGAATCTCTATTTTCTTAGGATGTAATTAACTATGAAGGCTTACCCCTATAGAGAACTTAATGAACCCAGTTTAAAATAAACCCTGCTTTACTTTTTCATGTAAAGTTGGGGAAGAATATCTGGTACATATGCAGACCCCTTGTCCTTAAGAGTCCTTATTGAGGTGATTAGGTCCATTAAAGAGTAGGGATTTCTGTCTTTCGAGATAGTATACTATTCCTTGATGACGTACCTGTTCACCTGAATAAGTACATCTGTGGATCTATGTGGCATCCCAAAAAGATGAATTTCTATAATCTTGCCTCTTTCATTTCTCCCCAACAAATTTGAAGGCAACTCCATATATAGAGATTTTTCTTTAAAACTCCATAGATTTTTCTGGCGACTCTGCTGGGGATGGTTCTTCTCTCCATCTTTGGTAAATGATCATCTTCTTTGAGTATCTATACTGGGTTTGTACTTAGGTATGAATCCAAGACTATCTATCTTTTCATTGTCACTTAGCTTATTTCATTCTTAAGTTGAGTTAGCCAACATCTTTACATTTTAGGATCACATTCCTTGTTGGTCTTAAAACCCTCATTGGGTTCTCCAATGGGTAAAAATGAAAAGATCTAAATAAAAAGAAAACATCTTAAAGACTTCCTCCTTATCATTTTCATGATAAGGAAAGGTTCATCCTAAAATAATAAAAATAAAATAAATTTTCCTTAAGAACTTTGCTTTTCAAAAAGCACTTTTCAAAAATGCACTTAACAAAATATTTTCCAGAAAAAGTTTATCACTCTCATTTAACAATTCTCATGATTGTTACATGTAGGAACTTTCAAAAATAAAACTAATAAAATTTTCCAAAAGCACAAATAAACATCTTCTTTCAAATTCACTTTGATGAAGATTTCATTTTCAAAATTAAAATGAACAATCATCTTTCCAAAAATCAAAATCATAATCATAAAGTTTTCAAAAACCACACATGAAACTTTATATTCAATACATTCACAAATATTGAAAGAAAGTTTCATTCTCAAACAAAATCAAACTTTTCAAAAAGCACATATGAATATCTTCATTTAATATACTCAAATTTATTAAATGAAGATTTCATTCCCAACTAAAAAAATCATTTAAGGAAATCCCACTTGAACATGTCTCACATATGTTTCAAGTTGGAATTCCTCTCTTTCAAAAAGCAACAATCACATATAAAATAAAAAATTTACATTTTAAAAAATAAAATTGATCACCATTTTACATACCCAAATGTGTTGAATGGAAGTCCTCTTTTCAAAAATTTAAACTTAACCATCAAAACTCAAAATTTTCAAACACATTTGGAACTTCATTTAGCATACTCAAATTTGCTAAGTGAAGTTTCCAAATCAAAATCAAAATCAAAACATTCAAACTCAACATACCCAAATTTGTTAAGTGAAGTCTCCAAATCAAAATCAAAATTTTAAAAACATTTTAAACACATTTAACATACCCAAATTTGTTAAGAAGTCTCCAAATTTAAACCAAAAATTTTCAAACATTTGGAACTTCATTTAACATACCCAAATTTGTTAAGTGAAGTTCCAAATTTAAAAAAACAAAATTTTCAAACACATTTGAATTTCACATACCAAATTTGCTAAGTGAAGTCCAAATCAAAAAAAAAAAATTAAATTTTGAATTTCATTTAACATACAAATTCTAAGTGAAGTTTCCAAAATCAAAAAAAATTTTCAAAACATTTTTTTAAATTTCATTTAGCATATTCAATAAAAGTTTCCAACCAAAATTAAAAAATTTTTCAAACACATTTTGGAACTTCATTTAACATACTCAAATTTGCTAAGTTTTCCAAAAAAAATTCAAAAAATTTCAAAACACATTTGAACTTCAACATACCAAAATTTCTAAGTAAAGTTTCCAAAGCTAAAACAAAATTCAAAACACCTTTGGAACTTCTTCCTTAGCATACCAAATTTTCTAAGGAGAAGTTTCCATTTTCAAAACCAAAAATCAAAATTTTAACCCATCTTTTGAATTTCATTTAGTACTCAAATTTGCTAAGTGAAATTTCCATTTCATAAAAACCAGTGACTTCATCTTTAGCATACCAAATTTAAGTAAGTCCACTTTCAAAACACATCAAACAAAATGAAACTTAGATTCCTTAGCATACCAAATTTAAGGATCCTACCTTTCAAAAATCAAAACATCAAACAAAATGAAACACTTAGGATTGCCTTAGCATACCTAAATTTTTTAAGAATCCTATTCTCAAAAAATTAAACAAAACATATTTGGATTCTTCACATAGTATACCTAAATTTGCTAAGTGAGAATTCCAAATTTTCCAAATTCAAAACAAAATTCACAAAAAGAAACAATCACTTTTACTTCACGTAGCATACCCAAATTTTCTAAGTAAGTGAAATTCTAAAATCACAAAACAAAAACAAAACCAATTTGACCCTTACTTTAACATGCCCAAATTTGTTAAAGGAAAGGGTCCTTAAATCAAAAATTCAAATTCAAACATGAACCTATGGAAGCTTCCTTATCAAAAATTTTGAATCCATATTTTGACATACCTAAATTTGTTGAAGTTGGGTTCATATTCAAATTCTTTCAATCAATCAAATCCATTTGAACCCCACTTAACACTTCCAAGTTGTTGGATGTGGGTTCAAATTTTCAAATTCAAAATTCAAAATCTAAAGATAGAAATCGATACAAGTTCATTTCATTGATTCTTACAAATACATATTAGTTTCAATTTATTACGTTGAAATGGCCCTCTAGTTTATTTTCACCTTCCCACATGGTATGGATCTAGCTTTAGATCGCCGACTTCCTGGATCATACCCACCGATTCACTTTGGTGGATTTGGGGAGGTGATCACTTGTGAGGGCATTCTCTCACCAGCAAGGACCGGTGGCGGCAAAAGTCATCATCGATCATCTTACTTTTGATTTGATGTCTCCTCAAAGAGGAAAGTATGTACCATAGACTGCAATAGTGCCAGTATGCCGCAGATTAGCCTTCAAGGTCATCTGCTCATGTTTCCTGAGGGCTAGTACCTACCATCTCACCCCTCTAAGGTAAGGCTCCCTGGTTCGGGCTTGCCTCCCCACATTTGAGTATGGGTCTAGCTCCCATCTCCTCCACCAACAGGAATAAGAATCATGATCAAGCAGCTCATGATAGCTAGGGAGCTGAGGCAACATCTCATCGCCATGGATGAGTCTCCCATTATCACTTCACCACTGTTATCAGTTTCATCCTCTCTAGATCGAGAGGATGCTAGAGGATGTTCATCACCTCCTCCAATGGTGCATTTTCAGCTTTCTGTGAATAAGAGGTCTCCCATCCGCCTTACAAGTAGATGGGAGCACGCTGTCTCAGTTGATCTTGATCTATTATCCCCAGTGGGGAGGTCATTAGGAGAGGCCCATGAGGCCCATACATCACATTACAAGAGGAGCTGAGGTTTAGCCATCCCGCTTCATTGATTTTCCACAGCTACTCGCTCATACCGAGATATTCTTCTCACTGGGACCACCATGAGGAAAGTTCAGCAGAGAGTGGTGTCTCCACCCCACCGCTCTACCCTCATCGCCATCGCAGTTACATATCTCCCATTCCATCTAAGGCCATGAAGGTCAAGGGAAAAGCACTCCTGGTGATCGCTATGAGGATCCTACCTCCTACACCACCCATTGGTGGTAGCTCTCCCGCCGACCTTCCGCCTGGTGGTGAAGGAGTGGCAACCCAAGCATCGGTCATCCCTTCACCAACTCATATAGATGGAGATGGTGATAGATTTTATATATTCTGATGATAGTTTAGCAGCACGTGGTGGAACATCCTAGATTGTTACCTCTCATAGTCAAGTAGTTCATTCATCTGAGAGTCCACAAGATTGACTCTCCAATGATAGAGGTGGTGCCTCTGTGCATGACAAGGATCACACACTAGACTATTTGTACCGCCGATGGATCATTCTTAGATGAGATAGTTGCACATTATTTTATGGAGAAGAAGGAGATCTTGGGGTATGCTGGTCGATGAAGAAGTCATTTCAAGAAGATGACTTGTTGGGAGATTCAAGAGTGCATGGTTGATACTAGAGGATCTCTTTAGGAACAATAAGCCATGGAAGGTGATGATCATGAAGACACCGTAATCACCAACACCTCCTATCAAGGCAAAAGGATGAGGATTGATAGGATGACACATATGGACTTGTTAGTAATAGTGTCGTGCTTCAAAAAATAAGCCCCTTTAGTTCATCCTTATAGTCGACATTAGTCACTGAGTTAGCATGTCTTGACCCCAAGACTCTTTGAGCAAGGTAGCACTGTATAGAAGGTAGTGGAAAGTACCTCCATACAAGAAAAGACATAAATCCATGGTTAAAGAGGTGAAGGAAGCTTTGGCTCAAGCCTGGGGAAGATCATCAATTCCAAAGGGTAGACCCTACCCAAAGGAATTTTATGCTATCCAATATCCCAAGGGTTTCGTGCCTCCTTCCTTCAAAAGCTTCGATGGCAGTGGAAACCCAAGGCAGCACATAGCTCACTTCAGGGCTAGTTATTGCAACGTAAGTGGTAGATATGCTTTGCTTTTCTGACTTTTTATTAGTAGCCTAGCAGGTATTGCTTTTGATTGGTATGTTGAACTGCCCAATGGTTCAATAAAGATATTTGCTAAGTTAGAGCAACTCTTCATCAAGAGATTGAGCTCAAAGGGTTTAGTGATCTCTTGTAGAATAACAACACTGGTGAGTCACTTGTTGATTATATCTCGATGGTGTAACGTATATGAACCATTGTCTAACAACGTGCCATTGAGATTCTCTTGAAGAGTATCCATGGCCCATTCGCCTTCATGCTTAAGGGCTTCACTATCAAGACATTTGAGAAGCTAATCAACAAAGCATCTAGTCTACAAGGAGAGGCCAAATAATTACCTTTTCAAGATCAATCACCTAGAAGTCTAAGGTCTATGAGAAGAAGAGAAGTAGGCAAAGATTGAAAAGGGGAAGCAACCAGATCACCAGAGACCATGACCTCAACAACCTCCACCTCCTTTCCACCACCCAAACCACGGCATCCATAGCCTCCATGGCCGATACCACCACCTCAACCATACCAAAGAGGCATGCATACCTGCCGCTAGGTAGCTATGGTCCACCTACTTTTTTAGATAAGTTAAACAAACCTTATTCTTTTAAGAGAGAGATAATCAGTAAAATCTTTAAGAATCTCTTAAAGAAACCTAATTTTTAGCTACGCGAGCCTAGAGATTGAGGAAGTAGGCAAAAGTCATGATCCAAACTTTTTCCCTTACCACGATGTTAGCCACATTTTGGAGGATTGCTTCACATTCAAGGACCGCTTGAACACAATTTCAAGATTGTGTAGTTATCCCAAAGGAATACCTTGTGGAACAACCTTCCGCCCATTAGGGTAATCCTTGGGATACATGTGATCCTACCAAAACCAAAGAAGGTTGGGACATTTCTTTCTCTAAAACCTCTAAGAAAATCATTAAGATCAAGAAGCTTTCCTCAGGTGCTTGAGTCAAACCTCCAACACCAAGAAGGTTTGCAAGTTGCCAAACTCTAGGAAAGTGGGAGCTCAAAGAAGAAGAACATGTGTCACCGGATAGCTCTTAGCATCCATGCTGTCCACTCTCCACCTTTAGTTGTAGCTTCCATAATGACTTCTTCCATTTTAGCTAGCTCTTCTCTTTCTACTAGTAGAACTTTGTATCGGATAAGGGCATCAAATCCCTTACCCACTCTTACTTGATTTCTACTTTGCACCTCCAAATAATTCCAAGAAATTGAAGAATAAAGCTAATTTGAATTACATCTGTGTTACTTCTGATGGGTCATCTTCTTCTATTCCTAATGATAACTCTTCAAGTCAAATAATTATAATAATGATCTTCCTCTTTCTAAGAGTTGGACTTTCCAACTCACTACGTTCACCTCTTGAGATAGACTTGGAATCATCGATTTGAGAGTCCCATAGAGAAGCAGTGAGCAAGTGTGGTAGAACCTTCCACCACCTTGCCTCAAGAGATCACAAAGTCAACCTCCTAGAAGGTTCTACCTTGGGTAGCACCTCAAGATAGAGGGAAACAAGTCATTGGTACAAGATCGAAGCCCTTCCACGTGATGCTCCACCCTTGGATATGCTTGTGGAAGACCAGGTGGACTAACATCTTTTCTCATCTAAGAAAGTTCCATCTAAGCATATATGATGCCCTTGTCTTATCCAAAGAGATGAGGGAATCACTAATCAAGGCTCCTTGATCCAAATATGCTTAGCTCACCGACCGCTATAGGTGAGGAAGCACATTATGCAAAAGAAGCCCAAGGGATCACCTTCAGAGATGAAGACCTTCTTTTGGGGGACTTGGAGCACAACCTCCCCTCTACATATAAAGTTGACAGTCTGCCATGAAGTTCTCATGTGATCGATGAACATTATGAGTCTAAAGACCCTTGCCTATTTGAAGATCGATCTACTCTAAGGAGAGATGATGTTGAGAGGATTCAATGATCAAGGTGAGTGGGTTTTAGTTCTAGTGTTACCTTGGAGAAAGGTGAGTTCTACATGATTCAATACTTCATTCACTACTTTGCTTGGTAGGCCTTGGATACATAACAAGATCATTCCATCCTCCCTTCATCAATGCATCAAGTTCAAAAAAAGATGGAATACCATGTCAACGGGATGAAAAGCCATTTTCAGAGGTTGAGATTTATGAGGATGACCTACTATCTTCCTCAAAATACCCTTTCTCATGAACTTGGACAAAAATTCAAATGCAAAATCAAAAGAAAAAGAAAATGAAGAAAAAGAAAAAATAAAAGAAAATGAAAAGAAAAATGAAAGTCCAAGTGAACAAGAAAGGGGAATTGAAGAAGAAATAGATCTGCATATCACATTCCACCCAGTTCATTCCATCATATGGACATGTGGGTAGATGGCTCAACCTCCACCGTAGAAGCAAGAAAAATGGTTCAGAGGTGGGAGACCCCTAGTTGGCCTTCACCAGAGGTTGTGTTCATGTTCATAGAGTACCCTACTATTCACATAGACTTGGAATCCAGCTGAGGATGAGTCTAATGTGATTAGTATACGCACCAACCCTCTCGAGGTTCCATTGGAGGTGACTTTGATCCAGACAGATGAAGACCAGGCCTCCAAGCAAAGCAAAGTATTTAAATCTTTATGTGAAACTAAAGGGATTGGGAACCTTAGCTCTTACCTCACTTACATCTCAAAAAAGTTGAAGGTTTAGTAGTTAAGGAAGTCCCTAAGTCTTCCGGACATGAAGCGTAAGTTCTTTTGGGATCATCATCCTCAAGTCAAAGTTGATGTAGAGCTTGAGGAGGATACTTTAAAGAATTAATGGAATTACCTTTTGATTTTACCTTGTGTTCAAAATCTTATACAAAAGGTTTAGTTCCTCACACATGGTCCAAGCAGGTTAGAGTACTAAAAGCTATGGAACAATAGTAGGAAGCACAATCAAGAGACTGATTGATTCAAGTGGTCCAATGATGAAGATTATTGCTAGTTGTTACCAACATTTGGAATCTGATAGTTCTTCTCACACATCCCCAACTCTTATGAGAATGTGTGTTTAGAAACTCGTGATGATCCAGATGATCTCCAAGTCAAAGAGGCAAAATTTGAAGAGGAGATTCATTCAACAATCGACAAGCTTAAAGAAATCAACCTGATAGAAGAAAATCCACATGACATACATCGTTCATTGAATGAAGAAGAAACCAATGACTTAGTTAGGCTATTGAGTGAGTTTAAAGCTTCATGGAGTTATGAAGAAATGCCCGATTATCCCCGATGAAGTCCACAGCTAATAAAACTAACGCTACCCCCTATTAAGCAAGCTCCTAGACATGCGAAAGAAGAAGGTCATTTTTGAAGTCAAGAAATCGATGGGTTTCATCGGGAAGAAAAATATCCTACCCAGTTAGCTAGTGTCATCCCGCTAAGAAGAAGAATGGCCAAATTCATTTGCATCAATTTTAGGGACTTAAATAAAGGCATGTCCTAAGGATGAGTTTCCTCTTCCTAGAATTAATGGTGGACATTGCCTCATCTCATGCAATCTTCTCTTTCATGGATGGGTCATCCGCTATAACCAAATCAAGATGTCTTGAAGATGAAAGAAACACTACTTTTGAACCAATCAAATCTTCTATTATAGGGTCATGCCTTTTGGCCTTAAAAATGCTGGTGCTGCATACCAACGGGCCATGACTCAGATCTTCAATGAACTCATCCATCATCAAGTTGAGTGCTATGTTGATGATCTAATAGTCAAGAGCAAAGAAAAGGAAGACCACCTCTTTGACTTGAGAGTAGTTTTCAAATGATTAAGATAATATAACCTTAAAATGAATCACCTGAAGTGTGCATTCGGAGTAGCTTCAGGAAAATTCCTTGGGTTTGTTTCGACACCTGGGAATAGAAATAGATCCAAAAAAATATCAAAGCTATCTTAAAAAATGCCACCTCCTAAGAGTTTAACCCAAATCAGATCCTTCCAAGGATGACTGGCTTATCTAAGATGCTTTATCTCAAACCTATCGTGGAGATGCAAGCCATTTTCAACACTTGTCAAAAGGATGCCAAGTTCAAGGATGACAAGTGCTCACACTAAGATAATCAAAGAGTACTTGGTGAAGCGCCAGCTCTAGTCACCTATCCCGTGCCACTCATCCTTACCGCTATTGGATGACTCTCTTTTTAAGCCAATGAGGGAAGGAGAGTGCTCTCTACTACCTCGCCATTGTTTGATCCAAGCAAACTATCCACCTATTGAGAATATTTCCATTTGATCTTTGCATCTCAAGCTACATCATTATATGCTTTCATAAGGTGAACTTGATCTCCAACCAATCCATTGCAATAGCCATGACACGCCAATTCTTATCAAACGCTTGGTCTACAGATCTAGTGATATCACATTAGTACCCTCTGGTGGTAAAAGGATGACTAGCTATAGGTGTTTACTTTCCGCTGATTCTCCTAAGTGACGATCTCCCGAAACAAATCATGAACCAGGAATGCCCAACCACCAAGAGATGTATTTTGATGGTGCGCCTTCTTTCCACAAACACCATGATCTATTCTCCCAAAAAAGTGTGGGTAGAATAGTTCTTCTAATCCAAACCATGTATGAGATTCTCATACTATCATTCTAGCCCCTGCACCAACAACAAAGCTGAGTATGACGCTTTGATTGCTGGTATGGAGTTAGTCATCATAATTTGTGTCAAGAGCATCAATATCTTTAGAGATTCTGCCATCAACTGCATGGTCCTAGTGTTCTCAAAAGCCATCATTAAATACAAAGAAGTTATTCCTGATTTAGAACTCATCTACAAGGTTCCCCAAGAGAAATGAAAGAGCCTTAGCCAAACTTGCCAGAATACACCTAAGATGAGTCCATTTCAAGGTCCAAAATGAGTACATCCCCTTATTGATTCTGAACTCAGAGAGATTTTCTCTAAAGGGAGGTGGTCGCTAACCAAAATGGATAAGGAGTTGGATTGGAGGAAACCGTTCATAGATTGCTTGAACATTGACAAACTACCTCAAGAAAAGTCACACGCCCATTAGGTGAAACAGAGAGCTCTCTCTTACTACTTTTCCAAATGGGTGGAAGCCATCCCACTTAGAGAGGTCGCAGCTCACCATGTGCTTCAATTTTTTAGGAACCATATCGTATATAAGTTCAAGGTGCCTCAACAAATTATATCTGATAATGATACTGCATTCAAAAGTACAAAGATCAATAGCTTCGCCAGAAGACACGGTATAGATTAGAGATACTCCACCATCTACTACCCCAGAGCAAATGGCTTAGCAAAAGCATTCAACAAAACTCTCATCTAGATACTATAGAAAACTCTTGATAACAACAAACAATAGTGGAACGAGCAGTTGGTTGAAGCTTTGTGGGCCTACCGCACACATACTAAACTCTAACTTAGTATACCCCATTTTCCTAGTATGTCCAAGCCATTCTTCCTTAAGTTCAACTCCCATCACTAAGGATGCATCACTCACTAGTAGAATGCAAAGTTGGTTAGAAGAGCTAAGGGTTTGGAGGAGAGTCACGAGCATAGAACCTCGAAGTTGTACAAAGCCAAAATGATTCAAGCTCATAACAAGCTCCACCCCTAGGTCTTTTAGGAGAGAACTTGTGTTAGTCCTAAGGAGACCAATTGTTTCCCGTTGAAAGATGGGAGGCAAGTTTGAACCCACTTGGGAAGGCCCCTATGTCATAGAGAAGGCCTACCAAGGAGGATCTTATTAGCTTATTGATTGTAAAGGGGAACACCCGATGCTTCCAATTAATAGACTCTATTTAAAGAAATATTACCCATGAAACAAATCATGTTTAAAAATAATCATTAATAAAAAGAATAAAATTTGATTCCATTCATCAAATCTTCTCTTCTTTGTGTTGTTTATCTTGCAATCCATGATGTGTTTAGGGTACATGTAAGAGTCCCCTGGCATCCTATCCCTCTTTCACAACACAAACACAATCTCGATGCTTTTAGAATAAAAGAGAACCCGAGGCATCCTTTTTTGATTAGCATAACTAAATTATGTGTGAGAGAACCCAAGTGGCATCCTTTCTTAGTGGGAATCCTTTTGCCATCCATGTCATTATTTTATCAAACCCATAATGTGTTTTAAAGTAGGTGTAAGAGTCCCCAAGAGGCATCCCAGTCCTTTTAACACATGCGTAATAAACAAGCACAAATCTTTTATCTCGAGCTACATTGATGTGGGAGCAAGCCTATGGCACTCACTCATTAGCTCTAGGTTGGTCTACATGCTACCTCTATGTCACCCAAGTGGTCATTTATTGGAGGATGTGAGTCCCAGCTTTCTTCTAACTTGACCATTGCAAACCAATGAGCCTTGTTAGTATGGTAGCTTCACTACCCGCTAAGAAGCTACCTCATGTTGACTTTGTTTAAGAAGATGTGAGTCCCTATGCTTTCTTCTTGAACTAACCATCATGCTCTAACTAGGTCGAGTATATTTAAGGTTTAAGATAAATCCCCTAGAGGCTTTTTTCCTCTTGACTACATTTTGATATAAGTCCTGGCATTCACTCAAGAGCCCCTAGGTCGACACACCCCAAGATGATCTCAAATCGTTCTTTATAGAGGATGTGAGTCCCCAGCTTTCCATTATTGCAAAATCGATGAGCACCTTAGGTTGATGGCTATGCTTGACTCACTGGATACACCACTGGATGTGAGTCATGCTTTCTCCTTGAGTTGAATACATTAGATATGACTAGCCATGTCATCTTCTCGTGGTGTTGGATTAACCCCATCACCCATCCCTTGGGCATTCTATTTGGATCAAGTCATTTGCACCCATTTAGACACTACCCGGTTACTTTTGGATTGACTTTCCTAGTAGCCACCCCTATGGTTGGAGATTTGTTCAATGTGCATTCTCCTTGGTTCAGAAATTGAGCTGATAGATCCTCGCAATCCCTCAAACTAATGGTCCATGATAAACAAATAAACTAAACAAACAAAATATTTTTGCTTGTGGATTAGAATTCAAGCAAAGGGCCCTTTTTTCCGCAGCATCCTATCTTTAAATGTAACTCCCTATAAATACTACTGAGATAAATCTGGTGGTACTCACTATAAATCACCCCAGGTCTTCAATCTATTTTTCCACAAGCGTTCCCTATCATTCTAAGATGTACATGACATTCTTTTCTATGATTGTTGCAAAAGGCAAACCTAGTGATCAAAGAAAATCACCCCAAGGATCTTTTCTAAAGATGTGAATACTGAAGCTTTCCCCTTCAATTGATCATTATAAATCGAAGGCACCTTTTGGTCAATAGTTCTCCCATCGCCGAAGTTACTCCCTTTGGTTCAAGAATCAGATAGATTCTATAAGCTCTTCTAGTTTAATCCATCACAACCAATGGAATCCATCAAAATGAAATAAAATTAATTTTGACTATCTTGAGTTGATTTAAGTCAATTTTCACTCAATAGTCGCCTAGTTGGGTCCTTGCCCAAAGCCAATCACCCCAGTGGTTCTCTTGTGGAAGATGTGACCCCGGCCCTAACTTGATCATTACAACCAAAGGCACCCCTTTGGTTGGATAGTTCTTGTGTTGGTGACTACTCTTTGAATTGTAACTAAAGGTCTTTCCATGGCCCCTACCAATGCTCCATCGCAAACCAATGGATCCATCATAATCAAAATAAACAAATTAAAAAATGAAATTAATCTTGACTATCTTTGAGTTGATCTAAGTCCCCCAGATTCACTCAATAGCCTCAGGTTCCCTCTACTTGGAGGATGTAAGTCTACTATACTTTCTTCTAGTATCTTTCTACATACCAAAAGCATCCTTGGCCTAGTCCTACTATGTTTAGTAGACTACCCCTTTGGATTAAATGAAGTTAGTCTTGGCCTCCATGGCTCTACTAGTACAACCACAAACCAATAGGGTTTATCTCAACATTTAAAACTAACAAAAATTAAAATAAAATCAACCCTCTCCCCCAGTGGAAATTTCTCCTCAGTGAGATTCAAATCAAATCAAACCTCTCATTCCCTTATGGATGACTTGAACCTGCTTTCTTAGTGGAAGGTTCACACTTTATCCCTTAGTGGATTTTTCCTCTCTCTATGTCTTGGACATAAGTAGAGCCACATTGCACTAAGTTATGGATTCTTTCTTCCTCTTGGGTCGTGGATATATTATTTTTAGAGCTTGTGATCTCTTGTTGATCATTTGTCAACACTCAATGCGGTGTTCCTTGTCACCACACCACATATTCCCTTTGTTGACCTCATTTTTAGAATGAGCTCTCAACCCCTCCATCTTAGATATAGGATTCCTCTTAGATACTAAGAGATCCTTAGTATTAAGACACATCTAGTGATTAAGTGCACATTCAACATAGCCTTAGAAGACTTAGAAGAGTTAGCCATAAGAATAGGTCATGTTTTAAGGGTGTTAAGAAAATTGCCCACCCTTAGCTTAAACCATTCCTCACTTTCCTTCCATCAAATCAAACTCCAAATCAATTATATTTGATTTTCTCCAAACTCAAATCAACTCTATGATTGAAATCTATGATTGAAACCCATGATCAAAATCCATCAAAAATTCTTAAGTTCAAAATTTTCCTAAGTCCTTAATCTTCCCTTAAGGACTGAACCAAAATTATGATCAAAACCAATTCAAACCTTTGAGATTTTCTCATAATTAATTTATATTCTCATATATAAATGAAATATAAATTCAAACCAAAAAAACTAAACCCAAAATTCCAACTCTACTCATGAAATCCTCTCAAGTCCTTTAACTTTTCCTTAAAAGGACTTAGCCAAAATCAACTCTAAACCAATTCAAACTCATGGGATTTTCAAAACTCATTTATACTCTCATTTATATTCATATATATAAGTGAAATCTAAATTTAAATCAATCAAATCAAACCCTGAAATTAAATTTCCATAAAAAATTCCTTAAGTCCCTTTAATTTTCCATTAAAGGACTTATCCAAAATCTTGATCAAATCATTTCAAATTCATGGGATTTTTTCATAATTCATTTATATTCTCATTTACATTCACATATATAAATAAAATATAAATATAAATCAATCAAATCAAATTCAAAAATTCAATCTTCAAACTCCAAAATTTTCCAAAGTCTTTTAAATCCTTCTTAATGGACTTAGCCTAAATCATGACTAAACCACTTCAAATCCTTGAAATTTTCTCATGATCCATTTATATTCTCATTTATATTCACATATATAAATGAAATATAAATTCATATAATAAAAACCAATTCCAAAATCCAATCTAAGCCTTTCAAGTCAAAATCTTGAATTTAGCCAAATCAACTTCAAATCAAGCCAAACTCTTGATTTCTCTTCATGATTCAATCAACCCTATAATCATGAATCCAAATATAAATACAAACTCTAATCACTCGATCAAAACCCAAGCAAAAAATCAAAGCCAAAATTTGAACATATTCTTCCTTTGAATATGAAATTGTTAAATGGATCAAAACCCATTTGAATTCAAACCACTTGTATATGGATTTATATTTCAATCATGAGTCCATATACAAGATCAACCAACTTCAAATCAAGCTTTGACCAAGCCATTTGACACACTTAGGCTCACTTGACCCAAAGTGACCTAAAGTATCCTTATGAGTCAAATTCTAATCCTAACCAAATTGGATTGAACTGAACTCATCTACCCCTCTCATCATGATCAACAATCATCATGGGATGATCAATCAATCAAATTGGGTCAAACCAAGTCAAACCTAAGGGTTGACCAAGTCAAAACTTAACCCAAAATGAAACCTAACATAGCCAAATTCTACTATAGGACAAATTGATTGAAACCATTGATCTAAGTTCAGTCATGACCTATGTTTGAACTTGACCCAACCAACATTTGAGCCTAACCTAGCCCAATTGATGACTTGATCCAAGTTGACCCAATTTGACTTAAATAGTCAAAATGTGTAAAAACTTGATCTAAGCCAAATTGGTTGAAACCAATGGGTCAAATCCATTCCAAATCACTTGTGGAACTTGACCAAAGCCTCAATTGGCCAACTAAACCTAACTTAGCCCAATTGACCATAGACCCAACATGACCTAAAGGTAACCTAAAGGGGTCATGTTGAGCCAAATTTGAACTTAACCAAAATTGATTGGAAACAAAGATATCAATCCATTCCATATGATGAACCTAACCTAAACCTACCCTTGAGTTACATCAACTAGGTCAAATGGGTCAAATAGGTCAACTTGACCCATTTGACCTAAATGAAGTCATATGAGCCAAATTCAAAACCATACCAAATTGAACCAAACCAAAGCCACTAAAACATTTCAAATGGTCATATGAACTTGACCCAACCCTTAGTTTGTTCCAATTTGACTAATTGGTCAACTTGACCCAAGTTGACCCATTTTGACCTAAATGGGTCATCATGAACCAAACCCTATCAAATGAATTCCAAATCTCATGAAACTTAGCCAAACCTAGTTTCTCCATATACCCAGCATACTCAAAGTGGAAAAATAGTAAAATGACCATCCTACCCCTAGGCCATAAAAGAAAATTTGGCTTAATCCATGGGTAATTTGGTCATACCCTCTTCACTTTCACTTGAGGCTTTCCTAAAGGCTCAAGGGGACCTAGTGAAGAGTGCTGAAACCAACCCAATGGGTTTGGGTTAGCCCATTTGGTCCCTAGACCAAACCCGACCATATGGGTCAAAACATAAATTCAAACTCCCTCTCAAACTTAAATTAAGGCACATGGGGGGTTGGCAGTCCACTACTTGGCTCAAATTGACCATGTGCACACCCTTAACTGATTAAACAACCCTCTTCCTATGATCAATTGGATCAAAATGGCAAGTGCATTGCTAGTCATCCGATCCTTCAAGGGGGAGATATACTCCCCCTAATTCAATTCAATTCTTACTTCCCCTCTGCTGATTGAAGCTAAGGAGCTCAGAGCAAGCATCGAATAGTGTTCCCAAGCTTCTTAGAGAGGATTTGAAAAATCCATTTCTTGATTTTGAAATAGTGAAAACAGGAGAGCTCAATCCATTCTCCAACTTCTTCCACACTACAATCTACTGCAATTCCTTTTGCAAGCACTCTTAGGTGACCAAGTCGAGCTCACCTAAGTTCTTTCCCAAGCTATAAAGGCAAGGAAGGACCTAATTGGATCAAAGCTACAAGCTAGCTAAGGAGGAGTTGGTCCATACATCAATCCACTCAACCTCAAGTGCTCATACTTTCATCAAGGCTTTGTCTCAACCAGATGAAGCTTCTCCAAGGGAATCGAGCGCCGGTGATCACCTCCAGCGAGGTATGGAATTTTTGACCCTTAAACTCAATGTGGTGTGGAGCTTTGTGAAAGAAATTTTCACCCCATGGATTTTTGACCGTTGGATTTGCCGCTCTCTTACTTTAGATGGTGTGGGTTGAGTTTGATTTAAATCCATGCTAGATCGAGCTTGGATCATCCCCTTGATCATGAACGATCTCCATTGATCAAGGGGAAGAACTTGGGAGATGTCATCCATCCATCCGCATGTTTTAATTGACGGCTGAGATAATTTCACACATTTAGAAATCCTTTACTCATTTTAAAACCACGGGGAGATCCCTGGTCGATCTTTGATTGGATGGTAGGGATCAAATCACGTGCACCGCCAGCCGCCATCTCAGATTAGACAACTTAAGTAACCCCAATTTAGGTTTTATTAAACATTTTGTTTTCTTAATTACTTTTTAATTAAGCCTCTGATTAATCCCAAATTTCTTGGGTATGTTTTAGGGATTACCTCCCCATCTCTTGGGATTTATTGAAGGCTTCATTAAAATAATTGCATATGATTTCTTTAATTACCCTACTTATGTAATTAAGCATAATTAGGGTATGATTAGTGATTTTAATCCATGATTAGGGTTGATTAAGGTTAGATCCAGTAAGTAGGAGGTTTATGGAATATTTTTTTATTCCTCCTTTCTCTCCTCTTCTCTCCTTAATCTCCTCTTAATTAAGGGTTAATTCATTAATTATCCCCTTCATTAAGAGGAGATTAAGGAGAGAAGAGGGGAGAGGGTTTAGGGAATAGCTTAGAGGAAATGTCCTAAAAAATATTCCATAAACCTCCTATTTAATTAATTTCTAAAAATTCTAAAAAGTTCTAGAACTTAATCAATCTACTTTGGGTAGATGCTTAGGTGTTTCATAGCTTAAGTTCAATTAAGAAAATCAAAACCCAATTTACATGTGTGAAAGGGTGTTTTGAAATTACTTAAGCTAAATCCCTTAGCTTAATTAACTCTTAATTGTGAGCCAAATTGCATTATGCCTCTTTTTTATTAGGTGCATTGCAAATTTAAATTCCTTGTGAGTTTTATGACATTATTTATTATTTAATTTATCAAATAAAAAATCTTAATTTATTTTTTAATTTTATAATTATCGATTTGAATCAATATATATATATATATATATATATATATATATATATTATATATATATATATATATATATATATATATATATATATATATATAATCAAATCAAAATTAATGAATAATATTAATAAATTAAATTTTATATCATTTTTATTTAATATGATTGAATGGAAATTATTATTTAATTAACTTTTAACTAAGTAATGATTAATTGAGATGTTATGTCATAATATTTATGATTTAATTAATTTAATTAAATTTGATGTATTATAAAATAATTTAAATAAATATTACAATTATTTAAATCATTAAATATTGAAATAAATAATTAAAAATTTCTCATAATTAAATCCCATTTAGTATCTATCATACCAATTAACTTATGTGGTTATTAGTTATTAATAAATATATAAGCTCCAGTAAATTTCAAAAAATTTGCTCAAAATTCAAAATAAAAAATATCATATTATTTTCAAACGAAATCGTCAGATAGAATCAAATATTCAAACTTATTTTTAAAATGAAAAAGAAAATAACTTTATATGCCTCATAATTCACATAATTAATATACTTATTGTTTCAATATTTAGAGAAATATGCCTAAAAATTTATTCAAATTTAAAATGCCCTCTTCTTGCATTTGTGAGTTGTTTATTGTTGCCCATCTAAAATTAATTAGGTTTCAACTAATTCAAAACTGAATCTTAATTTGAACTTCAACAAGAGATCATTAAATGTGATCCAAACATGGTTTGAATCTATCTCAAATTTTTCTTAAATCAGCTCTGAACATGACCAAAGGAGTTTTGAGAAAGGTTCAAGCATGGTTTAAGTATGATTTAGTCATGATTCAAACAAAATTTAAGTAAATTCAAGTGATGTTTAAGCATAACTTGAGAAATGATCAAGTATGGTTCATACAAGATTCAAGATGATTCGAATACATTATAACATGATATAATTGAGCATTGTTATTGCAGAATGCAATCGCAATAACAATCACATAGTATAATTGAACTATGATTTAACAGAGTATAACCGCACCAACTATAACATCGTAGTATTGAACTTTTATAAAAAATATATAATTAAAGTAAATTATATATATATATATATATATATATATATATATATATATATATATATATATATATATATATATATATATATATATATATATATATATATATATATGTGTGTGCGTATATATATAATTTTAACTAAATGAATAGATAAAAAAATTGATAAAATATACATATTTTATTATTTATATATGGACTAATGAAACTATAGATCTATATTATTATAAAATAAATTTATGCATAACTAATTCTTTTAAAATTATATATAATTGACTGTGGCTTCCTAAAAAACTTGCTTTGAAACCTAAAAAAAATGATGTGTTGCATCTTATGCACTCTATAGTTTAATAAAGCAAAAAACACCTGTCAAAATTTATATGATAGTGCTAAAATAAAATTTGTTAAAAATACAACTGAGTTACTTTATGGTGGCCTTGGGAATCTTATACGTGTTTTCTCTTAATTCCAAAGAGTTTTGGAACCCCATATGTAGTTAAACTATGATGACTTAAGCAAACTGAGAAAGTCCATAAAAAATGAATTATCTGCATGAACTACACTTGAATGTAAAGAGGGCTACAATCACGCAAGTTCATGTTCTTTGTAAACAATGAGATTTCATATATTATCCAATAATTATAATTTTAATTCATTAAATAATAGATGAATTCTATAATATAAATAATAAATACGCTATAAAAATATTAAAATTATAATGAGTAGCATAATCTCTTAAAAAGTAATTTAGATTGATAGAATTGATGTTATACAATCTATCCTTATCATGGTTTTAATTTACTATAAAAAAGCACATTATATTTTAAATTTTCACTCTTATCTCTATATATTTGTCATTCAAATTTACATTTTAAGTCTGTAAGAAAGATAATTACCTCTCATTAATCAAGTAGTGAGGAACAATCAATAGATCGACCCCTCGCCTGATGAATCTATAAAATATCCAATCAAATACTTCTTATTCTTTATTCTTCTTCTTTAATTATATATTATTTTCCATCATCTTTACACACAATAATAAGAGATTGATGAACATCTCATGCCATCTCCATCACATTATTTGTATATACAATAGCATGAGCTATCATCCCCTGACTCCTACATCACATCGTATTTAGTCTCCAAAGGAATGGTAAAATTAAGGATAAGGATACCCACACTATTTCTCTCCTTTTTCTTATTCTTTTTCTCCACCTCCATGCTATTGTCTTTCATCCATGTGCAAAAATCCATGCTTTTATTCTTTTTCACCACTCACTGTATAATGCTCAACTAACTTGTTTTGAGCATGTAATTTTTGCTTATTCTTTAGTATAAGCTACTTCAACTCCATAACAATTATGAAAAACCACCCCAATTGATCAAAACAGTATGGGCAAAAGTAGTAAGTTGTTCTTCATTTCCCTCTAATATTTCTTTCTCAATGTGGCCACCACGCTCATTCACAAAATTTGTAGTAGTCATTTTCTTTCTTATAACTCAATAGAAGAGGCTAAGGAGTATTATGCATAATGAACTTATAGAAGTCTTTTCGCTAGCTTTATTCACCAATGTAGCTCATAATCACTTATATAAAGTAATTTAAAGCATGAATTGAAGTTAATTTATATTAAAAATTAACATACTTATATTTAAAATATAACTTATATCTTTATTCAAAATAAATGATAAAATATATTTACTTGTAGACACATTGTTGTTATGTTAACTCAATATCATATATTTTCTCCCCAATTATGGTGATGGCTCCACACGACTAATATTATAATGATATAATATATTTAGTGATAGTGTAAAGCATTTTTCTTTAAGATAATGGTAGTATAATGCACCTAACATTATCAAGTCTTTCCAAAATCCCCTCCCATGAGACTATGTTATAGATATCAAAATGATACTACCTCATCATAAAATAAAGTAAGCATATCGACAAAAATATTATTAGTATTATGATGATTTAGCAAAACACTATACCAAGATAACAGAAATCTAATTTTCATCTAATATCCCACTCACCCGACATTACAAATACTCTATCTAGTTTTACATTTTTAATGTTATTATCTTCATTTAAGTGTCAATAAACCTAGCACTTTTGTTAATCTCCTTAAATTTCACCTTTCTCATAAATTGTCTAAACCCTAACACAATAACTAAAATAAATTCAATATATTTAAATCTTATGCTTTGCTCATTAATCTTAAACACAAACGAGTATCTCTCATTCTCATCATCAATGATCATCTTCAATTTAGGATCCAACTAATTATATATTAGAAGATCTAAAGAGCTGCTTGAGGGTGGACTTAGATCTTTTAACTCAAATTATTTAATAACCTTATCTATTGCGTCCCTACCTCTATATACCAGGCCATTATAATGCATCTAAACATATATAATCAAAGAGGACATCTACTTACCTAATAGAACATCTCTAATAAGTCAATTCAGTGTTAGATAACAAGGATGAATCTAAAGGATTCAATCCTCATTTAAACCATGATCAAACTTTCCTTAAATCTTATTTAAACATTGATCAAATTATAGTTCAACTAAAGTTTAAATAAGATTTGCATAAATTATAATATAATTCAAGTAAGATTTTATCATGATTGCAACAAATAATATGATGTCTAATGAAATTTAAGATTTAGGACTTAATGTAAAAAAGGTTTGAAGAAGATTTAAAACTCTCACTTTAAAATTGTACTTTATTTATCTATTGAATATATTATTTTTTTATAATCTCTTTAATAATACAACTTATAACTACAAGCAATGAATGCCTTAAAACTTAAATAATCAAAAATATAACAATATTATTATTGAACATATTATGATTAGAAAGTCAAGATCATCATTGTGAAGTTTTATTGTAAATTGATCACATGTTCTCTAAAATGACAAGAGAGAAAACATATGCTAAGAAAATGGAAGTTTGTTTGACCTTACTTGAGTTTTGTGTAATTTATTGAGGATTAAAACTTATTTTATATAGCAAAGTTAATTTCATCTAAAAAATATAATTGCCCAATAAAACAAATGGTGCAGTGAGCTATTTGACCAATTAAGACTATTAAGTAGCACATAAAATCAAATTCTTTGAATACAATATAATTTAAAAATAAACTTAATTACAATCCATTCAACATAACATTTCAGAATTTACTATACTTTGAGAATAAAAAACTCTACTTTTCTTAAACATTTGAGCTAATTTAATAATAAACTCACACACACAATATATGTACAAGACTTGAACCCTAAATCTCATAGTTCAAAGCAAAACTCTAAACCACTAGACTAAGATGACTTACACTTTCCTATAATAATTTCACAACTAATTTTACCTGAAAGCTTTTAGCTTATTAATCACCCTCTATATCCAATTGACTTAATATTTGAGGTAGCTATAAATATCTGAAAAAATAGTGTTATAACTGCTATGGAAAAAGCTAAGGTTTACAAAATTATGATGAATATTATAATTTTTTATTTTAAAAAATCATATTGTAAATTTTTACTATAATCATCACACTTAGCAACATCGGGTTGGAAATATAACTTTTTTGTCACAGATTCTTCAAAATATGATCAGAACGTAATTTTCAAATGGCAGTGCAGTGTGTTTTCACAATGCACCACTACCCCAAAATGCAGCCTAAAAAATTGGCATAAAAAATACATAATGACATAAAATTATAGTTGAGGAAATACAAACTTCCGAACTGAAATAAATTTAGTGAATTAGAATCTCTATTTTCTGGAGCCCTCATCTTGCTGTATATAAACTTTTTACCACTAACCTGCCATTCCAACTTTCAGTGAGAATAAAGATTCCATAAATTAACAAAACTAAAAAAATTAAGGGAAAGACAAAAAAAAATTCTATGAAAAACATTAAGCAAAAAATCAATTTAGCTCAATAATGCATTTATTTTATTATCTTGAGAAAGAAAGAACTGAAAACTAAGTAATGACTGAATTGGTCACATTTACCAAAAATACAATAACTTTACAATGAATAAAACACTAAAAACATAATGTAGTTTACATATTTACATCATAATCAATTAGAACTTAAAAAAGAAGATAGAAAGATGACCACTTAGTACTCGGAAGAGGCTCATAGTAAATACCTCACTTAGTACTTATAAAACTATCATTTGACTAACAATCCTTCAGAGATGCTGCATGAAATGTAAAACACTAAATATTGTTCATGCAGGCTTACAAAACTAGGATTTGGAAGAATAAATAATGGAACCTGTACCAAATCCTTTGCTGAATTTTTTTTTCTTGTGTGGGCTCCAAAAATTCACCACCGACCTCTCGACAATTTTTTTGATTGAAGAGAGTGTGATTTAAGTGTGTCGGTGTAATTTTCAAAAGGAAGATGAAATAGTAGATAAGACACTACCCATTAATTTTGCCCTCATTTTGTGAGGACTTTAGATCTGGTTCCAGGTTTCCTATAGGCACAAGCCCCTATAGTTAATTACCCCTCTCAATAAATGAGAGAGAACTTTCAATTAAGGTTAGTCATTAGGTCGCTAAATGTGTAGCGTATAGTAGTAGTATGTGAAGTTTTAGAATTTAAGATTATGAAATTTATCATTTCAGCTTAAATCAGATGGTTGGGGGAATGATGATAGATCCCATGGTTTCTCATGGTCATCCGCCATCCTAGTCTACTTAGGAGGAGGTACGAGCCAACTCAAGGATTCTTACTAGTAACACATGGGTTATGTCATCCAAGAAATCCTTGTAGACCTGGGGTGGTGTTTGTTTAAGGAGATAGGTTTAAGTCTACCTTAGCTGACAAAGAGTTGTTTGCCCTATCAAATATACCCTATGATTCATAACTCAAAGGGCAGAGCCATTGGGGAGCATACGGGATATGATCGTGATCATAATATAATAGAGCCTGACTAGCTAAACTACCTGATCAGAGGACTCTAGTCATAACTGCTTCATCGTGGAGCTGCCACGAGAGGACACGCCACATCCTTACAATGATTGAGAGTGAGAATAGGTAACACTAGATTTGACATTGACACCTTTATGAGCTAGAGTTTTCTTAGTTTGTCACCCCCGACAAACAGTTATGGAAGGTAGATAGATTGAGTTGGATTTAAGTTTTTAATAATAAAGTTTCATTTAAGCAATTTCAGATTGCTACTTAATTTGATTTAAAAAATTGATAAATTTGAATATGTTTAAGAGCTTTAGATCCTGTCAACTCTGAGCTACTAATAGAGGATTAGATCTACTATCACTTGATAGAATTTATTTCTCAGGTATTTCACTGATTTGAAACTCTTATTATAGATTTTTAGGTTTTGTTAACCCAAATCTAAGACTAAATCAGAAGCACGCGAAGATCCTCATAATTTTGAATTTAAGAATTCAGCATAGTGTCGGGGCCCATGTGGGTGTATAGTAATTTTAGGTAATTTTGCATTTGAATTATGAGATTGATTTCAGATTTTCATTTAATTCCAACTTTAGCCTGCACTGCCTTTTTAGACATCAAAATTTGTACTTGAAATCTCTATGTCCGAGCACATGCAGACGTTTATAGCTTAGCTAATTTCATCTAATCAATAAAATCATAATTAGAATAAATTTTTTTAATTTGATCGAAAGAAGCCCTATGATTTTTGTAGATTTTGGTTTAGTATCGCATTCTGTCTGCTTTTACAAAGAGTTGCAGATCCGATTGCGAAGAAGGTATTTTGATTTAGATTGTAATTTAAAATATCACTTGCACTTAATTTACTTGTTGAGCTTTTTATAATTCACCCAACTTAATTATGTTCAATTTACATCACTTTTGATAAGTTATGTCGATTTCAGTGTTTATTGCTTTAGCCCTACTTATGCTTATTAGCTAGCATGGTAATCACCTCCATATTCGTATAAGAGTTATTAAACCCAATTTGGATTCATCCTTAGACTTTAAGTTTATTACAAATTTATTATGAGTCTAGTATTAGTCTCCCTAAGTTTCTATTAAAGCTTGTTTAATTTTGAGGAATCTATAAGAAAAGAGAACTCACTCATTACTTCAATTTAAGCCATAAATAATTACTATTAGAGTTTGTGAGTTTAATATTAGCCTCCCCAAATTTTACTTGCATTTTAAATGAGTGTTCTATTCTTTCCAAAATTTTCGTTAAGTGCTCTCCTGTATTTTTCTTTTATTTAACATTTATCTTCATATTTATCATATAATCCTTTGTTTGACTTAAATTTAGCTAATTTTCATTTGAATTTGCTTAAGTCATGAATTTTAGTCTAAATTTTGGCAGCCTCCCGGCATCATCCCTGTGTAGGGGGTTGAATCGGGAGAATTTTGGCTTACTCGGTATGCCCTCTCGAGTGTAGCGAGCAGTGTCTTGCGACACCACAGTTGGGTTTTCATCTCATCGCACCCTCTTGAGCACGACGAGGCCTTCAAACCTGAAATAGAAAAATAAATGCAATATATATTCATTCCCCCCCCCCTAATTTTTTTCTTAATCTAAAAATTAGATAAAATTTTGGTAGCATTTCGTCTATGGAGAGCGATATCTAATAGATGTTGGCTTACTCGGTATGCCCTCTTGAGCATAGCGAGGAGTGTCTTGTGACACCACAACTGGTTTTTCATCCCGTCGTGCCCTCTTGAGCACAACGAGGCCTTCAAACCTGCAAAGAAACATAAGTATATATATATATATCCACATTCAGAGATCCTACATGTTCTGACACATTTTTCAGTGCACTGCAATGCTTGGTAAGGGAACAAGGTTGGGTATGCCAAAAACCAAGAGAAGAACCCGCCTCTTGATAGTGTTGCTTCTCGTGGCGAGGCAAATTTGAGGAGATAATGCGAGGAATGCGATGCCAAAAATTGAAAGAAGAATTCGCCTCTTGACGATGATCTTCCTCGGTTTGTAGCAAAGCAAAAATTTGAAAGATAAAGCAAGGAGTTCACCGTCAGAAAACAAAAGAAGAATTCACCTCTTGATGATGTTCTTCCTTGATTTATGGCGACGCAAAAATTGATGGAGGATTATGAGGGCTGAGATGGGAGCCTGAAGATGGGATCTGCCAAAATGGCGGAGGTGGAGATAATGGACAAGTGCTTGTAGGACTGCGGCCGAATGGTTGCGGGATGTGGAGGAACGTGGTCGAGGCATAGGAACGCTGAATCAAGAGAAGGGGATGCGTACGAATAAAGGAACGCTGCCCATATAGAATGGTAGCCAAAGTGGGACGCGGATTGCTGATGGGCCAAACGTCGGTGATTCGTGAAAGCAGAACGGCGGGTCAGAAGGGGACACGGATTGCAACTGGAATGATGACACGCTGGTTCACGGAGTGGACAGCTGGAGTGGTCATGGTTTATGGTCATGGCATGGCCTGAGAGCAAGTGCGAGATGGCGGGTGAAGAGCATGAGGTCAAAAAAATGAATTACATGTGCAGGGGTTGAACTTGGGAATCAAGGAAGAGAGGAGAAGGGCTGCCATTTTTTTTCTTTATTTTTTTTTTCTGATGTTGAAAAAGAGCCAATGGGAGGGTGAGTAGTTTTTTTTTTTTTTTGTACAGTTAAGGGAAGAGTGGAGGGAATAGTTTCGGACGAGAGTTTTGAAGAGAGCGATGAAGGATTTAAGCTTAATTATTTATTTAATTAAACTACAATTATGAGTTTTAAAGACTATATATATATATATATATATATATTATATATATATACATATATATATATATATATATATTATAGACTATCATATATATATATATATATATATATATATATATAAATCTTAGGTTATTTTGATGTTCCGGACTCAACGACACAGTCTGTTTCATGATCGAAGGTCGTTTGGTTCAAGTCAGCGTCAAATTGAGTCAATTTTAACTCAAAATATGTGTCGCTGCTTTCGACCACTCAATTTTCATGCAGACTTGTCTGAATTAAGTGTGAATAGTCTTATTTGATATATTTTGATATTTCAAAGTTAACAGCACAATCAATTTCACGAATGGAGGTCGTTTGATTTATGTCAGTGCCTCATGACCCCGATATGCATGCAAAGATGTTGACAACTCGAGGGCTTGAACAATTGATCCTCAAGTTGTGCAATATTTATATCATGACCAATTTCGATGTTCTGAATATGATGGCGAAATCCGTTCATCGATCGGAGGTCATTTGAGTTGATTTTAGTGAAATCTTATGCATTTCAGGCTCGATTTGCATGCTACCACTTCAAATCATTCGACATTTACATAAACTCATTTGAATTGAGCGCGGATAGTCTTAATTGATAGTTTTCGATATTTTGAGGCAAACAGCATAGTCAATTTTACGAACAGAGATCGTTTGGTCATCATCGTAACTTCCCAACTCTGATATACGTGTCAACACATTAATAGCTTGAGCGCTTAATCGATTGATTGTTAGATTTTGCAATATTTATATTTTTGATCAATTTTAATTTTTTGAATACGATGGCAAAGTCCGTTCATTGATCGGATATCATTTTGACCATTTTTTATGATGTCTAATGCATTTTGATCCCCAATTTGTGCACTGTCACCTCTGAAGTCCGACAAATTTGATTGGTAGACTTGACTTGACTTATGACACATATGTGAAGATCAACAAATGCTCCCCAACAAATGTGATTCGTGCATGGATTGAGCTAGATTTATTGAAAATTGGTTGACCCTTTAAGCCAGCCACAATACCTGGATCATTTCAGCTTCGATTATGGTAGCTTTCGCGGCTTTGATAGATCTTGTCGTTAGTACGCTACCTTATTTAGGACATGCTAAATGATGGGATTGATCGATTTGTTAGAATCAACTTGTTGGATAGATAAGTGTTCTTACACCATCTACTATATGCTTCAATTGCTTTGCTAAAGATCTCTTTCTTTTATGTCATTGCAGATTTGAGTTTCCTCTAATCCTAGTTTTGTACTTGGTTGGGTTTGATAGATGAAGTAGTTTATTTATTTTGATGAATGATTCTGTCAAGGAATTGGTTTATCCATGCTTGGTCAGATTTGAAATTCCTTTGTTTTAACTTCGAGCTTGACGGACTTGATGAAAGACTGACCTGATTTGTCCCCATTGACTTTTCAGGAAGTGTATCCACTCTATGAACCCTGTGCTTCCTAATTTGATAGATTCATTGAAGGGTACATATAGATTACCCAGCCTTCCAGCTTATATATGTTCAATATTAAGTTAGTAGTCTAGCAACGTGTGCTTTAATAGACTGAATAATCACGAAATTCCTTTAGTTCAGCCGTCAGCTTTATTTGAACTATGGAATTACTTCCTCAACCCTATGCTTTCTACTTTGCTGAACTTGATTAGAAGATTGGCTTTTATATGTTCTTTGAGCTTAATCAAATCATTTGAGAATAGATTGAGATATCACCCTACGGGCAATATATAGATTGATTTGAGGCAGACCTGAATTGAGAGTTTCCTCGGATTGTCTTGATCTATCGATCAAGTAGATAGATCTCTTGGATCCTAGTTGCTTATAATCACTAAGCTAGATCTAGTTTGAGATTGAACAGCTATCATCATTGGACTGACGAGCGAGGGCTCTTTCACTGTGGTCTTTTCTTATGACTTGTTGAGTGAGGAGAGCGCCAGTAACTCGACCACATTTGGGTTTATTAAGTTCAACTTTTAGAACCTACTCAAGTCTTTGACTTAAGCTGTAGTTGGTTGGTAATTTTGTCATCAGACTGATGCATGGGGGCTCTTCACTGTGGCCTTTTCTTGCGGCTTGTTGAGTGAGGAGGGCATCAGCAACTCGGTCATTTGTTAGCTTATTGAGTTTGACCTTTAGACCCATCTGTGTCTTAGACTTTAGGATGTAGAGGTTGATATTTTTCCAACTCAGTTGATTGAAGCTTCCAAAATTGGGAGTTCTTCTAACTTGATCTCTAGAATTTGGCAAATTTGGGAGATAAATTTTTGATATTTAGGGTTGTCTTTTCATGTGTAAAAATATATTCTATTATTTCTTGCAAGAACCTGCAACTTAATAATAATAATTAGGAAAGTATTCAGGAATTTTGGCATAAAGCTCGATGTCGACCTGAATCAAAATATATTTTTGGATCTCATCTTAATAGCACGATGTCAACTCAAGTAAACTTGATATAAACTAAAAAAATGCCTCCTATCTTGCAGGGGGAATTTTAAAGCACATTTAGAAGAGCTTTTAAAATGAAATTAAACAAATACATCAATAATTGAATTGATATGCTCTTAAGATAGTTTTAAGATACAACATTGATTTCATCTATATATAGAAATCTAAAATGCCCCTTGTGTAACACACGAATTTTCACAAAAAAAATTTTCATCTGGAGCATGTTTATTTAAGGATCTCGGCATGAAGCACGATGTTGACCTAAATAGATATACTAAAAAAATTTCTCCTGTCTTGCAGGGGGATTTTTATTATACGTCGATAATATGGTCGTCAAGTATAGTACTTTTTCAAGTATCAACCATTAATTGGCGGCATTAGTCTTTCACCCTTAAGTCGATGAGTTGGTATGCCCCTCCTTGGTATACTTTCTCAATGATAAAAGGGCCTTCCCAATTATGCTCAAATTTACCACCAAATTTTTGATTCTGAATAATTGGTCTTCTCAACACCATGAGCAATTCCCTTTTTTGGAATGTTCGAGGCCGCACCGATGGTCAAAAGCCCTAGACATCTTTGCTCGATAGATTTCAAAATTTTTGTGAGCTTGCAATCTAATTTCATCAAGCACATTGAGTTCCTCTATTCTTAGACAAGCATTTTGATCTTCAGTTAGATTGTACTAGATTGCTACTCGAAGTGAAGGCAACCTAACTTCAAGTGGAAGAACTGCTTTAGTTTCAAATACCAATGAATAGGGAGTGGCTTTAGTCAGCATCTTGTAGGTGGTTCGATATGCCCATAAAGCCTCTATTAGCTTGGTATGTCATTGTCTTTTATTTTTGGTGAGAATCTTCTTAAGCAATTTGACCAATTTCTTGTTGAAAGCCTTTGTCAATCCATTTGGTCTTAGATTGTATATTGAAGAGTATCGCCAATCAATTTTATGTCGATCGATGAATCTATAAATCTTTACACTTTTAAAAGATGAGCCATTATCCAAAATTATTTGGGGTGACACTCCAAATCTATAGACTATATTATGCATGAAGAAGTTGATCACTCGGTCTGCAGTAACTTCTTTAAATGGGTAACTTCAGTCCACTTAGAGAAATAGTTAGTCATGATGAAGTGATGTTCAGTTGATGGTGGTGGATCAATTGGTCCAATTACATCTATACTCCAATATTCAAAGGGCCAAGATGCTATTGTTGGGTGTAATGGATTCGGAGGTTGATGAATGAGATTCCCATGTACTTAACACTAATGATACTTCTTAGCATGATTAATGCAGTCTCTTACTATAGATGGCTAATAATAGCTCATCCTTTTGATTTTTACTGCAATCTTGGGACTTGACTGATGTGCACCATAAAATTCTTCATGAACTTCAACTATCACTTTGGTAGCTTCATTTACATCTAGACATCATAGCCACATTTGTTCAAAGGATCTACGATATAAAGTATTGTTGACGAAAGCATAGCATAGCATTCTCTTCTCGATTTGAGCTACCAGTGATTTATTGTTTGGTAATTTTCCTTCTTTAAAGTAGTGAAGGGGTTGCCTCCAATGACTCTTCTACATAAAGGCTTCACCTTTGCTTTTTTGAGGCAATATTATTCTTAGCTCTTCTTGGTATTATTTCTTGTTAATTTTGGGGAGTATGAGGAGCAACCTGAGTCGTATCCTACTAGGTTAGATTTGATAACCCCTCTATCTGTGGAGATTGATACTTTATTGGCTCTAGAACTCGTCGAGTAAATATGCCAATCATGACATAATCATCATTCATACTTGTCATTTCCTTAGCCAATTTTGCTAAGCAGTTGTCTTTGCTATTCTCAGATCAAGAGACTTGAGTTAGTGTGATATTTGGTATTTGCTTCATAAGCTCGAGAACTCGCTTGTGATAGAAAGCTTACTCAAGCTTGTTGATTCTTTAGATGCTAAGTACTTGCTTTATAATAAGCTGAGAATTGCCAAAAATATGCAAGTTTGAATGCCTATGAAAATAGCTTGTTCAAGGTCTACCACTAATGCTTCATATTTAGCTTCACTATTAGTTCTTGGCTCGGTCAATCCATATGACCATCATTATCCCTCCTTCTGGTGTTATGAAGACAATGTCGATTCCTGCTCTTTCCCTTAGAAAATTTAGAGATTAGACTTGTTTGATTGATGAGGCTCCATCAAAATACATTTCCCAAATTTGTGATTTTTTCTTTTATGAAAGAGCATAATTTTTTCATCGGGAAAATCGTCATTAAGAGAAGAGTCCATGGGGATAGGATATGCAGCTAGAAAATCTGCTAAGACTTGCCCCTTCACTGCTTTCTGCGGAATGTATGTGATATCGAATTATAGAAGCAATACCACCCATCTTGCCAAGTGACCTGTCAACGCTGGACTTGCCATCAAGTACTTTAGCGGATCAATCCTTGAGATAAGGGTAATCTTGTGAGATAACATATAGTGATGGAGCTTTTGGAATGCAAAGATCAGTGCTAAATAGTGCTTCTCTCTCAGAGAGTGTCTCATTTTTGCTCCAATCAGCCTTCAACTGATATAATAAAGAGCATTCTCTTTGCTTGCTTCATTGTGTTGTTCCAAAAATGCCTCGAGAGACTCTTCTAACGCAGTTGTGTATATAATGAGGGGCATCCCAGGAATAGGCGTTGCTAGGATTGGTGGATTTAATAAGTAGCTTTTAATGTTATTGAAGGATTTTTGGCACTCCTTATCCCATTTGAATGGAGCATCCTTCTATATCAACCTTGTAAATTATTGACAGCATCCTGATAAGTTTGATATAAATTAATGGATGAATGCAAGCTATCCTTGTAAAGAATGAAGCTGACGCAAACTCTTCGGCGAAGGCATCTCCACAATTACCTTAATTTTGGCAGGATCTATTTCAATACCTTTGGGATGTACAATGTACCAAAAAAATTTTCCAGATGATAACCCGAATGCACATTTTAGAGGATTCATCTTGAGATCATATTTTTTTAATTCTCTCCAGTACAATTCTCAAGTCTTCGATGTGATTTTCATGATTTAAGCTTTTCACCACCAAATCGTTGAGATAACATTCCACCTTTTGATGAATCAACTCATCAAAAATATGTGTCATGACTCTTTGGTATATAGCTCCAGTAATTTTCAAGCCACAGGGCATGACCATGTAATAATAGATGCCAATAAGTATTTTAAATGATGTATGTTTTTCATCCTCAAGTGCCATTTTGATTTGGTTGTATCTCGACGATCCATCCATGAATGAGAATATGTCATAGCTGAAAGTATTGTCCACTAATAGTTCTGATATTGGAAGTGGAAAGTCATATCTTGGACACACCTTATTTAAGTCCTGGAAGTCAATGTAAAGACGGATTTAGCCATTCTTCTTTTTAACTGGAACAATGTTAGCTATCCAATCTGCATACTTCTCCTCTCGGATGAAGTCTGCTTTGATTAGCTTTTTAGTTTCTGCAATTACTTATGCTTCAATCTCCAATCTCATTCTCCTAGGTGCTTACTTAACAGGCATTGCATTTGGTTTAATAGCTAGTTTATGAACTGCTACATCAGGGGATAAGCCTAGCATTTCGGAATATGTCCACAAAAAGTAATCCCTGAATTCACTAAGTAGCCTTTTTGGCTCTTCAACTTTCTCAGTAAAAGGGCACTAATTAAAGTTGGATGAGGATCAGCCTCAACTCCTAGGTCGATTTTTTTAAGTTCATCCATAGTAGCTATTTCTCCACCATCTTCAAGTTCTTTAGGTGCGGACTTGGCTTCTACTTTTTCATCATTTTTAAGAAGAATTTTATGGGAATCATCTGCTTCATCACTATGAGTTTCTATCTCAGCTTCTATTATATTATAACATGCTCTATTTTGATAAGATTTGCAAACGAACCTAAGATCTTTAGTGATAAACTTATCACTTCTTTGCGATGCTTAAGGACTTCTTTGGCTCCACATCTTGTTAAAGATTTGGGTTTTATATTTAGTAGTCCCAATATGAATTCCAAACTTATGCATCATTCTTCATAATTTCTGTGGATAGTATATATGTATTCTTGTCATGGAAATTTCATGTGAACTTTCATGAGGTGCCACTCAAAACTAAGAGGCTGAGACTCTTCAGATTTGTAAAATAGAGTTCTTGTTCTGCCACTCTTACTCAACGGCGGCACATAGAATGTTATCAATTCTTCAATATCATGAACTTTCATTGGAGTGATTTTTTTGAAGTAGTGTTGAGGGATGGGTAGAATTTTGAGTGAGTCAACTGACTCTACCAAGTGAGCTATCCTCCTTGATGCAACCATCTGAACTCTATTTTTATAAGTAGATTCAAAATTATAGTCAAAATCAAAATCACTTATTTCATACTCTGCTTTTCTTGAAAGCTTATAAGTTCCCTTAGGTTTGACAAGAATATCTTCTCCTTCTTCAATGTCACTTCCCAAATGAGAAACTGATTTTCCTGACTTAGGAGCAGAATCAAGTGTTATAGGGAGAGTCGGCATTACCTTCTTTCTTCCCCTTTACTTCTGCTTTTTCACTTTGTGAAATTACTTTTTAGTTCTTGAAGTGGTTTCTACTGCTTCAAGAGGCTCTACTAGCTTAGGCTCTTTGAGGATGAAATATTTTGCATCTTCATAGATCTTTTCTTTATTAATAGAGAATGGTTGTAGGTTACCTAGAATTTTGAATTCTTATCCATCTTTTAGATACTTCATACATTGATGCATAGTTGATGGGACCATGCCATACTCATGCAGCCACGGCTAACCCAAGAGAGCTCAAAATGATGTATTGGCATCGATTACAAGAAACTTGTCTTCTGTATATAAATCTGAACAGCGAAGAATAAAAAACCCACCGCCTTTTCATTCAAACCATGAACCATCAACTTGTCTATCACAAGATGTTGGATATTAAGTGATAATCCTCTTAATACCTTTAGATTCATAAGATTGATAGAAGAACCTGGATCAATCAATATTCTACTGATTGAGATGTCATCACTCTCTACAGTAATATAAAGGAGATGATTGTGATCTATCATTCTCAACATAAGATCTTCTTCAGAAAATGTGATTAGTGGGAGATCTTGAGTTTGCAATGCTTTAGTCATGCATTTTTTAATAAAGTAAGCTTCATAACTCTCTCGATCTTTGAGGGCCTGTATCAAAGTTTCTCAGAGGTATTTTGACATCAAGAAAGTCTCGTACACACTCAGTTGTGCAGGGATCCTTCTCAAATATGATATAATATTATAATATATCTTCTTCCTTGATTTACGCTTCACTCTAGGATTTCTGAGAATGATATCTTCGTTGACTTCAATTTGTTTGCCTTTGTCTTTATTTGTATTTCCCTTCTTTGATGAAGGTGGTAAGACTTTACCACTTCTCAACTAAACTTGAATCACTTATCATACTCAGATTCTTCTGAAGAGGTAGTTTCTTCAAATTCCATTCTTATTCTAATAGATTGGTCAAAAGGGCTAGACTCATTTTTCAATGCCATATGTTTCATACGTGATGATATGGATGAGTTTGACTCTTCTCTGTCAGGAAACCATAGATCTTCATCTGAACTGCTATTATCTTGTTGAGTCATTAAATAAAATGAAGACATTAACTCCTCAGGCTTTTCTTGCTTTCCTGATAAAAATTTTGACGGGTTGGTCGAGTTTGTCTGACTACCCTTGTCATCTCGGAGTAATTGATATTAAAGAATTTCTGACATCACATAGATGATTCGGCATGTCTCTATTGGACAAGATTCACCATTATCTTCTTCTTCTGATTCAGTAATGTGAAGTTTAGGCATGAAGTCTGCAAGCCTAAATGGCTATCTTGCTGGCTGATGATACTCTTCTAAATTATTAATGATCTTTTGAGTTGTAGTTCTCTTCTTGATCTTCTTTTTCTTAGCCAACTTCTTTGATTTATGAAGTCTACATTTAGCAGACTACTTCTCATGTTATGACAAAGTAGCCTTATCAAAATTCCATTGAGAAGCCCAAATACTTGGTTTAGGCATCTCTTTTAAGTCCAATATAGGTTCAAGTGGTGATTTTCACTTAATACTAGGGACGTCTTTTAGCTGCTTCAGCATCTTCACGGTCTTTTTGGAGACTACTGTTTACCATTCTTTAGTCTGAACTGATTTCTCCTTCTGTTTGTATTTACTAGATGATATGGAAGAGGATGTAATCATTCTTGTAGACTCTCTTTTTGGGTTAACTAGAACACTAACATATAGTGTAAATTCACCTCATTGATTCTTCCTTTCTAACCAATCTTTGAAGACATAACAATCTTCAATAGGATGAATGATCATCTGATGATATGGGCAGTAATTTGGATTGTTGACTTGATCAGCTTCTTTAGGCCTTTTAATCTCTATGACCTGCCAAACAATTTAGTCACATTGTCCTTTCTAAGGAATATTCTTTATTCATCTTTTCCTTAAGAGATGGCCACATTCGGTCATCATCTCTTGTTGTTTGTTTTGGATGCTCCCCACCACTTGGAAAAGTCTGAGATTTATTATTACCTCTTAATACCAATTTTAGCTATGGATTAGGATAAACAGGCTTTTTACCCTTATCATCATTGTATATTGGTTGTTTTCCTTTATCCATGTTGTATATACCTCGCTTTTCGTCATTTGAGCTATAAGAAGCGGCATGAATTTAATTTCTTCTTAAGTCTGAAGGTCTATTTCTTTTTACTTTATCTGCATAGACTTCAGACTTAAGGCAGTTCAACTTTTCAAATTTAGCCACTCTATCGAGCAAGTCCTAGAAAGTTGTAATTGACGCCATGCATAGAAATGGTGTCATTTTATCATCCATATTGCTCATTAGCAATTGGATCACATGTTTTCTTCCAATTGTTGCTCACACTTTATACTTAAGTTGTGCCAACGACTTATGAATTTTTACTGACTCATCTTTCCTCCTTTTCAACAAGGCAAGGTCAGTGATTGTGATTTTCTCAATTGCACTGGCAAACCTCTTCATAAATATAGTTTCTAATTCAGCAAATATTTTAACTAATTCATTCGGCAATTTTTCATACCATTCAAAAGCGGCTGAGGTCAAGCTACTGACAAATTGAAAAGTAGTGTATCGTTCCCTCCCATGTTACCACAAGTAGTCTTAAATTGGGTTAGATGTTGTTTTAGATTACCAAAACTGCTGAAAGTATTAAATTTTTGCACTGAGTAACATTTCGGGTATGCCACTTGATCATATTCAGCTGGGTGAGGGTGACCCTTACTCACCAACTTTTCAGCCTGCTCTGAGGCTATCATTGCCTTTATCTTTTCATTGATTATTATTTCTAGCTGAGTAGCTATTGCAGTTCTTGGTGTGATAGCCAAATTTTGAATTGTCGGCTGGAAAGGTAGTGGGTTAACTTCATGCATCAGAACTTGAGGTACATAATGGTATATAAGTTATTTTATTAGCTACCGATTGATTAGCAAACAGAACAGGTGCTACACTTGATATGATATTATTCTGCAACATCTCCTTTATGATGTTCATTTGAACCATCATATCATTCATTTTGGTATCAAGATGTGCAATCTACTTGTTTTGACCTCTATTTGAAGCTGCGTTTTTCTTTGCTCTCTAGCTAGCGCCATGGCGTCAATCAGTACAGGCTTTTCTTCTTCTTCTTCTTCTATTTCTTGTTGTTATTATGCTCCTTGCTAATTTTTAGGGGAAGAACTTGAGTGTCCTTTTCCATGTGCATTTGCAGAGACAGCTGTTGTTGGGGCTGTACGACGATGTTGATTATAAAAGCCTGTAATTCTCAAAAAGCATATGAGATAGTAGATAAGACACTACCCAGAGATTTAGCCCTCATTTTGTGAGGACTTTAGATCTAGTTCTAGGTTTCCTATAGGCGCAAGGCCCTATAGTTAATTACCCCTCTTAATAAGTAAGAAAGAACTTTCGATTAAGGCTAGTCATTAAGTCGCTAAATGCATAGCATATAGTAGCAGCATGTGAAGTTTTAGAATTTAAGATTATGAAATTTATCATTTTAGCTTAAACCGGATGGTTGGGGGAATGATGATGTGCCCGATCTAAATCCCATGGTTCTCACATCCTGACCGTCACTTCCCCTACTTAGTCGGATGAGGGTAACCCGACCAGGATCCTTAACAACAACACATGGGTTACATCCAAGAAATTCTTGAGACAGGTGGTGTTTGTCTGGAGAGACAGCTTAAGTCTACCTTAGAGGGCTTTTGCTAGCAAATATACCTTATGATTCATAACTCAAAGGGTAGATCCATCGAATACCTGCTACGCGATCATAATATAATGGAGCCTAACTGGCCAAACCACCTGATCAAAGGACTCTGGTCATAACTACTTCATCTGTGGAGCCTACTGGCCAAGCCACGCAGTCAGAGGACACGGACCACATCCTTACTAGCGTAAGATTGATTGAGAGTGAACATAGCATAATATTTTATTTGACATTAGCTCCTTTGTGAGCTAGAGTTTTCTTAGTTTGTCACCCCGGACAAACAGTTGCAGAAGGTGGATAGATTGAGTTGGATTTAAGTTTTTAATAATAAAGTTTTATTTAAGCAGTTTCAGATTGCTACTTAATTTGATTTAAAAAATTGATTAATTTGAATATGTTTAAGAGCTTTAGATCATAATATGTTTAAGAGCTTTAGATCATATTAACTCTGTTTAACTGCTAATAGAGGATCAGATCTACTGTCACCTGACAGAATTAGTTTCTCACATATTTCATTGATTTGAAACTCTTATTATAAGTTTTTAGGTTTTGTATAACACCCAAGACTAAACCGAAGAAAGACGCCAAAGATCCTGACACTGAATTTAAGAATTCAGCGCAGTGTCGGGGCCCATGCGGGTGTATAGTAATTTTAGGTAATTTTGTGTATAAATTATGATATTGATTTCAGATTTTTAATTAATTTTAACTTTAGCCCGCACAGTCTTTTTAGACATCAAAATTTACACTTGAAATCTCTATGTCCACGCACATGTAGGCATTTATAGCTTAGTTAATTTCATATAATCAACAAAATCATAATTAGAATAAAATTCCTTAATTTGATCGAAGGAAACCCTATGATTTTTTATAGATTTTGGTTTAGTATCACCTTCTGTCTGCTTGTACAAAGAGTTGCAGATCCGGTGAAGAAGAATTTTGATTTATATTGTAGTTTAAAACATCACTTGCGCTTAGTTTACTTGTTGAGCTTTTTGTAATTCTCTTAACTTGATTATGTTTAATTTACATCAATTTTGATAAGTTATGTAGATTTCAGTATTTATTGCTTTAGCCCTACTCATGCTTATTAGATAACATGATAATCACCTCCATATTTATATAAGAGTTATTAAACCCAATTTGGATTCATCCTCAGACTTTAAGTTTATTGTAAATTTATTATGAGTCTAGTATTAGTCTCCCCAAGTTTCCATTAAGGCTTGTTTAATTTTGAAGAATATACGAGAAAAGAGAACTCACTCATTACTTCAATTTAAGCCATAGAGAATTGCTATTAGAGTTTATAAGTTTAATATTAGCCTCTCCAAATTTTACTTGCATTTTAAATGAGTGTTCTATTTTTTCCAAAATTTTCGTTAAGTGCAATCCCCGTATTTCTCTTTGATTTAACATTTAACTTCATATTTATCATATATTCCTTTGTTTCACTTAAGTTTAGCTAATTCCATTTGAATTTGCTTAAGTCTTGAATTTTAGTCTACATTTCAGCAGTCTCTCGGCGTCATCCCTATGTAGGGGGCTGCATCGGAGTGTTTTGACTTACTCGGTACACCTACTTGAGCGTAACGAGCGGTGTCTTGTGACACCATTGTCGGGTTTTCATCTCGTCGCGCCCTCTTGAGCACGACGCATGATGAGGCCTTCAAACCTAAAAAAAGAAGATAAATACAATATATATTCGTCCCCCCCCCCCCCCCTCCCCTTTTTTTCTAAATCAAGAAATTAGGCAAAATTTCAGCAGTATTACATCTAGGGGAGTGACATCTAACAGATGTTGGCTTACTCGATATGCCCTCTTGACAATAGCAGTGTCTTACAATGCCACAGCCTATTTTTCATCCCGTCGTGCCCTCTTGAGCATGACGAGTTCTTCAAACCTGCAAAGAAACACAAGCATGTATATATCTATCCACAATCACAGATCTCACATGTTCTGACTTATTTTTTGGTGTGCTGTAATGCTCGTAAGGGAACAGGGTTGGGTATTCCGAAAACCAAGAGAAATACCCACCTCTTGATATTGTTGCTTCTCTGGCTGCGGAGAGATGAATTTGAGAAGATAATGCGAGGAATGCAATGTCGGAAATCGAAAAAAGAATTCACCTTTTTATGATGTTCTTCCCCGGTTTGCGGCAAAGCGAAAATTAGAAGGATAAAGGAGGAGTACGACGCTAGAAACCGAAAGAAGAATTTTCCTCTTGACAATGTTCTTCCCTACGAAGAAAATTGGACAGAAGGCTGGAAGAAGGTCAGAAGCTGGCATAGCGAATGCATGGACAGTACACTATGGAGTGGTTGGCGTGACGGCAGGAGCTAGAGGTCGAAGAGGGTTAGAACGTTGACGGTAAGCTGGAGAGGAACGTGGGTCAAAGCGCTGGAACACGGTACGGACGCAGGAAATGAACAGAATGGATGGGATCAGATGGAATGCGTCAGGATGTACAACGAACGCATACCGGCCACAATGCAGTGGAATGGGTCTGGTGGGACGCATGTAAACGGAGTGGGGATCTGACTGGGACGCAGATTGCGCCGGGCGGGTTTACTTCATGAAAGTGGGAGCTGTGGGATGTGCGGCGATGGCGCGGTGGAACGATAGAAGAGCGTGAGATCGAAAAAGACAGCAGGTGGAGCGCGGGGAATCGTGGAAGCAGGTGGAGAGGGGCTGCCATTTTTTTTCTTTATTTTTTTTCTACCATTGAGAAAGAGCCAATGGGAGAGTGAGCAGTTTTTTTTTTTGTGTAGTTAAGGGAAGAGTGGAGGGAATGATTTTGAACGAGAGTTTTGAATCGAGAGCGGGATCGGTTCTTCGATTAGGGTTATTTAAGCTTAATTAATTTCCCTAAATATGTAATTAAACCTCAATTATGAGTTTTATGTTGTCGGACTCATATAGTCAATTTATATATCAATCTTAGGTTATTATGATATTCCGGACTCAACGGCACAGTACGTTTTGTGATCGGAGGTAATTTGGTTTTTCAAATTGAGTCAATTTTGTGAATGGAGGTAGTTTGGTTTGTGTCGGTGCCTCCTGACCTCGATATGCATGCAAGCATGTCGATGACTCGAGCGCTTGAATAATTGATCCTCAAGTTGTACAACATTTATATCCTAACCAATTTCAATATTCTGAACACGATGGTGAAATTCGTTCGTCGACCAGAGGTCATTTGAGTTGATTTTGGTGACATCGCGATTTAGCCGACGCTGGCGATGTCACTTCAAATCATTTGACATTTGCATGCACTGCTCAATTGCGAATGCGCGATATTTTTTTCGATGTTTTGACGACATGGTCCGTTTCGAACGGAGGTTGTTTTGTCAATGTCGCATGACTTTCGAGCATGTATGTCGACATTATCGATAGCGCTTAATCGATTGATCGTTAGATTTTACAATATTTATATTTTGATCAATTTCGATGTTCTGAATGCGACGACGAAGTCCGTTCATCGATCAGAGGTCATTTCGACTATTTTCTGTGATATCCAGTGTATTTTGATCCCCAATTTGCGCACTTTCACCTCCAAAGTCCGCCGAATTCGATTTGTAGACTTTAGTTGACTTAGGACACATATGTGAAGGTCAACATTCCACTGAAAAGGAAATATGAAGAACAAATGACCAATTCTTAGCAAATTAGAATTTGATTTGAACTAACGAATCCTGCATAATCATGCTTTTCCTGTTTCAAAAAATCCATTAAAAAAAAGAATTATTGTTTCCACAAATACACCCACTGAGAGCTGCTTCTAGGTACAAAAGATGTGCATAACCAAAACCTGTAGTCAGAGAAACAATTCAAAATAAAGGCCTTCTTCCATATTTAAGAAGAAAAGGCACCGTTTAAACTCACCCAAATCAACATCCTAACCTGCAACCACACAACTCAAACTGATACCAGAGCTATGGTGATGGAATGTTAGAGAGAGAAAGAGGGAGGGAGGGAGAGACCAACCATGCCTCTGCAACACTTCTCAAAGTTAACATTACTCATTTTTGCAGGATATTTAATGCTTAATGTTCACTATACAATATTTTCATTAATTGACTTATGGAAGGTGTGCTTGTACAACCTTAAACTATATGAAATTGCCAGCCTTGCCAGACAATTTGACAATTTTCCGTGACATGGGCAAAAAAATTTCTAAACAAGCCCAAAATATAGCACTAGTTCGAATTACAAAAGAATTTGGTAATACAATAGAGAAGCATTTTCCTTGGGTGAGTAGAAAAGGGAGGTTGGCTCTAGGAAGGAGCTTGGGGAAGAAAAATAAGTGGCAAACCATCTTTAAATTAGGAGATGAAATTGCTAACACCTGACCCCGAAGCTAACAACGAACTTCAATTTCCTGGGGATTCACTGTCAAGAAATTAAAAAAAATTAAGATAGAAGAATCACATAACTGTAAATATCTTTGGTAAAAATATGAATATTTTGTCTACAATCTAACAATGAAAAAGGGATGCAAATATAAATCAACCGTGATAAAATTTTCCTTCTATTGATTATTTATAAATGTTAATATTTATTTTATTTTATTTAAAAATTTGATTTATTTTTTGTCAAATTTTTAAAAAGAGTTCTAAGAAGAAATGATTGGGTGGGTGAGTCGTTTCCAGTTTGGCTGACCATCGTTGTGGCTGGCATCCAGGTTTGGGGGCAGTTGTAGTTTGCCCTATTCCAGGTCGAGGAGTTCATGACGAGGAGCATGGAGCGGTCGGATTGGGAGGGAGAGACGAGATCGCCGGATGGGGAAGGTGGAGTTGGACTGAGTCTCACTGGTGATGGTGATGATCGGTTGAAGCTGATGATCAAGGGCCTAGATATTATTAAGAGATTTCAAGCTAGTTTTTTTGGGCGAGGCCTAGCTCTAATTTTGAAGGGGTTGATGAGTAATATTATAGATGAATTTTGAGATATTTTATGGGGCCAAGGCTAGTACTTTTCTCTTGCTATCATTGATGTCAACTCATCTGAAACATGAAATCATATACTTTCCATTGCATATCTGCATCATCTATTATCCATTTCTTTTACCTTTAATTATAAAAATGATAATAAATGAGAGAACTTTATCATTAACTAGGCCTGACACACAGGATTTTGATTCACCCTAAGCAGATTGCCGAAAGTCCATCAGAACTAATAAATCATACATATGGCAAATAGCTGATTAGATGAATTCAGTTATCAATTTTGAGTCTTGTACATCCGAGGTCTGCTTGACTTTCACACTTGTAAAGTATAGGATGATATATAGATGATGATAACATTTATTATATATAATTAGAATGCAAAAAAAAAATCATTAATTTAAAAATATAATTAAAATTTTGAATACTTAAATAAGAGATCATCAATCAGATCATTCTTTAAAATTTAAAGATGAGAGCAGAAAATAAACAAATAAAAATATTAAAGCTGTTGTATAAAGAGAGAAAAGTTTAAGCTACATCCAAAACAAGTTTAATTCTAGCATCAAGGAAAAATTTACTGAAAAATAAAAAGAAAATTATAGATTGTACATCCATCAAGTAGAGCAGGTGGCTCTGCAATAACATCCAGAGAGGGACGAAGCTCCTCCTTCGTGTAGTTTTCACAACGAATTATATATAGCTAACAAACAGCTGGGCTATTCTTCGGCGTTCCTATGCGATTTTTTGTGATGAAGACAACGTTGTTTGAAGAACCTGAGCTGGCCACTCTTCAGCCGAGACTATGAACGTCCTCTCTCTCCACTCCAGTCTCATTAGTCCTGCTGCCAAAGAACAAGTAAAGCGTAATGATGACGATGCCGATTGATGCCGACTCCATCCCAAAGCCGATGTCAGCCAGCGGTAGGGCAAGGCAGAGGCGGATGATGCATGCCAACCCATAAAAGAGAGACTAAAATATATTAGTCGTGTTTGCACCCACCCCACACCTGGACTCCCCTCCATTAGAACCGAAAAGAAGGGCAAGCCAAGACTTGTAGTAATACCAAGGCAAATCACGGTAAGATAAGCTGTGTAGATGGCGCGATGGGTGGTGGCTGAGTTAAGAGGGTTAATTAAAAGAGTTATCAGGACTCCAAAGCTGCCGAGGCCCACGGTGTGAACAATCTTGTAGCTGGCGACGGGATTTGAGTGCGGTTGAAGGTTGCCCAATTCGAGGTTGGAGGAGTTCACGGCGGAGAGGATGGAGCGATCGGTTTGTGTGGGTGAGATGAGATTGCCGTGTGGGGGAAAGAGGAGTAGTGGTCGCCGCTAGTGTTGGTAATCGATTGAAGCTGACGGCCTGGAGGCTAGAAATGAAGGGAATGAAGATGGTGCGTAGCCTAGACATTACTGAGAGACTACTTTTAGCTAGTATTTGGATGAAGCCTGGTATTGTTTTTGAAAGGGTTGAAGGAGATGATGTGGATAGTTGGAGATGACGTGGGGTCCTTGGTCAGGATTGTAGCAGTAGGGGACGATGGAGGTGGCGATCGATATAGAAGTTGAATGATGTTTTTATAGGAGTAAATATTACATGACAAGTCTGAAGTTTGGACCACGAATGAATAGTGATGTTAGGAGTTGGAATGAAGAGTAATGTTTGAAAATATTACATCCGGCATCTAATTATATTCGGACGTGGCTCAATTATTCTTAATATTAATGCTTTAATTATTAAAAATTTTTAAAGAACAAGAGTCTTCCTTCGTGCCAATTTTCCTACGTTGAGATAAGAAATACCGCAGAAGTTTCTTGCTTCAATCAAATGTCCAATTGTAGACATCACAAAAAAATGCATAAATAAAAATTTTTTAAGTAGTAAAAATGATTTATTAGAATTTAAAAATAAATAGTTTTTTATTAATTTTTAAAATATTTAAATACTTTATTCTTTAATGCTAAGAGGCTGCTTGATTGGCTATAAAAAGAATACAATATAAAAGAAAATTAACGTAAAAGAAATATAGTGTAGTTAAAATACTTTATAGTACAAATTTTAGAGCACACTCACTTTTTGAAAAAGAGCTAAAAACCATCAATAAGCTTATTTATTGCTTATTAGAGATATAAATAAACATAAACTTATTGAATATGATCCAAAGTTTAATTCGAAGGTGATAATATTTTGATGTTAAGATGGATTATAAGAGTGATTTATCTTATGAGAATGCATGATAATATTATGATTTATTTTAGTAATTATGATTATATATTTTTATGTGAGATAAAAGATAAAGACATAATGATTAATATACGAAATATCATTGTAGGACACTTCAAGTATGCTTACTCTACTTTTGGTGTTTGTATTTGAGGCTTCGAAGGTGCATATCTTCTGAAGTTTAGTATTAATGATATGTTTTGTAATATAAGATATAGAGGTAATTTGATTATGGCTTTGTTCTAAGATACAAATATTCATATTTATTTAATATTATTTATAAAAATTAAATGATTCATTAATAAGAGTTTATGGTTAGATTAGGAGAGTAAATAATCATAGTAGAGAACCTAGTGTTTGCTTTTAGTTGACATAATGGTATTGTGAATATTTCTAAGTATTTTTGGTGGTACACAGTAGAGCTTGTCCTCATCACATTGCTATGAACATCACTTCTAATTCAAAACTAATCACAAGTGAATGAATTATCATTTGGTGTTCATAGCTTAATTGAATTTTAACAAAATAAGAATGAAGAACCCAACCATCATTGATAATAAGAGAATAAAGTTGGTTCTAAATGGTGGAATCATGCTTTTACTAATAAATAATAATATTTTAGCAAGGTTTAATACCATTATTGTTAATGTTCTTGATAAATATAGCTTAAAAATATTTCTTTCAAAGACACATCATCACATTGAATGTGAAATCTATTTTATTATAGAGGATTAAGGAAGTATTGTGCAAGTGCTTGATTAAGAATCAAAATGTTAGTGGTTTATCCCATTATCTAATTTGAATAAATTATCCTTGATAGTAATTTCTTTGGTGAGGTTAATGTACATAAAAAGTACATGCATTAGTAGAAAATTAATGTTATGAGTATTTTGTGTGAATATACATTAACTACAATATTGTTGGCCACTATGCTTAATATATCAGTTGAGTCGAGCTCAAAATTCAAATTTGATGCAAACATCCGCAAATTGTGAGATACACCAAATATCATCAAATCAAAAACAATCGATCGAACAAACTTCACCATTGCTTTCGAAACAAATTGCTCGTAATATAAATATTGCATAATCTAACGATCAACCGAAAGAAGATTGTCCCAATACACGACATCGTATCGAGGTCGGGAAGCCACGACGATGCCCAAATGACCTCTGTTCATAAAATTGATTACATTGTTAGTGTCAAAATGATAAAATTTATCAAATGAAACTATTCGCGCTCAATTCAAACAATTCTGCACAAATATCGAGCGAGCAGAAGCGACAGCAGGAAATTTTGAGCTGAAATTGAACTGATTCGACACCAACTCAAACCAAACGGCCTCCGATCGCAAAACGGACTACACCGTTGCATCCGGAATATCAGAATAACCTAAGATTGACATATATATTAACTATAAATTAGCAATGCTCCTAAGAAATGAAAGAGGTCTAATGCAATTGGCTCATGATTAATAATTAATTAGGCTTAAGGGATTTAATTAATTACTTTTATGGTTTTCTTACACATATAAGCTAACCATAATTTCATTAGATTCCTTTAGACTATTAAACATCTAAAGGGCTACCCAAGATTGATTAAATGTGATTAGATGTGAATTGGATTTTAGATTGAGTTAATTAAGCTCATTAATCCATTTGGTTAAACATCAAGCATCTTCAATTAATGAAATTAACTCAAGGAAAGAGATCAAGAAAGAGGCCTTAATCTCAATCCCTAAGTCCTACATTTGGTCAGCTCTAATTTTATCTTGATGATTAATTAATTAATTAAGAAATTAATTACTTCATTAATCATTAATTAATTTGATTCCAAAAAGTAAAGAAAACTTAGAAAATGAATTAGGAAAAATATCCCAATCACATTCCCTAAGCTCCCTTACTGTTCAACAGAGGTAATCAGGCTTAAATAATTAATTAAGTCACTGTTCATTCACTAATTATCACTAATTAAATTAAGAAAGTGATTAAGACTTAATCAATTAATTTTTCTAATTAAGCAACCAATAAAATCCCACTAAAATAGGGCATAGGTTATCCTCGTAAACATCCACAGAAAATTTGAGATTAATTGGGTGATTAATTAAAAAGTAATTAAGTTAATTAGATTTTCAATTAAACCTTAATTAAGCCAAAATCACTATTCAAAATCAATTAATATTAATTTTCCTAGATTCTACTCTGAAATATCTCCAAAATGAGCCATAGTTTATATTTTTTTGGATTTTTCTTGGATTAGTTATGATTTTTAGAAGTTTAAACCTTAAAAATAGATTATTTAATCTTAATTAAAGCCTTAATCTCATCGGGCCACATTGCGACTGACGCGGCGCACTTTTCACGTGGCACAACAGGATTGGCTATTTAAGTTATCACATCTGCTGCTAACTCGAATTGCAGTGAATGTGCTAACTCCATGGACCGTCCGATCTAAGATCGGGCAACCACAATTTGATCTGCAGTTTAGGAAAGGAATTGGGGGATCTAACGTGGGATTAGATCATGATCGTCCATTCCGATCATGCGAAATAAACAATTTGAAATTTGTCCAATTAGCGAGCGATGAAATACAGATACCATCCATCTTTCCCTATTCGATCCGAGCTCACCCGAGCTCGGATTGCCTCCAAATCGATCCCACACCTTCAAGGTGGGGAGGCGCACACATCCAATAGCTAAAAATGCATGACATTCAAATTTTCCTCATAAAAGACCAAATGATTTTCCATACAAGGCTCAATTTTATAAAATTACCTCACTGGAGTTAATTTCCGATGGTAGAATTGACAGAGGTAGCTTCGCCTTTTTAAGGCGAGACCCTGTTGAGAAGCTTGGGGTTTTATTTGGTGTAGAGCTCTTGATCAATCAAGCCATGCACGTAGGAGCCTCAGCTTCAATTAAACTCTGGTCTTTGGTGATTGGGTAGGCTTGGAGATTATTCGGTTGGCCTTGACGAAGTAAGAGAATGGTGTGGGTGCAACGAATTTGTATTTGATCAAGCAGAGGAGGAGTATTCCTCGAAAGGAGGTTGTCCTATTTCAGATTTACACACAGAGAGCAATGGCCGATCGAGGGAGGCTTGGGATGCTCTAAGAAGCTCTGAGGGATTTTGAAATCAGTTAGGAAACTCAGAGAGTGCGAATGGTAAAGAATCTCACTCGAATTGAGGGGGTATACCCATCAATTGCACTTGATGGATGAACGGGATTCATCCCTGAAAATCCACTGAGTCACCAACATCGGGTAGTTAGAGGAGTCTCCATCAACTCCACGTGGCATGCCAAGAGTGGAGGAAGTGGTGGCAGGAGTCTTAAGACTTGATATGGGAAGATTGTGTGCTAATTTTCCTTCCTTGCATCCATTATGTTCGGCCATGAGAGGGGTGGCTTGGCTTGCTTCCCTTGGTCCATGGCAATTGCTAGGTGGCTTATATTGCACTAGGGGAGTTTAAGAATTCCTCATTTGTCAAGTGGAGGGCTATCATGGGAGAGGCAAAGTGGAATTTGCCTCTTATGGAAAGAATCCTATGCAAATGAGCTTGTCCAATGATCAATTCCCTTGGGTTGGGTCCCACATGGACTTTGACTGGTTTGGACCTAACCTAGGGTCCATTTTGGTCGGTTAGGTTAGCCACCAAGGTTCCATAATGTGGTTTTGGGTGATTTGGCTTCATATGGTCAAAATGGGTTTATTTTGGTTACGTTGGGTTGGGTTGACCAGTTGGTCAAATTGGGTCAAACCAAGATTTGGGTTAGGTTCATATGATGATTTGAGATATTTTGGTCCAATTGGTTTTGATTAATTTGGCTTAGGTTTAATTTTGGCTCATTTGAATTCAAATAGGTCAAATGGGCTAAGTTGACCAATTTGACTAATTTGACTAAATTGGGTTGGGTTAAGTATTGGCTCATGTTCAATTGGTTAATTCAAAAATGATTATAGGCTTTGGTTTGGTTCAATTTGGATTTAACTTGGATTTAAGCCAATTTGATCCTTTAGGTCAATTTGGGCTAGGTTTGGTCAAGTTGACCAATTAGCCAAATTAGGCTCAGTCATGGTTTTGGTCAAGTTCAATAAGTGATTTGGAATGAACTTGAGCCATTGGTTGCAATCAATTTGGATCAAATCATTATTTGACCCATTTTAAGACAATTGATTAACCCAGGATGATTGTTGATCATGATATGGGGTTCGGATGGGCTTAGTTCAATTTAATTTGGATTGAATTAGAACTTGGCTCAAAAAGGTATTTTAGGTCACTTTGGATCAAGTGGACCTAAGTGGGTCAATTGGCTTGATCATCACTTGATTCAATTTTAATTGAACTCACATATGGACTCAGGATGGAAATAAATATCCAATTGCAAGTAGTTTGAAGTTAAATGGATTTTGGTTCATATGACAATTTCAAGTCAAAAGAGGTCAATATAGGCTTGACTTAGGCTGACTTGGATTGACTTGGATTTGGATTTATAATTATAGTTTGTGCTTATATTTTGAATAATGATTGAAGGAGTGATTGAATCATGAAGAAATCCATGGGTTTTGAGTTGATTTGGATATCATTTAGCCAAGTTCAAAAAATTGGCTAAAAGGGCTAAATTTGGGAATTTGATTTGATTTGGGTTTGGTTTTGGCCATTTGTATTTATATTTCATTTATATTTGTGAATATAAATGAAGATATAAATGATTCAAGAGAAAATCACTTGAGTTTGGAGTGACTTGGAAGAAAATTTGACCATATTAAGGGATGTTGGTCAAAAGGGCTTAAGTAGGAAATTGATTTGATTTGGTTAAATTTGATTTGATTAGAATGGTTTGAATTTAGATTTAATTTATATTTGTAAATATAAATGAAAAGAATGATTGATTTATAAAGAAATGAATTGAGTTTGATTTGGTTTGAAGGAGGTTTTGGCTAAGCATATGAAGATGGTTCATATGGCTTAAGAAAGGTCTTTGATTTGTTTGATTTGATTTGAATTGTTTGAATTTAGATTTCATTTATATTTGTGAATATAAATGAAGATATGATTGATTTATAAATAAATAAACCAAATTTGATTTGGTTTGAAGGATGTTTTTCCTAAGCATATGAAGATGGTTCATATGGCCTAGAAAGAGGTTTTGGACTTTGAATTCAATCATGGATTTCAATCATTTGGAGTTGGATTTGATTTATGATTTGGGTTAGGATTTGATTTGAGATTGGATTTATGATCTTGAGAAAATCAATTGAATTGGGGTTGATTTGAATTTGGTTAAGGCTAAGTCCATAAGATAGAATCAAAGGGCTTAGGAAAGGATTTGGAATTTGAATTTAATCATGGGTTTCAATCATTTGATTTAAGATTGGATTTATGATCTTGGATTTGAATTTGAGATTTTGTTTGGGAGAAGGAAGCAAGGATAGGCTTTAAGGCTATAGGGTCGACAAGTCTTACTAAATCCCTAAGGCATAACCTATTCCTCTAGCTAACTCTTTTAAGTCTCTAGGCTTAGGTTAACTGTTCACCTAATCACTAGATGTGTCTTAAGACTAAGGAACACTTAGTGTCTACAAGAGTCCTAGATCTATGATGAGGAAGTTGAGAGCTCACTCCCAAAAGTGATGTCAACTATGGTGTGATAATATACAATATTTCGCTAAGGGGTTTCTAAATCTTTTATTATCTTAGTTAAGAACCTAGGCTTTAAAATGAGGTTATGAGTTGTATTAGAATTTAGTTATGAGTTATTTAATGAGGATAAAAAATTAATTTTTATTCTAAAGAGCTTAAAGCATCTAGGCCACACATAAAATCATCACACTTTAAGAAACCTATGAAAAGCATAATATTTCTATTACACAAACTAAACATAATAATCAAACATTAGAATTTTGTAAAAGAATAAAAGGCTGGTGCAGTGGAGTACCGTCGTACACCCCATAAAAAAAAGAAATTGGGCAGCTGAGTTCTACCCTTATATAACCCGGATTACAATTGAATCGTACAATTAATATAAATGCTATGGGGGGTCTTCAATCATTTGTCCTTCTTTCCATCTTTTGGATTAATTTGTCCAGGCTTCACAAGGCCTCCCAAGTCTTTTTCTTCTTGTCACTGCCTATTGTAAACCCCATAGTACTAATCTTAATCCTTATTATAAATAAATAAATAAATATATATATATATATATATATATTAAAAATAAAGTCTAACTACTCTTGCAAAATATACGTTAGCTAAACAAACATACAAGCCAAGTAATTATATTTCACATATTTAGACTTAGCACCCTGCACTTCGGTAACCAAGCCACATGTCCTAATTAGATTATGCTTAAGGGCTTAAGCGACATCAGTAAGCGAGAACAATTAAGTTTATTTATTATTACAACGTCTCCTTTAGCACAATCCCCTGCATAAGACATCATTAGAGTACTAACGTCCTAACTTTCAGTCTATGCACAAATAATCCTAACATCTAGTCTAAAAATATTATATCATAAAATAAAATACATTATCATAACATATACCACCATAACTTAACACTAGAATTGGTGACTTAGCATTCTAATGTGTCTGCTAAGGCTTAGTGTGGTGTGTCTTAATTAGACTTTAGAAGTATGGTTATCTAATATTTTAGGATTGTTTAACTTAACCATTATGGGTTGGTTTCACTTCAAATCTTTAAATGGATTGATTAATTTTAATTTACACTTTCTTGTTTCATTTGATGCTTACTTAATATTTATTTATTATGAACAGAAGAAAGAGGTTTGACCCCCTTCATCCCGACCCTAAGTTATTTTCTAAAGGATATATTACTATGACTTTGGTTTCTTTAGTGAACCATTTATAAATATTTTATTAAGCCCATTTGTTAGATTAATTTTAAGGAATCTTATTCAAACAGTGGAGACTTTGTCTACCACTTTCCTTCATGAAGTCTTTTTAGTGAGTACTTTGTCTAGTACCAGCTTCATATAAAGGCTTCCTCATAAGTATTCCTTTTAAGAGGTAGAATCCATGTTCAATTTTTGACCTATTTGAGGTTTTTTGTTAGAGTGTTACTCGGTGACGTTTAACCTGTGTTGAAGATGTCAAAAATCTTAACTCTCATTCGAGATTATTTTGTCAAAGTTTTACTCGATGAAGTTAACCTGTGTGAAAGAGGTTAAATGTTTTGATTATTCTGAGGTTGTTTATCAGTGTATTACTTGATAACGTTAACCTGTAGAGATAAGGTCAAATCAAGGCAACCATTTAAGATTGCATCTCTTTAATCTTTGTCTTATAATATAAAGATAATAATTTTTCAAGCTATCTTCTTCTCTATGTTGAATTATCCTCTAACTTTGACTTATTTCTTGGGCTAGTAATCAATTAGATGCTCAGAATATTAACATGGGCGATCTTTTGAAATTAAGAGTCCGCCTACCCCCACCCCCCGAGTTTCCAACAAAAGTTGAAGGATCAAAGTTTGATGAATCTTCAATCTTCTTATGTGTTCCTCCAAAATAAGATTTTTTTCCACCATAACGATGGTGCTGCTCTAAACATGATGTCAAATTGTCGACCATTGTAAATATATAAAGAGAAGGTTTCTCACTAACGGCGTCAAATTATTGCGTGCCAGAAAACTTGTAGCGGTAGAATAAAACTTCATGCATTAGCTTATATAGAAATATAGCACACACACAGATAGTTAAAAAAAGAAAAATAAACTTTAAAAATTTTACGTGAAAAAACTCCAGAAAGAGGGGAAAGAATCACGGGTTAGCCCAGTTAAAATGCTCTACTATATGTCTGCTTTGGAATACCAAGTTTAAGTTTTCCCGATAATAGAATTACAAGATTGTATCTAACAATGGGAATTCCAAAATCAAGTAGCAATAGTTATGCAATGGTAGTTGGATTGTAACGATTATTGGTGGCAGTCAGTGACGGCAATTGATAGTGATCAAAGATAACAGTAGTGACGAACTTCAAACTTCTAGTTCTTTCATAGCTTTCCTTGAAGTTCGCTTCTAGCTCCCTCCTCTCCCCATGAAAAGAATGGGGTCTTATTTATAAGATTCTAAGAGGGGCATTTTGGTCATTGTAGCCAAAATCTCAAAACACTCTATCGAACGGTTTATATCGATTCATTTGATCATAGATAGTTTTTTGGTGATTTGACCATTCAAACTACCTACAATTTGAGTGATCTTGGGCTTGTTGAATTCATTTTGTCGAGCCGCTCAATTTGACTATAAGCACATCAAATTTGGAAGCCATTTGATCATCCAGTCAGTATTTCAAAATTTTCATATGTAGTTATTCAGCTTGATTTGAGCTCATTTGGGCTCGATTCTAGTGTTATTGGACTCATCTCACTCAGCCGCTTAATTTAATTGTATACATATTTTAACCTGATATTCGTGATTGATTTATAAATTTTAAAATGATGTATCAATTTTAATTTATTTAACTAAAAATTCTTAATATTAATTGATTTTATAGTTTACTAAATAATGATTGAAAGGTTATTATTAAATTGAAATTAGTTTTAATTTAGTTTAATTTTTACTAATTTAATTGGTTACTAATTAATGATTAATTAATATATTATCACAAGTTAATTATAATTTAATAAATATAATTATTATTGTTGTAAGTTTGTTAGTTAATTAATTCATGATAAATCAACTAAAATTAAATAAATAATTATAGTTTAATTTATTTGATCTCATTATTTTTATTTGCTTGTATGCTAGAACTTTATGATTAAGAAATTTTTTTATAGTATACATTTAATTTCATGTAATATTGAGAAAAAAAATGATAAATGATAGTGATATCGATTCTTATATTATTTGTGCCCCGAATGAAAAATGAGTTTTCCTCCACCTCTCCTTATTGAGGGCAGGAATTCCCGTTTATTTTTTTCTTTTTTTATTTTATTGATTTATATACATACCCCTCAAAATTTTCAATATTATATTTTTACATATAAATTATAAATATTAGACTCATACCACACAAAACTAGGTCTACAAATGAACCGAGCGTTCCACAAGCTACTCGTGGCTCGCCTTGATTAGAGCTCGTTCATATTCATTTGATTAACTAATCAAACGAGCTTGAATACTTTTTGAAATACTCAATTGCTAAATGAACGAGCTTGAACAGCTTGTCATTCGGTTCATATATGTTCATGAACAAGCTCGCTAAGTAGCTCGGTTACAGCTCGATTAAGGCTTGTTTGTGAACTATATTGTTCAAATTATTATTATTTTAGGCATAATAAGATTTAATTGATGCAGCTCATGTATATTTCTCAACAAGCTGCTCGTGAAAAAGCTCGATTAAGAACTAATTAAAATTCATTTATTTTATTAATCAAGCTGGTCATTAATAAGCTCGATAATCTAATTTGAACTGAGCTAGTGAACAAACTCGATTCGAGCTCGAGCTCGAGCTCAATAATGGTAAAACTGTTAAATTCTAATACTTCAATTGTTATGCTAGGTCATTTCAAACTAATCTAGAATGATCTAGGCTGTCTAAATAAATCTTAATAAATGGAGTTAATTCGATATTAATAATATTTGAAAAAAAATTATGTTAAGATCTTCTAGCATAAATTGTATTAGTATGGGCTTAAAATTCTTTAGATTTGTGTTTAACTAACTGCATCTCTTAAATATCATATGCATCACCTAATCTCATCACAAATTCAAGGACATTCAAGTAAGAGATCCTTAAATTTTTTTTTATATTAGCATCATTAAGAGCATAAAATGTTAGGGTTGGGCTAACCCAAGTTATTCAATGCCTATGATCAATATCCCTTACATGATATAACAACCTAAATTAAAATTAATGATAATAATAATGTGGCCTTCAAAAATGTTAGTTGAATCGTTTCTACCAGTCTCATCTCCATTACTTAGCAACTGAGCTTAGGAATATATGTATCGAAAACCTGATGATCTATGAACTAAGGTTAGCCCAACCCAACCGAGCTTAGGAATATAAAAAATGTTATATCATGTAAGGGATAATGATCATAGGCATTGAATAACTTGGGTTAGTCTAACCCTAACATTTTATGCTCTTAATGACACTAATATAAAAAACATTTAAGGATATCTTACTTGAATGTCCTTGAATTTGTGATGAGATTAGGTGATGCATATGATATTTAAGAGATGCAGTGAGTTCAGCACAAATCTAAAGACTTTTAAGCCCATACTAATACAATTTATGCTAGAAGATCTTAACATAATTTTTTTTACAAATATTATTAATATCAAATTAACTCAATTTATTAAGATTTATTTAGACAACCTAGATCATTCTAGATTAGTTTGAAATGACCTAGCATTTTATAGTAGAGAATTAAAAATAGGATATCTCATATTTTTAAACTTAAGCTTGATAATCCAATTTTTAATGATTTAATACTTTAATTGTTAAATTTTAATATATTTTATATTAATATTTATTAATTGAGTTAGCTAGCAAGCTAATGAGTCGAGTCTATGCTAGCCTGAGCTTGGCTTATTAGCTCATCAAGTATGGCTCACGAGTAATTTATAGAGCTGAGCTCGAGCTAACTCATGAGTATGCATCATTCACTTATACCCTAGACATGAAACATCTAAGAAGATTAGTTTTCAAAGACATAGTTTTAAAGAATCTTAAGTCCATCTAGTTTGTGGTTTTGCAGGATACAAGCATGATAAAAGTCATAGTTGTAATTGTAATTATTGTGGGCTCTGAAAATTCACCACCGGCCTCTTTTCATGAAAAAAGTGTTTAAGTGTCGGTGTAATTTTTAGAAGGTAGATGGAATAGTAGATAAGACACTACCCAGAGATTTCGCTCTCATTTTGTGAGGTATTTAGAACTGGTTCCAGGTTTCCTATAGGCACAAGCACCTATAGTTAATTACCCCTCTCAAAATTGAGAGAGAAATTTTGATTAAGGCTAGTCGTTAGATTGCTTAATGCGTAGTGTATAGTAGCAGCACGTGGAGTTTTAAAATTTAGATTTATGAATTTCATTATATTTAACTTAAAGCAGATGGTTGGGGGAACGATAACGCACTAGATCTAGATCCCATGGTTCTATCATCCCTGCGGTCCTTAGTCTACTTAGTCAGAGGTGGTAGTCGACCCAACCTGACCGAAGGATCCTTGTCAGCAGCCATGGGTTATGTTGTCCAAGAAATCCTTGTAGACCTAGAGTGGTGTTTGTCTAAGAAGACAAGCTTAAGTCTACCTTAGCTAATAGAGGATTTTTGTCCAATCAAGTATACCCTATGGTTCACAACTCAAAAGTTAGAGCCATTGAGGAGCATACGGGCTACAGTCATGACTAGAATATAATGATTCAATTTGGCGGCAACCACCCGATCAGAGGACTCTAGTCAGTAACTACATCATGTGGAGCCTACTGGCCAAGCCACGTAGTCAGAGGACATGAACCATAATGGTTGGGGAAATGATGATGCACCCGATCTAGATCCCATGGTTCCATCATCCCGGGCTGTCGCGGTCCTTAGTCTACTTAGTCAAAGGTCATAGTTGGCCCAACCTGACCGAAGGATCCTTGTCAGCAGCAATGGGTTGCATCATCCAAGAAATCCTTGTAGACTTGGGGTGGCGTTTTTCTAAGGAGACAAGCTTAAGTCTACCTTATCTAATAGAGGAATTTTTTCTCAATCAAGTATACCCAATAGTTCACAACTCAAAAGGCAGAGCCATTGGGGGGCATATGGGCTACAGTCATGATCATAATATAATGGTTCAATTTGGAAAAAACCACCCAATTAGAGGACTCTGATCGTAATTGCATCATGTAGAGCCTACTGGCCAAGCCACGTAGTTAGTGAACATAGGCCACGCCCTTGCTGGCATGAGATTATTTGAGAGTAAACATAGTAGAACACTTGATTTGACTTTGGCTCCTTTGTGAGCTAGAGTTTTCTTAATTTATCACCTTTAGCAAATAATTGCAAAAGGGGGATTGATTTTTAGCTCTATGTTCTTTGAAAATTGAATTTCATTTAAGCATTTATAATTTGGTCATTTATTTGATTTTACATTTACATTGATACTTGAGTTTGATTAATTCAATTTGAGATTACAAGCACATTTTATGATAAGTATCCCCTCCGGTTGAAATCTTTATTTAACATAGCAATCATCGGGCAGGTTAATTGATTAAATCAAATATATTTAAAAACTTTAGATCCTATCAACTCTATTTAGGTCCTAATAGAGGATCAGATCTACTGTCACATGATAGAATTAGCTTCTCATATATTTTACTAAATTGAAATTCTTATAATAGATTTTTAGGTTTTGTTAACCGGACCCCCAAGACTAAACCAGAATCAACAGTAGCATCCTCACACACTTGAATTTTAGCATTCAGCATAGTGTCAGGGCACATGCAGGTGTTTAAATCATTTAATTTATTATTTTAGATCTTGTTGAATCTATCAATTTTATAATAGAGGATCAGACCTAGATTCATATTTTGAGGATTTTGAATTTGAGAATATTGAATATAATATCTTAAATATTTTGATAATAGTTAGCCCTCCAGTTCATATCTTCAATCAACTTAGCTATCATTAGGGATATAGGTCTGCATGATCATTTAGTTTATTATTTCAGATCCTATCGACTCTATTAATTTAATAATAGAGGATCAGATCTAGATTTATAATTTGAGAATTTTGGATTTGAGGATATTGAATATAAATATGTTAGATATTTTTAATAATAATGATTACCCCTCCAGTTGATATCTTCGATCAACTAAGTTATCATTGGGGAGTTAAAAGATAGTCATTATACTGTCAAATGATAGAATTAGCTTTTTAGAGATTTTTTTAGGCGGAGAAAGCTATAACAATATCATTAGATTTTGTTAACCCGGACTCAGTCTGTAGACCCAACCGAGAATCAACCCGGGCAGCATCCTCAGACACTAAGTTCAAGCATTCAGCATAGTGTCGGGGCCCATGCGGGTGTACAGTAATTTTAGATAATTTTATATTTGAATTATGAGATTAATTTTGAATTTTTATTTTTTTTATTTCAATTTAGCCTACGTAGCCTCTTCAGACATTAATATTTGCACTTGAAATATCCATGTCTGAGCACATACAAGAATTTATAGCTTAACTAATTTTACCTAATTAATGATTTCATTGATTTTAAAAATCATAATTAGAATGAAATTTCTTAATTTTTATATTGAAGGAAAGCTCCATGATTTTTGTAAATTTTGGTTTAGTATCACCTTCTATCTGCTTGTACAAAGAGTTGCAGATCCAGTGTCGTAAGGTATTTCAACTCTTGTTCAATTATTTAGATTAATATTCATTTGTTTGCATTTAGTTCATAGCTGATTGAGTTCTTTAAGTTTCAATGAAACTTAGCTCATGATCGCCAAGAAGCTTATAAACTCATTACAAGTCTCACTCAAATTATTTTTTCTCTGAATGATTATAGTTGATCCTTATTCTGACCAAAGGACAAGCTTTCAAATCCACCATAAGTTTTGTTTGTGCTCGTAGGAAACTATCAAGATAATTAGAAGCTTTACTTGAATTTTATTCTTGTTAGGAGACAAATTCTCAAGTTCGTTAAAAGTCTTATTTATGATCATCAACAAGTTGTCGAGATCATTCTTATTTAAAGACTTTTAGAATTTCATATGTCAGTTTATTCTTTAATTTATCATACTCAAATAAGTTCAATTTAAACTCATCAACACTTTAATTTGGTCTAGTTTAAGTATCCCGTCAGTCCAAAATTTGGTAGCCTCCTGGCATCTTCCCCGCATAGGGGGCTGCATAGGGGGCTATTCAACCTTCCCATCAGTTCTACTGAGCATAATGATCAGTGTCTTACGACACTATGATCATGGTCTCCTAACCTGCTAGCTCTACTAAGCATAACAGGGTCTTCAAACACCTGCATAAAAAGAGCATATATGTAAGTTTATTTTTTAATTTATCATTTTCAAATAAGTTTAATTTAAGCTCGTCAAGACTTTTATTTGATTTTGTTTAAGTCTCCCATCAGTCCAAATTTTGGCTCTCGGCGTCGTCCCATAGGTTGTAGGCTATTTGACCTTACTGACTCTACGAGCATAATGTCTTGTGACACTACGGCCATGATCTTCTAACATGTCAGCTCTACTGAGCATAATAGGGTCTTCAAACACCTGCAATTTCAATTTAATTTTTAATTTTGAGTTTATAGTTCATTTTGCATTAAGTTAATTAAGTTTTCTGTCAATTCAAATTTTGACAACCTCCCAGTGTCTTCCCAGTGTAGAGGGATGCATTGGGGGCTATTCGACCTTCCCATCAGCTCTACGGAGCATAACGGTCAGTGTCTTGCAACATTATGGTTGTGATCTTCTACCCGTTAGCTCTACTGAGCATAATGGGGTCTTCAAACACTTGTACAAATCAAGCTCCTGAAGGAGTGAGCAATTCTTTCCAATTTGAATAATGCTTTCATCATTAACATTAAGACATAACCCAATCTTAAAGATCGACAATTTGTGACAATTCGAGCTTACCTTAACTCTTTGATTATCTAAATCATTGTTGGTGAGATCGAGTTCCTCCAACAGAGGACAGTATTCTCCAATCATGTGAAACACATGCTTAAATACTAGGCTACCTGACTCCATCCTAAATGCGAGGAGAGATGTGCATGAGCTAGTGATGATAGCAATGGAGATGTCCATTATCTTCTGATAGCAAGTGATGTCTTGTTTAGTTAGGCCCTTGTGCTTTGTCATAACAAAGTAAAGACCTTCATCAGTCACACCTGAGCACTTGCTTAAGCTCAACTCTTTCAAAGAATTTCTACAACTTCCAAAGGCGGGCAGCCTTGAGCTGGTAATCTAGAAACCATCAAACTTTATCACCCCCAGTTTGGCAAGCTTATGCAGGCTGCTAGCCAAACAACTGATAATAGTGGAGGAGTATGCTAGGATTAGTTGACACAAGTAGATAGCATTATTGACTATGGAAGATAGGCCAACATCATTCACATGTAGAAAATTTGACATGTCAAGTACCTCTAGTGATTTGCATTCTTGTTTTAAAGTTACAAGCCCCACGTCATCAAGGCCATAGCTATCCGCTAAGGACAATTCTTAAGATAAGGTAGCTGAAAGATTGTAAGAAGGCATTTCTTCATGACCATCATTTGCGAGAGATCCAAATTTCAGACCTCCATGCACTTCATAGCCACTAACCCGATTCCTAAAACAGTTAAACCCAAGCACTAGTTCAAGCAAAGCAACCTCAATTTTTGGCAACCCATAGCAATGCAACCAATTCCCATATTCATCATAAGCTTGCATCTCGCCAACCATAGCCTCTCGATATTCCTAGCCCACCTAATAGCCGCAGTCGGTGAGTCGCTCGGATCTATTACTTTCGATAGATTGATCTCCACTAGCGACATGTAGCCCCCTATCAAGCTAGCAAGTCCAAAATGTGAGAATAACCTTGACCCGATAGAGAAGTGAGAGGCGGCGATGGCGCGGGATGTCATCGAGATCACACGAAGGAAAAAATCGAGAGATAGATATGTGTGGTTGTGTTTCGATCCAGAGATGAAGTCAATTTTTTCGGTCTAGTAGAGATGAACGGATGGAGGGAAGAGAGACAGAGAGAGAGCCTGCCTGTTCGGCCTGCAGTAGAGCGGGTGTGGCTTGTTGTTCGATCGATGTGTAGCAGGAATAGAGTGAGAGAGAGGAGAGGAATTCTGCTACTTTTTTTTCCCATTCTCCTTGTAGTAGGGATAGGATAAGGCCTTTAAGTGGGATGATATGGGAGAGATGATGTGGTAGCTCTTTATTGGCCAGATAGGAGGTGGAGGCATGGGAGTGGGCGGCTGCGAGTTCCAAGGTGCTAACAGATGTAATTAAAAAATAATGAGGTAGATTTATCTCAAAATACGTGTTAATTATGATAAAATTTTAAGTACGACAACCTCAATCAAATTGGATATCTATTCTAAGTAATTTTGGCATTCTGGAGTTAATGGCACAGTTTGTTTCACAATTGGAGGCTGTTTGAGTGACTTCGGCATCGAATTGGGTTACTTTTAGTTAAAAAAATGTGCATTATCACTTCTGATCATTCGACATTCACATAAACTCATCTGAATTGAGCGTGAATAGTCTTATTTGATAGGTTTTGACATTTTGTAGTTAACAGTGTGATCAATTTCATAAAGGAGGCTTTGCATTATCGTCGGGCTTCGATATATGCGTTGACACATTGATAGCTCGAGCGCTTAATTGATTGCTCATTAGATTTTGCAATATTTATATTCTGATCAAATTCGATGTTTTGAATGTGACGGAAAAGTCTGTTCATCAATTGAAGGTCATTTCAACTATTTTCGATGACATCCAGTGCATTTTGATCCCCGATTTGTGCACTGTCACCTCCAAAGTTCATCAAATTTAACTTGTGGGCTTGTCTCGACTTATGACATATATATGGAGGTCAACAAATGCCCCCCAACAAATATGATTCATGCTTGGAGTGAGTCATTTGTTGAAAACTGGTTGACCCTTTGGGCTGGCTACAAAACTTGGATCATTTTAGTTTTCAACTTCGATGGGTTCACTGAAGAGCTTCTTCTTTTGTGTCTTCACAGATTTAGATTTCCTCTAACCCTAGCTACTTGCTTGACCAGGTTGGATAGAGAAATTGGTTTATTTGCTTTGAGATTTAACATTCCTTTTGTCCTAGCATTAAGCTCTATGGGACTTTGATGATGGATTGACCTGATTTGTCTATATTGACTTGTCAGGAAGTGTATGTATGCCTTAAGTCCTATGCTTGCTGCTTTGACAGACTCGTTGAAGGGTGCATATAGATGATCCAACCTTCTGGCTCATATTAGGTCTATAATGTTGAGCTATCAGTCTAGCAATGTGTGCTTTAACAGACTGAATAACCACAAAATTCATTTAGTTTGGCCATTGCCTTATGCGAACTATAGAATCGCTTTCTTGGTCATATGCTTTCTACTTTAGCTGATTTGATGAGAAAATTGGCTTTGATTTGTGCTTTGTGTTTCATCAAACTACTTGAAAAGAAGTTGAAATATTACCTTGCAAGCAATATAGGGATTGATTTGAGACAACTCTGAATTGAGAGTTTCCTTAGATTGTCTTGGTCTATCGATCAAGTGGAAAGATCTCTTGAATTTTGGTTTCTTGTAGTCACTAAGCTAGATCTAGTTTGAGATTGAATAGCTATCATCATTGGACTGACGAGCAGGGGCTCTTTCATTGCGGCCTTTTCTTGTGGCTTGTTGAGTGAGAAGAGCATTAGCAACTCGACCATTTGTGGGCTTGTTGAGTCCGACCTTTAGAACATACTCGAGTTCTTGGCTTAAGCTATGATGGCTTGGTGGTCTTGTCATTAGACTGACGAACAAGGGCTATTTCACTGCCTTTTCTTGCATCTTGTTGAGTAAGGAGAGTGTTAGCAACTCGGTCATTTATAGGCTTGTTGAGTTTGACCTTTAGAACCCATCCGAGTCCTAGACTTGAATGTATAAGGGTAGATATTTTTCCAACTTAGTTTATTGAAGCTTCCAAAACTGGGAGTTCTTCTAGCTTGATCTTCAAATTTTTGACGAATCTTGGAGAGAAATTTTTGAGATTTAGGGCTATCTTTTCATGCTTAGAAATAAATTCTTTTGGTTCGCAAGAATCTGCAGCTTAATAATAACAATTATGGACACATTCAGAGATCTCTACATAAAGCTCGATGTCAACCTGAATATATATATATATATATATATATACAAGGCCCCCTATTTCACAAGAGAGGATTGAACAAACTTAATTATATAAAAAAGGGCTCCTATCTAACATGGGGATTGCAGATTAGCTCAGAAATGTATCATAGAGTTTGAACTTCTTTAATATAAACAAATGTAGCTCATTCTGATCATCATGTATATTTATCTAAGGATCTCAGCTTGAAGTATGATGTTGACTTAGATAAATATATAAAAATGTCCCATGTCTAACAGGGAGGCTTTCGCAGTAACTTTTGAGAGAATTTGAAATGTCTTTGGTCATATGCTTTGTGCTTTCGGACTTGTTGAAGACTTCCTCCTGAGAGTTTGAAATTTGTATTTTCCTCTTGTCCTGGCTTTGTGCCTTAGCGAACTTGATGGAGTTGATGATTTATTGTTGAGATGAAAATATCTTCAGTCCTATGCTTTGTGCTTTGATGGACTTGTTGAAGACTTCATCTCAAAATTTGAAATTTATATTTTACTCCTATCCTAGCTTTGTGCCTTAGAAGACTTGATGTAGTTAATGAAATAAGAATGTCTTCAATCCTATTCTTTATGCTTTGAGGGACTTGTTGAAGATTTCATCTCAAGGATTCATATCTTATGTCTCCTTTTATTCTGGCTTCATGCCTTGATGGATTTGATGGAGGAAAATCCTGAGTTTTCTTGAAGACTTGTCAGGCGATATGAAATTACCTTCTGCCCCAACTTTCGCTTTTATGGGCTTAAAGAAGGATGTCTGTCAATGACCTAGCCCTTAGAGCTTGTGCTGGGTCAATGGCGAATAATCACCTGTCCTATTCTTTGCACATAACGAACATATTGATGACATAACTCCCTTAGTTTAGCCTTTGGCTTTGTATGAACATTGGGATGACTTCTTCGGTCCCTTGATTTTTTGCTTGGTTGGACTTGCTGCAAAAAAATTTCTTCGATCTTTTCTTTCTGCTTGATAGACTTATTGAAGGAATTAAAATTTTATAATTTTCATTGATACCAAACTCGGCTTAGTGCCTTCTCAAGTAATCATATTTTGTTGAATTTTGGAGATGACCTTGCGACCATTAGAGATGAACTCCCAATCTGGGCCACTTGAACTCATCAAGTTGGAGAGATTTGGAGATTTGGAGATTTGGATACTCTTATCTTTGAACTAACAAAGTAGGGGAATCCCTTACTACGACCTTTATGGTGTATTGAGTAAGCAGACCTGTCAGTGACTCGGCCATATTTGGGCTTGTTGAGTCTGACCTTATGTACCGACTTGAGTCTTGGATTTGATGTATGAATGAAAAATGTGTTTCTAACTTGATTTATTGTATTTGTATACTTAAAAATTTCAATTTTTGGTCGGTAAGAGTTTGAGACTTGTGAACTTTGAATACATAATTTGAATATATATATATATATATATATATATATATATATATATATATATATATATATATATATATATATATATATATGGGGATCTCGGCCTTAGGCGCGATGTCAACCCAAATACAATAGAAAAGTCCCCTGTTTCATAGGGAGAGCCTGACATTTTGCTATAAATTTAAAAAATACCCCCTGTCTAACAGGGGAATTTTAGCTTCATTTAGGAAATGCATTATTGCATTACAAGAGAATTTATAAATAAAACTTACACATATAATGACAGTGAGGAATAATTAGTCTTCTCAGTACCATGACCAATTCTCCTTTTTGTAAAGCTCAAGGACATACTGTATGATCAAATGCTTTGGACATCCTCACTCGGTAGACTTCTAAATTTTATTGAGCTTGGAGCCTAGCTTTGTCAAGCACATCGAGTTCTTCTATTCGTAGATGGACATTCTCATCTTGAGTGAGATTATGTTGAATGGCTACTCAGAGTGAAGGTAGTTCAACTTCAAGTGGCAAGACTACTTTAGCTCTAAATACTAGTGCATCAAAAATGAATTTTATGAGAGTACAGTCCGGATGTCAGGTCACTATCTTTATTTAAGGCAGATTTACTTTGAGGCTCTAGCCTCCAAATTTGCTTACTTTTTTGCCGGGACCTTTTGACGGTGGATTCTTAGACCTATGGTCCAAGTGTCACGTCTCGATGCTCACTGTGCGGGCCTTGAATTGGTTGACATCCTATCGGGGTTTGTAGAAAGTCTCCTTGGAGGAGAAACTCTAACCTCCCTGATGACAGGACCTTGATATTTTCTTTCATCAGACTCTTCTACTTTGCAACTTTAAGGACCCGATGTATTATATATACAGTTTCGAGTTTCCTCACTAAAGAAGTTAGAACCTGACGTTGTCAGGTCTAGAAGGATTGTTTCATTTGACCAGTAGAGGTGTTCTACTTTACTCATCTTAGGCTATCAAACCTGTTATGGGTTAGAACACTTGCTTCTAGTTCCACAGCTGGTTGTACAATTTTTTTTGCTTGAATAGTACTATTGACACATAGTTCAATATTTCTCTTTCTCCGCTACCACTGCAAAAGCTTGCTTTCAAAAGAAGAAGCTTCTATGTCGCTACTTCTTCTCGAAGTTTTGGACTCCATATTTATTTTTCTTTTAGTTGAGACCTTTCGACGGATTCCTGAACATGTGGTTCAGGTGTCACGCCCCGATGTTCACCGTATAAGAATTGCTTAGGACAGTCTTGAGCTCTTACTATCACTGATGGTAGCTTTTGTAGTTGAGCATTCTCGGCTTCTCTAGTAATTGGCTTTTGATATCTTTTATTCATAAGACCTTTTCTTTTACAACCATTAGACTCTATGTACTTGAGTAGATAGAGTTTTAGGTTATTTTTTCTAAAGGGTTGGAGCTAATTGTTGTTGAGCCCCAAAAAGACTGTTTAACATCACCAGTAGTGCTATTCCTTTTCACCCATCTCAAAATTTTAAAATTTATTATGGGGTAGGGATACTTGCTTCTGTTTGTAAGGATAATTGTATAACAGATGGCCCAGGTGAGAATTGATGTGCTTGCAACTCAGCATTCATTCTTCTCCTCTGCTTCCTAGTGAGTTTTCTTCTAGAAGAGGAGGCTTCAACGTCATGTCTTCTTAGTGCGAAAGGTTCAACTGGCAGAGTGGTCACATTCATAGGTATGACTGAAACTTTCTACCCAATGATGGGTCTTTTCATGACTGGCACCTCAGAATGGCCTAATCTTTCGAATACAAAGTATCACTTTTGAGGAACCTTAGTAGCAGTAGTGGCCGTTCTAGTTGTTCTACTCCCTTGCATAGGTTGGTGTGTACAATATGTAGGTGCTTCAAGTAGAGGATTATTTACAACAACAATGACTGGGAAGTCTATTCTACCAAATTGAAAAGTAGCTCCAACATCCTCAGTATTGATTAAAGCGTTAATCAAATGAATATTGGCTCCGTGACCTAGTTGCATGATGAATAGTGTTCTGAAGATTCATCGATATACAAAAAAAAATAAATTATTCATAAGAATATGATTGATTTAAATTTAATTTTATTCATAATTAATTTTAATTTTTAATTTTTATCATGCTTCACAACTACTATAGCACAAATTCGACTAGCCAAAGATGGAAAGACAAACTTATTCCCAACGGAGTCACCAGAAATCTATGGGCTCTAAAAATTTTCCATCGACCTCTTGTGATGAAAAGAATGTTTAAGTGTCGATGTAATTTTCAGAAGGCAGATGGAATAGTAGATAAGACACTACCCAGAGATTTCATCCTCATTTTGTGAGGACTTTAGATCTAGTTTTAGGTTTTCTATAGGCGCAAGCACCTATAGTTAATTACCCCTCTCAATACTGAGAGAGAACTTTCGATTAAGGCTAGTCGTTAAATCGCTTAATGTGTAGCATATAGTAGCAGTACATGGAGTTTTAGAATTTAGATTTATGAAATTCGTTATATTTAACTTAAAGTTGATGGTTGGGGGAACAATGGTGCCCCCAATCTAGATCTCATGGTTCCCTCACCCCAGGCTATCGCAGTCTTTAGTCTACTTAGTCAGAGGAGGTAGTCAACCCAACTTAATCGAAGGATCCTTGCCAGCAGCCATGGCTACATCCAAGAAATCCCTGTAGACTTGGGGTGGTGTTTGTCTAAGGAGGCAAGCTTAAGTCTACCTTAGCTAATAGAGGGCTTTTTTTCCCAATCAAGTATACCCTATGGTTCACAACTCAAAAGGTAGAGCCATTGGGGAGCATACGGGCTACAGTCATGATCATAATATAATAGTTCCATTTGGCGGCAATCACCTGATCAGAGGACTCTGGTCGTAACTTCATCATGTGGAGCCTACTAGCCAAGCAACATAGTCAAAGAACACGGGCCATGTTCTTGCTGGCATGAGATTGTTTGAGAGTAAACATAGTAGAACACTTCATTTGACTTTGGCTCCTTTGTGAGCTAGAGTTTTTTTAATTTATCACCTTTAGCAAATAATTGCGAAAGGGGGATTGATTTTTAGCTTTAAGTTCTTTAAAAATTGAATTTCATTTAACCATTTATAATTTGGCGATTTATTTGAGTCTAAATTTACATTGATACTTGAGTTTGGTTAATTCAATTTGAGGTTACAAGCACATTTTTATGATAAGTATCCCCTCCGGTTAAAATCTTCATTCAACACATCCATCATCGGGGTGGTTAATTAACTGAATCAAATATATTTGAGAACTTTAGATCCTGTCAACTATGTTTAGCTTCTAATAGAGGATCAGATCTACTGTCACATGACAGAATTAGCTTCTTAGATATTTTACTAAGTTGAAATTCTTATAATACATTTTTAGATTTTGTTAACCCGGACCCAATCCTAAGACTAAACCAGAAATCAACCCACGCAGCATCCTTAGACACTTCAATTTTAGCATTCAGCATAATGTCGGGGCCCATGCGGGTGTTTAAATCATTAATTTATTATTTTAGATCTTGTCGACTCTATCAATTTAATAATAAAGAAACAGACCTAGATTCATATTTTGAGAATTTTTAATTTGAGAATATTGAATATAATATCTTAAATATTTTGATAATAGTTACCCCTCTAGTTGATATCTTCAATCAACTAAGCTATTATTGGGGATATAGGTCTGCATGATCATTTAGTTTATTATTTCAGATCCTGTTGACTCTATTAATTTAATAATAGAGGATCAGATCTAGATTTATATTTTTGAAAATTTGGGATTTGAGCATATTGAATATAAATATTTTAGATATTTTTTAATAATAATGATTACCTTCGATCAACTAAGTTATCATTGGAAAGTTAGAAGATAATCGTCATACTGGCAAATCACATAATTAGCTTCTTAGAGATTTTTTCAGGCGAAGAAAGCTATAATAACATCATTAGGTTTTGTTAACCCAGACCTAGTCCGTAGACCCAGGGAATCGCGCAAGATCCTCGACACTAAGTTCAAGCATTCGATAATGGGGCATGCGGTGCATAGTAATTTTAGGTAATTTTATGTTTGAATTATGAGATTAATTTTGTATTTTTATTTTTTTTATTTCAATTTAGCCTGCGCAGCCTCTTCAGACATTAAAATTTGTACTTGAAATCTCCATGTCCAAGCACATACATGAATTTATAGCATAGCTAATTTCATCTAATTAGTCATTTCATTGATTTTAAAAATCATAATTAGAATAAAATTCCTTAATTTTTGTATTGAAGGAAAGCTCCAAGATTTTTGTAGATTTTGGTTCAGTATCGCCTTTTATCTTCTTGTACAAAGAGTTGCAGATCCTGTAGCATAAGGTATTTTAGCTCTTATTCAATTATTTAGATTAATATTCATTTATTTGCATTTAGTTCATAGCTGATTGAGTTCTTTAAGTTTCAATGAAATTTAGCTCATGATCGCCAATAAGCTTATAGACTCATTACAAGTCTCACTCAAATTCTTTTTGCTATGAATGATTCTATTTGATCCTTATTCTGATCGAAGGATATGCTTTCAAATCCACTATAAGTTTTGTTTGTGCTCATAGGAAACTATCAAGATAATTAGAAGCTTTACTTGAATTTTATTCTTGTTAGGAGACAAATTCTCAAGTTTACTAAAATTCTTATTTATGATCGTCAAGAAGTTGTCGAGATCATTCTTATTTAAAGACTTTTAGAATTTCATATGTAGGTTTATTCTTTAATTTATCATACTCAAATAAGTTCAATTGAAACTCATCAACACTTCAATTTGTTCTAGTTTAAGTCTCCCATCAGTCCAAAATTTGGTAGATAGGGGGCTGCGTCGGGGGCTATTCGACCTTCCTGTCAGCTATACTGAGCATAACGATCAGTGTCTTGTGACACTATGGTTGTGGTTTAGGCGCTAATGGATTTAAGAATCATGCTAAAACATAAAGAAGCTAATGCCAAAGTGCCATGCAGTAGTGTTGTAGTGCTACATCAGCATCTAGGCGCCACATTCATATCACCACTACATGACAAACCAATAAAAGCAATTTTGGTGGTTTTCATACCATATTTGAGGGAGCAACCACCCTAGGCTATAAAATATATACATTTTTGACATAAGAAGATTTTTGGTTATTGGATCTTGTGAGTGTGGAAGCACTTAGAGATTGACACTCTAAATACAATATGTGTGTGTTATTGTTGTGTATATTTGTGTTACTATTGTATTTACCTAGTGTTTAGAGTGTGTCCTTGAGAAAGATGAAAAGAAGAATATCCAAGACAAAGTGTGCACATAGAAGTCACTACGGTTCTCCACCAGGAAGTTGAAAGAAGGCAGTAAAGAGCAGATTTAGAAGAATTTACTTGGTTCACTCATCCCTTTATCTCTGGTTATCCTTGGTTTGGTTTATGGATTTATTTTCTTATAATACGAGCATTTAAGTATTTAGTCCTCTGAATTTATGTATGTTTTGAATGTTGTTCTATATTAAACTATCTTTGTGGAATGACATACAAAATTATTTGTACTTTTGATGTAAAATATTTTAGATTTTTTATGAGTCCAATTTACTTATAATCTAGCCAATTGTGATGTTAAAACTAGTTGTGATCTAGAGACATTAGCTGAGTCCTTGAGGAATAGTAGGGAGAAAAAAATGGAGAACTAAATAAGTATCTATACTATGCTTACTTTTAGGATCCGCTATCATTTTAAAGGAAATAGAGAAAACACAATCAGTCAAAATTTAATTAGGAGTAGGCAAAAAACTGGTTCTAGGGACTAGTTTGATTATATTGATCTAAGCATAAACGATATAGTATTTATGCTCTTGACAAACACTTCAAGCTAGAAGTTAATTCTACAATTAATTTAATATAGATAAACATCAAAATTGCATAAATTCATAATATTATTTTACTTATCAAAAATAACACTTTAATTTTATATTAAAATAATAAAAATTTACTTTCTAAAATAATAATATAGTTTGATTTTAAAATTTAACTTAGTTGAATAAAAATTAAAATTTAGAAAGGACTAGTAATTAACTTAATACAATTAAACACAACTAAATTCTTATGGGAATAATACTCTATTCAGCACTATATTACTTGATATGACACATGCACTTATGTATATTGTTGTAATCGATCAAGTTTTTGTCACTGTTGTCGGAGATTGGAGTGATTTAAATTAAGTTAATATTAGTCATTCTAATTGATTTATAATTCAACTATTTTTGTATTTACTCTTATTAGTTTGTGTGTAAATTTTGTGTTTTAATATATGTGTATGTGTAATGATAAAACTATTGACATATTACCTTTCAACATAAAAAAAAAATTAAAAAAACAAATTTTGTAAGAAACTTAGATAATAGCATAAGACCCAACTTAGAGATCTAGTAATATCAAATCAACCAAGAGACTCTGCTCATAAATGGAATGCATCAAAACATAGCTAGACCAACCATTCAAACTAATAATTTCGAATTGAAACTTTGTATAATCCAAATGGTTCAAAATTCTTAGTTTGGGGGATCATCTATAGAAGATCAAAATATGCATATAGCAAATTTCTTATAAATATGTGTCACCTTTAAATATAATGGGTTGAGTGAGGATGCTATCAAACTTGTGTTATTCCCATTTTCATTAAGAGATAAAACAAAAATGTGGCTGAATTCATTACTTCAAAGATCTATCACTAATTAGAATAAAGTAGCAGAAAAAATTTTAGCTAAATATTTTCCACCAACTAATATAGCTAAGCTTAGAAATGACTTTACATCTTTTCTGCAATTAGATAACAAATCAATATATGAGACTTGGAAATGATATAAAGACATATTAAAAAAATGTCCACACCATTCCTTACTTGATTGGTTGATTATTTAATCATTTTATAATGGTGTAGTAGGATCACTTAGAACTACTACAGATGCTGCAGCAAGAGGTGTTTGGGCTCTGAAAATTCATCACCGACCTCTTAATGAAGAGAGTAGATTAAATGTGTCGGTGTAATTTTTAGAAGGCAAATGAAATAGTAGATAAGACACTACCTAGAGATTTCACCCTCATTTTATGAGGACTTTAGCTCTGGTTCCGAGTTTCTTATAGGCATAAGCACCTATAATTAATTGCCCCTCCCAATACTGATGGAGAACTTTTGATTAAGGCTAGACGTTAGATTGCTAAATGCGCAGCGCATAGTAGCAGCATGTGGAGTTTAAAAATTAAGCTTATGAAATTCATCATATAAACTTATAGCGAATGGTTGGGAGAACAATGAGGCGCCCGATCAAGATCCCATAGCTCCATCATCCCGGGCTGTTATGGTCCGTAGTCTACTTAGTCAGAGGAGGTGGTCGACCCAACTTGACTGAAGGATCCTTGTCAGCAGCCATGAGTTGTGTCATTCAAGGGAACCTTGTAGACCTAGGATGGTGTTTGTCTAATTAGAAAAGCTTAAGTTTACCTTAGCTAACAAAGGGCTTTTTACCCAATCAAGTATACCCTATGGTTCACAACACAAAAAGCAAAGTCATTGGGGAACATATGAGCTACAATCGTGATCATAATATAATGGTGTCATTTGATGGCAACCATCCATTCAGAGGACTCTGGTCATAACTACATCATATGTGGAGCCTACTGGTCAAACCATACAGTTAGAGGACACAGGCCACGTCCCTACTAGCATGAGATTGATTGAGAGTGAACATAGTAGAACACTTGATTTGACTTTGGCTCCTTTGTGAGCTAGAGTTTTCTTAATTTATCACCTTCGAAAAATAGTTGCGGAAGGTGGATTAATTGAATTTTGCTTTAAGTCTTTTAACTTGATGATTTTTATTTAGTCATTTTGAGTTTAATAATTCATTAGAATTCTTATTTGGATTGATATTTAACTTATATTAATTTGATTTGAAATAACAATCACATTTTGATGAAAATATCCCCTCCGATTGAAATCTTCATTCAACACAACTATCCTCGGGGTATAGATATTGTTTGATCATTTAATTTATTATTTCAGAACCTATCAACTCTATTAGTTTAATAATAGAGAATCAGATCTACTGTCATATGATAGAATTAGCTTCTCAGATATTTTAATAAGTTGGAAATATTATAATAGCATTATTAGATTTTTTTTAAGTTTTGTTAACCCGGATCTGATCTAAAGACCCAACGGAGATTCAACCTGCACAGCATCCTCAGACAGTAAGTTTAAGCATTTAGTGTAGTATCGAGGCCCATGCAAGTGTATTTAAGAATGCTTGCACACTTTTGAGGTATTAAATTTGAGTTTTAATTATACTTTATAACATGTGCAAGAGTTCAATTGAAGTCTTAATTAAAATGTCTTCTGTTCGCCTATACAATATGTTGCAAATCCAGTGGCGTATATTGTATGTTTCATTCATATCCAACTTTAAATATTTTGATTGTTTTATAGCACAGTGAATTTTGACTAATTTGTTGTAGACTATTGTTAGTTAGATAATTGAAAGTTTAATTTGTCTAAGTAGCTTAGTACATTATGCTTAGTTTGATTATTGATCTTATTTCTCATTTAAGATTCAAATATTATTCCTTAACTATTTCATTTTCATTAATTACTAATCTTTATCTTGATAAAATTTTGTCAGCCTCCCGACGTCGTCCCCATATAGGGGGCTGCTTTGGGAGTGCTAGAGCCTTCCTATCATGCTTAAGAAAGTATGCATAGTCAGTGTCTTGCAACACCATGGCTTAGAGAATCTTCTAAACCCATCATGCTTAAGAAAGCGTGCATAGGCCTTCAATATCTTTGTTTGAAATATAATTTGGTAGCCTCCCTGCATCATCCCCGCGTAGGAAGCTACATCAGGAGTGCTGAGGCCTTCCCACCACACTTAAGAAAGCGTGCATGGTAGATGCCTTGCGATATTGCGGTCGAGTGATTTTTTTGCACATACCGCGCTTATGAAAGCATTGCATATGCCTTTAAACCTGTATGAAAATCATCTTGATTTTCTCAACATGCCGAAGCAACATGCATAAGTACTTATATCTAGCAAATATTTGTAATTACATTGAAATAGTAAATACATGAATTTAATATGCTAGGAAAGCATACGCACAGATGTTTGAAATAAAATCTGGCAGACTCCCAACGTCATCCCCATGTAGGGCTGCATCAAGAGTACTGAGGCCTTCCCACCTTGCTTATGGAAGGCGTGCATGGTAGGTTTCTTGTGACACCACGATCGAGTGATTTAATTGCACCTATCACACTTATGAAAAGCATCGCATATGCCTTCAAACATGTATGAAAACCATCCTGACTTCTTCGACATGCTGACACAACATACATGAGTACTTATATCTAGCAAATATATTTAGGCATGCTGGTTCTTGTTGGAACTGCAATTTGCAACAAGATTACTTTATCATGCCAGACTAGATTCTCCTCAAGGAACTTCTCAAATGCTAAAATATTTTGAACAATCCCTTTAATCATGTCAAGCCGATGAACTCCTAACATTACCTTACGACCAACAAATCTTTGTGTCGATTCATTGATGTGATCTTTGACTGCTGGAAGTTCAAGAGCTCACTGAAAGCGATCAGAGTCTATCTTGATAGGAAATGCAGCAATGCGTGTCAATTTGCCTTAGTCTTTCACTCCCTCTAGCATACCTTTAAGTCTAAGAATTCAAGTGCAAGCACTTACAAAATGTCTTGCATAGTCATATGTGTGAAATCTAACCAAATTAGAAGCAAGAATAAATTTAAGAAGCTCTAATTGAGATGGTAAGGTTCTGTGAATTTCTGATGAAGAAAAAGGGCTGTGAAGGAACCAACCAACCTTCATCTTGATGTTATAGTCCTTAAGACATTTTGGAAGAAACATAAGATGGTAATCATGGCACCATACAATGTCCCCCTCTTCATAGTGTCGATTCACAACAGCAGCAAACATATGGTTGGCCCTTTTATATGCATCAAACTGAGATCAAAAGCTGCGAGTCATTGCAAGTCTATCTTCTTGAGAAAGTCCAAGATAATGAAAAAGTGACCATAGGATATTGTTGCAGTAGCCATTGTAATATTGGTGTACTATTTCTTCATCAAGAGAAAAAAATTGGAAAACATCTCTTCTCAACTAGTGCCTTTATAAGTGCCTTTTTCCCAACTAAATCTGGCACATTTACACCAGCCCATCCAATCCATTTAGCATCAACATCCTTAACACCAAGAAGCGCACTGACAAGTCCTCCGACGCTAATCTCGAATGACCAGAAATCCTCACCATGCTGAAATGCAGACACATGAAGACGATTAGCCTCCACTAATAGTCACTGCTTCATGGGCCTTCACTTTGATGCCCCAAATCCATATCCAAGTGTCCTAGAAGAAAAAGGGGAGACCTCCAACATCTCATCTTCATGGACTTTTGCCACTCCCATCTCATCCTCAACAAGGAACAATGGACTGCCACTATTATTCCACATGCTGTCAGCTACATCATTGTCATCAGTGTTTATGTTTTTGTTGAGCTTCCTGAGCTCCCTCTCACAAAGAAGTCAATCAACTATGGTTTGGCTTCAACTGGTGTACTTGACTCCCAGCATATGGAGACCATTGGAGGGCATCTTCATAAACCCAACAACTTAGCCGATGAGCCGCTCACGCTTCATTTCCTCCTTGAATCCATAATTGTGCGCCTTAGCCCATCAATCGATGGAGTAAACCATTGTCTCCTCCCTTTCTATTGTGACGAGTTGAGAGAGGAAAATAAAAGAAGAGAAACACCTACAGTCGAGATGAGTCAGTTGGAGCGAAAGAAATGGAGGGAGGAGGCATATTTGATCGAGCGTACGGCTCGATATCGCATAAGGGATGGATGAGAGAGGGATCAAAGAGGAGGTCTGTTGTGCACAAGAGAGGGGAGTCATTCAATTTGGAAGCTAGAACCGAGAGAGTGAGCGAGCAGCACTGAGTTTTAGAGTTGAGGATGTCGAGTTGTCTTAGGGTTAGGTAAAAGGATTGTCTATAAAGGCATTTGTTTATAAAAAAAAATAAAAATTAACTTAGATTTTGATTTTTTTTATGATGACAAAATTATATAATTAATATATATATGTCAATATTAAGTTATTTTGATGTTCCGGACTCAATGACGTAGTCTATTTCGTGATTGAAGACCGTTTGGTTCAAGTCGGTGTTGAATTAGACCAACCTGATTGATGTGCCCCACAAAGTCCTTCATTAATTTCAGACATAACTTTGTTAGCTTCATCCATCCCCAAATATCATAGTCATATTTGTTCAAAGGACCTACGGTATAATGTGTCATTCACATATGCATATCATAAGATTCTTTTTGTAATCAGCATGGCTAATGATTTACTGTTCGACAGTTTGCTTTCCTTGAAATAATCGATGAAGGGTTGTCTCCAATCATCAAGTTCTTCCACTATGAAAGCTTCACATGATTTCTTTGTAGTACTTTTAAGTTTTTCTATCTCTTGTACTTATTGTTCTTTGGGAGAGTGAGTAATTTGAATAGCCTCCTATTGACTTGAGTTCGATGTCCCCTCTACCTGTGGGGAATATGGATTTACTGGTTGCAAAACTCGATGAGTGGACACTTCAATCAACACTTTCTTCGAGGCCTACCACCAATGCCTCGTATTAAGCTTTATTGTTGGTTCCTGGTTCATTCAGCCTGTATGAACACCTCATTAAGCCACATTCTGGTGTTATGAAGATGAGGCTAACACCATTATTGCTTTTGGCAGATTTGGGGGCAGAGCGGGCTTAATAGATGATGCACCATTAAAATACATTTCCCAAATATGTAGATTTTCTCTTTTGTGGATAAGCAAAATCTATTCATTAGAAAAATCATCATTGACTGCAAAATTTATTGGGATAGGATGTGCAGCAAGATAATCTGCTAGTATCAATCCCTTTACAGCTTTTTGAGGTACATATATGATATCGCACCATAATAGGAGCACTGCCCAAAGTGTCAAACGACCTGTCAACGCTGGCCTTGTCATCAGGAACTTCAACGGATTGATCTTTGATATGGGTGTTATCTTATGCAACAACATATAATGTCAAAGCTTTTATGCAACAAAGATTAATGCAAGACAGTGCTTTTCGATGGGATAATACTTTGCATTAACACATATCAATCTTTGATTGATATAATACAACACATTTTTATTGCCTTCTACATAGTGTTGTGTAATCAATGCTCCAATGGATTCTTCTAGTGCAACTGTAAATAAATGAGGGGCTTCCCTAAAATTGGTGCTGCAAGAATCGATGGATTTAACAGGTATCTTTTGATGCCATTGAATGATTCTTGACATTCAACATCCCATTTAAACGATGCATTCTTCTTCATTAATTTAGCAAATGGTTGAAGCATGCCTAACATATTTGATATGAAATACTGGATGAATGCCAGATGTCCCTACACAGAACGAAGTTGATGAAGATTCTTCGGCAGTGGTATATCCACTATCACTTTAATTTTATTAGGATTGATCTCAATTCCTCTATCTCACACCACATAACCAGGGAACTTTCTAGTTGAAACCCTAAATGCACATTTGAGAGGATTGATTTTGAGATCATACTACCTAATTCTTTCAATGACCATCCTCAGCTCATTGAAATGATCTTCTAGATCTATGCTCTTAACAATGAGGTCATCTATATAGCATTCTACTTTCTGATGTTTCAACTCATCCATGGTAGCTGCCTGTCCACCATTCTTAAGCTCTTCAAGTCCTAGCTTGACTTCTACTTCTTCATCGTTGGTCAGATTAACCTCATAAAAATTATCTTCCTTTTCAATTTCAATTTGAACTTCATTTCTCGCTATTGCATAACAAGTTCTTCGAGGATGCCTATGTCGGATGTATCCAAGACCTTTAGATGTATGACTGTCACACTTTTGTAAGGTCTATGGACTTTTTAAATTCCATAGGGTGTCGAAAGTGTGAGCTCGCCACTTATCAGTTCTAACATCAACTCCTAATTTGTGCATCATCTTACGGATCCTTGAAGGATAATACCTTGGCATTCTAGTTGGCTCCATATCATTAGTTTCGTCAAATTGCATGAGCTAATCAAAATCTTGGTGATAATATTCCTCAAATTTGTAAAATGAAATTCAACGATCATAACTTCTAAGCAAAGGATGCACATAGAAAGTCTTTAACTCTTCAACAATGTGGACTTCATGTGGAGTAACTTCCTTGATGTGTTGAAAAGGAACTGGCATGCCCACTAATGAATCTTATGATTCCAGTAGATCTATCGTCCTTCTTAAAAAGATACAATGAACTTCACTTTCGTAAGTAGGTTCAGAATCATAATCGGGGTCTGAGTATTCTATATTTTTATTTCCTTTCACCGAGACATTAGGCCCAATAGGAGGATCATCCTCTTCTTCTTTTGTGTCACTGCCCAGATGAGGGATTAGCCTTTTCAACTTAGGTGATGCGTTGGCTGATTTAGGAAGAGTCGGTGTTGTCTTCTTTCTTTCTTTTTCCTTCTTCACTTCTTTGGATTATTTTGCAGCCTTTGAAGTAGAAGCCTTGATTGTTGAGGCATGCACTCTTTCAACAAATAGTATTTCACATCTTCATAGATTTTAGCTTCATGGATTGCAAATGGCTGAAGGTTGCTAGGAATTTAGTGTTCTTTCTTGTCTCTTATGTATTCCATGCATTGGTGTAAAGTAGACGGAACTATTCCGTACTCATGTAGCCAAGGGTGACCCAACAAGGCCCTGAACGAGGTGTCAACAACAATGATATGAAATTTAGCTTATGGGTAAAGCTCACTGAATCTTAGTGGCAACGTAAAAGATCCGACAGTATTTTTTCCTTTTTTATTGAAGCTATGAATCATCAATTTGTCTCTTCCTAGATGTTGAATGTCAAGAGACAATCCTCTCAATGCTCGTAGGCTCATGAGATTAACAGATAAACCTGGAACAATTAGAATTCGATTGATTATGACACCATCGCTCTCCGTAGAGACATATAGTGGGCAATTATGTTCTAATGTTCCGAGAATAAGATCTTACTCAGAGAAGGTGATAGTCGAAAGGTTTTGAGATTATAATACTTCAGTCATACACCGCTCGGTCAAGTACGCTTTATAAGACCAAGTCATATGCACCATGTGAAGCCTTGGAGCAAACCACATCTCAAGTCAAATCAAAAGGAAGAAAGAAGTGAAGAAAAGAAAGGAAGAATGAAATGAAGAAAGAAAGAAATGGAGAAATGAAGTATGAAGAATGAAGACCCCCATAACATGAATTCCCTTTTAATTGTAATTATTCATTTATAATCCGGGTTGTATAAGGGTAGAGCTCGGCTACTATTGACCTCACTTTTGGAGTAAGCTATCAACTTCTCCATCTTATACATAGGATTCCTCTTAGACATTAAGAGTTTCTTTAGTCTTAACACACTTATAGTGATTAGGTGAACACTTAACCTAACCGTAGAGACTTAGAAGAATTAGCGATAGGAATAGGTTATGCCTTAGGGGTATTAGGAAAATTTGCCTACCCTAATACTTAAACCCAATCTATACTCCCTTCTTTCAAGTCAACTTCAAATTCAAACCAACCACAAATTCAAATCATCTTCAAATCCAAATCAACTTCAAACTCAAACTCAATTCCAAATCAAAATCAAAATCAGCTTTCAGCTTAAATAATTTTTCTCAAATCATTCAAATCAATTCCAAAAATCCAAATCAATTCAAACTCAAAAATTTTCTCATAACCCATTTATATTCTCATTTATATTCACAAATATAAATGAAATATAAATCCAAATAACCAAAACCAAATCAAAAACTCAAGTCCAAATCCAAAAATCTTTCTTAAGCACTTTGATTCCATCTTATGGACTTAGCTCAAACACAATCCAAATCACTTCAAACTCAAGCGATCTTCTCATAACCCATTTATATTCTCATTTATATTTACAAATATAAATGAAATATAGATTCAAATAACCAAAACCAATTCAAAACTCAAACCCAAATCTAACCTAAATTAAATCTATGCTCTTTCAAGTCAAATTCTTGAACTTAGCCAAATCAAATTCAAATCAATCCAAACCCTTGAATTTTCTTCATGATTCAATCAACCTTTTAATCATGAATCCAAATATAAACACAAACTTCAATTATCAAACCAAAATCAAACTAACCCAAATCAAACCCATGTTCACCCTTTTGACTTGAAATTGTCAAATGAATCAAAACTCATTTGACTCCAAATTACTTATAAATGGATTTATATTTCAATCATAAGTCCAAATGTGAGTCCAACCAAACTTGAATCAAGCATTGATCAAGTCAATTGACTCACTTAGGCTCACTTGACCCAAAGTGACCTAAAGCACCTTTTTTTAGCCAAATTTTAATCATACCCAAATTGGATTGAACTAAGCCCACCTTAGCCTCACATTGTGAGCAACAATCACATGAGATGATCAATCACTCAAATTGGGTCAAACCAAGTCAAACCTAAGTGGTGACAAAGTCAACACTTAACCAAAATGAAACCCAAACTAGCCAAGATCCACTATAGGCCAATTTGATTGAAACTATTGATTTAAACTAGTTTATGATCAATGATTGAACATGACCAAGTCACCAATTGAGCCAAACCTAGCCTAATTGGCTACTTGACCAAGTTGACCCAAGTCAACCTAAAAAGTCAAAATATGTGAAATCTTGATCTAAGCCAAATTGATTGCAACCAATGGGTCAAATTCATTCTAAATCACTTGTTGAACTTGAACAAAGCCTCAATTGGCAAACCAGACCCAACCTAATCCAACTGACCGTGAACCCAACTTGACCTAAAATGACAAATTAAGCCAAAATCAAATCAAACCAAAATTGATCTAAACCAAAGCTTGCAAAATATTTCAAATGACCAACCTAACCTAAACCAACCCATGACCTAACCCAATTAGGTCAAATGGGTCAAATTGGTCAACTTGACCCATTTGATCTAAGTGAACTCAAATGAACCAAAATAAAATATAAATCAAATTGAACCAAACTAATGATATCAAACCACTCCAAATGGTCACATGAACTTGGCCCAACCCTTGGTTTGACCTAATTTGATAAATTGGTCAACTTGATCTAAGTTGACCCATTTTGCCCTAAATGAGTCAACATGAGCCAAATGATATAAAATCAACTCAAATTACTTCAAATTTAGACCAACCCTATCTCAAACTATTCAAAATCTGCCCAAATTAAAATCAAAGCCAAAAGACCATTTTACCCTTGGGTTAAAGGGTGACTCTTGGCCAAATTCACTTGGAATTTGGCCAATTCCTTTTCATGGCCACTTGGCACCCTCTTAGTGGACCAAATGGACACTAATGAGGGTGGTGAACATGACCCAATGGGTTTGGGTCAGCCATGACCCAACCCATGGCCAAACTGACCACCCAATGGAAAATGAGCACATGTAATCACTCCATACTCTCATTTAACACATGGGCAACTTCTCCACTACACTCCCCTACCAAAACTGAACCACATGAAGCTCATAGAAATCTAACAAACCCATTCAATCAGAGCAATTTGATCAAAATGGCACAGAGGCTCTCGATCGTTCGATCCAAGTAGGGGAGATATACTCCCCCTCATTTCAATTCATTTCACTCACCTTGCATTTGATTGAGCTTTGAGGACCTAAGGCAAGCTTCTCAAATTTTTTCGAGCACTCTCAAGCTCAATTGAATTCTCATCCTCGGTTTTTCCTATATTGAAAATACGGGAGGTGAGGGCGATTACCCAACCAAAATTTAATTTCTCTTGCAAGCACCATCAAGGCACTAAGTTGAGCTCATCTGAAGCAAATCCCAAGCATCCAAGCCACGGGAAGGTGGAGTTAGACCAAAACTGCAAGCCATTAAAGCATGCTTTGGTCAATTGGAAGATCTATTGAAAATTGAACCCTCAAACCTTTAATAGGGCTTTGTATCCACTAGACGAAACTACCTCAATGGTTGGGAGCACTAGTGATAACCTCCGGCGAGGTATGCCTCAAAACCCAGCTTAAGTTCAAAATTCTTTGGTCCTTTACAAAGGAAAGTATAATCCCAATTAAATTTCACCATTGGATCTTCTTCTCCTTGCTTCTAGATGGTGTGGTTGAATCTAGCAATCCGAGCTCAAGTGAGCTAGATCAAGCCATGGAGGATGGACGCCTTTCAGAGGGAGGGGATGAATCATGGACAGTCCATCCCGCGTGTTTTGGATGGATGCTCCTGATTAAAATATGTTAGATCAAGTGATTTTATTCTTTGAAACTGTGAGTTTAATCCTGATCATTCAATCTTTGATTGGACGACCAAGGAGAAAGTGCGTAGCACCGCCAGCTGATGCGGCATCTCATTTGACAACTTAAATGTTCAATCCCGTCGTGTAATGTGGAAAGCGCACGCCGCGTCTGCAGCCCATGTGGCACCGACGAGATTAGTTATATAATTAGGGTATTTAATTTTCCTTTAATCACTAATACTTTAAAAATAATGTGGAGGAAAATTCCTATAGGAGTTGCCATTCAAATCTATGGTGAGAAAAGAAAGAGGAGACCTATAAAAAATTCATCTTTTTAGGATGTCATGCAGATCCGCAAATGTACTTATTTAGGTGATCAAGTATGTTATCAAGGAATAGTATACTATCTCGAAAGATAGAAGTCACTACCCTTTAATGGACCTAATCACCTTAATAAGGACTCCTAAGGAAGATGGGTCTGCATATGTACCAGAGATTCTTCCCCTACCTTACATGGAAAAGTAAAGCATGATTTATTTTAAACCTGGTTTGTTAAGTTCCCTATAGGGGCAACCCCCATAGTTAATTACAACCTAAAGAATGGGGGTTCCTTAGGAAAATTTTTGATTAAGGTAAATGATTGTTGTCTTTGAAGATTTCAATAGGAAGGATTATCAATCGATTGGTTTATTTTTGAAAGATCAAAGGAGATTGATCAAGAGAGGGAGTTATTATCAAAGCCAAAATAGAAGATAAGTAGGAGATGCCCATGATGCTAAGAAACCTAGCGAGCATCTCAAACTATCTTATAGTTGGGCTTTACATTTTTGAAATTGATTTAGTTTGTTTGAGTTACATTTTTCATTAAAAATTTAGGACTTAAAATTTCTTAACACAAGATTAAGAAAATGCCTAAGAGGTGAGGATTTATGCTTATGGTTCGCAAAAGGGAGAAGCAACCTCAGAACCTAAATCTAGGGAGCTTCGACGAGGGCTGGAAGCACAACCTAAATCTAAGGAAAAATGGGTAATTAGTTTGCCTCCACAAGAGAGGACAAACCACTCGACAGCTTAGACTTATAACCTCCTGGGGGTGGCCACCAACTAACTCCTCCTACGATTTTAAATAAATGTAGGCAAGTCATTATATTTATGCAAGATAGCTAGACTGTTATTAATTTAGAAAGAGATAAAGTCCTTAAACTCACTTCCTAAAGAGACTAGATCATGTAAAGGGACATACTTCAAATGACCTAAATCTAATGCAATTCAAATTTCATTTTATTTTATTTTGGACTATTATTTTGACTTCGGCTAATAGGATTCATATGACTAATGCATGAGAAAGATGGTTATTGGCCAAAATTAGCGAGAAGGGAGGAGGTGAGTTTCTATCATGGCTCTCAAAGGTCAAGCCAAGTTTCTCTGGCAAAGGTGAAAGCCTTCTAATCAAGAGTTAAAAAAGATGCATTTGTCCATGATATTATAAAAAAAATGCTCATCCAATAAAAGGGTTACTAATTCTTTTATCTTGATTTTAAACTTAAGCCTTAGGTGAGGTTATGAGTTATTTAATTTTTATTTTGAGTTGTTAAGTTGGGTGAAAGATTTATTTTTTTCTAAAGAGTATATTCCACATCCAGGCCATACATAAAGCAAGGAAGAAACTATGAAAAGCATGCCACTTAATGCAAAAGCTAAACATATCATCAACCAATTTATAAAGCTAATCGCAAAAAGAATAAAAGCCCATTAGAAATGAATTCATTGTTAAGTGGGGTCTTCAAGCTTTTATTTCTTCTTTTCTTCTTTCTTCTTCTTTTCTTCCTTCTTCTTTTCTTCTTTCTTCTTTGGTTCCTTCTTTTAGATGGTTGGAAGGCGGATGCTCCAAGGCTTCACATGGTACATAAGATATAGTCTTATGACCAATGCTCATCCTAATCCCCATAAAAACTATTCAAAAGTCCTAATTGCATAAATTTACATGACAAAAAAAATGGAAATCCAACTAACACCTACAAAATAAAGGTTAATTAAAACAAACCACACAAATCTAAAACATGTATATTGGACTTATCACCCCACACATGGGTGACTAAGTCCACCTGGCCTATGGATTATGCTTAGGGGTATAAAGCACCAACAAGCAAAAGCATTTATATTTTTATTTATTATAGCACCCCTTAAGAACAATCCCCTACAAAAAAGAATAGTTAGGCTAAGAGTGCCCTACCATTCATTCTATGAATATATACTCTAACATTCAGTCTAAAACATATATCACAAAACAAAATAAACATCAAACCATGTGCCGACCTAACCTAAAGCTAGAAGTGGTGACTTAGGCTAATGTGTGTGCTTTGAAGGCTTGTGTGTTATGCTTAGCTATGTCTTTAGGTTTAAATTTTCTAAGTCTTAAGAACATGTTCAACTTAGAGGAGGGTTCCATTTAAGTTATTTAATTATTTTGGGTTGATTTTATTTTATATTTTGATTTGGTTTAAGTGAATCCTACAATTAATTACTAAGTTATGGAGAGATGGAAAGAGAGGGAGACTTCTCTTTCCTTCCCTAACCTAAGTAATTTCTAAAGTAGATTCACATTTTAGTTTTGTTTAGGTGAATAATTTGATTAAATCTTTTAATTAATTATATATTTAGATAAAATCTAAACAATCCTATTCAAAAAGAAAGACATTTTTAAGATTAAATAAAAATTAATCAAAATTCACATAACACACATTACTTCATTTCTTTCCCAACATATATAACGTGCATATGGATGGACCCTAAGCATATATATACTTAAACACACTTTTTGATGCATGCTAAGCAATATATTTTAAGGAAATTTAGAAGTTGAATATGCATGCTTTTTCTTAAGTAGAAGGGGTTTCCTTATCCAAATTTTCACATACACACATGAAAGTAAGAAAGGCATAAGTGAGTACAGTGACATTGTTCTAAATGTGTAAGGTATAAGACCTACTGAGAGCTACTTAAATCCTCACAACCTCAGGGTTATCCAGGATAATATACCACTTTCCTTAAATACAAACATGTGTATAAAAGAAATGAAATAGAAAAGAAGAATGCAAAAGTTGTATTAATGATTTCATTTTGTTTATGCAATTTATGTATGCAAATATAGAAGTGGTAGCATGGAGATGAATAAGATATGGAATTAAGTGAGTATTAGGTTCTTTTCAAATGGACCATACACCTCACCAAATTCCTACTTGAAACTATACCAACATAAGAAAGAAAGGAAACCTATGATAAGCATGTCTTTATAATCTATCACATGCAAACTCATAATTAAAATATAAGTAGCATACTTTCAGATTTGGCATTTGATTTATATGTTTTGAAAATAATTTATATTTAGTAGTGATAATAGCCACTCATATTTCTACTTTAGCCAACACATGCCAATTTGACATAAAGTAAATAATTTCATCAAAAATTAGAATTTTAAAATTTTGAATGCATGAAATCATATGACATACAAGTTTAACATGTTGGGGAAAGATTCAAAGTAATGAAAGCATATAAATAAATTCACTTCACTTAAATCCTAAAGACATTCTTATGGAATAAGAAAGTTTAAAATAAATCAAAGTGAATTCAAAGTGATTTTTATTTAGTTTGGAGTTTGATTTAATTTTAAAAGGTGAGATGAGTTTGCTATTCCTAACCCATTCCCACATATGTTTGATATTTTTAAAATTTTTAGATAATTAGATCCATTTTTATGTGTTGATTAGGTTAATGTATGAATTAAGTAACTTAATTAACCCTTACCTACACCACCTTAAAAAAATTAACTAAATAATTATGAGCTCATGAGATGACATAAAAACTCACAAGGAATTTAAATTTTTAATGCACCTAATAAGAAAGAGATCTAATGCAATTTGGCTCATAATTAAAAGTTAATTAAGCTAAGAGGTTTAGCTTAAGTAATTTCAAAACACCCTTTCATACTTATGAAATGGGTTTTGATTTTCTTAATTGAACTTAGGCTATTAAACACCTAAGCATCTACCTAAAATAGATTAATTAAGTTCTAGACCCTTTTAAAATTTTTAGAAATTAATTAAGTGGATAATTAATGAATTAACCCTTAATTAAGAGGAGATTAAGGAGAGAAAAGGGGGTTTATGGAATAGCTTAAGAGAAATGCCCCAAAAATATTCTATAAACTTCTTATTGGATCTGACCTTAATCAACCCTAATCATAGTTTAAAATCACTAATTACACCTTAATTATCCTTGATTACATAAGAAGGGTAATTAAGAAATCCATATGCAATTCTTCTAATCAAGCCTTCAATAAATCCCAGAAAAACTAGGCGAGGCAGAAGTCATCCCCTAAAACATACCGAAGAAATTTGGGATTAATCAAAGGTTTAATTAAAAAGTAATTAGCAAAATGAAGTTTCCAAGAAAACCCAAATTTAGAGAAAAATATAATTCAAAACCCATTAAAATTAATTTTAAAATATTCTATGTTGAATTATATTTTAAAAGATTTTATTTCATAATTTTTTGAATTTTCTAGAAGGAGTTATAAATTTTAGAAGATCCCTTAGTTAATTAGAAATTAATTAATGCATTTTAATTAACCCTAACTAGTCCTCGCTTAGCACAATCGCATGTCGCGTTTTACACATCAGTGAGGGGTTTACTTAAATGTCAAATCCCGATGGTGGCATTGATTTGATCTCCACCTGATCGATGATGAGATCTCCCCATAATTTTAAAATGAATAATAGATATCTAAACGTGTGGAATTATCTCAGCCGTCCATCCAAAATGCATGGAAGGATGTCTGAGATCTCCTAAGTTCTTCCCCTTGATCAACAGAGACCATCCATGATCAAGGGGAAGATTCAAGCTCGATCTAGCATGGATTCAAATCAAACTGAACCCACACCATCTAAAGTTAAAGAGTGACAAATCCAATGATCAAAAATCCATGGGATTGAAATTTCTTTCACAAATCTCCACACCACATTGAGTTTAATGGTCGAAAAATCCCATACCTCACTGGAGGTGATCACAGGCACTCGATTCCCTTGGAGAATCTTTGTCTAGTTGAGACGAAGCTTTGCTGAAGTTTTGAGCACTTGAGGTTGAGTTGATCTTCCTATGGGTCACCTCCTCCTTAGCTTGAGATCAGTTTTGATTGAATTAGATCTCCCCTTACTTCAAGAACTTGGAATAGAGCTTGGGTGCACTCGACTTGGTCCTCTGAAGAAGCTTGAAGAGGGAATTGAGTAGAGTTTGAGAGTGGAGAAAGGTGGAGAATGGATTGAGCTCCCCTATTTTCACTGTTCAAAAACTAAGAAATGGGGAAATGGCAAGAGCTCTAGGAGGCTAGGGATTAGTCTTTGGTGCTTCCTAAGTCTCTCCTTTACTCAATCGAATGTGTGGATGTTGAATTCAAACTAAATTTGAGGGAGTATATCTTCCACTTGAAGAATCAGACTGTCGTCAATGTTCTTACCGTTTTGATCCTATTCACCATAGGTAGTGGGTTATTTGATCAATTAACAGTGTGCATATGGTCGGTTTAAGCCAAGGAGTGGATTGCCAACATCCCATGTGCTTGAATTTGAGTTTGAGAGGGAATTTGAATTTTGCATTTTGACCCAAGGGGTCGGGTTTGGTCTAGTGACCAATTGGGCCCCAAACCCATTGCACCACTCTTCACTAGGTCCCCTTGAGCTTTTAGGAAAGCCTCAAGTGAATGTGAAGAGGGTATGATCAAATTACCCATGGATTAAGCCAAAATTTATTCTATGGCCTAGGGGTAGAATGGTCATTTTATTGATTTTTCATTTTGGATATGTTGGGTATGAGGAGAAACTAGGTTTGGCCAAGTTTCATGAGATTTGAAATTCATTTGATAGGGTTTGGCTCATGTTGACCCATTTATGTAAAAATGGGTCAACTTGGGTCAAGTCAAGTCAAAAGGTCAAGGGTTGGGTCAAGTTCATATGACCATTTGAAATGTTCTGGTGGCTTTGGTTTGATTCAATTTTGTATAGTTTTCAATTTGGCTCATATGACTTCATTTAGGTCAAATGGGTCAAGTTGACCTATTTGGCCCATTTGACCTATTTGAGGTAGGTCAAGGGGAGGTTTAGGTTAGGTAAGTCATATGGAGTGGATTATTATCTTTGTTTCCAATCAATTTTGGTTAAGTTCAAATTTGGCTCAACATGACCCCTTTAGGTCATGTTGGGTCTAAGTTCAATTGAGCTAGGTTAGGTCTAGTTGGCCAATTGAGGCTTTGGTCAAGTTTCACAAGTGATTTGGGATGGACTTGACCCATTGGTTTCAATCAATTTGGCATAGATCAAGTTTTGACACATTTTGACCTTTTAGGCCCAAATGGGTCAACTTGGGTCAAGTGGCCAATTGGGCTAGGTTAGGCTCAAATGTTGGCTTGGTCAAGTTCAAACATAGGTCATGAGTGAACTTAGATCAATGGTTTCAATCAATTTGGCCTATGAGAATTTGGCTATGTTAGGTTTCATTTTGGGTTAAGTGTTGACTTGGTCAACAGGTTTGACTTGGTTTGACCCAATTTGATTGATTGATCATCCCATGATGATTGTGATCATGATGAGAGGGATAGATGAGTTTGGTTCAATCCAATTTGGTTAGGATTAGAATTTGGCTCATAAGGGTACTTTAGGTCACTTTAAGTGCAATAAAATGGCTTGGTCAAAGCTTGATTTGAAGTTGGTTGATCTTGTATATGGACTCATGATTGAAATATAAATCCATTTACAAGTGGTTTGAAGTCAAATGGCTTTAGATCCATTTGACAATTTCATATTCAAAGGAAGAATATAAAAGGGTTTTGGCTTTGATTTTGACTTAGGTTTGATTTGATTGAAGTTTGGATTTATGTATGAGCTAATGATTATAGGGTTGATTGAATCATGAGAGAAAATCAAGAGTTCGGCTTGATTTGAAATTTATTTGGCTAAGTTCAAGATTTTGACTTGAAAGGTTTAGGTTGGATTTTGAGTTGGTTTGAGTTTGATTTTTGGAACTGGTTTTGACTGTTTGAATTTATATTTTATTTATATATGTGAATATAAATGGATCAAGAGAAAATTTCAATGATTTGAAGGGGTTTAATCATTATTTGGGCTAAGTCCATTAAGAAGGATTTAAAGGACTTAAGAGAGTTTTGAAGTTTGGAATTTGAATTTTTGAATTTTTGAATTTAGTTTGATTGATTTATATTTATATTTCATTTATATATATATATATATATATATATATATATATATATATATATATATATATATATATATATATATATAATATATATATATATATATATATATATATATATATATATATATGCAAATTAGGCTCAAATGTTGGCTTGGTCAAAAACATAGGTCATGAGTGAACTTAGATCAATGGTTTCAATCAATTTGGCCTATGATAGAATTTGGCTATGTTAGGTTTCATTTTGGGTTAAGTGACTTGGACAACCCTTAGGTTTGACTTGGTTTGACCCAATTTGATTGATTGATCATCCCATGATGATTGTTGATCATGATGAGAGGGATAGATGAGTTTGGTTCAATCCAATTTGGTTAGGATTAGAATTTGGCTCATAAGGGTACTTTAGGTCACTTTCAAGTGGGTCAAATAAAGGCTTGGTCAAAGCTTGATTTGAAGTTGGTTGATCTTGTATATGGACTCATGATTGAAATATAAATCCATTTACAAGTGGTTTGAAGTCAAATGGCTTTAGATCCATTTGACAATTTCATATTCAAAGGAAGAATATAAAAGGGTTTTGGCTTTGATTTTTGACTTAGGTTCTGATTGTTTGATTGAAGTTTGGATTTATGTATGAGCTTATGATTATAGGGTTGATTGAATCATGAGGGAAAATCAAGAGTTCGGCTTGATTTGAAATTTATTTGGCTAAGTTCAAGATTTTGACTTGAAAGGTTTAGGTTGGATTTTGAGTTGGTTTGAGTTTGATTTTTGGAACTGGTTTTGACTGTTGAATTTATATTTTATTTATATATGTGAATATAAATGGATCAAGAGAAAATTTCAATGATTTGAAGGGGTTTAATCATTATTTGGGCTAAGTCCATTAAGAAGGATTTAAAGGACTTAAGAGAGTTTTGAAGTTTGGAATTTGAATTTTGAATTTTGGATTTAGTTTGATTGATTTATATTTATATTTCATTTATATATATATATATATATATATATATATATATATATATATATATATATTTATATATATATATATATATGCATTATTAGAAAATCCCATGACTTTGAATTAGTTTGATCAAGATTTAGGCTAAGTTCATTAATGAAAAATTAATGACTTAAGGAGATTTTAAATTGAGAATTTAAATTGAGGGTTTGATTTGATAGATTTATATTTATATTTCATTTATATATGTGAATATAAATGAGAATATAAATGATTTTTGAGAAAATACCATGAGTTTGAATTAATTTGATCATGATTTTGGCTAAGTCCATTAATGGAAAATTAAGGACTTAAGGAAAATTTCAAGGATTTTAAATTTAGAATTTAATTTGAGATTTTGATTTGATTGATTTATATTTATATTTCTTTTATACATGTGAATATAAATGAGAATATAAATGAGTTTTGAGAAAATCCCAAGGATTTGAATTGATTTTGATCATGATTTGGAAAAGTCCATTAATGGAAAATTAAGGACTTAAAGGAAATTTTCAAGGATTTTAAATTTGGAATTTTGAGTATTATTTGATGGTCTTGATTTATATTTCATTTATATATGTAAAAATAAATGAGAATATAAATGAATTATGAGAAAATCTCAAAATTTTGATTTGGTTTAGATTTGATTTTGGTTAAGTCCTTAAGAGAAGATTAAGGACTTAAGAAAAATTTAGACTTAAGAATTTCATTGGATTTTAATCATGGGTTTCAATCATAGATTTCAATCATGGATTTCAATCATATGAAGTTGATTTGAATTTGGAGAAAATCAAATGGAATTGATATGGAGTTTTACTTGAATGAAGAAAAGTGAGGAATGGCTCAAGTTAAGGGTAGGAAATTTTCCTAACACCCCTAAGGCATGACCTATTCCTATGGCTAACTCTTCTAAGTCTCTAGGGTTAGGTTTGAGTGTCCACCTAATCACTAGATGTCTCTTAAGACTAAGTAAGTCTTAAAGTCTAAGAGGAGTCCTATGTCAAAGATGGAGGGGTTGAGAGCTCATCCTAAAAATGAAGTCAACAAAGATATAACTAAATGTAAAAAAACCAGAAAAATATAAATAAGGGCTCATTTTAAAGATAATTAAGAGGAGAATTCAATAAAATTATTTCTCATTAATTTTGAGTGGTAGATTTTCTTTAATTAGGGTTTAATTGAAAACTTCTTAAGCATGTTTGGTGGGATGACTTCTACCTGTCCTAATTTTCTTGGAATTTATTAATTAGTTAATTAGGAAAATCAATTAATAAATACCTAATTATTTAATGAAATTAGCAATACGTAACTGAAACGAAGCATCACTTAATTAAATAATTAAACATTATTTAAAGAATAGAAGGTTTAAATGGTTTGGGATATCCAAAAGCTATTGAAAATTTCTTCTTTAATCAAATCTAATTATTTAATAAATGATCTTGTTAATTAGCTTAATCAATTTTAAAATCTTGAACTTATCAATCTCTTTGTTTAGATCTTAGGTGTTAAAAAATATGAACTTAAAATCAAATCCAACCCACATGTAAATTGTAGTACTTAATTAAATATGCTTAATTAATCATTAATTGTGATAATTACATTATTTCTTTCTTAGGAGCATTGATTAAAATTCCATGCCATTATATATCATATGTTGGATCATTATTGGTTATTATGTTAAGTGGTATATTATTAATGGATTTAATACACTTTGCTAAACAAAAAATCAATCTAATAGTTCTTAAAATAAACTAACATTAAAATAATTCAAGCAAACTCTTCTATTTAAAATCAAATCATTAAAATTAAAAACAAAAATCTCTTTAAAATAATTTTGATTCACTTTAAATAATCTTTTTTAAATTGTCTTTAGATTTAAGTGATGAATGAAATTACACCTAATTTATCTCTTTCCAAACATGTTAAATGTTCATGCATTTATATTTTAAAAAAATAAATTAAATGAAATATTTCCTTTAAAAGTAAGAATATGAATCATTATCACACTAAATCAAATTATTTTTAAAATCTATAAAATCAAAGAATAAATGAGTATACTTATAAATATTTATAAACTTGCATGTAGTTATATTTAGAAATATGTTTTTATGTGGTCTTTCTTCTCTTTTCTTAATATGGTTATATAGATTGAAGTGTATAGTTCATTTGAAAAAGAACATAACACTTGTAAGTTCATTCTTACTCTATGTAAAAGGATCTCATATTAAATATATATATATATATATATGTATATCTAAAACAAATAACAAACAAAATCTTTTGCATGATTCTTCATCCTTCATTTGCTTTTATTACATACATGTATTTAAGAAAATGGTATATTAGTTAGACATCCACATTGTGAGACTTTTAAGTAGAGATATTCTTATACCTTACAATTGTAGAAAATAATATAATACTCATATGTCTTCTTACATGTAAATGTACATTTTATTAATGGATAAATGAATCCCTCTTCTTTTCTTCTTAACAAAATCATGTATTCATGAAATATCCAAATTTGCTTAAACAACATCTCTTTCCATTCATCATTAAGAAAAGTGGTATATTAGTCATCTAGGGTTGTGAACTTTTTATTAATATCTTATAGACATGAATTGTAGAAAATAATAATTACTCACTTATATCTCATACATGTGCATTTTATTTATTAAATGAATCCCTCTTCTTTCTTAACAAAATCATGTATTCATGAAATATCCAAATTTGAAACAACATCTCTTTTCCATTCATCATTAAAATGTCTAAATGTTAAAATTTGCTATATTTATAGGATACATTCATATGCATGGTATACATGTTGGAAAGAAATAAAGATTTATTATATGTTATACATAATATTAATTCATAATTGCTTAAGATGCATTTCTTATTGAATAGATTTATTTATAAATCCTTAGGGTTAATTAAAATTTAATAAAATATTCATAAGAAAAATCTTTAATCTTCTTTATAAATTGTAAGATATATGATGAGAAGTTCTCTTCTCTTTCTTTCTTTATAATACTTAGTAATTAAATATTAGGTTCAAATAAAATAAATAAAATCATTAAATAAAAATAACCAAGTCTTAAATTGAAACCACCTTATAAGTTGAATTCACACTTAGAAAACTTCAACAAAACTGGGACATATCACATAAATCATAGACACATTAGGCTAAGTCAATTTCTAGTCCTATATTAGGGTGGTGCATAGTTTGATCCATTTTATTTTATGATGTAATGTTTTAGGCGGATGTTAGGGTATATATCTAGGCGATGTATATGATGATCTTAGTCTAATCATTATCTTCTGAGATTGTGCATAAATTTATAATAAAAAAATTTAAATATTTTTTTCACTGTATAGCTTATACCTAAGCATAATAAAATAGGCGTGGACTTTTATGCATTGTGGGATCTTTATTTATTCATATACATGCTTGAGATGTGTGGTGTGTTTAGCTAATATCTTTTGTAGTTTTGATTAGATTTACTTTTCTCATTTTTCATATAATTTTTTGTATAGGATTTGGAATAAATGTTATGAAAAGTAAGGTGAATATTGATAAGACTATGTCTATGTATGAAGTCTTTGGAGCAAATATTAAATATCAAAAGGAAGAAAGGAATGAAAATCAAATGAAGAAAGAAGAAGAAGAAATGAAGAATGAAGACCCCCATAACATAAATTCCTTCTAAATTATATTTATTCATTTGTAAGATGTATAGAAATATCCCACCCCATTTTTTTTTTGGGTTTGTGTGGTAAAAGAGTCTATTATTCTTTTTTAATTTTATAAAATTGATTTGATATTTGTTTAGCTTGTTCATTAAGATGGCATGTTTTCTTAGTTTCTTCCTTGCTTTGATGAATGGCGGATGATTAGGCTAGAAAAATAAATTTCTATCCAATTAAATAACTCATAACCTCACCTAAAGCTTAGGATATAAATTAAGAAATAAAAGATTTAGCAACCCCTTAGTTGGATGTTGTATGTTTCACATCATGCATAAAATCATCTTGATTTATTCTTGCTTATGGAGGGCTTCCACCTTTGCCAGAGAATATGGCTTATGGAAACACACCTCCTTCTTGTTGATTTTGGCCCATGACCAATTTTGGCCTGTGTCAAACTAAATGTTCAAAAATGAAAATATACTTAACAAAAATTTGCATTATATTAATTCAAGAGTTCATACCCTACATGATCTATTCTCTTAGGGAGTGAGTTTAAGGACTTAGTCTTCTTTCTAAATAAACAATAGCCTAGCTATTTTGCAAAAGCATAAAACTTGCCTACAAGTATTTAAAATCATAGGTAGAGTTAGTTGGCAGCCACCCCAGGCGGTTGTAAGTCTAACAGTCGGGTAGTTTATCCTCTCTTGTGGAAGTAAACTATATGCCCATTTTCACCTTATATTTAGGTCTTGCTTTGGCCCTCACCAAGTCTCCCTAGATTTAGGATCTGAGGTTATTGTTTTCTATTACAGGCTACAAGCATAAATCCTCACCTCTTAGGCATTTCCATGATCTTGTATCATGGATTGTAAGTCCTAGAATTCTAATAAAATTTTAACTCAAACAAATAATTCTCTTCAAATTCAAAAATATAAAGCCCAACCATAAGATAGTTTGGGATGCTTACTAGTTTCTTCATGTGAGCATCTCTACTTATCTCTTTGGCTTGATAACTCCTCCTTTTGATCAATCCCATTTGATCTTCCAAAATAAACCAATTGTTGATAGTCTACCTTTGAAATATTTGAGACAATGATCATTTACCTTAATAGAGAGTATTCTTAAGGAATCTCATTCCTTAAGATATAACTATGGGGCTTGCCTCCATAGAGAACTTAACAAACCATTTAAAATAAATATTTTACTTTTCATATAAAGTGGGAAGAATCTACGTACGAAGACCATTAGTCCTTAGGAGTCCTTATTAAAGTGATTAAGTCCATTGTAGGATGGTGACTTCTATCTCTCAAGATAGTACATCATTCCATAATGTCATACCGGATCACCTTAATAAGAACAACTATGGATCTTGTGGTGTCCAATAAAATATGTATTATTTTCTATCTTCATTTATTTAAAAATAAGATAGATGAAGATAGAAATATTTTTCCGACAGCTACCCATTTTCCTTTTTGGGTTTGTGTGGCAGAGTCTGACCACATCAGCCTCTTATTCTTTTGCACTAATTTTATAAATTGATTGATGTTTTGTTTATGTTTGCATAATTAGGATGACATGATTTTCTTAGTTTCTTCATTGATTGATGAATGGCCTAGATGCGATTAGGTTCTTAGGGAAAAATAAATTTTCTATCTAATTAATCAACTCAAAACTAAATTAAACAAGGATAACCTCACCGCGTGGACATCAAGATAATAAAGATTTAGAAACCCTAGCGGATGTTGTATGTCTCATCATGCAAAAATCATCTTGCTTCACTCTTTTCTTGGAGGCTTCACTAGAAAATGGCTTGACCTTTGAGAGCCATGGTGGAAACACAGCTTCTTTCCAATTTTGTCCTATAACCAACTTTCTCATGTATTAGGCATATGATCCCATAGCTTGTGTCAAATAAATTATCCAAAAATTAAAATAAAACTTAACAAAATTTGCATGAGATTTAGGTCATTATTCATATCCAACATGATCAAATCTCTTAGGAAGTGTGTTTAAGGACTTAGTCTCATTTCTAAATAAATAACAATTTATCTTGTAACATAAGACTTCCACATATTTAAAATCATTGGGTTGGGTGGCCACCTAGGCTGTAAGTTCAATAGTTGAGTGGTTTATCCTCTCTTGTGAGGTAAACCATGATTTTCCTTAGATTTAGGTCCTTTAGCTAAAGCTCCTAAATTTAGGATCACGAGGTTGTTGTTTAGGGGATGTAAGCATAAATCCTCCCTCTTAGCATTTCATGACCTTCTTTATGAAAAATAAGTCTAGATTTCTAATAAAAATTCAACTCAAACATATAATCCTCTTCAAATTTCAAAATATAAAATAACCATAGGATAGTTTGGGATGCTTTTAGGCAGTATGAGCATCTCCTCATCTCCTTTTGGTTTGATAATAACTCCCTCTTTTGATCAATCCACTTGATTTTCCAAAGATAACCAATTTGTTGATAGTCTATCTTTGAAATATTTGGACAACAATCATTTACCTTGTCGAGTATTCTTGAATCTCATTTCTTAAGATGTAATTATATGAGCTTGCCTCCATAGAATAATGAACCCAGTTTAAAATAAATCATATTTTACTTTTTTCATGTAAAGTAGGAAAGAATCTCTACATATATTAGAAAATTTGTCTTTAGAGTCCTTTTAGGTGATTGGGTCCATTGTAAGATGGTGACTTACATCTCAGATAGATCATTCTCAATAATAGATCACCCAATATTTCATCTCTGATCTATGTGGTGTATAAGAACACAACAAAATTTTATTTTTCAAATTTCAGTTTGAAAATAAACACCACGATTTCTTACATTTTGACACGGTATTTGGTCGATGTGGATAGGAGGTGGCCATGAAACTTAGATGATCTATATTTTACAGAGGTTCGTGTTTGTTATATACACCATCCCCATGATATCTTCTTCATCTTCATTCTTCTTGCATCCTTATCTCTGATGTCTCCCTTCAAGCTAGTAGGATGAGCGTCTCTATGGCTACTATCAAAATCAAGGGAAGATCATTTAGAAGATGATGATTCCCTGGTTGTCAACCACCACGAGCCTTATTAATTATAACATTCTTTTTGGAATCCATTCTATTGAGACATCATGATCACGAATATGCAATATCACATGCCTTTACGTGGCGAAGCTTCAACTTCCAGACTTATTTTTCCTTCTATCGGGACCTTTCAGTAGCGGATTCTTGAATGCATGGTTCAGGTGTCACATCCCGATGTTCACCATACAGGGTTTGTTTATAACACTCTTGAATTCTTACTACTTTTAATGGTAGCTTCTGTAGTGGAGCATTATTGGCTTCTCTAATAATTGGCCTTTGATATCTCTTCTTTATATGGCCTTGTTCTATTACAACTTTCAGCACCCTATGCACTCTCGAGAATAGAGCCTCAGGATACCTTCTTTATGGCGTTGGAGCTTGGTACCATTGCTCTCATAATGATTGCTTAATATCTGATATTTTCCTTTTCACCCAGATTTTCAAACTTGTTGTGAGTGAGAATACTAAACAGTTGTAAGGTTGGTTGTGTAATGGGTGTCTTAGTGGGCTCACATTCCTTCTTTCTCCTCACTTTCTAGTTAACTTTCCTCTAAATGAAAGCTTTAGCATCATGTTGGTCTTCATAAAGATGGTAGGAAGTAGTATTGAGATACCATTGAAATTGTCTACCAAGTTATAATTCTCTTCATGGTGGAGCTTGACATGTCAACCTTTCAAATATAGAGGCTCTCTTTCGAGGAACCTTAACAGCAGTAGTGATATGATCTTTGGTAGACTTGGCCTGCTGCAGAATTGATGTGCAAATTGAGCATGATTGTCTCGTGTCCTAGATGTTCGGCTTATTGAAATCTAAGCTACCAAATTGTATAGTAAGGCATCCACAGTGTTGATGAGATTAGCAAGGTGGATTTGGCTCCAACCCAAGCGATAAGCATTGTTCAGATCCATCTATGAAATAAAAGATGGGGATTAGTAATCAAAAATTGATATATCATCCCAGACTTTCATGATACAGAGATATAATAGAACAAACATAATAGAATACAAAAATAAGTCATGTATAAATAAGATTTTTAAAACTTCAGAACTATGTTTATTATAAAAATAAATCTGAGTTTCAATCAATTTAACTTTATAAATAACTTTAAGTTCTTCATTTTATATAAATTTCTATTATAGTTTTGATTTAGCCAAAAATGAAAGAGAAACCGTCCCGGAGTTGCAATCGTGGGCTCAAAATTCTCCACCTCTCAATGAAAAGAGTAGATTAAATGTGTTGGTGTAATTTTTAAAAGGCAGATGGAATAGTAGATAAAACACTACCCAGAGATTTCACCCTCATTTTATGAGGACTTTAGATCAGGTTCTAGGTTTCCTATAGACTCAAGCACCTATAATTAATTACCCCTCCCAATATTGAGAGAGAACTTTCAATTAAAGCTAGTCATTAGATTGCTAAATGTGCAGCACATAGTAGCAATATGTGGAGTTTAAAAGTAAGCTTATGAAATTCATCATATTAATTTAAAGCAGATGGTTGGGGGGAACGATGATGTGCTAGATTAAGATCTCATGGTTTCGTCATTCCAGGCTGTCACAGTCCCTAGTCTACTTGGTCAGAGGAGGTAGTCGACCCAACTTGACCGAAGGATCCTTATCAGCAACCATGGGTTGCATCGTTGAAGGGAACCTTATAAACTTGGGGTGGTGTTTATCTAAGGAGACAAGCTTAAGTCTATCTTAGCTAACAGTGGGCTTTTTGCCTTAACAAGTATACTCTGTGGTTCACAACTCAAGAAGCAGAGCCATTAGGTTACAATCATGATCGTAATATAATGGTGTCATTTAGCAGCAACCACCTGATCAGAGGACTCTGGTCATAACTACATCATATGTGGAGCCTACTGGCCAAACCACATAGTTAGAGGACACGGGTCATATCCTTACTAGCATGAGATTGATTGAGAGTGAACATAGTATAACACTTGATTTAACTTTGGCTTCTTTGTGAGCTAAAATTTTTTAATTTGTCACCTCCGACAAATAGTTGCGGAAGGTGGATTAATTGAATTTTATTTTAAATCTTTTAACTTGATGATTTCTATTTAGTCATTTTGAGCTTAATAATTCATCAGAATTCTCATTTTAATTGATATTTAACTTATATTAATTTGAGTTGAAATAACAATAACATTTTGATGAAAATATCCCCTTTGATTGAAATCTTCATTCAACACAACCATCCTTGGGGTATATATATTGTTTGATCATTTAATTTATTATTTTAGATTCTATCGACTCCATTAGTTTAATAATAGAGGATCAGATCTACTATCATATGATAGAATTAGCTTCTCAGATATTTTAATAAGTTGAAAATATTATAATAGCATTATTAGATTTTTAGGTTTTGTGTTAACAGTCCAAGTCCCAATAGGATTCAACCAGCGGCATCCTCAAACACTAAGTTTAAGCATTGATTAGTGTCGAGGCCCATGCGGTGTATTTAAGAATGCATGCACCAGGCATTAAATTTTAGTTTTAATCATACTTTATAATGTGTACAAGAGTTTAATTGAAGTCTTAATTACGTCTTTATGTTCTCTTGTACGATGTGTTTGAATCATGGCATATGTTGTAGGTTTCATTCATATCCAACTTTAACTCTTTTGAATGTTTGTAGCACAGTGAATTTCATCTAATTTATTGTAAACTATTGTTAGTTAGATAATTGAAAGTTCAATTTGTCTTAGTAGCTTAGTACATTGTACTTAGTTAGATTATTTTTCTTATTACTCATTTAATATTTAAATATTATTCCTTAACTATTTCATTTTTATTAATTATTAATCTTTATTTTGATAAAATTTTGACAGCCTCCTGATGTCATCCCCACATATGGGGCTACTTCGGGAGTGCCAGAGCCTTCTTACCATGCTTAAGAAAGCATGCATAGTCAGTGTCTTGCAACATTGTGGCTTAGAGAATCTTCTAAGCCCACCACGCTTAGGAAAGCATGCATAGGCTTTTAATATCTATGTTTGAAATGAAATTTGGCAGCCTCCCAGCATCATCCCTATGTAGGGGGCTGCATCAGAGTGTTGAGGCCTTCCTACCACACTTAAGAAAGCATGCATGGTAGATGTTTTGTGACACCATGATCGAGTGATTTTCTTGCACCTGCCATGCTTATGAAAAGCGTCACATAGGCCTTCAAACATGAATGAAAACCATCCTGATTTCCTCGACATGCTGAAGCAACATGCATGAGTACTTATATCTAACAAATATTTATAATTATATTAAAATAGTAAGTACATGAATTTAATATGCCCGACAAGCATATGTACATGAGTTTGAAATGAAATCTGGCAACCTCACATCATCCTTGAGAGGCTGCGAGAATCTTGAGGCCTTTCCACCAGGCTTATGGAAAGCGTGCATGGTAGGTGTCTTGCAACACCGCGATCGAGTGATTTTATTGCACCTATCAGGCTTATGGAAAGCATATCATAGGCCTTAAAACCTGTATGAAAACCATTTTGATTACATCGACATGCTGAAGCAACATGCACGAGTACTTATATCTAGCAAATATATTCAAGAATGCTAGTTCTTGTTGGAACTGCAATTTGCAACAAGATTACTTTATCACGCCAGACTAGATTTCTTCAAGGAACTTCTCAAATGCTAAAATCTTTTGAGGAATCCTTTAATCATGTGCGATCAACTCCTAACATTACATTATGACTAGCAAATATTTGTGTCAATTCATTGATGTGATCTTTAACTGTTGGAAGTTCAAGTGCTCACTGAAAGCGGTCAGAGTCTATCCAAATAGGAAACACAACATTGTGTGTTAATTTGCCTTGGTCTTGCACTCCCTCTGTCGTACCTTCAAGCCCAAGAATTCGAGTTCAAGCACTTACAAAATGTATTGCATAGTCATATGTGTGAAATCCAACCAAATCAGCAGCAAGAAAACAGATTTAAGAAGCTTTGATCGAGATGCCAAGGTTCTGTGAATTTTTGATGAAGGAAAAGGGGTGTGAAGAAACCAACCAACCTTCATCTTGCTGTTATAGTCCTTAATACATTTTGGAAGAAACATAAGATGGTAATCATGGAACCATACATCGTCCCCATCTTCATAGTGTCGATTCACAACAGCGGCAAACATCTGGTTGGCCCTTTTATATGCATCAAACTGAGATTGGAAGCTACGAGTCATTGCAAGTCTATCTTCATGAGAAAGTCCAAGATAATGAAAAAGTGGCCATAGGATATTGTTACAGTTGCCATTGTAATATTGGTGTACTATTTCTTCATCAAGAAAAAAAAATTGGAATGCATCTAGGTCACTAAGCGGCTAAATCCTAAATGGTAGCTAGTGGCATAACAATGATGTGATCGTAATGCTAAGCTTACAAGTAGCAACCATGTCTAAAAAGTTAGATAATTTAGGGATGAATCACAATATAAATATTAGTAACCAAGAAGAAGAAAATAGTGAAAAATATGATTTGGAAGAGCAAAATAATCAAGGTTTAGAAATGCTTAATTATGTTTCAAATAGACAAAATGACCTCTTCTCAAATTCATTTAACCAAGGATAAAGGAATCATCCTAACTTTTAATGGAATAATAATACAAATGTGAATCAAAATGGAAATATGAGAATTAGAACAATATGAACTATAATAATCAAAATCAAGATTAAAGACATATAATTTCACCCGAATATCCTCCTTAAAATAAACCTAAAGATAAAAAACACACTTTAAAAGATTTAGAGTTGCAAATGAGGACTCAGTTACAAAGTCAAGCAACTTTAGTTAGAAACTTAGAAACACAATTAGAGCAATTATCTATTAATCTTGCAAATAGACCTCAATGTAGTTTATCATGTATCACTAAAATAAATCCTAAGGATAAGGGTAAGGAATAATGTAAAGCTATTGAGATGAGAAATGGAAAGAAATTAGCAGAAAAAAGATTAGAAAATAAAAATTTAGGAAATGATAAGGAAGTTAAAGAAATTAAAAATGATAAATGATAAATAAAATAAAGAAACAGAAGAAAAGAAAAAAGATGTTGAGAGAGAGGCTTTCAGAAAATGAGAGAAAGACCACCGCCACCATCTTCTATAACTCTCCACATTATAATTACCATCATCGTTAAACCTAAAAATTTAGCTTTATGCCTTTTTTTTTAAATGAACATTATTTGTGTCAGCATATAATTTAGTTCATGATTATATATTTTTTCTCTTTACAAAATGCATTGAAATTCTTATTTAAAAATTCTCAATATAAGATTTTCTTTAATTAATACTTCATTTTATAATGCTATTCAGGCCATCATAATGAATTTTTTAAGTGCTTGGTAATGAGCCAATTATTGTGGCTTTATTAAAGTCAAAATTCTCTTTTTTTAGAATTATGAGTTGTGTTAATGTTTTAGAAAGATTGTTTTTTCTAGATTTAAAGCTTGTCCACTTTTGTGGAGATACTCTTACCAACTCCCCAATCTTTTCTTCACAAATCAGATTTTAAGCTAAACTACTAATTAATTAAAGAGTTTGTAGGATAATTCAAAGTATTTAAGTGATAATTGGAACACTGTATTAAAATTATTGATAAAATGCATTATGGTTAAATTGTGCTAATTTGTCATTAGTTAATTAGTATAATATATTAGTTTTTTAAACATAGATTAATTTATTAAATGATTAATTTGATTCAGTAGGAATTGATTTGAGTAATTAATTATTGATTAATTTTTACGATAGTTAGGTGCTCTAATGAGTTGTGTAATGCTGATAATTATTGAAGTGATATTCTTCACCATGTGTTTAAGGTTTTTTTTAATATAAATAGTAGTGAAATATTAAGATTTTTATTTGAATTTTTCTTATACAAAAAAAATTAGATTTTTAAAGTTAATTACCACTTGGATACTTTGTTATATAAGAATATTTTAAAGTATTGGGCTATTAAAGTGCATGTGATAAAGTTAGGAATGATAGAACGTAAAATTATCATTTTAGAGAATATGTGGGAGTAGAAATTATTATACATAAATATTATAGATAGTAGACTTTGGGTCATTTAGATTGCACCAATAATGCAAGTAGATATTAATAGTGTGAAAAATAATGAAAGGTAGATTAAGGTAGTGTTTGGGGTGGTGGTTACAAATGCATCTTATTTGGGAAACTTCGATTTTGCTGCATTTTGAAGAATTTGTAAGAAAGTTATGTTTTCAAACATGTTGATAAAGTATGGTGGCTGCCAGAAAGCTGTAATCTAACTTTTTTTAAAATAAAAAAAATCTATGATAATCACCGTAACTTCAGGCTATGCGGCTTCTTTCGACTCCTACATTTTCATATCGTTCGCCTCAAAATAGAACTTGAACTTGTTGACCTCCATAAATGTGTCATGAGTCGAGTCAAGCTCACAAGTCGAATTTGACGGACTTCAAAGGTGATAGTGCGCAAATTGAGGCTCAAAAGGTACCGTCGTCTTGTCCATCAAATTGAAGCCACCGTCGTCACCATGCTCCGCTCTTGGGATAGCCAGGTCCTCAGAACCTTCCAAATAATGAAAATTTTCTCCTTTGACATCGACTTTCTTGTCATCTTAGGGCATCAGGTGAGCAGCAAGAATGTAGAAAAATAACTACTTCATCATCGACAAGGATACAATTCTTTCCCCACAAACCTTCCCAAGACTCTTTACAGCAACACCATCAAGGCGAGGAAGAGGCTTCAAGAAATCTTGAACAAGATCATGAAGGAGAGGAGAGAATGGGCGTTGGAGGAGAAGGATCATTGTCATGCTTTATGGGTGAAGGGACAAAGGAGAATAATTGGGAAGATCGATCACCGACAACATCATCGGTGTGTTCTTAGTAGCATGGACATGATAGCCGGCGTTCGTGGATCCTCAAGTACCTAAACGATGACCCAAATCTTATGGATGTGAATGCGAACATATGGTGATTTTTTGAGTCAAATGGATGTGGAAGAAAGCCATTGACATGGGTCAAGGAGCATGACTCTTACTCATAAGTTATCTACTTCCATGTCAAGGAGAGATCAAGACCATTTTACGATGTGAATAAGAATGATAAGAACATGGCTCGTTCGTATAGATGTATCATCATGTATTTTGGCATCGATTTTGAGGAGACAAACAAGAAAGCTAATTGGTACATATTTTAAGAAAAATGCACACTTCATGATGTTCCTTGATGAGCTGACAATGAGACAAGTTTCCTTAGAAGGTCATGCTCCTGATGATGAAGGTTACATTGGTCTATGGAAGATTGTATTGATAAAGAAACTACCATATGCAGATATGAGGAAAATAGGAAAGGTGCCAAAGTTTCTATCACATTGACTTTTCCCCTCAGGTTGGTGTTTGAAGACCCTGTTATGCTCAGTAGAGTTTGCAGGGTAGAAGATCATGACCGTAGTGTCACAAGAGACCGACCGTTATGCTCATAGGCAGAAAGTCGAATAAATGCATCCCCATCGGGGATGACGTCGAGGCACAAATTTAGATTGATGGGAGACTTAAATAAGAACAAATAAAAATGTTGATGAGCATAAATTGAACTTATTTGAAAATGATAAATTAAAGAATAAACCTACATATATGCTCTTTTTATGCAGGTGTTTGAAGACTCCATTATGCTCGGTAGAGCTAACGGGTAGAAGATCACCATAGTGTCGCAAGACACTGGCCGTTATGCTTAGTAGAGCTGATGGAAAGTCGAATAGCCCCCCGATGCAGCCTCCGATGTGGGAAAGATGTCGGGAGGCTACCAAAATTCAAACTCATAGAAAACTTAATTAATTTAATACAAAATTAACTCGAAGCTCAAAATTAAAATCTGAACTAAAATTACAGGTGTTTGAAAACCCAATTATGCTTAGTATAGCTAACAGGTAGAAGATAGGGCTGTAATGTCACGAACCAAGTTATGCTGGTGAGGCGTGAGAAGGCCAAATAGACTCCCGATGCAGCCCTATATGCGAGGAGATGTCGGGAGGCTATCAAATTTTGGATTGATTGGAGATTTAAACAAGAACAAATAAAAGTGTTGATGAGCTTAAATTGAGCTTGTTTGAAAATGATAAATTAAAGAATAAACCTACATATAAAATTCTAAAAGTCTTTAAATAAGAATGATCTTGATAACTTGTTGACGATCATAAATAATACTTTTAACAAACTTGAGAATTTGTCTCCTAACAAGAATAAAATTCAAGTAAAGCTTATGATTATCTTGATAGTTGCCTACAAGCACAAACAAAACTTATAGTGGATTTCAAAGCTTGTCCTTCAATCAGAACAAGGATCAAATATAACCGTTCAGAGCAAAAAAGAATTTCAATGAGACTTGTGATGAGCCTATGAGCTTCTCAGTGATCATGAGCTAAGCTCTATTAAAACTTAAAGAACTCAATAAGCTATGAACTAAATGTAAACAAATTAATATTAATATAAATACTTGAATAAGAATTAAAAAAATTCTAATGTCACCGGATTCGCAATACTTTGTACAAGCAAACAGAAGGCGTTAATTAAGGTATTCTTAGATAAACCTGCATGTTCTCAAACATAAAGATTTAAAGTGTAAATTTTAAAGTCTGGAAAGCCTGCACAGGCTAAATTAGAATCAATTAAATAATAATTTGATAAATCTAATAAGATATTAGATCAATCTATAATATTTTCTATGCCACCGAATCTGCAACTCTTCGTACAAGCAAACAAAAGGCGTTGGCTTAAATTCTAGATAGACTTTAAATATATTAATTATGCATAAATTATGTAGCAACTATCACTCAATTCAAGTGCTTCAGAACTTATGCAATCATTTGAAAGAGATGAATTCTTGTACAAAATATAAAACAATCTTCAATACAATTTGATATTTCCAAATTAGTACAAGTATTGAAACAACATCACTATCTTTGAATGCTTAAACTTAATGCGAGGATCTTGCAGGTTGATTCCTGGTTGGGTCTATGGACTTGGTCCAGGTTAACAAAATCTAATGATGTTGTTATAGCTTTTTCCGCTTGAGAAAATATCTGAGAAGCTAATTCAGTCATTTGGGAGTATAACGACTATCTCCAATATTCTCAAATTTAAAATCCTCAAAAATATAAATCTTGGTCTGATCCTCTATTATTAAATTGATAGAGTCGTTAAGATCTAAAATAATAAGTTAAATGATTTAAACACCTGCATGGACCCCGACACTATGCTGAATGCTTAAATTTAGTCTTTGAGGATGCTGCGCGAGTTGATTCCAGGTTGGATCTACAGACTAGGTCCGGGTTAACAAAACTTAATGATGTTATAGCTTTCTCTGCTTGAGAAAATCTCTGAGAAGCTAATTTTATCATTTGGCAGTATAACGACTATCTTCTAACTCCCCAATGATAACTTAATTGATTGAAGATATCAACTAGAGGGGTAATCATTATTATTAAAAATATCTAACATATTTATATTCAATATCCTCAAATCCAAAATTCTCAAAATATAAATCTAGATCTAATCCTCTATAATTAAATTAATAGAGTCGACAATATCTGAAATAATAAACTAAATGATCATGCAGACCTATATCCCCAATGATAGCTTAGTTGATCGAAGATATCAATTGGAGGGGTAATTATTATTATTAAAAATATTTAATATATTTATATTCAATATCCTCAAATCCAAAATTCTCAAAATATAAATATAGATCTGATTCTCAATTATTAAATTAATAGAGTCGACAGGATCTGAAATAATAAACTAAATGATCATGCAAACATATATCCCCAATGATAGCTGAGTTGATTGAAGATATCAACTAGAGGAGTAACTATTATCAAAATATTTAAGATATTATATTCAATATTTTCAAATTCAAAATCCTCAAAATATAAATCTAAGTCTTATCCTCTATTATTAAATTGATAGAGTTGATAAGATTTAAAATAATAAAACAAATGATTTAAACACCCGCATGGGCCGTCTTGAATACTTAAACTTGGTATGCGAGGATCTTTGGCGGGTTGATTCCCATTGGGTCTGGGCGGTTGGGTTTACAAAACCTAAAAATCTAGTGATGCTATTATAATATTTTCAACCTAATAAAATATCTAAGAAGTTAATTTTATTATATGACATCAGATTCGATCCTCTATTATTAAATTAATAGAGTCGATAGGATCTGAAATAGCTAAACAATTAATCACCCTGATGATGGCTGTGTTGAATAAAAATTTTAACCGGAGGGGATGCATCTATCAAAATATAATTACAATTTCAAAACAAATTGACTTAGATTGAATATCAATCTAAATGCATTAAAATATTATTGAGCTATAAATGTGTGAAATTCAATATTAAAAACTTAAAGCCAAAATTCAACTCACCTTCATGATTGTTTGGAAGGTGACAAATTAAGAAAATCCTAGATCACAAAAAAGCCAAAGTCAAATCAAGTACACAACTATGTTTACTCTCAAACAATCTCATGTCAAGGATGTGGCCCATGTTCTCTGACTACGTGGCTTGGCCAATAGACTCCACATGATGCAGTTACGACCAGAGTCTTCTAATCGAATGTTTGCCGCCAAATGGAACCATAATATTACGGTCACGATTATAGCCCGTATGCTCCCCAATGGCTCTGTCTTTTGAGTTGTGAACTATAGGGTATACTTTATTGGGCAAAAAGCTCTTTGTTAGCTAAGGTAGACTTAAACTTGTCTCCTTAGACAAACACCACCCCAAATCTACATGGATTTCTTGGATGACGTAACCCATATGTTACTGATAAGGATCCTTCTGTCAGGTTGGGTCGACTACCTTCTCTGACTAAGTAAACTACGAACCACGACAGCCCGAGATGACAGAACCATGAGATCTAGATCGGGCGGGTCATCGTTCCCCCAACCATCCTCTTTAAGTTAAATATAATGAATTTCATAAATCTAAAATCTAAAACTCTGCATGCTACTATTATACGCTATGCACTAAGTGATCTAACAACTAGCCTTAATCGAAAGTTCTCTCTCAGTACTGAGAGGGGTAATTAACTATAGGTGCATGTGCCTACAGGAAACCTAGAACCAGATCTAAAGTCCTCATAAAACGAAGGCAAATTCTATGGGTAGTGTCTTATCTACTATCTTATCTACCTTCTGAAAATTTCACCGACATTTAAACACTGTCTTCATCGAGAGGTCGGTGGTGAATTTTCGGAGCCCACACAACTATTGTAAAAGGACTTGAAAAAACCAAGGTTAACACCTTGTGAAATAGATAACACTCAACTTGAATGAATGATTAGCTATTCATATAACTGATCACATATGAAAGATATGGATGATGATGATTTTATCAATTTTAATAAAGTAATGCTCCTAGTGATTCATCAAGAGCTACATTGTTCCGAGCAAGTAATTTTATTTGCTATTGACTTCAAGTTGGACACAGATTTATAAGGTATGACTTCTGATTGCTAATGTTTAAATCTCCTTTAATTATTAACCAAGTGGAAGGCATGTGTTTATGGGGTTGTGATTGTAAGAAGGTATGTGTTTGATGATGAATTTATCATTTCTAATAAAGTAAAACTTGCATGACACTGATTTACATTTGCATCCCTTTTTCATTGTTAGATTGTTGACAAACTATTCACATTTTTACCAGAGATATTGACTAGTGTATATTTCAGTTATGTGATTCATCTATCTTGATTTTTTTTTAAATTTATTCACAGTGAATTCCCAGGAAATACAAGCTTTGCTCGTTGTTAGCAATTTCATCTCCTAATTTAAAGATGGTTTGCCACACATTTTTCTTCACCAAGCTCCTTCCTAGAGCTAACCTCCCTTTTCTACTCACCCAGGGAAAATGCTTCTCTATTATATTACCAAATTTTTTTGTAATTCAAACAAGTGCAAAATTTTGGGCTTGTTTAGAAATTTTTTTGCCCATGTCACAAAAAATTGCTCAAATTGTCTGGCAAGGCTGGCAATTTCATATAGTTTAAGGTTGTACAAGCACACCTTCCATAAGTCATTTAATGAAAATATTGTATAGTAAACATTAACATTAAATATCCTGCAAAAATGAGTTATGTTAACTTTGAGAAGTGTTGCAGAGGCATGGTAGGTCTCTCCCTCCCTCCCTCTTTCTCTCTCTAACATTCCATCACCATAGCTCTGGTATCAGTTTGAATTGTGTGGTTGCAGCTTAGGATGTTTATTTGGGTGAGTTTAAATGGTGCCTTTTCTTCTTAAATATGGAAGAAGGCCTTTATTTTGAATTGTTTCTCGACTACTGTTTTGGTTATGCACATCTTTTGTACCTACAAGTAGCTCGGTAGAGTATTTGTGCAAAAATAATTCTTTTTTTAAAGGATTTTTTGAAACGGAAAAAGCATGATTATGCAGGATTCATTAGTTCAAATCAAATTCTAATTTGCTAAGAATCGGTCATTTGCTCTTCATATTTCCTTTTTCAGTGAAATATTGACCTTCACATATGTGTCCTAAGTCAACTAAAGTCTACAAATCGAATTCGGCGGACTTCGGAGGTGACAGTGCGCAAATTGGGGATCAAAATACACTGGATATCACCAAAAATAGTCAAAATGACCTCCGATCGATAAACGGATTTCATCGTCGCATTTAGAATGTCGAAATTGATCAAAATATAAATATTGTAAAATCTAACGATCAATCAATTAAGCGCTCGAGCTATCAATGTGTTAATACACATATCAGAGTCAGAAAGCTGTGATGTTGACAAAATGACCTCCGTTCATAAAACTGACCATGCCGTTAGCTTCAAAACATCAAAAAGTATCAAATGCGACTGTCCACGCTCAATTCAGACGAGTCTGTGCAAATGTCAAATGATTTGAAGTGACATCACATAAATCGAGGCTGAAATGCACAGGATGTCATCAAAATCAACCCAAATGACCTCTGACCGACAAACGAATTTCACCATCGAGTTTATGATATCAAAATTGGTCAGGATATAAATGTTTTACAGCATGAGGATCAATTATTCAAGAGCTCGAGTCATCAACATGCTTGCACGCATATCGAAATCAGGAAGCACCGACACAAACCAAACTACCTCCATTCACAAAATTGACTCGATTTGACAAACCAAATTACCTCCGACGGAAAATGAACTATGTCGTTGAGTCTGGAATATCATAATAACCTAAGATTGATATATAAATTGACTATATGAGTCTGACACCATAAAACTCATAATTGAGATTTAATTACATATTTAGGGAAATTAATTAAGCCTAAATAACCCTAATCAAAGAGCCGATCCCGCTCTCGATTCAAAACTCTCGTTCAAAATCATTCCCTCCACTCTTCCCTTAACTACACAAAAAAAAAAACTGCTCACTCTCCCATTGGCTCTTTCTCAATGGCAGAGAAAAAATAAAGAAAAAAAAATGGCAGCCCCTCTCCTCCTCACTTCCCTGATTCCCACACTCCGACCCCTGCACAAATAATTCTTTTTTTGATCTCACGCTCTTCTACCATTCCACCATGCCATCACCGCGCATCCCACACCCACGCTCCCACACGAAACTCAGAAACCACGCATCCAGATCGCACGGCCGCCAGTCCCACTCCCCCGTTCATCGCGCCCGCGACCAGCGTTCCGCGAATCCACGCGTGTGCATTGCGTACATCCGTCGACCCACATTTCGCCCATTCGCAATCCGTGCCCCACTCGGTCTCTGTGCGCAGCGTACCCATGTTGCGCTTTTACGCTCCGTACCTCACCGCCCAGTCGAATTTCTTCAGAGCCTCTTGCGCTATCGGCCCGTCCAAAACCACTCTTTCGTGTCGCTTATCGGCCCTTCTTGCAAGTTTACGCCATCGCTTTCTTCCGTAGCCGCAACCTATCCAATTTTCGCTTCACCGTAGACCAGGGAAGAACATTGTCAAGAGGCAAATTCTTCTTTCGGTTTCTGGCTTCGTACTCCTCGCTTTATCCTTCCAATTTTTGCTTCACCGCAAATCGGGGAAGAATATCATCAAGAGGCAAATTCTTTTTTTGATTTCCGACGTCACATTCCTCGCATTATCTTCTCAAATTCATCTCGTCACAGCCAGAGAAGCAACACCATCAAGAGGTGGGTATTTCTCTTGGTTATTGGAATACCCAATCTTGTTCCCTTACTGAGCATTACAACACACCAAAAAATGAGTCAGAACATGTGGGATCTGTGAATGTGGATATATATATATATATATATATACATACATGCTTATGTATCTTCAAAGGTTTGAAAGTCTCGTCGTGCTCAAGAGGGCACGATTGGATGAAAAATCGATTATGGCGTCGCAAGACACCGCTCGCTATGCTCAAGAGGGCATACTGAGTAAGCCAACATACATTATATGTCGCTCCCCTAGATGAAATACTGCTGAAATTTTGCCTAATTTCTAGATTTAGAAAAAAAAAGGGGTGGGTGGGGGGGGACAAATACATATTATATTTATCTTCTTTTTTTAGGTTTGAAGGCCTCATTATGCATCGTGCTCAAGAGGGCACGGAGATGAACCCCGCTTACGCTTGAGTAAGGTATCGAAAAATACTCCCGACCTACATGGGGATGCTGGAGCTAAATGTTGACTAAAATTCAGGACTTAAGCAAATTCAAATGGAAATTAGCTAAACTTAAGTCAAACAAAGGAATATATAATAAATATGAAGATAAATGTTAAATCAAAGAGAAATACGGGAATTGCACCTAACGAAAATTTTGGAAAAAATAGAACACTCATTTAAAATGCAAGTAAAATTTGGAGAGGCTAATATTAAACTCATAAACTCTAATAGCAATTCTCCATGGCTTAAATTGAAGTAATGAGTGAGTTCTCTTTTCTTGTAGATTCTTCAAAATTAAACAAGACTTAATGGAAACTTGGGGAGACTAATACTAGACTCATAATAAATTTACAATAAACTTAAAGTCTCAGGATGAATCCAAATTGGGTTTAATAACTCTTATATGAATATGGAGCTGATTATCATGTTATCTAATAAGCATGAGTAGGGCTAAAGCAATAAATACTGAAATCTACATAACTTATCAAAAATGATGTAAATTGAACATAATCAAATTGAGAGAATTACAAAAAGCTCAACAAGTAAACTAAGTGCAAGTGATGTTTTAAACTACAATATAAATCAAAATGTCTTCTTCGCCACCAGATCTGCAACTCTTTGTACAAGAAGACAGAAGGCGATACTAAATCAAAATCTACAAAAAAAATTATAGGGCTTCCTTCGATCAAATTAAGGAATTTTATTCTAATTATGATTTTATTGATTAGATGAAATTAACTAAGCTATAAATGTCTGGATGTGCGTGGACATAGAGATTTCAAGTATAAATTTTGATGTCTAAAAAGGCTGTGCAGGCTAAAGTTGGAATTAAATAAAAATCTGAAATCAATATCATAATTTAAACACAAAATTACCTAAAATTACTATACACGCACCCGAGAGCTAAATTCTTAAATTCTGAGGAGAGACGTCGTCTTTTAGTCTTAGGACTCAGTCTGGGTTAACAAAATCTAAACACCTATAATAAGAGTTTCAAATCAATGAAATATGTGAGAAACTAATTCTATCAGGTGACAGTAGACTAAAAGCTTTCAAGTAAAATTAGTTGTGAAATTATTATAGGAAAGTGTAAGTCATCTTAGTCTAGTGGTTTAGAGTTTTGCTTTGAACTATGAGATTTATGGTTCAAGTCTTGCACATATATTGTGTGTGTGAGTTTATTATTAAATTAGCTCAAATGTTTAAGAAAAATAGAGTTTTTTATTCTCAAAGTATAGGTAAATTCTGAAATGTTATGTTGAATGGACTGTAATTAAGTTTAATTTTAAATTATATTGTATTCAAAGAATTTGATTTTATGTGCTACTTAATAGTCTTAATTGGTCAAATAGCTCACTCCACCATTTTTTTTATTGGGCAATTATATTTTTCAGATGAAATTAACTTTATTATGTAAAATAAGTTTTAATCCTCAATAAATTACACAAAACTCAAGTAAGGTCATGCAAACTTCCATTTTCTTAGCATACTTCTTCCCTCTTGCCATTTTAGAGATCATGTGATCAATTTACAGTAAAACTTCACAATGATGATCTCGACTTTCTAATCATAATATGTTCAATAATAATATTGTTATATTTTTGGTTATTTAAGTTTCAAGGCATTCATTGCTTGTAGTTATAAGTTGTATTATGAAAGAGATTATAATATATATATATATATATATATATATATATATATATATATATATATATATATATATATATATATATATATATATATATATATATATATATATATTCAATAGATAAAGTACAATTTTAAAATGAGAGTTTTAAATCTTCTTCAAACATTGTTTACATTAAATCCTAAATCTTAAATTTCATTAGACATCATATTATTTGTTGCAATCATGGTACAAATCTTACTTGAATTATATTAGAATTTATGCAAATCTTATTTAAACTTTAGTTGAACCATAATTTGATCAATGTTTAAATAAGATTCTAGGAAAGTTTGATCATGGTTTAAACGAGGATTGAATCCTTTAGATTCATCCTTGTTATCTAACATTGAATTGACTTGTTAGAGATATTCTATTAGGTAAGTAGATGTCCACTCTAATTATATATGTAGAGGTGGGGATGCAATAGATAAAGTTATTAAATAATTTGAGTTGAAAGATCCAAGTCCACCCTCAAGCAGCTCTTTAGATCTTCTAATATATAATTAGTTGGATCCTAAATTCATCAACAAGCTTGAAGATGATCATTGATGATGAGAATGAGAGATACTGGTTGTGTTTAACATTTATGAGCAAAGCATGAGATTTAGATATATCAATTTATTTCATTTATTGTGTTAGGGTTTAGACAATTTATGACAATGGTGAAATTTAAGGAGATTAACAAAAGTACTAGGTTTATTGACACTTAAATGGAGATAATAACATTAAAAATGTAAAACTAGATAGGATATTTGTAATGTCTAGTGAGAGAGATATTAGATGAAAATTAGATTTCTGTTATCTTGGTATAGTGTTTTGCTCAATCATCATAATTATAATAATAATTTTGTCGATATGCTTAGTTTATTTTATGATGAGGTAGTATCATTTTGATAACTATAACATAGTCTCATGGGAGGGGATTTTGGAAGGACTTGATAATGTTCGGTGCATTATACTACCATTATTTTAAAGAAAAATGCTTTGTTTTTTATAGACTTTCTCAATTTGCTTAAGTCATCATAGTTGTTTAAGAGAAAACGCATATAAGATTCCCAAAAGGTAACTCAATTGTAATTTTTATAAACTTTGTTTTAGCACTATCACATAAATTTTGGCAGGTGTTTTATGTTTTATTAGACTATGAAGTGCATAAGATGCAACACATCATTTATTTTTGGCTTCAAAGCAAGTTTTTTAGAAGCTTTTTAGGAAGCCACAGTCTATTATATATAATTTTAAAAGAATTAGTTATGCATAAATTTATTTTATAATAATATAGATCTATAGGTTCATAGGTCCATATATAAATAATAAAATATGTATATTTTATTAAATTTTTATTTATTCATTTAGTTTTAAATTTTTATAAATATATAATTTACTTTAATTATATATTTTTTGTAAAAGTTCAATACTACGATGTTATAGTTGGTGTGGTTATAATCTGTTAAATCATAGTTTAGTTATACTACGTGATTATTATTGCAATTACATTCTGCAATAACAATGCTCAATTATATCATATTATAATTTATTCGAATCATCTTGAATCTTGTATGAACCATACTCGATCATTTCTCAAGTTATGCTTAAACATCACTTGAATTCACTAAAGTCTTATTTGAATCATGACTAAATCATACCTAAACCTTTCTCAAAACTCCTTCGATCATGTTCAGAGTTCATTTAAGAAAAATTTGAGATAGATTCAAACCATGTTTGGATCATATTTAATGATCTCTTGTTGAAGTTCAAATTAAGATTCAATTTTGAATTAGTTGAAACCTAATTAATTTGAGATGGGCTTCAATAAACAATTCACAAATGCAAGAAGAGGCATTTTAAATTTGAATAAATTTTTAGGCATATTTCTTCAAATATTGAAATAATAAGTATGTTAATTATGTGAACTATGAGGCATATAAAGTTATTTTCTTTTTCATTTTAAAAATAAGGTTTGAATTTTCGATTCTATCTAATGATTTAGTTTGAAAATAATATGATATTTTTTTTATTTTAAATTTTGAGCAAAATTCTTGAAATTTATTAGAGCTTATATATTTATTAATAACTAATAATCACAAATATAATCAAATTTAAATCCCAAACCAAACTATTTCTCCAACCCCAAATTTTACTACTTTGATGTTACATTTGAGTTTTTTTTAAAGGATGGATTAATAAATTCAAAGTATTTTTTTGATAATTAAACGACACCCAAATTCGAACTGAAGACAAAGGATTTGCAGTCCTCCGGCTATCCACTAGGCCATGAAGTCAAATTCCATCCAAAATGAATGAATATATATATATATATATATATATATATATATATATATATATATATATATATATATATATATATATATTCTTATACTTATATTCTATATATTTATATTTTCTTTATATGATCTATTTTTATTCCTCTCCTTTTTTTTGTTTTGATTTGAATTTTCTATTTTCTTAATTTCTTTTCTTTTTGGATCTTGAATCCCATTTTATTTTACCCATTTCTAAAAAGAATTCCTCTTTTATTGGATCCTTTTTCTATCCTATATTTTCTTCAACTGATTTTATCTCAAAATACACATCATTTAAAATTTATCTTATCTTTTCGCATTGTCTAAGACTAAAACCTAAATATGAGTGTAAATTCTTTCTCAAAACATTTAATACTCTATCTAGCATTGTCTAAGACTAGATTGTGCTCCAAGTATTTCATTTATGTTGTTTGGCTATAATAGGACTTAACTAAACTAGGATTTAATAAACCCTATAAATCTAAATTCACTAAATTTTTAGATAGTTAAATATTAAAAGTTAATTGGTATGATAGATATTAAATAGGATTTAATTAAGAGAAATGTTTAATTACTTGTTTCAAGAGTTAGTAATTTAAATAATTGTAATATTTATTTAAATTAATTTATAATATATAAAATTTAATTAAATTAATTAAATCATAAAATATTATGACATAACATCTCAATTAATCATTACTTAGTAATTTAAAAGTTAATTAAATAATAATTTCCATTCAATCATATTAAATAAAAATGATATAAAATTTAATTTAGTAATATTATTCATTAATTTTGATTTGATTTTATAAATTAATATATCTATATATATATATATATATATATATATATATATATATATATCAAAATTATTTGATTCAAATCAGTAATTTAATTAAGAAATTATAAAATAAATTAAGATTTTTTATTTGATAAATTAAATAATAAATAAAGTTATTTTATTTAATCTATTATTTTTAAATTAATTATTATTATTTTTTAAATTAATTTTACAAAATCTATTTAATGAATTTAACATAAAACCTTGCCTTCTTCTTAGTGTGCTCGCTGGCCGAGCCCGCGAGGGTCGCGACGGGAGCTCGCTTGGAAAGACAAGGCCATGCATTTTTGTTCATCTCAGGCTTTAGTAAATCTGGCTACCAAAACAGCCCCACAAGAGAATCAATGGCCATTGCCTCAGAGAGCAGCACTCCTTCCACCACGCCGTCGCCTAGTCAGGCGCCGCTCGTGACTCCGCAGTGGGATGATGCTCTGCATGCCATTGCTTCTCTCAAACTCTGCCTATTGTCGTCATTTGCGGCCCTAAGAGCAGCGGCAAGTCGACCTTCTCGCGTCTTCTCCTTAACAGTCTGTTGGAAAGGTTTTCTATCCTTAATCCTCAGTTTTGTTATTTAATCCTAGGGGGATTATAAATTGGTTACATGGTTCGCCTTTCGGTTTTGAATGGTTTTGAAGGTATGATAGAGTGGGTTACTTGGATACTGATGTGGGGCAGCTGGAGTTCTTTCTGCCCGGTTGCTTGTCCCTTCATCTTGTTGACGAATGTCTACTAGGTTAGTTTTCTTTCGTTCTCTCTCTCTCTCTCTCTCTCTCTCTCTCTCTCTCTCAAAAATCAAAATCTTTCAGTGATATTTCATTTTCGGACATGAAACGTATTTTTGATCTTCAAGTGACTAAATGAGCTGCTCAAATATTTTATAAATTGTTTGAATTGTTGCTACTTCAATTTTTGAGGTTTGCTTTTATGTGATTGCAGATTTGATGAGCACGTCTTTGAGAGAACCTGCGAGGTGAGTTAGTGAATCTCTTGATTATGGATTTGTTTGGTCAACTGCATCATATTGGGTGTAAAGTAAATTCTTGGGTTTTAAAATTTTTATTGTTTGGTCGGTTGCATTTGAAATATATTATATTTTGAGAATGCATGGCAATACACTCTCTAGTTCAAAACTAGTGTATTTGGAATTCTTCAAATTTGGGCAAACTTTAAATACACAATTAGGTGTAAAATGAGATCAACCAACCTAGCTTCCACTCAATCGTTTGTTGCCCTCAGCCTCCGGTCACCACTAGTAGCCACCGCTTGCCACTTGTAGCCACCACTTCCCGCCGGCTATCACCATCACCTATAATCCAATTTTACTTTCAGTACTTAGCTTTGAAAAAAAACTCTTGCTTTTATAGAATTTTTAACCAAACAACAAAAGTATTTCAAATCCATTACCTTCACTTTATATCTCATTCCATTTATATTGCATCTCTTTTTCGTTGACCAACTATCTATATAAGTGTTTTTTGAAAGATAGTAAAATATGCATCTTATGCTTTGCATCAACTGAACAAAGTTTACCTGAAATAAAATTTTCAGTTTTATATTCTCAGTCTATCATCTCACTAAAAATATTTATTAGTGTTTGATCTTGCTTAGTTTGATTTGTGTCTATACACTTATGAAAATTGGTAGGCACTTAATATTTTAATTTTGGTGTGACAAAATTTGGTTTATCTTGGACGAATAGATTTGGAAATTAAGGGAAAATTTAGTGAACATTGAAATGGCCTTCCTATGATTTATATAGACCTTAAAATGAATGTGATTGAGTATAACGGGAGTTTGTTTGGTGGGTATTGATGAAGGTTTTCGTAGAAGACGTGATGGAGTTATTGAAGATTAGAATGATGGAGCAATGATTTTAATTAGGAATTGTAGGTAGACTAAGGAGTTCCTTGTTTCTCTAAATGGCTTTGGTTTAATGTGTTAAAATATATGATACATTATACTACTTCTTCATATCATTGATAACATTGCTTACTCATGCAAATCATGAATATTATTAATAGCAGGGAGTTTCTATTAAGTTAATTATTGGTGAAACATTATCTGTAGTTTGATACTTATGTTTCTCAAAGTTCAATTACAAGATACTTTTATAACACAATTTTAGGAAGATATAGAAGAACTATTATAACATATGTTTGAGGAAGAAAACGGAATATTGTAATTGACTCATTATGCATGTAGGTTCCAATAAATTAAACTATTAGAGGATTCATGGTTGGTTTAGAATAAAACATAGAACTACAATGTAAGAAACTACATTTGATTTCATGTTAATATATGATCTTGCAAAATAAAACAAGTATTTATAAATAAATGAGAAGAATACTTGGTTACTTTTAAAATTTGAGCTATGAAATTATAGTTAGAGTTTTTTTTTTGAAAAAATATTTTTTTAGGTAAAGATTATATGGTGATTCTATAAGAAAGTTTGATCATACAACATAAAATATTAGTTATAAAGACATATGGAACTATGGGAAACTAATGAAAATAAATAATTAGTCATAGATGAAATTATAATACTTAAAAGGTAAAACAAATCATTAATCTTTCATGGTAGGTTGCTAATAGTGGCAAATTAGGATTGTTTATTTGAGCCAAACATGAAATAAGGTGTCCTTTAATGAGTGGCTAAAGTTAAGTAGTATTAGGGCTTATAATCATTATAAGGAAGCTAGAAGCCTTGTAGAGAGGGGAATAAGCAAAGCATATGTTAAAATTTATCATAATTTATATGATATGATAACTACTAAGGAGTAAGTGATATGACACTAAAAATCCTACTAGTCTAAGCATGAATCTTGATGTCAAAAGCAGGCTGATCCTAAGTCAAAACTAGTCGAGATCAAGCACTTAAAATATCATTGAAAACTTTGGGATATCAGTTAAATCCTCAAATAGTTCCTAAATATGGAGTGTTTATGATCAAATAGAGCGTCTTGGCAAGCCAGATTTAACAAGCTCAAGATCTCTTGATTCTGACCTCATTTGAGCATTCAAATACTCAAAATACATTAGATGATCAAGGGAATCAACTTGAGCCATATGATAGAGTGGTTTGACTTTTGCATGTATTTACAGAAATACATTCCCTCTAATCTATAAATAGTCTATCATTCTTCACATAAGGGGGAGCCAAGCTAAAGAGAAGAGAGAGCTTTAAAGCTTGAAAATCCTCCGAGCATAATCGTGCCACCACGGCGGTAGCGACCTCCGTTGGTACCACGCCACCATCAGCCATTCGATCCTCATCATTCAATCTCGTCTCCGGTCATCACCGACCACCATGGCGGGCATTATCATCAACCGTCAGTCGTTACCACGACGTCGTCGTCGCAGTCATCGTCATCAACCCGTCTGGTCATCACCGTAGACCACGCCGCCGGTCATCCCGACCCGCCGTCGCTGGTCATCCCCGCAACCACCATCACCATGCGTCGACCGTCACTGTTGCGCTATCGACCACCCTCCGGTAGGCGTCACCACCATCGATCATCATTGTCATTCCGCATTGTCATCGCCAGCGTGACCGCCATGGCCGATCACACCACTTCTGCAGTCATCGATTATTTGCGCAGACCATCCGCCGTGTCGTAGGTCATCACCCGGACCGAGGTCGGTGACTCCCGTTCCTTTATCATCTAACAAGCAATTTACAACTGTATGGTTATATAGGTTGTTGCCCCAAGATTCTCATTGTCAGCCATTCTCATATACAATTATGTAATCCCATTATCGGGAAAATTTTGTACTCTAAAATAGATACATGGTAGAAGATTTTTACTGGGCTAGGCTCCGTGAATTTTTCTCTCATTTCGAGGTTTTTCCACATAAAAATTATGGAGTATTCTTATTAATTCTTCAAACATCTATGTGTACGTTGGATTACGTAATAAAATTTAAGGCGTAAACTTTTTATTCTACCAGGTTTTCTAGCGGTAATAATTTGGCGCGTGGAAAAGAATCCCTCAATCACAATTTCTGTGAACACCTGCATTATGGACAATAGGCATAATACTTGCAACAACGGAGCCTCCTGCTTCAACTACTATCACTCTCAAAATCAATCCTTGAACTAAGGATGCCAAGCTTCTGTCTCACTTTCCCATGATAGGCATGACCTTATCGGTGAAGGTGCAACAGGAATCTCTAGGAGATCGTGTGTGCCAAATGAAAGAGTTTCAAAATGAGATAATCTGACTTTTACAAGGAACACGACAGCCACTACTGCGGCAAACACATCTCCCCTAAGATCGATCTTTAGCTAGGGGAGGTCAAAATGCTAATACGGGGCCTTCTCGCCATCAGACTGAAGTTCCTCTGCTTCCAGACCGTGATGCTGACCTCCTTGACACTGCTAGTTCTACTCATTCATCACTTGCAACTCAACCGACTGCTAATCCACCAATTATTGCTGGTAGCTTAGCACGTTCTCGTCCTGTTGACTCCACCCGCCACGTTATACGTGCAAAATTATAATGCTTGGTGCGAACAATTCCATTATAAAGATGAAAATCATCTTCCCTCTCATCAGCTATCGAGTCTCCACCTCTAAAGCTATTCTTCAACATCTTATTCTCGTGGGTTCAAGCTTCCAAGCATCGACTCTTATGATGGGGCTCGACCCATATGAACATCATCATTACATGACCATCATGCATATCCAATGAGCTCCTAACACACTGCTTTGTCAGGTCTTTCCAATTACCCTCAAGGGGAAGGCTCGCACTTGATTCTACTCTTCTAAGGGGATCCATCCATACCTTTGACGAACTCGCCAAGATTTTTGTAGAACAGTTCATTGAAAATCGAAGGATCATTAAAGATTCAACTCATCTCTCAGGCATTCGTTAAAATGAGGGTGAATCACTTAAAGAATACTTCCAGAGGTTCTCCTTAGAAGCTCGCCAAATACACAGTTGACCGAACTATTAAGAGGAGTTTTCTTGGAGGGTCACGCCTTTCTACTCATCACTGCGAGATCGGTCCACTCATATTGACTTGGTTCATCATGTGGCACAAATTTTTCTTGGTCTATTAATGCCCATCGTAAATAATTTGAATAATCCACAGGAAAATGTAAGAGCGCCCCAGGGAATGCAAACCGATAATACCATCAAAAGAAGCAATAGGTCAGTCATGATCTCCCTCTATGACCCTCACATCAATGACGTGAACCACGGCCAGAAAAGGAATACACACCATTGAACACATCTCGTGGTAATGTCCTGATGGCCATTCAAGATGAAGAAACCATCAAGTGGCTACATCCGTTGAAACCAAATTCAAGAAATCAAAAGTAATATTGTCACTTCCAAGAAAGTTAAGGGAGGCAAAAGTCCTTCTTTTAAACATGTATAATAAGTTTAGAATTAATTAATTAAGTAATTAAGGAGTAATTAAGGTAATTCAATTTTTAATTAAACCATAATTAAGAAAAATTCATTGTTCAAAATTCATTTAAGTAATTTTATTAGATTTCCCTCTGAAATACCTTTAAAATGAGCCCTCATTTATATTTTTGGATTTTTCTACATTTAATTATAATTTTATGAAGTTTCTATGATTAATGGATAATTAAAATAGCATAATTTATTAACTAATCCCATCGGTGCCACGTGGACTGCTAATACATCGCGCTTTTCACGTGGTGTGACGGGTTATTTATGTTATCACATTCATCACATCTGGAGGGTGCTTTCCCTAAGCCGTTTGATCAAGATCGGATGGCCAGGATTAATCCTGTGATTCTAAAGGGTTTAAACTAGAGATCTAATGTAATTAAATCAGGGTCATCCATCCGAAACACGCGGTATGGACAACCCATGATTCATCCTTGCCTAAGATACAGAAGACGGAAGCCGTCTGTCCTCCACCGCTTGATCCGAGCTCACCTAAGCTTGGATTAGGTTGAGATTTACCCCACACCATCAAGAGGTATATGGAAGAACATCCAGCGGCTAGGATCTAATGGGATTATAATTCTCTTCACAAAGGATCAAGCATTTTTAAAGGAGGATCAATTTTGAACAATACATCGCTAGAGGCTATCACCGACACTTCCAATGGAGGAGGTAGCTTTGTCTAGTGGAGATGAAGCCCTGTTGAAATTTTCAAGTCTTGATTTGAAGTGAATGGCTCGGTTGACCAATCTCCCCTTCAATGGCAATCGAACTTCGTCAAGGTGAGGCATTTTGCGGCTTGCATGCTTGGGAAACACTTTGGGTGAGCTCGACTAGCTCCCTTGATGGTGCTTGCAAAGTGAATTTGGGTTTGGTGGAGGATTGGATGAATTAGAGTTTGGAATTACCTCCCCTATTTCAGCTTGAGCAAAACCAAGAAGGAGAAAATGGGGGGAGCACGGGAATGCATTCCAAGGCTTGGAGAAGCATGGTTTTGGTTCCTATGGCTCAATCGAATTTAGTGTGTGTTGTTTGAGTGGGAATGAGGGGGAGTACATCTCCCCCTTCTTGGATCAGACGACCGTGACTAGCTTTGTCATTTGTGATCAATTGCTCTAATTGATTTGTTTATTTAGGTTCATTTTAGGCAGAGAAGTGGAGGAGAGGGAGTGCACATGTGCTAGGTGAGTGTATGGAGTGATCCAAGTGATGAATTTCCATTGGGGTTTGTTTGGCTTTGGGTTGGGTCATGGCTAACCCAAACCCATTGGGTCATGTTCACCACCCTCCTTAGTGTCCATGTGGTCCACTAGGGAGATGCCAAGTGGCCATGAGAAGGAATTGGCCAAATTCCAAGTGAATTTGGTCATAAGTTACCCTTTGACCTAAGGGTAAAATTGTCATTTGGCCTTGACTTTGATTTGGGCAGATTTGAAATGATTCAAAAGTGGGTTGGGCTAAATTTCAAGTGATTTGGAGTTCATTTGGTTTGAATTGGTTCAATTTGTGAATATAAATGAGAATATAAATGGATGAAAAAAATCGTTTGAGTTTGGAGTGATTTGGATTTGATTTAAAGGAGTTCAAGGATTTACCTGAAAGAGTTTAGGTTGGATTTTGGTTGGATTTGGAATTGTGTTTTGAATTAGTTTTGGTTATTTGAATTTATATTTCATTTATATTTGTGAATATAAATGAGAATATAAATGGGTCATAAGAAAATCTTTTGAAGAAGTTGAATTTGAAGTTGGTTTGAATTTGAAGTTGGTTTAAATTTGGAGTTGATTTTAATTTGAAATTAATTTGAATTTAAAATTGATTTGAATTTGAAGTTGGTTTGAATTTGAATTTGGTTTGAACTTAAAGTTTGAGTTGAAAGAAGGAAGTAAGGATTTGGTTCAAGTTAAAGGGTAGGCAAGTTTTTTTAATATCCCTAAGGCATGACTTATTTCTATGGGTAACTCTTCTAAGTCTCTAGGGTTAGGTTATGTATTCACCTAATTACTAGAAGTGTCTTAAGACTATAAAACTCTTAATGTCTGGAGAAGTCCTTATGCCTAGGATGGAGAAGTTGAGAGCTCACTCCAAAAGTGAAGTCAATAGGAACCTTTTAGTTCCTTTTCAAGTGACGAGCAGAAGAGGAACGAGAAGAGGAAGATAACACACTATTCGCTGACACTGCTACGCTTGCTCAGATGCAAAGGAAACTATAGTGGCAGATGAAAGCAAAGGATAAAAAGATCTCTCAGCTGAATTCAAAGATGAATCAGATGATGACATAGATGAATCTCATGATGCAAATGATACAAAGGAACGTTCTGCGGTTAGAGGTTCCTCGTCAATCATCAAACAACCAACCGCACCCATCACCAGTTGAGCAAGCACCACTTGAACCAAAGTGCTCATGATGGTAGAAATGAAGTCAATCAATTGACTGCTCCACCCATCCTCCAGCAAATATTGAGCACATCTGAGCTAGTGACAGCTATACAGCTCGAAACCATCATAAGTAAAAAAATCAAAGCTATCATAGCTACATAATAGGTGGAGAAACTGGTGAACAGAGGTTGCACATATCCTGCAGAATATGACCAAGTGTCATATCCTAAAGGTTACTCAGTGTCAAAATTCAATTCATTTGATGGCAACGGTAACCCAGGCAGCACTTAGCACAATTCAAAGCAACTTATGGTAATACTGGGGGTAATTATGCACTATTATTTTGTCAGTTTATTAGCAGCTTAACTTCAACTACTTTTGAGTGGTACGCAAGTTGTCAAATGACTCAGTTAAGAAATTCGACGAGCTAGAGGAAATGTTCATCAAAATATTTGTCAGTGCAGTCAGAAAGACTACAATAGCTGATCTCATCCTGGAGAAGAGAAAGAATGATGAGTCAATTACAAAGTACATAACTTGCTAGCGAGATATGAGTATGGAGTGCGAGCAACAGCTAGAAGAAGAACATGCAACTCAGTTGCTAATGGACAATATTGATGATAAAATGGTGCTCTATTTATGCATGGTTTCCATCACCACCTTCCAAGAACTATTGGATCGAGTGGCAAAATTCAAAAACTTGAATCTTTCCAAGCCTGAAAGACATTTAGATAGAATAAAGAAATGAAAGTTCTCAGAATCAAGAAGGAGTGAATCTCACACTGCTTCATATGATTCAAATAGAGGAAGGAGAGTAACTTACAATGTAGATAAGGAGAAACAACCTATCTATTTTGATGAAAATATCAAATAGTCCTTCAATTCTCAACTGAAATTAGTTCTCGGGGGCAATAATAAACCCAGAACTTTCTCAGGCAATGGTGACATCCTAAGGCAATCATTAGGAGATGATGCTCGAATGACTACATCTCTTAAGGAGAAGATGAACAAGGAATACTCATTCAAAAGGGAAAGTGTGGCCAAACTATTCTGGCAAGCACTCAAGGCAGGGTTGGAGTTGCAGTAAAGATCTAAGAGTCGGATGAAGGCAGAAATTACTATCCATATCATTGAGTCGTTAGTCACCCTATAGAAGATTACTATGTACTCAAAGATTGGCTAAAAAGAAAATATAGGAAAGGTAAATTCATGCTATCTGACAGCATACTTATTCACCCAAAGAAAGAATCTACTAGGGTGGTTACATCCTCTTTTGTGCCCCCGCAGCAAAACAAAGCAAAAGAAAAGATAGCTGAGGATGAGAAATGGGAGACTGCGGTCTCAAAGAAAACTATGAAGATGCTAAAGCAATTAAAAGCCATTTCGGGTGTCAGATGGAAATCTCCACTTGAACTGGTGTTGGAACCAAAGGTAGAATCTACATCAAAAGGTTCTGCTCTTCAGAAGCAATCTAGGGTGATTGATGTTCCTCATCCTGACAAGCAGCCTATCCAGAACTCGCCAAAAACTCCTAAAAGTCTAGCCAAACAAAAGAAGATGAAGAAGAAATCTACTACCCAAAAGATTATTAATAATCTTGAAGAATATCAACGACTAACAAGACATCCAATTAAACTTCGATTTCATGTGGACTCCAAATCATTGAAATAAGTGATGAAGGAGATGATGATGAAGAATCTCTTTTGGAGAATACGTTGGGTTATCTCAACATCTTTAGATACTCCCCGATGAAATTCATTTCTTCAAGATAATCCAAGAAGAAGAACCACCAATGACGTAGCATTCAAACCTTGGCTGATGGTGAAGTAAACAGATGATAGTTCGGAAGAAGACTTGTGCTTTCCCAAGGAAGATGATTCAGAGTCTTCAATATCACCATTGAAGAAGGGCATAAAAATTGGGAAGTGATTCTGAAGGCTCCATCCGATCCTCTGACATAGATAGTGATTTTGAAGAGGAGACTTCTTTAGAATAACCTGAGCCAGATAGAACAGCCCTAGTATAGCTAAGAAGTAGCAAGGTGCTACCGTCATCACAGAAGAAAGGAACACCAAATAAAGGCAATGACAAGAACATCGAAGTTAATAAAAATATCATTCCCAAAGATCCAAAGAAGAAGTTTAACATGGATAAAGGAAACGATTACAACATCTTGTCACACTTGAGGAAGATCCCTGCATAATTGACTGTGTATGAGGCCCTCCTGATATCCCGGGATCTCCACGAAACTTTAATTCAAGCTCTCAAGAATTCAGAGAAATACGAAGTGTACTTCACTGAGCGGTGTATGACTAAAGTATTACAATCTCAAGACCTTCCGACGATCACCTTCTTTGAGGAAGATCTTATGCTCAGAATATCAGAACACAATTGCCAACTATATGTCTCTACGGAGAGCGATGATGTCATAATCAATCGAATTCTAATTATTCTAGGTTCATCTGTTAATCTCATGAGCCTCCGAGCATTGAGATGATTGTCTTTTGACATTCAACATCTACGACGAGATAAATTGATGATTCAAGGCTTCAATAAAAAAGGGCAAAAGACTCTCGAATATTTTATCTTGCCACTACTCAGGGAGCTTTACCCATAAGCTAAATTTCATGTCATTATTGCTGACATCTCGTTCAGGGCCTTGTTGGGTCACCGTTGGCTACATGAGTACGGAATAGTTCTGTCTACTTTGCACCAATGCATGGAATACAAAAGAGATGAGAAAGAACACTAAATTCCTGGCAACCTTCAACCATTTGCAATCCATGAAGCTAAAATATATGAAGATGTGAAATACTATTTATTCAAAGAGTGCATGCCTCAACAATCAAGGCTTCTACTTCAAAGGTTGCAAAACAATCCAAAGAAGTTAAGAAGGAAAAAGAAAGAAAGAAGGCAACACTGACTCTTCCTAAAGCAGCCAACGCATCACCTAAGTTGAAAAGGCTAATCCCCCATCTGGGCAGTGACACAAAAGAAGAAGAGGATGATACTCCTAGTGGGCCTAATGGAGTGAACATGTCTCTGGTGAAAGGAAAGAAAAAAATATAGAATACACAGACCCCGATTATGATTCTGAACCTACTTACTAAAGTGAAGTTCATTGTATCTTTTCAAGAAGGATGGAAAATTTATTCATATCAGAAGATTCATTAGTCATCATGCTAGTTCCTTTTCAACACTTCAAAGAAGTTACTTCACATGAAGTCCACATTGTTGAAGAGTTATGTACATCTTTTGCTTGGAAGTGATGAACGTGGAATTTCATTTTACAAATTTAAGGAATATTATCACCAAGATTCTGATTGGCTCATGCAATTCGATGAATCTAATGATATGGTGCCAATCAGAATGCCAATGTATTATCCTTCAAGGATCCATAAGATGATGCACAAATTAGGAGTTGATGTTGGAACTGATAAGCGGTGAGCTCACCTTTTCGACACCCTATGGAATTTAAAAAGTCCACAGACTTTACGAAAGTGTGACAGTCATACATCTAAAGGTCTTGGATACATCCGATGTAGGCATCCTCGAAGAGCTTATTATGCAATAGTGTTAAATGAAGTTCAAACTAAAATTGAAAAGGAATATATTTTTTATGAGGTTAATCTAACCAATGATGAAGAAGTAAAAGTCAAGCTAGCACCTGAAGAGCCTAAGGATGGTAGACAGGCAGCTACCATGGATGAGTTGATTCATCAGAAAGTAGAATGCTATATGGATGACCTCATCATTAAGAGCATAGATCGAGAAGATCATTTCAATGACCTGAGGATAGTCTTTGAAAGAATTAGGCAGTATGATCTCAAAATGAATAGTCTCAAATGAGCATTTGGGATTTTGTCTAGAAAGTTCCTTAGCTATGTGGTGCGGCATAGAGGAATTGAGATCGACCCTAAAAAAAAATCAAAGCGATAATGAATATGCCACCACGAAGAATCTTCGTCAACTTCATTTTGTGTAGGGACATCTGTCATTCATCCAGTATTTCATATCAAATCTATTAGGCAGGTGTCATCCATTTGCTAAATTAATGAAGAAGAATGCATCGTTTAAATGGGATGATGAATGTCATGAAGCATTCGAGAGCATCAAAAGATACTTGTTAAATCCATCGATTCTTGCAACACCAATTTTAGGGAAGCCTCTCATTTTATATACAGCTGCACTAGAAGAATCCCTTGGAGGATTGCTTGCACAACACTATGAAGAAGGCAAAGAAAATGTGTTGTATTATATTAGTCGAAGATTGATATGAGTAAAAGCAAAGTACTATCCCATCGAAAAGCACAGTCTTGCATTAATCTTTGCTGCTTAGAAGTTTCAACATTATATGTTGTTGCATAAGATAACACCCATATCAAAGATCAATCCGTTGAAGTTCCTGATGATAAGGCCAGCATTGACAGGTCATTTAACACGTTGGGCAGTGCTCCTATTACAGTTTGATATCATATATGCACCTCAGAAAGCTGTAAAGGGGCAAATACTAGTAGATTTTCTTGTTGCACATCCTATCCCAACAAATTTTGTACTCAATGATGATTTTTCTGATGAACAGATTCTGCTTATCCATAAAAGAGAAAAGCTACAGATTTGGGAAATGTATTTCAATGGTGCATCATCTATTAAGCCCGCATAATCCCCAAATCTGCCAAAAGCAACACTGGTGTTAGCCTTATCTTCATTACACCAGAATGTGGCTTAATGAGGCGTTCATATAGGATAACTGAACCAAGAACCAACAATAAAGCTGAATACGAGGCATTGGTGGTAGGCCTCGAAGAAACTATTATCATCAACATCCAAAATTTGAGAATCTTCAGAGACTCTCAGTTGGTGATCAACCAAGTATTAGGCATCTATAAAATTAATAAGCTCGAACTGGCATACTGCCATAGGCGACTGCTTGAGCTAATGAAATAAATTTTGAATGTTAAACTGGCTCGAGTTTCTCGAACAAAAAGTAGTAAAGTGGATTGCTTGGCCAAGCTGGCAAAAGAGATAGTGAACCTAGACGGCGATGATGTGTTGATTGAAGTGTCCACTCGTCGAGTTCTACAACCAGTAAATCCATATTCCCCATAGGTAGAGAGGCATCAAACTCAAGTTAACAGGAGACAATTCAAATTACTCACTCTCCCAAAGAATAACAAGTACAAGAGATAGAAAAACTTAAAAGTACTACAAAGAAATCATGTGAAGCTCTCATAGTGGAAGAACTTGATGATTGGAGACAACCCTTCATTAATTATTTCAAAAAAAGCAAATTATTGAACAGTAAATTGCTAGCCATGCAGATTACAAAAAGAATCCTACAATATGCTTATGTCAATGACACATTATACCATAGATCCTTTGAACAAATATGACTGCAATATTTGGGGATGGATGAAACCAACAAAGTTATGTCTGAAATTCATGAAGGACTTTGTGGGGCACATCAATCAGGTCCTAAAATGGCAATAAAAATTAAGAAGATGGAATACCATTGGCCTTTAATGGTGAAAGATTGTATTATTCATGCTAAAAAATATCATGAATGCCAAGTCCACAGAGATCTCATTCATCAACTTCGGAATCCTCTGCATCCAATAATAGAATCCTGGTCATTCGAAAGTTGGGGCATGGATATAATCAGACCTATTGATCCTCCATCATCAGTGGGACATCGATTCATTTTAGCAGCTACTGACTACTTCTCCAAATGGGCTGAAGCTTCTTCGTCAAAGAAGTCACTGCTGATCGAGTTGCTGAATTCTTCACCAATAATGTTGTCTATAGATTTGGGGTGTCACGACGAATCATTTCAGACAATAACCCAGCTTTCAAGTGTGCGAAGATATACAGATTCGCTGATCGTCACAAAATTGATTGGCGGTACTCATCAATCTACAATCCAAGGGCAAATGGTTTGGCGGAAGCTTTCAATAAAACCCTAGTGAAGTTGCTCAAAAAGATTCTCATGAAGAATAAAAGATAGAGTGGCACACTAAAATGATAGAAGCACTCTGGGCGTACTAAAAAACTTATAAAATGCCAACCAAGGACACTCCTTATGCTCTAAGATTTGGAGGTGAAGTTGTTCTACCACTAGAAGTTGAGCTACCATCACTTCGAGTAGCCATCCAATTCAATCTTACTCAAGATGAGAACGCTTGCCTATGAATGGAAGAGTTGGATGCACTTAATAGAGTTAGACTCCAAGCTCAACAAAGTTTAGAAATTTATCAAGAGGGGATGCCTAAAGCATTCAATAGTTTACTAACTGGGAAGGTCCTTACGTCATAGAGAAGGTGTACAAAGGAGGAGCCTATTAACTTATTAACATGAATTGTCAATGATCGATGCCACCAATCAATGGTCGATATCTCAAGAAATATCATAACTCACTGTGGATAAGTATATAAATATTTAAATGAATCTTGCACTAGTAAGGCTTTCATGCCAAATACACATATAATGTCACTTAAAATTCTCTTAAATGAGAACACATTTTCAAGTTATTGTGAAGCCCCTTATTAGATATGGGGTATTTTTATATATTTAGCTAAGTTGACATCATGCTTCAAGCCGAGATCCTTAGATAAATATATATAATAATTAGAATGAGCTATGCTTATTTATATTAAAGAAGGTCAAACTTTATAATATATTTTGGAACTAGTCTGTAATCCCCCTGTTAGACAAGGAGCATTTTTTAGTTTTTATAATCAAAATTATTCAATCCTCTCATGTGAAATAGATCTTCTTGTATATGCATTCAGGTTGACATCGAGCTTTATGTCGAAATCTTTGAACATATCTATAATTACTATTATTAAAGTTGCAGGCTCTTGCTTACCAAAAGAATATATTTCTATGCACAAAAAGACTACCATAAATCTCAAAAGTTTCTCTCCACGATTCATCAAATTTTGAAGATCAAGTTAAAAGAACTCTCAATTTTGAAGCTTCAATCAGCTAAGTTGAAAAAATATCAACCTCTACATACTCAAGTCTATGACACGGACAGGTTCTAAAGGTCAGACTCAACAAGCCCACAAATGGCCGAGTTGCTGACGCTTTCCTCACTCAACAAGTTACAAGAAAAGGTCATAGTGAAAGAGCCCCCGCTCGTTAGTCTGATGACTAAACCACCAACCCATCACAGCTTAAGTTAAAGACTCGAGTAGGTTCTAAAGATTGGACTCAACAAGCCCACAAATGATCGAGTCACTGACGCTCTCCTCACTCAACAAGCAACAAGAAAAGGCCGCAGTGAAAGAGCTCTTGTTCGTTAATACAAAGATGGTAGCTGTTCAATCCCAAACCAAATCCAGCTTAGTGATTATAAGCAACTAGAATCTAAGAGGTTTTTCAATTCGATCGATGGACCAGGACAATCTGAGGAAACAACTCTCAACTCATAGCTGCCTCAAATCAATCTGCGTATTGTCTGCAAGTGAGATCACAATCTATTTTCAAATAACCTGATTAACCACAAAGCACAGATCAAAGCTAATTTCCTTATCAAGTCTATCAAAGCAGAAAGTACAAGATCAAGGAAGCAATCTCATAGTTCATATAAAGGCAATGATTGAACTAAAAGAATTTTGTGGTTATTCAGTCTGTTAAAGCACACATTACTAGACTGATAACTCAACACTAACCTAGTATAAGTCGAAAGGCTGGGTCATCTGTTTGCACCCTTCAACAAATCCTTCAAAGTAGTAAGCACAGGATTCAGGACATACATACACTTCTTGACAAGTCAATATGGACAAATCAGGTCAATCCTTCATCAAGTCTATCAAGCTTAAAGTAAGAACCGAAGGAATTTCAAATATCAAAGCAAACAAACCAATTCCTCTATCAAACCCAACCAAGCATGAAGCTAGGGTCGAAGGAAATCAAAATCTATAAAGACACAAAAGAAAGAGATCTTCAGCAAGTCCATTGAAGAAGAGAGTAGATAGTGGAAGAGGATCTTCAGCAAGCCCATTGAAGTCGAAGTAATTCATGGTCGACACGAAGGGTCAACCAGTTTTTAACAAATATGACTCGCTCCATGTATGAAGCACATTTGTTGGGGCTAATTTGTTGACCTTAATGTCTACTGCATAAGTTGAGTCGAGCTCACAAGCCAAATTTGACGGACTTCAGATGCAATAACACACAAATCGGAGCTGAAATGCACTCGACGTCACCGAAAATTAATTGATATGACCTTCGATCGATGAACGAGACTTTGTCATCGCATTTAGGATATTGAAATTGATTAGAATATACATATTGCATAATTTTACGGTTGATCTATTAAGAAGGAAATCGGTCGATGCATCCACGCACATATCAGACTCGAGAAGCTGTGATGATGGTCAAACGACATCTGTTCATGAAATTGATCATGTCGTTAGCATCAAAATGTTAGAACCTATCAAATGAAACTGTTCATGCTCAACTCAGATGAGTATGCGTGAATGTTGAGAGGTGGGAAGCGACGACACATAATTTTGATCTAAAATTGGTCCGATCAGCATCGATTTGAACCAAACGGCCTTTGATCACGAAACGGACTACGTCGTTGAGTCTAGAACATCGAAATAACTTAAGATTGGCATATATATAATATATATATATATATATATATATATATATATATATATATATATATATATATATATATATATATATATATATATATATATATATATATATATTAATTATATAAATTTGTCATCACAAAAAAAATCAAAATCTAGGTTAATTTTCATTTTTTATAAACAAATGCCTTTATAAATAATCCTATTACCTAACCCTAAGACAACACGACATCCTCGTCTCCAAAACTCAGCGATGCTCGCTCACTCTCTTGATTCTAGCTTCTAAAATCGAATGACTCCCCTCTCTCATGCACATCAGACCTCCTCTTCGATCCCTCTCTCATCCATCCCTCTTGCGATATCGAGCCGCACGCTCGGTCGAATGAGCCTCCTCCCTCTGTTTCTTTTGTTCCAACCGACTCATCTCGACTGCAGGTGTTTCTCTTCTTTTGTTTTCCTCTCTCAACTCATCATGATAGAAAGGGAGGAGGCAACAGTTTACTCCATCGATTGATGGGCTAAGGCTTACAGTTATGGATTCAAGGAGGAAATGAAGCGTGAGCCATCACAAAGCTGTTGGATTTGTGAAGCTACCTGGTCTCCATATGTCGATTCAAGTACACCGCCAAACCGTTTGATAGACTTCTTCAAGAGAGGGAGCTCGTGAAGCTCAACAAAACATCAACACCGATGACAACGATGTTGACCAGGTGGAATAGGGTCCCCAAGTTCCTTGTTGAGGATGAGATGGGAGTGGAAAAAGTCCATGAAGATGAGATGTTGGAGGCCTCCCATCTTGCTTCTAGGACACTTGGAGATGGATTTGGGGCATCAAAGGGAAGGCCCATGAAGCAGTGACTATTAGTGGAGGCTAATCGTCTTCTTGTGTCTGCATTTCAGCATGGTGAGGATTTTTGGTCATTGGAGATTAACGTCGGAGGCCTTGTCAGTGCGCTTCTTGGTGTTAAGGATGTTGATGCTAAATGGATTGGATTGGCTAGTGTAAATGTGCCAGATTTAGTTGGGCAAAAGGCACTTATAAAGGCACTGGCTGAGAAGAGATGCATTCCAATTTTTTTCTTGATGAAGAAATAGTACACCAATATTACAATGGCTACTGCAACAATATCCTATGGACACTTTTTCATTATCTTGGACTTTCTCAAGAAGATAGACTTGCAATGACTCACAGCTTCCCATCTTAGTTTGATGCATATAAAAGGGCCAACCAGATGTTTGCTGTTGTTGTGAATCGACACAATGAAGAGGGGGACATTATATGGTGCCATGATTACCATCTTATGTTTCTTCCAAATGTCTTAAGAACTATAACAGCAAGATGAAGGTTGGTTGGTTCCTTCACACCCCTTTTCCTTCATCAAAATTCACGAACCGCCATCTCGATGAGCTTCTTAAATCTTCTTGCCGATTTGGTTGGATTTATACGATGACTTTGCAAGACATTTTGTAAGTGCTTGCACTCAAATTCTTAGACTTAAAGGTATGTTAGAGGGAGTGGAAGACTAAGGCAAATTGACACGCATTGTTGTGTTTCCTATCAGGATAGACTCTGACAGCTTTCAGCGAGCTCTTGAACTTTCAACAGTCAAAGATCACATCAATGAATCGACACAAATATTTGTTGGTCATAAGGTAATGTTAGGAGTTGATCGGCTTGACATGATTAATGGGATTGTTCAAAATATTTTAGCATTTGAGAAGTTCCTTGAGGAGAATCCAGTCTGGTGTGATAAAGTAATCTTGTTGCAAATTGTAGTTCCAACAAGAACCAACATTCATAAATATATTTGCTAGATATAAGTACTTGTATATGCTATGTCAGGATGTCGAAGAAGTCAGGATGGTTTTCATACAAGTTTGAAGGCCTATGCGATGATTTTCATAAGTGTGGTAGGTGCAATAAAATCACTCGAACGCAGTGTCGCAAGACACCTACCATGCACGCTTTTGCATAAGTGTGGCGGGAAGGCCTCAGTACTCTCGATGCAGCCCTCTACATGGGAATGACGTCGGGAGGCTGCCAGATTTCATTTCAAACACCTGTGCATATGCTTGCCTAGCATATTAAATTCATGTATTTACTATTTCAATGTAATTATAAATATTTGGTAGATATAAGTACTTGTGCTTATTGCTTCAGCATATCAAGAAAATCAGGATGGTTTTCATACAGGTTTAAAGGCATATGCAATGCTTTCATAAGCGCAGTAGGTGCAAGAAAATCACTCAATCGCGATAACATAAGACATCTACCATGCACGATTTTTTAAGCGTGGTGGGAAGGCCTCAACACTCCCAATGTAGCCTCCTACACGAGGATGACACAGGGAGGCTACCAAATTGCATTTCAAACATAGATATTGAAGGTCTATGCATGCTTTGTTAAGCATGATGGGTTTAGAAAATTCTCTAAGCCGCGGTGTTGCAAGACACTGCCTATGCATACTTTCTTAAGAATGGTAGGAAGGCTCTAGCACTCCTGAAGCAGCCCTCTATGTGGGGACGACATCAGGAGGCTGGCAAAATTTCATCAAGATAAAGATTAATAATTAATGAAAATAAAGTAGTTAAGGAATAATATTTGAATCTTAAATGAGTAACAAGATCAATAATCAAACTAAGTATAATGTACTAAGCTACTTAGACAAATTGAACTTTCAATTATCTGACTAACAATAGTCTACAACAAATTAGATGAAATTTACTGTACTATAAAACATTCAAAATATTTAAAGTTGGATATGAGTGAAACCTACAACATACGCCACCAGAATCACAATGCATCGTACAAGAGAAAAAAACGTTAATTAAGACTTCAATTGAACTCTTGCACACGTTATAAAATATGATTCAAACTCAAATTTAATACATCAAAAGTGTGCAAGCATTCTTAAATACACTCCCAACCATCTGCTTTAAGTTAATATGATGAATTTCATAAGCTTAATTTTTAAACTCCACATGCTGCTACTATGCGTTGTGCATTTAGAAATATAACGTCTAGCCTTAATCGAAAGTTCTCTCTCAGTATTGGGAGGGGTAATTAACTATAGGTGCTTGCGCCTATAGGAAACCTGGAACCAGATGTAAAGTCCTCATAAAATGAGGGTGAAATCTCTAGGTAGTGTCTTATCTACTATTCCATTTTCCTTCTAAAAATTACACCGACACATTTAATCTACTTTCTTCATTGAGAGGTCGGTGGTGAATTTTTGGAGCCCACACACCTCCTGCTGCAGCATCTGTAGTAGTTCTAAGTGATCCTACTACACCATTATAAAATGATTAAATAATCAACCAATCAAGTAAGGAATGGTGTGGACATTTTTTAATAAGTCTTTATATCATTTCCAAGCCTCATATATTGATTTGTTATCTAATTGCACAAAAGATGTAAAGTCATTTCTAAGCTTAGCTATATTAATTCGTGGAAAATATTTAGCCAAAATTTTTTGTGCTGCTTTATTCTAATTAGTGATAGATCTTTGAAGTAATGAATTCAACCACATTTTTGTTTTATCTCTTAATGAAAATGGGAATAACACAAGTGTGATAGCATCCTCACTCAACCTATTATATTTAAAGGAGGCACATATTTATAAGAAATTTGCTATATGCATATTTGGATCTTTTATAGATGATCCCCCAAACTAAGAATTTTGAACCATTTGGATTATAGAAAGTTTCAAATCAAAATTATTAGCTTGAATGGTCGGTCTAGCTATGTTTTGATGCATTCCATTTATGAGTAGAGTCTCTTGGTTGATTTTCTATTACTAATTCTCTAAGTTCGATCTTATGCTATTATATAAGTTTCTCACAAAGTTTTTTTTTATGTTCAAAGGTAATATGTCAAGTTTTATCATTACACATACACATATATTAAAACACAAATTTTACACACAAACTAATAAGAGCAAACACAAAAATAATCGAATTATAAATCACTTAGATTGACTAATATTAACTTAATTTAAATCACTTAAATCTCCACAACAGTGCCAAAAACTTGATCGATTAGAATAGTATACGCAAGTGCATATGTTGTATCAAGTAATATAGGGATGAATAAAGTATTATTCCCATACGAATTGAGTTGTGTTTAATTATATTAAGTTAATTACTAGTCCTTTCTAAATTTTAATTTTTATTCAACTAAGTTAAATATTAAAATCAAACTACATTATTATTTTAGAAAGTAAATTTTTATATAAAATAAAAGTGTTATATTTGATAAGTAAAATAGTATTATGAATTTATGTAATTTTGATGTTTATCTAGATTAAATTAAATGTGGAATTAATTTTTAGCATGTAGTGTTAATCGAGCATAAATAATATATCGCTTATGTAGATCAATATAATCAGTCTTATAACCAATTTTTTGCCTACTCCTAATTAAATTTTGACTAATTGTGTTTTCTCTATTTCCTAGGAAATGATAGTTCCTAAAAAATAAGCATATTATAAATACTTATTTAGTACATCCATTTATTTCTCCCTACTATTCCTCAAGGACTCCGCCAATGTCTCTAGATCACAACTTGTTTTAACATTATAATTGGTTAGATTATAAGTATATTACACTAAAAAAAAATCAAAACACATTTTACATCAAAAACACAAATAATTTTTTATATCATTCCATAAAGATAGTTTAATGTAGGACAACGTTCAAAACATACATAAATCCAGAGGACTAAATACTTAATCACTCATATTACAAGAAAAGAAATCCATAAACCAAACCAAGGATAACCAAAGAAAAAGGGATGAGTGAACCAAGTAAATTCTTCTAAATCTGCTCTTTATTGCCTTCTTTCAACTTCTCGGTGGAGAACCACAATGACTTCTATGTGGACACTCAATCTTGGATATTCTTCTTTTCATCTTTCACAAGGACACACTCTCAACACTAGCTAAGCACAACAGTAACACACATATTGTATTTGGAATGTCAATCTCTAAGTGCCTTCACACTCACAAGCTCCAATAACCAAAAATCTTCTTCTGCCAAAAATTGATCTCTTTTTATAGCCTAGGGAGGTTGCTCCCTTGTATAGTATGAAAACTGCCCAAATTGTTTTTATTCAATCGTCATGTCGTGGTGCTATGAATGTGGAGCCTAGACACTAATGTAGCACTACGACACTACTGCATGGCATCTTGGCATTGGCTTCACTATTTTTTGGCATGATTCTTAGGTCCACTAGCACTATGACGCTTAAATTATGATGCCTTGGTGCTAGGGGTTCCTCCTTGGTGATTTCTAGTTAAGTCCTCACTGAAGATTTGGTGCCATAACGCTGAGCTCTCTATATCCTATGTTTATTTTTGGCTACCACGGCATTGATAACTAGTGTCACTGCTTTCTCTATCTTGATCGTTCATTATTTTGTGTCGCGATGCTAGTGAGCCAACATTTATGTTCTTTATTTTTCTATCAAAATCAAGCATATTAGAGCGTCAAAAGCTTTTACAATGCCTATGTGTTGACCGATTTTTTTTTTTCTTCAAACATCTGAAATTTTTTTGCTTCAATGTAAAATGAATTATGAATAACATATTTTTATAGAAAAAAAAAAATGAAAGCTCAAAATATATAATATTTTTATATAAACCATGTTGATCACAATATGAGTGGATAGTACAAGTAAATGACTTATTTCAATCATATTTTGAGGATCAAGATAGTAGATTGAAGCAGGTAATTATTGATAAGTTTGAAGAGCTATGCAGTAGGATGAGATGCTTGGTGTACTTCTCAGATAAAGAAACTTGAGCAGACGATACAACTGAATATATAGGAGTTTTACCATCGAGTCATATTGATCTCAAACCGTCCACCTTTGTAACTTCTAAAACTTCTATGTACATAACTTCGCCCTCTCCCATATATCCCACATGGACATTATGCTATTTATAATGGGGAGGACCACAAAGTGGCACCTTCCACTAGTTTACTATCGTAGGAGCATATGTTCATGTCATATCCTATACAGCAGTACCGGTGGCAGAAGAGGAGGATGATTATTCTAGGGTTTAGGAGTCAAAATTTATGTTTTAGAAATTTTTAACTAATTCCATAATTCAAAAGAAATTCAATAATTTTAAAATAAATTTTGATAAAAATTTATCAAAATAATTATTTTACAATACTTTTTTTATATTTTGGTGTTCAAATTAAAAAAAAAATACAATCATGTCAAAGGATTTTAAAAAATAATAGTACATGCTTTATTTTAAAAATAAAGCATTCTAAATATATTTGAAATTATTTTTTAATGTTAATATGACCTTAAAAAAATTTTATGAGTGTATGCTCATAAATGTTATGAACTTAAATTTTTGATATTTTACTTCTATGATTATTTATGAAGGTTAATATGAATTTTATTTTATTTAAAGATATGATTTATTTTTTGTCAAATTTTTAAAAAGAGATTTAAGAAGAAATGATTGGGTGGGTGAGCTTCGAAGTTGACGTGGTCGGCGGCTTCTAGGTTTGGGGGCGGTTGTAGTTTGCCCTATTCGAGGTCGGAGGAGTTCATGATGAGGAGCATGGAGCGATCAGATTGGGTGGGAGAGATGAGATCGTCGGGTGGGAAAGGAAGAGTTAGACTGAGTCGTCACTGGTGGTGGTGTGATCGGTTGAAGTTGAGGTCTAGATATTACTTAGAGATTTCAAGCTAGTTTTTTTGGGCGAGGTCTAGCTCTGATTTTGAGGGGGTTGATGAGCAATATTATAGATGAATTTTGAGATGTTTTTTGGGGCCAAGGCCAGCACTTTGCTCTTTCTATCATTGATGTCAACTCATCTGAAACATGAAATCATGTACTTTCCATTGCATATCTGCATCATCTATTATCCATCTCTTTTGCCTTTAATTATAAAAATGATAATAAATGAGAGAACTTTGTCATTAACTAGGCCTAGTCATCGGTCTGCTATAGAGGATTTTGATTTAGAAAAAGCCCAACAGAACTAATCAATCATACAGATGGCAAATAGCTGATTAAACAAAAAAATATTATTAATATCTCTTTGTTTGAAATAAAATATATTTGAAAGCAAAGCTCTTATCTCGCTGAAATTTAGGAATGGCAAAGGTTTCTATATTAAGAAGTATAATTCAAATTTTGATAAAATAAATATCAAATTATTTTTTAACCTAAAGTTTAGGCTTTTGTTTTACCAACTTTCTTGCCTATTACTTGGTTGTTTATAAATAATAATAAAAAAAAAAAACCAATGTTGAAAATTATGTCACTTCATTATAAATTTATTTGATTATTTTATTCTTAAGTTTGTATAAGACCAATTAATGGGTGGCTGATGGGGGAAGGTGGTGGCTATTATCATTAAGATCTCATTTGCGACAGTGGTGGCGGTGCAAACTGCATCACACCTCACGTCCGAGGTCTGCTTGACTTTCGCACTTGTAAAGTATACGATGGTATATAGATGGTGATAACATTTATTATATATAATTGGAATGTAATAAAAGATTCATTAATCAAAAAATATAATTAAATTTTTGAATACTTAAATAAGAGATCCTCAATCAAATCAATTTTTTAAAATTTAAAGATGAGAGCAGAAAATAAACAAATAAAAATATTAAAGCTGTTGTATAAAGGGAGAAAAGTTTAAGTTGCATCCAAAACAAGTTTAATTCTAGCATCAAGAAAAAATTTACTGAAAAAAAAAAAGAAAATTATAGATTGTAGATCCATCAAGCAGAGCAAGTGGCTCTGCAATAACATCCAGAGAGGGACGAAGCTACTCCTTCATGTAACTTTCACAACGAATTATATATAGCTAACAAACAGCTGGGCTATTCTTCAGCGTTCCTACACGATTTTTAGCGGTGAAGATAACGTTGTTTGAAGAACCTGAGCTGGCCACTCTTCAGCCGAGACTATGAACGTCATCTCTCTCCACTCCAGTCTCATTAGTCCTTCTGTCAAAGAACAAGTAAAGCGCAATGATGACGATGTCGATTGATGCCGACTCCATCCCAATGCCGATGTAGGCCAGGTGGCGCATGGATGAAGCATGTCAACCCCACAAAGAGAGACTAAAATATATTAATCTTGTTTGCACCACCTAGCTGGACTCCCTCCATTAGAACTGAATAGAAGGACAAGCAAAGACTTGTAGTAATACCAAGACAAATCACGGTAAGGTAGTAGAAGCGATGGGTGGCTGAGTTAGGAGAGTTAATTAAAAGAGTCAGGGCTCCAAAGCGCCGAGGCTCACGCATGTACAATCTGGATTTTTTCCAGCTTTGGCTTACCATCATTGTGGCGGTTTGAGAGCGGTTGAAGGTTGCCCAATGAGTCAAGAAGTTCACCGGAGAGGATGGAGCGATCGGTTTGTGTGGGTGAGACGAGATCGCCGTGTGGGGAAGGAGGAGTAATGTATGGGTCACCGCTAATGTTGGTAATCGGTAAAGCACAACGGAGGCTAGAAATGAAGGGGATGAAGATGGCGTGTAGCCTAGACATTACTAAGAGACTACTTCTAGCTAGTATTTTGGTGAGGCCTGGTATTATTTTTGAAGGGGTTGAAGGAGATGATGGGGATAGTCAGAGATGACGCGGGGTCCTTGGTCGGGATTGTAGAAGTAGGGGGTGATGGGTCGAGATAGAAGTTGAATGATGTTTTTATAGGAGTTTGGAGGTGGCGAATGAATTGTTACGGTTTATCCTTGATAGTAATTTCTTTGGTGAGGTTAATGTACATAAAAAGTACATGCATTAGTAGAAAGAATAATGTTATGGGTCTTTTGTGTGAATATATATTAACTATAACATTGTTGGCCTCTATGCTTGATACATCAGTTGAGTCGAGCTCAAAATCCAAATTCGACATACTTTTGATGTAATGCAAAATTTCAAATACACCAAATATAAATTGAAATAACGATCTCCAATCGATGCGAATTTCATCGCTCGTAACATCAAAATTGCTTAGAATATAAATATTGCATAATCTAACGATCAACCGAGCAAGCGATGTATCGAGATCGGGAAGCCATGACGATGCCCAAACGACCTCTGTTCATGAAATTGATCATGTTGTTAGTGTCAAAATGATGAAACCTATTAAATAAAATTGTTCACACTCAATTCGGACAATTCTAGCAAATATCGAGCGTGGCAATTTTGAGTGAACTGAACCAAACGGATGTCGTATCCAATGAATAACTTAACTTGACATTGACATATATATATTAACTATAAATTAGCAATGCTCCTAAGAAATGAAAGGGATCGAATGCAATTAGCTCATAATTAATAGTTAATTAGGTTTAAGGGATTTAATTACTTACTTTTATGGTTTTCTTGCACATATAAGTTAACTATAATTTCATTAGATTCCTTTACACTATTAAACATCTAAAGTTCTACCCAAGATTGATTAAAGGTGATTAGATGTGAATTGAATTTTAGATTGAGTTATTTAAGCTCATTAATCCATTTGGTTAAACTTTAAGCATCTTCAATTAATGAAATTAACTCAAGGAAAGAGATCAAGAAAGAGGTCTTAATCTCAATCCCTAAGTCCTACATTTGGTCAGCTCTGATTTTATCTTTATGATTAATTAATTAATTAAGAAATTAATTACTTCATTAATCAATAATTAATTTGATTCCAAAAAGAAAGAGAAAATGAATTATAAAAAAATCTCAATCACATTCCCTAAGCTCCCTTACTGTTCAACAGAAGTAAACAAGCTTAAATAATTAATTAAGCTATTATTCATTCACTAAATATCACTAATTAAATTAAGAAAGTGATTAAGGCTTAATCAATTAATTTTTTTAATTAAGTAGCCAATAAAATCCCAGCAAAATAGGAGAGACAGAGGTCATTCTCCTAAACATCCACATAAAATTTGAGATTAATTGGGTGATTAATTAAAAAGTAATTAAGCTAATTAGATTTTTAATTAAACCTTAATTAAACCAAAATTACTATTCAAAATCAATTAATAATAATTTTCCTAGATTCTACTCTAAAATATCTTCAAAATGATTCAATTTTATATTTTTTTTAAATTTTTCTAGGATTAGTTATGATTTTCTGAAGTTTCAACCTTAAAAATAGATTATTTAACCTTAATTAAGGCCTTAATCTCGTCGGGTCACGTTGCAGCTGACGCGTTGCGCTTTTCATGTGGCACGACAAGATTGGCTATTTAAGTTATCACATCCACTGCTAACTCGAATTGCAGCGGACGAGCTAACTCCATGGACCGTCTGATCTAAGATCGGGTGGCCACAATTCAATCCGCGGTTTAGGAAAGGAATTGGGGGATCTAACGTGAGATTAGATCATGATCGTCCACTCCAATCACATAGAACAGACGGTTTGTGATCCGTCCTATTTGCGAGCGATGAAAGAAGGATGTCATCCGTCTTTCCCTGTTCGATCGGAGCTCACCCGAGCTCACCCAAGCTCGGATTGCCTCCAAATCGATCCCACACCTTCAAGGTGGGGAGGCGCACGCATCCAATAGCTAAAAATGCATAACATTCAAATTTGATTCACAAAAGACCAAATGATTTTTTTATACAAGGCTCGGTTTTGCAAAATTACCTCACTGGAGTTAATGTTCGGTGATGGAATTGTGAGGAGATAACCGCTAGTTGGGCGAGACCACATTGAGAAGTTTAGAGTTTTATTTGGTGTAGAGCTCTCGATCGATCAAGCCACGCACCTCGGCTTTGATTGAACTCTGGTCTCCGGTGATTGGGTAGGCTTAGAGATGATTTGGTTGGCCTCGACGAAGTAAGAGGATGGTGTGGGTGCAATGAATTTGTATTTGATCAAGCAAAGGAGGAGTATTGCTTGGAAGGAGGTTGTCCTATTTCGGATTTACACATAGAGAGCAATGGCCGATCGAGGGAGGCTTGGGATGCTCTAGGAAGCTCTGAGGGATTTTGAAATCAGTTAGGAAACTCATAGAGTGCGAATGGTAAAGAATCCCGCTCAAATTGAAGGTGTATACCCATCAGTTGAACTTGATGGACGAACGGGATTCATCCTTAAAAATTCATTGAGTCACCGTTGTTGGGTCGTCAGAGGGGTCGCTGTCAGCCCCACATGGCATGCTAAGAGTGGAGGAAGTGGTGGCAGGAATCTTAAGGCTTGATATGGGAAGATTGCGTGCTGATTTTCCTTCCTTGCATCCATCAGGTTCGTCCATGAAAGGGAGTGGCTTGGCTTACTTCCCTTGGTCCATGGCAATTGCTAGGTGGCTTAGATTGGGCTAGGGGAGTTTAGGAATTCCTCATTTGGCAAGTGGAGGGATATCATGGGAGAGGCAAAGTGGACTTTACCTCTTATGGAAAGAATCCTATGCAAATGAGCTTGTCCAATGATCAATTCCCTTGGGGTGGTTCCCACATGGACTTGGACTAGTTTGGAGGTGACCTAGGGTCCATTTAGGTCGGGTTAGGTCAGCCACCAAGGTTCCATAATGTGATTTTGGGTGATTTGGCTTCATATGGCCAAAATGAGTTTATTTGGGTTAAGTTGGGTTGGATTGACCAAGATCAAACCAAGATTTGGGTTAGATTCATATGATGATTTGGGATATTTTGGTTCATTTGGTTTTTATTAATTTGGCTTAGATTTGATTTTGGCTCATTTGGATTCAAATAGGTCAAATAAGTTAAGTTGACCAATTTGACTAATTTGATCAAATTGGGTTGGGTTAAGTATTAGTTCATGTTTAGTTAGTTAATTCAAAAATTATTGTAGGCTTTTGTTTGGTTCAATTTAGATTTAATTTAGATTTTGGCCAATTTGACCCTTTAGGTCAATTTGGGCTAGGTTGGGTCAAGTTGACCAATTGGTCAAGTGAGGCTCATAATCTTTGGTCAAGTTCAATAAGTGATTTGGATTGAATTTGAGCCATTGGTTGCAACCAATTTAGATCAAATCATGATTTGACCCATTTTGACTTTTTAAGTTAATTTGGGTCAACTTAGGTCAAATGGTCAATTGGACTTGGTTTGGCTCAATTGAGGGTTTGGTCATGTTCAATCATTGATTATTAGTGGGTTTGAGTCAATGGCTTCAATCAATTGGGTATATTGTGGGTTTTGGCTAGTTTGCATTTTATTTGGGCTAAAGGTTGACTTAGTCAATGAGCTAGGTTGACTTGGTTTGACCCAATTCAAGATAATTGATTAACTTAAGATGATTGTTGATCATGATATGGGGTTTGGATGGGCTTAGTTCAATCCAATTTGGATTGAATTAAAACTTGGCTTAAAAAGGTCTTTTAGGTCACTTTGAGTCAAGTGGGCCTAAGTGGGTCAATTGGCTTGATCATGGCTTGATTCAAGTTTAATTGAACTCACATATGAACTTAGGATGGAAATATAAATCCAATTGCAAGTAGTTTGAAGTTAAATGGATTTTGGTTCATATGACAATTTCAAGTCAAAAGAGGTCAACATAGGTTTGACTTGGGTTGACTTGGATTTGGATTGATAATTATAGTTTGTGTTTATATTTGGATCAATGATTGATGGAGTGATTGAATCATGAAGAAATCTGTGGGTTTTGAGTTGATTTGGATATCATTTAGCCAAGTTCAAAAAATTGGCTAAAAGGGCTAAAATTGAGAATTTGATTTGATTTGGGTTTGGTTTTGGCCATTTGGATTTATATTTAATTTATATTTGTGAATATAATAAAGATATAAATGATTCGTGAGAAAATCACTTGAGTTTCGAGTGACTTGGAAGCAAATTTGACCATACTAAGGGATGTAGGTCAAAAGGGCTTTAAGTAGGGAATTGATTTGATTTGGTTTAATTTGATTTGATTTGAATGGTTTGAATTTAGATTTTATTTATATTTGTGAATATAAATAAATGAATGATTGATTTATAAAGAAATCAATTGAGTTTGATTTGGTTTGAAGGAGGTTTCGGCTAAGCATATGAAGACGGTTCATATGGCTTAAGAAAGGTCTTGGTTTGGTTTGATTTAGTTTGATTTGATTTGAATGGTTTGAATTTAGATTTCATTTATATTTGTAAATATAAATGAAAAGATGATTGATTTATAAATAAATAAACCAAATCTGATTTAGTTTGACAGAGGTTTTGCCTAAGCATATGAAGATGGTTCATATGGCTTAGAAAGAAATTTTAGACTTTGAATTCAATCATGGGTTTCAATCATTTGCAGTTGATTTGATTTATGATTTGGGTTGGGATTTGATTTGAGATTGGATTTATGATCTTGAGAAAATCAATTGAATTGGGGTTGATTTGAATTTGGTTAAGGCTAAGTCCATAAGATAGAATCAAAGGGCTTAGGAAAGGATTTGGAATTTGAATTTAATCATTGGTTTTAATCATTTGATTTGGGATTGGATTTATGATCTTGGATTTGAATTTGAGATTTTGTTTGGGAGAAGGAAGCAAGGATTAAGGCTAAGGTAGGCAAGTCTTCCTAAATCCCTAAGGCATAACTTATTCCTCTAGCTAACTCTTTTAAGTCTCTAGGCTTAGGTTAAGTGTTCACCTAATCACTAGAAGTGTCTTAAGACTAAATAACTCTTAGTGTCTACAAGAGTCATAGATCTATGATGAGAAAGTTAAGAGCTCACTCCCATAAGTGAGGTCAACAATGGTGTGATAATATACAATATTTCACTAAGGGGTTTCTAAATCTTTTATTATCTTAGTTAAGAACCCAGGCTTTAAAATGAGGTTATGAGTTATATTAGAATTTAGTTATGAGTTATTTAATGAGGATAAAAAATTAAAATTTTATCCTAAAGAACCATCAGAGTGCCACATAAAATCATCACACTTTAAGAAACCTATGAAAAGCATAATATTTTTATTACAAAAATTAAACACAACAATCAAACATTAGAATTTTGTAAGAGAATAAAAGGCTGGTGCGGTGAAGTACCGTTGTACACCCCATAAAAAAATAAATTGGGTAGCTGAGTTTTACCATTATATAACCCATATTACAATTGAATCGTACAATTAAAATAAATGTTATGGGGGTCTTCAATCATTTGTCCTCTTTCCTTCTTTTGGATTAATTTGTCCAAGCTTCATAGGGCCTCCCAAGTCTTTTCCTTCTAGTCACGCCATTGTAAACCGTAGCACTAATCGTAATCCTTATTATAAAAAATTACTTATTTATAAAAAAATAAAGTCTAACTACACCCGCAAAAATAGACGCTAAAACAAACATACAAAAGTAATTATATTTCACATATTTGACTTAAAGACCGACTTGGGTAACAAGCCACATGTCCTAATTAGATTATGCTTATGGGCATAAGCGGCACCTGTAAGTGAGAACATTTAAGTTTATTTATTATTACAGCGGCTCTTTAGCACAATCCCCTGCATAAGACATCATTAGACTACTAACGTACTAACTTCCAATCTATGCACAAATAATCCTAACATCCAATCTGAAAATATTATATTATAAAATAAAACACATTATCATAACATACACCGCCCTAACTTAACAGTAGAATTGGTGACTTAGCATTCTAATATGTGTGCTAAGGCTTATGGTGTGTCTTAATTAGACTTTAGAAGTATGATTGTCTAAAGTTTTAGGATTGTTTAAATTAACCATTATGGGTTGGTTTCACTTCAAATATTTTAATGGATTGATTAATTTTAATTTACACTTTCTTGTTTCATTTGATGCTTACTTAATATCTAATTATTATGAAGATAAGAAAGAGGTTTGACCCCCTTCATCCCTACCCTAAGTTATTTTCTAAAGGATATAATACTATGACTTTAGTTTCTTTAGTGAACAATTTATAAATATTTTATTAAGCCTAAGGTTAGATTAATTTTAAGGAATCTTATTCAAACAGTGGAGACTTTGTCTACCACTTGCCTTCATAAAGTCTTTCTAGTGAGTACTTTGTTCAGTACCAGCTTCCCATAAAGGCTTCCTCATAGGTATTCCTTTTAAGAGGTAGAATCCATGTTCAATTTTTGACCTATCCGAGGTTGTTTGTTAGAGTGTTACTTGGTGACATTTAACTTGTGTTGAAGATGTCAAAAATTTTAACTCTCATTCGAGGTTATTTTGTTAGAGTTTTACTCGATGACGTTAACCTGTGTGGAAGAGGTTAAATATTTTGATTATTTTGAGGTTGTTTATCAGTGTATTACTTGATGATGTTAACCTGTAGAGATAAAGTCAAATCAAGGCAACCATTTGAGATTATATCTCTTTAATCTTTGTCTTATAATATAAAGATAATAATTTTTCAAGCTATCTTCTTCTTAATGTTGAATTATCCTCTAACTTTGACTTATTTCTTGGGTTGGTAATCAATTAGATGCTCAGAATATTAACATGGGTGATCTTTTGAAATTAAGAGTTGCACCCCCCCAGTTTCCAACAAAAGTTGAAGGATAAGAGTTTAATGAATCTTCATTCTTCTTATGTGTTCCTCCAAAATAAGATTTTTTTTTTTCCACCATATAGATGGTTCTGCTCTGAACATGAAGTATTAACATGGGTGATCTTTTGAAATTAAGAGTTGCACCCCCCCAGTTTCCAACAAAAGTTGAAGGATCTGAGTTTGATGAATCTTCATTCTTCTTATGTGTTCCTCCAAAATAAGATTTTTTTTCCACCATATAGATGGTTCTTCTCTGAACATGAAGTCAAATTATCAACCATTGTAAAGATATCAAGCGAATGTTTCTCATAGACGGAGTCAAATTATTGCGTGCCAAAAAACTTATAGTGGTAGAATAAAACTTCATGCTTTAGCTTGTATGAAAATATAACACACACATAGATAGTTGAAAAAAGAATAATAAACTCTAAAAATTTTACATAAAAAAATCTCAGAAAGAGGGGAAAGAATCACAGGACTTAGCCCAATTAAAATACTCTACTATATGTCTATTTTGGAATACAAAGTTTAAGTTTTCCAGATAATAGAATTATAAGATTGTATCTGATAATGAGAATTCCAAAATCAGGTAGCAAAAGTTATACAGTGGTAGTTAGATTGTAACAGTTATTGGTGGCACTTAGTGATGATAATTGACAACGATCGAAGATAACGATGGTAATAATGAACTTCGAACTTCTAGTTCTCTCATAGTTTTTCCTGAAGTTTGCTTCTAGCTCCCTCCTCTCCACATGATAAGAATGGGATCCTAATTATAAGATTCTAAGAGGGGCATTTTGGTCATTTTAGCCAAAATCCCAAAACACTCTGTCGAACGGTTTATATTGATTCATTTGATCATAGATAATTTTTTTGGTGATTTGATCATTCAAATGACCTTTGATTTGAGTGATCTTAGACTTGTTAGATTCGTTTTATCGAGCCGCTCGATTTGATTATAAGCACATCAAATTTGGAAGTCATTTGATATCAAGATTTGAAGTTTTCATGTATTTGGATTTGAGCTCTGATTCTAGTTATTGGACATACCGCTTAATTTAATTGTGTACATGCTTTAACTTGATATTCATGATTAATTTATAAATTTTAAAATGAAATATTAATTTTAATTTATTTAACTAAAAATTATTAATTTTAATTGATTTTATAGTTTAGTAATAATGATTGAAAGGTTATTATTAAATTGAAATTAGTTTAAATTTAATTTAATTTTGTTAATTTAATTGGTTACTAATTAATGATTAATTAATATATTATCACAAGTTAATTATAATTTAATAAATATAATTATTATTGTTGTAAGTTCGGTAGTTAATTAATTCTTGATAAATAAACTAAAATTAAATAAATAATTATAGATTAATTTATTTGATCTCATTATTTTTAAGTGTTTGTATGCTAGCACTTTATGAATAAGAAAAAATTTTATAATATTGTTGCGTGCAAGAAAATCAGTTGTAGTAGAATAAAAGTTTACATCTTACTTTAATAATCGAAACAATAAGATGTTTGAAGAATTAATAGTAAAAAATTTTACGTGGAAAACCTAAAAGAGGGAAAAAACTACGCCTAGACCAAGAAAAAATCTTCCACTGTATCTTTTGAGTACAAAATTTTTCCGATAACGGATTACATAATCAGAGAGAAGGTCGACAATGGGAATCAATCAGTAAAGCCTATATAGCCAATGTTAGAGTGTAACAGTTGCTAGTGGAAGTAGATTATAGAGAACACCCGGAGTCAGCGACTGACGATGACGGTCGTCGTGGTGGTGACCGGCGGAGGTGACTGGCAATAGTCGACAGCGGTGACCGACGACGGTAGTCGGCGGCGGTGACTGGCGTCGGTGGCCGGTGATGATGACCGGCGATGACGGTTGATGACGACGAGGATTGATGGTGGGTGGCCGGACCATGTAATGGGGTGGTCGGCAAGAGGTTGGCCACCAAGTGGTCGGGCGAGACGATGAAGGTTGTCATGGTGGTGACCGCGAGATAGCCATGGTCGGCGGCTGACCGGCGATAGTACGGCGGTAACCGCATCGGGTAATGCATGATGATTAGCAATGGCGGTTGACATAGGATTGATGGGTGGTGGTCGACGACGGGTCGGCGCGGTCCAGCGGCAACCGCATAATGACAGCAGCAATGATGCGGTAATGAATAGCATCGGGCATCAATAGTCAGCGGTGGCCAGCTGGTGGGCGACCAATGGGGTGGTCGAATAATGAAGGTCGCCGGTGGTGACTAGCAAAAGACGGTCGGTGATGGTCTAGCGGACCGAAATGGTTGAGGGATGACCGGCACGCGGTCAATGATGACGACCGAAAGGATCGATGGTGGGCGGTAGCCGGGCAGTGTGCGGCGGGCCGACGGCGGTCGCGGAGGTCGACGGTGCGGCATTGGTTAGCCAGTGGTCGGCAAAGCGACGGCAATAATTTAATGCGAAACGCAGCGCGGATGACCAACGACGATGGTGGTGATCGACGGAGATGGCAACGATGGTATAGCGACAGCGATAGTGAATATGGCGACCGCATGGTAGCGGCAGCGATGCGGTGATGACGGTGTGGTGACGGCAGCGTGGCGGTCGGTGGTCGACGGGGTGGTCGGCGACCGGCAGGACGATTATGCTTGGAGGATGCTAGATCTCTCCTCTCTTTAGCGCCTCTTCTCTCATGAAGAATGAGGGCTATTTATAGATTAGGCATTTATAAATACATGCAAAATCTGAACCACTCCAACGAACGGCTCAAAATGAATCCTTTGATCATTTGATGTATTTTAAGTATTTGAATACTCAAATGAAGTCAGAATTATAAGATCTTAGGCTTGTTAGATTATGCTCGTCAAGATGCTCGATTTGACTATAAACACTCCATATTTAAGAGTTGATTGATAATGTTGATATGATCTGAGTAATCGATTGCTTTCAACATCAAGATTCGTGCTTCGACTAGTAGAATTTTTAAGTGTCATATTAGTTGCCCCCTTATTTTTTGATGACATTATCTCAATCATCCAAAAATATATATGCCAAATACTTAAAAGTAGCAAATTCTTCAATGAAATTTGCAGGTCCATTAACCATACATTTTGAGAGAACAGATGTTCATGGGAGCACAAGATTATGATCACAGAAGCAGTTGTAGGGCCGCAGATATACGCAAGTATGTGCGGGCGCAAGATTTCGGGTTATGGACCAATTTAGGTACTTACGAATGCTCAGAGCGTGTGCCTGGCGCACACGCCGATGCCCATGGCGCCCGATCGCTACCGCTGCGGCATCGCCGGTGGTGGCAGTGGCGTGGAAGTGGAAGCGGCTTGAGCCGCCGGTGCTGGTCATGGTAGCATGCAGACAAGGGACGCGGCGGCACGGTTCAGTGGAAGGCGGCACCTGAGTGTCGGAGCGAAGAGGGTTCAGCCTACAGAGCCGGGGAGAGAGCGGTCCGACGCCAGCAAACGATGCCTATGATGGATTTTTTTTGTCCGTTTTTGTCTATTTTCAGCGCTTTTTTTTCATTTTTCTTTAATTTTTTACCTTTTTGCCCCTATAAGTGATGGAGGTGGGTGTTCTTTCTTTTGATGAGATTGAGAGAACATGGGAATTGGAGGTGAAGAAAGAAGATATGTTGGATAACTAGCGCTCCCACTAAGGATTGCCAAGGTTTGGCCACCAAGCTCTCAAACCACAAGAATAACTCAAAAATTTGTAATTGCCAAAAGAACTCCTTCATTCTAATAATAGGGGCTATTTATAGCCATTACAAGCATCTTTCAAAAGAAAAGAATTCAAAATATGGAGGGAAAGGTGGGTGGCCACATTAATGTAAAGTATTAAACTGCCTCTTTATTTTATGTTATCCACCCATTTCACATGCTATTATTTTATGTGGATTCAACCACCTCACATGTCATGCTTTGAATTTTTAAATGCAAAATTTCAAACATGGAGTTTCTAGAAGAAAATTAAAAATTACATAAATAAAAAAGATGAAATCATAAAATGGGCCTTAGCTAAATTTTCTTAGGCTTTAGCTTGAGATCTTATAAATGGGCCTTGAGCTCTAATTTGTTGATCCTCATGATGTTCTACATCAACTCCCTTGGGCTCAATTGAACTCTGCTCTGTAGAGTTGAAATCTAAGAAGTCTTCTACTAATTGTGAGGCTAAAGTCTCCAAATCACTACGGTCAACCATGTGTCTTCAACTGGTGGCTTATTCTTCCAATGAACTAGAAAATGATGTTCAGAAGCTAGATTAATGGGTGCTTCCTCGGTGATAATATAGTCAACTTCAAAGGAAGAGGGCTTCTGCAAGTATGGTGTTATATCTCCTACTAAAGAGTTAGACTAAACAAGTGGAGGTTTTCTAATTCCTTCATATGATAAAATATCTTCAATATTAATAACTGGATGAATGAACATATCAGCAGTCAAATCAAGGTGATAAGCATTAATTCTAATTTTCTTGAGAATTTTAAATTGACCACAAGCTCGTGCATGTAATTTCTTATATCTAGTAGTTTGATAATGCTCAGGCCGAATGCAAATTAATACATAATCACCTTCTTTATATTCTTTCGTTGAACGATTATGATTTGCCTTAAAAGCATAATTATCATTACTTATAGTAATTTGCTTTCTTATATCTTCATGGAGGCTTTGAAAATCTTTAGGAAATGAGAATGCATCAAAAAAAATATATGAGATGGTAGGTTTGCTACTCTATTGGTCGTGGTTTTGACCATACTATCTCAAATGGTGATTTTTTTGTAGTTCTAGATATAGTACTATTATAGGCAAATTGAGAGTTGGTAGTAAATGTAAATCCCAATTTCCTAAACTTTTACCTACCAAACATCTAAGCAAATTTTCTCAGGTACAATTAACTACTTCAGTTTGTCCATCAGTTTGTTGGTGAAAGGTAGAAGAGAATTTTAATTTGGTACCTAATAATTTCCATAATATTTTCCAAAAGTATGAGACAAACTTAACATCTTTGTCAAAAACAATGGTTAAAGGGAGACCATGGAGTCGCACTATTTCCTTAAAAAAATAATTTGGCTATATAAGAAGCATCATTTGTTTTTGAACAAGGTAAGAAATGAGCCATTTTTGAGAACCTATCTACTACAACAAAAATATTATCATGTCCTCGAGCTGTCCTAGGTAATCCTAGAATAAAATCCATTGATAGGTCTTCCCGCCTATAAGGAACGTGTAAGGCGGTGTTATTATTCGACCTTTGTTTGATAGTTTTAGCATGTTTACAAATTAAACATTGAGCCACTAATTTTTGAACATCTCATTTTAATGGCCAATAAAATTTATTTTCTAATAAACATATGGTCTTATCCTTTCCAAATGACTACTACACCCCGTGTCTGATAAGGAATTCTCTAAGAGAAGATCGAGGAATGCATAATTGTTTTCCTTTATATAAATATCCATTTGTTATCAAGAATGTCTCTTGTAAAGTTATTGGTTTATCTAGGTATTCAAGATAAATTAGGTGAAAGTCAAGGCACACAATATAATCATCTTTAATTCTATCAAATCCTGGGATTCTCAATTCCAGGCTTATGCTTTAGAACAAAAGAGTAGTCTTGTAATATTTCAACCCATTTTCAATGCCAATGACTTAATTTTCGTTGAGTATTAATGAATTTTAAGGCATGGTGATCAGAATTAAGCATAAATTCTCTATGTAAGAGATAGTGTCGCCAATGCCTTAAGGATTGAATTACAGCATAAAACTCTTTATAATAAGTGGAATATCGTTGTTTAGCTTCATTTAACTTTTCACTAAAGAATGTTATAGGATGATTCTCTTGACTTAAAATTCCACCTATTCCAATTCCCGAAGCATCACATGTCACTTCAAAGGCTTTAGAAAAATCAGGAAGCCTAAGGATTGGTGCAGAAGTGAGAAGAACTTTAATTTGCTCTAAGGCCTTTTGTGCATTAGAAGTCCAACAAAATTTATCTAACTTTAGTATATCAGTTATTGAAGCAACATTGGTACTAAAATTCTTAATAAATCTTTGATAAAAAGTGGTGAACCATGGAAGCTTCTAACTTCAGTAAAACTTTTAGGTGGTGGCCAATCTGAGATTGCTTTCACTTTAGAAGGATCAAGTTTAAGCCCAGTAATGGATATAATAAAGCCTAAAAAGATTACCTCAGCTTGCAAAAAGAAACACTTTTTTAAATTAATGTATAATTTCTCTTGTCTAAGTATTTCAAAGACCTTTTGTAGGTGTTATAGATGTTCATTTTCACTTGGACTAAAAATCAGAATATTATCAAAATACACCACCAAAAATTTACCTATATACGGTTTAAGAACAGTATTCATTAATCTCATAAATGTGCTAGGAGAATTTGAAAGTCAGCATGACAAGCCATTCATAAAGTCCATCGTGGTCTTAAAAGCCGCCTCTTCCACTCATCTCCGATCTAATGAATATGATGATATCCACTTTTTAGATCAATCTTTGGAAAAAAATTTGCTCCTAAAATTAAACCTGACATATCATCTAATCGTGGAATAGGAAACTTATATTTAATAGTAATTTTTTTATTGCTCGACTATCAACACACATTCGCCATGTTCCATCTTTCTTTGGAGTTAATAATGTTGGGACTGCACAAGGGCTAAGACTCTCTTGAATAAAATCCTTTCTTAATAATTCCTCAACTTGTCTTTTAATCTCAACATACTCGATAGGGTTCATCCTATAATGTGGAAGATTAGGAAGTTGAGAATCGGGTAAGAACTCAATAGCATGTTGAATGTCTCTTAGAGGAGGTAGCTCATCGTGAAGCTCATCGTGCAATATTGTTAAAATCGAAGAAGAGAAGAGACTACAGGGTATGTGAGTCATTAGAGTCTGACTTCTTTTACATGTAATACTGAAGAAGAAATGGATCAAAAAAATTCTTTCGTAAAGCCAAAACTTATTATTTCTATCTTTGGGGTCAAAGGAGAAAGAGTAGGTGTTTTAAAGTAAGGAAGTGATAGTGTTAGGCTAAAGATGATTTTCTATGATAATTAATTGAACTTTGGCATTTTTCTTCAATAGAGGCTTAGGTTGCAAGTCAGAAGTTGTTTTGTGTGGTATTATGGAGGGTATTTTTTCTACTGGCTTTATTGGTAGGAGTTTAATAGTCTTATTATTATGTTTAAAAATATAAGTATTTTTCCTACCATAGTGAATAACATTCATATCATATAGCCAAGGTCGTCCTAAGAGAATATGAACAATGTCCATAGGAAGAACATCACACCAAATTTGATCCTCATAGCTTCCTATTTTAATAGGAACTAAACACCGATTGGTGATGGGAAGAGATGAATGATTTACCCAACTAACATGAAATGATTCAGGGTGAGGTTTAGATTTTAGGTTGGCTCGAGGTAAGGTATGTGTTGAAATGACATTCATAGCACTCCCTCCATCTATAACTAACCTACATCTCTTTTCATTACACAAAATATACATGCTAAAAATGTTCTTTCTCCTCCAATCTTCTGCCTCATTTTTTATTACAAGAAGATATCTCATCACATTAACATGAGGGTCATCGTTAATTCCAATTCTTCATCAGATAATGGGGTGTCATCATAAACTTCTTCTAGATTATCATCTATTGGATTTTCAACTTCTTCTAAAAATAAGATTTGAGCTTTACATTGATTTTGTATATGATCTTTTTTATGACATTTAAAACATATTACTTCTCTAATGTTCTTAGAGCTCCCTTCAATTGAAGTTTTAGGCAAAAGGGATGGGCCATTTAGATGGGCTGGTCTAACAGTGGATCTATGGGATGAAATGGAAGATACTTGACTTTTAATTTTAGAGAGGGAGGCGGATTTCTTTTGTTGTTCAACCAATAATGCATAATAAAATGCTTCCTCTAAAGATTGAGGGTCAAATAATTCAACTTCATTTCTAATGTCACTCTAAGTCCAATAACAAATTTATTGGCTAATCATTATCGACAACCGTTCTAGAAACTAGATCTTCAAAAGTGTTCAAGTATTCGTTACAAGATAATTACCTTGTCTCAAATTTAATAATTGACTATGTAGCTTCTTATCATGATGACGTACTTTGCTCTTAACATTTCTTTCATTTCTATCCAAGTGAGGTTTGTCCTTCTTAATCTTTGTTCTTTAGCTAAAGTATTTGTCCAATAAATTTTAGCATGGCCTATCAATTTCATTTTAGCAAAAGTAACCTTTTGGTAATCATCCATTTTATACCAATCAAAGAAGTCATCCATTTAAACTAACCAATCGAGAAATTTATTTGGATCATGTATACTATCATAAGTTGGGGTTTCTACTTTAATTCTTTGAGATGGATCATTAGAGTCTTCTATAGTCTTAAAATAATTTTCTCCCCTTCCACCATTTCAGCAATTGATTATCTTCTAAGTGGTTGATTTTCTATGGTTTGGATATGAATCTTCTTCATCTATCCCTATTGCAGCAGGAGGTATTGGAGGAGGAGTTCGTACTCTATTATTTTGTAGATGCACTAAAAGAGTTTGCATTTATTGTTTAAGTTCTTGTAATTGATTCTTACTTTTGTCTAATATTTGTTGAGTTTTTAATTCATTGTCTTGGATCCTAAGATCTAAGGCATCAACTAATCTAGTCAATTTTTCAACTTGATTTTAAGAGATAGATTTTGGTGCCATGAGATTTTTTTTTAAGGAAGAAAAAAAAAGATATATGAAAAGGGACCAATGAAAAAATGAAAAATAATAAATAAGTATAATATAATTGTGCAATCAAAAAATTTTAAGCTAAGAGAACTTCCGTGTGAGGAGGGGGTACAAGACCACTTAAATCTCAAGCTTTCCTTAGACAGTTTAGGTCTTTTTGATAAAGTTCTATTTAGCTTTCTAAATCACCAAGTTTAACACATTTTTATTATTATGCATGCATATTTTTTTATATATATATTTGTTTAATGCAATGAAATAAAAATGCTCAAATTTATCAAGCCTCTTTTTTCTTTTTAAGAATGCAAGTTATCATAAGTTAATCAAAGAAACTTCTAAAATTAACCATAAACAATAACAATGATAATAAAGCAAGTAATTAGATTTTGATTTGCACTAATGGCTAGGTTGCTTTAGGTGATGAACTACCTCACCAAGGTACTCTCTTAATTTTTTTTTCTTTTTTTTTTTTTTGGAGAGGAGGGGGAGGGGGTGTGCACTTTCACACAATTGGAAAATGGCTAAAATATATAATGAAGCTTACTAATTGAAATTTTATGTTATCACCATAAACTTGCAAGCAATATATATATTTCCAAGCTACTAATATACTTTTAAACTATCACATAAAAAAAATTAATTAACCTCACAAGTCCAAGAAAACTCACAAGTTTGAAGACAAGTCCAACACTTGAGTTGCTCCCTTTGTTGAAGCAAACTTTTGACCAAATTTGCTCCCTTCAGGCTTCGCTCTGATACCAAATTTGATGGAGGTGGGTGTTCTTTCTTTTGATGAGATTGAGATGTGGGAATTAAAGGTGAAGGAAGAAGATATGTTGGATAACTAGCGCTCCCACCAAGGATTGCCAAGGTTTGGCCACCAAGCTTTCAAACCACAAGAATAACACAAAAATTTGTAATTGCCAAAAGATCTCCTTCATTCTAATAAGAGGGGTTATTTATAGCCATTACAAGCATCTTTCAAAAGAAAAGAATTCAAAATATGGAGGGAAAGGTGGGTGGCCACATTAATGTGAAGCATTAAATTGCCTCTTTATTTTATGTCATCCACCCATTTCACATGCTATTATTTTATATGGATTCAACCACTCACATGTCATGCTTTGAATTTTTAAATGCAAAATTTCAAACATGAAGTTTCTAGAAGAAAATTAAAATTACATAAATAAAAAGATGAAATCATAAAATGGGCCTTAGCTAATGGGCTAAGTCTTCTTCTTTCTTGAATTTTCTTGGGCTTTAGCTTGAGATCTTGTAAATGGGCCTTGAGCTCTAATTTGTTGATGATGTTCTACATCAATAAGGGTCTATAAAAACCCCCTAGGGCCAAGGGAGAAGACACAAATCTCATATGCTCTAGTGTTCCTCTTCTTCTTAAGAGAAGATTGTTCAGAGGCGATCAAGGCCAGTAGTTCATACGGCGAGACTCCGATTTTCCCTCGAAAGAGGAGTCAACTATCCTCGTCGGACCGACTGGGTTCGGAGGCGATCAAGGCCCGTAGTTCATACGGCGAGGCACCAGTTTTTCCTCAAAAGAGGTGTCAACTGTCCTCGTCGGACCGACCGGGTTCGGAGGTGATCAAGACCCGTAGTTCATATGGCGAGACTCCAATTTTCCCTCGAAAGAGGCGTCAACTATCCTCGTTGGACCGACCGAGTTCGGAGGCGATCAAGGCTCATAGTTCATAAGGCGAGGCTCTAGTTTTCCCTCGAAAGAAGTGTCAACTATCCTCATCAAATCGACTGTGTTCGAAGGTGATCAAGGCCCATAGTACATACTCAGGCTTGGTTTTCCTTCAAAGAGGGCAACAACTATCCTCGTGACCGACCGGTTCGAGGGATCAAGGCTGTAGTTCATAATGTGAGTTTTATTTTCTCAAAGAGGCATCAATTGTCCTCGCCTCGACCAGTTCGGGAGGTGATCAAGGCCCGTAGTTCATACAGGCGATTTTCCCTCGGGAGTCGTCAACTGCCCTCGGACCGGCCCGAGGTGATCACGATCTGGTCGGCGTGCCGACAACGCGGTCGGCGATGACCGACGGTGGTTAATAATGACAACGGTCGATGGTGTGGCGACACTACGGTCCTGGCAGCGATGGCCGTGATGTTGGTGCGATGATCGGCGACGGTAGTTCCTACTTCTTGTAGGAAATTGGATTTCGAAACTTCAATGGATGGTTCAACGGTTGAGCACCGCCAAGATGGAGAAGCGCATTAGAACCGGCATTCAGCAACGCATACGATAGATAATTTAAAAGTGCATTCTCCATGATGTTACTTGCGCAGGATGAGGTAAAATCAATCCACCGAGGATTTTGATCCATCCGAGGTTGTTTGTCGTGTTAATGGTGACATTAACCTCTATTGGAAGAGTCAATCAATTTTTGACCATTTTGATATTTTATTTTAAGAGGTTCATTGAATATTTATAAAAGAGGTCGAATCAAGAATTTTGATCTCGGGTTGTTTGTTGAGTGTTACCGATGACGCAACCTATAGGAAGAGGTCGAATTGGATCGCTGAGGATTTTGACCTATCTAAGGTTTTTTGTCGAGTGTTATAATGACGTTAACTGTATGGAAGAGGTTGAATCAATCCGAGAATTTTGACCTATCTGGTTGTCGAGTATTACGATGACGCAATTGCATGGAAGAGGTCAATTGCACCGAGGATTTTGACCTATTCGAGGTTGTTTGTCGAGTGTTACGATGACGCGTTAACTATATGGAAGAGGTCAATCAAATCCGCCAAGGATTTTTGACCTATCCGAGGTTGTTTGTCAAAGTGTTACCCGATGACGTTAACCTGTATGGAAGAGGTCGAATTGAATCCGTTGAGGATTTTTGACATATCGAAGGTTGTTTGTCAAAGTGTTACCCGATGACGTTAACTTATATGGAAGAGGTCGAATTGAATTCGCTGAGGATTTTTGACCTATCCGAGGTTGTTTGTCAGAGTGTTACTCGATGTCATTAACCTGTATGGAATAGGTCGTGGGAAGTCCACTAAGGACCTTTTGACCTATCATAGGTATTAGCCAAAGTGTTATTTAACTTCTTACCTATGTGGAGTAGGTGCGAAGTTTCACCTATCCGAGGTTGTTTGTCAAAGTCTTTGCTCGATGACGTTAACTTGTGAAAAAAGTTTTGATCTATCAGGTTGTTTGTCGAGTCTTTGCGACGTTAACTATGTAAGAGATCGAATTGAATCCGCTGAGAATTTTTGACCTATCCGAGGTTGTTTGTCAAAGTATTACTAGATGACATTAACTTGTATGGAAGAGGTTGAATTAAAACATCCGTTTGTGGTTGTAGCCAAAGTTGCTCCTTAATCTTGGTCTTTTTTTTCCATGAGTATGATTGGAAAATCATAATTTGCAAAGCTATATCTTTTCTCAATGTTGAAATATCCTCCAACTTTGACTTGTTTCTTGGTGGTTTTGATCTTGTTGGGAAACTTGGTCGCCATACATGATGAAATAATGGGAATCAATTTCCCACAGATGACGTCAAACTATGCGTAGAAAACTAATTGTGTGAGTAAAAGTTTTGCTTTGTTGCAGAAAGACACACACAGATATTTGAAGAATTAATAATAAAACTCCAGAATTTTTACGTGAAAAAATATTGAAAAGAAGGAAAAAATCACGAGGCCTAGCCCAATAAAAATATTCCACTATGTATCTATTTCAGAGTATAAAATTTTCCCGATAACTGGATTATAGAATTGTATAGAGTCGACAATGGAAATCCAATCGTGCAACAATGCCATATAGCCAGGTATAATAGTTGCTAGTGGTAGTAGATGATGGTGAACAATATGGGGTAGTCGGCCGTCAGTTCGGCGATGATTTATTACGCATCTGGCCGCCGTCGGTGACCGCGGAGGTGGGCCATAAGCCATGAAGTTGCGGGTTGCGATGTGACCGGCATCGGTATTCGCGATGATGACGGCAACACGGTTGATGACAATGAGATTGATGGTGGGGTCTTGACGAAAGATTATCGGCTCGGATTTCACGGTCGAAGCAGAATTAACCTGGTGGTTGGCAGGTTGATAACGTGGTCGGCGCCACGAAGGCAGTATCCATGGTGGTGACCCGAAGATGGTCAGCGATGGGTCTGGTGGGCGGACCAACGATTATGGTACACGTTAATATGGGCCGGGTCGATGATGACGACCAATTTTATCAGCACGGTAAAACGACTGACAGGCGACGAATTGGATTGATGGTGGCCAACAACGGAAATTTAGGTAGCAGTGGACATCGAACAAGTGTTTTGCAACAGTCGACAATCAAATACAGCAGCCCCACATTTTTAGTAGTCGCCAATTAAGCGCGGATCGAGACATATTACTGCATGGGTGTACGTGGCGGCCGACGTGGTGGGGCGGCACAACGTGCAGGCGACCGAATGAAGTCGTCGTGGTGACCAATAGATGGTCGATGGTCGGCTGGTGACCCAGTGGTGACGATGATGACCGGCCACCACGGGCTGACGACGACGAGATTGATGATGGGCGGCGGGACCAAATGACTAATGGCTGTGACCGACGATGGTAGTTGAGAGAGCGCATCTAATCAGCAGTACCCGGTGGCTACGACGGCTGGGCCAGCGGTCACCGGTGGTGGTGTGGTCGACGAGGTGGTCGACAAATGAGGCGACCGCGCCAGTCAATGGGATGATGGCGACGGCATGGTGACCGCGGAGATGGCGATGCAATTGACGTGCGGTAGTCGCGGCGCGGTATGCGGACGCGAAGTCGGCAGCGGTGACCGGGCGACGAAGTCGGCGCAACCGCACGGTGATGACCGGGCGTGGCAGTGCACGGCCAGGCCGTGGTTAGCGACGGGTTGGTCGACGCACCGCCGAGTGGTGCACAATTATGCTTGGAAGATTTTCGCTTTAGAGCTCTCTCTTTAGGCTTCCTCATGTGAAGAATGAGGATTATTTATGATTAGAGAGAAGACATTTGTAAATACATACAAAAATTAACCATAATTGACTCAAAATGATTCCTTCGATGATTTGATGTATTTTAAGTATTTGAATGATCAAATGAAGTCTGAATTATGAGATCTTGGGCTTGTACTCATCAAAACGCCGATAATTATAAACACTCTATATTTAAGATTGATAATAAAGTGATTTGTATTGATTAATCGATTTCAATATCAAGATTCGTAGTTCGACTAGTAGAATTTTAAATGTCATATCAAGTATATATTTAATTTCATATAATATTGAGAAAAAAATATGATAAATGATAGTGATATTGATTCTTATATTATTTGTGCCCCAATGAAAAATGAGTTTGCCTCCACCTCTGCTTACTAGGGCAGGAATTCCCGTTTATTTTTGCTTTTTTTATTTTGTGGATTTATATTCATACCCCTCAAAATTTTTAATATTACATTTATACATATGAATTATTAATATTAGACTCATACCACACAAAACTAAAATAAATAATCGAGTGCCCAAAAGCTACCAGCTGCTTGATTAGATTTCGCTCATATTTGTTTGATTAACTACAAAAAACAAGCTCAACATTTTCAAATACTCGATTAAAAACGAATTTCAACAAATGTCTGGTTTGTATATATGTTCATGAACATTATTATTTAAAGTTTTCAAACAAAGTTTCGCTGGGCTTTTATTACGCTCAATTATGTCATTGGCATGTCAACATTATATTATTTATTTAGACTTAATAAGCTTTAATTGATACAATTCATGTATATTTCTCAACAAGCTGCTTGTGAACAAGGGTCGATTAAGGATTGATTAAAACTCGTTTATTTTATTAAACAAGTCATTAACAAGCTCGATAATCCAATCTGAACGGAGCTCGAGCTTGATAATGGTAAACAAGCTTAAGCTTGAACACAATTCTTAGAAGCTCGGATCGAGCTCGAACTCGATAATATTAAACATGGTCAAATTTGAACACATGAATATTTGACTCGGCTCAATTAGTTTGCAGTCCTACACAACACATTCATATAAAATAAAATAAACATAATCCCCGCTGTTAAATCTCTAACTCCGTCACTCTTAACAAAGGTAGCTCGTGGGACCCCTGAAATGGCAATACTGATCTTTCCACTCACATTTCGCCGGTGTGGGCCCAAAATCCCCTCCGCCACCTTCGCTAATCGTTATACTTTCCCACTTGTTCCTTCAATAGTGAGCTCATTTCATTCAATTACTTCGAAAATGAGATTTGAGAATGATAGCGGATCCTTAAAATAAGCATATTATAGATAATTATTTAGTACTTCATTTTTTTTCTCGCTACTATTCCTCATGGACTCAGTTAATATCTCTAGAACACAACTAATTTTAATATTACAATTAACTAAATTATAAGTAAATTATACTCATAAAAATCAAAAATATTTTACATCAAAAGCATAAATAATTTTGTATGTCATTCCACAAAGATAGTTTAATATAGGATAATATTCAAAACATACATAAATTCAGAGGAGTAAATACTTAAATGCTCTTATATTATTATGCTATTTTTTTTTAAAACAATGCTATTATGCTAATTTTGATCTTAAATATATCAATTTTAAAAATTTAATCAATTTTTAGTCTAATATATTATCAATGGATTATCAATTAATAATTGAGAAATTTTCATACATAGCACACAATTCTTATGCATTTATATATCTAACACCTAAAATTTGATATTTACAAATATAACATCTTTTCTATGCTTCAAAAGGTGAATTCACTGAAGGTAATTATATATATAATTAAATTTTATATTACAATAATTTTAAAATAAACTTATTTGATTTTTTTCAATGCACTTTGAGTAAACGCGCTAATCTGAGGTTTTGTTGTAGATATTCTGATATTTAATAAGATGCCAAAATTTTAACTCTCATCTAAGATTATTTTATCAGAGTTTTACTTGATGATGTTAACTTGTATAAAAGAGGTTAAATATTTTGATTATTTTGAAATTATTTATCAATATATTATTTGATAATATTAATCTGTAAAGATAAGATCAAATCAATACAACATATCTCTTTAATCTGTCTTTTTTTCAGCTATTCAATGCATTTATCTGAGTGATGACATCAACGCGTGTCCATGTTACGTAAAAGTGTTGCTTTTCAATTAGCCGACCACCATCGTGACGGGGTGGGGCCGGACCGCCGGAGGCTGGATTTATTTTTCATCAAATTAATATTATTACAGATATTTAATATTTATTCGAGTAAAATTCTATTAGTATTACTGCTCGGCTACTGGATTTTCCCGGCAACAGTACACTCTGACCTTCGAATTGTTTTATTTGTGTTTCCGTGCCGCGCAGGCATTAAAATGGTGCCAATGTGTCAATTTTTGAATTACTGGAGTAATTATTATAGTTTATGCATTTTATAATAATATAAATGAAAAATAAACATAATGGTTTATTGTATTTATTTGAGATTATGAGTTTAATTCACCTCTAAAATTAAAATTTTATTATAATTTTTAAGTCATTCTGATTTTGATATTATTCGATTTAAATATATTTTATTGTATCATAACTTTATTAACAAGTATTTATTAAAATTGAAAGGATTCATAGTTCATATATATATATATATATATATATATTATATGAACTAAGAAAGAAAAGTCAAAAAAGAAAAAGAGATTTTAGAGAATAAAAGTTTCAAATTTTCACTATATTGTTCGAATACATGAAAGCCTCATAGCTATCATGAATTAGAGAGATACACTAAAAAAAATTGTAAAATCTAACAATGAATTATGAGTTTATTTTATTACTGATATTATCAAGAAATTATTAAGAGACATTTACATGCATAGCACACAATTCTTATATATTTACATATCTAACACCCAAACATAAATATATACATATATATAGCATCTAAATCTTTATTATTATAACAAAAATAGCATTTTTCTTAATTTTTTGAAGTAAAATTCACCTTTTGAAGCATAGAAAGATACTATATTTATAAATATCAAATTTTAGGTATTAGATATGTAAATGCATAAGAATTGTGTGCTATGTATGTAAATTTCCTAATTATTAATTGATAATCCATTGATAATATATTAGATTAAAAATTGATTAAATTTTTAAAATTGATATATTTAAGATCAAAATTAGCATAATAGCATTATTTAAAAAAAATTAAGAATCAACATTGTTGATTGGTCAATCATTGCTGATACTTATTTATTTATTTTTTTAATTGATGTAACATTTGGTAGGTGAATTTAAGCTTCAGTGCTAGATATGTAGATGCTTAAGATTATATGATAAATTTTTCTTAATTTTTATTATTATAAAATTTTATAATATTCTCATTAAAATTTTGCTTTGGTGGATCTCAATAATTATTATGGGGTTTAGGAGTCAAAATTTATGTTTTAGAAATTTTTAACTAATTCCATCATTCAAAAGAAATTCAATAATTTTAAAATAAATTTTGATAAAAATTAATCAAAATAATTATTTTATAATACTCTTTTTATTTATTAGTGTTCAAATTTTTTTTAAAAAAATACAATCATGTTAAAGGATTTAAAAAAAATAAAAGTACATGCTTTATTTTAAAAGTAAAGCATTCTAAACATATTTGAAATTATTTTTTAATATTAATATGACCTTTAAAAATTTTTACATTTGATATTTTACCCTACTTTGACTTTCGCACTTATAAAGTATACGATGGTATATAGAAGTTGATAACATTTATTATATAAAAGATTCATTAATTGAAATATATAATTTTTAGGGTTGGACATGCGGCTTTTTTACCCACATGGACATTATGCTATTTATAATGGGGAGGACCACAAAGTGGCATCTTTGGACATGCTGTTTTTTTCTGACCTTGACCTTTTTGAGTGATACTAGGCAGCAATCCATCTACAACACTGCACGAGTCACAATATTAGATACTCATTCTCACTCTATCTTCTTATGAGTAGTAGTTTTAGGCACCTTCTACTAGTTTACTATCGCAGGAGCATATGTTCATGTCATATCCTATACAGCAGTACACGGTGGCAGAAGAGGAGGATGAGCTTGAGCATTCAGAGGAGCAGCAGCATAATCTACGAGATAGACCTACACGTGCTCCTACCTAAATAACACCATAGGCAATAGGGGCACATATGCATGCTTTATATTCAACTTTTTTAGTTTTTTTCATATATCTTTGAGATGTACTCAATTTTAGTAGATATATTATTTTATGTATTATCAACTTTAGTATTAGTGGTTTTAATTTTTATTTAATATTATTTTTTTCTTATAACTCTTTTTTAAAAATTTGACGAACGTGAATCACAATATTAAATAACAAAAGTGAGTTGAGGGATGCTAAAATATTTTTCTTAATCTTTGTGCTTTTTGGTGCCTTATTTTCACAAATAATTTTAAGTATTAAAAATTAGGAGACATATATTTTTGATTTATTTTATTATATCTATATTTTAGTATTTTTATTTGTTTAAAAATAAAGCATTCTTTAAATAATATACCATGACATTGCAAACATTATCAAACCAAATAATCCCTAAGTTTGATTTTGAAGGCATATACATACGTTAGTTTATCTATCAAAAAAGAATAAAAAAAACTAAAAACAAAAAAGAAATATTTTAAATATCTTTTATCAAGATATCGTTAAACTAAGTAGGCCCTGAATGTCCGTTCCCACTTATTAGAACAAAGATAACATTACCTAAACACAACAATTAATAGATAAGATTGATACCTTATATTATTATCTAGATAGCTTTAAACTAAGTAGGCCCTAAATCTCCGTTTCCACTTAATCAAATTCTTGAACAATCTTCTCCTAAGTCTTTAGCCAAATGACACAATTAGGAAACGTCAGCAAGTAAGTTTAAGAGCACAAGTAAATGGGTCAATGTTCGAGTTAGCTTTAAACATCCTATTTTAAAATTTTTGTTAAATTTTATGAAATTGTCTAAATAAATGAATGAAAAAAGAACTTATATGAATAAATGTTAAGTGTATTAATTTATTTAATGCCCTAATTTGAGAAAGTTCTTAGTAGAATTTAAAGTTTACATTAATTTATGTGGATCATGTTACAATTTTATTAGTTTCAAAATTTTTAATATTACATCAAAAAATAATATCATCATTAACTTTGTTATTGAAATTTACTTTATTTTAAATTTTAATATATCTTTAATGAATATTTAATCATTAAATATATGCTTTATATGAGGTGATCTTTGAATATTAGAATATTTAGAAATATTTTTTAATAGAATATTATTCACAATTGACTTGAAAGGAGAAATTATAGATGATGTATAATATAAAAAAATTAAAGTTATTGTGAAGCTTAATTTTTTATTTTGATACATGAGATATTTTAATTTTTATTTTATATAAAAATATAATATTTTTTATTTTATTGTGACTCTTCTTAGTCTTAGTGTGATGAAAGCTTGCTGTGTGGCCCCTCTTAGGAAAAATTCTGAATCGGCGTCTCAAAGCAAGAAACCTCCGTGCGTGATATTTCTTATTCAACGTAGAAAAATTGGCACGAAGGCTCTTGTGAAAATAAAGGAAGGCAGGCCAGGTATCGGATCATGCTGATGTAATCATGTAATTCAAGCTTCAGACTTGGGCCGCGGCTGGAATATATTTTCTAAAGTGGCATGCTTCAACCGGCCATATATATTTTCTCTATAAGAAATTTTTAAAATAAATATGATTTAAAATATAATTAATAATTTAAATATCTTAAAAAAATAATTTAAATATAGGTATAGTCTCTCATTTAGCGGATAACTTATTATAATATATGTGAGTCATTAAACGAAATGACTTATCAATTTATAACTAGATACAAAATAATTAAAAATAATAGTTATATGCCTGCTTAACGCGAAGTAGAAAGTCATAAACCATTATTCTTTATATTTAAATTTTATTTTTAAAATACTTAAATTACTAATTATATTTTAAATTTATTTATTTTAAAATTTTTTCTTTTCTATATATACAGCATCAACTTCTATCTCCTTCATCAACCCCTACCGCTACAATCCCGACCAAGGACCTCGCGCCATCTCTGATCCCCATCATCTCCTTCAACCCCTTCAAAAATAATACTAGGCTTTACTAGCTAGAAGTAGCTCTCATGTCTAAGCTACACACCATTTTCATTTCCTTCATTTCTAGCCTCCAGGTCGTCAGCTTCAATCGATTACCAACACTAGCGGCGGCGATCACTGCGCCAAAGACTCCTCCTTCCCCACACGACGATCTCACCTCACCCACACACAAACCGATCTCCATCCTCTCTGTGAACTCCTCCGCCTCAATTGGGCAACCTTCAACGCCTCAAATCCCGTCGCCAGCCACAATGATGGTAAGCCAAACTGGAAAAAAATCAGTAAGATTGTGCACACTGTGGGCCTCGGCAGCTTTGGAGCCCTGATAACTCTTTTAATTAACCCTCCTAACTCAATTGCCATCCATCGCACCATCTACACAGCTTACCTTACTGTGATTTTCCTTGGTATTACTATAAGTCTTGGCTTGTCCTTCTTTTCAGTTCTAATGGAGGGGAGTCTAGTTGTAGAGTGGGTGCAAACAATTAATATTTTTTAGTCTCTCTTTTGTGGGGTTGGCATGCTTCATCCGCCTCGGTCTTGCCCTGCAGTTGGCCGACATCGGCTTTGGGATGGCATTGTCGTTAATCGGCATTGCCGTCATTGCGCTTTACTTGTTCTTTGGCAGCAGGACTAATGAGACTGGAGTGGAAAGAAAGGACGTTTATAGTCTCGGCTGAAGAGTGGCCAGTTCAGGTTCTTTAGACAACGTTATCTTCACCGCTAAAAATCGCGTAGGAACGCCGAAGAATAGCCCAGCTGTTTGTTAGCTATACATAATTCGTTGTGAAAAACTACACGAAGGAGGAGCTTCGTCCCTCTCTGGATGTTATTGCAGAGCCACCTGCTCTCTTTGATGGAACTACAATCTATAATTTTCTTCTTCTTTTTTTCAGTAAATTTTTCCTTGATGCTAGAATTAAACTTGTTTTAAATGCAGCTTAAACTTTTCTCCCTTTATACAACAGCTTTAATATTTTTATTTGTTTATTTTCTGCTCTCATCTTTAAATTTTAAAGAATGCTTTGATTGATGATCTCTTATTTAAGTATTCAAAAATTTAATTATATATTTCAATTAATGAATCTTTATTTATATTCTAATTATATATAATAAATGTTATATACCATCGTATACTTTATAAGTGCGAAAGTCAAATATTAACCTTTAAATAAAATAAAATTCATATTAACCTTTATAAATAATCAATAAAAGTAAAATATCAAAAAAAATTTTAACTGATGTAATATTTGGTAGGTGAATTTAAGCTTTAGGTGCTAGAAATTCAATAATTTTAAAATAAATTTTGATAAAATTAATCAAAATAATTATTTTCTAATACTTTTTTTATTTATTAGTGTTCAAATTTTTTTTTAAAAAATACAATCATGTGAAAGGATTTTAAAAAATAAAGGTACATGCTTTATTTTAAAAATAAAGCATTCTAAACATATTTGAAATTATTTTTTATGTTAATATGACCTTAAAAAATTTTGATGAGTGTATGCTCATAAATGTTAGTATGAACTTAAATTTTTGATATTTTACTTCTATTGATTATTTATAAAGGTTAATATGAATTTTATTTTATTTAAAGATATGATTAATTTTTTGTCAAATTTTTAAAAAGAGTTTTAAGAAAAAATGATCGGCGCTCATTCGCTAAGTTTTTCTGATTCTCAAAAGTTCGGCTTACAAAGATTTCTAAAAAAGATATTTCTTCGGCTTCAATTTTGTTTTCAAAACGAAATTTAAAGTTTAAAACGTAGTTTCAAAAAGTACACTATTCAAATGGGTATCAAAATTAAAAATTCACGCTTTCAAAAATAAGATGTACTAAAAAAATCCTCCCAAATGAAGCTTCAGTCGGTAAGTCATTTTCAGTTTGACTGATCATTTTTGTGGCTGGCGTCCAGATTTTGAGGTGATTGTAATTTGTCAAAATAAAGGCTTATACATCGATGATAACACTTAAAAGACTTATCCCTCGTGGCTTCTTATAGCATCGATAAGACTTATAAGCACTAATAGCATGACGTCACAATCATTACAATATGGTGCGACAATATATGGAGCCACGAGGGATAAGTCTTATCGATGTGTAAGTCTTACAAGACTATTTTAATGAGTTTTACGTTATTTAATTGATTATAAAATCATCATCAAATTTAACCTTTTTAGAAGTCACAATCAATTCAATTTTTTTGCTATTCTCTCAAATCAACCAAAATTTAAGAGCTATTTCTGATCAATTTTATTTGATATTTTTATTTTTATAATATTTTTAAAAATATATTTATTTAATATATTTTTATATGTTTTATTTTATTACTTTTAAAAATAAATAATATTATTCTTAAAACACTCAAAATAATTTTTAAATATTTTGAATATTTTTGAAAACAACAATAACAATAAAAATATTTTACTTTGAAATAAATCATAACTAAAATAAAACAAAATAAAACATATAAATCCAAATTGAATTTAAATCGAAATTGATCCGTCAAACTCAATTATCAATAATATATATATATATATATATATATATATATATATATATATATATCAATCTCGCAGCCAATCAATCGGTCGCAGAATTATTCTGCCCGGGTTTAGGGTCGACCAACCCAATTCACGAATTGACACACCCCTAGTCAATGGTATCATTTCCCGATAAAGAAGAGAGTCCGCACGATGATGAAGTCTATTCATTCCAACTCCTAACATAACTACTCATTCGAGCTCCAAACTTCAGACTCGCCATGTAATATTTTCCTCTAAAAACATCATTCAACTTCTATCTCGACCGCCACCTCCATCACCCCCTACTGCTACAATCCCGACCAAGGACCCCGTGTCATCTATGACTATCCCCATCATCTCCTTCAACCCCTTCAAAAACAATACCAGGCCTTACTAGCTAGAAGTAGTCTCTCTGTAATTTCTAGGCTACGCACCAACTTCATCTCCTTCATTTCTAGCCACCAAGTTGTCAGCTTCAACCGATTACCAACACTAGCGACGACCACTGCCGCCACTACTCCTCCTTCCCTATATGGCGATCTCGTCTCACCCACACAAACTGATCGCTCCATCCTCTCCGCCATGAACTCCTCCGACCTCAAATTGGGCAACTTTCAACCGCCCTCAAACCCCATCGCCAGCCACAATGATGGTAAGCCAAATTGGAAAAAAAATCGATAAGATTGTACACACCGTGGGCCTCGACAGCTTTCGACCCCTGATAACTCTTTTAATTAACTCTCCTAACTCAGCCGCCACCCATCGTGTCATCTACACAGTTTACCTTATCGTGATTTGCCTTGGTATTACTACAAGTCTTGGCTTGTCCTTTTCAGTTCTAATGGAGGGGAGTCCAGTCGTGGAGTGGGTACAAACACGATTAATATATTTTAATCTCTCTTTTGTGGGGTTGGCATGCTTCATCCTCCTCTGCTTTGCTCTGCTGCTGGCCGACATCGGCTTTGGTGGTGGAGATAGAAGTTGAATGATATTTTTATAGGAGAAAATATTACATGGCAAGTCTAAAGTTTGGAGCTTGAATGAATAGTTATGTTAGGAGTTGGAATGAAAAGTAATGTTTGAAAATATTACATCCGGCGTCTAATTATATTCGGACGTGGCTCAATTATTCTTAATATTAATACTTTAATTATTAAAAAATTTTAAAGCAAAAGAGTCTTCCTTCGTCGAGATAAGAAATACCGCAGAAGTTTCTTGCTTCTATCAAATGTCCAATTGTAGACATCACAAAAAAATGCATAAATAAAAATTTTTTAGTAAAAATAATTTATTAGAATTTAAAAATAAATAGTTTTATTAATTTTTAAAATATTTAAATACTTTATTTTTTAATGCTAAGAGGCTGCTTGGCTAAAAAAATGCAGTATAAATAAAAATTAACGTAAAAAATATAGGATATTTAAAATACTTTATAGTACAGATTTGAGAGCACTCACTTTTAAAAAAAACGCTAAAAATCATCAATAAGCTTATTTATTACTTATTAGAGATATAAATAGAATATGATCCAAAGTTTAATTCGAAGGTGATAATATTTTGATGTTAAGATGGATTATAAGAGTGATTTATCTTATGAGAATGCATGATAATATTATGATTAAGTAAACACTTATGTAAGATAATCACCTAAATTATTATTTTAGTAATTATGATTATATATTTTTATGCGAGATAAAAAAATAAAGTCATAATAATTAATATACAAAATATCATTGTAGGACACTTCAAGTATGCTTACTCCACGTTTTGTAATATAAGATATAGAGGTAATTTGATTATGGCTTTGGTCTAAGAAGGATAGGGAGCATGCTACTGTTCACCTTACACGGCTTCAAGGAAGGTTGGCGGCTAGCGGGTTTGACATGGTTGGCAATGGCTTTGAAGGCAAAACCGACCAAGATTTGGACATGGGAATCCAAGTGAAGGGGGGAAAAGCTCCGGAGAACCCTAGGCGGCATGGAGAGGATGATATCATCCTTGGTTCAAGTGGTGGTGCTGGTTGGCGGAAAAATGGAGTTTGAAAATTCCATGGCCTCAGTTCGTTCACTCTCGAATCTGTAGAGTCTGCAGCGGCGGCGGACATCCCAGCCCGCGACTGCAGGCGGCTTCGGCCCAGCATGTCAGCAGCCTTGAGCGCTGATTCTGTGGAGGCCATAACGAGGGGCCATTCGGAAAGTGATTCTTTGTGGCGGAAATCAGCAGCGGCATCGTGGTAGCGTCTGATTCTTGGGCAGCCAGACCAGCACTGTTCATTCTCGAGCAGAGCTGGAGGGAGGAATAAGCCAGCCAGGCACTATTCACTCTGCTGGCCAGTTACACTCTTGGCTACACAAGGAGAACTGGCTGATCAAGTGGCCAATGGGGATACTGATATGGAGGATGATGAAGATCATGCTTGGCCTGTGAGGCTAATAACACACAAGAAGCTGATGCCCCTATGGCTGACCAAAATGCTACAGGTTCATGCACACAAGGTGTTTGTGGAAATGCCTCAACAGAACCTAGAACTTTTTCTTGGGGAATTCAGCATGCCTTGCCTAGGGGAAACCACTCCACTACCTCAAACCCACTATTTGAGCACCAAGGACAGCAGAGGGAGGACTTGGCCGGCCATCAAGAGCAATCTTCTACAAAGCCAAGCATTGGCAAATTCAATCTAATCCTTGGAGGAGAAAGGAATTTATAAAGTTTGACAAGATTGATAGATCCTCTTCCTCATGGAGGATGGAGTCACCATTAAGATAGATGACAATGTCGATGCAAACCAAGCCAAGCTTGAGAAAGCTCTTGTGGGGAAAATTCTAGGAAGAAGGCCATCTTTCTACTTCCTAAATGCACCTCCAAAGGAAATGGGGACAATGGGGAACCTTTGAGTATTATGGTGGCTGGCATTTGTTTTTGTGCTTGTTTGACCTTCGAGGCTAGGGATGTTGTTAATGAGCTATGGTTTGTGGTGGAAATGTGATTGGTGCGGACAAATGGACCCCATCCTTCAACCCAAAGTCTCTTCATGGACTTTCCTCCCTATCCGGGTTACTTCCTCACCGCCACTCCTATCTTGGGACGGTAGCAATCTTGCTAGATTGCATCCTTCTTTGGAGAACCTATGGATGGACCACCAAACCAACTCATGGGGACAGTCATATGCGAGTTTGCATCGGGTTAGATCTCTGCTAAACTTCCAGCAGTTTGGATCCATGGAAGACACCGCTTCTTCCAACCGGTGGAATATGAGGGATTTCTGGGTTATGCTTCTCTGTGGCAAGTTAGGTGACTCGCCCATCCTGCAGTCCACCTCTGCCTCCCCAGGTAAGAATACTCAACCCTCCTCCATGCCATCTAACCCTTCTAGTGCGAGGGCCTTACCTAGATTTGAGAAGGGGAGAGCGGTAGCTCCTTCTGCGATGTTCACATCCTTGGTAGCAAAAAGGAACAGGTTCAGATCCCACCATCCACGACCTTCCTACTCAGGATCCACAGTATGGTCCATGGGTTTTGGTGACCCGGGAAGAAGAAGACTAGGCCCCATTGCGTGAAAAGCAAAGAAGGAGTGAAGCCATGAGCCTCAGCCATACTGGGCTCGACCTGGTCACCCTCCCAAGGCTCCTCCTCTGAGATCCTTCAGGTGGATATCTCAATCCCTCCTATCTTCCAAGCACCCAAGAGAAGGCAACTAAACCACCCAAGGATGAGGTGGGAAGAGTAATATGACAAGGGAAGGCCCCAAAGGTCCACACTTCAGAGGAGAGGCAGGAGGAAGAAAACCGAGGCTAGTTCTAAGAAGAAAGAAAGCCTCACCTCACTTCTGTCAAGGGATGATTCCCCATGGAAGATTAATGTCTTCCATTCGTTGGTGTAGGGGGGCAGAAAGACTACGGCACTGCCACCTTATTTGGTAACAACCTGACATTATAGGCTTACTCAACCGTGAGTGCATCTCAAGACATGAAGTGGACAAAATGGCGGGGACCAATGGCAGTTCTTTTCAAACCCTCTAATGGGTTCTCTGAGGTATTATCATCCTTTGGAGAAAGGATATTGTGGACTTCTCCCCTTTGGTTATTTCTGATCAGCTTGTTTTGGGCACTTGCTCTATGCCCAAGGATGAGGTGGACCATTGGGTGGGTATGCCAACAATAGTTATCTTCTGCGGGACCTCCGGCAAACCATCAAGGAAAATGTGGATCTTCAAGCCCATGGCTATTGGGGTGACTTTAATTGTATCTTGGCCCAGAGTGACAAGAAGGGTGGGAAGCCCTTTCATTACACACTTGCAGAGATGGAGGGCTGTATGGCTTGGCACTTTCATGAGTTGGAGTTTGTTGGCCCAAAGTTCACTGGACCAACAACAAAGATGAGGCTGTAGGATCACGGGTCCGCTTGATCGGATCTTGATCAACTCTATGGCTCTCAATTCTTGGGGATACCAAGGTTAGTCACTACCGGATTGCTGACCATGCTCTCCTACTTCCTCTCTTCTCCAGTGAAACCCCCCCTGATGGTTAAGGTTTGAAGATACTTGGCTCTCTTATCCATGAGTTGGAGGTGGTTTGGAAGAAGGAAGGAAGACTTTGGCTCAAAGGCGCAATTCTCCATAGAAAGAGTTGTCACCCTACGATCTCTCTTCCATAAGAGTATGTTGAAGAACCTCCACTCTCTCCGGATTGACTTGGAGAAGGACATTACCTCTCTCCAGACTCTTGAATGCTCTGATGATGGACTCACTCCTGCCCAAGAAGGGGAGCTTGCTCCAAGGTTATTGAGCTTAACTCTACATTGGCCAGGCTCAGTACTTGGTGGAGACAAAGGGCTAAAGCCAGATGGCTCAAGGATGGAGATGGGAACACTCATTTTTTCCACGGTGGCCTCGCGACCAGGACCAACGGATTCATGCTTGCAATGGGAGGAGGTATGATTGAGAACCCTTCGATATTTCGATATTTTCACTTCCTTCTTTAGGCAAAATGGGTTGAGAGGATGTCTCCCTCGATGGTGGCCTATTGCCTATTGAGAGGCGGTTCCTTCATCGCCAAATCCTCCTTGAAGCCCGGTGACGATCAAGACATTTGGGAGGCAATACATTCCATGGGGAGTAACCGCTCACGGACTTGATGGGATCGCCTCTTTTACAAGCATTTACGGCCTTGTGTGAAGAAGGATGTGTCTTTGCCATTCAGAGTTCTTTGAACTTGATCATATGGAGGACTCATGGAAGGAGACACTTATTGTTCTTATCCCCAAAGTTGTTGGGGCTAGCACTCCTTCCAAATTCGGCCCATTAGCACGTGCGGGCGATCTATAAGGTGGTGGCCAAGATCACGGTCAACAGTTGAAGCATTTACTACCTCTTCTTGTTTCTGACGAACAAGGTGCTTTTGTCCCTGAGAGGAACATCTCCCATCATGCTCTCCTTGCCCAAGAGATCATCAACAAATTCCAGCATTCTTCCTCCCAGGTTGGTTTCATGGCGATTAAAGTTGATATGGAGCAAGCTTATGATAAGATGAGCTGGCTTACTTTGAGCAAGATGCTCACCTTGATGGGGTTCCCTGATAGATTCAAGTGGATTCTGCAGTGTGTCACTCACCTAGATTCTCCATCTTGCGAATGGCGAAGTCTCCCGGATCGATGCAGTGTGGATTGAGGCATCCCTCTCACCTTACCTATTTATTCTATGCTCTGAGCTACTTTCTTTAGCCTTTAAGCAGAGGGGGCCACACATGGGTGTGACTTTGAAAACGGGAGGTACCTCTATCTCTAATCTCCTATATGCGATGATATTCGATTACCTCTCGTGATTCTCCATGCCAAGCAAATTAAAGCCATACTTGATGATTATTGTATTTGACGGATCAGTGCTAAGTCCGCCATTCTCTTTAGCAAAGCCAAGAGATGGAGGACTAATCATTGCCGAGCTTATTGGGTTCAACAAGGTCCAAGAGATGGAGTATCTTGGCCATTAAGTTGGCTATGAGGAAGCTCTACAAGCATGATTTGGTTCACGATCCGGGGTCAAAGGGAAGATTATGGCGGGAACTCGACACCTCTCTTATGCGGGGCTACCCTTATTTCCTCGCTCTTATACTTTGGTTTATCAACTAACACATACAACTATTCCCTTGAATGTGCAGGGATCGGCTATGTAGATCCTTCTTGTGGGACAAGAGTCCAACTCAGGAGGGGCATACACTATGTCAACGGGAGTATTTGCTTTATTAAGCATGGGGACTTGGTTTCACTCCACCCCAACCTGGGCTGGCCCTCTCAGGGCTAGGTTGGCTTGGGATTTTTTGCCCACTTCCTTACTTCACCGCTGCATTCGGGAGCGCTATGGGAAGATATTTGGAGTGGGAGCTTGAAGAGGGGGGACTCCAAAACTTGGGCTGTCATTCTCAGTGGGGCTCAAAGTCTTGAACCCCTCATTCATTTGGAAGATTCGATGGCAGAAAGTTCATTTTGGACAACATATGGTTAGCGATTGTTCCTTGCAAGACCGACTTTCTTAGATGCGGAGCCTTGAGGATCGACAGTGCAAGCCTCATCCATAGGGACAGACATGGGATATTACACAACAGCAGCGGTTTGGCAAGGATCTTGTGGAGCACATTACCAAGGTGGAGCTTCATTGGACTTAGATGAAGGCAGAGCTTATCCACCTCCCTCGCGGAAATCTCCGGCCTTTGATGCCCTCTTCCCCGCCCCCCCACTCAGCTCTGAGGTTCATTTGCAGAGAAGTTCTTTTGGTGGCGCATCTTGAAGAATGCCTTACCAACCTACCACTGGCTCCACTCTCGAGGTCTTGTTGAGGAGACTCATTGCCCTTGGGGCTGCATGGAGACTGAAGACCTGGATCATATCCTCACCACCTGCTCTCTTACTTCTTCCATCATACAGGTCTTGTCCTCTTGGGGAGTTAACCTCCCCTTATTTTCTAATGCTCATGATCTATTTCAGGCCTTTGAGCGGACCACCAAGTCAGACATGGCTTGGGGAAGAGTTTATTGCAGCATGATATATCAAGTTTGGAGGACACGGAACGCAAAGACACATGGGCGCCAACATGGGACACCAAAGGTCATTCTTCTAGTATTTTGAGGCTTTCACTAATGCATCTACCTTTCTTTTGGGGCAATGGGAACTCCACCACGCAGGCTCACTCCCCTTTCCGGACTCCCTCCGGATGGCTAAAGGTGAATGTAGATGGTACTCTCCTCTCCTCCGGATTGGGCATTGGAGTTGTTTTCAGGGATGGTGCTGGTGACTTCATCAAGGCTGCTGGTATCCAATCTCTCCACTGGGACAGTGCTTTCATAGAGATGCAGGCCATGCTTGCCATTAGCATGCTTATAGACCCTTGGATGTATGAGTACAAGGGCATCATATTGGAGGGGGACAACATTAGTGTTGTCAATTTCTTAGAAAGACCATGCGTGAGACTTTCGGTCTTCTCTTCCTCCAGCTCCAGGACTTGGGTTTTCTCCTAGCCTTCCACCAAGTCCTGTTCTCACACATTTCACGGGACTTCAACCGGGTGGCGGACTACTGTGCTCGCTTGGCCACAGAAGCAGACTTTACTTGGCTTTCTTTAGATGTTACCACTTTACCTTCTGTTTTTGTTTCATTATTTGAGGATGATAAGAAGCATGTTGCTTCTATCTAGCTCTTTGTTTTAGACTCCCTAGCCTTTGCTAGTTTTTGTACTATTTTTTATTATTAAATGCAATATGCAATTATCAAAAAAAAAAAAAATACTTGTATTTATTTTGTATTGTTTATAAAAATTAAATGATTCATTAATAACAGTTTATGGTTAGATTAAGAGAGTAAATAATCATAGTAGAGAACCTAGTGTTTGCTTTTAGTTGACATAATGATATTGTGAATATTTCTAAGTATTTTTGGTGGTACATCATAGAGCTTGTACTCATCACATTGCTATGAGCATCAAATCTAATTCAAAACTAATCAGAAGTGAATGAATTATCATTTGATGTTCATAGCTTAATTGAATTTTAACAAAATAAGAATGAAGAACCCAACCATCATTGATAATAAGATAATAAAGTTTGTTTACAATGGTGGAATCATGCTTTTACTAGGACTAATACAATTTAATAAAAATTTCTATTTTAGCAAGGTTTAATACCATTATTGTTAAAGTTCTTGATAAATATAGCTTAAAAATATTTCTTTGAGAGACACATCATCACATTGAATGTGAAATCTATTTTATTAAAGAAGATTAAGGAAGTGTTGTGCAAGTGCTTGATTAAGACTCAAAATGTTAGTGGTTTATCCCATTATCTAATTTGAATAAATTATCCTTGATAGTAATTTCTTTGGTGAGGTTAATGTACATAAAAAGTACATGAATTAGTAGAAAGAATAAGGTTATGGGTATTTTGTGTAAATATACATTAACTACAACACTGTTGGCCTCTATGCTTGATACATCAGTTGAGTCGAGCTCAAAATTCAAATTTGACGGATTTTTGATATAACAGCTCGCAAATTGAAGCTGAGATACACTAAATATCGTCGAAATCAGTCGAAACGATCTCCAATCGATAAACGAACTTTGTCATTGCGTTTAGAACATCGAAATTGCTCAGAATATAAATATTGTATAATCTAACGATCAACCGAGCGAAATATATCTTGCTTGTCGTATAGTAGGAAGCCATGACGATGCCCAAATGACCTCCTTTCATGAAATTGATCACGTTGTTAGTGTCAAAATGATGAAATCTATCAAATGAAATTGTTTGCACTCAATTCGGACAATTCAAAATATCGGCGGCGGCGATAGGGCAAGTTTGGTAGTGATTCGACAGACTTAAATGGCCTCCGATGGCAAAACGGACTGCATCGTTGCATCTGGAATATCAATTGGCTCACGATTAATAGTTAATTAGGTTTAAGGGATTTAATTAATTACTTTTATAATTTTCTTACACATATAAGTTATCCATAATTTCATTAGATTCCTTTAGACTATTAAACATCTAAAGGGCTACCCAAGATTGATTAAAGGTGATTAGATGTGAATTGAATTTTAGATTGAGTTAATTAAGCTCATTAATCCATTTAGTTAAACTTTAAGCATCTTCAATTAATGAAATTAACTCAAGGAAAGAGATCAAGAAAGAGACCTTAATCTCAATACCTAAGTCCTACATTTGGTCAGCTCTAATTTTATCTTGATGATTAATTAATTAATTACTTCATTAATCAATAATTAATTTGATTCCAAAAGTAAAATGAATTAGGAAAATATCTCAATCACATTCCTCAAGCTTCTTGTTCAACAAAAGTAACTTAAATAATTAATTAAGTCACTGTTCATTCACTAAATATCACTAATTAAATTAAGAAAGTGATTAAGGCTTAATCAATTAAATTTTTTTAATTAAGCAACCAATAAAATCCCAGCAAAATAGGAGAGACAGAGGTCATCCTCCTAAACATCCACAAGAAATTTGAGATTAATTGGGTGATTAATGAAAAAGTAATTAAGGTACTTAAATTTTTAATTAAATCTTAATTAAGCTAAAATCACTATTCAAAATCAATTAATAATAATTTTTCTAGATTCTACTTTGAAATATCTTCAAAATGAGCCATAGTTTATATTTTTTGGATTTTTCTAGGATTAATTATGATTTTTAGAAGTTTCAACCTTAAAAATAGATTATTTAAGCTTAATTAAAGCCTTAATCTCATCAGGCCACATTACGGCTGATGTGGCGTGCTTTCCACAAGGCATGACAGGATTGGCTATTTAAGTTATCACATCATGCTAACTTCGGTGTGGGCCTTAACTCCATGGGCCGTCCGTCCCAGATCGGGCGACCACTGATCCGTGGTTTAGGAAAGGAGGGATCTAACGTGGGATTAGATCATGATCATCCATTCTGATCATGTGGAATAGACGGTTTGTGATCCGTCCTATTCACGAGCAACAAAAGACGGATGCCATCCGTCTTTCCCTGTTCTATCCGAGCTCACTCGAGCTCAACCAAGCTCGGATTGCCTCCAAATTGATCCCACACCTTCAAGGTGGGGAGGCCCACACATCCAACAACTAAAAAGACATGACATTCGAATTTGCTTCACAAAAGACCAAACAAATTTTCATACAAGGCTCGGTTTTGCAAAATTACCTCACTGGAGTTAATGTCCGGCGGTGTAATTGATGGAGATAGCTTCGCCTAGTTGAGACGAGACCCTATTGAAAAGCTTGGGGTTTTATTTGGTGTAGAGCTCTCGATCGATCAAGCCACACATGTAAGAGCCTCGGCTTTGATTAAACTCTGGTCTCTGATGGTTGGGTAGGCTTTGAGATGATTCGGTTGGCCTCAACGAAGTAAGAGGATGGTGTGGGTGCAACGAATTTGTATTTGATCAAGCAGAGGAGGAGTATTGCTCGGAAGGAGGTTGTCCTATTTCGGATTTACACATAGAGAGTAATGGCCAATCGAGGGAGGCTTGGGATGCTCTAGGAAGCTCTGAGGGATTTTGAAATCAGTTAGGAAACTCAGAGAGTGCGAATGGTAAAAAAACCCCGCTCGAATTGAGGGGGTATACTCATGTTGATGGGGAACGATTCATCCCATCCATTGAGTCACCATTCGTCATCGAGAGGGGTTGTCACTCCATTGGCATGCTAAGAGTGGAGGAAGTGGTGGAGAGTCTCAAGGGTATAGAGAAAAGGTGTGATTTTCCTTCCTTGCATCCATTAGGTTACTATGAAAGGGAGTTTACTTCCTCATTTGGCAAGTGGAAATTTATCATGGGAGAGCAAAGTGGACTTTGCTTCTTATGGAAAGAATCTTATGTAAATGAGCTTGTCCAATGATCAATTCCTTTGGGTTGGGTCCCACATGGACTTGGACTTGTTTGGAGCTGACCTCCATTTAGGTGGTAGAGCTAGCCACCAAGTTCCATAATGTGGTTTTGGGTGATTTGGCTTCATATGGCCAAAATGAGTTTATTTGGGTTACTTGGTCAATTGATTGGATCAAGAAACCAAGATTTGGGTTAGGTTCATATGATGATTTGGGATATTTTGGTTCAATTGGTTTTGATTAATTTGGCTTAAGTTTGATTTGGGCTCATTTAGATTTAACTAGGTCAAATGGGCTAAGTTGACCAATTTGACTAATTTGACCAAATTGGGTTGGGTTAAGTATTAGTTCATGTTCAATTGGTTAATTCAAAAATGATTGTAGGCTTTGGTTTGGTTCAATTTGGATTTAATTTGGATTTTGGCCAATTTGACCCTTTAGGTCAATTTGGGCTAGGTTGGGTCAAGTTGACCAATTGGTCAAATTGGGCTCAGTCATAGCTTTAGTCAAGTTCAATAAGTGATTTGAAATGAACTTGAGCTATTGGTTGCAATCAATTTAGATCAAATCATGATTTGACTCATTTTGACTTTTCAGGCCAATTTTGGTCAACTTAGGTCAAATGACTAATTGGACTTGGTTTGGCTCAATTAAGAGTTTGGTCATGTTTAATCATTGATTATTAGTATGTTTGAGTCAATGACCTCAATCAATTTGGTATATTGTGGGTTTTGGCTAGTTTGGATTTCATTTGGGCTAAAGGTTGACTTGGTCAATGAGCTAGGTTGACTTAGTTTGACCAAATTGAAGATAATTGATTAACCTAGGATGATTGTTGATCATGATATGGGATTTGGATGGGCTTAGTTCAATCCAATTTGGATTGAATTAGAACTTGGCTCAAAAATATCTTTTTGGTCACTTTGGGTCAAGTGGGCCTAAGTGGTTCAATTGGCTTGATCATAGCTTGATTCAAGTTTAATTGAACTCACATATGGACTTAGGATGGAAATATAAATCCAGTTGTAAGTAGTTTGAAGTTAAATGGATTTTGGTTCATATGACAATTTCAAGTCAAAAGAGCCAACATAGGCTTGAGTTGGGTTGACTTGGATTTGGATTGATAATTATAGTTTGTGTTTATATTTGGAACAGTGATTGAAGGAGTGATTGAATCATGAAAAAATCCATGGGTTTTGAGTTGATTTGGATATCATTTAGCCAAGTTCAAAAAATTGGCTAAAAGGGCCAAAATTGAGAATTTGATTTGATTTGGGTTTGGGTTTGGCCATTTGGATTTATATTTCATTTATATTTGTAAATATAAATGAAGATATAAATGATTCATGAGAAAATCACTTGAGTTTGGAGTGACTTGGAAGCAAATTTGACCATATTAAGGGATGTATGTCAAAAGGGCTTAAGTAGGGAATTGATTTGATTTCAATGGTTTGAATTTAGATTTCACAAATATAAATGAAGGAATGATTGATTTATAAAGAAATCAATTGAGTTTGATTTGGTTTGAATGAGGTTTTAGCTAAGCATATGAAGATGGTTCATATGGCTAAGAAAGGTTTTGGTTTGGTTTGATTTAGTTTGATTTGATTTGAATGGTTTGAATTTAGATTTCATTTATATTTGTGAATATAAATGAAGAGGTGATTGATTTAAAAAAAATAAACCAAATTTGATTTGGTTTGAAGGAGGTTTTGCCTAAGCATATGAAGATGGTTCATATAAGCAGCGGTTTTAGACTTTGAATTCAATCATGGGTTTCAATCATTTGGAGTTGGATTTGATTTATGATTTGGGTTGGGATTTGATTTGAGATTGGATTTATGATCTTGAGAAAATCAATTGAATTGGGGTTAATTTGAATTTGGTTAAGGCTAAGTCCATAAGATAGAATCAAAGGGCTTAGGAAAGGAAATGGAATTTGAATTTAATCATGGGTTTCAATCATTTGATTTGGGATTGGATTTATGATCTTGGATTTGAATTTGAGATTTTGTTTGGGAGAAAGAAGCAAGGATTGGGTTTAAGGCTATAGGGTAGGCAAGTCTTCCTAAATCCTTAAAGCATAACCCATTCCTCTGGCTAACTCTTTTAAGTATCTAGGCTTAGGTTAAGTGTTCACCTAATCACTAGAAGTGTCTTAAGACTAAGGAACTCTTAGTGTCTACAAGAGTCCTAGATATATGATGAGGAAGTTGAGAACTCACTCCCAAAGTGAGGTCAACAATGGTGTGATAATATAATATTTATAAGGGGTTTTAATCTTTTATTATCTTAGTTAAGAACCTAGGCTTTAAACTGAGATTATGAGTTGTATTAGAATTTAGTTATGAGTTATTTAATGAGGATAAAAAATTTAATTTTTATCCTAAAGAGCTTACTACATCCAGGCCACACATAAAATCATCACACTTTAAGAAACCTATGAAAAGCATAATGTTTCTATTACACAAACTAAATGCAACAATTTTGTAAGAGAATAAAAGGCTGATGCGGTGAAGTACCTGTACACCCCATAAGAAAAGAAATTGGGTAGCTGAGTTTTACCCTTATATAACCCGGATTATAATTAAATCATTAATTAAAATAAATGTTATAGGGCTTTTCAATCATTTGTCCTTCATTCCTTCGTTTGGATTAATTTGTTCAGGCTTCACAGGGCCTCCCAAGTCTTTTCCTTCTAGTCACTGCCCATTGTAAACCTCGTAGCACTAATCTTAATCCTTATTACAAAAAAATACATATTTATAAAAAATAAAGTCTAACTACACCTGCAAAATAGATGTTAGCTAAACAAACATACAAGCCAAGTAATTATATTTCACATATTTGGACTTAACACCCTGCACTTGGGTAAACAAGCCACATGTCCTAATTAGATTATGCTTAGGGGCATAAGCGCACAATGTGAACATTTGGGATTTATTTATTAATAGCGGCTCCTTTAGCAATCCCACATAAGACATCATTAGACTACTAACGTCTAACTTTCGCCTATGCACAAATAATCCTAACATCCAATAAAATATTATATTATAAAATAAAACACATTATCATTATACCACCCTTAACATAAAGAATTGGTGACTTAGCATTCAATATGTGTCTTAGTGTGTGTGTAACTTAGACTTTAGAAATATGATTGTCTAATATTTTAGGATTGTTTAAAATAACCATTATGAATGGTTTCACTTCAAATCTTTTAATGGATTGATTAATTTTAATGTACACCTTCTTGTTTCATTCAATGTTTACTTAACATCTAATTATTATAAAGTGAAGAAAGAGGTTTGACCCCTTCATCCCTACCCTAAGTTATTTTTTAAAGGATATAATACTATGACTTTGGTTTCTTTAGTGAACCATTTATAAACATTATTAACTAGTTAGATTAATTTTAAGGAATCTTATTCAACAGTGGAGACTTTGTCAATCACTTGCCTTCATAAAGTCTTTTTAGTGAGTACTTTGTCCAGTACCAGCTTCCCATAAAGGCTTCCTCATAGGTATTCCTTTTAAGAGGTAGAATCCATATTCAATTTTTGACATATCCGAGGTTATTTGTTAGAGTGTTACTAGGTGACGTTTAACCTGTGTTGAAGATGTCAAAAATCTTAATTCTCATCCGAAGTTATTTTGTCAAAGTTTTACTCGATGACGTTAATCTGTGTGCAAGAGGTTAAACATTTTGATTATTCTGAGGTTGTTTATCATTGTATTATTTGATGACGTTAACTTGTAGAGATAAGGTCAAATCAAGGCCACCATTTGAGATTGTATCTCTTTAATCTTTGTCTTATAATATAAAGATAATAATTTTTCAAGCCATCTTCTTCTCAATGTTGAATTATCCTTTAACTTTGACTTATTTCTTGGGCTGGTAATCAATTAGATGCTCAGAATATTAACAGGGGTGATCTTTACAAATTAAGACCTCCATGTGTGCTTCTAAACATGAAGTCAAAGATATAAAGTGAATGTTTCTCACATGAGTCAAATTATGCGAAAACTTGTATAGAATAAAACTTCATACTTTAGCTTGTATGGATATATAGTACACACACAGATAGTTGAAAAAAAAAATAAAAAACCCTAAAAATTTTATGTGGAAAAACCCCAGAAAGAGGGGAAAGAATCACGGGACATAGCCGAGTTAAAATGCTCTACTATATGTCTGCTTTGGAATACAAAGTTTAAGTTTTCCCAATAATAGAATTACAAGATTGTATCTGGCAATGGGAATTCCAAAATCGATAAGCTTATGCGTAAGTTGGATTGTAACATTTATCGCTCATATAATGGTGGCCAAGATAACTGGTAATGACGAACTTCAAACTTCTAGTTCTCTCATAGCTTTTCCTGAAGTTTGCTTTTAGCTCCCTCCTCTCCCCATGATAAGAATGGGGTCCTATTTATAGTATTCTAAGAGGGGCATTTTGGTCATTGTAGCCAAAATCCCAAAACACTCTATCGAACGGTTTATATTGATTCATTTGATCATAGATAGTTTTTTGGTGATTTGATCACTCAAACGACTTTCGATTTGAGTGATCTTAGGCTTGTTGGATTCGTTTTATCGAGCCGCTCAATTCGACTATAAGCACATCAAATTTGGAAGCATTTGATCATCCCGTCAATATTTCGAAATTTTCATATATAGCTTTTCGGCTTGATTTGAGCTCTTTTGGGCTCGATTCTAGCGTTATTGGACTCATCTCACTCAGCCGCTTAATTTAATTGTATATATGCTTTAACTTGATATTGGTGATTGATTTATAAATTTTAAAATGATATATCAATTTTAATTTATTTAACTAAAAATTCTTAATTTAATTGATTTTATAGTTTACTAAATAATGATTGAAAGGTTATTATTAAATTGAAATTAGTTTTAATTTAATTTAATTTTTGCTAATTTAATTGGTTACTAATTAATGATTAATTAATATATTATCACAAGTTAATTATAATTTAATAAATATAATTATTATTGTTGTAAGTTTGATAGTTAATTAATTCATGATAAATCAACTAAAATTAAATAAATAATTATAGTTTAATTTATTTGATCTCATTATTTTTATTTGTTTGTATTCTAGTACTTTATGATTAAGTAGTATATATTTAATTTCATGTAATATTGAGAAAAAAATATATATGATAAATGATAGTGATATCGATTCTTATATTATTTGTGCCCCCAATGAAAAATGAGTTTGCCTCCACCTCTGCTTATATGAAACTGATAGCAGGAATTCCCGTTTATTTTTTCTTTTTTTATTTTGTGGATTTATATACATACCCCTCAAAATTTTCAGTATTACATTTTTACATATAAATTATAAATATTAGACTCATTCCACACAAAACTAGGACCACAAATAAACCGAGCATTCCACAAGCTACTCGTGGCTTGGCTTGATTAGAGCTCGTTTATATTCATTTGATTAACTAATCAAATAAATCAACACTTTTGAAATACTGATTTAAACAACAAAGCAAGTTGGTTGCTCGGTTCATATATGTCAAATATTATCATTTAAATTCAAACTTCGCTCGAGCTGACATTATGGTCATTACTGATTAAGGCTTGTTTGTGAACAATATTATTCAAATTATTATTATTTTTAGGCTTAATAAGCTTTAATAGATGCAGCTCATATATATTTCTCAACAAGCTGTTCGTGAACAAGCTCGATTAAGAACTAATTAAAACTCATTTATTTTATTAATCAAGTTGGTCGTTAACAAGCTCGATAATCCAATTTGAACCGAGCTAGTGAACAAACTCGATTCTAGCTCGAGCTCAATAATGATAAATAAGCTCATGCTTGAACACTATTCTTAAAAGCTCGAATCGAGCTCGAACTCGATAATATTAAATAAGCTCAAATTTGAATATATGCATACTTGACTCGGCTCAATTAGTTTGCAGCCCTACACAACACATTCATATAAAATAAAAAAAACACAATCTCCGCTGTTAAATCTCTAACCCCGTCACTCTTAACCGAGGTAGCTCGTAGGACCCCTGAAATGGCAATACTGAGCTTTCCGCTCACATTTCTAATCTAAGTTTATTTATTATTACAGCGACTCCTTTAGCTCAATCTCCTGCATAAGACATCATTAGATTACTAACGTCCTAATTTCTAGTCTATGCATAAATAATTCTAACATCCAGTCTCAAAATATTATATTATAAAATAAAGAGATTATTTTTAAAATAGGCTTAGTGTTAATCAGAATTAAGTATTTTACGAAAATTTTTTTTTAGTAGTCGTCCTTATAACTATGACGACGCAGACGCTGACAGCCACATCTACAGGAGGATTTTTTTTTTCTTTCGGTAGGAGAGAGAGAGAGAGAGAGAGGGTTTTTTTTTTTTTGCTTTCGGTAGGAGAGAGAGAGAGGATTTTATTAATTTTTTAATTAATATAATTATTTAAAATATTTAAAATATATAATTTAAAAATATTTTTTATAAAATATTTATATATTTAGTTATTAATTAATTTATTTATATATATATATAATTAAATATATAATTTAAAAATATTTTTAATTATATATATAAATTTAGAAATTTATTTAATAATTTTTTGTTAATATATAATATATTTAAAATATATAAATAAATAATTTTAATAAATAAATAAATAAAAAAATAAATTATATAAATATTTTATAAATTATATAAATAAAGTAATTATATATAAAATATTTAGTTATTTATATATTGACCTACCATACGACAGCAATTTAAAGTTAAGTCTAAAAATCTATAATAATAGGTTACACTTATAATTATATAATTAAATTAGTTAATTATATCTTGATCATAATTTTTGATAATTAATGATATTAGAAATAAGAGTTATTTTGAAAAATATTTGTTAATTGAGAAAGTCTCGATTCAATTAACAAATTTGGCGACATACTATTTGTGATAATTGGATAATCATTAGCAAAAATAGACATATTTTATATATTTTTTATGTATAATTTTTTTCTTAAAATGGATTGATCTTTCATGCATATCACTAAATAATGTTTTATTATTCATTTCAGCAATATATCTAATCCCATCACGCGTGGAATCCCTTCAATTTATTGAATATATATATATATATATATATATATATATATATATATATATATATATATATATATATATATGCAAATTTTAGCGAAGTAAGAAAGAATAGTCAAAAAAGAAAAAGAGATTTTAGCAAATAAAATTTTCAAATTTTCACTATATTGTTCATAATACACGAAGCCTCATAGCTATGATGAATTAGGGAGATACACTAAAAGAAATTTGTAAAATCTAACAATGAATTATGAGTATTTTTTATTATTGATATTACCAACAAATTATTAAGAGGCATTTACATACATAGCACACAATTCTTATATATTTACATATCTAACATTCAAATATAAATATTTATATATATAGCACATAAATCTTTATTATTATAACAAAAATAACACTTTTCTTAATTTTTTTGAAGTAAAATTCACCTTTTTGAAGCATAGAAAAGATGCTATATTTATAAATATCAAATTTTAGGTGTTAGATATGTAAATGCATAAGAATTATGTATGTAAAATTTCCTAATTATTATTTGATAATTCATTGATAATATATTAGATTAAAATTGATTAAATTTTTAAAATTGACATATTTAAGATCAAAATTAACATAATAGCATTGTTTAATAAAAATTAAGAATCAACATTGCTGATTGGTCAATCATTGATAATACTTATTTATTTATTTTTTTAACTGATGTAACATTTGGTAGGTGAATTTAAGCTTTAGGTGTTAGATATATAGATGCTTAAGATTATATGCTATGAATGCACTTTTTTCTTAATTTTTATTATTATAAAATTTTATGATATTCTCATTAAAATTTAGCTTTGGTGGATCTCAATAATTATTATAGGGTTTAGGAGTCAAAATTTATGTTTTAGAAAATTTTAACTAATTCCATAAATCAAAAGAAATTCAATAATTTTAAAATAAAGCTACCGAGGCCCACTGTGTGCACAATCTTACCGATTTTTTTCCAATTTGGCTTACCATCATGGTGGCTGGCGACGGGGTGTGAGGGCGGTTGAAGGTTGCCCAATTCGAGGCTGGAGGAGTTCAAGGCGGAGAGGATGGAGTGATCAGTTTGTGTGGGTGAGATGAGATCGCCGTGTGAGAAAGGAGGAGTAGTGGCGGCAGTGGTCTCCGCTAGTATTGGTAATCGGTTGAAGCTGATGACCTGGAGGCTAGAAATGAAGGGAATGAAGATGGTGCGTAGCCTAGACATCACTGAGAGACTACTTCTAGCTAGTAAGGCCTGGTATTATTTTTGAAGGGGTTGAAAGAGATGATGGGGATCAGAGATGGCGCGAGGAGATAGAAGTTTAATGGTGTGTATTTATAAGAGAAATATATTAGAGATTATTTTTAAAATAGGCTTAGTGTTAATTTTAATTAGGCGTTTAGGCATGAAAATTTTTTTTTAATAAAAATAAAATAATCATCAAATGGAAGACCGCCACGTGGTCAAACCTACGACCGACTTTTTTTTTTTTGCGGTTTTACAAACCAAGGAGAGGGAGGTTTTATTTTTATTAATTATTTTAATTAATATAATTATTTAAAATATATAATTTAAAAATATTTTTTATAAAATATTTAATAACTAAATATTTATATATTTAGTTATTAATTTATTTATTTATATATATATATTTTTAAATATATATTTAATTTATATATAAATAAATAAATTAATAATATAAATATTTAGTTATTAAATATTTTATAAAAATATTTTAAATTATATATTTTAAATAATTATATTAATTAAAATAATAAAATAAAACCTCTCTCTCCCTCCCCTTGGTTTGTAAAACCGGAAAAAAAAAAAAAAAAAAAAAGAGGGTCGCTTCGTCAAATGAATGGACGATTGACGCCGACGTGGCACTACGTTTGGCGCCAATCTTTCGTCAGTTTGACGATTATGTCTATTTTTATAAAAAAAAAAATTTTATGTTTAAATATTTAATTAAAGTTAATACTAAGCCTATTTTAAAAATAATTTCTATACAACCGCGTTTGACACATAGAACGACCCTAAACAGCAAAAAGAGATTTCCTTAGTGCCAATTTTTCCAAGCCCGGACGTTTCTTTTTTATGAAATGTCCTATTACTGAATTGTACACGTCACAAATGCATAAATAAAAATTTTAAGTAGTAAAAATAATTTATTAGAATTTAAAAATAAATAGTTTTTATTAATTTTTAAAATATTTAAATATTTTATTCTTTAATATTAAGAGACTGTTTAGTTGGTTAAAAAAAGAATGCAGTATAAAAAAATTAATATAAAAAATATAATATATTTAAAATGCTTTATATTTGAGGGGTATGTATATAAATCCACAAAATAAAAAAAGAAAAATAAACGGAATTCCTGCCCTCGGTAAGCAGAGGTGGAGGCAAACTCATTTTTCATTGGGAGCACAAATAATATAAGAATCGATATCACTATCATTTTTAATATTTTTTTTCTTTATATTACATGAAATTAAATATATACTATAAAAAATTTTCTTAATCATAAAATGCTAGCATACAAACAATTAAAAATAATGAGATCAAATAAATTAAACTATAATTATTTATTTAATTTTAGTTGATTTATCATGAATTAATTAACTGTCAAACTTACAATAATAATAATTATATTTATTAAATTATAATTAACTTGTGATAATATATTAATTAATCATTAATTAGTAACCAATTAAATTAACAAAAATTAAATTAAATTTAAACTAATTTCAATTTAATAATAACCTTTCAATCATTATTTACTAAACTATAAAATCAATTAAAATTAAGAATTTTTAGTTAAATAAATTAAAATTGATATATCATTTTAAAATTTATAAATCAATCATGAATATCAAGTTAAAGCATGTATACAATTAAATTAAGCGGTGAGTAAGATCGAATCCAATAGCATTTAGAATCGAGCGAAAGAGCTCAAATCAAGCTACGTATGAAAACTTGAAATCTTGTGGGATGATGAAATTGCTTGCTTTATAATCGAAGTTCGATAAAACGAATCGAACAAGCCTAAGATCACTCAAATCGAAGGTCGTTTGAATGGTCAAATCACCAAAAAAAAAAAACTATCTATGATCAAATGAATCAATATAAACTGTTCGATAGAGTGTTTTGGGATTTTGACTACAATGACTAAAATGCCCCTCTTAGAATCTTATAATAGGACCCCATTCTTATCATGGGAGAGGAGAGCTAAAAGCAAACTTCGTGGAAGAGAACTGAATCAGCTCGTTACCAGTATCTTCATCATAATTGTGTAAGCCACCAATAATCATACAATACCAGAATAACTGTGCTACTTGATTTTGGAATTCCCATTATTGATACAATCTTGTAATTCTATTATTAAAACTTAAACTTTGTATTCCAAAGTAGATATATAAAGATTTTAACTAAACTAAGTCCCGTGATTCTTTCCCCTTTTCTGGGGATTTTTCACGTAAAATTCTTAGAGTTTATTATTCTTTTTTCAACTATCTGTGTGTGTGCTATATTTTCATATAAGCTAAAGTATGAAGTTTTATTCTGCCGCTATAAGTTTTCTGACACGCAATAATTTGATGTCGTCTATGAGAAACATTCACTTTATATCTTTACAATGATTGACAATTTGACTTCATGTTCAGAGCAGCACTATCTAAATGGTGGAAAAAAATCTTATTTTGGAGGAACACATAAGAAGAATGAAGATTTATCAAACTCGATCCTTGCCTTTATCTAAACTTCTCTAATTTCAAAGATATGTTAATATTCGCATCTAATTGACCCAAAGAAATAACAAAGTTAGAGGATAATTCAACATTGAGAAGAAGATAGCTTGAAAAATTATTATCTTTATATTATAAGAAAAAGATTAAAGAGATACAATCTCAAATGGTTGCCTTGATTTGACCTTATCTCTACAGGTTAACTTCATCAAGTAATACACTGATAAATAACCTCAAAATAATCAAAATGTTTAACCTCTTCCACATAGGTTAACGTTATCGAGTAAAACTCTGACAAAATAATCTCGGATGAGAGTTAAGATTTACATCTTCAACAGTTAAACGTAGGTAACACTCTAACAAACAATCTCTTAGATCAAAATTGAACATTGATTACACCGGAATACCTATGAGGAAGCCTTTTATTCTCTTACAAAATTCCAATGTTTGATTGTTGTGTTTAGTTTATGTAATAGAAATATTATGATTTTCATAAGTTTCTTAAAGTGTGATGATTTTATGTGTGGCCTGGATGCAGTAAGATCTTTAGGATAAAAATTAAATTTTTAATCCTCATTAAATAACTCATAACTAAATTTTAATATAACTCATAATCTCGTTTTAAAGCCTAGGTTCTTAACTAAGATAATAAAAGATTTAGAAACCCCTTAGCGAAATATTGTATATTATCACACCATTGTTGACCTTACTTTTGGGAGTGAGCTCTCAACTTCCTCATCATAGATCTAAAACTCTTGTAGACACTAAGAGTTTCTTAGTCTTAAGACACTTCTAGTGATTAGGTGAACACTTAACCTAAGCCTAGAGACTTAAAAGAGTTAGCTAGAGGAATAGGTTATGCCTTAGGGATTTAGGAAGACTTGCCTACCCTATAGCCTTAAACCCAATCCTTGCTTCCTTCTCCCAAACAAAATCTCAAATTCAAATCCAAGATCATAAATCCAATCCCAAATCAAATGATTGAAACCCATGATTAAATTCAAACTCCAAATCGTTTCCTAAGCCCTTTGATTCTATCTTATGGACTTAGCCTTAACCAAATTCAAATCAACCCCAATTCAATTGATTTTCCCAAGATGATAAATTCAATCTCAAATCAAATCCTAACCCAAATCATAAATCAAATCCAACTCAAAATAATTGAAATTCATGATTGAATTCAAAGTCCAAAACCTCTTTCTAAGCCATATGAACCATCTTCATATGCTTAGGAAAAACCTCCTTCAAACCAAATCAAATTTGGTTTATTTCTTCATAAATCAATCATCTCTTCATTTATATTCACAAATATAAATGAAATCTAAATTCAAATCATTCAAATCAAATCAAACAAAATCAAATCAAACCAAGGCCTTTCTTAAGCCATATGAACCATCTTCATATGCTTAGCCAAAACCACCTTCAAACCAAATCAAACTCAATTAATTTCTTTATAAATCAATCATTCCTTCATTTATATTCACAAATATAAATGAAATCTAAATTCAAACCATTCAAATCAAATCAATTCCCTACTTAAGCCCTTTTGACCTACATCCCTTAATATGGTCAAATTTGCTTCCAAGTCACTTCAAACTCAAGTGATTTTCTCTTGAATCATTTATATCTTCATTTATACCACAAATATAAATGAAATATAAATCCAAATGGCAAAAACCAAACCCAAATCAAATCAAATTCCTAATTTTAGCCCTTTTAGCCAATTTTTTGAACTTGGCTAAATGATATCCAAATCAACTCAAAACCCATGAATTTCTTCATGATTCAATCACTCCTTCAATCATTGTTCCAAATATAAACACTAACTATAATTATCAATCCAAATCCAAGTCAACCCAAGTCAAATTTATGTTGATCTTTTGACTTGAAATTGTCATATGAACCAAAATCCATTTAACTTCAAACTACTTACAACTAGATTTAAATTTTTATCCTAAGTCCATATGTGAGTTCAATTAAACTTGAATCAAGCCATGATCAAGCCAATTGACCCACTTAGGTCTACTTGACCTAAAGTAACCTGAAAGACCTTTTTGAGCAAAGTTCTAATTCAATCCAAATTGGAATGAACTAAGCCCATCCAAACCCCATATCATGATCAACAATCATCCTAGGTTAATCAATTATCTTGAATTTGGTCAAACCAAGTCAACCTTGCCCATTGACTAAGTCAACCTTTAGCCCAAATGGAATCCAAACTAGCCAAAACCCACCATATACCAAATTGATTGAAGCCATCGACTCAAACCCACTCATAATCAATGACTAAACATGACCAAACCCTCAATTGAGCCAAACCAAGTCCAATTGGTCATTTGACCTAAGTTGACCCAAATTGGCTTGAAAAGCCAAAATGGGTCAAATCATGATTTGATCCAAATTGATTGCAACTTATGGCTCAAGTTCATTCCAAATTACTTATTGAACTTGACCAAAGCCATGACTGAGCCCAATTTGACCAATTGGTCAACTTGACCCAACCTAGCCCAAATTGACCTAAAGGGTCAAATTGGCCAAAATCCAAATTAAATCCAAATTGAATCAAACCAAAGCCTACAATCATTTTTCAATTAACCAATTGAACATGAATCAATACTTAACCCAACCCAATTTAGTCAAATTAGTCAAATTGGTCAACTTAGCTCATTTGACCTATTTGAATCCAAATGAGTCAAAATCAAACCTAAGCTAAATTAATCAAAACCAATTGAACCGAAATATCCCAAATCATCATATGAACCTAACCCAAGTCTTGGTTTGACCGAATTTGACCAAATGGTCAACCCAACCCAATATAACCCAAATAAACCCATTTTGACCATATGAAGCTAAATCACCCAAAACCACATAATAGAACCTTGGTGGCTGACCTAACTCGACCTAAATGGACAGTCTCCAAACAAAGTCCATGTGGCCCAACCCAAGGGAATTGATAATTTGCATAGGATTCTTTCCATAAGAGCAAAGTCCACTCTTTGCCTCCCATGATAGCCAACCTAGCAATTTCCATGGACCAAGGGAAGCAAGCCAAGCCACTCCCTTTCATGGCCGAACCTAATGGATACAAGGAAGGAAAAGCAGCACACAATCTTCCCATATCAAGCCTTGAGACTCATGCCACCATTTCCTCCACTCTTGGCATGCCACGTGGAGCTGACTATGACCCCTCTGATGACCCGACGATGGTGACTCAGTGGATTTTCAAGGATGAATCATGTTCGTCCATCAAGTGCAATTGATGGGTATACCCTCAATTCGAAGTGATTCTTACCATTCGCACTTCTAAGTTTCCTAACTGATTCAAAATCCTCGAGCTTCCTAGAGTATCCCCAAGCCTCCCTCGACAACCATTGCTTCTCAGTGTAAATTTGAAAAGGATAACCTCCTTCCAGCAATACTCCTCCTCAAATACAAATTGCACCACACCATCCTCTTACTCGAGGCCAACCAATCATCTACCCACCTGGAGACCGAGTTCAATCAAGGGCTCCGCGGCGTTTTGATCGATCGAGAGCTCTACACCAAATAAAACCCCAAGCTTCTCAACAGGGTTTCGCCTCAACTAGGTGAAGCTACCTCCGTCAATTCCACCGCAGGACATTAACTCCAGTGAGGTAATTTTGTAAAATCGAGCCTTGTATGGAAAATTGTTTGGTCTTTTGTGAAGCAAATTCGAATGTCATGCATTTTTAGTTGTTGGATGTGTGCGCCTCCCCACCTTGAAGGTGTGGGATCGATTTGGAGGCAATTCGAGCTCGAGTGAGCTCGGGTGAGCTCGGATCGAGCAGGGAAAGATGGATGGCATCCGTCTTTCATTACACGTGAATAGGACGGATCACAAATCCGTCAATGCGGATCAATGATCATAATCCCATTAGATTCCCACCCTTTCCTAAACCGCATCGAATTGTGGTCGTCCGATTTTAGATCGGACGCCCATGGAGTTAGGTCCGCCCAATTCGTTAGCGTGAATGTGATAACTTAAATAGCCAATCTTGTCATGGAAAGCACGCACCGCAACGTGTGGCGATGAGATTAAGGCTTTAATTAAGCTTAAATAATCTATTTTTAAGGTTGAAACTTCTAAAAATCATAACTAATCCTAGAAAAATTCAAAAAATATAAATTATGGCTCATTTTGAAGATATTTTAGAGTAGAATCTAGAAAAATTATTATTAATTTAATTTGAATAGTGATTTTGGCTTAATTATGGTTTAATTGAAAATTTAATTAGTTTAATTACTTTTTAACTAATCACCTAATTAATCTCAAATTTTCGGTGGATGTTTAGGAGGATGACCTCTACCCTATTTTGCTAGTATTTTATTAGTTGCTTAATTAGAAAAATTAATTAATTAAGTCTTACTCACTTTCTTAATTTAAGTAGTGATAATTAGTGAATGAATAGTGACTTAATTAATTATTTAAGCCTCATTACTTATGTTGAACAATAAGGGAGCTTAGACAATGTGATTGAGATATTTTTCCTAATTCATTTTCTATGGTTTTCTTTACTTTTTGGAATCAAATTAATTAATGATTAATGAAGTAATTAATTTCTTAATTAATTAATTAGTCATCAAGATAAAATCAGAGCTAACCAAATGTAGGACTTAAGGATTGAGATTAAGGCCTCTTTCTTGATCTCTTTTCTTAAGTTAATTTCATTAATTGAATATGCTTAAAGTTTAACCAAATGGATTAATGAGCTTAATTAACTCAATCTAAAATTCAATTCACATCTAATCACCTTTAATCAATCTTGGGTAGCCCTTTAGATGTTTAATAGTCTAAAGGAATCTAATGAAATTATAGTTAGCTTATATGTTTAAGAAAATCATAAAAATAATTAATTAAATCCCTTAAGCCTAATTAACTATTAATCATGAGCCAATTGCATTAGACCCCTTTCATTTCTTAGAAGCATTTCTAATTTATAGTTAATATATATATTAATCTTAGGTTATTAGATATTGGATGCACGGCGTAATACGTTTTCGGAGGTCATTTGGTTCGAGTCGATGTCGAATCAATTCAATTTCAGCTCATATTTATGCTATCTTTGCTCGATATTATAATTATCCAATTGAGCGAGTTTCATTTAATAGATTTCGTCATTTTGACACTAACAATGTGATCAATTTTATGAACAGAGTTCTTTTGGATATCATCGTGGCTTCTTGATCTCGATGCGTGTGTAGCATTGACATCGATATTGCTTTCGTGATCGTTAGATTATGCAATATTTATATTACGAGCAATTTCGATACGTTGAATGGCTTCATCGATGGTCGTTTGATTTCGGTGATATTTGGTGTATCTCGACTTCAATTTGTGAGTTCTTTACATCAAAGTCCATCAATTTGAATTTTGAGCTCCACTCACTGATATATCAATAGAATTATGATTGTTGTAGTTAATGTATATTACACAAAATACCCATAACATTATTCTTTACTAATGCATGTACTTTTTATGTACATTAACCTTGCCAAATAAATTACTATCAAGGATAATTTATTCAAATTAGATAATGGCATAAACCACTGACATTTTGAGTCTTAATCAAGCACTTGCACAACACTTCCTTAATCCTCTTTAATAAAATAGATTTCACATTCAATGTGATGATGTGTCTTTGAAAGAAATATTTTGAAGCTATATTTATCAAGAACATTAACAATAATGGTATTAAACCTTGCTAAAATAGTAATTATTATTAAATTGCATTAGTCCTAGTAAAAGCATGATTCCACCATTTAAAACCAACTTTATTCTCTTATTATCAATGATGGTTGGGTTCTTCATTCTTATTTTGTTAAAATTCAATTATATGAACACCAAATGATAATTCATTCACTTGTGATTAGTTTTGAATTAGATGTGATGTTCATAGCAATGTAATGAGGACAAGCTCTATGATGTACCACCAAAAATACTTAGAAATATTAGCAATACCATTATGTCAACTAAAGCAAACACTAGGTTCTCTACTATGATTATTTACTCTCTTAATCTAACCATAAACTCTTATTAATGAATCATTTACTTTTTATAAATAATACTAAATAAATATGAGTATTTGTATCTTAGACCAAAGCCATAATCAAATTACCTCTATATCTTATATTACAAAACATATTATTAATACTAAACTTTAGAAGATATGCACCTTCGAAGTCTCAAATACAAACACCAAAAGTGCATACTTGAAGTGTCCTACAATGATATTTTGTATATTAATCATTATGACTTTATTTTTTATCTTGCATAAAAATATATAATCATAATTACTAAAATAATGATTAAGGTGATTATCTTACATAAGTGATTACTTAATCATAATATTACCATGCATTCTCATAAGATAAATCACTCTTATAATCCATCTTAACATCAAAATATTATCACCTTTGAATTAAACTTTGGATCATATTCAATAAGTTTATGTTTATTTATATCTCTAATAAGCAATAAATAAGCTTATTGATGATTTTTAGCTCTTTTTCAAAAAGTGAGTGTACTCTAAAATTTGTACTGTAAAGTATTTTAAATACACTATATTTTTTACATTAATTTTCTTTTATCTGTATTCTTTTTTTTTAAAGCGGTCTCTTAGCATTAAAGAATAAAATATTTAAATATTTTAAAATTAATAAAACTATTTATTTTAAATTCTAATAAATTTTTTTACTTAAAATTTTTATTTATGCATTTTTTTGTGATGTATTGGACATTTGATAGAAGCGAAACTTATTCTTATCTCAACGTCTGAAAATTGGGAAGGTGAAAATACGTCCGTCATCGTACTGCGTCGCGGACTCAATCCACCGACGACGCATGTCGGTTTTCCGTTTTAGCGGTTAACGGTAACATAGCGGACGACGGCGTAAAGACATTTCCCAGGGCGTAAGCGTCGATGGCGTATTAACGGCGTCATTTACATTTCCCAGACTCGGCGTCTCGTTCAAAGCGGAGAAGAAGAGCGAAAACATTCTGCATTCGACATTCCTCGTCCGCGAGGTTTAGGGCTTTCTTTCGAAGGATTTTTCTCGGCTTAGCTCCCACTCTCGATCGGTTACGTCCGGCCAGCTGATGATATAAATCAAAATTGAGGTGTAGGTGACTACATGAGGTATTTACACATGCATTCCAGAACTTGAATGAATTTAGGGTTTACTGTTCTTCATTGTCAGGTGAAAGATTGGATTTTTATATGTTATTTTGTATCATACTCTGTACCTCTCAGGGTACATAACATTTAGACTTTTTTTCCGGTTCCTTAGCATGTTTCTTGAGATTATGTTCATTATATTCAAATGTAAATAATTTGATGGCAGTTTGGATGGTTTCTGGGTGGTATTTTGCATCTGTACTCTGTGTACCTCTTTGGAGGGTACAGATCATTTTTGACCTTTTTTTTTCTAGTTTATTTTACTTCTTATGATTATGTTTAGGGCATTCAAGGAAGCATTTGGAGCGGTTGGATGGTTTTGTGGGGTATTTTGCATACTCTGTGTACCTCTTTGGAGAATTGGATCATTTTGACCTTTTTCGTTTATTTTGCCAACTTCTTATGATTGTGTTTAGGGCATTCCAATGGAAGCATTTGAAGATTGTTTGGATGATTTCTATGTGGTATTTTGCATCTGTACTCTGTGTACCTCTTTGGAGGGTACAGATTATTTTCGACCTTTTTTTCCAGTTTATTTTGCCAACTTCTTATGATTATGTTTAGGGCATTCCAATGGAAGAATTTTGAGGCAGTTTGAATGGTTTCTGGGTGATTTTATTGCATCTGTACTCTGTGTACCTCTTTGGAGGGTACAGATTATTTTTGACATTTTTTTCCCAGTTTATTTTGTCAACTTCTTATGATTATGTTTAGGAAATTCCAAAGGAAGCATTTGATGGCAGTTTGGATGGTTTCTAGAGGCTATTTTGCATCTGTACTATGTGTACCTCTTTGGAGGGTACAGATCATTTTTGACCTTTTTTTTGTAGTTTATTTTGCCAACCTCTTATGATTATATTTAGGGCATTCGAATGGAAGGATTTGGATGGTTTCACGGGGTTTAGTGCATCGTACTCTGTGTACCTCTTTGAAGAGTCTGATTATTTTGACATTTTTTTCCAGTTTATTTTGCCAACCTCTTATGATTATGTTTAGGGCATTGCAAAGGAAGCATTTTGAGGCAGTTTGGATGGTTTCTGGGGGTTTTAGTACATCTGTACTCTGTGTACCTCTTTGGAGGTCTGATTATTTTGACCTTTTTTCCCGGTTTATTTTGCCAACTTCTTATGATTATGTTTAGGGCATTACAAAGAAGCATTTGGAGATTGTTTAGGTGGTTTTGGTGGTATTACGTGTACTCGTGTACCTCTTTGGAGAATCTGAGATCATTTTGACCTTTTTTTTCCAGTTTATTTTGCCAACCTTTTATGATTATATTTAGGGCATTGCAAAAGAAGCATTTAGAGATTATTTGGATGGTTTCTAGATGGTATTTTGCATCTATACTCTGTGTACCTCTTTGGAGGGTACATATCTTTTTTGACCTTTTTTTGCAATTTATTTTGCCTACTTCTTATGATTATGTTTAAGACATCTCAATGGAAGCATTTGATGGCAGTTTGGATAATTTCTGGGTGGTATTTTGCATCTGTACTCTGTATACCTCTTTGGAGGTCTGATCTTTTCCTTTTGTAGTTTATTTTGCACTTTATTAAGATTATGTCTAGGCATCTCAATGGAAGCATTTGATGGCGGTTTGGATGGTTTTGGGTGATATTTTATCATGTACTAACTCTTTGGAGCTGAGATAATTTTGACCTTTTTCCCAGTTTATTTTGCTGTTTATTGAGATTATGTTTAGGGCATCTCAATGGAAGCATTTGATGGCAGTTTGGATGGTTTCGGTTGGTATTTTATACTCTGTACCTCTTTGGAGGTAGATCATTTTGACCTTTTTTTTGGTTTATTTTACTTCTTATGATTATATTTAGGGCATTCTAAAGGAAGCATTTGGAGGCGGTTGGATAGTTTTGGGGTTATTTTGCATCTGTACTCTATGTACCTCTTTGGAGGTTACAGATCATTTTTGACCTTTTTTTTCAGTTTATTTTGCCAACTTCTTATGATTGTGTTTAGGACATTCCAATAGAAGCATTTGGAGATTGTTTGGATAGTTTCTGGGTGGTATTTTGCATCTGTACTCTGTGTACCTCTTTGGAGGGTACAGATCATTTTTGACCTTTTTTCCAGTTTATTTTGCCAACTTCTTATGATTATGTTTAGGGCATTCCAAAGGAAGCATTTGGAGGTGTTTGGATAGTTTGGGGATATTGCATGCATACTCTGTGTACCTCTTTGGAGATCATTTTGACCTTTTTTCGGTTTATTTTGCCATCTTCTTATGATTATGTTTAGGGCATTCAAAGGAAGCATTTGGAAAGTTTGGATGGTTTTAGGGATATTTTGCATCAGTACTCTGTACCTCTTTGGAGATAGATCATTTTGACCTTTTTTTTAGGTTTATTTTGCCAACTTCTTATATGATTGTGTTTAGGGCATTCCAATGGAAGCATTTGGAGATTATTTGGATGGTTTGGGTGGTATTTTTCAGTACTCATTGTACCTCTTTGGAGGTGAGATCTTTGACCTCTTGACTTTTCTTTTGAAGTTTATCATGCAGGAAAAGGATAACCAGTGCGGCTATCTTGTAAAATGTGTTGATAATATTACGATGCTTTTGATGAAACCACGATATTTTAAGAGGCTTCATCTCCATCAATTCATTAGACTCTTTTGAGCGAATTTCAGTTGCCATTACATCGATCTTTTTGGGACATAGAAAGCAAGCTTTCTTGGGTGGGCGATACATTCCTTTCACGATGAAGTTGCATTGATGATAGGGATGCCAATCGAGGAAAAGGTTGTATGGCGAAATCCCATTGTCGCTATTCAGTTCATCACTGAGAATCGACAATTGATGGCTGGTTACATGTACATTTGTGCATTGTATATCGTTTTCTTACGTCAAATCTATTTTTTGTATATCACAATTCTGGGGTGTGAGCGTAATTGATTGCTTTCTGATGATATAAAAGATTTCTTGAATCTGTTGAAGCCATTTGGGACTTTAATTTCCCAATTTGATGTTATCATCATTGGAGAGGCGGTAGGTTACATGAGTGGCTTTGTCACTCTTCGATGGTATGTTTATATCTCAATTGTGTAATTTAATGTCTTGAAGTTTCTTAAAATATTCATTATAGATATGGGTGAGCACATAAGCATCATGGCCGTCATTTGAACCTACATACTATCTGCGATGGGCAAAATAGAGTTTCAAAAATGTTTTCTTGGTTTGGGAGGATGTGTGACATATAATAATATATCTTAGTTCATATAAGAATGTCTTTATTTATGTTGTATGTCTTCAAAATTTTTTATCCATTTACCATAGTGCATGCTTTCATTCGAGGACATATATTGGAAAGAACGGCTCCTTGGTCGTGTCCCCCTTGACAATCTACATATGTGGGCAGATAGTAGTCCCATTTTAAGTCTAATTTGCAATTGACTCTCCTTATGTCTCTCCTCAATTTTCTCCCATCCAGGTGTTTTACCGCCTCTTCTAGGACTTTGCATGGAGAGAGGATACTTGTAGGTTTCAAGGACTTGAAAGAGACAATATCGTCTTTTCATGCAATAATAATGGAGAGGATGGATGGGCTTGATTTGGTTCTTTGCTCGAGGATGTTCTAGCAGGCGGCGGGGTCCACCAAAATGCGGGGAGGTTCTACGGGGTCCTGGGAGAAACTAGAGGCTACCGAGCTTCCCATGGAGGGAGACCCATGGGAGGCTACCCGCGTGTAAAACCCACGAGGAGTGCAGAGGAAGCTCTTGTGGAGGCTACCATAGGAGCTTCCATTGTTGAGTTAGATACTGAAGGAAGCCCATGTGGAATTGACCAGGAGAAGTTCTTGTGGAGGCCACCACTTACATGCGATGCTCAGAAACACGTAATTGGCGGCATTGGCGGGGTGTTAAAGCTCGGAGATAAGAAGAGGAAAATTCTTCCCCTTCACACACACTTGGGAAGTCTCGAGTAAGAATAAGTGATGTGGTAGCCTCAAAGATGAAAGCCGTGATAGAGTTATTAAGTTACTTTCTTTTAAATTTGAGATAATAGAAATATATTTCACTAAATTTTTTATAGGTTTGCAAGATGAAATAAAGGTCGATGACCCAGGGCTATCGTTGTGGTGGAGGAGCATCGATTGAGTTATGCATCATCTCGATGGTCGATCCTTTATTCATAGTGAATGTAGCTCTTCATCACTAACTTTCATCATCAGTAATTTCATTGTAGGCATTAGAGGCACTTTATGTTGTTGAGTTCTCATCCAGAGCTATTTTTCTGGCCGATGCTCGATCTTATTGACACATCATGCTCCGGTTGAGGAAGTAAGTCAAGCCTCAATCGGTACTTCATGCATAAAATAACTATTCGTTTAATTGAGATCACTTTAAAATATTTATCACTTGTAGTGATCACGATTCCTTGGAATATCATTACGCGAGGGGCATATCGATGAGTTCGGATCAATATCTCGGATGCACACATTGATGCCTTTTCTTCTTGGTGAGAAGTACTTTCGCTCTCCCTTTGTATGTCCCATTTGTATATTTCATGCTTGCATTGGGTATGTTACCAGAATGTTGTATTATGATTCATTCTTTTTTTATTTAGATAAAAGCTATAATGTGTAATCGTTCTCTTCTTTTCTGCGAGTTATGCAGTGCGGCAAAAGATGCAAAATGTTCACCAACGTATCATCGATGTGTGGAGTTAATCTTCGCCGGTTATAGACAATCGACGGACACTCTGGTTGGGCATATTAAGTCAGAGGCCTGGTATTTTTATGACTCATTGCCCAAACCAACCCATAAGAGCATTCTTCTTGAGATTGTAAGAACTATTTTCAAATTTGGTTCTTCTTAACTATTTTTTTTTCCTGGTCCAACTTATTGAGATTTTGTTACCTATTGGATCAAATTACTTGTTGAAGATCTTGGCACTTTTGCGGCGATAGAAATGGCCAATGAAAATAGTGAGTGGGATACCAGTCCAAGAAAATAGTGTCGACTGCGGAATGTTTCTCTGCAAATACATGGAAGCTCGACAAACCTCTGGATTGGGTAGACCAGGATTGGCCAAAGAAAGAATATATTTAAAGAGGCGTTAAACTACGTACATTTTGTTTGGGACTTAAAAATCCAAAGTGAGAATAATATTATTTAGTTTGATATAGGATTTTGTTTAATGCATCTATTAGGTGGCTTTGAAGACTTAGCTATTTTTTGTTGAAGTGTATGGACCTGGGATGATATTTTACTCTTTTTGTAACTTCTCTTCTCATTTCATATAGTTTGATTTCACTGATATTTTACTCTGGGTTGATATTTGGGGGCTATACTCTTCAAAGAAACCTGCATTTGAAATTATTTTTTATGATATGGTCATTTTGTTATGAGCAGAATGCATAAAGTTAATGCAGCCGTTTGCATAAAATAAATGTTACCCAGCAGAATGCATAAAATTAATGCATGAATTAAATTAGTGATTACTGGCCATTAGGGATTATCTTTTTTTAAAAAAGTTTTATTGTAAAATTATTGTGGATGGTGTAAGTAAAATTTGATTGTAAAATTATGATATTCTTACAATTTTAATTTTAACTGATATGTATTAAGATACGATTATGATTGTTGTTATTTGTTTTTTATTATGAAAATAAAGCGGTTGAAAAAATTAGCTCATTATTCTTAGTATGCTTATGGTCGAGTGAAATGAAGTTGAACATTAACTTGAACCTTATCGACTTGTCTATTTATTTAGATGAAACAAAAAACAAAAAACTTAATTTATTATTAAAATATTATTTTTTAAATTGCATTGCAATATGAAAATTTTAATTACATATGTATGAAACTTATTGTAACAGATAACTTTTAACATTTAATTATATAATAATTATTTTCAATTCTTGAATTTTGTAAAATAATAGATTAAGAGGGCTTTTAAATTTGTCCACAATTAAAGGTAAAAATGATATGTACCCTCAAAGAGATACCACAGTACATATGCAAAATACCACCAGAAACCCTCTAGCGCCATCAAATGCTTCCTTTGGAATGCCACAAACATAACATAAGAAGTAGGCAAAATAAGCGGGTCAAATAATTTGTACCCTCTAAAGAGATACACATAGTACAGATGCATTAAACTAATTCTTAACCATCCAAATTGCCATCAAATGCTTCCATTGAGATGCCCTAAACATAATCATGAGAAATTGGCAAAATAAACTGGAAAAAAAAGGTCAAAATGATCGTACCCTAGAGGTACGAGTACATGCAAAATACCAAAATCATCAAGCGCCATCAAATGCTTTCATTGAGATGCCTAGATATAATCTCAATAAGCAGGCAAAATAAAGGTAAAAGGTCAAAAGATCATGTACCCTCCAGATGCAGTCTGAATCTAATACCCAAAATCATCCAAACAATCTCCAAATGCTTCCTTTACAATGCCCTAAACACAATCATAAGACCTTTATCATCCAAACATCCAAACTGCCTCAAAATACTTCCATTGGAATGCCTTAAACATATTCATAAGAGGTAGGCAAAATAAACTATAAAAAAAGGTCAAAAATGATCTGTACCACCCAGAAATCATCCAAACAATCTTCTAATTGTCTGAACTAGAATGTAATGAATATTATTTCTAGAATCAGGTAAAATAAACTGAAAAAAGGCCATAAATGATCTGTTATTTATTACACATATTTATTGGTACAGTCTAATAATTACAATGTCCTCAGTAGGGGATTAACTCAGTCACTATTGCTTAAAGAGCTAAAAATAGATCATTGGAGAGAAGATTGTATAGTCGAAGAACATAAAACTGGATAATGTCATGCACCAAAATGTTTTCCTGAAATAATATCCATCATCAGCTTAGTGTACCCTTCAGCCGACTGATTGATTGTAGAGCTCGAGTTAAATTCTGCATGTAGCTCATTATTAGTTGATGATTTCTTACGAACGATGTGTGATATTCGTACCTCTGAAAACACTCGGCATAGAGAAAAAAGGTGGAACTTGTGATGAAACACATTCAGCAACACTATCGGGGTACTTTGGTTTGTAACAAAAAAAAAGAAGGGTTTGAAGATTAACAATAATATTTAAAATACCAAATAATATCGTAAATGAAAATTACTTGGCTTTCTTGGATCTCTCCCAATATCCATAAGCCGAGTTGGAAACACCCTTTGGATGTTGCTTAGCGGATCTTTAAGATGTCTTTTCCCTTATCTGTTGTAGTCGATAGCTAGTATCAAAATTATCACATCCCCAAAATAATCATATTCTATCTGACATGCCATTACTAAAAAAAAACTTACTAAGCAATCCACTCATCAACTTGTACATCTCACATCTCATCCTGCTTACCTTTCCTTAAACAAGCGTATAATACATTCGTCACCATTAAGTAATCCTCGATCTTTTCTCTGAATAAAATTAAAAGCATCTATTTTTGTAAACCCGATATTCTCTCGCCAACTTCCTCGTTAGATAGGCAATCAGTTGCTTAGACCTCATCATTGTCTTCAACATGGATGTCTTCTCATCGCTAATGCATCGTGTGATCGAGAAGATGTAGGGCTCACGCCAAAGAATGATTATGACTTTCATGCTTTTTTAATGTCAATTCCCTCCAAATCACAGAGAATCTAATCATGGTTGGACAACCAGTTCTTGTATCAACTTTCTAGAATTTTGTTAATCCATTTAGACTGGCAGACTTCTTCCGACTAGCTTTTGTACATAGAAAATCTTTTGATTTTAATTTCTTTGAGTTTGGCTAGTAACTAGTATAGTCCTTAGAACAAAGCTTGATGATAATGCATAGTCAGATGCATCATGCCTCCGTTTCATTGAATAGTGGTGTGAGTTTCCCCAAATTTGGGTCATTAGACATCACGATGCGACTCATTAGCATTGACTTAAAAAGAGATACAAAAATATGTTAGAAAATATAGATGCAAAATACCCACGAAACCATCCAAAGCGCCTCAAAATGCTTCCATTGGAATGCCTAAACATATTCATAAGTAGGCAAAATAAATGGCAAAAAGGTCAAAAGATCGTACCCTCAAAGAGGTACAATCTGATGCAAAATACCACCAAAACCATCCAAACAATCTCCAAATGCTTCCTTTGCAATGCCCTAAATATAATCATAAAGAGGTTGGCAAAATAAACTGGGAAAAAAAGGTCAAAAATGATCTGTACCCTCCAAAGAGGTATATAGAGTACAAATGTAGCATATCACACAAAAACCATCCAAACAATCTCCAAATGCTTTCTTTACAAGGCCTTAAATATAATCATAAGAGGTTGGCAAAATAAACTGGAAAAAAAAAGTCAAAAATAATTTATACCCTCCAAAGAGGTACCGCAGTCTGAATCTGAGACCACCATCAAAGAATCTCCAAATGCTTCCTTTGCATATAAACATAATCATAAGAAGTTGGCAAAATAAAGCGGGAAAAAAAGGTCAAAATAATCACCCTCAAAAGGTACTGAGATGCACTAAATCCCCAGAAACCCAACTACCTCAAATGCTTCCATTTGATGCCCTAAACATAATCATAAGAAGTTGGCAAAATAAACTAGGAAAAAAGGTCAAAAATAATCGTACCCTCAAAGAGGTACCTGAGTCTGATGCAATAAAACCCCGAAACCATCCAAAGCGCCTCAAAATTCTTCCATTGGAATGCCTAAACATAATCATAAGAAGTTGGCAAAATAAACTGGAAAAAAAAGGTCGAAAATGAACCCTCCAAAGAGGTACATAGAGTACAAATGCAAAATACCACTCAGAAACCATCCAAACAATCTCCAAATGCTTCTATTGGAATGCCCTAAACACAATCATAAGAAGTTGGCAAAATAAACTGAAAAAATGGTCAAAATGATCGTACCCTCAAAGAGGTACCGAGTCTGAGATGCAAAATACCTCCGAAATCATCCAAGCGCCATCAAATGCTTCCCTTGGAATGCCCTAAACATAATCATAAGAAGTAGGCAAAATAAAGCGAAAAAAAGGTCAAAATGATATGTACCCTCAAGAGGTACAATCTGAAAATACCACCGAAACTATCCAAGCGCCATCAAATGCTTCCATTGGAATGCCCTAAACATAATCATAAGAGGTTGACAAAATAAACTGGAAAATAAAGGTCAGAAATGATCTGTATCCTCCAAAGAGGTACATCGAGTACAGATGCAAAAAAATACTCAAAAATAAAAATTCGACAAAAAAGCCTCCAAATTGCTTCTAATTGGATGTAATGAACATATTCTCTTTAGATAGAACAAGAATATCACTAACAAACCGTAGAAAAAAATGCACGAGAAACATTATCGATGAATTTCTATTTAATACATCATCAACTAAAATGATTGTTATTTCCTCAACGTTATCCATCTCCATGGTTCTTTTGTAAAAAGGAAATGAGATTTTTTATTTCTCTTCTAAGCTCATTTTGCCTCTAACCTAAACCCTAAATTTGTCTATATATTTCTTTTAAATTTCTCCGCATTCCGGCGCTTACATGGTCGAGCCAAGGAAATGTCTTTTCTGGTCCGTTAATATGCCATCGGCGTTTATGGGCGGTGGGAAATGTCTTTCTGGTCGTCCATTATATTCTTCGTTAATAAAGCGGGAAAAAAAAATCGGGACGTCATTAGGTGGATTGAGTCGCCGTAAAACGTCGGACTCGTAATATTTTCTCCGAAGGAAGACTCTTATGCTTTAATATTTCCTAACATAACTTTTCATTCCAACTACTAACATAACTATTCATTGGAGCTCCAAACTTCAGAGTCGCCATGTAATATTTTCTCCTATAAAAACATCATTCAACTTCTATCTCAGCCACCTCTCTGCTACAATCCCAACCAAGGACCGCGTCATCTCGACTATCCCCATCATCTCCTTCAACCCCTTCAAAAACAATACCAGGCCTTACTAGCTAGAAGTAATCTCTAAGTAATGTCTAGGCTACGCACCATCTTCATCCCCTTCATTTCTTCTAGGTCATCGACTTCAACGATTACCAACATTAGCGGCAACCACTTGCCTGCCTCCTCCTTCCCCACCGCGGCGATCTCGTCTCACCACACAAACCGATCTCCATCCTCTCTGCGTGAACTTCTCCCTCAGTGGGCAACCTTCAACCGTCCTCAAACCCTATTGCCAGCCACAATGATGGTAAGCCAAACTGGAAAAAATCCATAAGATTGTGTGCACACCGTGCCTTTTTAGCCACGATAACTCTTTTAATTAACTCTCTAAATCAGCCACCCATCGCCATCTACACCTTACTTACCGTGATTTGCCTTGGTATTACTACAAGTCTTTGCTTGTCCTTCTATTCAGTTCTAATGGAGGGGAGTCCAGTGTAGGGTGGGTGCAAACAAGATTAATATATTTTAGTCTCTTTTTTGTGGGGTTGACATGCTTCATCGTCTTGCCCTGCAACATCGGCATTGGGATGGCGTCGGCATCAATCGGCATCATCGTCATTGCTTTACTTGTTCTTGTTCTTTTGACGGAAGGACTAATGAGGCGGAGTGGAGAGCGATGGCGTTCATAGTCTCGGCTGAAGAGTGGCCTCAGGTTCTTCAAACAACGTTATCTTCGCTAAAATAGCGTAGGAACGCTGAAGAATAGCCAATTTGTTTGTTAGCTATATATAATTCATTGTGAAAACTACGAAGGAGGAGCTTCGTCCCTCTCTGGATGTTATTGCAGAGCCACACCGCTCTACACCTCTGCTTGATGGATCTACAATCTGTAATTTTCTTTTTTTTCAGTAAATTTTTCCTTGATGCTAGAATTAAATTTGTTTTAAATGCAGCTTAAACTTTAATGGGAATATCATAAAATTTTATAATAATAAAAAGTAAGAAAAATTTACATTCATAGCATATAACCTTAAGCATCTATCTAGCACCTAAAGCTTAAATTCACCTACCAAATGTTACATTAGTTAAAAAATAAATAAATAAGTATTATCGATGGTTGACCAATCAACAATGTTGATTCTTAATTTTTTTTAAACAATACTATTATGCTAATTTTGATCTTAAATATATCAATTTTAAAAATTTAATCAATTTTTAGTCTAATATATTCTCAATGGTTATCAATTAATAATTGGGAAATTTACATACATAGCACACAATTCTTATGCATTTACATATCTATCACCTAAAATTTGATATTTACAAATATAACATCTTTTCTATGCTTCAAAAGATGAATTTTACTTCAAAAAATTAAGAAAAGTATTATTTTTGTTATAATAATAAAGATTTAGATGTTATATATATATATATAAATATTTATTTTTTGGTGTTAGATATGTACATATATAAGAATCGTGTGCTATGTATGTAAATGTCTCTTAATAATTTCTTGGTAATATCAACAATAAAAAAACTCTTAATTCATTGTTAGATTTTACAAATTTCTTTTAGTGTATCTCCCTAATTCATCATAGCTATGAGGCTTCATATACTCAATAATAACAATAACAATTAGAAGAGGTAATGAGTTAGATCATCCAATAAAATATTAAACAAATAAAAATATTAAAATATAGATATAATAAAATAAAATCAAAAATATATGTCAGCTAATTTTTTAATACTTAAAATTATTTGTGAAAATAAGGCACCAAAAAAATAGAAAGATTAAGAAAAATATTTTAGCATCCCTCATTAACTTTTGTTATTTAATATTGTGATTCATGTTCATCAAATTTTTACAAAAGAGTTATAAGAAAAAAATAATACTAAATAAAAATTAAAACCACTAATACTAAAGTTGATAATACATAAAATAATATATCTACTAAAATTGAGTACATCTCAAAGATATATGAAAAAATTAAAAAAAGCTGAATATAAAGCATGCATATGTGCCCCTTGCCTATGGTGTTATTTAGGTAGAACGTCGGTCTATCTAGTAGATTATCTGCTGCTCCTCTGAATGCTCAAGCTCATCTTCCTCTTAAACTATGTCTTCGATAGGATATGACATGAACATATGCTCTGCGATAGTAAACTAGTAGAAGGCTAAAACTACTACTCATAAGAAGATAGTGTGAGAATGAGTATCTAATATTGTATCGTGCTGTTGTAGAAGGGTTGATGCCTAGTATCATTCTAAAGTTCAAGGTCAAAAAAAGCTGAGTAAATGGTGATTGTCCAAAGATGCCACTTTATAGTCCTCCCATTATAAATAGCATAATGTCCATGTGGGATATATGGGAGAGGGTAAAGTTGTGTACATAGAAGATTTAGAAGTTACAAAGGTGGGCGGTTTGAGATCTATATGATTTCGATGGTGAAACTCCTACATATTAGTTGTATCATCACTCAAGTTTGTTTATCCAAGAAGTACACCAAACATCTCATCCTCTTGCATAGCTCTTCAAACTTATCAATAACTACCTACTTCAATCTACTATCTTGATCCTTAAAATATGATTGAAACAAGTCATTTACTTGCACTATCCACTCATATTGTGATCAACATGGTTTATATAAAAATATTATATATTTTGAGCTTTCATTTTTTTTGTTTTCTATAAAAATATGTTATTCATAATTCGTTTTATATTGAAGCAAAAAAAATTTCAGATGTTTGAAGAAAAAAAATAAAAATTAGGGTCAAGTCATAGGCATTGTAAAAGCTTTGTCACAGCTCTAATAGGCTTGATTTTGATAGAAAAATAAAGAACATAAACATTGGCTCACTAGCATGAACACAAAACAATGAACGATCAAGATAGAAAGCGGTGGCACTAGTTATCAATGCGTGGTAGCCAAAATAAACATAGGATATAGAGAGCTCGGCGTTATGGCACCAAATCTTGTGAGGACTTAACTAGAAATCACCAAGGGAACCCTAGCACCAAGGCATCGTAATTTAAGCGTCATAGTACTAGTGGACAGAATAATGCCAAAAAAATAGTGAAGCCAATGCCAAGATGTCATGCGTGTGTAGTGCTACATCAGGCCCCACATTCATAGCACCACACGACATGACTGAATAAAACAATTTGGGGGTTTTCATACTATATACAAGGGAGCAACCACCCTAGGCTATAAAAAGAGATCAATTTTTGGCAGAAGAAGATGTTTGGTAATTGGAGCTTGTGAGTGTGAAGGCACTTAGAGATTGACACTTCAAATACAGTATGTGTGTGTTATTGTTGTGTATATGTGTGTTACTATTGTGCTTAGCTAGTGTTGAGAGTGTGTCCTTGTGAAAGACGAAAAGAAGAATATCCAAGATTGAGTGTCCACATAGAAGTCATTGTGGTTCTCCACCAAGAAGTTGAAAGAAGGCAATAAAGAGCAGATTTAGAAGAATTTACTTGGTTCACTCATCCCTTTTTCTCTGGTTATCCTTGGTTTGGTTTATGGATTTCTTTTCTTGTAATATGAGTGATTAAATATTTAGTCCTCTGGATGTATGTATGTTTTGAACGTTGTCCTACATTAAACTATCTTTATGGAATGATATAAAAAATTATTTGTGCTTTTGATGTAAAATGTGTTTTGATTTTTTCTGAGTATAATATACCTATAATCTAACCAATTGTAATGTTAAAACAAGTTGTGATCTAGAGACAGTTGCAGAATCCTTGAGGAATAGTAGGGAGAAATAAATGGATGTACTAAATAAGTATTTATAATATGCTTATTTTTAGGAACCTATTATTTCCAAGGAAATAGAAAACACAATTAGTCAAAATTTAATTAGTAGGCAAAAAATTGGTTATAAGGCTGGTTTGATTATATTGATCTAAGCATAAATGATATAGTATTTATGCTCACTTAACACTACATGCTAGAAATTAATTCCACATTTAATTTAATGTAGATAAACATCAAAATATATAAATTCATAATACTATTTTACTTATCAAAAATAACACTTTTATTTTATATAAAAATTTACTTTCTAAAATAATAATATAGTTTAATTTTAATATTTAACTTAGTTGAATAAAAATTAAAATTTATAAAGGACTAGTAATTAACTTAATATAATTAAACACAACTCAATTCTTATGAGAATAATACTCTATTCATCACTATATTACTTGATACAACACATGCACTTCCGTATACTGTTCTAATCGATCAAGTTTTTGGCACTGTTGTTGGAGATTTAAGTGATTTAAATTAAGTTAATATTAGTCAATCTAAGTGATTTATAATTCAACTATTTTTGTGTTTGCTCTTATTAGTTCATGTGTAAAATTTGTGTTTTAATATATGTGTATGTGTAATGATAAAACTTCTGACATATTACCTTTGAACATAAAAAAAAAAACTTTGTGAGAAACTTATATAATAGCATAAGATCAAACTTAGAGAATTAGTAATAGCAAATCAACCAAGAGACTATACTCATAAATGGAATGCATCAAAACATAGCTAGACTGACCATTCAAGCTAATAATTTTGATTTGAAACTTTCTATAATCCAAATGGTTCAAAATTCTTAGTTTGGGGGATCATCTATAAAAGATCAAAATATGCATATAACAAATTTCTTATATATGTGCCACCTTTAAATATAATAGGTTGAGTGAGGATGCTATCAGACTTGTGTTATTCCCATATTCATTAAGAGATAAAACAAAAATGTGGTTGAATTCATTACTTCAAAGATCTATCACTAATTAGAATAAAGTTGCATAGAAAATTTTGGCTAAATATTTTCCACCAACTAATATATCTAAGCTTAGAAATGACTTTACATCTTTTGTGCAATTAGATAACAAATCAATATATGAGACTTGGAAATGATATAAAGACTTATTAAAAAAAAATGTCAACACCATTCCTTACTTGATTGGTTGATTATTTAATCATTTTATAATGGTGTAGTAGGATCACTTAGAACCACTACGATCTTTGCGGCAGAGGTGTGTGGGCTTCGAAAATTCACCACCGACCTCTCAATGAAGAGAGTAGATTAAATGTGTCGGTATAATTTTTAGAAGGCAAATAGAACAGTAGATAAGACACTATCTAGAGATTTCACCCTGATTTTATGAGGACTTTAGATCTGGTTCCACGTTCCCTATAGGTGCAAGCACCTATAGTTAATTACCCCTCCCAATACTAGAGAACTTTTGATTAAGGCTAGACATTAGATTGCTAAATGCACAGCGCATAGTAGCAGCATATGGAGTTTAAAAATTAAGCTTATGAAATTCATCATATTAACTTAAAGCGCATGGTTGGGAGAACGATGACGCGTCTGATCAAGATCCCATAGCTCCATCATCCCGGGTTATCGTGGTCCGTAGTCTACTTAGTCAGAGGAGGTAGTCGACCCAACCTGACCAAAGGATCCTTGTCAGCAGCCATGAGTTGGGTCATTCAAGGGAGCCCTATAGACCTAGGATGATATTTGTTTAAGGAGACAAGCTTAAGTCTACATTAACTAACAGATGGCTTTTTGCCCAATCAAGTATACCCTATGGTTCACAACTCAAAGAGTAGAGCCATTGGAGAACATACGAACTACAGTCATGATCGCAATATAATGATGTCATTTAGTAGCAACCACCCATTCAGAGAACTCTGGTCATAACTACATCATATGTGGAGCTCTTCAAATGCGGTCGGAGGATCGGGTCCGCGTCACCTTACATGAGATTGAGAGTGAACATAGTATAACACTTGATTTGACTTTGGCTCATTTGAAAGCTAGAGTTTTCTTAATTTATCATCTCTGACAAACAGTTGTGGAATGTGGATTAATTGAATTTTACTTTAAGTCTTTTAACTTGATGATTTTCATTTAGTCATTTTGAGCTTAATAATTCATTAGAATTCTCATTTGGATTGATATTTAACTTATATTAATTTGATTTGAAATAACAATAATATTTTGATAAAAATATCCCCTCTAATTGAAATCTTCATTCGATACAACCAACCTCGGGGTATATATATTGTTTCATCATTTAATTTGTTATTTTAGAACCTATCAACTCTATTAGTTTAATAATAGAGGATCAAATCTACTGTCATATGATAGAATTAGCTTCTCAGATATTTTAATAAGTTGGAAATATTATAATAGCATTATTAGATTTTTTTTTTAAGTTTTGTTAAATCGGACCCAACCGAGATTCAACTGTAGCGGCATCGAACTAAATTTAAGCATTTAGCGTAGTGTCGGGGCTCATATGAGTGTATTTAAGAATACTTGCACACTTTTGAGATATTAAATTCGAGTTTTACTCATACTTTATAACGTGTGCAAGAGTTCAATTGAAGTCTTAATTAACATCTTATGTTCGCTTGTACGATATGTTGTGAATCTGGTGGCGTGTGTTGTAGGTTTCATTCATATCCAACTTTAAATATTTGACTATTTTATAGTACAGTGAATTTCATCTAATTTGTTGTAGATTATTGTTAGACAAATAATTGAAAGTTCAATTTGTCTAAGTAGCTTAGTACATTATATTTAGTTTGATTATTGATCTTATTACTCATTTATGATTCAAATATTATTCCTTAACTACTTCATTTTCATTAATTATTAATTTTTATCTTGATGAAATTTTGCTAGCCTCCCGACGTCGTCTTCACATAGGGGCTGCTTCGAGAGTGCTAGAGCTTTCCAACCATGCTTAAGAAAGTATGCATAGTCGGTGTATTGCAACACTATAGCTTAGAGAATCTTCTAAATTCATCATGCTTAAGAAAGTGTGCATAGGCTTTTAATATCTGTATTTGAAATGCAATTCGGTAGCCTCCCTGCGTCATCCCGTGGGGCTACATGAGAGTCTTTGAGGCCTTCCACCACTTAAGAAAGTGTGCATGGTAGTTAATATCGCGATATTGCGGTTTTTCTTCCTAGCTTATGAAAGCGTTGCATATGCCTTTAAACCTACATGAAAACCATCCTGATTTTCTCGACAAGCTGAAGCAACATGCACAAGTACTTATATCTAGCAAATATTTGCAATTACATTGAAATAGTAATTACATGAATTTAATATGCTAGGCAAGCATATGCACAAGTGTTTGAAATGAAATCTGGCAGCCTCCCGGCATCATCCCCATGTAGAAGGCTGCATCGAGAGTATTGAGGCCTTCCCACCACGCTTGAAAGCGTGCATATGGTGTCTTCGACACTGAGTGATTTTATTGCACCTGCCACACTTATGAAAAGCATCGCATAGGCCTTCAAACATGTATGAAAACCATCCTGACTTCTTCGACATGCTGACGCAACATACAAGAGTACTTATATCTAGCAAATAAATTTAGGAATGTTGGTTCTTGTTGGAACTGCAATTTGCAACAAGATTACTTTATCACGCCAGACTGGATTCTCTTCAAGGAACTTCTCAAATGCTAAAATATTTTGAACAATCCCTTTAATCATGTCAAGCCGATCAACTCCTAACATTACCTTACAACAAATCGTTCGATTCATTGATGTGATCTTTGAGCTGGAAGTTCAAGAGCTGGAAAATTGAGTCTATCTTAATAGGAAACACAGCAGTGCGTGTCAATTTTCCTTAGTCTTCCACTCCCTCTAACGCACCTTTAAGAATTCGAGTGCAAACACTTACAAAATGTCTTGCATAGTCATATGTGTGAAATCCAACCAAATCAGCGGCAAGAATAGATTTAAGAAGCTCTGATCGAGATGGCAGGGTTCTGTGAATTTCTGATGAAGGAAAAGGGGTGTGAAGGAACCAACCAACCTTCATCTTGCTATTATAGTCCTTAAGACATTTTGGAAGAAACATAAGATGGTAATCATGGCACCATACAACGTCCCTCTCTTCATAGTGTCGATTCACAACAACAGCAAACATCTGGTTGGCCCTTTTATATGCATCAAACTGAGATTGGAAGCTGTGAGTTATTGCAAGTCTATCTTCTTGAGAAAGTCCAAGATAATGATAAAGTGGCCATAGGATATTGTTGCAGTAGCCATTGTAATATTGGTGTACTATTTCTTCATCAAGAAAAAAAATCGGAATGCATCTCTTCTTAGCCAGTGCCTTTATAAATGCCTTTTGCCCAACTAAATCTGGCACATTTACACCCATCCAATTTTAGCATCAACATCCTTAACACCAAGAAGCGTGCTCACAAAGCCTCTGACACTAATCTCCAATGACCAAAAATCCTCACCATGCCAAAATGCAGACACAGGAAGACGATTAGCATCCACTAATAGTCACTACTTCATGGGCCTTCCCTTTGATGCACCAAATCCATCTCCAAGTATCCTAGAAGCAAGAGGGAGGCCTCCAACATCTCATCTTCCTGGACTTTTGCCACTTCCATCTCATCCTCAACAAGGAACACGGGATTTCCACTATTATTCCACCTGCTGTCAGCTGCATCATTGTCATCGGTGTTGATGTTTTTGTTGAGCTTCCTGAGCTCCCTCTCACAAAGAAGTCTATCAACCCGGTTTGGCTTCGGTGTACTTAACTCCCGACATATGGAGAGGGCGACTTCAAATAACTTAGCCAATGAGCACTCACGCTTCATTTCCTCCTTGAATCCATAATGGCCTTAGCCCTTCAATCGATGGAGTAAATCGTTGCCTCCTCCCTATCGTGACGAGTTGAGAGGAAAACAAAAGAAGAGAAACACCTGCAGTTGAGATGAGTCGGTTGGAGCGAAAGAAATGGAGGGAGGAGGCTCATTCGACCGAGCGTGCGGCTCGATATCGTAAGAGGGATGGACGGAAGAGGGATCGAAGAGGAGGTTTGTTGTGCACGAGAGAGGGGAGTCATTCGATTTGGAAGCTAGCGAGAGAGTGGCGGCGCAGTCTTGAGTTTAGAGGATGTCCAGTTGTCTTAGGGTTAGGTAATAGGATTATTTATAAAGGCATTTGTTTATAAAAAATGAAAATTAACCTAGATTTTGATTTTTTTTTTACGATGATAAAATTATATAATTAATATATATATACCAATCTTAAGTTATTTCGATGTTTCGGACTCAACGATGTAGTCCATTTCGAGACCGCTTTTCAAGCGGTGTTATCGGACCAATTTTAGATTAAAATTATGCGTCATTAGCTTGAGCTCGATATTCACGCTTGAACTCATCCGAAGTTAAGCGAAGCTCATTTGATAGGTTCTAATATTTTGATGCTAATGACATGATCAATTTCATGAACAGAGGTTGTTTGGCCATCATCACAGCTTCCCGACTCTAATATGTGCGTGGGCGCATCGACTGATTTCCTTCTTAATAGATTGACAGTCAAATTATCCAATATGTGTATTCTAATCAATTTCAATGTTCTGAATGCAATGGCGAAGTTCGTTCATCAATCGAAGGTTATATCAATTGATTTTTGGTGATGTCGAGGGCATTTCAGCTCTAATTTGTGTGTTATTGCATCTGAAGTCCGTCGAATTTAGCTTGTGAGCTCGACTCAACTATGTAGTAGACATTGAGGTCAACAAATTGCCCCCAACAAATGTGTTTCGTACATGGAGCGAGTCACATATAATATTATCAATTCTTCAATATTATGAACCTCTAGTGGAGTGATTTCTTTGAAGCGCTGTTGAGGGATGGGTATAATTTTGAGTGAGTCATCGACTGCCAAGCTATCCCCTTGATGCGACCATCGAACTCTACTCATAAGTAGATTCAAAATCATAGTCGAATCGAATCACTTATTTCATACTCGCTTTTCTTGAGAGCTTATAAGTTCTCTTAAGTTTGGGGCATATCTTCTTCTTCTTTTGTCACTTCCCAAATGAGGCGATTTTTGACTTAGGTAGAATCAAGTGCTTTAGGGAGAGTCAGCATTGCCTTCTTTCTTCCTCCTTGCTTCTGCTCTTTCATTTTGTGAAATTGCTCTTTAGTTCCTGAAGTGGATGCTACTGCTTCAAGAGGCTTTGTTGGCTTAGGCTCTTTGGGGATGAAGTACTTTGCATCTTCATAGATTTTTACTTCATTGTGAATGGTTGTAGGTTACAGAATTCAATTCTTCTCCATCTTTATATTTTATATTGATGCATAGTTGATGAGACCATGTCATACTCATGCAAAGCGAGAGAGCTCTAGCGATGTATCAACATCGATTATATGAAACTTGGCTTCTGTATATAAATCCTTGAATTTGAGCAGGATAATTAAAGAACCCAAAGTTTTCTGCCCTTTTTCATTGAAGCCATGAACCATCAACTTATCTCTCCCAAGATGTTGGATATCCAATGATAATCCTCTTAATACCTTTAGACTCATAGGATTGATAGAAGAACCTGGATCAATCAATATTCGACTGATCGAGATGCCATCACTCTCTGTAGTAACATAAAGAGGACGGTTGTGATTTGTCGTTCCCAATATAAGATCTTCTTCAGAAAATGTAATTACTGGGAGATATTGCATTTGCAATACTTCAGTCATGATTTTTTAGCAAAGTAAGCTTCATAACTCTCCAGATCTTTGAGAGCCTGTATCAAAGTTTCTCGGAGGTCTTTTGACATCAAGAGAGCCTCATACACACTTAGTTGTGCAGGGATCTTTCTCAGATGTGATAGAATATTATAAGCTATCTTCTCGCTTGATTTAGGCTTCGCTCTAGAATTTCTAAGAATAATATCCTCGTTGACTTCAATTTGCATGCTTTTATTTTTATTTGCATTTTCCTTCTTTGATGAAAGTGGTAAGACTTTACCACTTCTCAACTGAAATTAAATAACTTTCTCTCACTCAGATTCTTCTGAAGAAATAGTTTCTTCAAGTTCCCTACTTATTCTGAAAGATTGGCCAAAAGGGTTAGACTCAGTTTTCAACGTCATATATTTCATACGTGATGATATCGATGAGTCTGACTCTTCTCAGTCGGGAAAACATAGATCTTCATTTGAACTGTTGTTATCTTGTTGGGTCATTAAACAAAATTCTGACACTAGTTTCTTAGGCCCATCTTGCTCTCCTGATAAAAAAATTGATGGGTTGGTCGAGTTTGTCTGATTACCCTTGTCATTTCGGAGTAACTGATGTTGAAGAACATCTGACATCACACAGACGATTCGACACGTCTTTACTGGACAAGATTCACCATTATCTTCTTCATCGGATTCAGCAATGTGAAGTTTAGGCATGAAGTTTGTAAGCCTAAATAGCTATCTTGCCGACTCGTGATACTCTTCTAGATTGTTAATGATCTTTTGAGTTGTAGTTCTCTTCTCGATCTTCTTTTTTTTTTAGCCAGCTTCTTTGATTTATGAGGCTTATATTTAGTAGACTGCTTCTTATGTTATCATGAAGTTGCCTTATCAGAATGCTATTGAAAAGCCCAAATACTTGGTTTAGGCATCTCTCTTAAGTCCAATATAGGTTCAAGTGGTGATTTCCACTTAACACTAGGGACATATTTTAACTGCTTCATCATTTTCACGCTCTTTTTGGAGACTATTGTTTGTCATTCTTCAATCTAAACTGCTTTCTCCTTCTGTTTGTCTTTGCTGGATGATATAAAAGAGGACGTAATCATCCTAGTAGACTCTCTTTCAGGGTTGACTAGAACGTTGTCGGATAGGGTAAATTCACCTCGTCGATATTACCTTTCTAGCCAATCTTTGAAGATATAGCAATCTTCGGTAGGATGACTGATCATCCAGTACAGTAATTTGGATTACTAACTTGATCAGCTTCTTCAGGCCTTTTGATTTCTGGTAATTGTAAACCAGCTTTGACTGCTTACCGAAATAATTTAGCCACACTATCCCTTCTAAATGAATATTCTTTATTCATCTTTTCCTTAAGAGATGGCCACATTCACTCATCATCTCTTGTTGCTTGTTTTGGATGCTCCCCACCACTTGGAAAAGTCTGAGATTTATCATTACCTCCTAATACCAATTTTGGCTGTGGATTAGAATAAATAGACTTTTTACCCTTATCATCATTGCACATCGACTGCTTTTCTTTATCCACATTGTATATCACCCGCTTTTCGCCATTTGAACTATAAGAAGCGGCATGAGTTTCGTTTCTTCTTGAGTCCGAAGGTTTGTTTCTCTTTGCATTATCTGCATAAACTTCAGACTTAGGGCGATTCAACTTTTCGAATTTAGTCACTCTATCAAGCAAGCCCTGGAATATTGCAAATGACGTCATGCAAAGAAATGGTGTCATTTTATCATCCATATTTCCCTTTAGCAATTGGATCGCATGTTCTTCTTCCAATTGTTGCTCTCACTTCATACTTAGGTTGCGCCAATGACTTATGAATTTCATCACTAACTCATTTTTCCTTCTTTTCAATAAAGCAAAGTCAGTGATTATGATTTTCTCGATTGCATTGGCGAACCTTTTCACAAATATAGTCTCCAATTCAGTAAATGTTTTAACTAAATCATTTGGCAATTATGTATACTATTCGAAAGTGACTGAGGTCAAGATACTAACGAATTAACGAAAAAATAGTGCATCGTTCTCTCCTATGTTACCACAAGTAGCCTTAAATTGGGCCAAATGTTGCTTTGGATTACCAAGCCAGCTGAAAGTATTGAATTTCGACATCGAGTAACCTTTCAGGTACAACACTTGGTCGTATTCACTGGGTAAGGGCGACTCTTACTCACCAGCTTTTCAGCCTTCTTTGAGGCTATGACCGCCTTTATCTTTTTATTGATTATTATTTCTAACTGAGCAGTTGTTACAGTTCCCGGTGTGCTAGCCAGATTTTGAATTGTTGGTTGGAGAGGTGTTTGGTTAACTTCATCTCTTGCTTATGCATAACATGTATTGTAGGAGCTTGAGGTATCACAGTAGCTGGTAGTATATAAGTTGCATTGTTAGCTACCGTTGGTTAGATAAAATGGTGTTGCACTTGATATGATATTCTTCTAACATCTCCATCATGATGTTCATTTGTACCATCATATCATTCATTTTGGTACCAAGCTCGCAATCTCCTTGTCTTTGGCCTCCATTTGGCCTGCATTTCTTTGCTCTTTCTCTCTGGCGTCATAGTGTCATGAGTTCTTCTCTTCTTCTATTTCTTGTTGATGTTTTGCAACTTGCTCATTTTCAGGGGGAGAACTTGACCTTCTCCTTCTTGTATTTGCGAGACATTGTTATTGTTGCGATGTTATAGCGGTGATCATTTCTGGTTCTATAGGCCATTTTTATGATCTCTTTCTCATTCGGTCTTCTTCTTTGTCTTCTGCAGCAAAGATTGAAGATCCATCCTCTATTTGCTTCTGTGAAGACTCTTCTTCATAAGCATCAAATTCAGTTCAAATTCACGGCTTTTGTTCTTTGAGCGAGAGTTCATCTATATCTCTGACCATATAGACAACTTTCACTTCCATAGAATCTTCTTCATTGTTTTCTTCCTGCACATGAATTTTTGATCGATGTTTCTAGTGGATCTCTGGTTCAATGTACAGAATAACCACCTCTTATTAAGGACCATCAACATCAACCTTCTTGTAGGGTTGAAACGATGTGATGGGATCCCAGAGGATTCTCAGTGTCGATCATCATCTCTTTCATCATTGATATCTCTTCTTTTGGGTATCCACTTCTGATGAGTTAATTTTAAGGTGAATTTCTGAGTATATGTATCAGATATCAGACATATTCTATTACTCAAAGTTTCATTACGGGGACTTTGCCTCCATATTTGCTTATCCTTTCGTTGAGACCTTTCGGCATCGGATTCTTGGACACGAGGTCCAAGTGTCACGCTCTGATGCTCACCGTGCGAAGCATACTAGGCTCGCTGGCCAGTTACCAGAAGAGAAGGCAACTTTCTTGGTGGAGCTTTAGTATTTCTCATCACCACAGGCCTCTGAAATCTTCTTTTCATTAGGTCTTTGTTCTTAGCCACTTTGAGAACTTTATATATCATAGTGTGTTTGAGCTCTCCTGTTGGTGGAGCTTGACATGGTTGGTTCCAAAGGATTGATTTATTTCTCCGGTATATTCCTCTTTACCCACTTTGATTGTCAAAGTTATTATGGGTAGGAATACTGCTTCTGACGGTATCTTGCATTGAGCCCCAAATGTCTCCTTCTTCTTTATCTTCTTGTTAATTTGCTTCGATGAAGAAGCTTCATGATCATGCTCAAAGGTTCGTTGCGGCTATGAGGAATTAAAGACACAGTTTTCTCACTAACGATTCTTTTCGTCATGGGAGCTTCAGATTGACCTAGCCTTTTGAAAACTTAAGTTCTTTGTCGGGAGAACTCCTTGGACGGTTGGCTTGAACTGGTTGACGATGCTAGTAGGAGTTTTGATCTTGTTCCAAGGCCTCGATGAATGTGCAGTGGTACTTGAGGAGTTACGATAGCTTGAAATTTAAGCTAGCATTGATGTTAGGCAACAACCTAGATGAACGGTGAAAGGAGTGCTTTGTAGATCCATTTATGCAAAAGTGAAAGATGGGGATTAGTAATTAGGAATTATTATTTCATCCCATACTTTCAAGATACAGAGGTACTACAAAACCAATAAAGGTGTAATAAAGATACACTCTATGGAATGATTCATTCTATATAGAGGCTCATATTAAATTTGTTACACACTTAAATCACCATTTTATTATTTTGAATTTTTAAAAAACTTATTGCTACTATATCACATATATGACTAGCTAAAGATGGAAAGAGAAACACGTCCTCAACAGAGTTACCAGAAATCTGTGGGCAAGGAAAATTCACCACCGACCTCTTTGATGAAAAGAGTAGATTAAATGTTAATTGTAATTTTGGAATGGAATAGTAGATAAGACACTACCGAATTTCATCCTCATTTTTGGAGGACTTTAGATCTAGTTCGGTTTCCATGGGACCTTAGTAAAACCCCTCCCAATATGAGAGAACTTTCAATTAAAAGTCATTAGATCCTGAATGTAGCGTCGATGCGACATAGAGTTTTAGAATTTAGATTATGAAATTCATCATTTCTAAAACGGATGGTTGGGGAATGATGATGCTGATCTAGATCTCATGGTTCTCATCCCGTGGCGGTCCTAGTCTACATAGTCGAGGAGGTAGTCGACCGAAGGATCCTCATCAACACATGGGTTATGTCTCCAAGAAATTGTGACTGGGTGATATTTGTCAGGAGACAATTTTTAGTCTACCCAGGATGGTTATTTATCCTATCAAGTATACCCATGATTCACAACTCAAGAGCGAACCATTGGCGATATGAGTTACGATCATGATGTAATATAATGGAGGCGGCCAAACCACGTCGGGACTCTCGTCATCGCTTCATCTGCCAAGCTACGCGTGAGGACACAGACGCTTCTTGGAAGAGATTGATTGAGAGTGAACATAGTAAAATACTTGATTTGACATTGGCTCCTTTGTGAGCTAGAGTTTTTTTAGTTTGTCACCCTCGACAAACAATTGCGGAAGGTGGATAGATTGAGTTTCGTTTAAGTTTTTAATGATAAAATTTCATTTAAATAGTTTCATATATTAATTTTTAATTTAAGTCAATTTGATTTGAGTAATTGATTAATTTGAATATAATTTAAGAGTTTTAGATCATGTCAACTCTATTTAGTTGCTTTATAGAGGATTAGATCTAAATAAATCGGTTTCTTAGATATTTCAGATTTGAAACTCTTATTATAGATTTTAAGTTTTGTTAACTACGTCCAAGACTAGCGGGAAGTAACAGCGTAGCATCCTCATACACTTAAATTTAAGCATTCAGCATAGTGTCGGGGCCATGCGAGTGTATTATAATGTTAGCTAATTTTATGTTTGAATTGTGAGATTGATTTCAGATTTTTCATTTACTTCCAACTTTACTTTCTTTCAAATATTAAAATTTGCTTATGAAAGCACATGCAAAATTAAACTAATTTCATAATTAATTATTGATCTTGAAAATTATAATTATTATGAAATTTGTTAATTTGATCAAGGAAGCCCATTAGATTTTGATTTAGTATCACCTTTGTCACTTTACAGAAGAGTCAGTAGAAGGCATTTTGATTGTAGTTTAAAATATTACTGCCATTTACTTATTGAGCTTTTATAATTCTCCCAATTTGATTATGTTCAATCTACATCACTTTTGATAAGTTATTATGATGTTTATTACTTTAGCCATCAAATCTAAACTCACTTCGCTTATTGAAAATTCAATTAAAGTTGTATTTGAGTTTAATTAAAGCTAAATTTTGGGTTTAATATTCTCCCAAATTTCACTTAAATTAAATAAATAATGTTCTATTCTTTCAAAATTTTCTTTAAAGGCTCTCCCATTTTTCTTTTACACTTTTAATTTTAAAATTAGCTTTTCTTCTTTATTCTTTAAGTCGGTTCATTTCATTCTCCACTTTTTTAAGTCAAAGATTTGACAAAATTTGTACTCCGGCGTCCTCCATCTCATCGTCGGTGTTTTGCTTACCACGCCCTCTTGAGCATAGTGAGTGGTGTCTTGCCACATCGCAGCCGGTTTTCTCATCTCGTCGTGCCCTCTTGAGCCTGAGTTCAAACCGAAGATAAATGCAATATATATTCATTCCCTTTTTTTTCTGAGTCTGAAAATTAGACAAAATTTTGGCAGCATTTTGTCTCAGGGGTGACATCTCAGTTTACTCAAGACTCTTGATAATGGCATGTCTTCATGCGATCTGACTATAATGATGTTATGCAGGCCGATCGAAATCGAAAGAAGAACTTGTCTCTGACGTTCTTCCGATCAGGCGAAAAGCAAAATTTGGATGGGTTCGACTGCGGGCTGAAACGGAAGGGTTTGTGGGCTGGATTGCGCAGAACGGGCCAGAAAAGCGAGCTAGTGGGCTGTAGGAAGGAGGTTTGCTGGCTGACAGGCCGTGGGCTGGAGGGAAGGAGCCGCGGGCCTTTTGCGCAGGTTAGAACGGTTTCAGCCCGGAACAGAATGGGCTGGAGGCGTGGAAGGCGGGCCACGGGTGGATTTTGGGCTAGGGGATTTTGTGGGAACTCGGGCCTTTTGTGGGAACGCGGGCTGGATGGCAGGAATTGCTGGCCAGAGGCAAAGGCAGGCCAGATGTTGGCGACTGAATGGCGGCAGGCCGGCGGCGGGGTCGTGCGCTGGAGGGACGGTGGGTCGCGCAGGTGCGTGGGATGGGCCGCACGGGAACGAGGAGCGGGTCGGGACGGGTCGTGGGCTCGTTGCGCGGGAGCGGTGCGGGTGCGGCAGGCCGTGGAAGCGCGGGCTAGAAGCGGGCTAGCGGGTCGGGTTGTGCGGCTGCAGAGCGGGTCGCGAGTCGGCGGGACCGTGGAGTGGGATAGCGCCGGCGGGCTTGCGGGTCGCGGTAGTGGGAAATAGCCAGCGGATCGACGGTAGTGGGAGTTTGCGCGGCGGTTCTGCATGTTGGGCCGGCAGGATGGGGTCGCACGGAGAGGGATGGCACACGGGTGCGGCAGATCATGCCACGGGAGGTGCGGGCTGGACGCGGAGGTGGGTCCGACAGCGGGCTTGCGCGAAACGGCATCGGTGGCAGAATCGGACGGAAATCGAGGAAAATTCAACTATGAGGAGAATTTTTTTTACCTTTTTCTTGGACGTGAGAGGGGAATGCAGAAGAGAGAAACGTGGGAGAGAATGAAGAGGGAGTAATGTGCGATGAAAGGAATGAGGATTAAGTTATGAGGGGGAGTGGTTTCTTTTCAGCTTTTTTTATTATTATTATTTTTTTTTTTGTAATTTTTTTCAGAAAATTGAAAATGGGGGGAATGGTTGGGCATGAGGGATAATTTGAAAACTTTTTAATAAATTTTGAATTTATTAAATATTTCTAATATGGATTTCACACTGGTAAATGCACATAGTCAATATATATATCAATTTAGGATAATTCCATTATTCGAATCATAGCATGATCATTTTGACCTGGAGGTCGTTTGGTTAGTCGATCGCCAATCGAGTCATTTCAATATATGTTGCTTTCGACTCGATTTTTTTGCTGTCGTCCGATTGAGTCGAATAGTCTTTCGATAGATTTTAGCATTTTAGTATCGCCGTCAATTTAAGCGGAGTCGTTTGACTTACATCGATGCCACGACGCGATATCGTACGTTAATGGCCGGCGATCGGTTGCTCGTCAAGTCATACAATATTTATATCCTGACCAATTTCGATATTCTGAACGTGATGGCAAAGTCCGTTTATCGATCGGAGGTTATTTGAGTTAATTTTGGTGACGTCCAGTGCGTTTCAGACTCGATTTACATGTTGTCACTTCAAATCACTCGATATTTATACAAACTCGTCTGAATTGAGCGTGGATAGTCTCATTTGATAGATTTTGATATTTTGAAGCTAACGACATAATCAATTTCATGAACGGAGGTCATTCGAATATCGTTGCAGCTTCCTAACTTTGAAATACGTGTCGACACATTGTTAGCTCGAGTGCTTAAACAATTGCTCGTTAGATTTTGTAATATCTATATTATGATCGATTTCGACGTTCCGAACATGATGGCAAAGTTCGTTCATCGATCAGAGGTCGTTTCAACCATTTCCAATGACATCCAGTGCATTTTGACCCTCATTTGCACACTGTCACCTCTGAAGTCCGTTGAATTCGATTTGTAGACTTGATTTTGACTTATGACACACATATGGAGGTCAACAGACAAGCAAAGACTTGTAGTAATACCAAACCCAAATCACGGTAAGGTAAGCTGTGTAGATGGCACGATGGGTGGTGGCTGAGTTAGGAGGGATAATTAAAAGAGTTATCAGAGTTCCAAAGCTGTCGAGGCCCATGGTGTGCACTATCTTGCTAATTTTTTTCCAGTTTGGCTTACCATTATTAAGGCTGGCGACGGGGTTTGAGGGTTCTAAACCATCAAGTCATCACAGCTTAAGTCAAAGACTTGAGTAGGTTCTAAAAGTTGGACTTAACAAGCTCATAAATGGCCAAGTCGATGACGCTCTCCTCACTCAACAAGTCATAATAAAATCTATAGTAAAATAGCCCTTGTTCGTCAGTCCAATGATGATAGTTGTTTAATCTCAAATCAAATTCAGCTTAGTCATTATAAGTAACTAGAATCTAAGAGATCTTTTTACCTAATCGATAGATTAAGACAATCTGAGAAAATAACTCTCAACCCAAAGCTACCACAAATCAATCTTTGTATTGCCTGTAAAGTCATATCACAATCCATTTTCAATGATCTAATCAAGCATAAAGCATAGATCAAAGTCAATTTCCTCATCAAGTTCGTCAAAGCATAAAGTACAGGACCAAGGAAGCAATTCCATAGTTCATATAAAGCTGATGGTCAAACTAAAAGAATAACTTAAATATGTGCAAATATCGACGACAAAAGAGAGGCGACTCTGTTTATTTGAAATTAGGCTTGATTCGATAAACTAACAACGACCCAGATCAAGCATACTTGCTTTTATCCTAATATTAGAATAACCTAAAATTGATATTGTGAGTCACTATAGGAGGGTGAATGGGGTGATATTAAAATTTTAAAACTTAAATCTTAAATTTTAATTTTAGTAGAAAATTAATTTTTGATTTTATAATGACAGATACAATTCTTAATGCAAAGAAAATAAAAGTACTGAAAGTAAAGGAGACAATCTAACACATTTTACGGTGATCGAACCCCAAAAATCTCTACGCCCACGCCTAGCCACCCTGCTAGAATCCACTAAATGCAAAAAAATAGCTTACAGATAGTATTCATAAGCAGTACAACCCCTACAATAATATGTACTAAGGGCGAGTACAACCCCAAAATAAATTTTATAACACAAAAAGAAAAATACAAATAATAAATTATGATAAAATAAATCTCTCACAAATATACTAAGCTGTCCAATTCAAAAAACGATCTCACAACTTATAAATGATCACTTACAACTTAAAAATTTTGGCAAGATAATATGCTCACTTAATATTGAAATAAATATCTTAAAGTGATCTTACTAAGATGTTTAAAATGATTTCAAAATAATTTCACAATATTCTTTTACACAATAAAATAAATTTCAAAGAAGAATAATTTATTTTATTTTTACCAAAAGATTCTTTCGATTAATGCTAATGAAAAAGTACTTAAATAAAATGAATATATGATGATCTAAGTAAGAAGCTTTTAATTAAAAGAGAGATCTAACAAATATAAAAAATAATTTCAAAGACAATAATTTATTTTAAATGCATAAAAATATACTTCTAAAATAGATCTAAGAATAAATGATCTTTGAAAATAAGACTAATGAAGAAATATTTCAAGAAACCAAAATAAATTTGTAGGTTAAAATTTTGCAAGTTGAATAGATCCTACAAACTATCACAAGAGTTTATCACAAAAAATGATTGAAACTTTGATGTGAAAAATAACGTCAAAGACTAATCCACCAAAAAATATAAATTGGAAAGAATAAATAGATGGTGAAAATAGCATAAACAACTAAAGAGGATTAAAATCAAGAAAATAAACTCAAGTAATTTGAGAAGGCTCTAAGATGTCAAGCTTCCAAACCAAGGATTTGATTCAATATTTGGAGAACACTAAAAGAAAATATAAGAAATTTTCTTAGATTTTAGGATTTTTTTTTGAATGAATGCTTTCAAAAGAGAATGGGCTATTTATGCAAAGAAGATCATATTTTAAAAATATATCATGCAAACCTCATGTTATAATCTAATAATTTAATATTCAATAAAAATATAATTTATATTAAATAAATATTAAATTTAGCAAATTTGGCTATTCACGGTAAGTCAAAAGTAATCAAATATTCTTAATATATTCAAAGCATGTAGCTGCATTCATTATAAAAAATCACTAATGTTTAGAAAATCATAATAAATTTAATTTTAATCAAAAGTGGGTTAGTAACCTCTAAATTAAAGGAAAAAATCCAAGAATCCATTGGAGATGAAATCGACAATTCTTTGATTAGAAAATGACTTTCTAAAATACAAAATTTTATATATTTTGTTAATTTTAACATGTGACATTTAAAAATTATGATATAATTTATATATAATCATAAATATGTTAGTTATCTTATAACCAAGAAATTAAATTAAAATACTTAATTATATTAAGTAAATAAAATAATTATACTTAATAATTTTATCATTTATTACTTTGATAATTTTAATGCATGATGTAAACATATAATTGAATGTTAATTAAATAAAGTTTTATATAAATTAACCTCATTAAAATAATATGTTAAGTGAAGAAATTGATCTGCCAACAACTCATATGAATAAATATATAACCCAAAATATCAGATTCTTTTCACATTATCCTTTTCATTCTACTCTACGCAATTTCCTTTAATATATTAGATGTAATTAAGAATTGATATATCCAAATACATAAAAATATTCATTAGAACATCCAAGCATTTATTTGTTATCATCAAAATTAATCGAATTGAACATGAGACTAATTAAGCCAACATATATACATATTAACTATATGATTATGTCGTCATAAAGATTTGAATTAACATTGATCAAACACTTAATAAAGAGAAGCTTTTATAAATCCCCCTTTATATTTAACTTATATTTAACTCTAAGACTATATAAAGCTCCTGTTCAGAGCCCTGACTCATTCCACTCATTCCATGTGCCGCATAAGAGGGACTTTCGGCCGAACATCTCGATTTCTTTCTCTACTCGCCGAACAGCTCTCTCTCGGTTCGAGCTTCCATCCTTCATCCGTCCAAGTTGAGTGACCAAGACCCCTTTCCCCCGTTCAAACAAGAGCGTTCGGATCCCTACTTCCCCCATCGAGCTTCTTTCTGTCATCCGAAATCAGAGAATAGGCTCCACGCATAGTAGCTGAGTCTCCCTCTCAATCGTTCGCACGCGAGCCTGAGCTCCCGTCCGGCTTCCTCTCTCTCTACAGGACGACAAACTGGCCGAACTCCCTTCTCGGTTTCGTCTCTAGCTTTCATCTCGTCTTGCGCAAGGAGATCCCAAGCCTTCTCTATTCCTGTCAGTTGAACGAACCGTAGAAATGAATCCCTTCTTCCACTCTTGTTTTCCCTTAGACGAGAAACTGAGCAGCAACCGAACCACTCACAAGTCGAGCGACCAAACCCCTCTTTCATCCTCTACATCCTCTTCATCTGTTCATCTCACACGACAGCTGGAACAAACAACAGTGAAGTGCGATTCTGATACGACCTTAATTTCTTGATTTGGCTTGATCCGGCTTGAGTTCTGTTCATCGTGAGGACTCGTGGTATTGGAACCCCACCGAAGTTACAATTCAACTGGGAAACAGATCGGATGCATTCTGATCCGTTAGATTATGCATGTTGTAACTTGGCCATTGGATCTAATCACTTGGATTGAGTGCTTCTTGAATTGATCCTTGAACCCGATTAAATGCTTCGACCGCCTCGGATTTGATCTTTGATCGCGTTTGATTCTTGGCATGGCTGATGTTGCTTCGAGGTTTGATCTGATATTTGATCCAACCTTGCTTGTGGTTTATGGTCGCTTCTTGGCGTGGATTAATCGTTTGAGAACTAACCTTATACTTTGTTTTGTTTTGTTTCGACTGTTCGAGCCGTCGAGACACTCCAAGAAGAATTAGGTCGCAATGGACGAGGAGAAGTCGAGGTTCTCCTGGAATGCGGTTTCCGAAGACCTAAGAAGATACAGATGAAGGGATAAGAGACCGGGGAGATAAGTTCTTCCGAGATTTCTGACTACCTTCGCTTTGGCTTTTGATCTCTATTTATACTTTCTTTCTCGCTGGATCGCGCTTTCATAACTTAAACCGTTAGACTGTATATTTCTGCCTCGGTATTCGCTTATATTTCGATTTATCTTTTCCTGTTCTACTCTTCTTCTAGTATTTCATGGATTATTACTAGTTGTCAGAATTGGCTTCAGATTTATCGACCGAAAGCAAGTCATATTGGTAATCGTTGTAAAGTCGATATTTTTGTAATATCTCAGTACTTACTCTGTAAGAACAGTTGTCTTGTTGTTCTTTTGTTCTGACTACGTAGTATATTTGTTATTGTATTTTTAGATGTCAGTCCTTTAATTTTTTTTTTCTTCTTTTTTTGAGATATTGGGAATAAAGTTCATATCATTACTCTCCTCTCACGATCTCCTCAAGGTCACCATTAACACCGCCTTTTCTCTCGATTCGAATTCATATCTTAAGATCCTCACTTTATAATATTTTCCGAACTTCTCTCAGATTACCTTGTAATGTGGTCAGATTGATGCCTTCTTTGGGAATTCTTTGTGGCCATTTATTTGATATGGGCTTGTCGGCCTCAATCTTTGCTTATAACATTTCTTATTTGCACTATGTATGGGCTTTATAATCGCTATATATGAATTATACTTCTAAAGCTAATTCAATGGTCGAATTATTCAAAACTATTTACTATTTATAATTAGACAATTATATCCTCCTGCCTTAACCCTGGAATATATTCAAGCTTGGTTAATATTTCTTCTTGTACCCATTGGTTGTCCGATTATCACGTTGGTAGCTGATGTTGTCGTCATCATCATCGCCATTAATGCAAATAACTTGACTTGATATGCTCTTCTACTTCTCATCACAAGATAAGCCTCTCTTTTTTCTCTTTTCTATTTGAGTTGTTAAATTGAATATGTATTGTTTATGTTGACCGTGTTGAGCATTGTGGAGTAAGTAGGTAGCGGAATTGATATCATTGCTACTTACTGAGTGTATGATTTCGCTTATTCTTATGCATTGCTTTATCGACAATGCTTCCATTAGTTTGGCTAATTGAAATGTCATTGCAAGGAAGAAGCGTAGAGCTCTTACTTCCCTTTTAATTTCTCCTAAGCCCCGATTCAAAGCATCTTTGTAGAATTCATGTGGAATGTCTGAAATTTGGTTACCAGTCTTCAAATTCATTATAAAATGTCAGACCGTGAAGCTAAATAGTTCTCCTCTTAAATCTCTAGAAGGGCCAAATCTTTGCATAATTTTTCTTTCAACTGTACAAGAATACATTGTTTATTTACTTTCATCCATTAATACCAAAGTGTGTCCATCCATGTATATGAGGATATTAAAATTTATGATCCTCCGAGGAGTTGTAATAATCAAAAAATTACTCGCTTTAAAGAGCCATCTTCTGTGGTCTTCCATTAAATCTGCATATCTATTTTAAGAGGTGTTGACATGGGTGTGTTTGTATGTGGTCTGTTGGAGAATAGGATTCGAATGGGATGCATCACATACCCGATTTGAGGTTGTTTTTCCAACTGCTTTCTATTGCCATCATAATCGAGGTCATTTGCTCTTCTCGCTTTGTTTAATTAACACATGCTTCAAGTGTTTTGGCATTGTATTTTGTGTTGTCTGCCATTGTTGTAGGTGTGAATCAATGAGAGCACCAATGATATGGACCTATTTCATCAGTCGCCAGTGAGAATGGACTGCTGTCCATTCTGGTTTGATCCGTCTTGAGTTCGAATCTCAACGAGAGCACCAATGATACGACCTTAATTTCTTGATTTGGCTTGATCCGGCTTGAGTTCGTTTCACCGGAGTTTTCCGCCTGGTATTGGAACCCGACCGAAGTTACAATTCAACCGGGAAACATCGGATGCTCGATCCGTTGGATTATGCGTGTTGTAACTTGGCCGTTGGATCTAATCACTTGATTGAGTGCTTTTGAATTGATCTGAACCGTCTGATTAAACTTCGACCCTTGATTTGTTCTTTGATCAAGTGGTTCTTGATTCTTCCAATGGCTTAGTGGATTACAGATGTTGCTTCCTGAGCGGTTTGATCTAGATATTTGATCTGAACCTTTGCTTGTGGTTTGCGTGGCTGCTTCTTGGCCGTGGGATTAATCGTTTGAGAGAACTAACCTTATACTTTGCTTTGTTTTATTTTTGTTTCGACTGTTCGAGCCGTCGAGACGCTCTAGGGAAGAATTAGGGCTGCGGCTGGGATCGGAGGAGAAGCTGAGGTTCTCCGATGGAATGCGGTGGTTTCCGGCGAGGAAGACCTAGAAGAAGATAGCAGGATGAAGAGACGAAGGAGGAGACTGAAGGAGATAAGTTCTTTCTTAGATTTCTTGACTACTCCTTCTGTTTGGCTTTTGATCTCTATTTATACTTTTCTTTCTGTCTTGGATCAGGGCTTTCTATAACTTGTAACCGCTTCATAGATTGTATATTTCTTGCCTCTCATTGTATTCGCTTGTATTTCTTGATTTCTTGCTATCGCCTTTTGTTCTACTCTTCTTTCCGCCGTTATTTCGTTGGATTATTGTAATTGTCAGAATCTCTACCCGACCGAAAGCAAGTCATAATATTGAACTGTTGTAAAGTCGATATTTTTGTTTGTAATATCTCAGTCTTTACTGTTATTGTAAGCAGCTTATCTTATTGTTCTTTTGTTCGACTACGGTAGTATGTTTGTTATTGTATTTTTGGGATGTCGAAGTCCTTAATTTGGTCTTTTCTTTCTCTTTTGCTTCGATATTACTGGGGAATAAAGGTTCATATCGATTCCCATTTCCTCCTGGCTACCTACAATCTCACAACCGGTTATCTGGGATGTGATGACGGATCGCAAAGATCCAAAGAAGAAAAATTTAGCAAAGAACAATCTTCTTTACAAATTCAAATTTCTCAGATCCACATTCCACTTCCAATGACCATCTGAAGTTCTATGGCATTAAATCATGCACTTTATGAAGTTGTTGAGGAACCCCATGGGGAATGACATGGATCGGTGTGCAAAGCACATGAGAGCTATGATGAATGTGGTTGTGTCATTCATAATGTATAAAATATGTGTGGATGTACAAAAAATATTATGTTTGATTTTTTATGCAAGGACTCAAAGAGCATATGTGCATCTTTTTAGACGGATAGGTTGAAGCTTATACAATCACGGTGTTGCAAAATATCACCATGCGTGTCTTTTTAGATGGGTGGGCAGGCCTAACTTCAGTAGAAATCACCCCGGCTAGGGGAGGTGCTATCAAAATTTCGTCAAAATTTGGACTGATGAGGAATGATAAAAAGAATGCGTGCCTGCACATACCGCATGCCTTTACAAATTCTTAGTCAGATCACACATTCCTTCCAATGACCATCTGAAAGTTATTTGGCATTAAATCATGCACTTTATGAAGTTGTTTGAGGAATCAGTCCGGAGTGGCGACATTGGCAGGGATTGGTGCAAAAGCACATGAGAACCGTGATGAATGTGGTTGTAAAGGCCTATTCCATAATGTATAAAATATGTGGGATGTACAAAATATATGTTTGATTTTTTATGCAAGTACTCAAGAGCCTATGTGCATCTTTTTTTAATAGGTTGGAGCTTATACAACCGTGATGTTGCAAAATATCACCATGCGTGTATTTTTTAGACGGCACCTAGCTTCAAGAGAAATCCTGCTGGGAGTGTCAAATTTCACAAAATCTGGACTGACGAGGAACGATAAAAAGAACACTTGAAATCTAAATTGAAGTCAAAATTAATATTAAATCGAAATACAAACTCCTAAAATGAAAATTGATTTGCAAAAATCAAACTCAAATGACACTTATGGAGGACTCAACAACTCATCATAAGCATGAAAGTAATTTTCAAAGATCATTTAGATCCTGCATTTGAACTCAAAATTAAAGCATGCTGAATCCACAATGCATTTGAGTACTTATCTTTAAGCTAGAACTTAGCTCAAATGAAATCTATAAAATAGCTTACAAGACATTTGAGTACTTGTTTATAAATAATGCACGCAAATCACTTAAGAAAGGCTTGCTCATATCTCAAAATAACTTGATAATATGAGTTCTTTGTGTTAAAATATGTGCTAGTAATTCAAAACATATATGACATGCATTACGAGGCAATCAAACTTATAATTGCTATATTGGGATTTGTGCAAATAATGAGGTGATTCATACATGCATATCACATAATGAAATACATTGGAGAATAATACTTCAAAGAAGTGTGCAAATGCTTTCAATCGATTTACATATTTAATGAGAAGCATCTTGAGCTTAGCCTCATTTGCCTCGTAAAATATGCAAATTCAACAAGTTGCATGAAATTCAATAAAATTTAAAAATTAAACTCGCGTTGGCCTGCCTTATCTATATGGTGAAGTCGTAAGTCTCATTTAATCAATCTAATCCTCCTTGTAAAATTGGAGTTGACAAGATTGATTTAAAATCAAATGCTTAAATCATATTTACCCCGATGATGGTAGTGTTGAATAAAGATTTCAACCAGAGGGGATACTTCCATCAAGTTATATTCAAGATTCAATATCAAATCAGATAAATTCAAATTTCATGCAAATATAAAAAATTATAAAAAAGCTTAACTTAAATGACTAAATGAAAGTAACCTAAAAAAATCTGAAAAATAATACATCCACCTTCTGCAACCATTTATCAAAGATGATAAATCAAGAAAACTTTAGCTCACAAATGAGTCAATGTCAAGTCAAATACATAATTATGTTCATTCTCAATCAATCTCATGCTAGTACGCGACCCATGTCTAATTGTGGAAGTAGGCTCCACATATGATGCAATTATGACTAGAGTCCTCTGACCTGATAGTTGCCACCAAATGACACCATTATATTACGGTTACGACTGTAGCCCGTATGCTCCCCAATGGCTCTATCCTTTGAGTTGTGAATCATATGGTGCACTTGATAAGGCAAAAAGCCCTCTATCAGCTAATATGGGCTTAAAACTTGTCTCCTTACACAAACATCACTCCAGGTCTATAAGGTCTCCTTGGACACCGCAACCCATGGCTATTGACAAAGATCCTTCGGTTAGGTTGGGTCGACTACCTCCGCTGACTAAGTAGACTAGGGACTATGATAGTCTGAGATGACGAAACCATGAGATCTTGATCTGGTGCATCATCATGCCCCAACCATCCGCTTTAAGTTAAAGGATGATGAACTTCATAAATTCAAATTTCAAAACTCCACATGCTGCTAATATATGCTATGCATTTAACAATCTAATGACTATCCTTAATCGAAAGTTCTCTCTCAGCATCGAGAGGGGTAATTAACTATAGGTGTTTGTGCCTATAAGAAACCTGAAACTAGATCTAAAGTCCTCACAAAATGAGAGTGAAATCTCTAGGTAGTGTCTTATCTATTATTTCATCTACCTTCTGAAAGTTTGACCGACATTTAATCTACTCTCTTTATCGAGAGGTTAGTGACAAATTTTCGGTGCCCCCAAACACATGATTGAGATGTTAGCTAATATAATTTATGTTTAAGATTTTGTAATAAAAGCTTGTTTAAGTTCTTCTAGAAAATTCATATCAAGTGTAAAGTAAGGATAGCTAGGAGATTTAAAAATAAACAAAAAAATGTTGTCATGCTATCACTAATGTTAAAGATGAGAAGGGATTGCCTAAAGAATAATGGTAGCTTTCTTGGAGAAAAATATATGGTGTAATATAAATGTAGTTGGGGTGGAGTGAAATGCCAAAACCTTTTATAAAGCTAAACACCCACCATAATCTTAAAATAAATAATATTATTTTGTTGTTTATAGATTGTTTTGATTGTTAATGTTCATATATAAACTTTTAAATATCTCTTTACTTGTAAGATATATTAATGTTGTGGCTAAGATTATGTTCTCAAATGTAAAGAACCATTGCAATAATTGTAATGTGATTTTCTATATAATTTTTTACCTCTATTACTTACATTGAATGTAATGTGAATTCCTTTGCATGTAAATGTATATATAAGCAATGAAAGTCATGTAAAAAAATACAATAACTCAAAACATAGTTTCACCTAAGTGTTCACAATCATTGTAATGAAAGAGAAACAAGAAATAAATCAACATCATAAGTACGCCATTTATTAATAATGTTTAAGATATTATATTTTCTCATCCTTGTTTAATTTGTACATGTGAGATTGTAATTAATTGTGTTGTGCAAACTTTAGATTATAAGTTGAAGCACCTCTACATCTCTTGCTAGTCTTCCCCTATTAGAAATCTCTCTCTTTTTTCAATGGTCATACTTTTATGAATTCATCAAATCATTGCCTTAAACACTTTTAATCACCATATTTCCATCCTAAATAAAGTATCACATTAAGCCCTAATATTAAATTAATTTATCAAATTTTTATTGCTTTTTTGATTTTCCAATAGTGCCATAGAATCACAATTAAATATTACATAACTCAACTAAATGATGAGTGGTCTTCAAGAATATCTTATATATTATATTCAAATTGAAACTGTTAAAAAATCACCTCCTATATGTTCATTGGTTGGCATATTATCTACATGTATTTTTAATAGAGGTTTATCATATTTAAGCAAAATATTAGGTTTTAATTAGTACATGTATTATAATTTTAGCTTTATGTTATCAATCTGAATCTCAATCTTTTTGTGCTTATTTGTATTGATTGTATTCTAAAAAATTGCACCTTTAATTGAGCTCACTTTCTGATGCATCTTTATTTAATCACATTAGCTTCTATTGATCTTTTATAGACTTTCTTCTAATTGTGGAAAAACATGTCTTACCATAAACATATGTTTATGCCTAGTCATCAATTTTGTAGTTTTTAGGTGAAAAGATGTAGAGGCCACATTATTCTAAAATACCATCCTTTCGAGATATTCCAAAGCTTTTGTCACCTTAAATAATCATCTGTATAATATACCAAAATGTTTACAAATAAAATAATAATAATATATTCAATTAAAATATGGTTACCATTCTATTAAAATTTGTTAAGTGACTAAAATAATTATGAAAAAATTAAAAATATAGAGGCTTCAGTTATAATTGACCTAATAACTATGGCAAGTGAACCATTTAATGCTCATAATAGGAGAATCAACCTATTCATTATGTGAAACTCTTTTAAGAAGTTATGTAAAGTTATTTATCTTTGCAAAAGTTATCACTACAAAATTTTATAAGGATCTATAAAGGTCTTCTATCTATAAAATTTTTTATTCTTTTAATTGTTGCATAATAATGAATCCATCTAATTTCATGTTTATACATATGATGTAGTTGCTAAATATAATACAACATAACTTATAAAGTTGTGAACAACATACCATAAGTTATATAGAAGATTCAAATTAAGTCTAAACATGATTCAAACCTATTTTTTAACTAACATTTTAATAAAGAAGGTCTCATGTACTATTTCAAACCTTGTTTAAACTAGTTTTAAACTATGATCAAGGAAGGTTTCAACAATATTTAAATAAAATTTGAACTATATTCAAATGAACATCAAATATTATTCAAATGAGATTTAGATAACTAGAATGTTGTTTAAGCATGGTTCAAACATAGTTGGGATGATGTTCAAACATAGTTCCAATCTTATTTGAACTTCATTCAAATCTTATTACATACTATAATAAATTGAGTGCATTAACTTTAGCAATATTGATTAGCAAAACTATAATCAAATTGAACAACCATTGAATTAATTTATATTGTATTGAACATAACTTAATGCATTTATATCAAGTACATGACAATTAAATACACAATTGAATAATATAACTTAATGCAAGGATGAAAACTTCAAGGAAATTAAATATACAATATGTTCAACACAATTGTATGCCTTTTCACATCAAGCTTGGAACAATGGTTGCATAATTAAACAACACAATGCAAACATATATATGTACTTACATCAAGTTCAAGACTAATAAATAATAAACATAAAATAATAACGAATGATTAATATTCCCTACATTTCCATTCATAGATATGAGTATTTTACAATTAATAACTAATACATAACATAAAAAGTGATTTACATTCTAAACATACATTTACAAAATTAAATGAATTATACACTTTTTATATTTTAATTTTACTAAGAATCTAATTATTAAAAAATAAATCAACATATAGCCTATATCTAATAAATTATAAATGATAAGATGTAACTCTGTAGGATCTATTTTTGAAATTAAGTGGATGATATATTAAATTACACAAACTTCATAGTCCATGTTACAAAAAAGACATCGAATAATATTTAACATTTCATCATAACAACTATATAAAGCGATTTAATTTTATAAATTATTTACCTTATATTAGAATTAAGAATCATCTATGCTAGCTCTCTTCTATTTTAATTAAGCATTGGTCAAGAGAAGCTCTAGTTATAAGTAAATAACTCTAACAAATTTATGGTTGTGTGCAAATTTTGTAGTATAATTATAGGGAGTTCCTCATTCTATAACATTATAGTCTTTATAGTTAATGAATTTTTTATAATAGTCAATAAAATTTGTTCTAATATATTGGATAACATATTTCATATAGATCTATCCAAGACTTAAAGAAATTCTCTTCATCCCCACATGAAGTTCTTCTTCTTCTTTCACTTTATGAATGCAAATATTACTAAAATGGAATAATAATTGAATGGCTCATCCAATATAATCAATGCTAATCCATAAGTCATTGGGTAATATCATACCCACTCCCTTACTAAGTAACTCTAGGCTTTAATATGCTATGAAAAAATAGAAAAAATAACAAGTAACCTAATGCATTTATGATTCAAAAGTTATTATGAAATTTTATTATCTAAACATAAACTAATTAAATTGTCACCTTACTATTTAATCATCGTGTGTATTTTACTATTAAAACTACGATGCACTTCCACTATTTACTTTAATTTTTTAAGAGTTATCAATTATGCCTCTCATTTAAGATTTGATTGAAAGAATTATTGTTCATTAATTGGATAGAGATAATCAATAGCATATGAATCTATTGTCTTATGCATTTTATTAAATGGATCTATGAACTCCTAAGCTTAATACTTTTAGTCTACATTTGCCTTCTTTTAAAATATATAAAATTCACAGGATTGTCTACAAATTAAATAAATATGGCAACAACTTGACTTTTTCACCACATCATCATTAATCTTAATATGATTTATAAATTAAATAATAAGGCCCTCCCCCACTCACTTATGTATTATAATCTAAACCTTTGTTCTCTTCATGTATCGAAATAGTGAGAGCATTTGATCTATACTCCAATTAGAGTTACAAAATTTTCATCTCTTAACTATAACAAAAAGTTTCTACAACTAAATATACGAAGGCATGGAGGCATCCTTATTTTTTTTACTCCTAACCACCACCCTCTCATACAATATGTATGGTGGTTTTTTCTTTGTTAAGACCTTAGTTAGGAGAGGATGTATAATAGGCTTGTGAAAGTCTTTTTTTTAACTTTGTGTACCAATTTAGGGTTAATAACCATCTACAAAAAAATAATGTAATGCTTAAAATTAATTACTACCATTAATTAGCCTAAACTAATAATTAAAATACATAAAAATTGTATATGAATTATATATTTGTTGATTAGAACTACAATTTTTTTTTTACTTGTTAGCATTTTATTGCTCTTGCAACTACATATCTTGGGACTTTTTATTCAAAGAATTCAATGCAAGTCATCCCAAGGACTTCATAAGCCCAACATTACAAATCTACTAAAACTATGTAGGGTTGGAGATTTCTTTTTGGTCATGTTTTTTTACTTTTATGATATTACCCTCAATGTACATTTTGTCCTAATTCAACTTATTTAATGTCATCTCTAATGGCATTGATTCCCCATGTGAGTCCAAAAATTCTATCCTCTTCAACTAATGGTAATATCTTGATAAAAATAATACTAAATTTCTAATGATTGAGGAGGAGCCTATGAATAATAGAGCATAAACCTAATTTCAAGACATCTCTAATAGTGCACTCATGAAAATATTTTAAGGTCTAAATTTTAAATTTGACGATAATGTTCAAGTAATTCTCAATATGACTATTGCTTTTAGTCATCTCCTTAAACTTCTCATCATAATAATATTCACCAAATCACAAACTAGTGATTAAAGAAAATTTAACAATCTCAAAACAAGTATCTTATATCAAAGATAATGAAGAAAGTATCATTTTCATCATTATTATTATTTTCTTAGGAGAAGCTCTTTAGGGTCCTAGAGAGCTACATGTCAAGATCATTAAAGAATGAATTGAAAGCTGATTTTTTGACCAACCTAAAAGATTGTAATTTTGAACTATTTACTTATTTTATATCATTGCTTTAGCTATACAAATGACCCTAACAACATAATACCTCTTCATATGAATAATTAGCTTGAACATTAATATATCTTATAAAATCAATCAAATGAATCAAATTCATACTCGATAAATGGAAGATGCAATGATCAATTCTTAAGCACAAAAGTCATTCAAATCAAATTTTGAACCTCTGCTTTAAATCAAATGCTCAAGAATTAGGTTTGAACTAAATTATATAAGATTCAAACCTTAGTTTTGTTGCTACTAAGCAACTCTAGGTTCAAAATAAAGTTTAAAATTGTTTAAATAAAGTTTGAACATGTTTACAAAATAGTTTAAACTTAGTTTTGAACCTTTATTTTGAAACTAATCGTCAAACCCTTACTACAAATAAGGTTCAAACACATAATATATAGTTCATTAAAAAAATATAATGTTCATTAATGTTCGAATCTGAACTTTATATGTTCAAACCATATTTAAACTTTAATTAAAATATCATATTATTAGTAAATCTTTTTTGAACTTATTCAAAATTCATTTTCAAACCTAGAGCTCTAACCTAATGCTTGAAGCTCTTGTTTGAACCTAGCTTTTAAAGTCGTCTTGTTTCGCCTCTTTCTTTATTATAACATATTAGGAATATTAGTGTCAATAGCTTTGATGAAAGTATTTAATCTTAATTAAAAATACAATGACTCTATGGGGTTGCTTGGGATAAATTTTATTTAATGTTTTTTATTTTTTTTTATTTGTATGATATTTTCAAAAACTTGTATGTTTAGTATGTTTTAAAGTGTTTTTATTTTTATTTTGATTAAAAAATATATGATATTATTTTTAAAATACTCAAAATAGCTTTTAGATATTTTCTCAAATAAATATAAGGATTATATTTATCCAAATATATGCATTATAAAGCATAGAGTCAAAATTTCTTAAATTTATTTATTTTTTCATTTAGTTTAGCTTAGTATGCAAAATTCATACCTTTAATAAAATATATTGACCATGTTTTGATAATTCTCATGGACTATATAAGATTATGGAAATGATTTCTTTGAACATTTTTTTTTTAGATTATTGATCTACATATAAAATATTCTAGGTGCATTTACATACATACCACAATTCTTATATATTTACATATCTAGCATCCAAATATAAATATTTACATATATAACACCTAAATTTTTATTATTATAATAAAAATAGTAATTTTCTTAATTTTTTTGAAGTAAAATTCACTTTTGAAGCATAGAAAATGTGCTTTATTTGTAAATCTCAAACTTTATGTGTTAGATACTTAAATGCATAAGAATTGTGTGCTATGTATGTAAATTTCTCAATATTCTAATAGTATATAATAGAATAATATCAAATAAAGATGGGACAAATTGAAAAAATATAGTCTTTAAGAGGAGTTTAAATATATATCATAAAATTCTTATATATTTAGATATTTAAAACTTCAATTTTTATATATACTTACATTTTACTTTAATAAATAAATAACATCAAAAGGTATAATAATGTATTCCATTTCAAATAAATTAATGTTTGAAATTTTTTATATGATTTAAGAATTAGAGTATTTACATTTATATCATTAAATTCTTATGTATTTATATATTTAATGCACAATTTTAATATTTATATAAATAATATCTAAAATTTTTATAAAAAAATATTATTATCATTAATTATTTCAAAATAAAATATATAAATATTAAATATTAAATATATTAATGCATAAAAATTGTATGACATGTATTTAAATTCTCTTATTTCAAAATAATCTATTTTATATAATCTGACCATGAACTTTTAATTTTTATTTTTTAAAGCCAAGCTCTTTCCTGTTCATGCCTACTCGTTACCCAAATCGCTCTTTCAGCCATCAAAAACCCTAGCGACGGTAACCTATCGCCGCTGCGGAGATCTCCGCTCGCCATGGCGACGACAAACTCCCCAAATCTTGAGTGCCGGATGTACGAGGCTCGTTTTCCGGACGTTGATACTGCCGTAATGATTCAGGTAAAAAGCATCGCCGAGATGGGCGCCTACGTCTCTCTTCTCGAGTACAACAACATCGAGGGTATGATCCCCTTTAACGAGCTCTCTCGCCGCCGCATCCGTAGTGTCAACTCCCTCATCCGCGTAGGCCGCCAGGAGCCTGCCATGGTCGTCCGTGTCGACCGCGACAAAGGCTACATCGATCTCAGCAAGCGCCGAGTCTCTGAGGAGGACATCCACGCCTGTGAGGAGCGCTACAACAAGAGCAAACTAGTACACTCCATCATGCGCCATGTCTCCGAAACCGTCGGCGTCGATCTCGAGGATCTTTACATCCACATCGGCTGGCCGCTCTACCGCAAGTTCGGTCACGCCTTTGAGGTTTTCTTTGATGGAGTTCACTGCTCCTCTGCTTCATTTTTCAGAATGTAAAATATGATATTTTTTACGTCTTCTTCCCTGTGGCAGGCGTTCAAACTGATTGTCTCTGATCCTGATTCGGTTCTGGAACCGCTTACCAAGGAAATAAAGGAAGTTGGGCCTGATGGGATAGAGGTAATTCTGACCTTCATGAACATTTGATATATATTTTTTAATTTAAAAGATAAATCTTTTGCTTTATTGCGTTTTTTTTTTTTTTTTGGGGGTGCTTACGTGACTGAAATTTTTGTTAAGGTGACGAAAGTGGTACCCGCTTTGACCGAGGAGTTGAAGGATGCTCTAATTAAGAATATTAGGAGGAGGATGACTCCACAGCCACTGAAGATACGCGCTGATATTGAGATGAAGTGTTTTCAGTTTGATGGTGTTCTACACATAAAGGTTTTGGTATTCTGTCTTGTATTATTATTTTCTTGTCATGAATTGACTGCTTGTTTTGGTTCTTCAATCAAATAGATGTGTTTCATTTTTCTCACCTCTTTCTGAAATTTGATTATTTTATTTGCAGGAAGCTATGAGGAAGGCAGAAGCAGCAGGGAATGATGATTGTCTTGTTAAGATTAAACTTGTCGCACCTCCTCTATATGTGCTTACTACACAAACCTTGGACAAGGTCGGTGATTATGGTTGTTAATTTGTGTGCATATAGTGATCATAGATTTATATATTTCACTTTTGTTGGTTCTGAGATTTATAAATCATGACGTAATATGAAGAAAATAATTTATTTCCTTAGTTTTGTGTTTTCTTTAGCTATAGAGTTTGAGCATAAATTAGATTGCTATCAATAGGTCTTTATATAAAGTCCTCTAGGATCCTACAATGACATAATAGTTGAGCTATGGGACCCTATTGAATGATTGATAAGCAACAGATGTAATGGTTTTTTTTTAAGGAACTAGGCAGCCATGCAGGGGATAGATTTTATCTTTCTTTTAATGTGCTGATTTTGATTCTTATCCTTGGTTTTGTGGTGAATGTCTCAAGAAGCGCCTAACTAGGGTTGTAAATGAGCCATGTTGAGCTTAGTACTATATTATTCAAGTTCATTCATTTATTTTCTTATTGAGTTCAAACTGAGCTTGAGCATATTTGAATTTAAAATCTTATCCAAACTTGTTTATTAATTTTTAATCAAATTTGAGTTGAATTCATGCTTTACTCCAGCCTCACTAATTATGTGTTTGATGGTAAAAATTTAAACATGTAGCCTAATTATTAGACAATTTAATTTATAGGGTTTAATAAAAATTGACTTGATTCATTAGATCTTATTTAAATTAATTGATAAAATGAAAGTATTAACATGAAAATATTTAAAATACTCATCTAACTGTTTATTTGATATTTTCAATACATATATGTATCTAATAATATACATAATTTGTATAATGTGTAAATCATAAAAAAATGATTTATTAACATAGAATTAAATCATCAAAAGAAAAAAAAAACTAAGCCATTATTAAATGAATATTTAATTGCATTTTACTGAAGCTTTATGTCAAACAACAAATGAGCATGTTCACAAATATAAATGAAATACTCGCTTGTTCATTTATGTGATAAACTTTAAAATTTTATTCAAGTTTGTTGAATTATATAATTTAAAGGGATGCAAATGTGTATTATATGAATAAATATTGGAGTGCACTTGTTTGCTTGCTACAACCCCACATAACTAGAATGAATGGAGAATGGATTTGTAAATCTACCATTATATTTTGGGATAACTACAATTATTAGATGATTTAAAGTATGTGATGAATAAAGTGGTTGAGTGATGCTTCTTAGACTTTTGATTATTGAAGTCAAGAGGAGGAATTATGAAGATGATTTAAGTTGAATTGGTGATTAGATATTTTTATGTTTCTTAAAATTCTTAGTTATAGTCTAGATAAAAAAATTAATGATTAGTCTATAAAACACAATTCGATTTTTTATTATTCATCTGGAGTAACTTTCTACTGCTTCATTTTTCAAACTACCATCATAGTTTTATTTAGCTACTTCTTACTATTTTTCAAACAATTAGTTGTAGTTGCTTCAAAACAGTTCTTTAATGGGTTTGCTATCTTTTATCTTTGGTATGTAATATGCCTTGTCAGAGCCTTGACTTTGAAAAGCATGTATACGTCAATGAATGAGGTTAAGAAACCTTGGTGAACCTAATTGTGATATAATTTTAGAAATCTCATTTTGAGCTAAAGGAAAAGTGTCGTGCATGCTTAATTTGAAGATGACTTTCAGAATTTAACTTGCAAGTTTGATAATTATTATGAAAGTCAATTGATTATAAGAAGTATTGAACTAATTTATAGGAATTTTAAGACCAATGTTATGAATTTTACTTGAAAATTAAAGATCACTTAAAATTAGATAAAATTTTTTTTGGATCAAACTCTTAGTTAAATTAATGAGCTTAGTAGTGAGCTCAAATTAGGTGATATTGAACTTGAAGTAATCTTGATGTGGATTGAATCAATGTAATTTGAGATCAGATTGAAATATTTAAGCATGGATGTTAAAAATGCATCTGTATAATATTCATGTGTGTACCTATATTTGTATCCATGTATAAATACATTTATACATTTATATATGTATGTATTTAGTTTGTTGGTGCATGTATGTATGTTGGACTAAAAAATTGTCTTGGAAGACTAGAAATTAATAGAAAAATAAATTATTATTTTGTGAAGATCTAGCTTAGGTAGATCATAATAAATTAGGTTTGGCTCAAATTGGGATCAAATCAAGCTAGCCTATGGTCGGATTTTACTTTACTTGAGATCACTAAATGACTTTAAGCTCATCTTGAGTCAAGGATAAATTGATCTAAATCATATCACGAACAATCCCATGCAAGACCTTAAATCATAACAAACTTAAAGGCTCCATAATTTCAAGTCATATAATTTATAAAAACCAAAAGCTAAGCACAAAAAGATCCCAACAAACAAAATCATAATAATTGTCCAAGATTAGGTTGAAATCATTTTCATCATCCTTTTTTTCATTCATATTTTTTTTAGATTAAATCAAAATTCATTTTTAAGCATCTTCTTTTCTTCCATTGATTTAGTATCACCTTATGTTTCTTGAATTACATTAGAAGAAAACAAAGGTTGAGGCATACTTGCTCTCAATGAGGATTAATTGCCTCTTGATTTGCTCCCATCAAATAGAAATCTTTGGTCAATGAATACTGTCATATCTTGTATGTGTTTCCATCTAAGGTTGCCATCACCCCCAGACATCTTGCATTTTCTTTAGTCACTCAGAATTCCATCAATACCTTCTACAATGTTTCATTTAAATATTCTTTTTTGATTGTACTTGATGATCATTATTGTTTTGACATATTCTTTATCTTTGTATTAATTTGCAAAGATGCCTTCGTAAGACATTTAAATAAGTTCACAAAAATGAAATCTGTAACTTTGTAGCTTAGAAGCTTTGATGCAAATTTATTTACAACTCTTAAATTAATAACCTGATTAAAGACACTCTAGTTTAACTTATAACCTATGGCACATCAAGTCATTATCAACATCTAAGTTCAACTTTTCAAAGGTGTTAGTCATGCATTCCCATTCCATATAAGAATTTTATGATTTATATTTTATCCTTAATAAATATCAATTATTATGTTTCTCTCTATCAAATAAACCCGTTCTTAAAGATTTACTAGATATCTTTTCAATAATACACTTATCCTTTTATTCAAGCCCCATGCCACCTTCCAATAATTGGCATGTTTCATTTCATTTGTGTTATTTTTTGTAAAACAATTATTGATTGAGAGTGATGATGCAATAGTTGTTCTTCTTTCTCCAAGAGAACCATTAATGGTATCCATTACTTTGTTTATCTCATAGATAAAATCCATAATTAGTCTGTTGCCATCATTGGTTAATCTTAACATTTGAACTTGTATGCTTGTCATGTTTAAATCATCAGTTACATTGAGGAAGATTTAAGGACAAATCCTTAAGGCCCTTAGTTAAGCTTTATTTTTGTTAATTCAAATCTTTTATGCCTTTTTTTAGATTTTTTTTAGTAACATAAAATTTTCTTTCAAACAAAGGGATTCTAAACTTAATATATGATTATGAATTTGCATAATCCATATTGGCCAATAACCTTAGTTTTATACTTAAAAATTGCCAACTTTGAGCATTAAAAGGTATGTAACATGATAGAAACACTTAGTTGTCTACAATATAGTTTTATCGTTATAATCCTTGTTGACGCTCTCTTCAATTCTGATGGCAAATGATAATCCTCTATTGACGTCGAGCAAGGAAAAGTTTGTGTTACTTGATCCCTTACCTCTTTATTTCACATGCATTGTATTTTGAATTTCTTTTATAGTACACAATTATCACTTCTCAGTTCTTTCTTGCTAAGGGTCAAAGCCATTAAGAAAGTTGCAATTTTTTGTTGGAAATTGGATGGTGGGGATTTGGAGGAGGGGCATAGTGGACAAGCAGTAGGAGATGATGTTGAAGATGGAGGATAAATTAGATCTCATCTATTGCAATGATCAATTGTTAGGCATTCAGTACTATTGGCTTTTGAGTAGGATAGATGTTTCCTTTTGAGTGGAGTTCTAAGGGCCTAGCTATGATACACAGACACGAGGACACCAATACGACACAACACAGGCACATGATACATTTATTATTGAAAATATATGACACAGACATGTGTTGGACATGACATTATAAATTTTATATTTTAACAATTACAAATAATAGATTTAATTTAAATACAATAAATAAAATATTAAATGTAAAAAATGATAAGATATTTACGGCTACTATGAACTTTCAAAAAGATAAAAAATTCATAGATTATAAGAAAATATTTAGGGAAAGAGTGTCAAGGGATGATATTGACCATAAATGAAGGTACCGGTGGTGGCGATAATTGACGATACTCCATAATCATATGACTTAGAAACTTGGACATGAGAGCTGGATGATGTTTACATCCACATGACACATATTATAAGTTAAGAAATAAGTTTATAACTTAGATTTGAAATGATTTTAATTTAATGACATGCGTATTTTATTAATTATTATTTTAATTGGACATGTCAAAGAAGTATCGAACGCCTGAGGTGTGTTGGATGACTGTTGGTGTCCAATACGTGTTGGATATTGCACATTGCTATTTCTAGAAGTGTCGGATCTGTCGGTGCATCATAAGGGCCTAGCAACTTCTAGTGAGTGTCTCCAACAATTAGTTTAGCTTTTGACAAGGAATTTTTTTTACAAAGGGTGATTTCAAAGAGACTGTCTTTTAGTAAGTATAGGTTCTAACACAATTTCTTGCAATTTAGTTTCTAGTGAGAGTACCGATAATGAGCAGCTTTTAGAACGGCCTTAGAGTATTGTTTACGATGATCGGCTTCCATCAAGGTCATTTTTTAACAAATAATTTGTATATATGTCGATTTCGAACAAGATAGTAAACTTTTAGTGACTTTAGTGATTACAATTAGTTTTCAGTGAAGGTTGCAGACATCTTTCAATTATGGATTCCAACATTTATCGGTGTGGCCCTACTTTAGTTGACAATAAATTATTATGTATACCAAACATAATTAACAGTGTTTTTATAGCAACTCTTCATCGCAATTTTTCCAACCACCTGACTTTTTTGAATAGTAATAATTGGACCAAACAAAGCCTTAATTATTTTCTAATTAGGTTATTATTTATTTAGTGCATTATGAAATGTGGCATCTTCTTTCATATGCCATGAATACAAGTTAATTGGTTGCTCTATTTTTTATTTTATTTTCTTTAGTTATCATGTGAACTACTTCATTACATTGGCATATCAAGATCATGAGGCCTTAATCGATTTACAAAAAGGAAAAGAAGATCATCTCATAGGCTTATCAATTGATTTTATTAATTTGAAAAATGTGGTTTGATAATAAGCGAATGATATTTTGTCTTGTATGTGTTGTTTTCCCTTATTTTAAAATCGGATCTGACCGCGTTCAACTGTGAACCACCATAGGTCCGATTAACCTAAAAAACTCCTTTTGCATTGAACCATGAGAACCGTTGTTCGACCGATCAATCGGTCAATCGATCTCGGTTATATAAAACCAGCCAATCCAAATTAAGCCCATTTAATCACTTTTAATTCTTTAATGAAATGATTAAAATTTTTTAAATAATAATTAAACATAATATTTTAATTAATTATTTTCAAAAGAAATTTAATAAATCTTAAAAGTTTTATTATCATTAATATAAATTTAGTCAAGTTAATTTATAATCTTACAAAACCATCATGATAAGCCACCACTTAGGGTCCTAAATTTTTCTTGGGAAGTTATTTTATTCTATATAAAAGTATAACACTAGTTTTTTTTATGATGTGTGACAAGGTTTTAGAAGCATTTTGAAACTTGACTTTAGCTATAAGAATAAGGAATTGGATTAGAGAATTGTGCTTTTAAAATATTAAATGGGCATTTAAATCTAAGAATCAAAGAACAACATTTTAATTTTTAATTTTATACTCTTATTATAACTTTTTTTATAATATAAATAAGTTATTTTAAAATATAAACTTTATAATAGTATATTATAAATATTTTGCATATTATATATTTTATAAAGTTTTAAAATATTTTTTACATTATAAACTTTATATTTTATTTATAAATTATATTAATATTTATATATCTATATAAAATTTATTCCTAATTTTTAAATATATTTAATATACATATATTTAGATATATAATATAATTATATCTTAATAAATTTTAATTTGATTTTAAATTTATAATTATTAAAAATATTGCTTATATATTATTTATTTTATCTTTTGTTTATAATATATTTATATTATTACATCGTTTAGATTATTTTTAATAATTTAAATATTTATTACATCATCTAGTTCAACCTTCGGTTTAACCTTGTTGAACCATTGAACCTGAATCTTTCCTTCCTGTTCTTGTGGGTCCGGTTTCATAACCTTGGTTTTTTCCAACCCATCATTGAGCTATTTGAATATATTTTTATGTATGGGGAAATATTTTGGTTGCTCACTAAATTTTGTTTTCATGTTGAGGTTTAGTAGGTTTTTTGGAGCAGATTGTAAGTATCATAGATATCCAAGTTTGTTAGTTTCTTAGTTACATTTACATCATGGTCTATAATTATAAGAGTATTCCATTTTTTTTCTTTACTATGATGATATTTAGAGGATTATATTAGGTTAATGAATACCTTTGTATAATTATGTAGCATCCACAAAATTTCTCTTTGTCATGTCATGTTTGTTTGAATTACCAACACTTGGTTACGATTAATTGTTTTGGTTAGCAATTCTATGTATGTGTTCTTTTTCAACAACCTAAGCACATATTTTAAAGGTCTTTTCTTATAAGCTTTTTAGATATTCCTCTAAGTTGCTAAGCTATTAATTTGTTGTGATGGTAGTTAGCTGTCATACATTTGCAAATGAAGTTACCTTTAAGGAATCCTATAATGGATCATCGAGTATCTTATAATACCTTTTTGGACTAGTAATTATTACTTTTGATTGTATGACTTGAGTTAACTTTCTTTTTGAATGTGTAGTGATTTTTTTCTAACAACCTAAGCAAACTACAATAAATGTTAAAATATGGTAGTGATAATTATGCATTTTATGTTTTGGATACTTCAGATGACAATGTATAGAAATAAATAAGCTTAAAGCTAAGTTGGCTTAATAAGTGGCCTGTAAGGTAGTTTATTGAAGGATAAATTTTGTGATAAATTTTGTGATGTCAATGGTATATAAAGAAGGACGAGTTGAAAGAGAGACAAAATCGTTTAATTTGAAAAAAGTTCATAATAATTTGCTACTCGAATAACATCTTTCAAAAATATGCCAAAAGGGGCAATGGATGGATGATCGTTAAGTTACTCGAAGAATGCTTTAAAAATCCAAAGAGGTTTTAGTAAGCTTTATCAATTTACAAATAAGAACAAAAGTGGTGGGATTATGAGCATTTTATTTCGGCCATTGATGGTAAAATTTGGGATAAATTATTTATATATAATTGTTAATGAACATGTTATATATTTGATTACCCTCATAAGTTATTACTATAGTAGATTTTGTGATTTATTCTATTTAAGAGGAACAAGACATAGGTGCCTTGCATGTTAAGCCCTTCCCATTGTTTGAAGAGTTTGCATGTTGTGCAACGATGCGATTGTTGGCAACCATGGTCAAGTAGTCAAAAATTCAAGTAAAATTCATGTATACTAAAAAATATTGAGGAAGTCAGCCTATAGTCTAGCATGCTAGTGACAATGTTGCATAACCTAAATATCCCCAAACCTAGGCCCAATATACACCAAAATGCTTTGAGAATGTCACAAAACCTAAATATCTTCAAACCTAGACGGGTGACTAAAGAAGCAAAAAATAGTGCATAAATTCTACTATGGATCATGTTGGGAGTTTTAGACTACATCATCATCATCTAAACCAAGTCAATTAACTTGTGGATGCATACCTCTAACATGTCACAGATATACTAGCTTCTAAGGAAATTATGTATATTATTGATGAAGGGGTACCAAATTGAGATATATAGGATTTCTGGTTGTTGATGTTATATCAGATGATAATACTACAAGATCATGGTCAATATGTTAACTTGAAGCTCATATGTTATAAGAGAGTCGCTTAATTTTCTTGTGACAAGTAACTAACTTTCAGCACCGTGGATCGCGACCAAGAGAAATTGGACTGAATTGTTTGGTTATATAGGGCTTATTATCTAATTTTGTATGTTGGAACCTTATAAAATACTCATTTGTAATGTTTTTTATCATATGCTTTATCATTTATTCTTATTATAGATGTGCCACTATTTCATCTATACTAGGTTCTAGAGAACATTGGGTGTTGCAATAAGGGAAAACAAATAAAATTTCTATTTTGCTATTCACAGCATGACCAAAACAACAAACATGTTTGCAACGCACCAGAAAAAAGAAATAGAAACGGTTTACTTGCCTTTTGTCTTCTGGAGAATAAAGGAAAAACAAGATCTTTTACAAAGGATAAATGAGAACACAAAGAGAAAACAGTCAACTAAAACAAGAGGTGCCCTTGGTTTGATTTCTAGATCATTAGGTTCCATCCAAAGAATGCATGTCTTTATTCTTGTAATTGTAGCAAATTAATTTTGGACTTTAGGTCATAACATTAGGAGGTTGATATTGGATTAATTTGGTATCATAGCACTCATTATTAATGCATGGTACAAATAAAAATTGGATATCAAGGAAAGAATCTCCTCTTGTCTTAGATCCATGCTAGAAGACAAGAAATAAGCAAAAGAAAGGAAACAATTAAACAATAATTGAAAATGAGTTACCAAATAAGTGATTACATTAATAGAAAAATGTGGATGATGATGGATTGGATATGCAATTTATTACCATCACATTGAATCTATAGTTGTTCTTTATACACTTTCTTTTGGCCCCACCAACAAATGATCATTCGAGAAATATTTGTAGTATAAACGAAGATGAAGAATTTCACTATGTTGATTGAATGATAGATTAGGACTTTTAAAAGGGATCTTTGATGGAAATTTCTACTTACGAGGGATGACAAGGCATAGAAACTTGTTGTGCATTGATCAATTGAAGAGATACTTCACTCTATATAGGTATAATACTCATAACAAGGTGACATTTTTTCAGCTCAAATTAAGCCCATGCTTTGGTGAAACTTTCACCGGAAAGATACTAGTTATCTTAGAGGCAATTCAAGTTGCGTATATGCTGAGGGTTTTACCTTATGGGTTATGTTTGAGGATTGATGGAAAAATGACAGTTTGAGATAACATTAAAGGTTGTTGTGTGATATTACATCATACTTGAAGTACCTATGGGATTTCTCTCAAATTGCTAAAGAGTATGTCTTTCCTTTTCTTAACCTTGGCCAAGCCAAGCATACTATGGCGATGACTTTATAATGGAAATTAAGATAAGAAGGAAAAGCCCTAAAAATTTTTTAAAGCAAGGGTGTCAATTTTAGTTACGAGTTTGGTTCTAGTCTGACCCTTGAGTTGACCCATCTTAAAATTGCTCAACTCAAATGTAAAATGTTTATTGCATGGTCAAAGTATTTGACCTGAATTTCATTCCTCACTAAATTAACTTCGAATAGTAACCGGGTCAATTATAAGATGATTTGGGTTATTTAGGTTAGCCTAAACTATCTCGAATAATGATTAGGTTTACAATTTTGATCCTAATCAATCTAGTTAGTTAAGTTAACATGAATTCAATTTTTTTGTAAGGTTTAGTCAATTTGTTAAATTGGGTCAATTTTTGATCCCCCTATTTTCAAGGTTCTTTGGTTGCAACATTTAGGTAGGATTTAGGCTAAATCATACCAAATAGGTTTTGACTTTACATAAATTCTACTACTTTCTTAAATTCTTATTTCTTTCCGTCTTAGGTTAACTCTTGGAGTTAGTAAATTTTCGAGTAGGATTTAAGAGAGTCACACTTTTTTTATATTATGCATCTTCTTCACTTTCATTTAAATTCTAAATTTTAAAGATATTTGCCAAAATTTTAAGTTGGATTAATTAAAGTTAACGTTTACAATTTTAAATAGTTTTTAAGATTCAATACCCTCATGATTTAAGGATCTGCATTTATAAGATTTATTAAGCATTATTTGAATTAAATCATACTTATAGCCAAAGAAACCTTTAAAGGGACTTCATCTTTTGAAAATAACAAGAAGGGAAAAAGTCGGATAATGCTGTAAAGCCTACCCAACAAATGCAACTATTCAAGAAAGTTTTTTAACCATTTTAATATATTTCACTTCATAAAAAATGTTGCAAGGTGCAACTTGTGCTTTTCTATGTAAAATGGAAGAATTATAAGAAGGTAACACTATTCTTGTGGTGGTGGACAACATCGTGCTAGGTTTGGTGGGTATGGTGACCATCATCTTATATGTGATGGAAAGGATCAAGGATGTAACAATGTGGAAGATGTCCTCCAATTTAAACATTTGAGCGCAATTGTTCACCTTGAAGATTCAGGTCTAGTAAGAAATGATTTGTGTCATCATTAACACCCATAACCAAAAGAATTTAATTTTTATCAAGCTTGTCTGGAATTTGGGTTTGGAGACTTATTCCCACACTATTCTTTAGCTTTTGGGTGGATCCAGAAGGGTTTGAATTGTAAATTGATTGCAAGTGTTGTTTGAAGCTTGTAATATGTAAGGGTTATATTGATAAGTTCCTTTATGAGGTGGTTCTGCTTGGCATTTTCAAATTATATTTGATAGTTCACAATCCATTCATGCAGGTGTGGTTAAAGTTTCCACCATCTTCACGCTGTTGGATCTCAAATCTTGATTATCTTCATGTGTTCATCAATGCAATGGATGCATGATAGATGCATTCAAGGCAAACAAGGGCTACATGAATGGCTTGTCATCTGTTTCTACCTTCAATAGACTGATGAGGATTTCTTATGATCATTCTTAACATGACTTCATTTGGTCTTAAGAAGCTGCAATCTTGAATAGATTGTAGGAAGATTAAGAGCATTTGAGGAATGTATTCCATTTACTATAACATCAACTTTATCACAATCAAAATAAGTGTGAATTTACTAAGTCTCTACTCAATCTTAAATTTAAGGAAAACAATGAAGAGATTAATATTGATCTTATGAAGGTGAAGGCAATTAAGGAAGTGGCTCAAATTGTGAACAATGATTAATGTGAGGAACTTCAAAGAGCAAAGCCAGTAGTGCCAAAGATTTTAATGTCTGCTTACCCAACAATGATTAATGTGAGAAACTTCAAAGAGCAAAACCGGTAGTGCTAAAGATTTTAATGTATGCTTACCCACATCGCGTAAAAGTAAAGGGCACAACCTAGAGATTTCAAGCTCATCATTTTTCAGTTTTAAGTTTGAATGTGCCCAAATATAATGTGGGGTTGAAGACTTGTTGCATGCTGTTTTGAAATGTTTGGGAAAAATGGTTGAAATGTTTTGGGAAAAATAGAAGAATGACCTCACTTTTAATAGGGAACTATTGACATTGCATCATGTTCAGGAACATTGCTGATTAAATACAAAAAGGGGTTTGCTGATGAAATGATTGACATGCATATAAAATTCAGTAGACTGCATCTAGCGGATGTGGGAGGCCATTGCATGTGAAGTAGATGGACACTTTGGAGTGGAGGAAACATTGCATAATTTTCAATATTATGTTTGATATCATGTGAGTATGTCAAAGGATGCATGCTTTATATCACATCTAAACCTACAAATAAGAAGCTTAGATTGCCATGTCATTTTACTTACGCCAGGCTGTTCATGGGAGAGCTTCTCAATGAAATTTTATTTTTTGGTGGCTTGCCAAAGTCAAAAAGGGGCCACAACTACCCTTATGTAATCGTGGATAAATTTTAAACATGATTATTTTAATCCTTTATGGAAAATCATCACAAGCAACCATTCTCTTTATCCACAACATGTGTAGGGATAGTTCTTGAGCTAGTTCTGGGAGTCCATGATGGATACAATATGGAAGAGGAGTATTGCTTTCCATCTATAAATTGATGGCTAGTCAAAAGTGGTAAAAATATCCATTGTCCATCTGTTGTGAGATTTTAATTAAAGGAATCCAAAATTTTGAGATGGCATTCTGTTGTAACTTGAACTCACCTACTGCAATTGATCTACCTTGAGAGAGAATGGGAGTATCTTTGGGAATTGGATATCTTCTACTGCCATCGGATATGGTCCCAAGGAAATTTCTTGCATTGACAAAAAGTTAATTACTAAGCAAAGTAACATGGTACAACAAGAAAGCTTACCTATGATTCAAGGATCAGATTTATTAGATGGTCAATTAAATTATTTGTGATTATAATTTGGTCATTAGATTGTAGACAACAACAACAACAACAACAACAACAACAACAACAACAAGCCTTAATCCCACTAGGTGGGGTCGGCTACATGTAGACAAATGAAATAATTTGTGATAATGTTGATACTTTAATAGTTTACTCTCTTTCCAAGTTTGTTAATTTCAGATCACATTACCCATATCAAAAATCAAGTCACAAGGAATTCATAGGCAAATACAAATTATCAATCGAAGGTTTGGTGAGCAAGGAGCAGTGAGTCTGAATTATTAGATTGCACTCCAACATAATAACATAGATAGGTAAAACATATATGGGTGACCAACCAGCTTATTTATCCTTACCTTGTTGGCAAGTCTATATTATATGTAAAGGTGGAGTATTTTTAATTAGGATAAATTTGTATTTTTAATTTTACATTCATATTATGGTTGTTTTTTGTAGAGGTTGTTTAGGATGGTTGGTTTCTTTTCTATAGTTTATTTAGGAAGAAATTTGACAACATTTTTGTAATTTTTGCTTAGATATAGGCATATTTGTTGTAATGAGACAACATTCAATTTCTCTTAAATCATCTCTCTTTTCTCTTATTCTCCTGATCTTCTGCAGCATGCCAAAAAACTACAGCTTTCTAATTCTCAAAATTTACATTATTGTCTGCCTGTGTGCTTGAGACCTCATGAAGCTATTAATTATTGATTTGCATGCTGTCCTTCCTTTTGAAGGCTTCAGTAATCTTGCTATGTATTGTTCTCATTGTTGCTTTGTTCCATAAAACAACTAGGTGATACAATAATAAAAAATCAAATCTATTTATTTTTTACCACCTCCCAAATCCAAAGAAACCAAAATATGTTTGATTTGTGTAAAATAATAAAGATAGAAACAAGCAGCTTGCTTAATTCTTTAAGAGCAGAGGAAAAACATGTAACACTAAGGTTGAGGTTTATGGTAATGAAAAAGGGGGAAATAGAATGGGGAAATTGGCTACAACAAAAATACTAAATAAATGTACCTTTTTTTAATTATTAGATTACCAAGGTTCCTCCAAAGAATCTTCTATCCTTTCAGTATCCAATATAGCCTTTTACTTGAATCGTAATATTAAGTGGTTAGTATAATTATCACTTAGGGATAAAAGTGATGGTTGCAATGAATGTGTGGATGGTAAGGCATATCATAGTTTGGAAGGTTTGTGTCATGGAGTAAGGCTTACAATAGCTTGCAAAATATTTTTGAATACTCTACTAGCTATCTTTGAATGTTGTACAACAAAGAAGCCTTAATCTTATGTGGGGTCAACTACATAAATTCTTCTTCTCCATTGTGTCATATTAAGTGTCAAATTTTTATTTAATTTTAATAAAATAAGATCATTTTTATACTACCTAATCAAGTCTTCTTAGGTCTATCTTTATCTTTCTTAACATTGGTCAAATCCAAAACGCCTACTCTCCTAACTCATCGACTACCGACGCTTTTATTTGATCAAACCATCTAAGGCAACTCTATCTAATCTTATATACTCCAACCTTCTATATATATATTGATTTCACATTTTGTCTCTAAGTGTAAAGCCACTCATCCACCTAAGTATCCTCATCTCTATAACACTTAATTTTATGTTTCTTTTTTTAGTGGCAAAATTTTGTGCCATAAATCAATGCAGGTCTTACCACCATCTTATTAAATTTTTCCTTAAGTCTAAGGAGCACCTTTCTATCACACAACAAGCTAGATGCATTTCTCCACTTCAACCATCCAACTTGAATTATTTTAGTAGCATCTCTGCCTATTTCACCCTCACTTTGAGCAATTGACCTGAGATATCTAAAACGTTCACTCTATTTAATGACTTGATCACCCAATGTGACAATCCCATCACTTATACCACTAAAATTACACTTCATATATTCAGTTTTAGATTTACTTAAATGAAAAGTCTTTCGACTCTAGGTTGACCTCCATAATTCAAGTTTCTCTTGAACTCCGTTGTAGTTTGAATATTAGCAAAAAACATACACCAAGGTATATCCTCCTATAAATGTCTAATAAGAACATTCATAACTAAAGCAAAACGATATGGGCTTAAATCCGAACCTTGATGTAATCCAATTGAAATAGGAAAATACTTGATCAATCCTCCTTATGTTTGAACACAAGTAACTTCCAATATACATATCTTTTATGACTTGAATATAAGCAATACTAACTCCTTTTATAGAATACTTCAAAGCACTTCTCTTGGAACTTTATCATATGCTCTCTAAATCAACAAATATCATATGTAGATCCTCCTTCCTCTTCTTATACTTCTCCATTAAACATCTCAACAAATGTATAACATCCATAGTAGACCTACCTGGCATAAAGTATCGGTTTTAGAAACTTTTGCATTGCGTCATAACCATGTTGAACTACTCTCTCCCAAAGTTTTAATATTTGGAACATTAACTTAATTCTCTATAATTTGCATATTCTTGTGCAATACTTTTCTTAAAAATAGGAACCAACAAACTCTTTCTTTACTCATTAGGCATCTTTTTAGCTTTTAAAATAATGTTAAAAAGATTAGTAAAACAAGCAATTCTTTGATCTCCTAAGTATTTATACACTTCTATTGGAATATCATCAGGTCCTATTACTTCTTCACACTTCATTTTCTTTAAAATCTCTTGAACTTTGATTTTACTAATATAATGATAAAAATAAAATTCTCTATTTTCATTTAAGGTATTAAGTCGGTTGTATTCTTACAACCTTCATTAAAAGTTTATCAAAATATTTCATTCACCTATGATCAATATCCTCTTCTAATAAAACACTTTTAATTTTCATTGTTATTGCACTTTACTCAACTAAATCTTTTTTTCTTATCTCTGACTAACTTTTGCATGCATCTTTCACTTTAGTATCCATTCTATTATATAAATCAATAAAATTGTATTCTTTGTATTACATATTACTTTCTTGCATGTTGTAAATCTCATCAATTTGATGTTAGCATGTCCATGCCCTAGTCCTTTATGAATGCTCTAAGTTGCTTGGCTGTTAGCATTTATCTAGATGTACATCAGAAGTCACGTGTTATCAAAATTTATGTGAATTGGATAAATGCTTGTTGGCATTTGAAAGCATCACTATGCCTATGCCAGATGCCTTAAGAATATTAATATGACATATTTGATATGTTCTATTATTCATTGCTCGTGGTGGCTACCTTCTAGTTAGAGCCTCATCATTAAATTTTCAATTAATATTTTACTTTATGGTCATTATCTTGACGTTCCTCTACCTAATTTACAATGACATCCTGAGATTCTGCCATCGAAGAACTTGTTGAAAATAATGCCTATAGCGACACATAAAACAAATAACATATGCAAATAAAAATCATATATGAAAATTTCATGATAATAAGCACATTATAAATGAGTGCTTTAAAATAGCCTATCATATGAGTTGATAATAAGCATTGATTGAAGTTAAATAATTAATTATAACCTTTCTCAATTATGAATATAATATAAGCTTATCAATCCAAAGTATATTTCCTCTAAAGTTGAGGCCACATGGATATCAATCCAAATGAGTGTTTTAAAGTTAACAATATCCTAGCATCAGTAAAAATATTGTATTTTGCATAGCTCGGATTTGCATCATATGAAGCTTCACAATGCATGCCTCAATAGTTTACCGCATTGCCTTGGAAGTTAACTCACATCTATGGTGTATCAGTGTGAGGTACTTGGCATATGCTTTCTTGCTTGGCATAGACAACAGTGATATATGTTAGTGCTCTCATCATGGTCCAGGCTACATGTGCTATTGTTGTTTTTTACTTTGATTACCTATTTACGACTGATAACTCACATTTGTTGATTTATCTTTGGCCTTACTAATGATAATTAGATTTTAACATCATTCTCATGAGCATATTCGATTGCATTTATAGGGAGGCTAAGAAAAATGAAATCTTCACCAAATTCATAAAGTGGAATTCATCAATTTTTAAGTAGGTTCTCCTCTAGGATAGAAGCTCTTAATTTCTATAATGCCAATAATAATAAGATTCTTCCACGACATCACAAACTCTTCAAACTATGGTAAGAGCTTTTTATGATATACAGTTATTCCCATGCTTAGTCCATTTTAAATTGAAATAATTCATAAAATTAATTTAGTAACAAGTTGTATTGATAACTTATGTTCTTTTATAAATTTAATATAAGTTTGTATGAACTTCATTGCTAGTGTTGGAATATTGTGCTCATAATCTTTAGCCTAAATCACATAATCTTAGCCTTTGCTGGGTCCCAAGTCCCGAAAGTGAAAAGTAGAGGGTTGTGTTAGGCAGTCGACATCTAATGTAAAATTTTTCGAAATAATCATGACATGAATCATTTAAAACATTGTGTTAATGCTAGGGTTTTCCCTAGAAGCGACGTGATGTATGACATAAATACAAGAAAATTATGTGCCGATCGACGCTAGTTCGGTGTTAAAGCAAAAAAGCTCCACATTATGAACATGTGTGAGAAAAAAAGTTAGTCCATGAAATTAGAATTAGGTTTGGAACTTGGAATATAAGTACTCTCACAGGTAAATTAATGAAATTAATAGATATCATGGTTCATAGGAAGATAAATATTTTATGTAGTCAAAAAACTAAATTAGTTAGGAAGAAGGCCAAGGAGATTGATAGTTTAGGTTTTAAATTTTGGTATTCAGTAGGTCAATTAAAAAAAATGGTGTGTGATGTGATAAAAATTTATAGGATAATGTTATGAATATTAATAGGATTGTAGATAGAATTATAGCTTTAAGGATTGTTGTTGAATAATATTATCAATGTTATAAGTTTATGCTTTTGATATGTTAAAAGAAAATTTTGAAATGACTTAGATTATTACAAAAAGAATCTCAAAAAAAAAGTATTTATTGAAAGAGATTTAAATATATATGTTGATAGAGTGGTAGAAGATATTAAAAGTATTCAAGTAGATGAATTAAATTAATAAAGAAGATAAGATTATATTAGATTTTGTTTTACATGAGTATTTATTAATATTTTATTTAAGAAAATAGATCATATTATTACTTATAAGAATGAATATAGTAAAACACAGATTGATTATTTTTTGATAAGAAAAATAGATTATTTTAGATATAAAAATTGGAAGTTCATTCCGAGTGAAAGTTTAATACCCAACATCGATTGTTATTTTAGATTTTAATAATTGAAAGATTTAAAAAAATAAATAAAATTATTATCTTCTTGGATTAGATGACTTAAAAATACTAATAAAATATTTTTAAGAAGAAATTACGAGCTTAGAATTTGGGATGTTCACGAGAAATAAGTAGTTTTATTATAAAATTTGGTTTATATGTAAAAATATGGAGAATTGGGAGAAATATAAAGTCCCATAGAGTCTAAAAAAAGCAATATGTGATGCAACAAATTTAACTTTAGTGATTTATATAATGAGGAAGAAAGAGTTCGAAAAGATATAGATAAGTTTGTGTGAAAGAGATAAATGATCATATAATATTTTTTTTTTTGAAAAGATATTGAAAATAGGTGGATGAGTTATTTTGATAAACTTTTTAATAAAGGATCTGAGAATACAATTAATTTTAGTAACTTTAATGCTCTAAATAAAAATAGAAATTTTATTTTATCATTGATATTAATAAATTTGAAGTTCGAGAAACGAAAATGAAGTATGGAAAAATAGTAGGACCTGATGATATTCCAATAGAAGTATAGAAATGCTTAGGAGATCAAAGAATTTCTTGGCTTATAAATCTTTCTAATATTATTTTAAAGGCTAAAAAGATGTCAGATGAGTGGAGGAAGAGTTTGTTGGTTCATATATTTAAGAATAAAGGTGATGCACAAGAGTGTGCAAATTATAGAGGAATTAAGTTATTATGTAGTGCATTAAAATTATGGGAGAGAATGATTAAGCATAGGTTACGATGTGATACAAAAATTTCTCAAAATTAGTTTGATTTCATACCGAGTAGATCTACTATGGATGTTATACATTTGTTGAGAGGTCTGATGGAGAAGTATAGAGAAAGGAGGATCTACATATGATTTATATTAATTTAGAGAAAGCATATGATAAAATTCCAAGAGAAGTCCTTTGGAGAGTACTAGAAAAGAATAGAGTTAATATTGATTATATTAAGTCATGGATATATATACTAAAGTTGTTACTTGTGTCCAAACATAAGGTGTATTGACAAAATATTTTCTATTTCAGTTTGATTACATCAAGGATTGGCTTTAAGCCCATATCTTTTTTGCTTTAGTTATGGAAGTTCTTACTAGATATTTACAAGAGGATATACCTTGGTGTATGCTTTTTGTTGATGACATTTTTCTTGTTGTTAAGACTAGAGAGGGAATTCAAAAAAAACTTGAATTATGGAGGTCAACTTTAGAGTCTAAAGGTTTTCATTTGAATAGATCTAAAATTTAATATATTGTATGTAATTTTAGTTGTAGAAGTTTTAGTGATGATGTTGTGACATCAGGTGATCAAGTCATTAAAAAGAGTGAGCGTTTTAGATATCTCGAGTCTATTGTTCAAAATGATAGTGAAATTGATGGGGATGTTATTAGTAGAATTCAAGTTGAATGATTGAAGTGGAGGAATGCATCTGGCTTGTTCTGTGATAGAAAAGTGCCGCTTAGACTCAAGGAAAAATTTTATAAGATAGTGGTGCAGAATGTTGGCCAATAAAAGAGAAGCATTAAACTAAGTTAAGTGTTGCAGAGATGAGGATGCTCAGGTGGACGAGTGGTTTTGAGATAAAATGCAAAATGAATATATTGTGGAAAAGGTTGAAGTAGCTCCAGTGGTAGATAAGATTAGAGAGAGTCACCTTAAATAGTTTAGCCCCATAAAGCATCGGCTGTCTGATGACCTGATTAGAAGATTAGATGTATTAGATTTGTCTTATGTTAAGAAAAGTAGAGGTAGACTTAAAAAGATTTGGCTAAGAAGACCTTATTAGAATTAAATGAGAATTTGACACACAATAAGATACAATGGAGAAGAATGATTCATGTAGCTGATCCCATAGTGAGATAAAGGCTTATTGATATTGTTGTTGTAATCACTCGTATTTCTAAGTTGATACAACTTTCTAAATAACCTGTAACTTTTAAAGAATGTCTTAAATAAATTTTCATCTACATCATATTAATTTTTTTGTTTAGCCTTTTTTTTTGTTCCGATGGCCTATGATTACCCCATACATATTTCCATTAAGTAGTTGCTTGAGCAACAAATAATCAATACTTTTGTTTGTAAATAGGTGATCTGATTTGCCGTTTAACTTTTTTATGAAGTATCACTGGCAATATAAGGTTTCATTATCCGTCAACTTAGAACTATTTTTGCAACCGTGTACTAGCTCCAACTTTCCTTTGAGCGATTCATTTCATTATGTTGTCAGTTGAAATAGTCTAAGCGTATCTTGCATATTGACACCAACATTTTCTTAATCATTATTGTATCTTAGTCAAATTGTTAGGGAATAATCAACATTATTATGCGATAAAGTCACAGCTTGACTAATACAGATGATGCGTACATAAAGGTTCAAATATATGGATTGTTTAGCGCTTACTCCTTAAGTTACCCATAAGCGCCAATCAAACAGATCTTGAAGTGGAGTTCTTAGATTGCACCACTTAGATGAGATGGAATTAAAGAGGAAGATAATAGCCCCGAATGATTTGATTAGGGGTTGTGTAAACTGATTTGCATAAATAAAATATAACAACTCATTTAGCTCTCAATGGGATTGAATAGAGGAGGGATTCACTAAGTCAATCCTAAATAGATGTGATAATGAATACTGATTATGATGACCACCATAATATGTACACTTATGACTGGGGAGCAATATTGAGGTTTCATAATTTGAAGTCTGAACTCCAACTTCAGATCATCAGGACATCTCAGATGGCACAAGTGTTTCCTACCAACAAATTCCTTGATAGAGCTATCCGTCATTGGGTTTTGGTTTCTTATTTTATTATCTGAAGTTCTTGATTTTGAACTGCAGGACAAAGGAATAAATGTTCTAAACAACGCAATTAAGGCTTGCACCGAAGCCATAGAGAACGAGAAGGGTAAACTCATAGTGAAGGAAACACCAAGAGCTGTGAGTTCAACTATCAAAACTTTATCGAACTAGTCCTCTGAATATAATTTGGTGGTCAAATAGAAACAATGTCCACCTTTCTGTTTTGTTGCCATTTGTCTGATATTAAAACAAGATCTTTATGTTTTTTTGCAGGTGAGTGAACGCGAGGATAAGCTTCTTTCAGAGCATATGGCTAAACTGCAATCTGAACGAGGAGGTTGATGGAGATGTAGACAGTGAAGAAGAGGAAGATACAGGAATGGGTGAGGTGGATGTGGAAAATTCTGGCATTGCTGAGTAAATTCAATAAGTTTAAATTCATTAAAAAAAAAAGGCTCATCCAGCGTTGCAGGAAGAATCAAAATTTCCCTTCTTTTCTTCTAAAATTTTCCGAGTTGTTGTATAGAATCATCTTATGGGAATTCTGTTATTTGTATTCTGTCAGCAAATGTGAGAAGCAGTTTTTAATTTTTAGTTGCCAAGTCTTTTATGATGTTTAGAATTTTTATCATTAAGAGGATGTCTTCTTTCAGTTGAGTGAGTGATTCTTTTATGATGCCCATTTTGTTAGGCCTGAATTTTTATTAAATGGGAAGAATTTAGTCAAAGAATGGCTTTTTTCTACTTGAGGTTGGATAAGCTGTGGAAAGATGAGTAATTTGTATTCACTGCTTTGTAAGTACTTAAGAGTTTTAAAATTTTGAAGAACGTAGGAATGATGATTAAAAGTTATTAATAGAAAGCTATGAGATTTTAGTTGCCTATTTAGAATATATAATAATAACTTAGAATAAGAGGTGGTTTGTAGATATAGATTTAGGATAAAATTTTTAAATGTTATTATAAAGATTAGTTATAATAAAAGTAATTAATATTTATTTATGATAAGATATAATTATAAATTATTAATGCGTGTCTTTTTATGAAATAATATAGGGAATAGTTGTGTGACAAATATGTTAAAGAGAAATAATTAGAGTATATATCAAAGGTTTTTCAGTCTTTGTGATAAAACTATTTATCAGTTCTTCCTCATTAAGAGGATATTCTGTCAATTCAACATTCTTGATGTATATATATTATTTACCTCTTTAAGATAACATGATAATTATTTATGTATGCCTACGTTAACTAAAATTTATTGTAGAAAATTAAAATAATGATTAATTTTTTTTACCTTTAATTAAATTTGTTGGTATATTAAGGATGAATTGAGATTGTTTGGATATTGTATTTTAAAAAATAGTGGTGAAAATAGGAAAAATTTCTATTTAAAAGTTTGGAGGTTTATAATTTTTTTTTTTTAAAAAAAAAAAAATTAAACAGAATTTTTTACGCTATGAAAGTTGAAAAATACAATTTTCTCATCCTAGATTTTTCAAAAAGCTGATGAAATATAATTTTCTCAAATAAAATTATGATGTGGTGTGACATCTCACCACCATCTCAAATGACAAAGTATAACATTTTTAGGTAATGAAATAAAGGAAAGTTGGTAGCCATGATCGAAGTACCTACACTTAAAAAAATTTATAGATGTCTTTTTGAATGAATTACTATTGAGTTGATATGTGGCATAACATCAATAATTATAACTATATAGAATGACAGATTTATGTAACTTTAAGGTGCCTCCTTAGATAACACTTATTTTTTTGTAAAGAAAAAGGATGTGTTAATTGTAGAGAGTTGAACAAAATTATAATAAATGAATGTATTCAATGCCAAGAATTAATGATTTAATAATAAATTAATTAGAAGAAATATCAATATGTTTTAAGATTGACTTAAAGTTAGCCTTTCATCAATTAAAAGTAAAAGAACAAAAATGACGATATAGCCAAAGCTATTTTTTTGTTACGAAAGGATATTGACATTATGAATTCTTAGTATTGTTATTTATAACCAATACACTATAATTTTGCATGAATTTCTTAAATCAATAATTCAAGTAAAACTTGAATATGTCTGTATATATATTTTCATTTGTTATATTGATTTTTTTCTATCATAGAGATTTTGCTAATCATTAAATATTGGTGTTGAAAACTTTGTGAAAAAAATTATATAATTTTTTTTTCCAAATGTAAGGATTAGTTAAGTGAAGTATTCTCCGATAATAGTATTAGTTATATAAAAATATCAACAGATCACCAAAAGGTGAGTAATTATAGAATGGCTTAGATCAACCAATGAGTGTGAATGTGAAAAAATTTATATGTATTATAAGCTACAATATAACAAATTTATTAAGAGATTGTTTGATTGCCTAAAAAAAAATACAATATATTTAAATTATTTTAAATTATTTAATTAAAAATTTTACAAATTCATCAATTTATTTTTTTCTATTTGATTAAATAAATATAATATAAAATATTTTAAAAAATTTAAATGACAGTAGTGACTACCGATGACAACGATGAGGTGCCGATGAGCTCCTGGAGGCTACAACATTTTATATTTTGAGCAAATTTCAAATACAACAAAATATAATTATCTATAAATTCTAAATACATTACATCATTTTAAAATTTTACTTTACATCATACAAAATGCAAAAAAAATCTAAAACCCATTTACTTTATTTTTGATTCTAACCAAACAACCCCTAAGATATTTGAAGATAACTATATTACCATCTAACTTTACTTAAAAAAATAATATTAATTGAACGTGTGTGTTCTATGAAAGCTGTTGAAGTAAGAAGTTTGTCTAATATATGATCCTATATTAACTATTTTTCACTTAAAATAAGAGGCTTTGTATTTGTTAAATAGAGCTCACATGAAGGAATATCAAGATATGGAAAAGAAGAAAAAAAATAAATCTAAGGCCACATTGTACCATTTAAATTTCTTAATAAAGGGAAGCAGTTAACATAACAAGGCTGCAAGATTGAAGTGAGTGAAGGTATATTTCATAGATTTAGGGTTTAATGAAGTGGGTAATGAATGCATACAACAGAATATCAAAGTCAAAGAGTGAGGTATAACCTAATCTCACATATAACTAAAGAAGTCATGATTTATGATATAAAAGAACTTAGAAATTAGACTAGCCCATCTTAAAGGTGCAGTAGAGGCATAAATTGAAAGAGATGCAAATTAGGAGAAGAGAACTCAATAAAAAGATAGCTAAATAGGATTGTTCCCAATTGCATCAAAAGAATATTCCTGCAGAAAGACAGATTGATAACTTATCCAAATAGATTGAAAAACAACAAACTGATAATTCCATATATAATTTACAAAAAATACATAATTATACACAAAATTTGAGTAACAAAGAATGAATTTTATGCCCATGGGCGTTAGAATGACTATCATAATCATGATTGATAAGATCAACTATGGAACAATGACCGGATCAATAAAATGATATTTGAGCCACTTGCAATACATACCAGCGCCAACTACAGTACTACTATACAACAACAACAACAACAAGCCTTCATCCCACTAAGAGTCGCTACATGAATCATTCGTTATATCCTATTATTTGACAAATTCTCATTTAATTGAAGTATACTGGTCATTTTTTATACATCTTAACCAAGTCTTTTAGGTCTACCTTACCTTTCTTAACATAATGCAAATCTAATGCATCTAATCTCCTAACCGTCATCATACTACGATGTTTTATCGCCAAACCATCTAAGACTCTCTAATCTTATCTGTCAGTGGAGCTACTCCAACTTTTTCCCGAACATACTCATTTCGCATTTTATCTCTAAGAATAAAATCACTCATCCACCTGAGCATCCTCATTTTAGTAACATTTAACTTAGTATTATGCTTCTTTTTTATTGGCCAACATTCTGCACCATAAGTCATTACAGGTCTTATCATCATCTTATAAAATTTTCCTTTTAAGTTTAAGTGGAACTACAGTACTACTATAATTTAAAAAAATAAGCCATAAAACTAGAGCATTTTGCCGACTCAAATAAAGCTACAAAATAAATATGTAATCACAATCCTCATTTTACATTTTGATTTCTGCCAAAGTTTCTCTGTTTAAGAATCACATTTGCAGCTAAAGAAACATCCAATTGCATAGTTAATTAAATTATGAACAAATAATATCAACCTGGTAGTCATCATCATGGCCAGTTATCAGAATTGCAGTTCCAGCTCCCCAGTTTTCAGCCAGCTAGCTGATGATAGAAGGTTAACAACTGAACATTTATTGTTATTTTCTCGTGGAGATCATACTGTAACTATAAACCAGGTCAAGGTTCATTATTCTTGCACCACCGCATACTAAAGTTTAGCTTTGACCAACAACTTTCTCTCATTTACTAAGGGGCTGTTTGGGATCAAATTAATTTTTGTTTTATTTTATTTTGTTTATGTTTTGTTTCAAAATAAATTATGTTTGATGATAATAATTGTTTTTTAAGAATACTCAAAACATCCAAAGATTTATCTTGAGTGTTTTAAAAAACATGATTATTTGTTTTTAAAATCAAAAAATAAAAACATAAGCACAACATTGATCCCAAACAGACCCTTAAGTTAAAAGAAAAATTTTCCATGCCATGAATAAATAAAATTTATAACATACCCTTGATAGCCTTCATGCATTAAGAAAATCTGATGGAGAAACCTTTGCCAGTGTTGGTGACATCCACCACCCCACCAAAATCATCAAAATCTGAATCCGATCCCATGTCTTTGTAATCTCCCCACTCACCAGAAGACTTCTCATCCTGCCCATCCCTTGATGTAGGAACTTTCAGTTCATTCAAAGCCACTGGGAGAGGTTCTTCCTTGAAGTACATATCACCCAGTAACTCTGCTGCAGTTGTTCTGATCGCAGGATCATAGCGAACGAGTTTTTTCACGAGACCAACTTCGGATGGAGAATGATCTCGAAGGCGCACTTCCAAACCAATGGGACTCTCAACTTGTTAAAGGCGATCTTGTTATAATCTGGTAATTTCGAACAACCCGGTGACGTCTCTTCATTGAAGTCCCCAAAACACTGATGATTCTACCGATCTGATCAATGTCGAAATCCCGGGGAACAGTGGTTCCAGGTTTAGCAGCTCTGCAAAAATACACCCCAATGACCAAAGATCCACCTCTTGACCATAGTTTGTGGAACCATAAAGGAGTTCGGGAGCACGAAACCATCGCGTTCCAACACAAGATGTCATGGCAACAGATTGATCTTCTACTCCACATTCGGCTACTTCATATGAGTAACAGCTTTTGAAGGGGTCATCTTCAATGTCGCCAGTGCTGCAAGTAGCTAAGCAAGATGCATCGCCGTCTTGGATGCTGGTATCCTTGTCGGTTTCATCAGAATATTTGGCCTTCAGATCTTCAATTTCTCCAAGATATTCATGTTCATTGAAGGACCTGATGGTTTCTTGGGAAGTCTGGATCTGAATCTCTGATGCATCATGTGATGGCTTACTCATCTCTACAATAACTTCAGCATCTTGAGGAATCCATTCTTTATTCTCCAAAACTTGTTCCGTTAGCACAAAGCTATCTTCATTCCTGAATCCTGTTCCATGAATGATTCTTGCCTACCATAGAAAAATATTAAACAGATAAAGTTCTGGTCTAGGACCTGACTCTACATAAAATAAAAACAGATTTTGCAATATTAAATAGATGAAGAGCTTGTCATGATGAAGTCATACCGTTAGATACTTCAAAAATACATAGGTATAAGGTAAAGAGAAATATTTGACAAAAAATGTTTATGTTGAAAAGATGTTTTGGTTTCAAAGCATTAATTTGATTAAAGGATTAAAAAATACATGTTAATTATAACTATATAAAGAGGTATGGAATTTAAAAATACTAATAAAAACATATGTTCCTTAATTGAGCGAGCAATTTTCAATTTAAAATTAAAAAATTTGTTTTAAAAATGTTATGTTATATTATGGTTTTAAAAATCACTGTGAATATAAATGATTTAATTAACAGAACATTTGAATCGTTCAGAAATAAAAAGGATAAGATTAAAAATAAATGACTAAAATTATTAGATATTTATCCAATGAAATTTAATCAATTTCACAGCTTAATAGCAAGAATAATAGTTGATATGTTGAAAGCAAAGAAATTGATTACAAATTGAGACAGTTAACTGCATATTTATTCAAAGATAATATGAATAGTTTACAACTTTGAAGTAATCAAAATAATTAAATTTTTAAAAGAAAAAATGACTACGATAAGAAACAACTGATTTTATGGGATATTTATTCAATGAAAATAATCAATTAATTGGGTAGCTTAGTATAATTGTATATTTACTCAATAGAAATGATATTATATATGTATCAAGACACAATTCTAAGTGATAGTAAAAAATCTAAATAAAAATGTTAATATAATTAAGTGATGCAAAACATTAAACTAATAAATAAGATTGAATTTAAACAAATGCTTGTATTTTAGACTATATTTATTTATTCTTTAAAATTATTTTCATTGATTTTTAACAAATTCTTAACAATTTTTTGAATGTAATACTCTCCCAAACTTTCTTTTTTTGAATGCCATATAAATTAAATAACTTTTCAATATTTAAAATAGTGCTACATTCATTTAAATACTTTTAGAATAAAGTTTAAATTGATGGAAATATATAACATTATTTATGATTTTATTATGAGTTATGTATCATATTGATTTCAATTAAATTCACATTGTAAACTAAATTATAATTTATCTAAATTATATAAAGATAAATTACATTTGGAGAGTAAAGAGTATTTGATTTCGATTGAAAAAATAATTACAAAATTAAAACAGATATAATAACTAAAATTTTTTTAAAAAAAATACAATTTGGATGAGTCTTTATGCTCAAATAGCTTGATTTATCATTCTAAATAATCTCATAGGCATATACAGGCTCCATCAAAATTTCTAGAAACTAAACAACCACAAGGATAAAATTATCCATGAGTTAACATTCAAAACCGAGATTAGCTCTTAGTATTCTAATGACTGTGAAAGTTCTATTATATACATGATAAACTTAAATATGCATAAAATAAATTGTATGATTTGAATACTCTTAAAGTTTTATGCAACTCATAGACTTCAAAGATAAAGAATAAATGTTGGTGGCAGCCAATAAATGATTGTGATAATTTTCTAAAATTGAAAAGATAAGAATCAAAACACATGCCACTTTTAAATAAATAGTAGCATAGATATGTGAATTATATTTCAAAGAACCGACTTTATAATATATAAACAAATTAAAAAAAGGGTAAATGAGATCTGTTTAATATGTTCCGTTTTTTATTTCTTCCGAGCATTCATAAAGATAGTTTGCTAACTTTTTTTCATGATGCATACTTAGCAAGAAGATAGGAGATCAAATATGTCGACATAGTGTTGAAACTTGGGACAGCATGCGAGGACTATATAGGATTATATGCGACTGTATAAATAGACTGTTATAGTTTGGTATCGTAAAATGCAGGTTAAAGATCACATATTTTAAGAAAATGTATAGCTACTTCTATATAAGATGAATTTAATAAGCAGTAGCCAAAAAGATTCAGATCTTTAGGATAGACATGCATTATGGATGTATGCTTGTATGCGTAAAACACTGAGAAAGAATATTGCCTTCAACATTATGCATGAGAATATCACAAGTGGCATAGAATAAGTTCTATCATACACACAAAATGAGCATCCATGTTTACGCTAAGAATGCGATCAATTAGTGATATCGTGATAGTAAAAGAAACCAAAAATTGAACCTTGCAAATAACATCAAAACCAAGACGATGATATGAGATAAATATCAAGTAGAAGCTTCCAAAGTACAAGAAGGCATTACAAGTCAAACAATATTTCAAGATTAAGGAACAGTAAAGCAACAACATAAACATTGTTTTAGAGGGTTACCACAAATGTGCCAATGCACTACAAAGCCTTGATCAACTCTCATAGTTGATAAAAAAAAAAGCTGTCCGATAGAGATGACTATCTCTCAACAGATCCAAAATTAATCTAAGTAAATTATGTCATTAAACCAATCTTCATTTCCTTGATCTCTCTCCTCAATCCATAAATAATTGAGTGAATTAATTTAAACTAATTTGTTACCTGATCTAATCTATTCCATTACCTCTTTATATTATTATAGAATATGAGAAAGAAAACTATTGTTTGACATATATCTCAAGTCAAAGCATATTATTCTTAGGTTCTCTAGGTGATTGGCAAGTAGTGTGGAAGTTGAGCAATTGCTCAAATTTGTGGACAGTTGGTGAGAGGCTAAAAAGCAAATCAGTCGAAGAGGCGATTGCTAATGAAGTTGATTGGCATCAAAATGGCTGTGGGTCTATCTTTTAAAGTCCAAGCCAAAAAAAAGGCATTCAAGGAACTATTATTTGTCGACAATAACGGTAACTATTATTTGTCAACAATAACAGTGCCTTGTCTGTGGTGTGGGCCAAAGAGTAAGGTGGGTAATGTCAATGCTAAAATTGAGAAGACGATGGCAATGGTTGGCAATAGACTCCTAGGAAACATTCAAAAATTGAGTGTGCTTGGCAAAAGAGGATGCCAATGGTCATCCTTGGCACCTTATAGCAAAAGTTTATGACAAGCATTAGAGAACAGGGTGATGCAAATAACACAAAGGAGATGTCTAAATAAAGAAAGCTTTCAAATAGAGAAATGGTGTGCGCGTATGTGTGTGTGCGCGCGCGCACGTGCATAGACTAGATCTTTAGGTTCTTTCGAAGTGTGCTATAAGAGAGGCAAAGAGTAAAGTTATTATAAAAAAAAATGTGGACTCGAGATAATACAAAAAAAGGAAAAATGAAGTAACCAGATATTATATCTAATAATTATCTTTAAGCTAAGGAAGATATACATTTCTTTAAGTGAACATAAATATATATGAAAATCACTGAACAACATAAAATTGATCTCTTAATTTTCTCATATTTTGCAAGTGTAACTTTTATTTCCTTTGGTCTCATTATTATAGCCCTCTCAAGCTCATGCTTTTCCTTAATAATGGTGGTGGTGAACCACTTTTAAGAAGATTTTCATTCACCTTTGAGAAGATTTTTCATCAAAAATGCAAACAAGAGGTTGATATGAAGAAGGTGATTCAATGTATCTTATTCATCTCGCACTCTATTATTTTTACAAGATCTCTTAAGCATTTTGGATGCCTCAAATAATCCCTTCAAAGAACTTCACTTTGATGCCAATTGATGCAAATGTGTAAAGAAAAATCAAAAAGTTATTATGGTTTTAAAATAAAGCAATTGTAGTGGCCATCAATAATTTAAGAAAGAGTAAAGGGAAGAAAAGAGGGTATGAGAAATGGGAGAGTTTTGATAGAGTGGGCTAATAATGATATTCACACCTACCCACACACACATCAGTTTGAGCTAACGGGTGAGGCCAAGTCTAAATCGAATTTCACTCACATTTAAATTACTTGACTCAAATCTAGCCCATTCATTTTAACCATAGCCAAACTCGATCCAAAGCCTACTGACCAAAGCTCAACACATTTATTACATGGTTTATACAATTTTTTTATATAAAAATAACTTAGTTAATCAGAATATGACTCGCTAAAGTAGTGGAGAGTTACTAACTAATTAAAAATAGCATTGTTTAAAATTATGCAATTTGATGTGCGACTTGAGGAGTGTCTCTTGAGGCCTTCATCTCATAGTTTCAGATTTTTTTTACTTTAAATAATGCTATAAATAAGCAACCACCTCTTCACAATTCATACAGACAACCCCCTTGACGCACACAGGCCCTTGCTCATGCACAAAACTACCGCACACGCATTCTCCAACCTTCTTTGGGTTGTCATTGTCGTTATTGGCATTGCCACATACTACTACCACCGCTACCCCCAATTGTTGCCATTATCACCCCTAATACTTTCGCCAACACTGCCCACTCCTTACCAAATACCAGATCTTCTTCTTTCATAAAGATCTTCATTTCTCAACTCAATTTTTTATCTATCATGTGACATTCTCTATCCCCTAATTTTTTTCTTACATAAATATAATCTCTTTGTAAGATTTACTTAGAAATTCTATTTCTTTGAATATTTGCATGTTTTCAAATTAATTTTAACAAAATTTTCAATATAGGGTTTTGTAAGAAATGGTTAAATCAAAGAGAAATTTATAACAAGAATTTGGCGTGGAGACATTATGTCCCAATCAACATTGAAAGAAATGGTAAGACATATGTTTAGTTGAAACGTAATTACTACAAAAAGTAGTTGAAAAAGGTATTACAAGGATGAAAAAACACCTATTTGGCTCACATAAGAATGTAGCCACGTGCCACAATGCTAGAAATTGTGAAATAAGAGATCCAATCATATATGAATAAATCAACAATATCAAAGCATCTTTCATAGCAATACTTTGATGATATTAATGTCGACTCTTATTACGAGAGTCAACGCCATGGCATAGACTCACAATCTTTAGCACCAATGTCTAGCAGAAATGCAGGAGATCCTATAGATAACTAGTAGTGAATGTGAAGAATGGCAGATACCATGAAGAGGGACTAGCTGCATCTTAAAAGATGTCTCTAAAGCATGTCAGAGAGATACGCAAATATGTTTGCATGGATATTGCAAGATTTTTATGATAACATCCTTTCATTTAATGTGTCAACCTCTCCTTCAATATAATCTGTCCCATTAGTGATTATGGTCAAGACTTCAAACTCTCATTCAAGTATGATTTAAGGACATGAGTGTTGAAGAATGAGTCGAACAATACAAAGAAAGAAACAAAGGAGATTAAAGGACTTAAAAGTCAGATTGGAGTGACAATCATGTTTGATAAAATGTTTGACATTAAGAATAGAAGTTTAACCAATATTTTGATAAATAATCCATATGAGACTATTTTTTAAAAAATTTATAGAAGCATTTGATCATGGGAAGAATGGAGAATACATTATTAAATTGCTTAATGAAATAATGGATGAGATTAGAGAGCATGTGGTGGTCTAGGTTGTAATAGATAATACTAATGCTTATAAGGTAGTGGGAATGAAATGGTGGAAAAGAAAAAAAATTATGTACTGGATGAGATTAGAGAGCATATGGTGGTCTAAGTTGCAATAGATAATAATGCTTATAAGGTAGATGGGAATGAAATGATGGGAAAGAAAAAAAATTATGTACTAGACACCTTGTGTCGCACATTCAGTAGACCTAATCTTAGGGAAGCTTGATGATTTGCCCAAACGTAAAATACCTTTCCAAACCAAAGAATATTAAAAAAAGTCATCTACAAACATTTCCAAATATTTTTTTTTTAGTGAGAAGTTTAGTAAAAAAACTCATACGCCCAAGAATAATAAGATTTGCTACAGTCTATTTGACTCTACATAGCATGTTGAAAGCTAAAAAAACCATTAAAGACAATATTCACTTCAACTTGGTGACTTAACTGTGCATGAGCAAAGAAAACTAACGGGAAAGAAGTCAAAAAATTATTTTAATGAAAAATATTGGACGAGTGTTATATATGTAATAACAATCATAAGGCTATTGATTCAAGTTTTAAGAATGATTGATGTAGAGAAATAGCTAGCTATGAGCCTTATGTGTAATGCAATAAATGAAGATAATGAGTTAATAGCTCATTACTTAAGGCGAGGTGAAGCCAACTATAGGGAGATTTGAGATGTCATTGATGATAAAAAAGCTTCAGCTCCACCATCATTTGCATACTATTGAATATTTTCTTAAACCCCAATTCCAATATGATAAGGATAATCTTAAGATCGAGGGATATATCATTATATGGAGAGGTTGATTGTTTGACCAATTGAATGGATAACTGTTGATATGCAATTTATTCTATTTAAAAATAAGAAAAATTTCCTTGGGCTATAACAAGCTAAAGATAAAGTTGCAAAATATTCCCCAAGTAATTTTTAATATTTAATGTTTTCATTGAAATAAGAAATGGCCCTAAAAATTCTAAGTATTTAAATTCTAACTATACTATTTTCTATCAAATTTAGTTGAATGATGGATCAGTTTAGTAATGGCACTCCATTGCTATAGTATTTTTACCGTTAAGGTATTGAGATTTATATGATAGTCATCTGGATGTGGGTGCAAATAAAGAACATATAATCAAGTTTATATAAAAATGAGAAGTTGTTTATTGACCATAAAAAATAATTTTTTAGTGTACAACATATACAATAAAAGGCTTACAGGGAGAAATCTGAAGAAAACGGGTTTGAAAGATGATGAGAATCCCCTACTATATGAAGATATGCCATCAAATGAATGGTTTGTGAATGATAACAATAAGATCACACCATCTGAGTTACAACAAAAAGATTGAAATGTTGATTTCATCAATCGAGATAGAAGTAAGACTAGTACATCTAACACAAGCCTACAAGAGATAAAAATAAAGGGTGTCCTTAAAAATTCAAGTATTTGAAGTTATATTAAACTTTAGCTAATATTCTTAATTCTTATTAATCATTATTGATTAGGAAAAAGGAATATGACTAAAATTGAAGAGAAAGAACGAGAGAACTTAGACACAATTAAAGATGAGCTAGGAGAAAAAACTATTGATTATGCTAACGACTCAAATGAAAACTCCCTAAGTTGTGAGACTGTTGAAGAATTTTGATTATTTGTTATATTCTTATTTAAATCCATAGACATTATTATGTTGAATAATATGAGTAAAAAAGATACTTTTATTGTGCTAAACTTATTTGATGTCTTATCTTGCTTTACTATATTATGTTATTTTCATTTGATATCTTGAGTTACCTTGAGCAGTTGATGTTTATATAATACTTTTACTTGATGCAATTTGTTATATGATACTTTGCGGCTTAGGCAATTTATTACTTGATAAAATATACAATTTGTTACTTTTTTTACTATATTTGAATATTAATATCTTTTTAAATATATTTATAGATTAGAAAGCTTACATATTAATTTTTACTTTAATTTTAACCCTACATTATTTTCTTATTGTGATGCTTTCACTTCAAAACACCTTGAGGTTTATTTTTCCCCTCATAGACAAAAAATGCCACCATGAGATAAATCATTACGATCATGATCTTACATGAAGCTCATCACAGGCAAATAAAAGTGGTTCCATCGATACCCAACCCCTAGGATTACAGATGCATTGTGGAGCACCTTTAAATAAGCCCACCTAATTTTGTTCTTAAGTTGCTCACAAAAGCATGACCAAGCTTGCATGTATTGCACCAAAGTCTATTCTTAGTCAAATCAAAATATTCATTTAGTGGCAAGACCACTGCAATTGAATTAGAACATATTGAAATATAACTTCAACTCTCTCTTCTACGAGCAAAACTTAGGTTTAGAAGATACGAGTAAGCTTTCCGCAAGGTACTATCATATTTTGCATTAGAATTGCACTAGATCGTGAGCCTAAATCAAGATCAAAGCATACTTCTATGTTCGTGATTAAGCAACTACATCCACTTTAAGTCACCATGTTACTTGAAAAGTTGTCCCTTATTCATCATAGCATCCTCTTCATTTTAAATTTTCAACTTTTTCATATGCTAACAAATAAAATAAAATAACTCTTAATACATAATCAAAACATGTCTATGGACCCTCCTTAGATGACATCCTTACCCTACTATTAAACCAAATCAAGAAGTTTTACAGTACTCTTGAAAATTTCTATTGAGACTCTTTAAGTACTCACCACATGTTCTCTTCATCCTACCACCCTTTAGAGATGATCCAAGTTGAACCTTGGAGAACTTATAGCTTCATTTGCAATCAACTTTCATGTTATCATGATTTTATTTTATTTTGTATTGGAATGAATTAAATTTAGTCATTAAAATGAATATTCCATCCATGATAAAAGATGTAAAGTTGCAACACAAACTCATTAAAGAGTTCTTGCAAAGCCGATGTCTTAGTTCACATATCTTCTAAATATTCTCAACTGATTTACGTGGCTTTACTTACCAAAGTATCTAAAGACTTATCACATTATTAAGAAGGTAGAACTTCAACAAATGTATTTGATTTCTTGTTAGCTTAAATTTTGTAACAAGTTTCAATGTTACAAATTTTTTACCTGATTGAAGCACTTACAAGACTCCAATATTTGATAACAATGTCACTAGAGGTGAAATTTCTATAGAACATAATGTAGTTTCTATACCACTACATCCATCATCAATACTTGTAACATTAGGAGTTAAAAATATAAATTGTTCAAACAGAGAGATCATTGATGTTTTGATAATTCTAGGATTTATTATGAAAAGAAACAACAGATTTTCTCCTTGCATTGTGGAGAAGTGATACAATCATCACCATCCAAAGGAGAGTAATCTACAAAACAAAGGGATTAATGGCAACCATCAAAAGCATCTTAGACATTGCTTGCTAAAGTTGACAAGATATGATAGTTAAAACATTAGGATGTTTGAGCTTCTAGCACATTTAATTGATTTTCATTTGAATCAGCTTGAAGTGAGAAGTCTTTTAGCTAATTATTATTATCATTGACTTATATGTTCAAAGAACATTATGCAATTTTTCTTAAATCATTTACGTTACCATCCTACTTGTTTTGAACAAAGAGTTATATGCCAATTTAGGTTCAATTTTGTACTATCTTATCTCTTAGGAGTATTTTATCACATTGCATAAGGCTTAATATTATAATTAATTGATCATGTAACTAAGTGATGATTTTGGAATTGATTAATGCATGAGAAATTAAATGAAGCCATGAGAATTTGGGTGTTTTATTCCTATTACCTTGAGGATTCATCTACTCTTTGTATATTCCTAATTTTGGCATCCTATCCTTCCTCTATCAATTGATTCTTCCCATGTGTTTTCTGCCCAACTGCAAGCCCTCCCCCCTCTTGTTCTTCTTTAACTATGACAAAGCACCCATATACCGCTTGTTAGTACTGCCATATCATAGAAGCTCAATAATTTTCCTCCACACAAAGCTGCATTAACCTTCACAAAGAATTGAAAGATATCATGAAAAATTATATTACAAAGATGATATAATCCAGTACCTGGCCAAAATCCGCTAGCTTGAGGACTCCATCAGCGGATATAAGCAGATTCGAGGGCTTAAGATCGCGATGAACCACCGAATTCCGATGGCATGCATCAACGCCGCTAAGGATTTGAAGCATCCACTGCTTGACCTCGCCAGCAGGCAATCCGCCGGCCTTCTTGCCGTCACGAATGACCGCAGCCAGGTCAGTGTGCAGGTATTCGAGAATGAGAACGGCATCTTCGTCCTCTTGCCAAAAGTACTCGATGAGGTCGACCACATTGGGAGCGTGGCGGAGAATTTGGAGGGCCTCGATCTCTCGGAAGGAGCTCTGGTAGTCGTGGATTTCCTTGAGAGCAACAACAAGCCCATCGGAGAGCCGGCGACCGCGGTAAACATCGGAGTAAGTACCAGAGCCGATCCGCTCAAAGATCTCGTAATGGTCGGTGATCTCGGAGCGGCCGTAGATGCTCCAGCTCCGAGAAGAATAGGAAGGAGGAGCTTCCATGGGATCGGATTGGTCAGCGCGCATTCAGACTGAAAAAGGAAAAAGGAGCTGAAAACTGAGGGAAGACTCTAGGGTTTCTATTATTGGCGGGAGTGCGGGACGATTCTGTCATGGTTATTGGTGGTGGCTAGGTGACGCTAACCTGACGACCCGCCCGATTGTCCAGCAAAGCCCGATTTATCTTTGGCGGGCTTTAATAGCAACAATTAAAAAAAGTAAAAAATTTATAAATCAATCATCTAATATATATATATATATATACATTATATCACGATCAAATTTTTAAAAATTTTATAAAAAAATATATATATAGGTTAAGCTTTTATTATGAATTTTAATATTTTAAAGTCAATTTAAAAAAATTAAGATTGAAAGTGATTAATTTATAAATATAGAAGAATAGGATGACTGTGTATATAAAAGCTCAAAAAAAAAAAAAAAATACTAACAAAAGACCATTTAAGAAGTATATGAGAAAATAGGTTTGATGAAGCACAGCTTTATTTGGACCCGCAAGATTAATAGCAAAATGATAATTCATTTTCATTGATGTTATTGAAATTTGTGTGGCTAAAAAAATAGAGCTTGAGCTAAAATTTACTCATGTGTCATAATAGAAGCCCAATTAAGTTAAAAGGATGAGACAACTCTTACAAGATTTATAACCTCACAATGAGTTCATAGGCGCTTAGCAAGTTGAACTTGGGTATGAAATAATCTAAAATGACCTTGGTGGTTTGAGCCTTCATGAACCCATAAGATCAAGAAGTTGGTGTCAAGTCTAAAGTGGAGAGAGTAGTTTTTATGAATAATGAAGAATTTATCTCCAAATATCTTTCTTGAGAGAAGAATTGATCTATATTAAAAAAAAGAAGATTTTTTTTGGTCTATTTTCTATTTTTGAAAGCCATTTTAAGTGGTCCTTTAATGATATCATGCTATCACTTGTTGCCTCGGTGATAATGATGTTATTACAATGTTAATATTGATGATAATGATTGCAAATAAAAGTATCTTAAAAAGTCTTTAATTTGATATCTTGAATCATATATATTCATTTTTATCAATTCTTTTGGTAATGTTAAAAAAGAGATTTATTATTATCATCATCATCATCATTATTGTTGCGTACAGGAACATTTATAGCGATAGAGAAAATGTGTTTAATGTCTTAGATTTATACAAACATCTGACACACACACACACACACACACACACACACACACACAAATAAAAGAAGTGTAAAAAATATAAGAGTTTTTATGTGAAAAACCCCTCAAAATGGAGAATATTTTATTGGCCTTCCCAACTGAAATGGTTCTACTAACATATATCGTATGTTACAAATAATGGCATTCCTCATAGCTAAAGAAAGAATTGATATAATATAATAGACATGAATTATATAGAACATACTTTAATGTAAATGATGGCATGAGCCGATGACATGCACTTGAATTATAAATGATGGCGTGTATCAACATTATGCATCGATCATATGAGCCATGGCATTCATCAATATTATTGGAAATGATGTCAGTTGATAATGGTGGAATTGGCTGCTAATAGTTAATATTGTATAGCTGGTCGATGATTCGGCAATGGAAGTCAGACGAGGTCCGATGATAGTGGCCAAGAAATGGCGGCGATGTGATGATGATGGTCAAGCAATGATCAGGTGATAATGCTCAGTGACATCGGTAAAGTGATGATAGTTGAGTGACAATCTAGTGACAGTGGTCGAGTTGTGAAGACTAAGCAGCGGTCGACAATGGTCCAATGATGGTGGTGAAGCGGTGGTTAGTAGCGGCAAATGAAGCGATGTGGCAATCGTTGGGCGCGATGATGCGGATTGAGTGGTGTGGTAGCGATCATCAGTGGCGGCAACCGAAAATAGTGGTCAAGTGGCATCGATAAAGTGGAGGTCCCGTGGAGGCAACCGTCGGAGGTATGATGAGTGTGGTTGAGCGATAGTCTGTTGGCGAAAATTAGTGGCAATTTGATGATGGTTGGGTGGTGGTGATCAGTGGTGGCAGGTAGAAATAATCTAACAACGGCGGCTAGATGTTTTTCTTCTAGCGGTTAGTGGCGGCAAACAATGATCGGGCGGCGATCGATGGTGATGGACACAACAAGCGAGCAATAACTAGTAGAGCGGTTGTCGGATGATGATAATTGGTTGAGTGGTGGTACGTAGCGGCGACCAACGGCGATCAAAAGCGATTTGGTGACGATCAAGTAGCGGCAACTAGTGGTGATTCGGCGATGGTTGAGCAATGACAACTAATGGCAGCAACAGTGATTGGATAGTGGTCTGGTTATGCTTTGAGATTCTTCAAACATTAGAGCTCTCTCTCATCTCTAGTTTAGGTCCTTTCATGTGAAAATGAGAGGCTATTTATAAATTTTTGGTGTCATATTCCTTATAAATATAGGCAAAATTTGAACTGGATGAAGGGCTCAAATGATCTTCTTGATCATGAGATATATTTTATGTGTTTGAATGTCCAAATAAAGTCAAAATTAAGAGATCTTAGGACCATTAGTTTCGTTTGATCTAGATGCTCGATTTGACTATAAATATGTCATTTTTGGAAACTATTTAGAAATATAAATGATATTTCAAAGTTTTTAATTATATCATAAGCGCTTGATCTGGGTTAGTCTAGGTCCAATATTGAGTTGCTTTTGATCTCATCAAGGAGGTTATATTGACTCTATGATAGCCAAAATAAAGTTCAAAATAATAAGACTTTGATTCCAAGAGATGCTCAATCATGCATGCATCAAGATTCGTGCTTGGATGAATGAATTTTTTCGATAACATATCAATTATATTATATTACTATATTATTATTATATTATTCTATTATTATTATTATTATTATTATTATTATTATTATTATTATTATTATTGTTGTTGTTGTTGTTGTTGTTGTTGTTGTTGTTGTTAGTGATGGTGGTGTTAGTGGTGTCATCATCATCATCATTATTACCATTATCATCATTCAGGAAAGTATGTTAGTAGATGCATGAATTTAGGGCATCAATCTTATGTGCTTATTTTTTTTTAAATTTAGACATCAATTAAGAGAGAATTTATTAACAAATTTATATTTATATTTTTATAATACTAATATTAGTTTGTAAAACATCTAAGTTGAACAAGCTCAAATAACTTAATACAAAGTAAATAAAGATAATATCCTTTTATATAGTCTAATAGTTTTGCTTAATATTTATATAGATTTATAACACTAATGGTGATTAGTTTGAAAGCTTTATTCCTTGAAGACAAGATCAAATATATAAACTTCTAAAAGCTATAAGAAGATGCCTGCAATGTTCAAGCAATATTAATATCTAAATCAATGTCCTGAATGATTTTTTAATAGTTTTTGGATTTTTGTAGTACTAGTTATTTAAATAGATCTGGTTCAAAGGTCCATTGTTCTTTTATTAACTCATTCCAATTTATCTAAAAATAGCTAAAGAGCATATCAATCTGAAAGCTTTAAAAGATATCTTGCATTGGAAAAGATTATCAAAAACTCTATAAAGTGGAAATGGCATTCCTTCTCAGTTTCTCCTTAAGATTACTATTCCATTGGTTCTCAACTTATTGACAGTTTCAGCTAAGTGCCATTTAATATGGGAAAGCATTCTTATGCAGCAACATTAAATGACAAAGGTTCTTCTCATTTTGAACATGTAGGTCACTCATTTACTACATTCCAACCCTCCAACTTCGAAGGATTAAAGGCACTAAATGATGGCCCAAATCTGCCTCCTATCAAAAATCATGCTCAAAAACTTAGGAGGCCTGCCATGTTCCTTTATGAGAATGAAATTGACAAGCTTGTAGACCCATTTTAATTCTCTCTTATTGGCAAATGTGCTGACAAACGAATCTCCATGGTTGATGTTCAAAGTTACTTCCATGAGCTTAATCTAAATGGCAAATGGTCAATAGTGTTTATTGGCCAAAGACTTTTTCTAATTCAGCTTGATAATGAGGATGATGATGCCAACAACTTTGGTAAAAGTAGACATCTTTGGTAAAAATGTCTACTATCAAGGACCTACCTTTGCTATTTTGAAATGGACCACTATATTTTCCCCTGAAGTTGAATCCCTAATTATTACTGTATGGGTTCAATTCCCAGTTCTCAAAAATCACTACTTCAACAAATAATTATTGTTTTCCATAGTTGTTGTCAATAGGAAACCATTGAGAATGGACATATTAATGGCCACTCTATCTAGGCCCCCTATCACAAGAGTATTTATTTAATTTGATGTTACATCCAATTTTAATGAAGAGATTTGAATTGGCACCCAGAAAATAGATATTAGTAGAAGATGGTATTGGAGAATTTGTCAAAATACTATCTACACTGCAAGCAATTTAATGACACTATTACTAAATGCTCAGCTCAACAGCCATAGCTTGATGCAGAAACTATTATTACATTATAACAAATGAATACTATTTCATTGCAGAAGATTGTTGCCCAAAATATAAGCCCAGTTGGAATGGTGCCAGAGCAACCTAATTACAAGAATATGAACATAACCCCATTGCCCAAGCAAATGAAACATCACTCGATGAATCGACATTGAATGAGATTCATCAAATCACCCAACACATGATGCAACATTAACCAAATATCCCTTTTGAAATCACAAGAAATAATAACATCACCAACGGTTACTAGAACATCCTGAAAGAAAAAAAAAGCAAGTCATGGAAGATAAAAATATAGATATATTGCATCATATAGAGGGCATTCCACCACATGCAATCAGCATAAACATAAACTTATTACAAAATCTGGAAACTAAATTTAATGAGGGTTGGATTCAGGTAAGGAAATAAAAAGAACTAAAAGAATTAAGAGGACTCCTTAAAGACCAATCCAACATATTAAGGAGGTCAAATAGTACAAGTACTCTATTTTGACAGCACTATGCAACCTCACTCCCCAAATGATTAAATTTCTCATTTGAAATATTAGAGGCATTACAAAACCCAAATCCAAGGTTAGGTTAAAAGCATCTAATAAAAATACATAACCTGGGAGTTATAGATACCTTTGAACCTATGGAATCCATTAATCATAGTCAAAGACTACTTAGGCACCTCAACATGCAGGATTTTCAAGCCAACTACAACAACAAAATATGGCTAATATGGAAAGAAACATATCACATTAAGCTCGTTGATCACCCTCAATTTCGACATGTTAGGATCTCACGAGGTGACATTATTGCTTAAGCCACTATAGTATATATAACATGCTCACATCATGGCAGAAAAAAATTGTAGGACAACATAATTCATGAAGGATCATCAATCTAAATACCATGGGGGGTAGTTAGGGGTGTGCACTAGTCGGTCCAAATCGGAAAAATCAAAATTAGTTAAAAAGTCAAATATAAATATGTAATTTTGATTGTAAATACTTAATTATTTGTATAGATTTATAAATTTCTACTTGACTAAGAAATTTTTAATATATAAAATTTATTAGATTGTTTTAATTAATTAGTTCATTACAAAATATTTTTATTTTTATTTTTATATGCTATTCGATTTAATCAAAAACTGAACCGAATAAACCGAATTATAATTCAATTTGGTTAATTCGATTTTATATGTTATTTGGATGGTTCAGTTATTTTAAATTATTTGGTTCAGTTTGTTCGGTTTAACAAACAATTCAACCGAACCGACCGAACCAACCAAATGCTCACCCCTAATGGTAGTTAAAAAAGAAAGAGAGGAGGGGCCAACCCTAATTCTAAATTAATGGCTGGATTCATCAAATCCATTTTGAAGGTTGGACTAAATGATGTAGATTACATAGGATGTAATTTCACACAGAGGAGAGAAAAAGTTCATGAAAGGCTGTATACAGTTCTACTAAATGCTGAGTGGAGGTTTCAAATGCACAACACAATAATTCATAACATATCAAGACTCACTTTAGAACATGTCCCTTTTGTTGCTCACCATCGAAGTAATCCCAAGATCAACACAATCTTTGTTCAGATTTTAAAACATGTGGACACAGCATGAAGACTTCATACCATTCATCAAGAGAATATGGAAAATAGACATGATTGATAATAGTTGAATCATGTTTTTGGAAACTATAGAAATCAACAACTAAAGAAATTCAAAAATTAGAATTAAATAATATTTAGGCTACTACCAACTCAAATCAATTTTGATGAAGAAGATGTTCTTAATCTAGAATCCCAATTGGCAGCTATATATAATGAATTTACTATTCTTAATTTGAAAGATACAATGGCTATGTTAGAGGAGAAACTGAAAATGAAAAACTACTTTTGGGCTTAAAAGACTAAATGTTTGAACTTTGTAAAGAAAAATAAAAATATTAATACTTCCATGCTTTGATTAAGAAAAGAAGAGAGCATATTACCATAGTCAAGATGAAGATCCAATATGATCATTGGATCACTAATCACCAAATTGAAGAATCAATGGTGTTCTATTTTTGCAATTTATTAGCACTTGAAAATGCCACCACACTTCCTAAAGTGAATTAGGAACTATTTGTTACAATTCAACATCATTGTTTTGACCTTTTGTGGTGTTTAAAATTTGAACAAGGGGACACCACACAAATCATAGGGGTACTTATTGAAATGATTGAGTATGACATCAAAAATGATATACTATCTCGAACGATATATATATTATCCTATAATGGACTTAATCACCTAATAAGGACTCCTAAGGTCGATGGGTCTATGTATACTAAAGATCTTCTCCTACTTCATATGGATGAAGTAAAGTAGGGTTTACTTTAAGCTAGGTCCTTAAGTTCTCTATTGAGGACAAGCCTTCATAGTTAATTACATCTTATGAGATATAAATTTTCTAAGAATACTCTTGATTAAAGTGATTGACTGACATCTCTATAGATTTCAAAGCTTGATATCAAAGGTTTGGTAATTCAAGTGGGGGGTCTCAATTATGAAAAGTTCTTAATGGAATCCAGTTGATAAATAAGTAGAAAATGCTCTTAGAAACTAGGAAATTTAGTAAGCATTCCAACTATCTTATCATTGGGCTTTATATTTTTGAAGTAAATAATTATAATTATTTAAGTTGACATTTTATTAAAAATCTAGAATTTATATTTTAATAATACAAGATTGTGAAAATGCTTAAGAGATATAGACTTACCCTCACTACAAAAAAGAATCAAGTAGCCTTTAGACCTATATCTAAAGTGTCCTAGCATAAGCTAAGTGCTCGACCTGATTATACTCAAGGAAGTGAGATATATTGGTTCACTTTCACTGCAAAGAGTGAATAGAACCCGACTCTTTTAAATTTATAATAACCTGGAGCGGCCGCCATCTAACACCTCCTATGATTCAAAACTATATGACTGATCTTATATAAATGCAAAATGGATAGACTGTTAGTTATTAAGAATGAATCTAGAGTCATAAACTCACTCTTTAAGAGACTAGATCATGACTAGTATGAAAATCATGCCTTAGGCTAATGCAACACTTTCTTTTCTCAAATACGTGTGAAAGTATACATAAGTAAAAGAAGTAAAACAATGCAAGGTTGTATTTTTATTTGATTGGAACATTTATACATGTGGATTAAAGTTCTTTTTCAAATTCTGATGTAGAAATACATATAAATGAAATCAAATAAGTACTTGTCACTGTTAACCAGGGAAGTAAGGTAATCAAATGACCTCTTTGGGCTACCTAAAGCCTCCTATTCCCGGGATGTCCAAACTATATACCTATTAACATTTAAATGCATGTAAAGCTACACATGAATCAAAGAAAAGAAAGCTTCAATCCATACACTTGAGGTATAATCACATGCATCTCCTATGTATTTATAATTAGCATTCATAGCATATGTAACCATTCATTTATAGGTTTTGGAAAATACATTTTGGATATAATAGTGATAATAGCCGCACATATATTAAATTAAATCAACACATGCAAGTTTGACATAAAGGAAATCATTTGATTTAATTAATTTTGCAAAAGATGAATGTATGAATCAAATGACATACAACATTTAATATGATTGGAGAGGAATAAATAAACATAAACACATAATTTCATTTAATCAAATTAACTCCTAAGGACAATCATATCAAATAAAATTATTTAAAGAAAACCAAAGCTTCTTAATGTTATTTTTAATTTCATGTTTAATTTGATTTAAGGAATGTGAGAAGAAGTTTGTTAATCTTAATCTCATCTCATATTTATGAGTTAATTTGATTTAATGAGAGGTAATTATATTGATTTTATAGATTAATTAGGTTAATATATGAATTAAATTAATTAATTAACCTTTACCTATGTTACCTTAAAGTAATTAACTAAATAATTATGAGCTAATATGATATGAAAATAAATTGAAAAGTAAATTAACAATGGTCCTAAGAAATGAAAGGGCTTAATACTATTGGCTCACAATTAATAGTTAATTAAGCTTAAGAAACTTGCTTAATTATTTTTATAATTTTTTCACACATGTTGGTAAATCATAATTTCATTAAATCTATTTAGGCTATTAAACACTTAAAGATCTACCCATGATTGATTAAGGAAAATTAGATATGATTACATTTTAATTCGATTAATCAAGTCATTAATTAATTAATCAATTTCTTTTACTTAATTTCCCAAGTTTGATTAATTATCCTTTGAATGAAATGGACTTAAGGGGAAAAGGTTGGGAAAGAGGTTCCGACCTAGTTCCATGAGTCCACTCATTCAATTAAACAAGATCTGATGTGATTTGGACTTCAATTTAACTAATTAAGTCATTAATTAGTTAATTAGTCTTTATTTAATATTTCTTAAAGAAAATCAGGGGAGTTTAAGGAAAAGAGATTGGGAAAGATGTCCCAACCCAATTCCATAAGCTCCTCACTATTAGACAATGATTAAGGGAGTCCATTAATTGATTAATTACTATTCACATGCTTAATTAATACTTAATTAAGTTAAGAAGATAATTAAGGCTTAATCAATCAATTTTCTTGATTAATCAACTAATAAATCCTAAGAAAAATAGAGGAGGCAGATGTCATCCCCTTAAACAATCCCATAAATTTGAGGTTAATTAGTTAATTAATTAGAGAGTAATTAGGATAATTAACTTTTCAGTTAAATCATAATTAAGCCTAAATTACTACTCATAATTAATTAAAGATAATTGTAATGAATTCCTCTCTCAAATATCTTTAAAATAAGCATTTATTTGTATTTTCTAGATTTTTTTATAATTTGTGGTGAATTTATGAAGTTTTAGCCTTAAAAATGAATTAATTAACCTTAATTAAGCCTAATCCTGTCGGCGCCACATGACGCACTGACACAACGCACTTTCCATGTGGCGTCGCAAGATTGGCTATTTAAGTTGTCACATCCTACAACTGACTTATTTGGTGATAGGACAAGCTATTGATCTCCGCCGTCCGGTCTCGGATCGGATGACTCAGACCAATCCCGTGATTAATAATGGCTCAAATCAAATAAATTTAGACTAATATAATCATTGTTGTCCATTCCAATCAAGTGGAACAGACAACGTATGATCTATCAGCTCGCGAACGATGAACGATGGAGCCCGTCCACCATTGATCTTTCGATCTGAGCTCACCCGAGCTTGGATTCACTCCAAATCAACTCCACACCTTTGCACGAGGGATCCACGAAGATCAAACAGCTAAGATCGGCTCACATGCAAATTTTCTTCACAAAAGACCAACACCACTTTGTCTAAAGCTTGGTTTTCATGAAATTACCTCACCGGAGCTAAGACCAGGGGCTCGCACAATTGAGGTAGCTTCGCCTAGTTGAGGCAAAGTCCTATTTCACAATAATTATATTGGATCTATGAGGATTGCTCGGAAGGCCAAGAATGGTTCTTCGGAGCTTCGGCTTTGATCGAACTCCTTGCTCCGGTGGGTTTAGAACTTAGGGGAAGCTTCGGGTAGCCTCAATGAGGTATGCAGAAGGTGTAGGAATGAGAAATTGGGTTTTGGTTGAGGATTGGAGAAGTTGGGATTCAAGAGAAGCTCTCTTATTTTAGCTTTGCTCGGGAATGAGAAATTCGAAGTGGGGAGGATTTTGAATCACTCGAGAAGTCATAGGGGGATTCAAAAATGCCTTAGGAAGCTTGGATGATGCGAATGGTCTCATTTCCCGTTCGAATTGAGGGGGTATACCCCTCAATCGACTGAGGTGGACGGACGAGATCAATCCCTCATTTTCGGCTGACCAGCCACCGTCAGAGCACCGAAGTTGTCCCCATCAAGTCCAGATGGCTCGGTTTGAGTGGAGGAAAGCTTAGGAGGTGGCTCAAGGTGGGATATGATTGGTTACATCTTCCTAGATCCATTGGATTTTCAATTTGTAAGGTAGGTGAGTTAACTCAACTTCTTTTGGTCCATGACAGACCTAACCCACTTAAGGTGGGATAGGTTGCTAGGTCAGACCCCAAAGTGGGTGCTTGATGGCTGCCAAGGGAAAAGGAGGAGTGAATTTTGCCAATTTTGGCAAAATCTTATGTGTGGAGGCATATCCATGGGAGATTTGCCTTGGGTTTGGCTCCAATTGAGTTTAGGCTAGTTTTGGGCTGACCCAAATGGGTCTGGGTCAGGTTTGGTCGAGTTCCAAGGTCCCATGAGTTGGTTTCAAGGGTTTTGGCTCAAATTGGGTCACTTAGGTCAATTGGGTCAATTTGGGTCATGTTGGGTTAGGTTGGCCAAATTGGCTTAATTGGCTTGGGTTGGGTGTTGGTTCAAGTTCAATTAGTTAACTAAAAATGATTGTAGTCTTTGGTTTGAATCAATTTGGATAGATCCTTTTAGGTTAATTTGGGCTAAGTTGGGTTGGGTTGGCCAATTAGTCAAGTTGGGCTCAATTATGGCTTTGGTCAAGTTCAATAATGAATTTGGATAAACTTGAGCCATTGGTTGCAATCAATTTGGATTGGATCATGATTTGACCCATTTTAGCCTTTTAGGCTAATTTGGGTCAACTTGGGTCAGATGGACAATTGGGCTTGATTTGGCTCAATTGAGGGTCAAGTCATATTCAATCATTGATTGTAGGTTGGTGTGAATCAATGGTTTCAATTGATTTTGTGTATAGTGAGTTTTGGCTATTTTGAGTTTCATATGGGCTAAGGGTCGACTTGGTCAAATGACCAAGTTGACTTGGTTTGACCGAATTCAAGGCAATTGATCATCATAGGGTGATCAATGATCTGGTGTGAGACTTGGATGGGCTTGGTTCTATCCAATTTTGGTTGGATTAGAACTTGATTTAAATAGATTCTTTAGGCCACTTTGAGTCAACTGGACCTAAATGGGTTAATTAACTTGATTTTGGCTTGATTAAGGTTTAGTTGAATTTATATATGAGTTTAGAATTGAAACATAATCCAATTACAATCAATTTGGGCTATGATGGGTTTTGGTTAATTCAGAAATTTCAAGTTAAAAGGGCTAAGTTAGGCTTGACTTGGGTTGATTTCAGTTTGGTTAGATGATTGTAGGTTTCATTTACATTTGGATAGATGATTGAAGAATAATTGATTCAAGAGAAAATCTATTGATTTTGGCTTGATTTAGGTGGGTTTTTGTTAAGTCCAAGAAATTGGCTTAAAGGGTTTGAATTGGGTTTTGATTTAATTTTGGATTTGGTTTCGACTATTTGAATTTATATTTCATTTATATTTGAGAACATAATTGAACATATAATTGACTTACGAGAAAATCACTTGAGTTTGGAGTGATTTGAAAGCAAATTTGGCTAAGCTCATGAAGGTAGGTTCAAAGAGTTTAGAAAAGAATTTGATTTAGTTTGGATTAATTCCTATCATTGGAATGTGGGTTTCATTTATATTTGTGTAGATAATTGATGAAATAATTGATTTATGAGAAAACCAATTGATTTTGACTTAGTTTGAATGTGATTTGGCTAAGCTCAAAGAGGTGGGTCCACATGGCTTAGCTTGGGATTTGATTGGATTTGGATTTAGTTTGATTTAATTTTGGTTATTTGAGTTTGTATTTTATTTATATTTGTGACTATAAATGAAGATATGATTGATTCATGAGGAGATCAATCAAGTTGGATTGAATTGGGTGGAGATTTGGCTAAGTCCATGGAATTCAATCATATAGCTCAAGGAGGATTTGGTAGTTTAAATTTGATATTGGGTTTCAATCATTTGGAATTAAATTTGGACTTGAATTTGATGAATGATTGAGGGATTGAATTGATCTTGGAGAAAATCAATTAAATTTAGATTGATTTGAATTTGGTTAAGGGCCAAGTCCATAAGATAAAATCATAGGGCTTAGACATAATTTTGATTTTGGATTTGATCATGGGTTTCAATCATTTGATTTGGAATTTGGATTTCAATTTGGTATTTGAATTGAATTTGAGGTTTTATTTGAGAAGGCGAACATAGGTTGGGTTTGGGCCACACGATGGGCAAGTCTCCCTAAATCCCTAATGTATAACCTACCCCTATCGCTAACCCTTCTAGGTATCTAGGCTTAAGTTAAGTATTCACCTAATCACTAGAAGTGTCTTAAGACTAAGGAACTCTTAGTGTCTATAAGAGTCCTAGACCTATGATGAGAAGGTTGAGAACTCACTCCAAAGTGAGGTCAACAAGGCCATACAACAAAGAATCAGGTTTTAAGAAACTTCTGAAAAGTATGCAATTTCTATTACACAATCCATGTAAACAAGCCAAATAAATATTAGTGATTAAAAGAATAAAAGGTCAGTGCCGCCGGGTATCGCTGTACACCCCGAAAAAGAAAATGATTGGGTAGCCAAGCTTTACCTTATACATCCTAGGTTACAATTAATTATACAAATGAAAATAAAGCTATGAGGGGTCTTCAATTCTTCATATTCATCTTCACTTTATGGATCGAGCATTTTAGGCATCACATGATCTCCCAAGTCTAAGCCTTGTAGTCACTGCTCATATTAAACCCCATAACTCTAATCATAATTCTATTACAAAAATTATATTATGTTATGAAATGAAAAATATAACTACACTTACAAAATAAATGTTAGCTTAATATACACTTACACCAAGCAGTTATATTTCATACATTGGGACTTAGCACCCTTCCTTGGGTCGTCAAGTACACTTGTCATAATGGATTATGCTTAGAGACTTAAGCAGCACATGCAAGTAAGAGGTATTTATAATTTTTATTATAGTGGTCCATTAAGCACAATCTCTTGCAAAAAATATTATTAGTCTAATGTCACCCTAATATCTAGACTACATACAAATAATCTTAACATTCGGTCTAAAATATTATATCATAAAACAAAATATCAATCCACCACAACAAAGCACTGCCCTAACCTAAAACTAATGACGAATGTTCAAGTTTCTCGTTAAATGATGATTATGTTTTAAATGATTAATGATTTAAGGTGAATTTCAAACTTAACTTTTAATTTCTTTATTTTTTATTTCTTTTTTTTTTCATTTAAACTTGAAACTTTAAAGAGAGAAAGGAGTGAGATCCACCTTAATCCCTAACCTAAGATTAAATCTAAAGATGAATTTTATGACTTTTAATCATCTTAATAAAGTGTTATAAATTTTGTTATTAAGATATGTGTTTGGATTTGGCTTAAGTGATTTTATCTAAATATGAAAGACATCTTAAGATTAATAAACTAAATCATAGCTAATTTAATGACATTTTCTTGACCTTACTTCATCATCTCATAATGTTCATTTAATTAGATAACACACGTAATTGAATAACTAAATTTAATGAATACATGTATATATTATTAGATTATTTCATGATTAATGCATGAATGAATTAATGTATTTTCAATAATATTTAATATATGAGCTATGATGCATGAATTTTGTAGAAGAAAATGATATAATTATACCTTATACATATACATACACATTAGTATATTTAATTTATACAAGTACATGCCATTATTGAACTAAAGAAGTGAGATAACCAAAGACCCCTTTGGGACTACTTAAAGTCTTACGCTCCAAGGATGTTCATACTATATATTTGTTAATTCATATACATATGCATAAGGATAAGATTATAAAAATTTCAAAGATGCTTTATATATATAAGTAAAAATAATTTAACCTTAATATATATTTCACTACAAATCTTAAGGTGCGTGTCATTGTTATACTAGAGATACAAAGTATTAAGAACTCCTTCAAACCAGTAGCCTTGTGACATTAGATTTTTAGACTATATACATTTCAAATTGTAGTTTATACATATAAGAATTTAAATTTAAATTTTAATTATTCATATTGATTAGCATTTAGATTAATAGATATTTTTATTAATTAAGAAAATAATTTAACATTTACTAGTGATAATAACCACACTATTTAATTCAAAACATGCAATTAAATGAAAAATTTTTTATTTATTTTTGAAACATGAGTGCATGAAATATATGAAAGATAAACTTATGAATGAATGAAACAAAGCAATTAAATATAACCACATAATCTATTTGGAGTTATTAATTTCTAAGATTATCCACATGAAGATAAGCACCATTAAGCCTAATCGAATTTATTAAGGATTGATTTTAGAAATTTATATCATTTACTCTTAATAAGAAGAGAAAATTGTTAAAGTTATCCTTTGACCCATCTCTATTCATTAAGTGATTCAAAAGTGATTTAGATGATTTTTATGAATTATTATTTGATCAATTAAGCCCAAAAGAGCCCATAAATTTAATTAAGCCCTAAGTATAAGCCCAAAAATTATGAAAAATTTACATAAAATGCATAAACTTGAAATAAACATATCCTAAAAATTCTAATACAATTGGGCTTGTAATTAGGAATTAATTAAGAAAATGAGGAAAACCCAAAATGATTTATTACACTCAAAATACCTCAAACTAATTGAGGATTTTGATTTTATTAAAAATCTCTTTGTTAGCTAAGCACAAATATGGCTTTGTCAAAATTTTGGAGGTCTACACTAATTATTATGAATTTTCTAAGTTATAGGGTAATTAATAATTTAATTAGTTGAATGAAAACTTTTTAGAGTGATTTTGAGAAATAATATAGACTAAAGGTCCTAATTAATTTTTTTTATCATCCTTACTGTTTTAATACATAATTAAGCTTTCATAATTTTCATAATTTTAATTATTTATTAAATGCATAAAATGACTAATTTATGTTTCAAAATTTGGATATCCCAAATTACTTAGCAAATTAACTTGTAATAATTATAAGAGGCACGTATCATCTCATAAGACAATCACACCAGAATTCAAGCTAATTTGGCAAGTTACTAAAGCTTAATTACACTATTTAAGTTAAACTTCAAATCCTAATTAATCACTATACACTTATTAAAATTTTGGTATTTTATTTTCCATAGATTCTTTATTATCTAAGCTTTCTATAAAAAGTTTATTTATATTTTTTAGATTTTTTTACAATTACTTATGATTTTTTAAAGTTATGCATAATTCAAGTAATTAATTAAGCCCTAATTTAATTATTTTTATGATTTAGTGTGATCTAGAGGGTATAATTAATTTTTTAAGACCTCTGATATTCATTAAAGTGATTTGAATTATTCTGATGAATTTTCATAATTTCTATAATTTTGAATTAATTAATTATTTAAAATTATCCAATTGACTTCAAAAATTAATAACTCTTAAATAATAAGACTATTTAAGTTGGAATTTTTATGATAGGTATACAATAACATTAAGTTTCTTTTCTAAAAATTTCAACTTAACTGGTTTAATCTTTTAAGAGTAATTAAGAAAATATAATTTTCACTAAAATTCAAATATGTCCTACAATATACATCTAAATTTGGGGATTTTAAGTTAATTTGATTCCTCTTGAAAAGGAAAATCCATAAAGCCTTTTTTTGCATTTTTTTTGTTTAGTAATTTATTTTTTATGATTTTTTTAAAGTTTCAGGTCAGATCTAATGCAATAAATAAAAAAAGAGTTATAATCATGGTCATCCATTATATTCAAGTAAGATGGATAGCCCGGGGGTTCTCTTCCTCATAAGAGGCAGATCAAAAGAGTTAGAGGGATAGGATCTACCCCAAACATCACCGGATCTTATGATCTTCCAACGATCTTAGCCAAAAGTTACTTTATTTTTGTTAACCTCACTTTTGGAGTGAGGACTCAATCTCTTCTTCTTAGATTTATGAGTCTTCTAGATATTAAGACTTCTTTAGACATAAGACACTCTTAGCAATTAGGTGAACACTTAACTTAAGCTTATAAACTTAGAAGGGTTAACCATATGATTAGGTTATACCTTAGGGATTAGGATGATCTACCTACCCCATGGCTCAAACCCAATCTACGTTCACCTACTTAAACCACAACCAAATTCAATTCATATCAAACCCAAATTCAAATCCAAATCAAATGATTAAAATCTATAACCAAATCTAAATATCAAATCAAAACCCTTCATAAGCCCTATGATTTTATCTTATGGACTTAACCAAAATCCTATTTAAATCAATCCAAACTCAATTGATTTTCTTAGGATCAATTCATATCTTAAATCATCTTCCTAAATATAAATCAAATCTACATTCAATTGATCACATACCAAATCCAAATATCAAATCAAAACCCTTCCTAAGCCTTATGATTTTACCTTATGGACTTAGCCAAAATCCTATTTAAATCAATCCAAAATCAAATAATTTTCTCATGATCAATTCATATCTTCAATCATCTTCCCAAATATATATCAAATCTACATTCAATTGATCACATACCAAATCTAAATATCAAGTCAAGATCCTTTCTAAGCCACATGATTTATTTCATGAACATAGCCAAATCTCCTTCCAAATCAATCCAGATTCAATTAATTTTCTCAAGGATCAATTCAACCTCTCAATCAATTTATCAAAATTAATTCAAATCCAAAATACCAATACCAAATCTCCTTCCAAATCAATCCAATTCAAATCAACCTAAGCCTAAGTCCTATAAGCCAACCCCATGGACTTAGCTAAAATCCTATTTAAATCAATCCAAACTCAATTAATTTTCTCATAGATCAATCATTCCTTCAATTATCTTCCCAAATATAAACCAAACCTACATTCAAATAACCTTAATCAAAGTCAAATCAAGTCAAATCCATATCCAAGCCCTTTAAGCCAATCTCATAGACTTAGTTAAATTTCATTCAAATTCAAACCAAAATTAATTGATTTTTTCATGAATCATTTATACCTTCAATCATGTTCACAAATATAAATGAAACCTACAATCATCAAGTCAAACCAAAATCAACCCAAGTCAAACCTAACCTAACCCCTTTGACTTGAAATATTCAAATGAATCAAAACCGATTTGAACCCAAAACCATTGCAATTGAATTTATAAATCAGTCCTAAAATCATATATAAACTCAACTAAACTCAACTCAACCCAAAATCAACTCAACTAAGCCGAATCAATTGATCGATCAAACCCAAGCCAATTGACCAATTTGGTCAAATTGGTCAACTTGACTCATTTGACCTACATGAATCCAAATGAGCCAAAATCAAACCTAAGACAAATTGATTCAAACCAATTGAACCAAAACACTTTAAATCATCATTTGAACTTGACGCTTTGGTTTGACCCAATTGGATCAATTGATCAACATAACCCAACCTAGCCCAATTTGACCTATAAGGGTCAAATTGAGCCAAACCCAGTTGAACCAAGCCAAGACCCATTGAAACCTGATCCTACCTGACCCAAACCCACCTAGGATCAGTCCAAAACCAAGCCCAACCCAAATTGGGTTCAATACAAAGCAAATCCCCCTTGGATTCTCCTCCCCACTATGGTTATCCCAAAATCAAGCCCAACCCAAATTGGGTTCAACCCAAGGTAAATCCTGCTTGGATGCTCCTCCCCACATGGGATTTTGGCTAAATTGGCAAAGTCCACTCTCTTTTCTCCCCTTAGTAGCCATCAAGCACCCCAAAGAGGGTCTAACCTACTCACCTAGCCTAACCCATGTGGGCTTGGTCAACCTTGGACCAAAGGGAGGTGAGTTAACTCACCTCCCTCACTAGCCGAACCCAATGGACCCAAAGGAGAAGACAACCACCTTGATCCATCAAGCCTCGACCCAAGTACGTGGAGGTGACACCACCACTCGGCGACTAGCGGCGACCCCCAAAAATCGGGAGCTAAATCCGTTCGTCCGATCCAAGGGGGGGGGGGGGATATACCCCACTCATTTCGATCTAAATCAAACACGCTGACCTTCAGCAAGCTCCTAGAGACCATTTCAAAAGCCCCAGAGCACTCCCCAAAGCAAGCCGAGCTCCCCCATTACTAGATTTCCCAAAGCCCAAATAGGACACTCCTATTTTCAATCCAACTCCACCGATACTCAACCAAATCCAAATTAACTTCACAAACATCATCCCCACATCGAGCAAGAATAAATTGCCTCCTGAGCCCTCTGACCACTGAAAGTAGGAGTTTGATCAACACCGACCTCCAAATCGATGGTGCTTGGTCCATAGAGTGAAAGACGAGAAATTGATCCAAGTGTTGCTCAACAGGGCTTCGTCTCCATTAGATGAAGCTTCCTCAATCGAATTCACCGCCAGTCTTGAGCTATGGTGAGGTAATTCCATGAAATCGAGCTTTTGGTAAAAATTGGTTAGAGCTTTTTGAAGAAAAGTTGCATCACATGTGATCTTAGCCGTTGGATCCCATCAGAACCTTTGTGTGAAGGTGTGGGATCGATCTCAGATCAATCCGAGCTCAGGTGAGCTCAGATCGAGCGAGGAATGGTAGACGATGTCCGCCTTTCATCGCTCGGGGGACGATCGATCACGCACCGTCTATTCCGCATGATTGGAACGGACGATCATGATTAATTCTTAGATTTTTTTTTGATTTTATCCCTTAAGGAACCATACGTTTGATCTGTGCCGTTCGATCCAAGATCGGACGGCGAAGATAAAAGTACGTCCGCCGCCAACCACATTAGCGCTAAGTCAGACGCGTTTAAGTAACCAATCTTGCGGTGCCACATGGAAAGTGCGCCACATCAGCGGTCCATGTGGCACCGACGAGATTAGGCTTAAATTAGGGCTAATTAATTACTTTTTAATGGCTAAAACTTCTAAAATTCATAAAAAATCATAGAAAAATAAAACAATACAAATAAATACTCATTTCAAAGGTATTTTAGAGGAGAACAATTTAAAAGTAATTCTAATTAATGTTGAACACTAATTAAGGCTTAATTTAAGTTTAATGAAAATCTTAATTAGCTTAATTACTCCTTAATTACACAAGTAATTAATTCCAAATTTTTATGGTGATTTAATGGGATGACCTCTTCCTTCCATAATTTTCTTGGGATTTATTGCTTAGGTAATTAGGAAAATTACTCATTCAAGCCTTAATTACTCTCTTAATTAAATAAATATTTAATTAACCCCCTAATTAGCAACCAAATTAATTAATTGGGCATATTAATCACTGCTGAATAGTGAATAGGCAAGGGAAATGAGATGGGGATCTCTTTCGTAATCTTTTTCCTAAGTCCATTTCACTTTAAGAGAACTTAATTTATTTAGAATTAATTAAAAGTTTAAACGATTAATTAAATGGCTTAATTAATCAAATTAAAATCATAATCACATCAGATCTTAATTAATAAAATCAAGGGTAGATCTTTAGGTGTTTAACAACCTAAATGTATTTAGAGAAATTATGGTTAACCCACATGTATGAAAAAAATCATAAGAGTACTTAATTAAGTTCCTTAATCCAATTAACTATTAATCATGAGTCAATTGCATTAGGCCTTATTATTTTTTAGGATCATTGCAAATTTACTTTCCAATCATGTGCATAACATATTGGCTCATAATTATTTAGTTAATTACATTAAGGTATCATAGGTAAGGGTGATTAATTGAATTAATTATGAATCCAACTTAATTAATTCATAAAACTCACTTAATTACCTCTTCATTAAACCAAATTAATTCATAAACTTGGGAATGGGTTGAGATCAGCAAAATAATTCTCCTTTTTAAAATTAATCAAAATCCCCGAACCATAAATTGATAAAAGAACTTTGGTTTACTTTAAATGATTTTATTTGGGATGATTATCCTTAGGAATTAATTTGATTGAATGAATCACATATTTGTATTTGATTATTCCTTTTTCAATCATGCTAAATATTGCATGCCATTTGATTTCATGCATCCATATCCTTAATAAAGTCAAATGAATTTCCTTTATGTAAGCTTGCATGTGTTGGCTTAATAAAAAATATGCGTGGTTATTATCACTAATAAATTCAAAACTATTTTTTAAAGCTTATGAATTGATTGTAATACTTAGAGTGTTGATAGTTATGAAAATACATAAGAAGTGCATGTGCTTATAGCTTAAGTATATGAAGTGGAGCTTCTTCCCTTTATTCATATGTTGATTTATTTAAGTTTGAATGATAATGAGTATATAGTCTAGACATCCCGAGAATATGAGGCTGTAGCTAGCCCTAAGGTGGTCATTTGATTACGTCAGTTCTCTTGTTAACAAAGGCATGTATCCATTCGATTTCATTCTTATGTATTTTGACATTAGAATTTGGATAGAGCTTTAATTCATATACATAAATAATTCAATTAAGAAAAATATAATCTTTGCATGATTTTCATTCTTTTAATTATAAATATGTGTGTATATATTTAAAAAAAGCAAGTATATAGTCTAGACATCCCAGGAAAATGAGACTTTAGCTATCCCCAAGGAGGTCATTTGATTACCTCACTTTCCTGATTTAACAACTGTATGTATTTGCTTATGACTTTCATACACATATGTCTGTACTTAATTAAAGAATGGCAATCCCCTTTTCTATTAGAAACACATGCATACATAATTGTTTAAGTAATTGAATTAATTAATCATGTGATTTGGAGTTCTCTTTCTTATGTTCATGTATGCAAATTTACATATGTTTGAATGCAAATGGGTATATAGTATGGACATCTCAAGAATACGAGACTTTAGCTAGCCCCAAAGAGGTCATTTGATTATCTCACATCTTTGGTTAACAATGACACATACCCATTCAATTTCATCCCTATGTATTTTTGTATAAGAATTTAGATAGAGCTTTAATTAGCATGTATTAAATAATTCGATCAAATGAAATATAAATTCTAAAAATATATATTCATCAATTGTGCTACAACATGTTGCATGTATATGTACACTTAGGATCAAATCATATGCATGTTATATGTGATGGAAAGGAATGATTTGATATGTGTCATGTGATAGTAATTCAATTAAATTAATCTTAAGATGCCTTTCATAGTTAAAATTGAATTAAAATGTGTAATAAGTCATTCACTAAAGAGAACTAAATCAAATTAATATGCTTTAGAAAGTGGCTTAAGGTAGTGATAAAAGAGGGCAATCATCTTCCTTCTCTTTATAACACTTAGTTATTAAGTGTAAATCATATGAAATAAAAGAAAATATAAATTAAAATTCTCAAATCAATTAAATAACTTCAAGTGAAATCAACCCTTTATGTTAAATTGAATCTCTCCTAACTTAGAAAAACATAACCTTAATGCTTAGTTGAGATACATCACACAAGCTTTAACACACACATTAGAACTAAGTCACCACTTTTAGCTCTAAGTTAGGATGGTGTATGTTTGGTGTATATTTTATTTTGTGATGTAATATTTTAGACTGGATGTTAGGGTGTATGCCTCGTAGACTGGATGTTAGGTCTCTGTTAGCCTAATCATATTTTCTATAGGGGATTGTGCTTAATGGGATGCTTAAAAGTAAATAAAAATGCCCTCTTTGTAGGTTGCTTAATACCATAAGCATAATCCAAGGCAGGATAAGTGAGCTTGGTTACCAATATATAGGGTGCTAAGTCCAAATTATAAATATAACTACTTGGGTTGTATGTGTGTTTAGCTAATATCTATTTTGCTGGTGTAGTTAGATTTACTTTTCCTATATAAATATAATTTTTGCAATAGAAATTATGATTAGTGTTATGGTGGTATAGGATGAGTAATGGCTCGAAAGCTTTGTCATGGGGTGCCATGTGATGCCTTTGAAGCAAGCACATCCAAACTAAGAGAAAGAAGGAGGAAGATGAAAGAGTGAAGAATAAAGACCCCATAACATGTATTCATTTCTAATTCTAATTATTCTTTCATATATCAGGTTGGATAAAGGTAGAGCTCGACTACCCATCTTTTTCTCTTTCGGGTTGTATGGTGGTACCCGACCGCACCGGCCTCTTATTCTTTCACGATAGTTATAAAATTGTTTGATGATTTATTTAAATTATGAATTAGAAATGGCTTGGTTTTCATAGCTTATTCATGTTTGATGCCTTAATGTGTGGCCTAGATGTAGTAGGCTCTTAGGATAAAAATAAATTTTCTACCCAATTAATCACTAATAACTAAATCCTAAATAACTCATAACCTCACCATAAATCTTAGGCTATAATCAAGATAATTAAAAGATTTAACAACCCATTAATTGAATCTTGTATGTCTCACATCATGCATACATCTTTAATCACTCTTGCAAAATGAGGGCCTCCATTCTTACATGAATAAGGACCATTTGACCCATGAGAGCAACCACTATTGATGAAGCTTCACCTTCTTTCTCTTTTGATTTAGCCAATAACCTATTTCATCATGTATTTAGACATATAAAAATCCCAAAGCCTTTATCAAAATGATATGTCAAAGATGAAATAAAATTTGAAAAGATTTTGTATTGGTAGATTAAGTCATACACTACCACTCATGCTCTAGTCTCTTAGGGAGTGAGTTTAGAACTTTAGTCTCTTTCAAATTAAATAACTATCCTAGTTATTTTGCAATTCATAAGATCAGACTACATGATTTTAAAATCATAGGAGAAATTAGCTGGCGGCCACCCTAGGTGGTTGTAAGTCCAGAAGTCGAACGAGTTTATTCTCTTTTGTGGAGATAATTTCTTATGTCCACCTATCGCTTAGATTTAGGTCATGATTTAGCTTGTACTAAAGCTCCCCAGATTTAGGATCTGAGATAGCTATTTTTTTCAAGCTACAAGTATAAATCCTCACCTCTTAGGCATTTTCATAACCTTGTGTTGATGGATTATAAGTCCTAATAGTCTAACAAAAAAAATTCAACTCAAATAAATAAATCTCTTCACTTTAAAATATATAAAGCCCAATTATATGATAGATTGGAATGCTCACTAGGCTTCATAGTATCATGAGCATTTTCTACTTCCTCTCTTTAAATTCTAAAAATTAGTCTTCTACTTGGTCTCTCCTATTTGATTTTCCAAACATAATCAATCTTTTGATAGTCTAACTTTAAAATCTTTGGAGATGATAATTGTATACCTTTAATCGAGAGTATTCTTAAAGAGTTTCATTCCCTGAGATGTAAGTAACTATGGAGGCTTGCCTTCATAGGGAACTTTAGAACCTAGTTTAATATAAACCCTGCTTTATTCATCCATGTAAAGTAGGGGAAAAATGTCTGGTATATTTGAAAACCCATTATGCCTTAGGAGTCCTTATTAGGTGATTAGATCCATTGAAGGATGGTGTCTCTATCTTTTGAGATAGTATATCATACCTCAATGTCAAACCTGATCACTTCAATAAGTATCCCTCTACGATCTGCGTGGTGCCAAAATCACTCAAAAGCCAAAAAGTGGAGTAATAAGAAGGGATGTGAGGTGATTGAAAATTTTAGAGCTTTGCATCTTTTTCTCTAGTTCTCATCCCCCACTCTTGACTTTAATTCTCCTTTATATGGGTTGAGATTTTAGCTCATATGTGATGAGATTTGCTAGGGTTTAAAGGGTTTAGTTTAATTTTGGGTTGATATGAACCCATCTTGACCCAATTTAGCTTAAACGAGTTAAGCTAGGTCCAATGGGTTGGTTTGACCAATTTGAGTTTAAATTAGGCTTCAATCATGTTTCTTGAGTTATTTGAAGTGATTAAGTTTGATTGATTATGATTAATTTAGATTTATTTTGGGTTCAACCTGAATTAGTCTAATTGGGTCAATTTGGGTTTACTTGGGTCTATTATCAAATTAACCAAATTGAACAAATAAGACTAAATAAGGGTTAAATTGAGTTTAATTAAGTTTTAAGTAATTAATTTAATTTAATTTTAATTAATTAATTTTAATTTATTTTGATTTTAGCTTAATAGGCTCATATAGGTCAAATTTGGCCAATTTTGGTTAGGTTGACCAATTAACCAAATTGGCTAAATTGGATGTAATTGAAGTTGCGTCATATTCAATAATCAATTTAAGAATAATTGTATGCATTGATTTGATTTATTTTGGGTTGAGTTGAGTTTTGATTTAAATGAATTTTTGACCTAAATTGGGCTTGATGGGTCAAATTGGGTTCACTTGAGTCAAATGACCAATTTGATCTAAATTAAACTGTATTCAAGGTTGAATTATATTTGATTGAGTATTTAAAATGATTTAAAATAATTAATTTTAATTTAATTTAATTTAATTTTAATTTAGACCCATTTTGGCCTAAACTAGGCTTAATGGGTCAAATTGGGTTCACTTGGGCCAAATGACCAATTTGGTCAAATAAAACCCAAAAAAGATTAAATTTTGTGCAAATATAATTCTGAAGTATTTTGGAATATTTAATTTAAAATAATTTTAATTTAGTTTGAGTTGAGGTTCAATAAAATCTATTTGGGTTCACTTAAACTAAGAGATCCAATTAAGCTATTTGAATAATAATTAGATTCATATTTATTTAGTTTTGTGTACCATTATATTAATTTAATAATTTTGAGCCTTTGGGATGAATTAAATTGATCAAATTTTGATTAGTTTGACTTTTAACTTGGTGGGGCCCATATAGGTTAACTTAGGTCAAACGATCTAGTTAGCCATTTCATGCCTCATTTGAATTTAGTTTTATGTTCATTCAGGTTCAAACATTAGTTTAGTGCTTTTGGATTGATTTAATTTAATTTTTTTTAATTGACATACTTGATTTTCAAGTATAAATAAGGATAATTGGGTCAACCATGCCAATTGCCTCAATCTAGACTTAATAAAATTTAGTTTTCAATTTAGATTTAATTGGTTTAAATTTTTATTAAATTTTTATTAATTTGGATTTGATTAGACTCACATTGTCCAATTGTGTTAGATTAGGTCATATGGGGTCCACTAGGCTAACTTAGATATTCACCTCAATGTGTCGACTTCTTAGTTTAATTTTGATTCTATATTTAGTTTTATTTTGATTTGTTGTTTCTATTTCTACTTTAATTTAGGTCATACACTTAGTTATTAATTGTAGTATACTAAGTATCTAATTAGGAAGCTCTTAATCTAAGGTTGAAGATCATAATTACTAAAATTATGGTGATTATCAACCTCACTTGAGATCAATAAAACCTTAGTACCTAGATCAAATCCTAGTTCTAAGAGAAAGGTCATCAACCTCACTAAAAGTGAGGTTAGCACCTTTAGAGTATTTTAAATATTGAAGAGATTAAGAAGGAAATATTTTCCATAATCAAAGACAATGGCATACGGCTTGAATGCTTTTTAACTTGCTTTACCAATAGGCTTGGGACATTGTAGCAAATGACATAATAAATGTTATTCAAGATTTTTTAAGGGATAACATATGCCAAAATATTTTTATTCTTCAATAATTATCCCAATCCTAAAGCACACATCTAGTCACAACTAGAGCTCATTTAGATTAATTAGCCTCTATACCACTATCAACAAGGTTATTAACAAGATTGTGAATAATTGAATTCATAATCTCTTACACCTTGTATCTCTTAATCAAAGTCCATTTATTATAGGAAGGGGTATTGTGAAAATGTTCTATTTGCTCAAAAAATGTTGAAGGATTTAGATGCTAAATGGTGAGGACATAATACTGCAATCAAATTAGATTTGCACAATGCTTTTGATAGCATCAATTGGAACTTCATTCATTAAGTGTTGGTTTTCAAAATATCCAATCCTAAGTCATGTGCTCTCATCATAAAGATTATAGCTAAAAATCACTTTTCTATTCTTGTTAGCGGAACCAAACTGGCTTCTCAAATCTAAGCGAGGTTTGAAGCAAGGTGACCTCCTCTATACTAACATTTTTATAATTTCTATAGCCTATTTCTTATCCCTTCTTAATCAGGCAAGCACTTCCACTCAATTTATACAAAAGGTGGCATATATAACTCTCATCTAATGTTTGCAGATGATATTCTCATCTTTTATGATGGGTCAAGGGGATCTATATAAAAGTCAATGAAGTCATAAAAAGATTTGAGGACACTACTAGAATGCTCTTTGATAAGGATAAATCAAATATTTCCTCAATAGAAAAAATTTTAATGAAACTCAAAATGGATCCAACATTATACTAGTTTTAAGATTGCTTCTTTCCCTACAAAATACTTGGGCAACTATTTATACATTAAAAGGATTAATAAGATATATTTTGATGACATAATTGCCAATATTTAGAATAGAATTCCATCTTGGGACAACTGACTATTGGTAATAGATTAACACTTATTAAAAACATACTAAACTCAACCCCCCTTGTATGTTACGCAAGTCATCAACATGCCCATGGGCACATAAAAAAGAATTAAATCTTTACTCAACACTTTTTGAGAAGGGCCTAATTAAAGAGAGATAGAGAGAGACATGCAAGCTGGTTTAGAAAATTTAATTGTTTCTAATCGCTTTTAGTATTTAAACCTAATGCTTTAGTTGAGAAAAGTTATGAGTTGTATTTATTTAATTAGATTTAATCAATCAGGTTGGACAGAAAACTTAATTCATAAGATCCTACTAAAATCTATGCTAACATTCAACAAAATATCACACTTAAAGAAACATAAGAAAATAAAAGCATTATATTTCTATTGCATAATTAATGTAAACACACCAAATCAATCAAATTAAATTAAAATAGTAAGCAGTTGGTGTGACCGTGTTTCATTATACACCCAAAAAAAGAAAGAAAATAAACAGTCGAGCTCTGCCCTTATACAACCCAGCCTAGAACTAAGTATTACAATAATAGGCTAATGGGGTTCTTTGTCTTCTCCTCCAAAGTGTAGGCACTCTAAGCTTCAAAGAGTCTCTCAGGTCTATACCTTGTAGCTGCTACTCATTCTAAACCCTATCTCTCTAACCTAATTCTAGTACAGATTATGTTTGAAAATTCTAAAATAAAATCCTAACTATTCTTTCGAAATAAATGTTAGTTAAAACACACATAAATAGATATAATCCATATAGTGGGGCTTGACACCAACCGGTGTCAAAGTCGACTTGTCGTAATGGGTTATGCTTAGAAAAATATAGCATGCAAGCAAAATTTGTTTGATTTACCTTTATTATAGCATCCCCTTTTATTGAATATAATCCCCTATAAAAAATATCATTAATCTAATTTTGACATAACATGTAGCCTATAAATATACACTCTAACATCTAGTCTACAAATATATACCCTAACATCCAGTCTAAATATTACTTCATAAATCACAACAAAGCATCGACCTAACTTAACTCTATCATCGATGGTCTATCATCTTATAGTGTATGCCAAGGCTAGTGTGGTAAGACAAAGCTAGGCTTTAAGTGTTTGAATTATGACTTAAGCAATTAATTTAATTTATTAATAAGATCTAATCTTAGTTTAAGTGATTGATAACTTAGCCATAAATTCTAGATTGTGAAATGATCTTTGATTCAAATTAAACTTAATGTTTTAAAGAGTATGAAAAGTGGTGAATTCCACTTGAACTAAATCCCAATCCTTTTACACACTCTACTCTCAATAAAGATTAAAGGAAGTCTTTTATGGCTTTTAATTAACTTGATGAAGTTTTAATCAAATATAAATGATGTTATAATTACATGAGACACATCTTAGGATTAAGGAGGAAAGATTTTTCTCATAATATCTATTCAATTCTTTTTTATCATCCTAACATTTTTATTTTTAAATATTATTTCATTTCATAACTTAATAGAATATTATACTTTTTTTGAAAATTATTTATATGAATGATTTATACTTTACTATATAAAATGCTTCGGTCAAGCATACATATGCATGAGTATATTTTTAAGTTGAGATAAATGTGTGTATGTGTTTGTGTGTGTCTGTGAGAGTGAGTGAGTGTGTGTGTGTGTGTGTGTGTGTGTGGCATGCGTGTGTGTACACTTTATATTAAAAGAATTTAGATATTTATACACATGTGTGTGTGTGTGTACATTTATCATTTATAAGTACTTGTCATTGTTAAATGAAAAATGTGAGGTAAAGACCCTCTTCAAGCCAGTAGCCTTGAGATTTCAGGTTTCTAAATTATATACTTGATAGCTATGTACATGTGTGCATACATGTGCATATAATGAAAATATTAATTTTAAAATTATAATGATAAGAAGTTTAAAATAAATTCAAATTTACATATGTGTTTTTCTTTGCATTTCCATAACTACGTGTCATTATTATGATTGAAATATGAGGTGAGAACTTCCTTCGAGCCAATAGCCCTGCAATCTCGAATTTTTAGACTAAATACTTTAGGGTCACATTAAGCATACATATAAATCTTTCTTCATCAATTGAAATTTATTTGATTAAAGAAAATAAATTTAAAATTTAATAGTGATAATAGCTTGCAACAATAAATGTAACACAAACAATTCATTTATAATTTTATTCATGGATGCAAATGAACACTCAATCAAACACACGCACATGTGAGTTGATAAAGAGAATAGCTCAATGTCATTAAAGTTTCTTCTTAAGCCATTAATCCTAAGCTTGAACACATAATCATATCACTATTTAAACCTAATTAAGTTTACCCAGGCATTCTTAATTAAAGTGATTTGATGACATTAGAAAAGATTAAACACTCTAAAATTATCATATAGTTCCTCTCTATTCATTAAGTGATTTAAAAGTTAATGATATGTCTATGATTTAGTAGGATTTAATAATTATTTAATGCAAGTAATCCCAAAGAGACTCAAAAATTTAATTAATAATGAAACATAAGCTAAAAAATTATAAAAAAAATTATAAAAAATTTATGAACATAAATGAAACACATCCTAAGAATTCTAAGCATTTGGGCTTATAACTTATGATTAATTAAGGGGTTGTTTGGGCTCACTTTTATTTTTTATTTTTTGTTTAATATTTCATTTTATTTTATTTATATTTTATTTCAAAGTAAAACATGTTTGGTGATTATTACTTTTTTTTAAAAACACTCAAAACATCTAAAAATTAGTTTGAGTATTTTTAAAAATAATATTATTTATTTTTGAAAAAAAATACATCAAACAAATATGTTTTTAAAAATAGTATAAAAATAATAATAAATAATAAAATTGATCCCAAATAGCTCCTAAATAAATGAAGAAAATCCCAAATCATCAATTACACTCAAAATATTCTAAACCAATTAGGGATAATCCTCCTCCTTAAGCAAATATCCTGTAATAATGAGACTATCCATGATTGTGTTGTTAGTTTCAACATTATTGAGGATATCGAAGAAGTATCCAATAGTTTTATTCTTGATATGAGATTATCCATGATTGTGTTATTGGTTTCAACATTATTGAGGATATCGAAGAAGTATCCAATAATTTTATTCTTGATATCTTGTTTAGACTGAAGTGAGTCAGCATCTGAGTTTATTTAGAGCTTTTATTCATGTCCTTCATGCCCTTGATACAATTATATAGAAAATATATGTCATATTCACCTGAGCACCTCCTATTAGGCTTCACTGCAACACTTACACTTTTGTAGCCTTTTACATCGGACAAAGATCTCACATAACTTGCCTTTCCAAAGTCCTCCTCTAAGCATATATATTAAAAAAAACCTAAACCTAGCAAAATTAGAAACAACAACCATTTTCTCAGTTGACATTTAATATCCCAACTTTGTAATTTCCAACACTGCAACATCGCAACCCGTCTCTTACTTCATTAGCTCCCATACGACTTTGATATAATATTGCCAACCACATTCTATTAATATAAAACAAGGTGACTTTAAATATGCATAAGGGAATGAAACCAAGTTGATAGATCAAGAGAAACATATTAAAAAATTTCTCAAACAGCAATGGGGAGGCCTCAACAAAAGCCTGATATTGCTTGAATGGCAACTACTTATCCGCCACAACATCCTTCGACAGCTTCAGTTACCTCCATTGCAACTAGTCCTCAAGCTCCATGTCCTCCATTAGCAACCACCGACTCACCAGTGTCCTTTGTACCAATGAATCCTAAACCAATCATGTCTAGACGCTAGTTGGTGCTTCTTCTTTTTGTCTTGAAATATTAGAAGGCCATAGTCGACGAAACTATTTGATTATGATTTGAACCAAAACAATGATAATTTTCTTAGAGAAATGTTTATTTAAACTGATAAAATTAATGTATTTTTAACATTTATTCCATGAAATCACAACATGAAAGTAGGGCTTAGAACGATCTGATTTTGAGCCGATCCAGGACTGGCTCGAAATCGGCTCAAATCTATTTTATGATGGCTCGAATTCGGATCGTAGCTCGTAGACATTGCTTTCGAGCCAGCTCGGATCGAATCTGAATCGAGCTCGATCCGGCTCGAAAGCAATTCGAGCCAGCTCGTTTTTGATGGTTTAGCTCGATTTTGGACTTTTTTTTGCTCGAAATTAAAAACATTTGATTTAGAAAGAAACTTAATACACGCAAAGACAAAGAAAAAAATCACATAAATTAAAATTTGCTTGAATTTACTATATAAAATTGAAATTTAAATCAATATAACAATTAAATTTTTTAAATCTATTAAAGATAATAATGTTGTACATTTTACTAAAAAGATAAACTGAAATTTTTACAATTTAATTTTCATTGAACATATTTAATTGTGTTTAGCCAATACAAAAAAAATCAAATTTACAAAAATACAAATAAAAGATAATATCAAGATCATATATTTAAATTGATTATCGCGACTCAGAGAGAGTTATAATCATCAAGTATTTGCAATCTATACAAATTTTTATGTTCCACTTATAGACTTCAGCTTGCCGAGGCCATCCAATAGCGTCATTAAAATAAAGAAAGCCCTAGAATAAATTGGCGAGGTTGCCTGGCCATCCAATGAGAGCCACCAATGATGGATCAGAATTTTTTTGTTGGAAGAAATTGAAATTGCAATGTTATGCTCTTCTCATCATAGTCGAGAAACTCTCGATTCTCGAATAAGCAAATCAAATACATCTACAACCTACAAGATAATAGAAAATCAGGATTCAGGAGACAGGAATTGGAGAACATAAAATAAAAGAAAAACTCAAATTGTAAAATAAAATAAATACCTCATTCTCCAGGCTCCAATTATTCCAACCAAACCACCTAAACCAAGAAGAAGTGGGAAGTAGAGCCAAGTATTCCAAAACATGCAATGTAAGAACCATCCATACCAATAAATCAAGCACAGTGCCAACCACCCAAAACCCGGAAGAACAACCAACCACGAGGTGAAAAGAAAAACAACCCACTAATAGGAAGCAGAGCCACCATGGCTAACAGCACAAGGAGATAGGCCAACAAACCAACCAACCCACCCAAACCAGTAAGAAAAACATAGCTAGAATGTTAAAAAATAACCCAACAGTAGGAAGCAGAGCCACCATGGCTAACAGCACAAGAATGATGAAAATTCTTATAAAACAAAATGTAATAGAATGCTCAACATGATGCAATTTCAAGCCAACCAAGCCACCTAAACCAGTAAGAACAACCGAGATAGAAGTAAGGAAGAGTCAATTATTCCAAAACCTGCAATGTGAGAACCATCCAGCCACCATAGATAAACTGCACAAGGCACCATGCCAACCACCCAAAATCAGGAAGAACAACCAACCACGAGGTGAAAAGAAAAATAACCCACTAATAGGAAGCAGAGCCACCATGGCTAACAGCACAAGGAGATAGGCCAACAAGCCAACCAACCCACCCAAACCAGTAAGAAAAACCTAGCCAGAATGTTAAAAAACAACCCAGCAGCAGGAAGCAGAGCCACCATGGCTAATAACACAAGAATGATGAAAATTCTTATAAAACAGAATGTAATAGAATGCGCAACATGATGCTGCCAACCAAACCATGGATAATAGCACACGGAGACGGACCAACAAGCCAACCAAACCACCTAAACCAGTAAGAACAACCTAGATAGAAGTAAGGAAGAGCCAATTATTCCAAAACCTGCAATGTGAGAACCATCCAGCCACCGCAGATAAATTGCACAAGGCACCAGACAACCACCCAAAACCAGGAAGAACAACCAACCACGAGGTGAAAAGAAAAACAACCCACTAATAGGAAGCAGAGCCATCATGGCTAACAGCACAAGGAGATAGGCCAACAAGCCAACCAACTCACCCAAACCAATAAGAAAAACCTAGCCAGAATGTTAAAAAAACAACCCAGCAGCAGGAAGCAGAGCCACCATGGCTAACAACATAAGGAGACATGCCAACAAGCCAACCAAGCCACCCAAACCAATAAGAAAAACCCAACCACATTGTTAGAAAAATAACCTAGTAGAAAGAAATAGCTTAGAATTAGATAGTAAATTAGTAAAATAATTAGAAATTGCTTCCACAACATCAACTTTGAATATATTTCTAACATTTTGGAAAAAAAGTAGTTGTAAAACCATTAGGGTCAGCAACTAAATCCTTATTCATACCAACTAAAACAGAATATATCTCCTCTTCCATAAGATTAATATTGAATGCCAATTTATCACAAAGACATTTGGTAGCAACATTTTACCTACAATAAATCTCCTCTAAATATTGAAGATGAAGAAGTTTTTCTTTATCTTCTTTGAGGCACACAAAGTTAGCATTAGATCCATGGTTCAGATTTCAGCAAAGTACAGCAAAGATCAGAAGTCTAAACTGCAACTACAATGGTTTATACATGAGAGAGCATAACTAAACCCCAAGAACTGATTTTTTATTTTATTTTTTTGCCCTCAAAATACTGAGATGATTCATATTTTTTAGGGTGACATAAGACATTGAAAAGCATCAACTTCAATTATATGAAAATGCAAAATGATTTTAAAAGCTCAAGAAAGTTCTTCAACTATTAAAATGTGTAAATAGTATTACAACTTAGTTGAAACAAGTCTTCCAACCTTCCATTTTTATGATTGAAAAAACTACAACTAAAATGTAGAAATAACATTGTAACAAGTACAAAAATTGAGAAAGTAAGCCACAATTTTTAAAAGGCCAAACTTTAAACATTGCAATTTATCGTAAGCCACAATTTCAAAGCATAAAACTGTCAAAAGTATTTTGTCACCCTAAGTGGTCTCAAATTTTTTCATTGACCAAACCAATATATTAAAAAATTAAAATTCACCATATTGTAAGCCTAAAAATCAGTAATTTCCTCAAAAGTTATCTCAGTATAATTTTATCATTGGGCATCCAAAATTAAAAACAAACATTAATTATTAAAGTCTACAATACATAAAACAGTAATTACAACTTACAACTTACAAAAGCATATTGTGAAAGCCCATAAAATAATATTACCCTCGTGAAATTCAAATTTGCGAATCCCACACTCAAGCTTACAGGCACAGATATAGCTAAGTTTTCTTCAGCTAAGATATCAAACTGGAAATGCGAAGAAGGCATTATTTTTATTGAAAAAAATTAAATAGAATGTAATTTCACTATATAAAACAGAATGATGAAAACATTACCATAGGCTCTTTCGAATTTTTGTAGGCTGCGTGAATCCAATTTCCACTGCATATTAAGGCATCTAATGTTTTAGGTGAAATAAAACTTTTATAATCACTAAGCACACGACCACCTACACTAAAGGCTGACTTTGAAGTAACTGTAGTTATTGGAATTGTAAAAATATCTTTTGCCATCATTGATAGTATCTTATACTTCATGGCAGACATTTTTCATTAATCTAAAATATCAAATTCTGAATCAGGACATTTAACATAAGCTTCATCTAAGTATATCTTTAAGTCAGATTTCTGTGAAACTAAAAGGCTAGTAGAGTCTATAAAATCATACAACTCAGCCAAATCATCAGACAAAATGTGACTTCCTTCTATTGTAGATGTTGATTCAGCTTGTATAGTAGGTGCTCATGTATTTTCTTTAGTTGTATGTCGTTTATCAACAACATAGAAAGAGCTTAAATAATTTCGCTTTCATCCCTTTCTCATCATCAACAATATCATTACCATAAATCTGTGGATAGTAATAATTAATGACAAATAATTTCATTCTTGGATCTAGAATGCATGCAATTAAGAATAACAACGAACAATCTGCCCAATACTTAACAAAATTTTCCTTCATAGTGCTTGTCATATTAAAAATGAAAAGACTATCAGATAAATATTCTCTATCTAAGGTCTTCTTAATTAATATTAGATTTGGAAGAGGCCTATTTGCAGTAGGTAGTTAGATCGAGAAAAAATTTCAGTTATTCGATGAAAAATGTGAAGCAACTCTCTAACCTTATCAAACTGATTCCAATCTTCCTCAGAAGGTAACCATATGTAATTAAGATCTCGCAAAGTATATTCTGGAAAAATAGTCTTGTAGTAAAATGCAGACTCCAACATTTTGTATGTTGAGTTCCAACGTGTAGGAAATCAATGCATAGTGACTTTGTTGTTGATGAGTCAATCCTAGCACCAAATTTGTGTAAGCGATTAGGAGATCGTTTTACAAATAAGATTGATTCTCTTACCTTTTCAATTATATTATCAATTTCTTTCAAGCCATCTTGCACCATTAGATTTAAAATATGAGCAGAACAACGAACATGAAAGAAATCCCCCGTTACCATAAATCCAGACCTTCTAGTAAATAATGCTTTTAGGTTTCTAGCTGCCACATCATTTGATGATGCATTATCCAAAGTTATAGTGCTGATTTTATTTTGAATATTACAATAAAATTTCAGAAATGACTTCAGATATCACAGCTCCATTGTGAGGAGGATTTAAATCACTAAAACTGATTATCCTGGACTGTAATTTTCAATCATAACTAATATAATGCACTGTGAGATACATATAATCAATTGTTTGGCTTGATGTCCAGAAATCACTAGTAAGGGAAATTGTCTCAGTTAATTTCAGAACTTTTTTAAAATTTTATTTTTTCACTTCATACACTTTCATGCACTCTTCTTTGACACCAAATCTAGAAATTTTATGGTAGTTTGGATTCATAGATTTTATCAAAATATTAAACCATAAATGTTCAACTGTCATAAAGGGATATTCATGAACAATGATCATCTTAACAATAATATTTTTAATTTTGTTATGATCATAAGCAATTGAAACACACAAACTAGAAATCGAATCAGTTTCTTCAAGGTCCTCAGTTATAAGATCAAAAAACTTCTGTCTCTTTTCTCTAACACTATTTTTGTTGTAATGATTCATTTTATAATGTCTGCTCAATTGAGATGTAATACCAGTTTTTTATTTAACGTAAGACTTAACACAATAATTGCATTTGTACTTTTGTATGCTTTTTCCTTTTTCTAAGACTGATATTTCAGTAAAATATTGTCAAACTTCAAAATGTTGCCTTTTACCCTTTTTATCATCTATACAAGTAATTTCATTGACACTCAATATCATTTTTTGCAGTTTCAATGAGGAACTATTTGATTTGCTTTGAGAGTGACTTTCCATTATATCTATACAAATATAATATGATTCAATTATAAACTCGCATGTAATTCAGCAAATAATTATAATTTGTTTGAGAATAAATGATTTTAAGAGTTTACGAAAAAGCTTAATATAACATCAACCACATGTAATTTAAGATGCTATTTAAATAAATCAGTTGGTTCAAATATCTTATAATTGTAACTTAGAGGTACACTACTTTCATCTTCATCCATAAATACCATGTTGAAAATAAGGTTCAATGAGTAAATGATTTCCATTAAACTTAAAAAAAAATTATTTTTACAAAATTAAGAAGTCACTTATTTGATAATACCATACAATAAAAAGGTGATAAATTAAATAAAAATTTCAAATTTGATTTTAGCCTCACCAACATAATGATTTTCCTCACCATCCTATTTAAATATCTAACTGCAAAAGGTATTTATCCAAATTTTGAATGATACCACCATAAAATATTTTGAGGGTGTTAAAACAACTAGTTTTAAAATTTATCTACATATCATGGCTAAAAGGACAATCCACACCAACTACGCGCATGTATCAAGCTAACTTTTAACTTCTTGAAGAGCACTTGCATTGTAAAAACCCACAATGATCCCATTTTTTTAGGTAAAGAAATAAAAAAACTCTACATTAACTCCATTCCAAGTCTCATACAGGTTTATGCTAGAAAATAAGCCATTCTTCTTTACAAAAACAAAAAACCATCATCATCATCTTACAAGTTATACAGATCAATAGGATTGGAAATTTTATGAAGGCAATAAAGTTTTCTTTGAAGAAATGAGAAAGAAATATATGTTGAGGGATAAATTCTATAAAGTTTTAAACCTGAATTGTAGCTTAAGTATATCAACCATATACAAGTGCAAACAAATTGCAGCTTCAAAACTTTATATTATACCAATTTTTCAGCATACCATATTAAATAACATGCCAAGAGGTGTATTTATCAGTGGTGCGGTGATACACTAGAATCATCTCTTCATAAGAGATTTTTGTCTTATTGTTGATGTTCATCCATAAATGTGAGAATGGACATGAATTATGATATTGTTCTTTTTCCAGAAAGTTGAGTCAAAGAATAAACATACTTCACTTAGAATAGAGGATAAAACATTGATTGTGTTGATCGGCTTTGAGAGTGCCGTCAAGACGCAAGAGTAATCAAGATATGATCATATGAATTATGGAACTATAATATATAAAAACAAATAACTAACGTCCATCTATGCCATAAACTAATCAGTATTGCTACTGTCTGTGCCATAGAAATGAGTCTTAGGCAAAGAACAAACCGAGCGGTTGAGCCAAGTTGCGAAGTTAACAAATAACAATGACTCTATCACAGAGAAAAAATGGAGACACTGGCACTGCAAACAATGCAAGTCTGCGTGGCTACGCCTCAGAGAGGGCTAAGCAATAAAGCACGATTCACGGAATCACGAAGCGAGAAAACCTGAGGAGATCAGTGAGGACCGAAGAGGTGAAGAATAGAGAATCGTTCTCAGCCCTTTCTCAAGCCCTAGCCGCAAAGATAAGAAACCGAGAATGAGAGAAAGAACTCAAAGAAGTCACGGTCCTCACGGAGTCGGAGTTACGAAGCATCGAAGGCTGGAATTTGAAAGTGTGAAATTGAAATCATCGTTATGTTAAATATCAAGCGTTCACCTTTGATCTCACGGTGGACTCAGAGAGGCAGAGAAGGAGAATCGTCATTCGCTCATGATTCCGTTTCTGCAGGCCGCAGCGCACTGTATTCGAGCCGTTCAAAAAATCAAACGAGGCGATTTAACTACAGATCGAAATCGGCTCGAACTTAAAACTGAGCCAACTATTATAGGAGCTTTCTTTCCATGTTTACCTTTGGGTAGATTGCATAAACCTTGAATGAGGGAGGAACAAGTAAGCATTTTTTTTCTTTATTATCAATTGATTTAAGCTTCATATATTGGTTTTTTTTATAAATTATTTAAATGAGATGACTCCTTTACTTTCTAATTATTTTTCTCTTCTCTATCATTTTTCTTCTCTTCACAATCAATTCTAGGGAGCGCATTTCTTTTTATTATTATTATAAATATTTAAGTAAATTTAATCAAAATTTTAAGAAAATACAAATTATTAACTTAGCATGTACTCAAGTTTGAGACTATAGGCATAGAGAAAGACTTTCAATGGCAAAGTCACCCCACCATTCAATCTTAGGAGAAGATATTACGTGTAGAGTCTTAATGCATGCGTATTTCGCATGTAATGGACTTTAGGGTGAATGTATTCTAATTTTTTTATTCCAAAGATGTTAAATGGTATTTAGAACATTCAAAATATATTATAATACATGTGTACTGTGAGTGCAACAGAGTACAAAGTTAGTATATTCCGTGTCTTCTTAATTAAATAACTAAATCACAGGTAAAATATGCATTAAATATCATTATAATAATTTTAAATACTCTACTAACAAATTATATATAGAACACTAAGAGTTCACCAAATGTGTACTCCATTGTACACACAACACACCAATATTGTATAGTAAATATTATTCAAAATAAGTTTAATTTGTCATTTAAAATTAAGTACATTATTATATGTGTCATATTTGAATCGAAGTACACATCTTTACGTGTGGACACCGCATGTAATATTTTATCCAATTTTAGGAATTTGATGTGCATTGTCCCTATTGTTCTCATCTTTAATCAAGTTAATATCTTAAAAACTGATAAAAATTAGATGGAACTAAATATAAAATTAGAAAATGTTTAGAATGTTATAATCTTTAAGTATGCAATCAATTTTTTTAATATATGTTATAACTATAATATTATTATTCCTATAATTAATTTGTTTAATCAACTTATTTGATTTATTTGATTGGCAAGCCAATTAACTCATTACCTAATTGATAGATCGATTTAAGGCCTATCTTGTTTTCAAAATATTGATATAAAATTATTGTATGGCTTATATTTTGACAATCAACTTTCCTCTTTAAAGATTTGTGCTGCAATCTTGATTAAAATGAGAAATTCTCACGAAATCTTTCAAACAAGTGCCATATCATAATTGAAAAAATAAATAAAAAATTAGAATATTAGGCCCTATTTGGAATCATTTTTTATTTTTTATTTTCTAATTTTATTTTAAGAAACAAAAATAATAATAAATATGTTTGTTTATTTATTTTTATTAGTTTTATTTTTTATTTTTAAAAATATTAAAAACATGTAAAACATATTTTTCTTTATTTTTAAAACATCTAGTCATACTTTTCAGATTTTTGTATTTTAAAATTATATTATATAATACTATTAATTTTAATTAATTTAATCTAACAAAATTATCTTGAATGTAAAATAATAATAGATTAATTTAATATATCATGTGTGTGTGTTTATATATATATAATATAAAATTGAATTTATATATTAATTTTTTATTGATTCTAATTAAATTTGACTTGATTATATAATAATAATAATTTAACTTACTTCATTAATAATTATTATTTAAAATATATCTATACATTCTCATAAATTTTATCTTTCTCATAGATCTTAAATATGTGTGTGAGTACTTTACATTTCATGTTCATGCATCAACTCCTACAGATATATCTTTCTTTTGCATTTTCAATGTTTCAAATGCATCGTTGTAATTTATTTTGCAAACATATATTTTTTTAGTAGCATCAACGATGATCAAAATAATATTGATTCAAATCGCATGATGTTGTATTTGTAATTTATTGATTTTATTATGTGTAATTAAATCAACTATGAAAGATTCATGTTTGGTAGATTTTTATATTTTGAATCATTCTAAATGATTCTCTTTATGAACAAGTACTATTCGAGTTATTTCGACGATAATTCAAATCTAATTTGTGTACATCACTTTCATAGAATATTGATTTCATTGCATTTAATTCAATTTGAACAATAGAATAGATATGTAAATCAACACTCATCATCATCATCTACATCACCAAACATTTTTTTTTTATATTAAAATAAAAAATATATCAAACATAATTTTATTTTATTCTAAATTTAAAAAATAAAAAATAAAAAATGATCCCAAGACGCACCTTAGAATATAATAATCAATTTTTTTTATTTTATTTTATTTATTAAAATTTTCAAAAAAATAACAGCTAAGCATGTTTTTAATTTTTTAATTTTTAAAACAAAAAATTCATAAAAATATCAAATATATTTTTGTTTTCACATAAAAAAAAGAAAAAAAGAAAAAAAGAAAAAAAAAAAAGAAAGTAATCCCAAACAACTCCTTAACATTTTAAAAATAAGATGTACTTTTTTGTTGTTGATAAAAAGTCATACAAGTGATGCATGAATTTAGATTACAAGACATTCAATGTGTTGTTTGGTCGAACCTTGCCTAAAATTATCATAAAAATATTTTAGTTTAGGGTCATTGCTTGTAGATACAAAATGTTTAAAAAGTCAATAAATTTCTAATTTAATATGCATACTTTTGAATTTGTACTCTAAGGTCTACGCTTAGAATTTTTAAAGATACATTTAGGGTTTAGGGGCCGCTTGGGATATAAAACATACATTCTCAAATTATTAGATAAATTCTCGACACCATTTATTTTTATTTTTCAAAAAACAAAAAATATATATATATATATTCTAAAAAATTATTATCTTGCGAACTTTCAAATATTATCGATGGGAGATCATTTTCATTCTAACCACAATATTGTTGAATTTTACACAATGTTCATAGGAAGAAATTTCTTATAGGTTATTTATATTGGTCACTATATAGTGAACTCAATGAATGGCAATTATATCATCCTTCAACCAAAATTTTTATAAAATTTATGCCGAGCTATTCAATGTTGTAAGACATTTGCGAATTTGATCAGATTCAGTCCAGCCAAAAATACAAGCTCACCATTTTGGGCCTAATTGAATTGAGCCCAAATAAACGATATATCTCATAGGTAGTAAAGCTAAACAGCCCAATTCAAAATCTTTCAAAACCCAATTCATATGCAGCTATTATTTTATAGAATTAAAATCATATTGTCAAAGGAAAATGCAATTATCACTCTTGATTAGTCCATTCTAAAATTATGGAATTTTTAGAGCATGATTATTATTTTTTTCCCAGTAAGGTTGCATGCTTGCCCTGCTCACAGGCTGGACCATTGTTTCTAATTAATTACAGGAGGAAGATAAGAAGCAAATATAACCTGACAGTCGTCCCCTTCTGAGGACTTCACCGTCAGAGAACTACAGCGCAGCAGCATTGATCCTTCTCTAGGTATCAAATCCTCTCACTTCTAATTGAATCATAAAAAAAGAAAAAGGGAAAACAGAATTTGGCCAAAGATTCTGAAATTATTAAGGAGCTGTCTGATTAAGTATATTTAGAATATACTATATTTCAAATGAATGCATTTTAATTTTTTGAATATTTAATTATAAGTAAAATAAATTTCTAATGTAATATAATATATTTCAAATACATTAAAAAAATTTTTGATTTAAAATTCACGATTTGAGCAATTTTAAATCACTGAAATAAGGACGATGATGCAATCGCCACGCGATCGTATCAAAACCTTCATATTACTTTAAATTACATTTTTTTCAACCAAACAGAAAAAAACAAAATCATGAATTTATAAAACTCTCAACCTAATCCTTTTAAACTACATTTCTTTTACACTACATTCTAAATATAGCCAACCAAACAACCCCTAAGAAGCATTGAGAAATCACTTTCATTAATTTTATTATATTTTGATTCAAAATAATATATATTTAACTATAATAATTTATTTGTTAAAAATAGTACAAGTTATTTTTAAAAATAAAAAATAAAAATGTTTTGGGGGTCATGTGAGATCATTTTTATTTTTACTTTATTTTATTTATGCTTTGAATCATAATAAAACATATTTGGAAGTACTAATTATTTTTAAAAATACTTACACCTAAAAATCATTTTTGAGTGCTTTAAAAATAATATTATTTATTTTAATAAAATAGTTAAAAATAACATAAAAATAAAAACAAAAAAAAACAAAAGAACATTGACCCAAAACAAGCTCTTAAAAATATACTAAAAAGTTGTTTAAAATCACTTTTGTTTCTTGCTCATTTTTTATTTTTATTTTATTTCGCTTATGCTGTGATTTGAAAGTAAATAAATTCAGTGGTGATGATAATTTTTAAAAACACTCAAAATATGCAAAATTATTTTAATTATTTTTAAATATTCAAATAAAAATATTAAAAAAATAAACTAAATAAATATATTTTCCAAAATAACATAAAAATTAAAAAAAACACAATAAAATTGATCTCAAACAAATCCTAAATCCTAAATACATATAATTTTAAAATAATATATATATATATATATATATATATATATATATATATATATATATATATATATATATATATATATATATAATTGATCCCAAACAGGACCCTAAACCATACCCCTGATCTATCAACACACATGCATGCAAAGCTATAAATGCCAAAAAGAAATATGTTAATTTGGACCAAAAATTCAGTTTTTCTCATTTTCTGCGCAACCTTATTTCCAGCTCTGAAGGATTTAGAACTCAAAATTTGTGTTGCAAATTTTATTAAAGGACGAAATGCCCAGCACCAAAGGGACAATGACTGTACCTCCCCTGAACCAAATTATGAGCAAGTAGAAATAATTAGATATCAAACCTTGTTGTTTGTGGTTATTTCTTTTCCTGTTTGCATGGAGAAGGTGCTGCAGGCTAAAATTGTCTCCAGTGAGATACAGACAGTATGGGTTGATATTGCATTTAATTTTTCTTCAACTGGAAACAGCATCATAAATGAAGTACGTGGCTCAGCCTTTTTTTTTGTATCCATTTTTGAGTGGGGAATATCATGTGTTAATCCAGCCTGTAGCATTAAATAGTATGTGGTACTTTTTTCCATTGGGTATAAAGCCTCCAGCAGAGGATTGAGCTCGATCAGGGGTTCCATTGCTCACCCACTGAGCTAAGAGACGGTGGGTGGCTCAACTTTGAATATCTTGTATGTTAAATTTATGGAAATATGTGCAAAATGATGGAGTTCTGACAAACAATTACAGACAACAAGCAAGCATTTACTTACATCTCATTCTTCAGCAATTGGTCCAAACCAAGTTCAGTTCCGTAAATAATAATAAGGTAGATAGGGACACAGTGTTTAAGTATATAGAACTTAAGAACTATTTTCTTCGGGGGTATAATACTTGATCAGGATACCTACAAATATGACCACACAAATTCTGTGCAGGTCTGCTTTCTGCATTGTATCATACCTGTAAAACACATAGAGATAAAATTTCATCATCACCATCCAACTTTATAGGGTATTGCTCTTATAAAAATCAAGGCATAGAAAGCTCCAACAGTAAAAGAGCAGGTGGAAGCATTTATCTTAAGGAGCGTGTTAACTGTAGAACTCGCCAGTGAATTATGTCTTTCAAATAAGAACAAGCATTTTTTGTTTTATATTATCATTTTTCGTTTTTCCAAATTATTTCCCCGGAATTTTGTCAAAACAATAAATGAAAAAAATAAAGAGGGGGCATAAAGAGCATATAAATTGAAAATATTATTACGGAAATAGCTTCAGTTAATTAAATAAAAGTGTACCTCTACTCAAGTGGTAGTAAAGATATCTCAATTTCTTGAAGTGACCTGCCCTTAGTTTCGACCACATTTCTCCTGACAAAAGCAGCTGCTATCAAGCAGAAGGATGCAAACATACTGTACAAAACCTTTGTTCCCAATAAATCCAACAGTTGTAGGAAGAGCAAGCCAACAAAAAAATTGACAACCTGAAATTTTTATCATCATTAATCATATATACAAGGCATAGTAAAGTCTTCCTAAATTCATTTATGTATAAGGTCCTATGTATTTTAAGAAGTTCACTGCTCACTTTCAAAATAGCCCAGTCATATACTGTATTAGAGCTGTCTAACTAATATGTGGCATACATAGCACAAGGAATGTGGTTAAAACATAGTTATCAATGGCGCAACAAAACACTCAACACACCATGGCACATGTTTTTCCTTTGCCAATTTTTGAAGAAATGAGAAGTATTATTTTTTTAATAATGCACTCATTATTTTCATTGAAGTATGATATTGCCCCTTTTCTTTGAGAACTTGTATTTATGATTTAATTTCATATTTCTCTGTTTCTTTGGAGGCGATTTTAATTTAAAAAATAAGAATTCATGAAAGAGGATCTCTTCCTTTGTATTGTTACTTCACCAATTTAATTGCTTGCTTCAAAATTTTTAGCTTTTTCCCATCCTCCTAAAGCCATTTTCTCTTGATTCACACATTTGATTGGTCTCCAACGTTGATTTTTTTGAAGTATGAGTGAATATTTGTTGGTTCGTCAGTTGTATTGCTTTATGCCATCATGCTAGCAAAGTGGTTGATAGTACTGAGAAAGAGGTTTTAATACGTCTAGGAAGCTTATTTTGAATTTATTTTGTTTTTCATTGATAAAAAAGTGTAAAGTAATTGTTTTGGCTTCCTTGAATTTCATGTGCCATATAATATTCAATTTTTCACACATATGGAATGACCTTACATTCCCGTCATATAAGCAAAATTTTTTCTTTTAGGTCTGATAAAGTTCTGACAGATTAATATATCCTTCATCATTTCAAGGATTTGAATTTATTTAAAACACATATGGATGAACCAGCTACAATTGAATTCTTTTTCAATTTCTAATTTTGGAAGTGAGTTGCAGAAGAGCTTCGTTCTAGCATGAAGTGACTCAATATGATCCACCATCTAAGGCGGGCATTTATACTAGTGTTAAAACTGATCCAGTCAATATGAATGAATGATTGATTTCTCTAGTACCTTTGTCATGAATATGGAGAGGTGGAAAGTTCAAATACAGAGGCCATGCTATGTGGTCATTCGTATGTGTTTTAGCTATAAGATTTCTTTTTAATGAGCTTGAAGTGAATAAAAAAAGAAATAGAGCTAACAATACAGAAGACAATTTTCATTATTAATATCTTTCAAAAAAATGGTGAAGGCTCTATAAGAGAAAGGGTTTGATACAATGTACAGATATTGAATCCCTAGTAGTAAGCTTAGCTGACTAAGGGACAAAAGATCATGGACCATGGACCTTTGTATGAACTTTCTTTAGTGAGGAAAGAGAGACATGCCAGCCTGCCTTTTATGAATACTGCCTTCTCCCATGGAAGCTCCTATTCTCTTATTGGTTGAAAAAATCTCCATCACATTTGTTTAGATCAAATCATAATATAATAAGAAAAACTGCATAAGCAATATAATAATCGATAGGAAGATAGATTCATTCAACAATATCACTTTCTTCTCTTCTACTTTCAAAAAAAAAGAGAGTGAAAAAAAAGATAGGGAAATGACAGCTAGAAGTTCTATGAAAAAACTAACCTTGTATTCATATAAAATATCACTAAACTCTTTAATGTTAGTAGGATTTATATACTGGTACTGAATATTTGGTTATTTACATGCCTAACAAGTAAATTTTTAAATTTAATTATATAATTCCCTAATCTCTGAATCACATAAAATATCACTAATATTAACTTATCTAAAATAAAGTACACCATTTTAGCATAAACTTTGATGTGATTTAAAAACTACGGTATTTTATATGCAAATATATAAAAATTCTTGGGTATGTATGTAAATCTAAAATAGATGGCTTCATTCCATGCACTATGACTTTAGAATATCCTTGAACCACACACAGAGTATCATTCACCATTAACAAGTTATGGCCTCATTTCTTGTAAATTTTTCAAACTGAAATGAAAAAATACGGAGGATTACCCAATGCACAGACATGCATAAAGCCATAGCTTTCTCCCTGATTTTGTTAGGAAATATCTCAGGCAAAAGAAGACCAGGGACTGGACCAGCTCCAAGTGCAAATGTAAACACAAATCTGCAAATAAGAATTAATAATATAAATGTCTTTTGGCAGCTATATTACTGCTTGAAAAAGAAAGAAAGCATATTAGAATGGATTCACAGATATCAATATTTCTTTCGAATTTCAATAACATTCTGTGGCCTGTGTACATAGAACAAACTGTCAAAGCAACTGGGAAGGTTTGAAAACATTCACATCCAGATTTTAGTTCAAACTTATTAGAGATGGCAATTAATTAAATTGATGGTTGAGAAAGAAAAACATCACAGCAGAAGAGAAACGATTGGTATTCAACATCACCAATATCCTCAATTCTTCATTCATTTTTGTCGAGTAAAGCACAATGTGAACTATTCTATACTGCACATACATGTTTGCACAACTTCAAATCAAATCACTTATTTTCCTTCATAATTTTTTCATATCAATTTTATCTATCAGCCTTATTGAGGAATCCACTTCCCTATTTTGTATATACTAAAATCACTTTAATCTATTTTTGCCACCTTATCTTCATTCATTATTCCCACGATTTTTCTTAAATGACAATTTAAAAATATATCTTTTCTTTTTTATCATGCATTCATCTTAAAATTCACATTTCAAACACATTCAATTTAGCTATTGATGATTTCATCATTACCCAACAGTTAAATTTATGCATATGGCTTATCAATTACATTTATAGTTACAAATAAAAGACCTCTACATGTCCACAAATGATGATATTCTCCATCACATAATACACCTAAAAGCACAATTCATTCTAGCTACTCAACCTTCAAAATAAATTTAAGTTGCACAAAAAAATTTAACCAAAATATTTTTAACACTTTGTATAATACTCAACAAGAATGAATAGAGTGAAATTTTATAAAATCAACCTCAAATAATTGAGAAAAGAATAATAATAATGATGATAATGATCCATTAACTCTAGAATATCTTATCATATATCATCAATTTTCATCAAGAGTTTCAAAAAAGTCACTCACAAGTGTCACATCAAAAGATGAACAATGTCAAAAATCAATTAAAAAATATCTCCCCACACTCAAAAATATGCAATCATTATTCTTTCATAAAACAAGCCCTACCAGTGACTCTAAAATGTCATAATTATCTGGGGTGGTGAACCCCCAATATTGCACAAATTACTATTTGAGAAAAAGCTAAAAAAATATTCACGTGCAACTGAGGATGAAATTTAACATGCATAAGTAAAGAGAAATTTTTACGTAGAGTGCACACCCATGTTGCAACAAAATAATATTATTAAGTAAATAAAGTGATATATATATATATATATATATATATATATATATATATATATATATATATATATATATATATATATATATATATATATGTATATATAAAATATAATAATAACAATGATAATAAATTAATAAGAAAATCAAAATTTGATGTTATATGCCTCATAATAGCTAAAAAAATACCCATTGTTTATTTTTTGGAGGAAATATGCTTGTAAGTTCGATTTGGATCGAAATACCCGAAATACAAGATAGCCATAGGAGGCATTATTAAATTTAATTAATTAAGTTAAAAATTAATAATATAGTTTAAAAAGAAGAATTTTTTTAATTTTAGATTATTTACAAGAAAAAGAAATTATGAAGGAATCGAATCGAGGAGATCAATTGCCAATTAAGTAAGATATGCAACATTTAATTCAGAAAGCAAATGTTCGATAGTCATTTTATGTGTACATTTAAAAGTATATTATATCTATGGGTGAAATGCATTAGAAATTCTTCATAATGCAGGATGCTTGGTTACAGCTTACTATTCATGTGTAAATGACCAAATATAAATCTTGATGAGATAAACTTTTAATTAAATATATTATGATTATATAAAAATTTCATCAATTAGTGTTAATTTAACAAGAATGCATTTGATACATGTAAAATGCCCATTTATGCATACAATTGATCAGCATATTTTAAAAAATAAAATAAATGTTTATTTAAATGTTAAATGATGAAAATGCGTTGAGCTTAATGAATGTTATGATAATAGAAGATAGGTTGATAATGATATGTTTATGATACTTATATAGATTGGACAAAAGGGTCCTCAATATGATTTAATAACGATAATATTGAGTTTCACCTGTGTTCATTGAATTTTATGATGTATGTTATTCTATAGCTTACTATTTTTTTGATGCCCAATAAACCTAAACAACCATACATGACACGTTCTAATGCAAAAGTGAAAATATGATGTGAAATAAATAAGCAACACAACAACAACACAAGCCTTTATCCCACTGTGGGGTCGGCTACATGAATCCTTTGTCTCCATTGTATCCTATTATGTGTCAAATTCTCATTTAATTCAAGTATACTAAGATCATTTTTTATACATCTTAACCAAGATTTTTTAGGTCTACCTCTATCTTTCTTAACATAAGGCAAATATAATGCATCCACTCTCCTAACCGTCATCTGACACACGCTTTATGTGGCCAAACTATCTACGACTCTCTAATCTTATCTCACACCTACTCCCAACTTTTTTTCGAACATACTCATTTCGCATTTTATCTCTAGGAGTAAAGCCACTCATCCATCTGAACATCCTCATCTCTGCAACACTTAACTTAATCTTATGCTTCTATTTTATTGGCAAACATTCTGCACCATAAATCATTGTAGGTCTTACAACCATCTTATAAAATTTTTCCTTAAGTTTAAGCAGTACTTTTCTATCACACAACAAGCCAGATGCATTCCTCCACTTCAACCATCCAACTTGAATTCTACTAAAAACATCTCCATCTATTTCACCATCATTTTGAACAATAGCCTAGATATTCAATCGCCACTTTTTAATAACTTGTTCACCCAATGTCACAACACTACTACTAGAACTTCTACAACTAAAATTATACTCTATATATTCAATTTTAGATCTACTCAAACAAAGCCTTTAGACTCTTAAAGTTGACCTCCATAATTCAAGTTTCTCTTGGACTCCCTCTTCAGTCTTATCAACAAGAAGAATATCATCAGCAAAAAGCATACACCAAGGTACATCTTGTAAATGCCTAGTAAGAACATCCATAACTAAAACAAAAAGATAAGTGCTTAAAGCTGATCCTTGATGTAATCCAACTGAAATAAGAAAATCTTTTGTCAATCCTCCTTGTGTTAGGACACAAGTAATAGCTCTAGTATACATTATCCTTAATGACTTGAATATAACCAATATTAACTCCTTTCTTTTCTAGAACTCTCCAAAGAACATCTCTTGAAACTTTATCATAAACTTTCTCTAAATCAATAAATATCATATGTAGATCATTCTTACTTTCTCTATACTTCTCCATCAAACCTCTTAACAAATGTATAGCATCCATAGTAGATCTACCTGGCATGAAACCAAACTGATTGTGAGAAATATTTGTATCACATCGTAACCTATGCTCAATTACTCTCTCTCATAATTTTAATGTATAACACATTAACTTAATTCCTCTACAATTTGCACACACTTGTGCATCACATTATTCTTAAATATAGGAACCAACAAACTCTTTCTCCACTCATCTGGCATCTTTTAGTTTTTAAAATAACATTAAAAAGATTTGTAAGCCAAGAAATTCCTTGATCTCTAAAACATTTACACATTTCTATTGGAATATGATCAGGTCCTACTATTTTTTCACATTTCATTTTCATTAAAGCTTCTCTAACTTCAGATTTACTAATACGACGATATAAACAAATTTCTTTATTTTTGTTTAGGGTATTAAGGTTGCTAAAATCAATCATATTTTCAGATCCTTCATTGAAAATTTTATCAAAATATCTTATCCACCTATTTTCAATATTCTTTTCTAACAAAAATACTTTATGATTTTCATCCTTAATACGAAGTCTTGAACTATATCTTTACTTCTCCTATCTCTTTGATTGACTAACTTATACATACATATTTCATCTTCTTTAGTATCCAATTTATTGTATAAATCACTAAAAGCTAAATTTTTTGTATCAAATATTACTTTCATAGAATCTCTACAGACAATTTTATATATTTCTCAATTCTTTGCATTTTTTACATCTTAAATTAAGTTTTATAACAATGCTTCTTATTTCTTATCTCTTATTTCATATTCTGACTCTATCACCAACTATTTTTATTAAAAGAAGCATTTTGTTTTGATTATCCAAACATATTTTTTGTAACTTGCTTAATTTCACTCGCTACTTTTTCTCACATATCATTAGCATCCTTATGAACATCCCAAATTTTATGCTCTTGTAGCTTGCTCTTAAAAATATTTTTATTAGTATTCTTAAGTGCCTCCATCTAATCTTAAGACAATAATTATTTTTTATCTTCCAATCTTTTATCTTAAAATCTAAAATTAGCAGTCGATGTTGGGTACTTAAACTTTCACTTGGAATGATCTTACAATCTTTACAATCTAAACGAACTATTTTTCTTATTAGAAAATAATCAATCTGTGTTTTATTATATCCTTTTTTTAAGTATTAATATACTCATCTTTTCTTAAATAAAATATTAGCAACTAGAAAATCATAGGCTAAAGCAAAATCTAATATAATCATATCTTCTTCATTAGTCACTCCAAATCCATAACCACCATGAATATTTCTAAAATCTTCTACCACTCTACCAATATTCCATTTAAATCTCCTCCAATAAATACTTTTTATTCAAGAGATATCTTTTGTATTAATTCCTCTAATTCATTTCAAAAAAATTTTTTGAGCCCACATCCAAACCTACTTGAGGAACATAAATACTTATAACATTGATAATCTTAATATCAACAATAATCTTTAAACCTATAATTCTATCTGCAAATCTATTAATATTTATAACATCATCTTCAAACTTTTATCTATAATCACACCTATGACATTTCTAATTTGATTTCTACCTGAATACCAAAGTTTAAAACCTAAACTATTAATCTCCATGGCCTGCTCCTAAACCTATTTAGTTTCTTCAATACATAAAATATTTATCTTCCTATGTACCATAATATCTATTAATTCCATTAATTTACCTATAAGAATACATATATTCTAAGTTCCTAACATAATTCTAGTTTCATGAACTAACTTCTTTGCCCACATCCGTCCATGATGTGGAAACCCTTGCTTATTTAACACCGCGACTGGCCGATGCAATGGCTTGCACTTCTGAGATATCATACAACGCTTTCCGGGAATGCCCTAGCATTAACACAATGTTTTAAATGACTCATGTCATGATTATTTCGACAAATTTTATGCTGGTTGTCGACTGCCTATCATAACCCTCCACTTTTCACATCTGGACTTGAGATCGATAAAGGTAGTGTTTATAAATAAGCAAATAAATTAATATAAAGGAATGTTTATCATTGACTGGCATAATATCTGAGAAAATTTGCATTTGACATTATGATATTGATCTTTCATCCAGACAAATTAATGTTAAACATCATGCCACTAAAGTTTAATGTTCAATATTACAATATATGATTATGTCCAATCATGATTAGCATACATATTATTTATGATTATTGCATATTTGAATTTTGTATTAGAGCTATTTATCTTGTTAAGCATCATAGCTCATCAAATTACTATGTTTTTATATGAAAAAAATTAGGCTAAATAAAAATTTTAATATTATGTTTAATGGATAGTTAATGTAAAATATAAATAGCACTGAGATATGTGCTAAATGAAGTTTATATTTTGTATATGAAACTTGAGGCTATTTGATGCTCACTAGAAATATGAATGAAATGTTTTGGATTGCTTTTCCTACTTCCACTAATTCATAATTTTATTGAATTTGTGAAAATGACAATAAGATGCTATAGGTTATTTTGGGTGCATTCGGATGATTAAACTTAGCATCCACTCTAAACTAGTAATGAAAATGCTAGAATGGGTGTGAAGATGATTTAATCAGCCAAATTGTGCCCTCTTTATTATGTCCTGCATAGGTTTTAGGAAGAGATCTTCATGGGGTGTGATAGTTAGTTTCTAAAATATTTTTTATTTGTACCTTCAATATTAATTTATAAAAATATTTAAAAACCCTTAATGAAAATATGCCAGATTGAGTGAGAAAATTAACCAAATGTATCCTCAACTACTCACATTTTCATATCAAGAAACTTATGATGCCCACACCATAAGTCTGCCACAACAAAATGTATAAGAGAAAGTTGGGACGATGAAAGAGAGAGATTGCTCACATCACATTGATAGAATCACTAATCCTCCTTTTCCCTCCAAATCTCATCATCGTAAATGCTCATTGATAAAGTCATTTCTATGGAATTTTGGAGAGGCTCTCATTTTTCTGTCATTCCTAAATCAATTTTAAGCTACTATATGTTTTCTATAGTGTTAGCGAAGGTGGTAACAGAAGGCTAATGTTGTGTGGCATACAAGCAGTTAATGAAGAGGAGAACGTGACTAAATTCATTTTAAGTATTATAGTAAATCGTAAAAAAAAAATTCTATATTAGCAAAAAATTGAATTCCTTCTCATATTTAGCATTATATAACAGAGAAAGAAATACTTGTCAATTAATAGCATAGATATCAGTCATTCCCACAAAGAAATTTCTTCATAATAATTTAAGTCATCAGTGACCAAGTTGGATTAGTGAATAGGCGTAGTGTGGTGCTTACAATAACATCCCACCAATGGAGAGATATAACGTCCAAGAGCCCAGAACAGGATAACATGCGGCAAAAACCTGTAGGCCCATTGCAGCTGCCTGTATCAACAGAGTTGTTGGCGTTAGACAAATATTTTGAAAAAAAAAAAATTATAAGAATCCCTTTAGTTCAGTAAATAGCTTACCATGCCAATAAAGCTCCCAAAAAGTAGCACTTTCCTTCCTAGCTTATCCATCAAAAGCATTGCAATTATTGAACCTGAACAAGTGGCAGTGACAGAACAAAAAAGGTTGTCACCACTTTTAGCCTCAATGTAATGAAAATAAAACATTATCCAGATTACCTGACAAATTAGCGAGCCCAATGCATATGTTGGCGACGTTTGAAGGCATCCCAGCTCTTTTAAAAACAACAGAAGAGAAATAGAATACAGCGTTTATGCCAGATAACTGTTGTAAAGCAAATAGTGTTGTTCCAATAAAAATAACTGTAAAAAGAGAACGTTACTTGCAATGAACAAAACTTCTAAGAACGCCTAGAAGTTTTGATAACCTAAAAAGTTCATAGTTCACTTAAAGTGCCATAATAAATGATATATTCATAAAATAAATACCTCTGAAATGTCGACCATAAAGTAACTCTGAAAACTTTACACCATCTGCCCCATCCCCTCTATCTGACCGTGACAACTCTGACATTGCTGATTTCACATGGGAACCTCCAAGAAGCTTTTCAAATTCAGCTTCTGCTTCACCAATTCTTCCATGCTGCATCATACAAGATAGTGTTGTTTTCAAGTTCTGAAAACCATTGAACAGACTATCTGTTCAACTATTATGTTCACAATTCTAAAAGGCTATTGAAAAGAACACTTGGACCTTGTTTTATTTAGCTTTTTACTTGCTGTGTGATGAAGTAAGCTGCTGCAAAATTTTGTATGTTGTTTGGAAGAAAAAAGTTTTTGTCCAAAGCAAAATAAAAATTGTGATGAATAAATCAGCTTTTGTAAAGTTAAAGCAGAAAAAGTAGAAAAGCACAAGTTCTACCAAACAATCCTTTAAAACAATCATTCACTTAAAAAACAAAAAAACAAAAAAACAAAAAAAAAACAAAAAATTGCAGATTATTTAGTCAGAACTCTACAACTTCATGTACAAGAAAACCGCTAGTGAATATTTATTCAATTTCTTTTAATACGCAATAGTTGTAAGGCAGGCAGCCGTATAAAACTGATGAATAAGAATGATAGCATAAAGATTAAGCAAAATAAACAGAAAGATTACAATGTAATAACTGAAAAACAGAAGAAAAATAATAATAATTTCCTAATCATCGCAACGGTTGGTCGACGACATGAATCGAAGGGAGAGTCTCGGTTTCGGTTTCTCGAAACCGAACTCTCAAAGCCGAGAGAGAGAGAGAGAGAGAGGAGGAAACCTTTCGTGCGCGCCCTAGTCGCGCGATACGGCTTCACCGCCGCCGACACCGAACCACCATCGGCCCCCTCTTGAATCTTCCGTGAGTGTGCCACCAAGGAAGAAGGCGGCGAGCCATAGGCGTGCGAACGGGAGCGAGTGGCGGGAGGAAGGTTGCGTGCGTGACACGGGACAAGCGACGGGTTGGGTCTTAGGTCAAAATCCAGAGGTATTTTTACTTTCTTTTTAATTTTTTTAAAATAAAAAAAATACATTTATATCTATATAAGTCTCTCATTTCAAAAAAATTGAAAACCCTTAATTCCATTTTACTATATAAAATTTTACATAATTATTTCATTACACAACGCATATGCTTTAATTATATAAAAAATTATGTAAATAAATAATGAGCAAGCTAAAAATTTTATAAGAATAATTAAATTGAAAAGCAATAAATAAAAATATTAAATTTAAAGCTTACGAATAAAATACAACTATATAAACTCTAATGGCAAAAATTATAAAATCACAAACTTATGTTAAATTTTCACATTCTTTAATTAAATTTTGAAATTAATGTTAGATTAGTAAGAAAAATTATCAATTGAACTTAAAATTAAGTTTATTTATATTAAGCTACTTTAAAATCTAACATTTTATTTTCTTTTAGAAAAAAATAATTGAATTTGAATTTAAAGAGTCTTATATGGTATTTTATATATGTATAAATATTGTATATTAAACTAAGTAAATGTTAAATGAAAAAATTAATAAAATTTTTAAATAAAATTTATAATAATAGAGATAATTATGTTTCAATAATATATACATATAATTATGAGTATTGATCAAATTAATGTTTCTAATCATGAACTTAAGAAGAGTTAAATGTTAAAAGGAGATCCAAGAAGAGCTCACGAGTTTAAATTACGTTTCTTACATTTATGATAAAATTTTACTAATTTTTTATGTGATAGAATGAATTTATATATGGTTATAAATTATCTATGTACTTTAAATTGTAATTTATTTTTTCATTTTCTCCATATTGAATGAACAGCTTAAATGTTAGATCATATTATTATTTATATCATTATATAAAATTAACTGATTTATTATTTTGAGATAATATGAATAGCTTTATAAATTTTATGTTAAGAATGTATATGCTTGAAAGTGGAGTTCACCCTCTTATGATACTGGTTGGGAATGCAATATACTCGTGCATAAAAAAGGTAAATAAAAATGATTACTTTTCCTTTAGATGAGTTATGAAAAAGGTTTCTTATATAAAAAATTTCTTATGGAAAAGATTTTAGACTGTGACTCCTGAAATGAATGATAAATTAGAAATAAAATTTCTAAGAAATATTTATTTTCATTTGCCTCTTATATGTTGGGCTGTTTGAACACTTTTATATAATGTTCATGTTATAGCAAAACCTGTCATGCATACTATTTCTGTCTTTTTATTTTACTATAGTGTAAAAGCATAATTTATCCACTGAAAATTTTATTTAATTATAAGTTGTTTATATTTTTTTTGGGTAACATTCTTAACTATATGGAGGATAGAATGAAAGATTATGTCTATCGTCCTAGAGGGATTTCAAGAGATATGTATTATGTTAGTTTATATTTTAGACTGTGTTTAATATAATTTTTGTTGGTGAATATTTTATATATGTAGACAAATTTATTAATTATAGTTGGATTTGTAGTGGCTCTTATATGATTTGAGAAAAATATTGTATAGTTTTTATTTCTATTGGAGATGTTAAGTAAATTTTTTTTATCCATCCGAATCCCCGCTAGATTCTAAGCTGGTAATGGCATACAAAATAAGAAGAGAAAATGAAATATATGAGAAAATGAATTCAATAAAGAAAAACTAGAAAGAACTAAATAACGAGGCACAATAGCTCTTCTTCAACCTTCTCACATAGTATCATGAGACATTGTATCCATTGCAAAGATAATTTTAACTTTTTTCAAAAAATTATGTCATACAATAACAATAACAAGCCTTTATCCCACTACGGGGTCATCTAGATGAATCCTTATTCTCCAATTTGTCCTATTAAGTGCAAATTAAGTTCATTTTGTATACTTCCTAACAAAATCTTTTTAGGTCTACCTCTACCTTTTGTAACATATGTTGAATCTAATACATCTACTCTCCTATTTAGGTCATCGGACGGTTAAGGTGACTCTCTAATCATATTTTCCACTAGAGCTACTACAATCTTATCGCGTAAAAATCTGTTTATTCTGATGCTTCTTCACATTGGTGAAGAATTCCCGCACCACAATGACGATGAAAGTTGTCTTGTCGTAAGCGAGATGCTTCCAGCCTAGCTCATTGATGATCCTCTCTACGCTCCCACCCAAATTGTGGAAACTCCTCTCCGCAATGAGGTGCTTATTGATAAGTGCATACTAGTACCTCTCCTCCGCATCTAGGTTGACAAGTCAGTGAGCATTGCTGGAGGACATCCTCTTCTTGCCCTTCTAGACATGTTTGAGCAGCATATTTGTTGTCCTAAATACGAGCAAAAGTTGAGAAGAGAAAGGATTGCAAAATCTCCCAAGAGAACAAAGGATTTAGAATGAAAAATAAATGGCCCAAGGGTTCTATTTATAGACTGGACCCAACGCTGCGGCGCCACTTTTGCAGTGCCAAGTGTTTTGCATAAAAAAATGTAAATAATAAATTATTTTGCCACAGTGTCGCGGCGTTAAAATAGTCCTTCTAGAAGGATAACTATTAGTTCAGTTGGCGAACCGATGGCTTGGCATCGTGGTGCTACCATGACAGCGCCGAGGTGCTGTGACCATGATCTACAGTTTAAAGATGTAAGAAAGAATTGTCGTTCCCTCCTATGACTGCTAACCGCCCAGGGGAGCAGGGGGAAATGGTTATGGGGCAAAAACAATCCCACTAGTGGAAAGAACTCTATATAAAAGGGGAAAAATTGCTCCCCCCTTTTTTCCCACTTCCCCTCTCCATTTTGACGGATTCTCTCTCATTTTTTTGGTGACTCTTGCTTCGAGGAACTGGTGTCCGCTGCAAGATCTACTCTCGCTCTTACAAAAGCCATCTCTTGCCTACTAAAGATAAAAGATTTGTTGTAATAAGACTTCTTGTATTCTTTTACCTTATTTTTCTCTCTTTGCATGAGTTTTTATCAAAAAAAACCTCGGCTATTGAACTTAATTCCGACACGAGAAAAAAAGAAATCTCCCCCGTTGGTCTTAAATCCAGGACAAAGGAGATGACAATGAAATATCAGAAATTAGCATTGCTAAAATTTTGCTCTGTCCAAATTTTCATAAAAAATCGCTAGATTCAGCAAGAAATTCTCTCCAAACTATGCATTCCCGACTCGCAGCGCCATGACGCCATGCTCTTGAGAAATATAGTCATATCACTCTGGCTTATAGCGTCACGGCGCCGAGGCGCCATGCTCTCGGGTATCTTGCACTTGATGTAGAGCCGCAACGCCATTCCTTCAGTGTCGAGGCACCATGCCTCACAACATGTTCCGCCGTCGAACATAATTTTGGCGTGAAACAAAACCCTCCCTTCGTTGATCTTAGATCCGAAATAAGGGAGAAGAGTGTCTTGCACCGAACATGTAAAAAAATCAAGCATTACTATGGCATTATGCAGCGAAAAATTTCAATTTTAGCCATTAAGTGAATAGCGCTTCGGTGTTGTGCTTGGAGGGCCGCGACGCTATACTCTCAGGTTCAGCCCATGTAAAGAATATTATCAGTGCCTCGACGCTGTGATATTTTATCACTTCCATAAAACATGTGACATCTAACTTAGAAAATATACACTTGAGTCTTGCTTAGGTCAACACTGCTGTGCTGAACAACAAGCACCGAGGCATCGCCCTATCAGATAGAATGACTGAAGTAAACCTCTACTGAGTGTCGGGGCACGATACAATGAGCGCAGAGGCACCGCCCTCTCGGGTTAAAAGCTAAAGTCTTGCAAGATAATAGGGTCAAGGCGTTGGAACTATAGCGCCGAGGCACTTCCCACTCTGTAAAAACAAAAAAAAAGAACTTTATGACGGCACCACGACGCTGAACATCGAGCGTCGAGGCGTTGCCCTCTCGGGTAAATAAGCAGAAATAAACCCATAGAGGGCACCGCGACGCTGAATATCGGGCACTGAGGCACCTCACTATCGAGTTTTAAAGCTAACCCCTGCTGCATGAGAGCACCGAGGCATTACGATGTTCCCTCTCTAATGTCATTTTTTAGGTGAAGAAATTTTATGGTTTAATACTGGAGCTTCTCAAATGACAAAAAAGCACACATATAAAAAGAGAAAAATAAATTCATAAAAAATGATATATTTATTAATATAAAAGAGGGAAGAGGGGGGAGTGTTACATTAATTGTATAAATAAAAAATAAAAATATAAAAAAATGAAAAAAAGAGAGAAAAAAACTAATATTCATAGCCATCCTCCTCTTCTTCTTCCTTTGGCTTTGGCGGGGCACATACATAAGGCTGATAATGAGGTGCCGCAGGAAAAGTAGTCTCACCAGGACCAGCATAGAAATCATAGTTTTCAAACATGTGCACAAGCGAGGTATTAAATTCGACAATGTATGAATAATGTTGCTGCTACTGATCTATGTGATGATAAAATTTTCTCTCTAGTTCCAGTTGGCGCCGACTAGTCTCATTGACCTTTTTCCTTAAATTTGAGACTTGTCCTCCAATTTCTTGGAGTTGCTCATTTATGGTTTTGGAGGATTTGACCCGAGACCTAGGGGTGCGTGAGCTTTCCCCCATCTCAGTCCAAGAACCAAACCCCTCAATGACCTTTTTGGGAGCATTTTGTATAAAGACTTCCTTATCAGGAATCCTTACCGCACCCACCTCAACACACAAAGCATAAATAAAAGAAAGATGACCAAAGCCTATTGCAGTCTATCCTCAAGCATATTACAGGTAAAATTATAAATAATCTTCCCTACATTCATAGTAAAGCCCTTTCCCTACATCCATAGTAAAACCCTTTTAAATTGCAAAATTCAAAATGATCATATCCCTAGTTACCTCACTGATATTTTCAATGGGCATCAACTTCGAAGAAATAAAATAATGTCAAGCTTTAGCCTCAACAGTGAAACTGGTGGAAGAAAAATTGATAATTTTCGTTTGCCTTTTTCATAGGGCTGCAAACGAACTGAACCGAACCGAGCAGAGTCCTGTTCGAGTTCAAGCTCGTTTGCCAGTATTGAGCTCGAGCTCGGCTCGAGCTCGATTCGAGCTTTTAGGATGGTGTTCGAGCTTGAGCTCGTTTAAAAGTTGTGTTCGCGAGCTCCTTAATGAGCCTTAATCGAGCCTTATACAGTATCGTTTATGAACAAGCCTTAATCGAGCCTTAATCGAGCCATTATCGAGCCTTAATCGAGCCTTATACAGTATCGTTTATGAACAAGCCTTAATCGAGCCTTAATCGAGCCTTAATCGAGCCATTATCGAGCCTAGCGAGCCTTATACAATATCGTTTATGAACAAGCCTTAATCGAGCCTTAATCGAGCCATTATCGAGCCTTAACGAGCGTTCAGCTTTAAATGATTGCTCACTAACATAACTGAACTAAACAATAACTTGTTCAAGCTTGTTCATTTAAGAATCGAGTATTTATAAAAGTGTTCAAGCTCGTTCGATTAATTAAATGAACAAACATAAACGAGCTCTAATCGAGCCGAGTCACGAGTAGCTTATTGAACGCTCGGTTCGTTTGCACCCCTACTAGTTTTTCACTGGGTATTGAAATTTTTGACGGTGAGAAAATTAAGGATTTCATCGAAGTTGAGATGATCATTATAATAAAAAAGATACATATCATAATCTATGTTTAGTAGACCGTAATATGCATTAATGACAGTACTAACAAAACTTACTAATTTTCTTCGAACCAAAATTTGATAATTCTAGTGCTCCTTCACGTCAGTAAATAACTCCCGCACCATGGGGACGATACCAGATTTGTTGTCGCAGGTCAATTTTGCCCAGCCTCGCTCGATAATGATGCTCTCCACGCGTCCATCCAGATTGTAGAACTTCATCTCCAGGATCAGATGCTTGTGTATGAGGGCATGGTGGTTGTTGACCTACATATGTATTTCATAAACCAAATTAAGCGTATATGACAAAACATATAAATATTGATCGCGACGTCATGTAATTGGAAATTAAATTCCATAATTACGAGCGAAATCGATCAACACAATGATGATTTGAAAATTTGGCTCGTAATTGCATTTAAAATATTAAAATTAATCAAATAAATTTTATTGAATCAATTTATAATCCTTCAAAAGATAAAAATCAATTTTTGAAGTAATTATGCGCATATCGAAGTCGGGAGGCCCCGACATGTCCGAACGACCTCAGTTTGTAAAATTGACTACGCCATTATCGTCGAAACGTCAAAATCTATCAAACGACACCCTACACGATTGATTCAACAAAGTCTACGTGAACGTCGAGTGATTCAAATGTGACGCCGTAAGTATAATTATCGCCGGTCGAAACGACCTCCGATTGTAAACGGACGCCGCGGTTCGACACAATGAAATCACCTATGATTGATGCTCATATTGCTAAGATTTATCGCACAAAATAATTAGTCAAAATCTGCAGCAAAATCATTAACAAAAATTATGATAGATATTAATCAAGGTGATTAGTAGCTACCTAACATCTTTAAATCTGCCTTAATCTAGTCACCCAAGCCTCCAATTAAAATCGGCCGTCTAATCCTCCAATTAGGTTAAGCCGTTTAGCCCTCCAATTGAAGTAGCCACCCAATGCTTCTTATTGGCTGCCACATGGGCAGCCAATAAAAGGGATTCGACCAACCTTAAGTCCCCAAAAGCCGAGATCGGCTCCCCCATTCGCATGAGACACTTTCAATCTCTCCCGAGCCCCCTCCTTCTCGTTCCATCCGTGCGAGCTGAGCAGCCGAAGGAGACTCCTCCCTTTTTCTCTTGTTTCGTCTGTCCTAGCTAGGGGTGTGCATTATTTGGTTTTAATCAAAAAATCAAACCGAACCAAAGTTTTTGAGTAATTTGGTTTGGTTTTGAACTTAGTAATTTGGATTTTGGTTTTGATTAATGAAAACTTTGGTTTTTGATTTTTGGATCGATTTGTTAAATAAAATTTTGGATGGAACCAAATAAAAGTAATTATATGAATCTTATTATTAATTTATATATAATGTTTTATCTATTATACACTTATTTTTATTTATTTTTTAAATACTTGGTAGGTACTTTTTTGGAGGATTATTATCCAATTTTCTAAAATATTTTGGCCTCATAATATAGTAATATAGTTCCATCAACTTCTAAGTTCAAAATATCTTTCAGATAAGTAAAATTAATTTTAAATATTTTTTTTATTATATTTATATTATTTTACTTATTACTTGTTCATTAAATAATAAAAAATTATGCAAATAATTTTTAAATATAACCAACTTTGATGTATTTAAAACTAAACCAAAATAATCAAATCAAATTATTATTTGATTTATTTAATTTTACATTTTATTTACTCAATTTGATTCAATATTTTTAAAAATTCAAAATCAATCCATTTTAAAAATTTATCATCAAATCAATCAAACGCACACCCCTAGTCCTAGTCGAGCGAACGAGCACGTAGCTCCCTCGTTCTCGCGTTTGTCCGTCCCAAACAACAGCCGAACGAGCTTCCCTGACTTTCCTCCCAGCTGAGCATCCAAGGTCCGATCCTCTCCCTCCCGGCCAAGCAGCCCTAGCCGAGACAATCTCTTGCCCGTCCGCCTCCTCTCCTATGGCAACTACCCGAGCAGCCCTAGCCAAGCTTTCTTCCCTCATCTCTTGCAACCGGAACTTATAAGTTGTCTCTATTCAACCCTAAGTTGCATTTTCCCTTACCATTTGGGTTTTTCTTAAAGGAAATGATGTTGGCAAATCTCCCTTTCATTTAATTTTTTTTTTACGGTTTTGCAATGAGATGAAGATATGATGTTGGAGTTGTGGTGTAATGTGGGTTACTTGACTTCTCCTCTCTTCTTGCTCCACCATGGCACATGCATTTGGGTGATTGAGTAAAATAGAAGGGAAATCAGTAGGGGTATCCTTTGTATGAAGATTGCCCTAACTATATTTTTACCTCTTTCTATCATTTGGCATCTTAATACTATGCAAATGACCACCTAATTGAATCTGAAATTTCAGATTAGTGCATGTTACCTCTTTGGGTGTTAAGCAAGCTGAAAAAGGGGAATTTGTGAGGATTATTGCTTGTGTAGAGTTGCCCTAAATTTACATTCTTATCTCTTCACATTGCTTGCTTACTTGCTATTATGAAAGGATTGTTTAGTTAAAGCGAAATTTCAAAAAAAAAAAAAAAATTTACTTTTGTCAAGATCTAGCATGATTGTTTGCCATATGTGGATTGAAATTTGCTTAGATATCATGCAAACATTCCTCTTAGCTAAATCTGAAATTTTAAGTTCATACATATAAGTTCAGTATAATATTTGCTCTATTGCACAAGTTGCTAATGGTAGATTTTATTCTTAATTAGTATTATTAACATGCAAGCATCCTTCTTAGCTGAATCTGAAATTTTAAGTTCATGCATGTGAGTTTAGCATGATATTTACTCTCTTGCACTAGTTGCTAATGATGAGTTTGTTTTCACTTGGTTTCATTGACATGCAAGTGCTTTCTTAGTTGAATCTGAAATTCCGGATGCCTACTCTATCGAATTTGATGTGGTTATGTGATTCATGTGAGTAGGATTATAAAAAATAAAAATAAAAAAGGGTGAAATGAAATGCCCTTAGGCTTTGTTTTCCTTTTCTTAACTATGATTGGCTTCAAGTATTGAATTTATTTCTATGTTAGTATAAAATTGGAAAGCTCTCTATGCTTGATGTAATCATCTTCAGTGTTTCATATGTTAAGATTTGATTCCGATATAAATTTTTCTTTTTTTATGCATCAAGTTGAATCTTCTCTTTGTAGCAAGTAAAATGGCTAAGCATTGATCTTTGAGAGAAGACTATCTCGCTGTCCACAACATGATTCATGCTAAAAATCATAGAAACCTAAGTGTTTAATATTCAATCTCATCTTTAAATGAATTTGAAATGGGATAGAGTAAGATTTTCAAATTTTTGGACATTCACTTTATCATTTCTTGAAGTCTAGTTTAGCTTTTGACTTAATTTTCTTATTTACCCGATTTGGGGAAGATGAAAGAAAAATTAAAGGGTTGAGTTTAATCTCTCTACCTTTGTTCCATATCTTTATCATTTGATAAACGTTTGGCTTGGATTTTACTTGAATTTTATTATCAGGTAAACATATGTCTAGCCAAATATGAGATTTCAAATTTATATTTTACTAAATTTAATTTGAAATAATTGTTTGCTCCCTTACACCACTTGTTCATATTAAATTTGATTCTCATTTGAATCTCATTGACAATGCAAGTCTTTTCTTAGTTAAATTTGAAGTTTCAAATCTCTACTTTGCTGGATTTAATGTGATTATATGTCACATGCAACTAGAGTTATAAAAAAAGGGATGTAAAATAGGGTGAGCCTTTGCTTTTTTCTTTATATGGTTTTTAAATGCTGGATTTATTTTTATATTAACATGCAATTGAAGAACTCTTTATGGGTTGATGTGATCATCCTTAGTGCTCTCATATTGAATTCATCTTGTTGTTCATAATATGATCTGGAATTCATTGAAACTCAAGTACATGATATTCATTCTTACCTTTTAAATGAATATAAAGTGAAATGTGATGAGATTGCCAAACTTCAAGCTCCATATTACCATTTTTCTGAAAATTGATTTAGCTTCTAACTTGTCATACATGCTCAGATTTGGAGAATATAGATTGAAGCTCTAGCATTATTTTTACAAGTCTTACTATGCTTATTATCAAATCAATGAGTTTTTCAAATAAAAGGTAAAACAAATCTTCACTTGCATGCAACCTAAAGTAATCTTTCTTTGATTGATTAAGATGAATAGTGTGGCATACTTTTGATTGTTACTAGTTGAATCACTTGAATAAATTTTGTTGAAAGCTCTCATTGTCATTACAAAATTAAAGTAAAGTGAAGAATATATAAGTTTGGCATCAATCCACAACCCTTTTTGTATTGTTTGGGTTCTCTTATCTTATGTTGTAACTTATTTGAGTAAACTACTCTCAAATATCTTGATAAGATTGTCAAACCACCATTTTATTATAGAACTAATATGAAATGAAAGAAGTGAATTTCAATGCATTGTTTAGTTTTAGAATTCCATTATGATATGTGAAATTCAATTGAACTTTGATCACTAAGACATCTTTAGTTGATTGAACTAAAATGGGGATGAAAGAAAAGGAATTGACTAGTCTTAATAAGCATGCCTTCAAATCCCCTTTTTCTTCTCCATGAGATGCTTAAACTCATAATACTTGAGTTTGGTAAGAGTAAAATTTTTTATGCTTAAAACATCTGTGAAGAAATTTACATGTGACTACTTTCATATGCACATTATAGACTTTCTTTCTTGACTTAAATATGTGATATATGTCCATACATTTAAATGGAAGGATTTTACTGTGTATTTCCAAAGTAAAATGTCACTCTTGCTAGCTTGAGATTTATGCAAATTCTTAAGTCAAATAATGCTAAATGGGAATGGCTACACATTAGAGGAAATGATTGCTACTATGCAATCACTTTAGCATGATCCCCTGCTCTTCACAACCTCATCACATTGAACAACCCGAATTAGCTTGTCTCACTGATGATTCAAGATTTGGTTTAGAGGAGTATCGTTAGGAACCAAAGCCTATCGATGATGTACTCTCTACAACTGAACTAAAGTCATTGGTGGAACAACAGGTTAAAGAAGCTCTGACACAGTCACGAGGCGCGACCTTAGTTCCAAAGGGTAGATCATGCTCTAAAGAGTATGATTTTGTTCCTTATCCTAAAGGATTCATGTCTCCCTCCTTCAAAGTATTCAATGGGACTATAAAAAGTTGCATGTTGAGTTTCATTATATTGGAGCATATGTGGATGTTTAAATGAAACAAATTTTGCATGTCTTATGACATAGTACTCTATTACATAAATCTACACTTAACCTATGACATGCATTTGAAAGATCATATTTTCATAAGATAATATTACACTTGATTCATGACAAGTGTTGAAATAATCAAATTTGCATTTTCTCTCAGAATAGCTATACACTTGATTTATGATAAGTGTTTGAAAGAACTAAGCTTATACCATTTATAATAGATACTCGCTTGGTTTATAACAAGTTCTTGAAAAAGCTAAACTCATATTTCATATAACAGATTTTCACTTGATTTATAACAAGTGTTTGAATGAGTCAAACTTCTCATATTTTCGTAAACTAGATCTACAGTTCATTATAGTTTTTGGCACCAGAAAACTCATACTTGTAATTTGACATATTTATCATGCCAAATATAAATACTTCAACTTAGACATTTTAATGTTCATATATCATTTTAAAAGAACAGATACTTGTGCGTGTGTTGAAATACTCGCTAGATTGAACACTTAGGGTATGTGCAAGTTGTATACAAAATGAGCGAACAGATACATACAGTTATCTAAAATCAATCACCCACACAAACTCACGTCAAAATTTAAATTTTGTGTTTGTTGTTGGGTCTTAGACATGAATTAACAAAATCTAAAATTTAATGATATATTAACTTGATAAAATCGGTAGTTTATAAAATTGTAAAAAAAAGATAAATCCATTGACATAACTTCTCAAGTTCAAATCATCAAGATAAAAATCTCAAACCCGATCCTGCCGCCAATATGTATAGTTAAGCGAATCTAGACTCACCTCTACAAAGAAAGAAAGAGATACAAGGCCTATTGAACAATAATCATATGATCAAGAAATGCTATCACTACTAAGGCTTTAACGATTAATGACTATATGCTCAAATTCAAATCAATTACAAAATAATCATATGTTCAAACTAAAAGATATAAATTAAATGAAATTAATTATTTAAATTTAAAGTAAAATCCATCCACTTGTTTGCAATTGTTTATCACGGGTGACAAATTAAAAAAAATTTTGCTCACAAAGAGTCAATGTTAAATCAAATACATAGCTATATTCACACTCAAATAATTTTCAGCCAATAAGGACGTGACCCGTGTCATCTGTCAACGTGATTTTGTTGTAAAATGATACTATATAAATTACGATTACGACCAGAGCATTCTGACCAGGTGATTCATGGCAAAGTGACACCATTAGATTACTATTACGGCTACAGCCTGTATGTTCCCCAACGGCTTTGTTCTTTGAGCTGTGAATTATATAATGTATTTGATTGAACAAAAAACCTTTTATTAGCTAAGGTTGACTTATATTTCTCCCCTTAGACAAACTCCACCCTAAGTCTGCGACATCTTGGACACGTAACCATGATCGACAAGGATTCTTCTCGTCATTCCACTCCCTGTAAGACCGAGACGGGTTAACTATGGGAACTTGATTAAACGCGTAATCGTTCCCCAAACATAAGCTAAATGATTAATCTCATAAATTTCAAACTCCACTTACTACTTCTATACGCTTGCATTTAGCGACTCATCAACTAGCCTTAATCGAGATTTCTCTCGATTGGGAGGGCAATTAACTATAGGTGCTTGCGTCTATAGAAACCTAGAACTAGATTTAAAGTTCTTGCAAAATGAGGGCGAAATCTCTGAGTAGTGTCTTATCTACTATTCCATCTGCCTTCTGAAAATTTCACCGACATTTATAATCCATTTTTTTCATGCGAGAGATCGGTGGAGAATTTTCGGAGCTCACAGTGATACTTGTCATTGGCCTCCAAACTAGCAAATATGTTAGTGGACACGTTTACGGCCACCCTCTTCTTGCCCTTATTGACATATTTTACCAACATGGTTTATAAGAAACTATAAATTAAAAGAAAAGAGAGAAAACTCTAAGGAAAAGCTCTAAAAGGAATGCAAATTGAAATTTACAGTTGCCCGAGGGGGCTTATTTATAAGTCGGGCCTAGTGCCGAGGCACTAACCTCTCGGTTTCTAAAATAGCGGCGATCAGATGATCAAGGCTACTACTACGATCGAAAAAAGACATTAATTACCATAAATTCTTAAACGAAAAATAACTCGTCGCATTGATGTAGCACTGTGGCGCTAGCACCAGTCAAAAAGTTTTCCTATGTCATTAAAGCGCCTGAACGTCTGTCAATTATCTTTAAGTAACTTTTAACTAGCACTGTGGCGCTACAATATCAGCATTGATGCGCTAGTGAAATGATATATATGAGCAATGAAATCAGCGACATGACGCTGACCATGCAGTGCTAAGATGTTATGCCTGAGATATGTATGAATAACTCACATGGGCCCCAGGACAATAACAATCGCCTAAATCTACTGCTTGAAAATACTTTGCGGGTTAAAAATAATCTTGAATTTCCCGCATATGCCCTGACATATGCATAAAAAAATTCTAACTCAAATGTCTGAGGATATTATGCAGGATAATCCTCGATTGGATCCTTTGACTGTCGTTACCAAAATCTAATCTTTTCCCTGATGATAGCTGTGCCGATTGTAAAATTCATCTGGTGGAGATATGTTTAAATTAAATGAAATTTATCATTCAATATAACTTAAAGCAAACAATCATTCATCCATCCATCATTATTTAATAGAGATGATAAGCTAAGAAAATTTTTGCTCACAAAAAAGTCTATGCCAAGTAAATATATTTATGCTCATACTCAAATAATCTCATAAGAACGTGGCATGTGTCATTTGTCTGTGTAGTTATGCTGTTAAATGGCAACACAAGAAATATGGATATGATCAAAACCATCTAACGGGGTGACTTGGCATTCATATAACTCTACTATATTTTGATCAAGACAATAGCTATATGTTTAATATACAAAAAACTTTATGTTAGCTAATGTTGACTTCAATTTGTCTCATTAGATAAATATCACCCACAGGTCTACAAGAATACTTTGGACGACGCAACCCATGACTAGGATTTTTTGGTCGGGAATAATTTCTCTTACTAAGTAAACTAAAGACTAAAATAGCTTCGGATGACGGAACCATGGGACCTTGATCAGCATATCATCATCCCCCTCCAACATATACTTTAAGCTACATAATGTCTTCATTCATTATTCGTCATATGATGTGCATTAAATGCTTATACTTCCCATATTGTGAATATTTAAATTATATGAGATATAAGCTCAATCTCTTTATTCGCTATGTGAACTATATATAACAGTCATCTATGCTACACACAACTCTAAAGACACTAATGCATATCAAATAGATATATTCGTTTTCAACCTTAATCGAGAGTGCTCTTTTGCTACAGTAAGAGGGGTAATTAACAATGGAGGCTTGCATCTATAGGAAGTAGAACTTAGATCTAAACAAATCCTAACATAATATTAGGGGAAATCTGATTGAATATATATCAATCTGTCTCGCAAAACGACATGCTCTTACCCTAATCTCAACAAAGATGATAGAGTGCCTCCTCCACGGTGTTCTTTTGGAGCGATCACCGAGGTGCTGGCCTCTCGATTTCTAAAATGCAAGACTAGCACCACGACGCTCCACATGCAATGCCTACGCGCTAGTCGGTCAAGATGGTTTATGCCCGTCAAAAAGATCATTTGTGATATTTATTATCATTAATTACGTAATCGACATAATTCGTAAAACGTGTCAAGTATTGATGGAGCACCTTAGCTTGACGGCATACGACGCCGGTAAAAGTTTTGTCCTTTCTCACAAATCGTTTGCGCCTATCGACCCTTTGCTTTTTTAATTGGCATCGCTGGCCGATCAACCAGTAAACCTACTTTCTATTATTCTTTATGGCACCTAAGCGCTACGACGCTGGGTTTACAACGCCTAAGCACTGCCCTCTCTGGTTTTGAGCCTACCGACGTTATGGCGCTGACTTCCCAGCGATGAGGCATGGAACCTAGGCGCCAAAGCTCTAACTTCCCAGCACCATGGCGCTAACCCCCTAGCTTGCTTCTCTGACGCCACGACATTGTCCCCTAGGAATAAAAATCAAACATCCTATGATGCACCAATACTTCCAAAAATAAGGTATATAGTGTTAGACATGTGGACATGGACATGAGTCCGACACGTCTTTGACAAGTGTCAGATACAATAGAGAAGTATTCGATTAAAATAATATTTAAAAAAAAAAGGGACACATATCCTAAATAATTGAATTAATATTATATAAAAATATTTTAAAATATAATTTATTATATTTTAAATTATTGTAGAGAGTTTTGAAAATTCAAAGTGAGATTTGAGCGAAAAAGAGGAAATAATAAGATATATTTATTATATATAATTAAAATTATTAAAAGTTAAAATTAAATTTATAAATTTAGAATTGATAATAAATTTCATTCATTAAAATTATTAAAGTATGATAAAATAAATTATATATATATATATATATTATTTAAGTAAATAATTTAAATTTATAATTAAATGATTTATTTTTTATTATTTTTAATATTTTATCTATTTTATTTATACATATTATTTTTAATTATTATTATAATGTCGCTCCAGCATATATTCGCATCCCATATTTTTAAAAATAGAAGTGTCACGTGTCTGTGTCCGTGCATTATGGCAAATATCTATTCATTTGCCATGCGAACATCAAAAATCTTTCTAACATTCCAAATGGATGTAAGTCTAATCCATTAATTTGCTATGCAAACTCACTCAAACTAGCATTCCAAAGGGATGAAAGTCTAATCTTTTCATTAGCTATGTGAGCATCTAATCTATCTAACATTCCAAATAAATGTAAGTCCAATCTTTTCTCTCACTATGTGAATATCTAATCTATCTGACATTCCAAAAGCATATAAGTCCAATCCATTCGTTATTTATGCGAACGCCACATATAATTCTGGCATTCTAAAGGGATGTAAGTCCAATCTATATGTTCGCTGTGTGAGCACAATTATAATTCTAGCATTCCAAAGGGATGTAAGTCTAGTCACTAGTTCACTATGAAAACTCTAAATCCTATTTGACATTTTAAAAGGATGTAAGTCCAATCCATATGTTTGACATGCAAAAATCCAAAACCTAAATTCTATTTGGCATTCAAAGGGATATAAGTCCAATCCGTTCGTTCGCTACACGAACACCTTGATGGCCATTCAAAGGGATATAAGTCCAATTTATTCGTTCGTCATACAAACTTTTAAATCCTAAATCGTATTTCAAAGGGATGCAAGTCTAATTTAACGACTTTCTAATAGATATAAGTCTGACAAGTACTTGTAATGCAAGCACAACTTAAATCTATCTGATATTCTAAAGGGATGCAAGTCCAATCCATAAATTCGCCACACAAACACCCTTATAATTCTGACATTCTAATAGATGTAAGCCCTACAATGTCTATAACGCAGATTCAATTGAATTATTAGGTAAACTTATAAATTAAGTTTAACCTAAATTATTCAATAAACACATGCTCACAACACCTATACTAAAACTAAAACTCTAGTCTATCCGCGATCGCTAATCGCTCTCAGACATTACTATTAATAGTCCTCAGACGAATAACAGTCTGGAACGATGAACTATGAGATCTTGATCGAGTACCCTTTTTTTTCCCTTGGACAATCATCCATACCACACTATTAGACACCGATTCATATTAGAAATATATTTATTTCCAATCTTAATCGAAAGTACTCATTTACTGCAATAAAAGAAATAATTAACTATGAATGCTTATGTTTATAGGAAGTATAACACAAATTTAAATAAATCATAACATAATGTTGGGAGAAATAAGGTTGAATATAAATCAATCTGCCTCACTAAGAATAAAATCCCTAAACATTCCTTAAAGGCGGCGGAGATTTACAAAGGCATTTTTTCTGAGCGATCATTTACTCAAAGAAGATCACATCATAAATATTTAAATGACTCCTAAAACACTCAAATTAGATGCACAACGAGGCACAAATGAGGATAAAATAGAGCAAGTTAACCATGCTCGACTCCTCTCTCCCATAGCATACACCACAATTAAGGATCCGAAACCATTGGCATTCAAGGAGGACCATCCAAGTCCCGTCCTTGATCATTTCATTCATGGTCCCCAATTATGATAAGAGTGGAAGATCTTATTAAATGATTTTCACTAGCATAGTAGTAAAAGTTATGTAAATTATCCATTCCACATCAAAATCCTAAATATGAGAGGTATAACCCTTAAAATATTTCCATCAAACATACCACTCTACAAAAACAAGTAACCAACTAGTCAAGCATGTGTGAATCATGACATTTGGCATGCATCCATCCATTCATCCATCCATCCATAAAAACTCCTAATTCTCTCATTCTCCTTGTGAAATTGACAGGTGCCAACCATGCCGCTATGTTAGCCTCTTGATTACCACCTTCCATTTGAAATAGGAGAAGAAATTGAGTTGATATTAATAGATATTCCAAAAACCTTTAAAAGATTTTAGCCACGGTGTTATTCTAGAAAGGACTATATATTCAACTCCAATAACAATAAAAAGTCCCATTTAACTATAAAAATAGAATGTTCCTTTTCCTGAACGGTAATTGCTTATAATGAAATATCTCGAATTTATACAGTAAAATTAAAAACATTTCTGACAAAAAATTGTGAAAAATCAAAAGATACCGAAACAAGAATGTAAGAGCTCTTATATACCCAAGGCGTTGAGCAAAATAATCCCATAAAAAACATGATCATGAAATCCAAGGAAAACTGCAAGGCCTACACGTTGCTAGATATAGAATATACCCACAGAATACAGATAGAAATTCATTAACATAAAGGCACGTATGAAAAGTCATTAGTTTAACCTTATAAAGCCAGTGAGGACTTTCAGCACAGAAGTCCATACAGAGTGCCAACAAAGCTGCTGGAGGAGCAGCCACCCAAAAGCAAACTCGCCACCTAATAAGAAATTGAAGCTTAATAAACTAACATAGAGGTCCTTTAGAAAAAAAATAAAAAAATAAAAAAAAATAAAAAACTATTTTCAATTACCCTCCAACCTCCTTCACTAGAATTCCAAAAAGGAGAGCCCCCATAAGTCCAAGACAAGTGGCAATTTGGATAAAACTTCCATATGTTCCTCTCAGAAATGGAGGTGAAACCTGAATAAGAAAAGATGTAAGCGTGAGGAATGATTAACTAAAATTGAATAGCAATCATCAGAACACTACCAAATAACTATTTCCACTACCTCGGCCACATAAAGAGCAGCGACGGTTGGACCTAAGCCCATTCCAATTCCAACTAAAAATCTACCAATAAGCATTCCCTGTAAATTACTGGCACTAGCACTGCAAATGAAAACATAAGTTCCAATTGAGTAATCATTTCTTCAGTTGCAAAAAACCATTGAATTTCATTCATGATGCTAACTTTATTACAACAGCATGGATCAAAATAATACAGATAAAATATTTCAACTCTAGAGTAAATTCATGATTACTAGGAACCTGTAAACTGCAAAAACATATTTTCACATATTTACCTTGTAGCTTTGCTGTTTTAACTCTAAAAACCAAACCTAAAAATTGTGACTCTATCATGAGCTATTATTCCTGCAAATCTCCTGAATTATGGTTGATTTTTACTGAATTCACGTAAAATTTATGTATACAATATTGATTTCTTTAACTGGCTAATTAAACACATTAAGTTTTCCAAGATCCAAATTTAGTCACAACTCACAATCTGCTGCTCAAAACTTCTTGCTAAAGATTTGCTTCTTTTCTCTTTAAGAGATCTCATGCTCAATCAAAAATGCTCCAACACGTCTCTTTCACCCTCACTTTGTCACACCATCTCGACGTGTCACCGCTTACAACAATGCCATTTGTGCCTCCATGAAACCCATCACTCTCCCACAACAAGCGAATTAACATCACTTTGCAAAAGTAAAATATCTTAGTTTCTAATCTCTCCTTTTCAAATCTTGTAATAGAGGCAACGATGTCACCCCTTAGAAACATTCCTAGGCATCTATCAAATTCAGATAATCATTTGAGACAATAAAATTCCCTATAATTTATCCAATTGACATAAAAATACACTTCGGTGAATGTCATGAAAGGGAGTTCAAAGAAATGACGCAACAAGAATATAGTAACAATAAAGAAGGTACTGATACTAATAATGAATAATAGTGGTGTATGGCAGTAATAGAAGACCACTTGCACAAGTGTTGGTTAATATCAAAAGATAAAGCAGAACATCATACAAGTTTAATGGCAAAATGCAACTAATTACGATGTTTATGCATGGATGTGGTCATTGAACTCAGCTAGGGAATTAACAATGTTATATTTGCTTGCTTATTTTACTTTCTATGATAATTAAAATTGCATTAGATTCTTTTATATTATGCAGTTGAAATATTGAATCAATTTTTTTGTGAATTTTGGTGGTAGAATTTATCAGACCATTAGCACGATCTCAATATTTGGTTGATTGTCTTCTTTATCTATTTTTAAAATTACACTTCAAAGCTGCAGGTATTTTCATTAATTTAATCAAATACATTTTATAATGGTTTTGCATTTATCCACATTTTTCAGAAAAGATGCATATGCAGCTAAAAGATTAGGTCATTTAATAGCCCATGTCAATGCCAAAATTGTCCAACCATTGCCATATAGATAGATAACAACATGCAAGAAAGTTGTTCTACGACAGATTGTTCAAAAAATTGGCATCTTTAATTAACAATACTTCTTGAAGGTAGTCTAAGTGATCACTGCTGTATAACAGCAAAATTGATTAATAATTATAAGCAGAGCTACCAACAAACTAACATACTTTCCTCACCAGTAATTTGTATTCTTCCAAGGAAACTGAACCACAGAGTAGCGTGAAAAAAGGTAAGAATAACTCAAGTATAGTAAGTAACATACAAATTTGAATCAAGTGCCAGATTTTCAATATTATAAGCCTTTAGAGAAGCATGAAATTATTTCAATATGCTGTTACAAATTACTTAACAAAGAACTAAGCAAACATTAGGCTAAACAATGGATAATGCTTCCTGTTTTGATGAAGGAATTTTCTACCAAGCTAGTTGTTTTGCTGCTTTAAGTTCACAAAGATTCAGAAACAGAAGCCAACATGAGTTGTTTGCGAATGACTTTTTTTATTTTTGACAACCATACATACAATTTCATCTTCATCCATAATAATGAATTTATACACATGGCACCACAATCTCTCCATCCAAATTATGACACTTAGGAAAACTTCGATCTTCCTCAATGCATAAAAGGTTTGATTTAGTTAATATGGACAATCAAATATCATCTATCATAATCATATTATACCACCAACAAATTGTAAATGTGTTCACGGTGAAGATCATAAATCTTCACAACAATCACATCATCAGGCTACTATTCTCATCAGTGATCTTACCCATCACATCAATCTCAGTATTCCTATCTAAATCATGAGTATTATCCTTCTTATGATAATGATGGGTATTATGATCGTCAAACTGGACATTCCATACTCTTAGTATATGTCATCTACATCTGCATTTTACTATTAAAATTCCATTGAATTTCTTGCTATCCTCAATCACCTAATTACAATTCAAAAGATAAATATCTAGTACAAAAGTCACAAGTAAAAAAAATAAGCTTCATTTCATTTAAATCCTTTCAAATTTTAGAATGGGATGGCCCTAATTATAAAACAGCATCTTAAAATCATGATAACAATGATGATTGGCACTAAGTTTAGAATGAAATTGAGAGTACGTCCCAAGTTAGAACATAAGTCTTACACAAAGAATGGCAATGTACTTGAGATTGAGCTTTAGTCTCACTTAGCAAAGATCATTGTTGCTCTCAAGCTAGTTCAAAAGACTATAAAATAATCCATAATTGACATTATTGTTTCTCTCTTCAGTACTAGAGATTGAGTTTGTACCTTTACTTCCATTACAAATATGCTACAAAGTGATCATATCATACATTTCAGATCAACAAAGTTTCTTGGTTTGCTTCTATAATTTGTTTATGTATGTTCACTATCTCATAAGATGACCACAAAGATACGAACGAACTAGTTCCACAAAAAACGTGCTTTCATTCCATTCAATAAGAAACAAATGAACCATCTTCTAAAATGACTAAAATCTAATTCTTTATCTAGTACACCTAATGGTCTTCTTGCACAAATAGACAATTATGATCTCAATATCTATCCCATAGTCAAACTTCTACCCTTTGAATCATTGACACGAGTATCTAATCATCTTCCGCATTTGTTGCTCTTGTTCTAAAAAAGAAAAGAGTTAAGATTGTTGATGGCAATTTTCATTTTTAATTCATTTTCAACATGTCTTTCATGTTTGCCACTTATAATGTAAATTTGCTAAAATCTAATTCTTTATCTAGTACACCTAATGCTCATCTTGCACAAACAAATAATTATGATCTCAATATCTATCCCACAGCCAAACTTCTACCCTTCGAATCATTGACACGAGTATCTAATCATATGAGTCTCGCATTCATTGTAGACAGTTACTCTTGTTTTAAAAAAGAAAGAGTTAAGATTGTTGATGGCAATTTTTCATTTTTAATTCATTTTCAACATATCTTTCATCTTTGCCAGTTATCAAAAGACTAATTGTTGTGTTATTTTCTTTAACTATCATAGTAAATTTCAGGACTAAAACCTGGGGAGGATGATTGGTAGTGCTAGAATGATTAATAGTCACAAGCAATTAAATTGCTCGGAGCTATGGAAATAGTTCAATTTTGCTTGTGAATAATTAATGCTTTGGGAACGTAGACTAGGGCATCCTAGTTCTCCATATTTTTTTTAAAATAAGATTGTTCTTCTTTCCAATATGAAAGTTATTATTTATCTAAAGTCACTATGTCATTTATCTTATAACATGTCATAGATGATTATACTACACCATATCATATTTATTTGATAAAAGAGAAATCTAAGTAAAAAAAAATATTTAAGATTTCTAAGAGATGATTGAATATCAATTTAATTTGATAATTAATATATGACTTGATGATGAAGAAATGATTACTACAAGTTGCTTCAACCAATATATTTTCTATACATGTCCATAAATATCTTTAAAAAATGTTTTATTAATAGCATCATATCTAATTAATATAATGTCAGCTTGGGTTCTACAATACCCCTAGACTATTTCAAACGGACCTTCCAAACTGTAGAATTAATTTTGATCTACCTCAAAAATTTTGTCGTATCATATTTCTTCAAATCTTCTATTAATATAACGTCAGCTTGGGTTCTCAGTGCCCCTAGACTATTTCATAAGGACCTAGACTATAGAATTAATTTTAATCTAACTCTAAAAATTTTTATTGTACTGACTTTCTTCACATACCCAGACAATTTCATTCTAAACTTGACCTATTAGTAAAAAATATGTTTTCATAAGAAATACCATGAATAGAAGATGTAAAAATATTATAACCCTCAACATAAAAAATGCAGAATAGTAGGGATATATATTTTCTCAAAAATCTACCATTCTTTATTAAAAATTCCCTTTAATAAAAGACTGATAAGGGAGCCAAAAAGGAAACTTTTTGAAAGACAATTTCAAATCCCTTAGAAAACTTGTTGTATCATCCCTACCTATCTTTCAAAATTAAAAATAAAAGGTAACAAATGTTAAAATTTTTTCAAACACAAATGAATTGCAAGTAGGGAGATAAACATTGCAAAAGCTAACCAACATGTTTATAGACCTTAACTTCAGATTTTTACTTAAAGGACTCAAAAATGGGGTAAAGACTAAAGAATCAAAAGGACATTCTCCCACAAAGCAAACTTGAATCTCTGGAAGGTCTCTTCAATAATCCAAATGCAACATAAAAAATAAGTCTAAGCTTGCACCTAACATCATAGTGCTAAATATTTATGTTATGATAAACTCTTCAACACCCACAACCATTCACTTATATCAAGCCAAATTATGTCTAGAATTGTTAAGTAGGCCTGGGATGATTTGAACTAGAGCTTAGTAGTAATGGAAGACATGATTGCTCTAGAAAAGAATAATACTTGAGAGGTAGTAAATAATCCTAATGACACAAAGGATCTCCAACAATCATTGGTAAGGCATTCTCATGGATCACCCTTATTATTCTCTCTCCCTCAATTTCTCTCAATATCTCTCTCCACAGTTGATCTCCCCTCTCCTCTCTAGTCCCTTTCAATCTTGTTCCATATCTCTCTTCAACACCATAAGCACTTGCTAACACAATGTTGCGATATATTTTTTTAGAGTAAAATATTGATTACTAGAACAAACACTTGCCAACATAAGTTTGCAATAACATTATCCGCATAAAGTTAGTGTAGCATTCATCTCCTTCAGGTTTCCCTGATAGTGCATTCATATTATTTCCTGCTATCTATAAAACCTGCAAATTATGAAACGAATGCAAGAATCAACTAAAAAAAATGAAACGTACACCATAAGCAAAACAAACTCTACCTGAAACAAGCTCCAACAATCATTGGTAAGGCACTCAACTGAAAAGTTCTGCGTCGCCCAATACCATCCGCAATCCAACCACTACTCAAACAGCCAACGAATGCACCTCCCAGGCACATACTCACTACTAACCCTGCAAAATATCCAGTCGAACAAATAGTGATCTTAGGATAAGCACATCTCAAAGATTAGACCAAGATCAAAGTCCAATTCTACCTTCAGCAAAGGTGTTCCCAGCAAAACGAAGATCCAAGGAAATGCTCTCGAGTGGCTCATTAACAACACTGCAATTGACCTACTTTTCACTCCCAACTGTTCCTTCCCAAAATAATTATAATAATAATAAATACAAATCCGAAATCAAATTCTAAGAGCAACGCGTACCCTAAGTGGTATCCAAACAAGAAAGAAGAAATTGCGGCCACGCAAACGTGCGGCAAAGACAGCTTCCATAACGGATTACAGTTCCCAACTTCAGTGGCGGTCGACTTCAACAAATGACCTAATGGTTGCAATAAAAACAGAGCATAATTAGTTTACCTACGGAATCCAATCTAAAAATAATAATAATTAATAGGCAGAAAATATATATCTATCAGTTTCCTCACGTGGGAAGATAGTTCACCTGCATTCTCCTCATCGTCCCGATCAAAAGAGTTCATCAGATCTTTCGTAGACGATCGCTTGTATACTGCAGAGTTATGATTCGGAAGCATCCTCAGAATCTCTCAAAGATCTAATTTAAAATATCCGAACGATAAAAAGTTCCATCAAGAATAATGAACAGCAGGATATAAATCCAACAAAATGTAGAAATAAACTTGCATCACAAGCTCGATCTTGTTTCATAGCTGGGAATTTTAATTAAGGAATTCGTCATCATTGTTACCTAAATGCGAGCATAAGGAATTTCCTCAATTAGGGTGTAAGAATTTCTTCTAAAGAACGGCGCGGGATGCACAGCGAGACGCCGGTGCGGGAGAACCTGCGCTTAAGCTCCGACGAGTAAACTCAGACCTTTGTGCGCTCCACCAATGTAGTAACGCTTCCACAGAGAAACAAATAGTACAGCAAAAGAGGGGATTCGTTTCGAGGTTAACGCAGCCCCCTTAGCTCTTAGAGGCTTCTCGGATCGTTTCTATTGGAATGATGGGGATCTTCTAGGACGACGTCGCATCGAACAAGACGACGACGGCCTGATTCGATTTTTTTTTTTTTTTAAGCTATATATATATATATATATATATATGCAGTGACTATCATTCCATAATTTACGTTAAGATGTTGAATGGCTTCCATTGCGTAAGACTTATGTATTTTTTAATATTATAATTTTTATTGATTGTTTAAATTTATAATTATTTTAATATAGATTATGTCAAAATATTTTAACATAATTTATTATTTATAAAAAAATTGTTGTTAAGAGGCTGTTTATTTGTAAGTATTCTTGATCATTGGGTTTTACACTATATTTATAATATACTCATTCATACAAAAAAAAAATAAATTTCTATATTTATTGTGCACTCACATAAACAATATTTTCTTTTTAATACACTATATTTATAGTTTATTGTATTTTTTTAAATTGTATTCTTTTTTTAGCAAAATAAGTAGGCCTTAAGAAAAATAAAATATATGTATATGCACATTATTAATATTTAATACTTTATTTAAAATTTTTAATTTGTTTTATTTAATTATAATATTTGATTATATGTTTACCAATTATTATTGTTATAAAAAATGATATTGAATTATTTTATATTAAAAAATTTTACAAAAATATTAATTTAGTTTATTTAATCTTTTATCAATAAGTAAATCATATATATATATATATATATATATATATATATATAGAGCTGCAAACGAACCGAACCGGCCGAAAGCAGAGTCGCGCTCGCAAGACGAGCTTCGAGCTCGAGCTCGAGCTCGATCGAGCTTTTACGATGGTGTTCGAGCTTGAGCGTTTAGGGTTTAGGTGTTCATGAGCCTTAATCAGCCTTAATTAACGAAAGGAAAAAATGGATTACTTGCTGATAGCCGTCGGATTAGGAAGGAGGAAGAACCGAAGAAGGAGGAGGAGGGTGAGCTATGTATGTAAATTTCCCAAATTTTAAAACGATGAAAACTAATACTTACAAAAAAAGGAATAACAAACCTGAGCCGCTGATTAAGGATAACGAGGAAGTACCCAGACGAGGGGAGAGTGTCGGTGGCTTCAAACGACGAAGGAAGAAGAAAGGTGGAAGCGTGGCACATCACATGATTAACCTCCATTGACGCCACCCCTGACACTTTGTTTACCCCTTCTCGGTCCTATACTGCCTTAAAGAAGCCGGAGGAGGTAGCGGTAAAAGAGTCGAGTCTAGTCTTAACAGTCTTACTTTAGGCGTGTTTACCGCCACATGGACTCTACACGTTCCTCCTCCTCCGGCTTTACGCTTCTTTCAGTCTTCTCTTCTTCCTCTTCACCTTCTATCTTTTCTCTTGACTCACGGAATCCCTTCCACCGATGATCTCCGGAACCCTAGCTCTAGGCCCCACTTTCTCTAGAATTCTACGCTCGAAAGAGTCGAAAACAAAGTTAAAACCACGAAACTTCCCCATCAAGCGGTTTAAAGAATTGATCCAGCCGGACCCGACAATCGAACGGTTCAAAAGAATTCACCCTATTCTCCTTTATTGAGGGGTTCAAATACACTTGAGCGGGTTAACCAAGAAATTAATAAATTAACACGAATCACTTATATTATTTATAAACAAAATTTTAATCGAGCCTTAATCAGCCTTATCGAGCCTTAATCGAGCCATTATCGAAGCTCCTTAACGAGCTTGTATTTTAAATGATACACGTTTTAACATAATCAATAACAATAACTGTGTTCATTTTAACAATCGAGTATTTACAAAAGTGTTCGCTCGATTAATTAAATGAACGAACATAAACGAGCTCTAATCGAACAGTCAGTAGTTGAAATTCGTTTACACTTATATATATATATATATATATATATATATATATATATATATATATATATATATATATATATATATATATATATATATATATATATATATATATATATATATATATATATATATATAAAATAGTTTTTTTGTATTATAATAAAACTAAAAAATACGAGCAAAATATGATAGAAAATAGAAGAAATGGGATGAAAAAAAATTAAATAAGGGAATGAGGAATAATGATATTTGAAGAATTTTTTATGCTCAAATAATTGGGCTAATCATTTCAAAATGATGCATGTATATTTGTGTGTGAATTTAGAGAGTTTTAGATATAATGCAATTATAAATGAGAATTATAAAGGGTCACTATTTAAAATCGAGATTAACTCTTTGCATTTTCATGCCTTTTTTATTCTTTAAGCATATATTATTTACTTATGATAAATTCATAAAATCAATTGTATGCTTTGATTTCTAATTCTTTGGAGTTTTAGAAATAATATAGCCTTGTTAATTTCATGAGCTCGTGTATATATTGTACTTTTTATAATCACAAATACAATTTAGTTAAGATTTATAGTGTGTTAAAAAAAAAGTGTCGATAAAGTAATTTTATATTATAATTTTGTACAAAAATTCAACGCACACAAAAATAATTGAAAGTAAAGATAGTCGAGTGATGGTGGTTAAGCCGTAGTCCGATTATCGTGGCTGAGAAGTGGATTGTTGATGATGGTCATGCGAAGGTCCAATGAAAGTAGTTGAGCAATGGTCTGACGATAATAGTCGAGCGATGATCCAATGATGATAATCTAGTAACGATCTATTGAAGGCAGATAGATGGTGGTCTGACAATGCAGTCAAATGGCAATACGACTAAGGCGGCCTAATGGTGGTTCAATGATGATGGTAGAGTAATAGTTTGGTGAAACTGGAGTCAGCTAAAGTAAGTTCCCCCAGAATTCTAAAGTTCAAAATGTTCTTTAATTTCTAACTTAGGTTCTCTCATATGAAGAATAAATGTCAATTTATATACTCTGGAAGTTGCATTCTCAAGAAATATAAGCAAAATCAAAATCACTTCATCGAATAATTCAAGATGATTCACTACTATCAGGAGATTTCGGATGGAATAATCCTTGTTTGAAAATGCATTCCAACATCAAAAATCTATCAAAAAATATTTTCTAGCTGATATCCAACCAAAATTTGGTCAAAATTTTGCTCATATGAAACAGCATACGAAGACATTAGTATGAAGTAAGAAATTCAATCAGAAAAAATTTACATTAGAAAAAATAATCAGAAATTTACATTTTCATTGAAAATCTATAAAAAATTCTCAACTGCTTTTTTCACCGTAACAATTTATGTATCAAGCTAAGTGAAGAAAAAACTATCGTAAATCAGTAAAAAAATATGTACTGAGAAGAAAAAAAGAAAAGAAAAGAGGAGCTTTATATACATTTTCATTTTATACCTAGAAATTCAATATACAACAAATAAATTTGATATTTTATAGAAAATTTGAAATAGATTATCATGGAATGACAATGACTATACTAAGACGACATATACATATAAAAAAGAATCTTACAATCAAAAGTTAACATTGCATATAATTGTTCTAAAAAAATTAACATTGCATATAATTGTTCAATTAACCTCATACACATAATATAATAAACTACTATAAATGAAAATTAATGCTTGTTAAGGTGTGTTTTGGAGGGCATTTCGCTTGCGGTGCTGTTTGAATCTCACCTCTCGAGTGTATAGGGAGCAGCGGCGTGTCTGCATTTTGAAAAATCTATGGTATAAAAACTATATTTTTTTACTTAACCTCACTACCTACGGTGGAGGCCAAGAAGCTTCGGTATGACTTTTTTTAATATAAAAATTGTATACCCACCACAGCTCTTTCATACAATAGCTTTTTCCACAGCAACTCTACCACTGTTTTTTTTATAAAATATTTCTATGACCTACTATTAACCCGTTGGTGATCTACATGATGTTGATGTGTTCTACTACGAAACTCTACAGCTGTTAGTTCTCTTTCAAGTATTTTTTTTTTTTTTTTTTGTAAATATACAAATAAAGTTAGTAAACAGAGCTTATAAAATTTATTAACATAAGTTTCTTATAACTTATCAGTGTTCTCTTATACTCAGAATGAGAAACTGAGCCTCAAATATATAAGGAATTGCCTATGCCCCATCGTTAGAGGTCTAATTTTATTTTGTCTGCTCCCTTCTACGAACATAGTCAAAAGAGGCATAAACTTTATATAGCTCAGCCCATACTTGCTCTTCAATCTAAAAAAGCCTAAATGTTTGTGAATATATAAAGTAAACGAGTAGCTTCTCTTATTTCAAATTTTTTTCTAATAACATTTCTTTTCTCGTGCAAACATTAAAAAAATTTTATAACATAAACATATTACTAAGAAAAGTTAGACCTATAGCACCATGTATTATATAAATACAAAGAGCTTAGTTAATACCTCAAATTTTGTGAATCATTTGTATTGTATAAATATTTTTGTGTAACTTAGAAGAGTATATAACAATATTTAACTAGAAGATAGATCTTTTTTTTTTCTTAATCATCTTAAAGAGAGAAAGAGAGGTGGGTAGAAGGAAATAGATGAATTACTAATTTGGTTGCAGATTTGAATAGTGAAAGGAATAAAATGTAAAAAGAAATTCAAATGAAAGGATTCTTATATAGTTTTTGGTTGAGCTTTACAAATTCACGACTGCTTTTTTTTTTGTTACAAAAAATATAATAAAAGAACCGAAGGTTTGACATCTACGATGACAGGCTGGCGTAATATACCGTACACCACCGCGCATCACTTTACATTAGTGTATTTTGGAAATTAGAATTCTAAATACACGAAAATACTTTCTATCAGATTAAATCACATTACACCTGAAATTTTACTTTCTTACTGCAACCAAACACTGAATGTTTAGCGATTTTTGAATGCACGATTCCAAATCTGAACCAAATACTAAATATAAACTAAAGAATCATCGATCTAACTTCAAATTACAGAAATAATGAAAGATCTATAGATTCAAAATAAGTTTCATAAGATTTAAGCTAGAAATTAAAAAAAAATTAAAAACTTTAAATCGACAAAACACAAAATTAACTAGATAAAATCATAAGTAAATATTACTAGAAGCTAGTCGAAGAGTTTTACTTTTTGAATAAAAAAACTTGGACCTTTTTGTGAAGATTATGAAGCGTTAGGGAACAGTTTATACATCTTGCTGAGAGCGGGCCAAAGTGGAAGAAATGGAAATGGCAAGGGGGGTTTCCATTGGATGGGTTTCTAGCAGGTTTTCAATGAAATTTTTATAGAAAATTCTATTAAAATGTCTGTTAGAGACAAATTAATATTAAGTTGCCTTCCTATTTTCAGATGTTATGAATTTTATTATTCAAAAATATATTTTGAGCTATTAGAGGATTGTGCATGTAATTATAAGTATATTGATATCATAAGATTGATTGCTCATTATATGTTAATTATGATTTTCATGTTAATTAGAACTAAACTTTCTAGAAATTTTGACTTCAAACTCTTCAATGCTACCTAAAATTGATTATAGATTATTTCAAAAGTACCAAAATTAAAAGAAAGGGTCACATGGATCCAATAAAGTCAATTAGGGGATTGAAGTGGTTTGGTGCACCGTTGCATGCACGTAAGCGTACTCACATGCACTGGTAGGTGCACAATCCCGTGCATGTGTGCGCACAAATCTGTGAGCATGTAGGTGCAGACGCTCTCACATATGGGCACGCAAGTGAGTAGGTGTTCTCGCGTGAGCATGCTAATGGTGAAAAAATCCAAAATATTTTTATTTTTGTAATTTTAATTGATTTTTTTTTTCGTTTTATAAAAAAAACTTTGCATGTAAATCCAAATTTTAAAATTTTTTAAAAATAGCATTTTTAGAAAAAACTTCCTCATTTTGTAAATCTATAAATACTCACATTTGGAGAAAGTAGTGTAAAATTGACCAGACTGACAATAACTCGACTGGCTTCAAAAATTTGGGTCAATTTTGTGTCGGGAAAGAATTGATTTTGGTCGGGTTGACCCTCCAACCCAACTTGACTCGATTTTGGCCCGCCAACTTGAATTTGACTCAAAATTGACCCGCGAACTCGAAATTGACCCGATTTTTACACACGAACTTGAATTTGACTCGATTTTGACTTTAAAAAAAATATATAAATAGATTATTCGTCGTGTCAATCGTCAGTCGGGTGGTCGGGTTGAAGTTTTGACCCATTTAATAAAGACGTTGGGTCAATCCTACTCGAGTTGAGTCAATTTCAGGTCAGACCTGAACCCGACCCATCAACCCAAATTGAGACCCCTAAGAAAGAGCATGATTCTCCTAGTAGGCTCTGATTTTTCTTAATGAAGGGTGGACAAATTGTTCGGTGGGAGTTTAAAAATCATAAGCGGTGATCAAAACTAGGTTCTCTTTGTAAGCTTCGATTTATCTTAGTGATGGTTGGAAAAACTGCTTAGCTAGAGTTCCAAAACATTAGGGGCAACTATGACTTAGTTCTTTTAACAGCTCTAATTTTTTTTATATGAAAAAAATTATCAAGTGAGAGTTCAAAAATCATAAGTTGCAATTAAGAAGGCTCTAAATTTTCTCCATGGTGGGTGGAAAATCTGTTCAACAGAAGTTTAAAAATTAGAAAAGGTGATCAAGGTTCAAGTCTCTTAACATGCTCTAATTGTTCTCTATGGTGGTTAGAAAAATTGTTAATGGGAATTTTAAAATCATAGGTGGTGATCACGACTCAGTTCTTTTAGCAAGCTTAGGTTTTTTCCTTAAAAAATAACTATTCTCATTAACTAGATTGAGTTTGAAGGTAATCGAGGCCCATAATTTCAACATTGAAGCTCTAACATTCCTTTGAAAAAAAACATTAACTATTCTTATCGGACTAATCAAGCTTAAAGGTGATCAAGGTTGTAGTTTCTATGATAAGACTCCAATTTTTCCCTTAAAAATATTAATTAGTCTCATCAAATGGATTAAGTTTGAATGACTAAGACATAGTTTTTAATTTTCATGTGTAAAGTTGATTTTCTCTAAGAGTTGAGGAAGATCTAGGATGATGTATTATTTGGCATTGACAATTATCAAGGTGGTGTATCAATCTTTCATGTTATAATGCTCTTTTATTGAGAGCATTCTTTTATGCCTTTAAAGCCTTTTGCCCCCTAGCAATAGTAGTTTTTTTTGGGAGAAAATTATATACCTTTTATGCACTTTTATGTCTTTAAAAGTGATTTTTATATCCCATTAAAGATGTTTAACTTGGGAGCAATGAATCTTATTAAATACTAAAAATGTTTATACTCATTTGAATAAGGATGACCTATGCTATATTTCTTAGTTTATTAGCAATGATAACGTATAGAATTATTTTTTTTTAATAATGTCTCATAAACGACTTTAAAATAATTTGCTAAAGATGCGAGCCTTCTTTTCTTTGAGTTAGGAAGCTATATTAAGGGAAAAAAAAAACAACAACAACCTACTTTGGTTTCCTATCACTACCCAAGATTCTTGCATTTGCATATATTGACCTCACTTTTAATGAGGTTAACAATCATCTTCCTTAATCCTAGGACTCTATCTTGGCACTAAGATTTTCTCACTTAGAGTCTAAAACACTTATGCTGATTAAGGGAATATTAAACCCAAACTAAAGGATTATAAGATTCAACCCTAGGGCTAAGCCTATTGGACTAGTAGAACCCACCTAGCCCAAACAAACCCAAACCCTTATACACCAAAACAAGTTAATTTTAAACTTATTTTAATCTCAAGCATAATCAAACCAAATACAAACCAAAACAATTGGTCAAATTGGGCTATATAGCTCAAGTTAGCCCAAATTAACCCATTTGACCCATATAGGTCACCATGACCAAACCATAACAAAATCCTTATTAATTTTAAGCAATTGATCACATGACATCCAAAACACTAATTATTCCTACACCACACCTAATTAAGATCTAATTTGAATAATTAACTCAATTGACCAACTTGAGTCATTTTGACTTAAATGGGCTAAATCCAAAATTAACATAAACTATTTGAAATTGAATTTATATGAGCCATTTGGAACACTATTTTAACTAGCTTGAAGCTTGATTAGGACTTAATTTGACTAATTGTCTCACTTAGCCCATGTTAGACTAATTGAACCATATACAGCCAAAATCAATTTCAATCCAATCCAAACTAAATTAAACTAACCTAAAGCCTTACAATCACCATAAATACATGATTGAATATCTCCCATCCTAAATTGCAGCCCAATTTGGCCAATTGGTCAACTTAGCTTAAATGGATATAGGTGAACCATATTAAATCAAGACCAATTAAATCTAAATTGAACCAAACTAAGTATTCCAAAATATTTTAATTTTATTATTGAACATAACTCAACAATTAATTTGGCTAATTGAACATAACCCAAAATGACCCATATGAGCCACATTGAGCCAAAATCTAATTTAGCCAAAACTGAATCAAATCAATCACCCTTACATGTTTCAAATTGACATTTGAACATGAACTAATAACCCCTCGGGACCAATTTAGTCAATTAATCAATTTAACCCAAATTTATATACACGAGTCAAATTGAGCTAAACACAACCAAACTTAGTATAAGTCATCCTTGGACCACTCCACACTTGCCCAAGTTGACCTAGCCCAAAGAAAACCTTATTCAGCCCAATTCAAGTAAACTAAGGGTTCCAAATAGAATAAAATTATAAAATAGCTAAGTTAAACCCCTCCCTTTGGCTAAGAAAACACCAATAACATATATTGAGTTCACATTTGTTGATTGAACTTGACCCAAGATTGGTTTGCTCAAGAATTGACAAAGATAAAGTTCCTTTTACCTTAGACATCACCTAATTCACCAACCATAGGCTATCAACTTCATCTTATTGCCCCAAATCTCCCCAATCATTAGGGAACCTCCAACTCATAAGTCTAGAGCTATTTTCAGCCTCTTCCACTGCATAACCAATGGCTGAACCAACCAGAAATGGTGGTTCACATGGGAATCCCTATACACTCCAATTCAAATGACCAAACTCAAGACACAACATTCTCAGCATTCTATTGAGCATCTCTCAAAATCATAGATCAGCCTCTCCTACACTCCATATCCGACAACATTAAGCCTTCCCACTACCCGACCACCTGAAACATCACCACCACTCAAACCTCATCCAATCCTAAATTAATTCATCCCAAGCCTTTCTTACACTCCCATGAGCTAGAATGAATCAAAATTCACTCAATTCGAGCAACGGAGCATGGAGATTGATCAAGCTTTAATGAGGCACGGTGTAGCTTGGTCTTGAGATCAATCAATGAGGAGGCAAGTGAGGATCTTCTCAACAGGGTTTTATCTTTACTAGACAAACCTATGTTTGATGAGAAATCCATCTAACATTACCCTTGGTGAGGTATTATTCTCACACTGTAGAAAGTCGTAAAGATATTGGTCTTTTGTGAAGGATTTGTGTGAATCACTTAGATCAAATTATAGGAATCCCATTCTCATAATCTTTGATCAATTTTCATTCCTATCCCATAAGAACCTAAGCAATGTAACTCGAATCAAGTAGCAAAAGTCGGACAATTTTCATCTCTCATTGGAAGAAGATAATGAATCATGAGTCGTCCATCTCGAGTGATTAGAATGGATGGCTGTGAATATTCTACATTATAATTTTTATTTAATACCTTATTAACCATAGGTTTAATATCAACTGTTTGATTTTTAATCGAATGCCTCAGAAACAAAATTGTTTCTATTTCCATATTTAGCTATCACGTAGGGTGGTTTAAATAGCCAATCCCATGAAGTAACACATAAAGCGCAGATGACTATATAAATTGATTAATTAAGATTAAAAATATGATTTATTATCCAAAATTTTAAAAATATATCACTAATTATAGAAAAATATATCAAAATACAAATAAATATTCTCTAAGATCAATGAATAGAGGAAAATCAAAGAAAAATAAAATACCTAAATTTTACCTATTAAGCAAAGACTAATTAAAGTTTTATTGAAATAGTATTTTTAAAATTAACTCTTAATTACTTGTTTAAATGACTTAAAAATTTTAGGGGACATCATTAATGATGTTCCCCATCTCTCATAATTATTTCATATCATTTGGTTGAATGGATTAAGAGATGTGATTTTTAAATTCTTAATGACTTAATTAACTCAGTTATGAAAAATAAAATTTATGAAAATGTCCAAATATGTGTTTTGGTGTTCAAACACTCTTTCTCAATATTAGAACAATTAAGAAAAATGTTTGTGACCATAGGTTCTAAGTAAACCTAAAAAATTACACTAATTAGGTTAATTGCTCATTAATTATTCCTTAAGAGGCCTAGGACATAAAAGCATTCACAACTAATTGTGTAGAGCTCCAAAAATTAAGATCAACCCTTTTTTTTACTCATCTAATAGAGAGGTTTCCAATAAAATCAAAAACTTTAATTGGTTTGGGGTGTTTTGAGTGTAATTGATGATTTGGGATTTTACTCATTTATTTAATTAATCGTAAAATATAAGTCCAAATGTCTTAGAAATTTTAGAATGTGTTTTATTTATTCTCATACATGTTTATAACTTTTTCAGAATTTTTTGGGCTTATATTTCATGCTTAGTTAATTAAATTTTAAGTCTCTTTGGGATTAATTGTACTAAATAATTATTAAACTCAATTATAAAAATCCTATCTTTGACTTTTAAATCACTTAATGAATATAGAGGGATTGTGACATAAATTTAGAATGTCTAATTTCCTCAAATGAACTTAAACCACTTTAATTAAGAATGTCTTAAGTAAGTTTAATTAAGTTTAAATGGTGTTATGACTATATGTTCAATCTTAAAATTAATAGTTTAAGAACAAATTCTTATGATCTTTAGTTATTATCTTTGTCAATTCACAAATGTATGTTTGATTAAGTGTTCATTTGCATATTTGCATTCATGTTTAAATTGCAAATAGATTACTTATATTGCAAATATTGTTTCAAGCTATTATCTCTATTAAATTTTAAATTTAATTTTTTCTAATCATATAAGTTTCAAATGATGAAAAAAGATAATTAAAATATAACAATCATATATTCACTCAATGCATTCCTAAAGTCTTTAGTCTAGAAACCCAAGATCATAGAACTATTGGCTCGAATGAGGTCTTTACCTTACATTTCTAGTATAACAATAACATGTACTTATGTAAATGCAAAGAGGAACACATATAGAAATTTGAATTTATTTTAAACTTTTTATCATTCATTTTCTAACATTATATTTTGATTATATGCATATGTATACACACATGTACATAGCTATCAAGTATGTAGTCTGAAAACTTGAGATCACAAGGATACTGACTTGAAGGAGGTATTTACTTCACATTTATATATAACAATGACACTTACTTGTAAAAGCTAAATGTATATGTATGTATGCACATGTGTATAAGATTCTAAATTCTTTTGATATAAAGTATATGCATCCATATATGTATATAATATTTAAATCCTAAAATTATCTCAATTTAAAAATATACTCACATATATGCTTGCATGAGTGAATATTTTGTCTACTAAATTATAAATCGCTTATATGAATACTTTTTAAACAAAATAGATTATTTTTTTAAATTATAAAATGAAATAATATTTAAAAAGAAAGGTGTTATGATTATAAAGAAAAATTAGATATATATTTTAAGAAACTTCTTAACTTATTCCCTTAATCTTAATATATGTCTCATGTAATTATAACATCATTTAAACTTGATTCAAACTTAAGATTATTTAAAATTTAATAGTTCATTAAATTGATTAAAAGTCATAAAAGATATCTTTTAGACTTCATCAGTAGTAGTGTGTAAGAGGAATTGGTTCATCTTAAATGAAACCCATCTCTTTTGTACTCTTTAAAATATTAAGTCTAACTCAAATAAAATCCAATTCATAATTTAAAATTCATGTCCAATTCATTAATCATTTAAATTGAAATCACTCTCTTCTTAATCAATTAAACTTCTCGCTTAAATTATAACTCAAGCACTAAAATCTTAGCTTTGTCTCATCACATTAACTTTTGCCCACATTTTAGAATGATTAAATCATTGATACTAAGATGGTTTTTTGCACACACTTTAGGACAGTGTTTTGTTGTTGAGTCATTCCATTTTATATTGATTTCTACACTAACTTTTACGAATTTCATTCTTAGATTTCTTCATGTGTGATGTTTGCTGAATGGTAGCCACGATTTGAGTAGGCTCTTAGATATTAAATTTCAACCCAACATAATTAACCAACTCTAATTAAAAAAATATAACTCATAACTTCACTTAACTAAAGCCTCAGGTATAAATACTAAAATTAATTATAAGCCATTAAACTTTGTGAACCATGCTTGCATATTTTTTCATCTCTTTTTAATCGTGCCCTTATCCCATTGTACGAAAAGGGGCAAAGTCTGACCATTGTGAATAATGACTTTCTAGGGGAAGTCTGCCTTCTCTTTTGATTTAGCCCATGATATCTTTGTAATTTCATCTTATTATAAGCATGATTGCACACCCAAGCCTTCAAATAAATGGTGTCCTTAGATTATTCTTCTTAATAAATAACAGCCACATCATCTCAACTCAAAATTTAATATAAATCTCAATTTCAAAAATGTAAATTCAAATTATAGAATATACTGGAGTTCTTATTAGGCCTCCCAATATCAAAGCAGTTCCCACTTATTATCCTTTAGAATTTAAAAAGAACTCTTCTTAGTTGAGCTCACCCATTTGATTTCTAAATTAGTAATCATTGATCTAAACATTGAATATCATAGAGACACTGATTGACCACTTTAATCAAGAGTTTTCTTAGAAGATCTTGTCTCTTAAGATGTAATTAACCATGGGGCCTTGGACATATAGGGAATTTATAACCCAGCTTAAAATAAACCACCCTATCTTACTTCATCCATGTAAGATAGGAGAAATATAACTACTACACATAGACCCATCATACTTAAGAGTTCTTATTAAGTGATTGAATCTATTATAGAGTAATACTTCTATTTTTCAAAATAATATATTATTCATTGATGTTGTATTCGATCATTCAAATAAGTACCCTTAAGATCTACACGGTGTCCTCATATTTTTTTTAAACACCACATCTTCTTAAGTGATGCAAGGAGATTTAATGTAGATTATAAAAATATGATTGAAGAGAAAACATGCTTTGTTTCTTTAGTCTTTAATCAGTTACCAAAGTTCTTCTACATAATCCTCAAAATTTTGGGTATTAACCCTAAAGATTATGATGCAACTTAGACCTTGAGTTAGTAGGTGAGACATCACTAAGAATCACATTGTCAATCTATTATACATTTCTTTTAGTAAGAAGTAAAACAAAAAACCCTTTTAAGTCTCTGTTGAGTGAGGTTGACTACCCTTAGCCTGACTTAGGATATTCTAAGCACTAAGACTTCCTTAGTGCTATGGCAGTTCTAGTGATTAAGAGGGCACTAGACTCAAGCCTAAATACATATATGGTACAACCCTAAGGTTAGAGCTTGTCTTAGGATAAGTGAAACCTCACCTATCCTAAGGCCCAACCAAATTCCATATCAAGCAAATTAACCAAATTCAAACCAAATGATTGCAATCCAAGCTCCAAGCCAAATACTAACTTGACCAAGGCTCAATTTGATTCATCTTAGTTTGACTTGGCTAAGGTGATCCAACTTAACTTATTTGGACTCAAGACGACCAAACTCAAGATCAAATTAACATTATTGTAATCTAACCCATCCAAACCCATTTGAACTCCAATTAGATATGATTGAGTCTTGACTTCAATTTAATTGAATCAAACCAAGTTAGCTTGGGCCTTAACTTAAGTTGACCCGTTTGAACTCCATAAGGCTAAAACCCTATTCAACTTGATTCAAGACAATCAAACTTGATCTAAGCCTCATAATTATTTTAAGTGCCCAATTGAATATCATAATCCATTCCAATTCATGCAATCAAGTCAATCAACCTAATTAACCAAAGTTGACCTAAATTGACCCATCTGACATAAAAGGATTCAAATGGGCCAAAATTCAATCTAGCTCAAATCAATTACAATCAAGACCTTCAATCAACTCTAAGTTCATCCTTCAACACATTCCAACCTTCATATGACCACAATTGAACCCAATCAATCTAATTGGGCTACTTGCCCACCCAAATTGACCAAAATGATCAAATTGGATCAAACTTCAATCAAACCATATTTAGACTAAATCAATTCATTCAGTCCATGCTAAAATGATTGTTTATTGTCATTGATCATCCAATGAAACCTAATCAAGTCAATTTGATCATCTTGACCTATTACACCCAAATTGAACAAAAGGGCAAATTAGGTCAAATCCAATTCTAATCCAAATTGATTGCAACCAATGCCTTCAATCATTCATCAATTGTGTATTGATGACAATCCAACCACCAATTGAAGCCAATTTGATCACATGAACCCAATTGACCCATTTGACCTAAATTGTCTTAAAGGGCCAAATTGAACTAAATATCATCCTAATTCAAATCAATTCAAGCCAACACCTACAATCACTCCCAAATGATCAATCAAACATAAATCAACCACTCACTCAAGCCAATTTGACCAAATTAGTCAACTTGACTTATTTGGCCTAAATGAATCTATATGAGCCAAATTCAAATCCACTTCAAATTGGATCTCACTAATTACACCAATGTACTCCAAATATCCAATTTAATATAATTTAATAGCCATATTGATCCAATTTGGTCAATTGGTAAACCTAACCCAAATAAACCCAAATTAACCTCTATGGGTCAAGTTGAACCCAACCCAACCAAACTGAGCCCAAACCTAACCAAACTTGACATAACTCATCTTTAGGTTCCCATTGACCTGCCTAAGTGAACCCAACCCATGGTGAATCCGATTTGGGTCAAATCAAGTGAATCAAGGGTTTCAAATAAGATAAAATCCTCATTTAGAAGGCTTACCCACCTCCTCTACCCATGACAGTCAACTTTAGCCCTATTTGGACATAGGCTCACTGACCCAACTTAACCCAAAGATGCTGGGTGCAGCCCTTGACCATGGGGAGGACCTCCTCCCCTTGGTCGGCCATTGGTCCACCTCAAAAGAAGTGTACACCCTATGGTAGGCCACTAAACTCCCTCAGCCACTCAAGCACCTCCACATCATCAGTCCCCTGCTACCTCTAGCCACCTACATCGGCCGGACGGCTGCCAAAGGCTGAACCAATCACATGTCTTGGTTCCCTTGTGAAGGAGGGTATACTTCTCCTCATCCATTCAGACTCCACATGGGCCATCCCTATAGCCCCCATGCATCCAATCACCGATGAGACTAAGCCCCATTCAAACTCGAGAGCCCAGTCCATCCAAACTCACCAAACCTACACCAAAGACAAATTAATTCTTCCTACACCTTCACCTCACTTCGATGAGTTGAAACAAATGGATTCTTGATCAATTCAAGCCTTAGAAGCCACTCAAAGACCAACTCTGACGAGCTTCACAGCAGTGCTTGGTCTAGAGAGAAACCGATGGCGAGGCAGTGAGCTTCTCAACAAGACTTTGTCTCTTCAAAACAATGCTACCTCAGTTGATGGACTACCTGTCTTGAGCTTTGATGAGATAATTTCGTCCAACCATAAAAAATTGTAGGAGTTTTGGCCCTTTGTAAAAGAAATTATCATTTAGTATGAATCCCATCGTAGGATCCCCTCAAAATCGCCCTTTAATGATTTTGGAGTCGAATCCATCGTCAAACAAGCTCTGGTGAGCTCAGATCGAGCGGTGAAAGGCAGATGATGTCTGTCTTCCACTGCGAGAAGATGGTCGATCATCGACCGTCCATTTTGCGTGATCAGGACAGACTACCATAATTAATTGTGCTAAATTTTCTCATTAAAATCATGTGATTAATCTTTGTTGTCCGATCCATAGTCAGACAATTGAGACAAAAGTGCATCCACCACCATCTAGTCAACAGCCACGTTGGACGATTTAAATAACCAATCCTATGATGCCACGTAGAAAGCGCTACCTTGTTAGTGCTCGCGTGGCATTGACTATGTAAATGAATTAATTAGGGTTTAAAATATATTTTAATTAACTAGACTTCAAAAATTCATAACTAATTGTAGAAAAATAAAAAATTATAAATAAACCCATTTTTGAAAGCATAAATAGAAGAGAATGCAAGAAAAATAAAATTCCCAAATATTATCCACTTAGTAATAATTAATTAAAGTTTAAAGTTTTAATTAATTATTCTAATTAAGCTCTAAACACTTGGTTATTTAACTTGAGATTTGACATCTTGAATATATGGGATGACCTCTGCCTCATATAGTTTTCTTAGGTTAATTTCTTAAGTGGATTAGGAGAATCAAATTTTTAAGTATTAATCACCTCTTTTATGTATTTAAAAATTATTACAATCAAGAAAATTATGAAATTGATTAGAGAAGGTTAATTAATCACTAAGGCAGTAAAAATGATTAGAAGTAATAATTAGGACCTTTCATTCTAATTATTTTCTAAAATTCTCCTTAGTGGCCATGATTAATTAATTAATTAAATGATTTAAAAGAAATTCATGAATATTAAATCACCGTAATCAATTCAATTAATCAAATGCCTAACTGAATCCTCCTTATGTGCTTAGTTAATATAAAGATATTTAATGAAATCATGACTCTCCATAGGTGTGAAGAATTATGAAAATAATTAGCTTAATTCTCTTAACTTAATTAATTATTAAATATGAGTCTAATTGCATTAGAATCCTTAGAACATTGTAAACTTTTTTTTCCAAGCATATCATCATGATTCATTGGTTCTTGCTTAATAATTAATCAAATTAAGGGATTTCTTTTGGAAGGGTAATTAAATGGATTATTAATGGGTCAAGCTTAATTAATTCATAAAAGCTACTTAAATTCTCTTTATTTATTAACAAACAAACATGAAGATGGGCTGAACACTAACTTTCACTTCTCATGTTTAGGATTAAATAACTCAAAATCATAAAATTAAAATCTTAAAAAAAAAGACTTTGATTAAGCTTAAGATATGTTTATTTAACATGATTGTCTTTAAGTTTTAATGAAGCTAATATATCATTTGATAATTTATAATTTTTTCTTCAATTATCATAAATTTGAATGTCATATGTTCCATACACTCATGTTTTAATTTTTTTTTTTAAAAAGAATATGTTGCATTCAATTGCATGATGTAAAAAGATATAAATATATGTAGTGTCTATTATTACTAATAAATCTCAAATTATTTTCTCTCTTTAATCAATAATTATATGTTAGTTATTAATTAAATAATTTAAATATAAGCTATATATCTATAAAATTTAATTATAAATGATAAAATAAAGTAAGTTTCACTTGTCTTTCATGCTTAAAAGGATAACAGCTTGTGACGTTTCATGATTTCATCTTTATATTTATATATGTGTATGTATGTATTTGAGCTAATAAGTATATAGTCTGGATATCCTGATGCTTTAAGTAGCCCCAAGGAGATCCAAGATAACCTCAATTCCTTGGTTAACAAAGGCATATGCTTATACAACTTCTTATACATTTATATATGTGTATACATATCAAGTGAAACTAACATTTATACATTTATACACTTCTTATTCATAGCTCAAGTGTGTTCAATATATGCGTGTGTGTGTGTGTGTGTGTGTGTGTGTGTGTGTGTGTGTGTGTGTGTGTGTGTGTGTGTGTGTGTGTGTACATGAATGAAATAAAAAATGGAGCAAAATAAAATAGTGATGTATATTGATAATGAAGCTGGGATAGCAAAACATTGCTCATTTGATTATGATTTGACTTCATTATTCTTAATATGCCTTTCATATTTAAGTAAGATTCATTAAGTTAAATCCAAATATAGGCCTAATTAAAATTCATAAAGGTTTCATTAAAAAGCTTAAAAGTCATAAAAATTCATTCTTTAGGATCAATCTAAGGGATTAAAGAGGATCGACTTTCTTTCTTCTCATTATAATTTTAAATTACAATTAAAGGAACAAATAATAAAAAAACATATAATTTGAGATCTTATCTAAACTTTAAACAACCTAAAGAATAATCACCTTTAATAAGAGACTTAAACATTTTGTCATTAGAAAATTCTAACTTTAAAGCCCAATTAAGACATACCACACTTGACCTTAGCACACACATTAGAATACTAAGCCACCAATCTTATTACTAGGTTAGGCCGATGATTGTAGTGGGGTGATGCAATATTTTAGACTGGTGTTTACCTCACCTTTAGAGTGAGGATTCAATCTTACCATCTTAAACTTAGCAGTCTTATAGACACTAAGACTTCCCTAGTCATAAGACACTTCTAGCAATTAAGTAAACACTTAACCTAAGCCTAGAGACTTAGAAGGGTTAACCATAGGATTAGGTTATGCCTTAGGGATTAGGGAGATTCACCTACCCTATAACCCAAATCCAATCCATGTCACCTTCTCAAACTAAACCTCAAGTTCAATTCAACATCAAATTCAAATCTAAATCCAAACATAAATTCCAAAACTAAATGATTGAAGCCCATGATCAAATCCAAACTTGAAATCCTTCCTAGGTCCTTTGAATCAATTTCATGAACTTAACAAAAATCCCCCTTCAAATCAATCCAAAATTAATTGATTTTCTCATAATCAATTCATATCTTCAATCATCTTCATAAATATAAATGAAATATACATTTAAATCATCAAACTAAATGAAGTTAAATCAAGATCCAAATCTAAGCTCTATGACCTACCTTCATGAGCTTAGCCAAATCTTAATCCAAACCAATTCAAACTCAATTGATTTTCTCATAAATCAATCATATCTTGAATTAACTTCACAAATATAAATGAAATATACATTTAAATCATCAAAACTAAACCAAACTAAATTAAGATCTTTCTAATGCCACATAAACCATTTCCTTGGACTTAGCCAAAAATCCACTCAATTCAAACCCAAATTCAATTAATTTTCACATGAATCAATCATACCTTCAATCATATTCACAGATATAAATAAAATCTATAATCATCAAGCCAAACAAAAAGTAGCCCAAGTCAAACCCAACTAAATCCTTTTGACTTGAAATATCCAAATGAACCAAAACTCATCCAAACCCAAATCAGTTGCAATTGAATTTATATATCAATCTCAAATCCATATATAAACTCAACTAAATCAAACTCAACCCAAAATCAAGCCAACTAAACCCAATTAGCCCACTTGACCCAAATTGGCCAATTTGACCTATTTGAGCTAAGTTCTAATCCTACCCAAATTGGATTGAACCAAGCCCACCTCCTATTATGATTGTTGATCACCCTAGGTTAATCAATTGTCATAAATTAGGTCAAACCAAGTCAACTTGGTCATTTGACCAAGTCAACCCCTTAACCCATATGAATGTAAACTAGCCAAATTGCAACCTAAGCCAAATCCCTTGAAACTAGTGATTCATACCAACCCAAAATCAGTATTTGAACATGATTTGACCTTCAATTGAGTCAAACCAAACCCAATTGGCCCTCTTGACCCAAGTTGACCCAAATTGACCTAAAAGATCAAATTGGGTCAAATTAAAATATAAACCAAATTGACTGCAACCAATGGCTCAAGTTCATCCCAAATTGATTGTTGAACTTGAGCAAAGCCATGATTGGACCCAATCGACCTAGTTAGCCCAAATTGACTTAAATGGTCAAATTGACTTAAATGGTCAAATTGGCCTAAATCAAAACCAAATCCAAATTAATTGAAATCAAATCCTACAATCATCTTCAATTGGTCAACTAAACCCAAACCAACATCTAACTAAAGCCACTTTAGCCAATTTATTCAAATTGGTCAACTTAACCCATTTGACCTAAATGAACTCAAATGAGCCAAAATCAAATCTAAGTCAACCTAAATCAAACCAGTGAACCAATACATCCCAAATGATCATATGAACTTGACCCAACCCTTGACTTGATCCAATTTGACCAATTGGTCAACTTGACCCAACCTAACCCAATTTGACCTAAATGAGTCAAATTGGGCCAAATTAAACCAAATGAACTTCAATTGACTTGGAATTTGAACCAACCCACTTTTGGCTCATTTCAAATCTACCCAAATTAAATATAATGCCAAATGACCATTCTATTCTTGGGTCAAGGGTGTCACATGAGACAAATCGCCCATGTAAGTGGTCATTTCCATTCCTTGGCCACTTGGCACTCTCCCAATGGTCCACATAAGCACCTAAGACACTACCTAACCTGACCCAAGGGTTGGTTGGGTCGGCCATGAACCATGGGAAGTGAATTCACCTCACCTCCCCCATTGGTGCACATGGAAGCTCAAGGACACCCACTAATCTCTCTTAGTAGCAACCTCCCAAGCTTTGGAAAACCAAACTGAGCCACCTAGAATGATTCTCTACCATTCCTAGCCACCACTAGTGGTTGAATATCCTTTAGAATCCAAACTTGATTCGACTGTTCGATCAAGGGAAGGATGGATATACCCCCTCCAATTATTCTAAATCGAACACTTGCACATCTTCAGAGCCCTAGCTACTCGAGACGAGCCCCTAGAGCCTCTTCGCAGAGTTCTTAAGCCTTTCCGAGCTCCTCAAACTCAATTCCTGACCTTCCCAAAATAAGGCCCCCTTCCATTTGATCCCATTTGCTCAAACCTCCACCAAAGTCAAATTAACTTTGCACACACCATCCCCACACTCTGTTGAGCTAGAACGAATCTTCTTCTGAGCTCCTCGAATATTGTAGGGTGTACTTCAATCAACGTCAAACTTCCAATCTTCAGGTGTTGGTCTTCTAAGAAAACTGCACCAAATCAAGGCTTATGCCAATCAGTAGGGCTTCATCTCCACTAGAAGAAGCTTCCTTAATCATTTGCATTGTCGATCTTGAGCTCCGGTAAGGTATGCCATTAAAACCAAGCTTTGGTGAAAATTTGTTTAAGCTTTTCGAAGGAAACTTGCACACCGTGTGATCTTAGCTGTTGGATCCCTTTGGATCCTTCACGCGAAGGTGTGTGACCCGTTTGAAGTCGATCCGAGCTTAGGTGAGCTTGGATCAAGCGAGTAATGGCGGATTGACTCCGTTCTCCCTCGCTCGCATGACGATAGATAAAGCACCGTCCGTTCTACATGATCAGAACATACGATCGTGATTTGATTTTATAGAATTATCTGATTTAATTCTATAAAATTGCGGGACTAATCATATATCAGATGGTGGATGAGAAAGCTCATCCTGTCGCTGCCATGCAAGCGTTGACTCGGATAAATTTAAGTAACCAATCCTATTGCGCCACATGGCGTCGATGGGATTAGGTTTTAATTAGGCTTAATTAATCATTTTAAATGACTAAAATTTCTAAAATTCATAACAAATTATAGAAAAATTAGAAAAATAAAAATAAATACTCATTTTAAAGGTATTTCAAATGAGAATTAATTATAAATTATCCTAATTAATTTTGAAATATAATTAAGGATTAATTTAGGGTTAATTATAAATTAATTAGCTTAATTACTTCTTAATTACTCGAGCAATTAATCTCAAATTTTGTGGGTTAATTTAATGAGATGACTCTGTCTCCCATAATTTTCTTGAAATTTATTGCTTACTTAATTAAGGGAATTGACTAATTAAGCTCTAATTGCTCTCTTAATATAATTAATGGTTAATTGATCTCTTGAATAGTAACAAATTGGTTAATTAAGTTTATTAATCACTATCCAACAGTGAATGGATTGATGGAATGGGGCTGGGACCTCTTTCCTAGCCTCTTTCCCTAAGTTCACTACATTTTTCAAAAGAAAATTAATTAAAACTTAATTAATCAATTAAATTGCTTAATTAATTAAATTAAAATTATAATAACATCAGAACTTATTTAATTAAACCTTGCATAGATCATTATGTGTTTAACAACCTAAAGGCATTTAAAGAAATTATGGTTAACCACATGTGTGGGAAAACCATAAGAGTACTTAATTAAGTTCCTTAACCTAATTAATTATTAATTGTAAGCCAATTGCATTAGGCTTTCTTATTTCTTAGGATCATTGCAAATTTATTTTTCTTGCATATCATGTTGGCTCATAATTATTTAGTTAATTATTTTAAGGTAACATAGGTAAGGGTAATTAATTGACTTAATTAAGAATTCAATTTAATGTATTCATAAAATTGATCTAATTACATCTTCTTAAACTAAATCAAATCACTAATGTTGGAATGGGGTTTATAATAGCAAATGATGAGTTCTCCTCCTCCTTAAATCAATTCAAAATTCAAAACTTATGTGATAAATATGTTTTGGTTTGCTTTAAATAATTTTATTTGATATGGTTGTCCTTAAGAATTAAATCAATTGATTAAAATCATGTGTTTATGTTCATTTATTCCTTTTCAATCATGTTCGATATTGTATATCATTTGAAACCATGGATTCATCTTTTCAAAAATTAATTAAATCAATATGATTTTCTTTTATATCAAGCTTCCATGTGTTTGATTAATTTATAATATGTGTGTCTATTATCACTATTAAATTCAAATATATTTTCCAAAAGTTTACAAATGAATGATAACATGTAGTAATGTTAGTTATAAATACATAAGAAGTGTATGTGCTTATAGCTTAAGTATATGAATGTTAAGTTTTCTTACCTTTATTCATATGTCAGTTTACATAGGTTTGAATGGTAATGGGTATATAGTCTGGACATCCTAGGAATAAGTGACATTAAGTAACCTCAAGGAGGTCATTTGATTACCTCACTTCCCTGGTTTAACAACGACACATACCCATTTGATTTCATCCTTATGTATTCTAATAATAGAACTTAGATAGAGCTTTAAATCATATACATAAATGATTCAATCAAAGAAAATATGATCTTTGCATGATACTCTTTGTTTTATTTATGAATACATCTGTATGTATTTAATAAAAATAAGTATATAGTCTGGACATCCCGGGAATACGAGGCTTTAAGTAGCCCCAATGAGGTCATTTGGTTATGTCATATCCTTGGTTAACAAAGGAATGTACTTGTTTATGTCTTTTTATATATACATGTGTACATTTAATTAGAGAATGATAATCTTCTTTTTATTTAAAAATACATGCATTCATAGTCACTTAAATGATTGAATTATCTAATTATGTGATTTGTAATTCTCTTTCTCATATTCATGTATGCAAATTTATATATGTTTGAATGTAATGGGCATATATAGTCTAGACATTCCAGGAATATGAAGTTTTAAGTAGCCCCAAAGAGGTCATTTGATTACCTCACTTCTCTGGTTTAACCATGACACGTACCTATTTAATTTTGCTCTTATGTATTCTTGTATAAAATACATATAGAACTTTAAATCTACATATACTAATTAATTCAATCAAATAAAAAAAAATTTGGAATACGCATATACATCCATCAATTAAGTGTGTTGAAATATGTTGTATGTATATATATACTTAGGATTAGAACCATATGCATATTACATGTGATGGAAGGGAATGAGTTAATATATGTCATGTGATAGTAATTCAATTAGATTAATCTTAAGATTCCTTTCATATTGAATGGAGTTATTTAAAGTGAACCTAAACTTTGAATTAATTTAAAAATGTGTAATAAGTCATTCACTAAAGAGAACTAAATTAAATCAATATAATTTAGAAAGTGTATTGAGGTAGTGATGAAGAGGGTAATCCTTTTTCTTCTCTTTATAACACTTAGTTGTTAAGTGTAATCAAATGAAATAAAAAAGAAAAATATAAATTAAAATTCTTAACTCAATTAAATAACTTTAAGAGAAATTAACCCTTTATGTTAAATTGAATCCTTCTACACTTAGAAAATTGTAACTTCAATCCCTAATCAAGACATACCACACAAGCTTTAACACACACATTAGGATCAAGTCACCACTTTTAGTCCTAAGTTAGGATGGTGCATGATATGATGTATGTTTTATTTTGTGATGTATTATTTTAGACTAGATGTTAGGGTGTATGCTTCATAGAATGGATGTTAGGTTGTTCTTAGTATAATCATATTTTTTATATGGGATTGTACTTAAGGGTTGCTTAGAAATAAATATCAATGCTCTCTTTGTAGGTTGCTTAAGCTCCTAAGCATAATCCAAATTAGGACAGGTGGGATTGATTACCCATGTGTAGGGTGCTAAATTCAAATTATAAATATAACTGCTTGGGTTGTATGTATGTTTAGCTAACGTTTATTTTGCAGGTGTAGTTAGATTTACTTTTTCTTTTTTTAATGTAATTTTGCATTAAGAATTAGGAATAGTGCTATGGGGGATTAAGATGAGTAGTGGCTAACAAAAGGCTTTGTCTTGAGGTACCCTATGATGCCTTTGAAGGAAGCACATCTAAATCAAAGAAAGAAGAAAAGAGATGGAAGAATGAAGAATGAAGGCCTCATAGCATTTAATAGGGTATAGCTACCCATCATTTCTTTTCGGGTTATGCGAGGCACTCCAATCGCCTATTATTCTTTCATGATAGTTATAAAAATTAATTGATGATTTTTTTTAGTTTATGTATTAGAAATTGCATCTTTTTCATAGTTTCTTAAATGATTAATGTTTTAATGTGTGGCCTAGATGCGATTAGGCTTTTATGAAAAAAATTAATTTTTCTACCCCAATTAATCACTTTTAACTAAATTTTAAATAATTTATAACTTCACCATAAATCCTAGACATTAAATAAGATAATTAAAATATTTAGCAACCCCTTAGCTAAATGGTTGAATATTTCAAAACATGTATATCATATTATTTTGCTCTTGAAAATAAGGGATTTCCATCTTTGCACAATAAGGGAATGCTTGACCTGTGAGGGCATCCCTTGTGGTGAAAAACACCCCTTCTTGTTGATTTATCCAATAATACATTTCATCATGCATTTAGGCATATAAAAAATCCTAAAACCTTTGTTAAAATAAAGTGTCAAAATTGAAATAAAAATTGAAAAGATTTTGCATTAGATTAAGTCATTATTCATACCACTCATGCTCTAATCTATTAGGGAGTGGATTTAAAGATTTTAGTCTTTTTCTAAATTAATAATAGCCCAACTATCTTGCAAATTCATAAGATCGGATTACATGGCTTTAAAATTGTAGGATGAGTTAGCTGGCGGCCACTTTAAGCGGTTATAAGTCTAAAAGTTGGGTAGTTTATCCTCTCTTGTGGAGGTAAACCTTATGCCTATCTTTGCTTAGATTAAGGTCATGCTTTAGCTTATTCTAAAGCCCCCTAGATTTAGGATCTGAGGTAGCTATTTTCTTTGGGCTGCAAGCATAAATCCTCACCTCTTAGGCATTTCCATAATCTTATATTGCTAGATTATAGGCCCTTGTAATGTAATAAAATTTCAACTCAAAATATATAAGTCTATTCACCTTCGAAATTATAAAGCCCAATCATAGGATAGATTAAAATGCTCACTAAGCCTCTTAGTATTATGAGCATTTTCTACTTATTCTCTTTGGCTTCCAAAAATAAGTCTTCTCCTTGAACTTTATCATTTGACTTTTCAAATATCACCAATCTTTTGATAATATAACCTTGAAATCTTTGGAGATGATAATTGTCTACTTTAATCGAGAGTATTCTTAGAAAATTTCATTCCCTAAGATGTAATTAACTACATACGCTTGTCTCCATAGGGAACTTTAGAACTCAGTTTAATATAAACCCTGTTGTATTCATCCATGTAAACGAGAGGAAAAATCATTGGTATATTTGAAGACCCATCATGCCTTAGGAGTCCTTATTAGGTGATTAGGTCCATTGAAGGGTGATGCCTCTATCTTTCGAGATAGTATATCATACCTCAATATCATACCTGATCAATTCAATAAGTATCTCCTACACATCAATATGCATAGTGTCCCCCCTATACACATCCAAAAATAAACACCACAGATGTTATGCATAGTTTGGATGTTAGGATGAAATTAGATTAATGATGTCTTATGTAGGTGTGGTGTTTAATTTTGGATGTAGGGAGGACACTAAGTAGATCGTAGAGGGTAATTATTAAAATAATCGGGTATGATATTGAGGTATGATATACTATCTTGAAAGTTAGAGACATCACCCTTCAATAGACCTAATCACCTAATAAGGACTCCTAAGGCATGATGGATCTTCAAATGTAATAGAGATTTTTTCCCTAGTTTACATGGATGAATAAAGCAGGGTTTATATTAAACTGAGTTTTAAAGTTCCCTATGGAGGCAAGACTCCATAGTTAATTACATCTTATATAATGAAATTTCCTAAGAATACTCTTGATTAAAGTAGACAATTATCATATCCAAAGATTTCAAGATTAAACTATCAAATCATTGGTTATATTTAAAAGATCAAGTGAGAAAGTTCAAGGAAAAAGACTTATTTTTGAAGCCAAGGGAATAAGTAGGAAATGCTCTTGATATTAGAAGGCATAGTGAGCATTTCAATATATCATATGGTTAGGCTTTATAATTTTGAAAGTGAAGAGAGTTATATGTTTTGAGTTGAAATTTTATTAGATTACTAGGGCTTATAATCCATCAACACAAGGTTATGGAAATATCTAAGAAGTAAGGATTTATGCTTGTAGCCTGAAGAAAACATCTACCTCAGATCCTAAATTTAGGGAGCTTTAGCATAAGCCAAATCATGACCTAAATCTAAGCAAAGATGAGCATAAAGTTTACCTGCTGTTGACCTCACTTTTGGAGTGAGATCTTAACCCCATCCTCTTAGACTTAGGAATCTTCTAGACACTAAGATTTTCTTAGTCATAAGACACATCTAGTGATTAGGTGAACACTTAACTTAAGCTAGAGACTTAGAAGGATTAATCATAGGATCAGGCCATGCCTTAAGACTTAAGAAAATCACCTATCCTATAGCATAAACCCAATCTAGATACACTTTCTCAAATCAAACTCATATTCAAATCTCAAACCATGTCTCAAAATCAAATCCAAATTTCAAATCCATATCCCAAATTTAACTCTAAATGATTGAAACCCAAAATCAAATTCAAATCCCAAGACCCTTCCTAAGCCATATGAGCCACCTTCATAAGCTTAGCCAAAACTCCCTTTAGATCAAACCAAACTCAATTGATTTCTTTATAAATCAATTATTCCTTCATTCATATTCAAAAATATAAATAAAACCCACCTTCCAATGATAGAAAAATGAATCAAACTAAATTGATTACCTTTTAAGCCTTTTTGACCTATATCCATGGACTTGGTCAAATTTCATACAAATCACTCCAAACTCAAGTGATTTTCTCATGAATCATTCAGATCTTAATTTATATTCATAAATATAAATGAAATATAAATCTAAATAGCCAAAACCAAATCCAACATTAAACCAAAATCTAATTTATACCCTTTAAGCCAATTCTTTCGACTTAGCCAAATTATATCTAAATTAAGTCAAAACCAATGGATTTTCTCTTGAATTAACCATCCATTCAGTTATCTACCCAAATATAAATGAAACTACAATCATCAATTCAAATCGAAGCCAACCCAAGTCAAACCCAACCTAGTCCTTTTGACTTGAAAATTTTAAATGATCCAAAAAAATCCCTTAGACTCCAAACTGATTGCTGTTGAATTTATACTTCAATCCAGGGCTCATATATAAGTTCAACTAAACTTGAATCAAAGCAAAAACAAAATAAATGACCCAGTTAGATTCACTTGACTTAAAGTGACCTAAGGGACACATTTGAGCTAACTTCCAATCCAACCCAAATTGGATTGAACCAAGCTCACCAAATCCTTCCACCATGATTATTGATCACATTAGAATGAACAATTACAATCAATTGGGTCAAACCAAGTCAGCTTAGTCATTTGACCAAGTCAACCCTTAGCCCAAATGAACCAAAACTAGCCAAAACTCATCTTACATCAAATTGATTGAAACTAATGATTTGAATCAACCCAAAATCAATATTTAAATATGACTTGACCACCAATTGAGCCAAACCAAGCACAATTGATCATTCGATCCAAGTTGACCCAAATTGGCTTAAAGGACCAAATTGGGTCAAATCATGATCTAACCTCAATTGATTGCAACCAATAGCTCAAGTTTATTTCAAATTGATTATTGAACTTGACCAAAGTCATAATTAAACTTAATTTGATCAATCAAGCCCAATTGAACAATTTAGCCTAAATTGGCCTAAATCTAAATTACATCTAAATTGATTCAAACCAAAGACCACATTCATCTTCAATTAGAAAACTGAACATGAATCAACCCATAACCCAAGCAAATTTGGCCAATTTTGATCAAATTGGTCAACTTGACCCATTTGATTCTAAATGAGCCAAAATCAATTCTAAGCCAAATTAAATCAAATTGATCATACCAAAACTCTTCAAATTATCATTTCAACCTAACCAAAGTCTTAATTTGACCCAATTTGACCAATTGGTCAACCTAACCTGATATGACCCAATATGACCCATATGACCCAAATTAAGTCAAATCCCTTGAAACCAAGCCATGACCCATTAGGGGCTGATCAAACCTGACCCAAACCCATTTGGTATTAGTCCAAAATCAACCCAACCCAATTACATCCCTCATGGATCCTCCCCCACATAGGATTCCACCCAACCTCATTTAATTCTCCCCATCACATGCATTCAACTTCCCCCCATCCATGGCATTCAATGGAGCTAATCATATGATAGCAAGAGAGGACTTTGGAGCAAAAATTCAGAGTTCTCAATCAATCCATCATCCATCCCAACCACTCCAAGCAAAATAACAACACTTTGGAGCCAAAAATTTTAAAAAATAGGATTTTCGGTCACTATTAAAGGAGGGGGAAATGAGGCTTCATTTTTCTTCCTCCTACCACTATTCAGCCCCCAAGAGCTCCCCAAAATAACCAACAACCATTTTCCTATCTCTCTTAGGCTAGACACACCAAAGCTGGGTTGATTTTGGCAAAAAAATGGTAAGCATCAGAAGATACATCATTTCAAAGTGAAGGCAAAGGCTACACTCATTCCAAAGCTTTGCATCTAGCAGCTCGCTCGGATCTTCATTGCCACCAGAAACCATCCCCGGTGAGGTAATCTTTGAAAACTCGTAGCCGGCCCTAGGATTTATTGCTTCTTGTGATAATTTTCTTATGATTTTAGGAATTTCACATAGAAAAATCTAGCATTTTTTATTTTATTTGATCCCAATATGAAGAAGAAATTTTTTTGGAGAAAATTGACGTGAAAATGAGCTCAATAGGATCACATTTGGCATTTTGTTTGCATTTTTCTCATTGGTGAGCAACAACCGTCTGATCCCACGTTCAGTGGATCGGAAGGCTTAGATCGCGTTGGACTCGCATCCTTCCGACACCCAGAACACGCGATTTGCTCTCTGATCCCGTGGATCAGATTTGGATCATCTGATCCATCAGTCCGGATCAAACTGTCCGTCATTTTCCAAGATTCCATTTTTTTCCTGCTCTTCGGCTCACGTGGCACCACGCGGACTAATTGTACGGCGCCACATGCCATGCGGGATAGCAGTGCCCAGTTGCGTAGTGGCATGTGGCACCATGTTGCCCCATTAGTGTCTGCACGGTGCTGACTGGGTTAAGTGGGAAAATCACCTATTTTCTAATTTTAAAAATTATTTAAGTGTCTTGAAACTTTGAAAATTCACAGAAAATAAAATACCCAACAAAAAATCATAAATAAAGGCTCGTTGGATTTGTATTTCCGAGAGGAATCCAAAGAACTAAAAATTTTCAAATTCCACTAAATGGTTTGAGCTTAATTTAGGTTTTAGTGAAAATAAAGTTTCATTAATTACTCTAAAAATATTAGTTGGATTGAGTTAAAATTTTGAAGGATTGAAACTAACATTAAAGAACACATATGATAAAAATCTTAAGTAAAAAAGACTTATGTATTGGTAAAAATTAAATTTTGAAGTTCAGATTATCTATTCTAATAAAATAAATCAAATAAAAATCTATAAATTTACAAAAATCTTCAAGATGGCTTAGATCACTTTAGTTAACATCTAAGATCATAAATAATAATAATAATAATATGATCTTCTAAAGTTTAATGAACCTACAATAAATATTTAGGGTTTATATTTAACAAATTAAGAAATTAATTAATGAAATTCATAATAATCTAAATAATAAATTAAAATGAGAAATAAAATAACACTTAAGCAATCATTAATCAAACCTCAAATCAAAAAAATATCATATAATCTTGAGAGAAAATTAAATTAAATATGATTAAACCTATTTAAGTTAATAAAACTCAATCAAATGATTAAATCTTAAATTAAACTTAAAATTAAATAAATCTAGGAAACTTTAACATGGGTCAAATTAGTATAACTAAACATATACTAAGCATGGAATCTTAATCATGTAAAACTCCTTAATGAATATAAATAAACTGAAACTAATTAATCATTAAGTAAACTCAAAAGTTAAATTAATTATAAATCCAATACATCATAATCGCTAAATATTAATCAAACCAAATTAATCAAACATCTAATTAATGCAAAATTAATGAATAAATCCATCATCTTAATGATCAAATTAATTTAAATAAATTACATTAAAGCTAACTCTTAAATTAAGCCTAAATCAAACCCCTAATTAAATTTAATAATTAATGACACCCCTCAAGTAAACTAATTAAGTTAATCAAATTAATCATATTAAACATAAGCTTAATCAAACATAAATGTAATTAAATACCAATCAAATCCTAACTTAAATTAAACATAAATCATTAAGTAATTAATTACATCATTAATATAAATAAATATAAAACCAAATTAAGAATTAAATAAATCTTTATTTAATTTAATAAATAACTTAAACAAACTTCTTAATTAAACTAATTACCCTTAAGCTAATCCAATTGAATAAACACTAAATTAATAAAAACTTAATGAATTAATCCATTATCTTAATAAACCAAATTAACTTTATAAATCACATTAAAATTAATTATAATCAAACACTTAATTAATCTACTAATTAATTTGATCACACATCTTAAGTAAGCTAATTGAGTCAATCAAATTAATCATATTAAACTTAAATTTAATCAAGCATAAATGTAATTAAATACTAATGAAATCCTAAATTAAACATAAATCATTAAGTCATTAATTACATCATTAACCTACATAAATATGAAATCAAATTAAAAATTAAACAAATCTTTATTTAATTTAGTAATTGATCACACATCTTAAACAAGCTAATTAAGTTAATCGAATTAATCATATTAAACTTAAGCTTAAGCAAACATAAATTTGAATATAATTAAAATGCAATTAAATACTAATCAAACCTAAATTTTAAGTGATTAATTACATCATTAATCTAAATACATATGAAATCAAATTGAAAATTAAACAAATCTTTATAATTAACTTAAACACTCTTCTTAATTAAACTAATAATCACATTAAACCTATGCAAACCCATAGACTAATAAGCTAATCAAATCAAATTTAAGTCAAATTAAATTAAATTAAGAAATATTTTCATCAATTTAATATGTAATCAAATCAAATCAAATCTCATTCAACCTACTTAAAAAAAAGATAAACTAATTAACTATCCAATGTATGAAATCAAAATACAAACCAAACTTTGATAAATATGACAAATGGACGAGATTAAAAATAAAATTCTAATTACAAAGAATCAAACTCAATTAAAAATCAAACCAAAATCACAATTAATCTAATCTAATCAAACTACAAATAAATTAACCATAATCAAATCAATTAAATATAAAATTAAGTCACATAACAATAATCAAAGAAAAGAATTAGATATTAATTTAAAAGGATATTGAATTATCAAGATTTAATTAAACCAAAACATCTAATCTAAAATTAATCAATCAAAAACACATGGATTTAAAAAACTTAAACTTTATTAGATATTAAGGATATTGAATTATCAAGATTTAATTAAACCAAAATATCTAATCTAAAATTAATCAATCAAAAATACATCAATTTAAACAAACTTAAACTTCATTAAATATTAAAGTTATTGAATTATCAATATTTAGTTAAACCAAAACATCTAATTTAAAATTAATCAATCAAAAACACATGGCTTTAAACAAACTTAAACTTCATTACAGATTAAAGATATTGAATTATCAAGATTTAATTTAACTAAAATATCTATTCAAAAATTAACCAATCAAAAACACATGAATTTAAACAAACTTAAACTTCATTAGATATTAAGGATATTGAATTATCAAGATTTAATAAACCAAAACATGTAATCCAAAATCAATCAATCAAATACTTAAACAAACTCAAATTCTAAATTCTAAATCAAATAAATTACACAAATTCAAATGGGCTAATTAAGATACTTAAGGACCTTAATTAGACTCTTTATTAGTTAGGATGTAGAATAGGGTGAATTTCATCTACAAATGGAATTCATCCTACTCTTCATTCCTGAAAATCTAAACAACAATTTAACCAAATAAAAGTGAAATAAAAAATAAAAAAAATAAATCATTAAATCATTTAAATTGAATTCACCCAAAGGTAAAATTTAAATAAATTTAAACTTCAACTAAAGAAGCCAAGTAAAGTCTTGCTACACATGCCTCCTTTTCACATACTAGAATACTAGGTTAATGATCCTAGAATTAGGCTAGGTCTATGTATTGATTGTATGTATGATGTTATGTTTTATTTTGTGATGTAATATTTTAGACTGGATGTTATGGTGTATGCCTCGTAGACTGAATGTTAGGCTGTTATTAGCCTAATCATATTTTTTGCAGGGGGTTATGCTCAAGGGGCCACTGTAATAAAAATACAAATGCTTTTGCTATGCAGGTTGCTTAGCCCCTAAGCATAACCCATGTTAGGATAGGTGGGCTTGTTTACCCATGTGTGGGGTGCTAAGTCCAAATTATTCATATAACTGCTTAGGTTGTATGGTGTGTTTAGCTAACATTTATTTTGTAGGTGTAGCTAGATTTACTTTTTCTTATTTTAATGTAATTTTGCATTAGGAATTAGGATTATTATTATGGGGGGATTAGGATGAGCAGTGGCCAGAAGGCTTAGTCCCTAGGGTGTCCTATGATGCTTTTGGAGGATATTAAATCGAAAGGAAGAGAAGGAAGAAATGAAGAAAAGAAGACTCTCATAGCATATATTATTTTTGTAATCCATGTTATATAAGGGTAGAGCTCGGCTACCCATATTTTTTTCTATTTTTGGGGTGTATGGCAGAACTTGACCGTAGTGGTCATTTATTCTTTTACGGTAGTCTATAAAATTATTTGATATTGTGTTTATATTGAACACTAGAATTGCATGCTTTTCCCAGTTTCTTCATGTTTGATGTTTGAATGTGTGGCCTGGATGTGGTAGGATCTTTGGATAAAATTAAATTTTGCTACCACAATTAATAACTCTCAATTAAAATTTAAAATAACTCATAACCTCACCATAAAGCCTAGGAATTAAATGAAGATAATAAAATTTTTAGCAACCACTTAGTTGGATGATTGAATGTATAACATCATGCATGTCATATTATTTTGCTCTTGTTAAGAGAGGACTTCCATTTGTGCTAGAGAATAAAGGCTTAACTTGTGAGAGCCTTTGATGGAAGAACACCCCTTTCTCTTTTGATTTGGCCCATATTCAAGTTCTTATGCATTTAGGCATACAAAATCCCATAGCCTATGTCAAAATAAAGAGTCCAAAAGAATCAAATAAATCTGATAAAGTTTGCATTAGATTAACTCTTGAATTCATACCACTCATGCTCTAGTCTTTTAGGGAGTGAGTTTAAGGAATTAGTATCATTTCTAAATAAATAATAGTCTATCCATCTTGCAAAGCATAAGACTTATCTACATAGATTTAAAACGTAGAAGGAGTTAGCTGGCTGTAACTCCAGGCGGTTATAAGTCCAGTAGTCGGGTGATTAATTCTTTCTTGTAGAGGTAAACCATATACCCATTTTTACCTTAGATTTAGGATGTTCTTATGATTTGTACCAAAGATCCCTAGCTTAGGATCTGAGGTAGCTATTTCCTTCAAGCTACAAGCATAAATTCTTACCTCTTAGGCATTTCCACAATCTTATGTTGTGGGATTAGAAGTCCTAATATTATAATAAAATGTCAACTCAAATAATTAACTCTCTTCAATTTTAAAAATATAAAGTCTAATTACAGGGTAGATTGGAATGCTTATTAAGCTTCCTAGTATCATGAGCATTTCCTACTTTCTCCCTCTGGATTCTAAAAATAAGTCTTCTCTTTGATCTATCCCATTTGATTTTCCAATATAGCCAATCCTTTGATAGTTTTACCTTGAAATATTTGGAGATCATGACTATCTATTTAATCGAGAGTGTTCTTAAGGAATACCATTCCTTATGATGTAATTAACTATGATGGCTTGCCTCCATAAGGAACTTTATGAACCTGGCTTAAAATAAACCCTGCTTTACTTTTCATGTAAAGTTGGGGAAAGATCTCTAGTACATTCGAAGACCCATCATGCCTTAGGAGTCCTTATTAAATGATTAGGCCCATTATAGGGTGACAATTTATATCTTTAAAGATAATACATTATTCCTTAATGTCATACCCAATCACCTCAATAAGTATCCCCTAAGATCTGCATGGTGTCCCTCCTCTCAAAATAAACACCACACCTGCATAAGAGAGGATAAATCACCCAACTTCTAGAGTTAATAATCGCTTAGAGTGGTCGCTAGCTAACTCCTCGAATGATTTTAAAAGCATGTAGTCTGGTCTTATGAATTGCAAGATAGCTATGATAGTTATTTAATTTGAAAGAGACTAAAGTGCTAATCCTACTCCCTGAGATACTAGAGCATGAGTCGTATGAGCATATGACTTAATATATAAAAATAAAATCTTTTCAAATTTTATTCCATTTTAGACACATCATTTTGATAAAGGATTTAGGATTTTTGATGTTTGTATGCATAATGAAATAAAGTTGTTAGCTAAATCAGAGAGAAAGGAGTATTTTTCCAACATAAGGGATGCCCTCACAGGTCAAGCATTCCCCTAACGTGCAAGGATAGAAATTTCCTATTTTCAAGAGCAAAATAATATGTATGCATGATGTGAAACATACAACATTCAGCTAAGGGATTGCTAAATCTTTTAATTATCTTGATTTACATCTTAGGTTTTATGGTGAGGTTATGTGTTGTAGAATATTTTAGTTATAAATGATTACTTAGGTAGAAAATTTATTTTATCCTACGAGCCTAATCACATCCAGGCTACACATTAAAGCATCATTCATTTAAGAAACTATGAAAAAGATGAAATTTTTAATACACAATCTAAATAAATCATCAATCAATTTTAAAAACTACCGTAAAAGAATAAGAGGCTAGTGCGGTCGAGTACCACCGTATAACTCAAAAAAAAGATGGGTAGTCGAGCTCTACCCTTATATAATCTAAAATTACAAAATAATAATTGCAACCTGTAAAATTCTTTGGGGGTCTTCATTTCTTCATTTCTTTTCTCCTTACTTTCTTAATTTGGTAGGTTTCAAGGCATCACATGGCACCTTAGGACAAAGCCTTCTGGACAATGCTCATCCTAAACTTCTATAACACTAATCCTAATTCCTAATATAAAATTTTATTAAAAATAGAAAAAGTAAATCTAACTATGCCTGTAAAATAGAGGCTAGCTAAACATACATACCACCCAAGCAGTTATATTTATAATTTGGACTTAGCACCCTGCACATGGGTAACCAAGCCCACCTATCCTAACTTGGATTATGCTTTGGAGCTTAATCAACCTACAAAAGAGAGAATTCATATTTATTTTAAGAACCACCTTAAGCATAATCCCCTGCAAAAAATATGATTAGGATAATCACAGCTTAACATCTAGTCTGTGAAACATACACCCTAACATCCATTCTAAAATAATACATCAGAAAATAAAATTAACATCACACCATGCATCATCCTAACATAAAGCTAGAAGCGGTAGCCTAATTCTAATGTGTGCATTAAGGCTTGTGTGGTAAACCTTACTAGGCATTAGTGTTTTCTAAGTGTAGAAGAATTTAATTTAACATAAAGGGTTAGTTTCACTTGAAGTTGTTTAGTTGATTTGAGAATTTTAATTTATGTTTTCTTTTGCTTCATATGATTACACTTAGCAACTAAGTGTTATAAAGAGAAGAAAAAAGATTTTTCAATTTCATCCCTACCTTAAAGCCATTCTCTAAAGCATGTTAATTTGATTTAGTTCTCCTTAGTGAATGGCTTATTAAATGATTTAATTAGTCCTAAGTTTAGGTTCACTTTAAATAATCCTATTCAATGTAAAAGGGATATTAAGATTAATCTAATTGAATTACTATCACATGACATATGTTAACTCATTCCTTTCCATCACATGTAACATGCATATGATTTTTAATCCTAAGTGTATCTATGCATGCAACATATTTTAGCACACTTATATGATGAATGTATATAGTACGTGCTTTTGTTAACTAGAGAAGTGAGGTAATCAAATGACCTCCTTGGGGCTAGCTAAAGCCTCATATTCCTGGGATATCCAGACTATAGACTTTGCTATCTCACTACACATGAATGTATATGAAAATAAAAAGGAGAAAATCACCCAAAAAATCATATTTTCTTTGATTGAATCATTTGTGTATGTGAAGCAAAGTTCCATCCAAACTCTAATGTAGAAACACATATAAATGAAATCAGATAAGTACATGTCATTATTAAACTAGGGAAGATAGGTAATCAAATGACCTCTTTGGGGTTAGCTAAAGCCTTGTATTCTCAAGATGTCTAGACTATATACTTATTAATATTTAAATACATGTAAAGCTACACATGAATTAAGGAGAAGAAAGCTTTACTTCACACACCTAAGCTATAGGCACATGCAGACCTATACGTATTCATAACTATTATCACTCTAATCAATGTAATTGATTTATAAACTTTGGAAAAATTATTTGAACTTATTAGTGATAATATCCACAAATATTATAAATTAATCCAACACATGCAAGATCCACATGAAAGAAAACCATTTAATTTAATTGATTTTTGAGAATATGGATGTATGATTTCAAATGATATACAACATTTAACATGATTAGAAAGGAAAAAATAAACATAAACACATGATTTCATTCAATCAAATTTATACATAAGGACAATCATATCAAATAAAACTATTTAAAGTAAACCAAAGCTTTCTTAACATTTTTTTTAATTTCACATTTTGATTTTATTTAAGGATGTGAGAAAAGGTTTGTTGATCCTAACCCATCCCCATGTTTGTTAATTTATTGGTTTAATGAAATGTGATTAAGTTGATTTTTATGAGTTAATTAGGTTATAATATGCATTAAATATATTAATTAACCCATTCCTATGTGGCCTTAACATAATTACCCAAATAATTATGAGCCAACATGATATGAACATGAATTGGAAATAAAATTAGCAATGATCCGAAGAAATGAAAAGGGGTTTAATGCAATTGGCTCATGATTAATGGTTAATTATGCTAAAGAACTTAATTAAGTACTCTTATAATTCTCCCACACATGTGGACTAATTATAATTTCCTTAGGATTTTCTTTGATTTTTGAACACCTAAGGGCCTACCCAAACTTAATTAATGAAGTTCTGATGTGATTATAATTTTAATTTAACTAATTAAGCATTAATTAGTCTGATTAATGAAATGAACGTAGGGAAAAAATTAGGAAGAAGGCCCTAACCTTATCCCATGGATTCATTCACTATTAAATAATGATTACCCACTTAATTAATTGATTTTTTGCTATTCATATGATTAATTAAGGATTAATTAACTTAAGAGTGTAATTAAAGATTAATTAGTCAATTTTTCTAATTAATTAAGCAATAAATCCCAAGAAAATTATGGGAGGTAAAGGTCATCCCATTAAATTAACCCACAAAGTTTGGGGTTAATTACTTAAGTAATTAAGGAATTATTAAGCTAATTAATTTTGTAATTAAATCTTAATTAAGCTTTAAATACTATTCAAAATTAATTAAGAATATTTTTACTAAATTCTACTTTGAAATACCTTTAAAATGAGTATTTATTTACATTTTTATGATTTTTCTACAATTAGTTATGATTTTTAGAAGTTTCAATCATTAAGACACATTATTTAGACCTAATTAACTCTTAATCTGTCACCGCCATGTGGTGCGATTTTTACGTGGTGCTGCGGAATTGGTTATTAAAAATAATCTGAGTTAATGCTTACATGGTGACAGCGTAACTCACTTTCTTGTGCACTATTTGATTTATGATTGAACGACTAGGATTAATCCTATGACGCTAAAGGATTAAATAGGATAATTCTAATGGATCTAATCATGATCGTCCATTTTGATAACGTAGAACGGATGGTCTGTGATCCCTCGTCTATCATTCGATGGAAGAGGGACACCATCCTCCTTCTTTCGATCGATTCGAGCTCACCTGAGCTCGGATCGATCTCAAATCGATCCCATGCCTTCGCAAGGAAGATCTGAAGGGGTCCAACGGCTAAGATCTTGCAAGATGCAAGTTTTCTTCAAAAAGCTCAAAAACTTTTTTGCCCGAGGATCAGCTTCAATGACTTACCTCATCGGAGCTTAAGATAGGTGGAAATCGCAATTGAGGAAGCTTCATCTACTGAGGATGAAGCTCTACTGATCAGTACAAGCTCTAATTTGAGGTGGTTTGCTTAGAAGGCCAATACCTGAAGCATTGGTGGTCGTTGTTGATCAAAATCAATTGTCCGATGGTCGGAGGGCTCAGGAGGCGATTCGTTCTTGCTGAACTAGCTCCAAGGATGGTATGTGCAAAGTTAATTGCACTTTGGTTGAGCTTTGAGCAAATGGGAATGAGAGGTAGGTTGCCCTATTTCAGCTTGTAGGAAACTGAGAATGGGTAACTTGGGGAGGCTTGGGAACTCTCTAAGAAGCTCTTGGCAGCATGACTTAGGGTTCTCTATCTCTGAGGAATGAATTTATATGTGTTTGAGTGAAAATGAGGGGGTGTATACCCCTTTTCCTCTTGATCGGATGGCTCGGGCTAGTTTGGCATTTTGTGGATGCTTGGCCGTCGGTGGTGGCTGGAAATGGGAGAGAATATCCTTAGGTGGTTTGATTTGAGTGTCCAAGCATGGGAGGTGGCTTCCAAGGGGGATTAGTGGGTGTCCTTGGTGTTTCAAGTGTACCAATGGGGGAGTGAGGTGATTTCACCTCCTCTTGGGTCATGGCTGACCCAATCACCTTTGGGTCAACTTGGGTAGTGTCCTAGGATCCTAGGTGGACAAATGAGAGAGTGTCAAGTGGCCAAAATGGAAATGATCACTTACATGGGTAATTTGTCTCATGTGATACCCTTAGTCTAATGGGATCTTGGTCATTTGGAATTGGATTTGATTGGGACAGAATTAGAATCAGTAAAAAGTGGGTTGGGCCAAATTTTATGTCATTTGGGATTCATTTGGTTAGGTTTGGCTTAATTTGACCCATTTGGGTCAAATTGGGTCAAATCAGGTTAGGTTGGTCAATTGGTCAAATTGGGTCAAACGAAGGGTTGTGTCAAGTTCATATGATCATTTGGGATGTATTGGTCTCATTAGTTTGCACTGATTTGCTTTGGATTTTATTTTGGTTTAATTGAATTCATTTGGGTCAAATGGGTCAAGTTGACCAATTTGACCCAATTGGCCAAATTGGTTTGGGTCATGGCTTAGTTTGGGTTTTCTTGATCATTCGGAATATGTTGTAGGCCTTGGTTGAGTTTAATTTGGATTTGATTGGGTTTTAGGTTGGTTTGACCCTTTAGGTCAAGTTAGGTTTAATATGTCATTTGGGTCTAGTGGGTCAATTGGGCTCAATTGAGGCTTTCATCAAGTTCAACAATCAATTTGAAATGAACTTCAGTCATTGGTTGTAATCAATTTAGATTGTATCAAGATTTGACTCATTTTGGTCATTTAGGTCAAATTGGGTCAACTTGGGTCAAGAGGGCCAATTGGGTTTGATTTACCTCAATTGAAGGTCAAGTCATGTTCAAATATTGATTTTGGGTTAGTATGAATCATTGGTTTCAATGGACTTGGCTTAAGTTGCAATCTGATTTCTTTGGATTCACTTGGGTTATGAGAATGGGCTTGGTCAAAGGGCTAGGTTGACTTGGTTTGACCCAATTTATGATAATTGATCAACCCATGATGATCAAGAATCATGGCATGAAGTTTGGATTGGCTTAATTCACTTTGGTTTGGATTGAATTGAATTTTGGTTCAAATATGTCAAATTGGTCACTTTGGGTCAAGTGAGCCAATTGGGTTTAGTTAGCTTGATTTTGGGTTGAGTTTGATTTAGTTGAGTTTACATATGGATCTGAGATTGATATATAAATTCAACTGCAATTGGTTTGGGTTCAAATGGGTTTCAGTTCTTTTGAAAACCTCAAGTCAAAAGGGCTAGGTTGGGTTTGACTTAGGTTGATTTTGATTTAGCCTAATAATTGTAGGTTCCATTTATATTTAGAATTGTGATTGATGGAATGATTTATTTATCAAAAAATCAATTGGTTTTGGTTTGGACATGAATGGAATTTGACTATGTCCGTGGAGTTGGATCATATGGCATAGGTTTGAATTTTGATTTAGTTCGATTTAACTTTGGTCAATTGATTTATATTTTGGAGGATAATTGGAGGAATATTTGATTTATAAGAAAATCAGTTAAGTTTGGATTGATTTGGGTTAAGGTTTTGCTAAGCTCTTGGGATTAATTCATATAGCTTAGGAAGGATCTTGGTTTAATTTGATTTAGTTTAATTTACTTTTGATCATTTGAAAGTATATTTGATTTATTTGGGAAGATGATTGAAGATAAAAATTGATTATGAGAAAATCAATTGGTTTGAAGGCAAATTTGGCTAAGCTCATGGAATTAGGTCACATGGCTTAAGAGGATTTAAGGTTTGATTTTGGGTTTTGGGTTTGGAATTGAGTTTGATTGATTGATTGAAATGTTGAATTGATATTTGAGAAAATCACTTGAGTTTGGATCTATTTGAATTTGGCTAAGGCTAAGTCCATAAGATAGAATCGTAAGGCTTTGGTTGATTTGCTTTGGTTTGGTTTTGGAATTGGTTATAGATTTCAATCACTTGATTTGGATTTGAATTGAGTATTTGAATTGAATTTGAGGTTTGGTTTTGAGAGGGTGAACATGGATTGGGTTTAAGCTATAGGGTAGGTGAATTTCCCTAAGTCCTAAGGCATAGTTTAATCTTATGGTTAACCCTTCTAAGTCTCTAGGCTTAGGTTAAGTGTTTACCTATTTGCTAGATGTAGACTAAGGAAGTCTTAGTGTCTAGAAGACTCCTAAGTCTAAGAAGAGGGGATAAGAACTCACTCCAAATGAGGTCAACAGTAGGAGATCATGCTTAAGATATCACTATAATAATAAAAATATAAATGCTTTTTCCTTCCAGGTGATGTTAAGTCTCTATGCATGATCTATAAGATAGGTGGGCTTAATTACCTGAGGGTAGGGTGCTAAGTCTAAATGTGTAAAATATAACTGTTTGATTTGTATGTTTGTCATCCTGACTACTATTTTGCATGTGTAGTTAGATTTTCATTTATATAAAATATAATTTTTATAATAGGATTAGGATTAGTGTTATGGGGTTTAGGATGAGAAGTGGCTAGAAAGCATAGACTTGGGAGGCCCTATGAAACCTAGAGTATTCAAATCCAAGAAATGAAGATGAAGAAGTGAAGACTCCATAGCTTTTCCTTTTATTGTAATTTTAATTGTAATCTAGGTTGTATAAGAGTAGAGCTCAACTATCTTTTTTTTTTCTTTTTTGAGGTGTACGACGGTACCCGAGTTGTACCGACCTCTTATTCTCTTACAAAATTGTTTGTTTGACTATTGTATTTACTTTGATGGTGCAATAAAAATAGGATGCTTTTCATAGGTTTCTTTAAGTTTATTGTTTGATGTGTGGCCTAGATGCAATAGGCTCTTTAGAAAAATAAAATTTACTATCCCAATTTAATAACTTTAATTGAAAGTTAATCAACTCATAACCTCACCATAAAGCCTATGATGTTAATTAAGAAAATAAGAAATTTAGCAACCCCTTAGCTATATGGTTGTATTTACAATATCATACATGCATATTATTTCATTCTTGCAAATAGGGGATCTCCACTCTTGCACAATAGGGGACTAGTTTAACTTGTGAGGGCAGTCTCTTGCAGTGGAGAACACTCCTTCTATCTGATTTAGCCCATAATTTACTTTCATCATACATTTATACATAAATGTTCCTAATCTTGAGTTCAAAATGATGAGTCAAAAATAAAATAAAATCATATAAATTTTACTGTATTAGTTCAAGTCTTAATTTACACACCAATCATGATCTAGTTTCTTAGGGAGTGAGTTTAGGACTTTATATTTCTTTCTAATTAACAACAACCTACCTATCTCACATTTACATATGACTTGTCCACATTATTTTAAAATCTTAGGAGGTGTTAGCTGGCGGTCACTCCAGGTGGTTGTAAATCCAAAAGAGTCAGGATTGGTCCACTCTCCCTAGTGGAAGTGAACTAATATATCGCATTCCACAGAGTAGGATTAGGTTGAGCTCTTAGTTTGTACTAGAGTGCTATATATATATATATATATATATATATATATGTGTGTGTGTGTGTGTTTAGAGGCTTGGTTCTCATTTTCTATGAGTATAAATACTCAACTCTTAGGCATTTTGATAATCTTATTTTATTAGAATCTAAGTCCTGGCATTCTAATAAAATTTTAACTCAAATAAATAATTTTATCTCTTTCAAAAAGTAAAGACTTAATATAGGGTTCATTGAAGAACTTACTAGGCTTTCTAATATCATGTGTGCTTCTTACTTATTCTCCTTTGGAATCTGCTAAGAACTCTTCCTATTTGAGCTCTTCCCGATTGCTTTTCAAAATGACCAATTCTTTGATTATCTACCTTTAAAATCTTTGGTAATATTAATTGACTACTTTAATCGAGAGTGTTCTTAAGAAATTTTCATTTCTTAGGATGTAATTAACTATGAAAGCTTGCTTTCATAGAAAACTAAAGAACCTGTCATAAAATAAACCATACTTTATCTATACATGTAAAGTAGGGGAAGATCTCAGATATATATGTAGACCCATCTGCCTTAGAAGTCCTTATTAGGTGACCGAATCTATTATAAGATGGTGTTTTTATCTTTTGAGATAGTACATCATTCCTTAGATATCTTACTCAATCATTTTAATAAGTGCCCCCTAAGATCTACATGGTGTCCTTACGACTCCAAACTAAAACACCACAATCTCTAAACTATTTGTTAATAAATTAACGATCATTACTCTCATTTGCTACTAGAATTAGGTTAATATAAATATGAGGCATTAACATACATAGCACACAATTCTTATATATTTACATATCTAACACCCAATCATAAATATTTACATATATAGCACCTAAATCTTTATTATTGCAACAAAAATAGCACTTTTCTTACTTTTTTTGAAGATAAATTAACCCTTTGAAGCATAGAAAAGGTGTTATGTTTGTAAATATCAAATTTTAGGTGATATGTAAATGTATAATAATTGTGTAATATGTATGTAAATTTCCCTATAAATATTTATGAAAATGTCAATTTAAATTGTAATGTGCACTACATTTAGATTTTGTAGCTCTTAAATTACCCAACACCGTAAAGAGAATCGAAACATAAGCTAATTTTCCATCACATGTTTATATAAATAACTTGCTTACTTAAAATGGGTGGTATCCATGTAATTATTATCATATATATAATGTTGATTTGAAGGAGGGTGAACAAAAATGGACTTTTATGTGTAGACTTATAAGGAGACAAACAAAATGGAAGTGAAGGGTGAGTAATAAGAGATTGCTTCTTTGACAATGAATAAACCAAAATAGACTTGACTTTTATAGACCTACAAAAATGACAAGCAAACATAAGGGGCATCTAAATTAATGCCATTATAATTCTATTAGAAAGGTGATGAAATTACTTAATTGAGGTGAAAGAAAATCCCATAGTTTTAGCCTAAGTAAAGAATAAAATCTTTATATGGTTGTAAATTGATACTTTCTTAGACTATTATTAACATATTATACTTATAACTTATATTATGAAGGTATAGATCCACTTAATTAATTGGCTCTTATTGATGGGGCCTTGCCAACACACACATCAGATGCTTTTATGAATCTTGTGATGAAGGATCTAATAATTATTAATGGGGTTTGATTTGACACAAGAGCTATGAGTGAAAGATGGAGGGGCCGCTATAATGCCACAAATATCTTCCTCACCACCACATTTAGTAAGAAGGCCAAACTCACTTCTTAAACTTGGGAGGATATCATCTATCAAAGGATTAATATTTAAGATATCGAGTTAAAATAGTTAAAATATCTACTTCTTGAAGAAAGAGCCTCTTGTTCTTAACCTCTTAGTCCTTTTTCGAAGGGTAGGTATAAAAACTTGCATAGTGGACTGTGGATAAAATTTATGACACAACACAGAACTTAGAGGTACTTATTTATATAATTAAATATGTCATTAAAAATTAAATATATTATCTCGAAAGATAGACATATTATTCTATAATGGATTAAATTACTTAATAAGAACTCCTAAGACTGATTAGTCTTTGATGTACCAGAGATCTTTCCTCTGAACTACATGGAGAAGTAGAATAAGATTTATTTTATTATAGGGTTTGTAGTTTCCTATAAGGACAAGTCATTACAGCTAATTACATCTTAGAAGGAAATGAAATTCTTCTAAGAATATTCTCGATTAAAGAAATTGACTTTTATCTTCATTGATTTCAAAGCTTGTTTATTATATGCTTTAAAAGAACTCTTCAAGGGGAAGAGTTCTTCTTGGAAGTCAATTGAGAATTAGTAAGAAATGCAATTAGATACTATGAAGCTAGTAAGTATTTCAAATAATCCTATCATTGGGCATTACAAAAAAATTATTAAGATTTTGAGTTGACATTTTATTAGAAATCTAGAACTTAGATTCTAACAACGTAAAATTACAGAAATGCCTAGAAGTTGAAGACTTATTCTAATATGATGCTTCAAAACTTAAGCCAAAAAGTGCTTCTGACGTAAATTAGAGGCTCGACCTAGTCTAATAATGAGAATTATTGATTCTTTTTTCACATGAGAAAATAGACCTATCCCTAACTCTTTTAGACTTATTACTCGCTTCAAAGGGTTTCCAGCTAACACCATCTAATTGATTTTTTTTTAAAATCATGATTTCAATCATATGTATGCAGATGGTTAGACTGTTATATTTAGGGGAAAAAAGGCTAAGAACTTTGACTCGCTCTCTAACCCTAAGATAATGATTAGTATATTATGCTCCTAACTAATGCAATAATTTTTAATTTTTATTTATTTTTTACTCACACTTTTATTTAAGGTTTTAGATACGAGAATTCATGCCTAAAATGAGATGTAGTTAAAAAAAGTTATGTGCTAAATCAATATGAGAAGGCTGTGGTGTTTTAATTTGGAGTCATAGGGACACCATGCAAATCTTAGGGGGTACTTATTGAAGTGATCGGGTGCGACATTAAGGTATGATGTGCCTCAAAAAATAGATACATCACCCTATAATGGACTCAATCATCTAATAAGAACTCCTAAGGCAAATGGGTTTTTGTATATACCAGAGATCTTTCTCCCACTTTACATGGATAAAATATAGCAGGGTTTATTTAAGTCGGGTTCTTTAGTTCCATATAGAGGCAAGCCCCCATAGTTAATTGTATCTTAAAAAATGGAAGCTTCCTAAGAACACTCTCGATTAATCTAGTGAATAAATATCTCCAAATATTTCAAGGCTAGATTATCAAAGAATTAGTTATTTTTGAAATCAAACGAGATATGTTCAAATGGAAAGGCTTATTCTCGAATTTTAAAATGAGACAAGTAAGGAACATTTGAAATGCTAGGAGACCCAGTGAATGCTCCAACCTACCCTATAATGAGGCTATATATTTTTGAAGGGGCAAATTTACTTTATTTAAGTTAAAAGTTTATTAGAGTGCTAGGACTTATAACCAAGATGCCAAGAAGTGAAGACTTATACTCATACTAGTCTAAAATGCTTTAACATCTAATGAATAATGAGATATAGTGGTTCACCTCCACAAGAGAATGCACACATCCCACTCTTCTACAATAACTTGGAGTGGCATTAATATCCACTTTAAAATCATGTAGGTCGGTCTCATACAGATGCAAGTTAGTTTAGCTATTATTTAATTAGGAAGGAAGCTATAATTATAAACTCGCTCCCTAAGAAACTAAGTAATGTTTGGTATGCAAATATGACTTAAACTAATGTTAAAAATTTACAAATTTTTGGATCATTTTGACACATCAATCTTAGACAAAATCTTAAGACAATTATGCCTACATGCATGATGATATTAATTTATGGGTTAAATCAGTTAGAAGAGATGTTCTCCACTATAAGGGACCACTCTCAAAGGTCAAGCTTGTCCCTTATCGTGCAAGAGTAGAGATTCTTTATTTTTAAGAATGAAATGATATGATATGCATTATGTGATAACATACAACATTTAGATAAAGGGTTGTTAAATCTTTTATTTATCTTTATTATGAACTTAGGCTTTAAGATGAGGTTATAAGTTGATTTGATTTTAGTTATGAGTTATTAATGGGGTAGAAAAATTAATTTTATACTAAAAAGCATACTGCATCCAGGTCACACATCAAACATATACACATTAAGAAACCTATGAAAAAAATGTTATTTCTATTACACAATCTAAACATAACAATCAAATATTTAGACTTTATAAAATGAAATAAAAGACTGGTGCAATTGGGTACTGTCTACACCCCTGAAAAGAAAACAATTTATTGGGTATTTGAGCTCTACCTTTATAGAACCCATGTTACAATTGAACCTTACAAATGAAATAAATGCTATGGGTTCTTCAATTTTGGTTCTTTTTTCCTTCTTTGGATTGGTCAAGCTCTCCCTTATATAACTCATGCCATTTAAATGCAATCATATTCTTTTAATATTAAAACATGAATACATGAAGCACATAACAATGCATGTTTATGATAATTGAAATGAAGTATTGAATACCACCACACAACATACTTGATTTCATTAAAACCTAAAGACAATGAAGTTAGATAAACATTCTTTAAATTTAATCAAATTTTCTTTAATGTTTAATTTTAATATTCAAGTTGTTGAAACCTAAGGAGAAGAAACAATACTTAGAATTCACTCCATCCTATATTGGTTATTTAATATGTTATAAGAATAAAATTAAATATATTTTATGAATTAATTAAGTTCATTTTATTAATTATATCAATTTGGTCACCCTTCCCAAGCTTCTTTAAGTTAATTAATCGCTTAAACATAAGCCTTCAATGAAATTCTCTGGAAAAATAAAATTTGTAATGCACCTAAAGAGATCTAATACAATTAGGCTCATGCGTAAGAATTAATTAAATTAAATAAGAAAAAAAATTAATATAAATACTCTAATGTTTTTCTCATGCCAATAAGAAAATCATAATTTCTTTAACAATTTTATGTTATTAAATGCATAAAGGGATTAATGGATTGAACTTGAGTTACTTAAACTAATTTCATTTAAATTTTATTACTAATTTCTTTAATTTGTCATTAATTGTTAGACATATTAATTAAACCCTTTAAGAGAATATAATTGAAAATAATTAGGAGAGGGAGTCCTAATTAATTCATGTGTTATCCCCACTTTTTACATTAATTAATTAATATTAAATACTTAATTTTACTATTGATTAATTTAAATAATTATTAAATCACTTAAAGAGCGTACTTAAGATTGAAATTTTGGAATTTTCCAAACCACATGATAAATAATTCCAAGGAGGACATCCCATAGAATCAACATGTCAAATTTGGAATTAATTAGTCAATTAATTTGGCCTTAATTAAAATAATTAGACTAAGCTTCAAACTTTAATTAAGCACTTTTCATTAAATATTAATTAGTGATTTTATTTTTATTAAATTCTCATATGTTTAAGCTTTCCAAAAATGGATTTATTTGCATTTTGTGAATTTTTTATAATTAATTATGATTTTTTAAGTTCTAGCTATTTAATTACATTTTTAAACCCAATTAAATAATTTTAAACTATCAAGACCATGTGGACACTGACATGGCAATGCTTTCTATGTGGCACTAGGATATTATTTATTTAAAATGTCCAACACAGCTGCTGACTCAGTGGGGGTGGATGCAATTTTGTTTTGGCCATCCAATCTCAGATCAAATGGTCAAGGTTAATCCCATAATTATGAAGAGATTAAATTAAAATTTCTAACGTGATTAATCATAACCATCCATTCTAATCACATGGAACAGACGATCGAAGATTGGTCTTTTTGTGAGCACCGGAAGCCAGTCACCATTCGCCTTCTGTCGCTCGATCCAACCTCACTAGAGTTCGTTTGACGGTAGAATCGAATCCAAAAAGATGAAGGAAGAGATCTAAAAAGATACTATGATGAAAATCGCATAAAACCATAATGCGTTTCAACAAAGACCAACACCTAATGGCCAAATCTATAGTTGCCAGATTTTTACCTCATCGGAGCTAAAGACTGATGGTCCCTTGATAGTGGTAGCTTTATCTTTAAGAGACGAAGCCTTGTTGAGACGATCTCGAGCTACCTCCCCATCAATCGGTCTATGGACCAAGCACCATCGCCGAAGTCACCAGAGTTAGTCTAGGGATACCATATGGTGGTCAAATCGATCGAGAATCGATTCATCTTTTCCTTCGAGGCTTTGAAAACATGTTGGAAGAGTTAATTTAAATTTTGTAGAGTTTTGATGATGTTGGATGGATAAGACTCTCGGGTTTGGGTGGATCTTGGTCTTGCCGATGATAGGGTGCATAGGGAGCTCAGGAAATACTTGGGGACTATTTTCAATTCACTAAATAAGATTTGTCATAAGTTTGAATGGATGGGGATGAGTATACTCTTCTACTTAATTGAACCAAGGGCTAAGATTGGCTCAGCCTTTGGCAACCATCCGGCCAAAGTGGGTTACCACAAGTGGCATGTGATTGCTGAGGTGGATGTGTGTGAGAGTCTGAGCGAGTGTAGTGGGCTGACATGGAGGGTACACTCCACCTTAGGTGGACCAATGATTGTTCATGGGTGAACTAACCCTCTCTTGGCTAAAGGTTGAACCCAACAAACCTTGGGTTAGATTGGGTTAATGATCCTCTATTCGAGAAGGAACAAAGATGGTTACCAAGGAGTGGGGAGTTAGAGAACTCTTCCAAATGGAGATTTTGTTTTATTTGGAGGGCTTGGTTCAATGTGTTTGACCCAACCATGGGTTGGGCCCACTTGGGCAGGCCCATGATGACCCTATTGACTTCACTTTTGGAGTGAGGATTCAATCTTCCCATCATAAGTCAAGAAATCTTCTAGACACTAAGAACTCCTTAGTCATAGGACACTTTTAGTGCCTAGTGAACACTTAATCTAAACCTAAAGACTTTAGAAAGATTTTCCATAGGATTAGGCTAAGCGTTAAGACTAAGGATACTTACCCAACCCTATGGCCTAACCCATGACTTACAATCAGCTAAGTCCAAATAAAATCAAATAAAATCAAGATTAAACGAAATTGAATCAAACCAAAAGTACATAATCAATACATAAACACAAATGAACTTAAACATAAATTCAAATGAGGTTCAAAGTGGCAAATAGGTCATTTGACCTAGAATTGACCTATGTGGGCCCCATTAAGTCACAAGTCAACAAACCAAAAATTGTACAAATTAAATCACTCCAAGGGCTCAAACTCATCAAATGAATATGCTTAAACATGAAACTAAATAAGTCTAAATCAAAGAAGATCTCAAATGGATTAATTGGATCATCTAACCAATTATGCTCAATTTGGATTAAAACATATTCAAATCAAAACTAACATCAAATCAAATAAAACCAATCACTCTAAATCATCATAACAACTTAATCAAACATGATTAAATCTTAAACACATTTTGGTTGAGTCAAACAAAACATTTAACTCAATTGAACCCGATTTGACCTGTTTGAACTCAAAATAGGTCAAATCCAAATCCAAGCCAAATTAACTCAAATAATTAATCAAGAATAATCCAAATAATTCATAAAATATAATTGAAATATAATCTAAACATAAAATTATAAATTGAATCACATAAATCAACTTAACCAATTTTGGTCAAAGTTGGTCAAACTTTGGTCAAATTGGGGTCAAATTCAAAATTAATCCCAATTAAATAAAATTAATCAATCAAAAGCATCATAATTGAAGCAAATTCAAAGCTAATGAGTCAAATCGGGTTGCCCAACTCATTTGGGTCAACATGAGTTGTCATAATCCCAAATTGACCCAAATTGGATAAAACACTCAAATCATCATGTAAAAAGTTGAATTTAAACCTCTATGGTTGGCTAAAATCGAGAGAGAGAGAGAGAGAAGAAGAGAGAGAAAGAGAGGGAAAATACACAATCTTGCAAAATCCCCTCATTCAATCCTCCCCACACCTCTTGCATTTAATGGAAATAACCTCACAATAACAAGAGAGGACTTTGGAGCTAGAATCCAAAGTCCCCAATCATCCATCACCTCCCAACCATTCTCCCCATCACCATTAATGGTGATTTTTGGCCACCATTAAGGGAGGGAGAAAAGAGGCGCTCGGAGGATCCAATTTCTATATTAGAGAGCCCCTAGGAACTCTAGCAGGAAAACACAATCCATTTCCCACTTCCTTTCGATGGAAAGCCATTAAATTTGAGCAGATTCCAGTGAAGTGTGGCAGAGGTTCTTGATTATGATGTTTTGAAGCAAGGAAAGAGTCCAAATTCATTCCAAAGCTTCATATCACATTCAGGAGCTTACTCGAATCATCTCTGCCATAAAAAATCATCCTCAACAAGATAGTTTTCAAATCCCATAGCCAGCCGTAGGATCACTTGTTTATCATGATTCTTGCACAATTTTAGGAATTTCTCTTTGATATCATTTGCATTCTTCATTTTATACAATCCTAATGCAAAAATATAAGTTTTTTGGTGAGAATCGAAACAAAATCAAGCTCGAAACGGACTCTTGGTGTCATTTTTTTGCATTTTTTTTTCATTTTTGCCCAGTCTATTTTGCCGGCTGGGAAGCAGGCGACTTGTCCACTATCCAATCTTCCATTCACGGGAAATAGATGATTGTGATTGAACCGAATCACCGCCTAATTAGACTATCTGACCTCAACTAGATCTGCAATCGTGGTCGCGAATCACGCGGGTTTCTATCGTATCTTTGCTCAGAGGCCTAATCGTATAACATCGCATGGCACTGTGTGGTCTAGTCAGCACCGTGTGGCCTTGACTCGGTTAAGTAAGAAAATCGATCATTTTTTGATTTTAAAAATTAATTGAATTGTCTGAAACTTCAAAAATTCATAAAAAAATACTTAACAAAAAATTATAATTAAGGACTCATTGGATTTGTCTTTCCGAGCATAATCCAATGAGAGTAAAATCCCCAATTTCTATTAAGTATTTTGAGCTTAATTTAGGTTTTAGTGAAAATTAAATTTCATCAATTAAATTAAAAATATACATTAGATTGATTTGAAATTTTCAGAGATTGAAATTAAAGTTAAATTACACCTACCATAAAACTTTCAATTCTAAAGAACTTTTAGATTGGGAGATATTAAATTTTAAAGTTTACATTATCTATTTTAATAAAATAAATCAAATCAAATCCAGAAAATTACAAAAATCTTCAAAATAGCTTAAATCATTTCAGTTAACATCTAAGATCCTTGGAAAAGTGATAGGATCTTCTCAAGCTTAATAAACCTAAAATAAACATTTAGGATTAAAATTTAATAAATCAAAGGCTTATTTAAAACTAAATTCATAATAATCTAAATATTAAACCAAAATCATAAATAAAATAGCACTTAAGCAATCATTAATCAAACCTCAAATCAAAAAAATATCACATAATCTTCAAATGAAATTAAATTAAACATAACAAAGCTTAATTAAGTTAATGAAACTCAATTAAAAGACTAAATATATAATTAAATAAATCAATGAAATTTTAATATAAAATCAAACTAATCCTAATCAAACTTATATCAAACATTGAATCTTAATCATACAAAATCACTTAATAAATTAAAGTAAATTGACAATTGATTAATCATTGTGTAAACTAAAAATCAAATTAATTATAAATCCAATCCATCATAATCACTTAATATTAATCAAACCAAACCAAATGAAGCTAAGGCGAAATTAATTAAATTAATATATTACTAAATCACATCTAAATCAACCCATTTGGAACAAGATAATTAATTAATCACTAAATACATGAACTTAATAACTAAATTAAACATAAATTCATAATTGAACTATGAAATGAAATTAAATGAACATAATAAATGAATGAAATGAATAAAACTCTAATCATCAATAATCAAACTTAATTGAAATAAAAATAAGCAATTAATTCACTTAATCTAATCAAACATCAATAACGATAATAATAATCCTTTATTCAAATCAAATTCAAGTAAAACACTTAATTAAATCTATTAAATCAATTCTCTTAAATATAGGCAATTAAATCATTAATTTCGAATTAAATAAATTTTTAATTAATCTAATAATTTAAAATTGAATTATCCTTAATCAAATCTAATTAATTAAACATCTAATTAATGCAAACTTAATGAACTAATCCATCATCTTAATGAACCAAACTGATTTAAATAAATCACATTAAAACTAATTCTTAAATTAAACTCAAATCACATACTTAATTAATCTACTAATTAACTTGATCTCACCTCTTAAATAAGCTAATTAAGTTAATTAAATTAATCATATTAAAACTATGCTTAATCAAACATAAATTTGAACCTAATTAAAATGCAATTAAAACTCAATCAAATCTTAAATTAAACCTAAATCATTAAGTCATTAATTACATCATTAATCTAAACAAATATGAAACCAAATTAAAAATTAAACAAATCTTTATTTAATTTGATCATTAATTTAATCACACTTCTTAATTAAACTAATTATATAATCACATTGAACCTAAGCAAACCCAACAAACAAATAACCTAAATCAAATCAAATTAAATTAAATTAAGACAAACTCTCATTAATTTAATACATAATCAAATTAAATCTAATTAAACCTGCTTAAATAAGATGAGTTAATCAACTATTAAATGTATTAATCTAATAATTAAATCGAAACATAAACTCCTAATCAAATAAAAACCAAACTCTAATAAACATGATAAATGAATGAGATTAAAATAAAATCCTAATCATAAATAATTAAACTCAATTAAAATCAAAATAAACTTTCAACTCATTTAACCCAATTGAACTATAAATGAATGAACCATAATTAAATTAAATAAACATGAAATTAAAATTAAACTCTAAAGTCATCAAACCATATCCAAATTCCAATCAATATCAAAAATATGTTAAACCCTTAATTAAAATTCAAATAAAAGATCATATTGAAGTTTACTCAAATCGTAAGTTAATTGGAATGCATTCTATTAGGCTAATTCAAACATTCAAACATAAATTCAAATGGGCTAATTAAGATACTTAAGGACCTTAGTTAGACTCTTTAGGAATTAGGATGTAGAATAGGGTGAGCTCCATCCAGAAATGGAATTCTTTATATTCTTCATTCTTGAAAGCCTAAACATCACTTTAACTAAATAAAAGTGAAATAAAAATGGAAAATAAATCACTAAATCATTTGAATTGAAATTGCCCAAAGGTAAAATTTAAACGAATTTAAACTCCAAGTTGAAACTTAAACTAAAGAAGCCAAGTAAAGTCTTGCCACACAAGCCTTCTTTTCACACCCTAGAATACTAGGTCACCAACCCTAGAATTAGGTTAGGTCAGTGTATTGATTGCATGATTAATATTATATTTTATTTTGTGATGTAATATTTTAGATTGGATGTTAGGGTGTATGCTTCGTAGACTGGATGTTAGGCAGTTAATAATCAAACATTCTTTTCTATAGGGGATTGTGCTTAAGGGGTTGCTGTAAAAATAAATATAAATGTTTTGCTTGTAGATTGCTTATGCCCCTAAGGATAATCCAAGTTAGGACAGATGGGCTTGGTTACCCATGTGTAGGGTGCTAAGTCCAAATTATAAATATAACTGCTTGGGATTGAATGTACGCTTAGCTAACCTCTATTTTGCAGGTGTAGTTAGATTTACTTTTTCATATAAAATATAATTTTATAATAGGAATTAGGATTATGGCTATGGGGGATTAGGATGAACAGTGGCCAGAAGGCTTAGTCCATGGGGTGTCTTGTGATGCCTTTGGAGCAAATCAAATCAAAAGGAAGAAAAGGAGAATATGAAAAAAAGAAGACTCTCATAGCATGTATTCTTTTGTAATCCGATTTGTATAAGGGTAGAGCTCGACTACCCATCTTTTTTTTAGGTGTATGGCGGAACCCGACCGCATTGGCCTTTTATTCTTTTATGCAATTATTGACCTCACTTTTAGAGTGAGCTTTCAACTTCTTCATCATAGGTCTAGGACTCTTATAGACACTAAGACACTTCTAGTGATTAGGTGAACACTTAACCTAACCCTAGAGACTTATAAGAGTTAACCATAGGAAGAGGTTGTGCCCTAGGGATTTAAGAAGACTTGCCTACCCTATAGCCCAAACCCAATCCTAGCTTCCTTCTTTCAAAACCAAACCTCAAATTCAAATTCAAATTCAAAAATTAAATCCAAATATCCAATTATTGAAATCCATCACCAAATTCAAACTCCAAATCTCTTCCTAAGCCCTTTTGATTTTATCTTATGAACTTAGCCTTAACCAAATCCAAATCAACCCCAACCCAATTGATTTTCTCAAATTATCAAATCCAATCTCAAATCAAATTCCAAATCATAAGTCAATTCTAGATTCCAAATTATTGAAATCTATGATCAACCCCAAATTTCAAAATCCAAAAATCTCTTCTTAAGCCATATGAGCCACCTTAATATGCTTAGCCAAAATTCCTTCAAACCAACCCAAACTTGGTTAATTTCTTTATAAATCAATCATTCCTTCATTTATATTTATAAATATAAATGAAACCCGCCCTCCAATGACAAAAAATAAATCAAACCAAATCAAAACCCAAATTAGCCTTTTTCAACCTACATCTTTAAGCTTAATTAAATTTGCTTCAAATCACTCCAAACTCAAGTAAATTTCTCATGACCCATTTATATCTTCATTTATATTCACAAATATAAATGAAAGATAAATTCAAATGACCAAAAATCAAACTCAAATCAAACCAAATTCTCAACTTTAACCCTTTTAGCCAAACTTTTGGACTTGGCTAAATGAAACCTAAATCTCAAAACCTATGGATTTCTTCTTGACTCAATTATTCCTATAATCATGGATTCAAATATAAACATAAACCACCATTATCAAACCAAACCCAAAAGCAAAATGAATTTTAGCATGAGGAAATATTCTTTCAATGTTGTCTCCTTCTATGATGAGCATCCCAATGACAGTGAAGTAGAGTTCTACATTCATGAGTAAGGTCATCAATATTCTGCCACTGGAGCCAAAGGCTAGCTCTCCAATGTTGGGGTATGTTTTGATTAAGGAATTGGATTCCATGCATCGTTTGAGTAGCAAAGCGTTATGACTTGAAATTGTCATATGAACCAAAAACCCATTTGGCTCCAAAGTAAGTGCAATTGGATTTATATTTCAATCCTAAACTCATATGTGAATTCAACAAAACTTGAATCAAGCCTTGATCAAGCTAATTGATCAATTTAGGCTCACTTGACCCAAAGTGACCTAAAGGATCTTTTTGAGCTAAGTTTTAATCCAACCCAAATTGGATTGAACTAAGCCCATCTAAACCTCAATCATGATCAACAATCATCATGGGGTGATCAACCACCTTGAATTAGGTCAAACCAAGTCAAACCTAGCCTTTGATGAAGTCAACACTAAGCCCAAATGCAACCCAAACTAGCCAAAATCCATCATATGCCAAATTGATTGAAACCATTGATCGAAACCCATTCATGGTCAATGATTGAACATGACCAAGTCATCAATTGAGCTAAACCAAGCCTAATTGACCACTTGACCTAAGTTGACTTAAATTGGCCTAAAAAGCTGAAATGGGTCATATCATGATTCAACCCAAATAGATTGCAACCAATGGCTCAAGTTCATTTCAAATCACTTGTTGAACTTAACCAAAGTGATAAGTGAGCCCAAGTTGACCAATAAGTCAACTTGACCCAACCTAGCCCAAATTGACCTAAGAGGTCACATTGACCAAAATTCAAATTAATTCCAAATTAAATCAAACCAAAGCTTACAATCATTTTCAATCAACAAATTGAACTTGACTCAACACCTAACCCAACCCAATTTGGTCAACTTGACCAATTTGACCTTTTTAAATCCAAATGAGTCAAATTCAAACCTAAGCCAAACCAATCTAAAGTAATTGAACCAAAATATCCCAAATCATCATATGAACCTAACCCAAGCTGTAGTTTGACCTAATTTGACCAATTGGTCAACCCAACCTAACCTAACCCAAATGAACCCATTTGACAAAATGAGCTCATGTCACCCAAAACTAGGCCATGGCATTCTACTGGTCAGCCAAAGCACACCCCAAACCAGCCTTAGGCCACTCCCAAGTTAACCCAAAAGCTAAACAAACTCATCCCAAGTTGGCTACCCAATGGACAAAGCTCCCACATTGGATTCCTACCTTAAATGGCAAAATCCATTTTGCACTCCCCATGGCAGCCCTCCTTTTATCAAATGGGGTATCCCTATAGCTCATTAGCCCACTCTAAGTACCCTAAGACTTACCTTAAACCAAAGGGAGCTCACCAAGCCCAGCTCACTCTCCCCCATCCATCATTGAACCTGACCGGTGCAAGAAGAACCAAATCCTCCCACCTGCCCAAATCAAGCCTTGAGACCCCTAACATGGCTTTGGCCACTCATGGCGTGCCACCTCAGATTGACAGTGACCCCTCTAATGACTTGATGGCGGTGAATTGATGGATTTCATGGGAGTGATCTCGTCCATCCACTTGGCTCAATTGAGGGATATACTCTCTCAATTCAACTATTTTTGCATAGAATTCAATCTCATTCAACCCTAGAGTGACTTTGAATTCACACAGAGCTTTCCCAAGGCCTTCCTGAACTCCCTCTATCAACATTTCTCCTCTGCATGCAAAGTTGAGATACGACATCCCCATTTCAAGTAATACTCCTTCCTCACTTCATCAAAACCAAATTCCTCTTACCCACACCCTCACCACACCTCATCGAGCTCAATCAAATCATTTTCCAAGCCTCAAAGCCACGGGAAGTGTAACTTCGATCAAGACCGATCACCATTGAAGTGGAGCTTAGTCGACTGAGCAATCCACTTCAAACCAAGGCCAGATTTTTTCAACAGGGCTTCGTCTCTACTAGACAAAGCTACCTCTGTCATTGGAAGCACTGGTGATAGCCTCCGGTGAGGTAATTGTTCAAAACTGTAGCTATAGACAATTTTCAGTTGGTCTTTTTCGAAGGGAATTATCATCCCATGTAATTTTGACCGTTGGATTTGCATCCCCCTCCTTCCAAAAGTGTGGGATCATTTTGATCCCAATCCAAGCTCGGGTGAGCTCGGATTGAACAAGGAAAGATGAACGGTGTTCATCTTTCATCGCTCACGATGGAGAATAATTATGCGCCATCCATTTCGTGTGATTGGAACGAATGGCTATGATTAGATCACGCTAGATCCGCTGTGATTCTTAGCTTAAGCCGCGGGTTTAATCCCGGCTGTCCAATCTTTGATGGCCCATAAAGAAAATGTGTCCGCCGCCACTTAGTCAATGCGCGGATGTGACAACTTAAATAATCAATCTAGTCGCGCAAAGCGCATCGCGTCACCAGCCACGTGGCCTGATGGGATTAAGGATTAAATTAGGGTTATTTAATTCTGCTTTAATACGAAAACTTTTTAAAATCATAACTAATTATAGAAAAATAAAAAAAATACAAACTTAAACTCATTTTAAAAGTATTTCAGATTATAATCTAGGAATATTATTATTAATTAATTTTGAGCAATTATTTTAGCTTAATTAGGATTTTATTAAAAACTTAATTAGCTTGATAACCCCTTAATTAATCACCTAATTGATTTCAAACTTTCTGTGAGTATTTAGGGAGATGACCTATGCCTCCCCTAATTTTTTGATATTTTATAGGTGGCTTAATTAGAGAAATCACTTGATTTAGCCTTAATCACTCTTCTAATTTAATTATTGATGATTAGCTAATGAACAATGCTTTAATTAGTTATTTAAGCTTAATTACCTTTATTGAACAGTAAGGGAGTTTTGGGAATGTGATTGAGATATTTTTTTAATCGACTTCTTAAGTTCTTTTCACTTTATGAAATTAATCTAATTAATGATTAATGAGGTAATTAGTAGCTTAATTAATTAATTAAGCTTAAATATGAAGATCAAAGCCTGAGTTATTAAATGTAGGGCTTAGGGATTGAGATCAAGGCCTCTTTCTTGATCTCTTTTCTTTAGTCCATTCCATTTCCTTAATTGGAGATGTTTATGCTTAATAAAAATGGATTAATGAACTTAATCATTTAATCAAAATTTCCTTCACATCTAAACAACCTTAATTAACCTTTAGGTAGCACTTTGGGTGTTCAATAACCCAAATTGAGAGATAATGAAATTATGATTAGCTCACATGTGTGAGAAAATCATAAAAATAATTAAGTGAGATCCCTTAAGCTTAATTAACTATTAATCATAAGCCAATTATATTAGACCCCTTTCATTTCTTAGGGGCATTGCAAATTTACTTTTCATATAGTTGCATATCATCTTGGCTTATTATTAATTAGCTAATTAACTTAAGGTGATATAGGTAAGGGATAATTAATTCATTTAATTCATACCCTAACCTAATCAAAATATAAAATCAACTTAAGTATCCTTCATTAAACCAAACTAATTCACACATGAGAAAATGGGTTAGGATTAGAAAACCTTTCTCATATTTCTTAACTCAAATAAAACTCAAATTTAAGAATGTCTTTAAAGAATTTTGATTCATGTTAAATAGCCTTATTTAATTTGACTGTCCTTAGGAATTAATTGGGATGAATGAAATCATGTGTTTACATTCCATTATTTCTTTCCAACCATGCTAAATATTGCTTGCCATATAAAATCATGCATTCATTCCTTTTAAAATTAATTAAATGAAATGTTTCTTTTTATGTCAAATTGCATGTGTTGACTTAAAGTAAATATGAGCAGCTATTATCACTACTAGATCAAAAGCTATTATCAAAACCTATAAATTAATGATTAAAAATGAAGTGATGCTAATTATAAATATTTATAATCTTGCATGTGATGATAGTATAAGATGTGTAATATGAAGCTCACTTTCCCCACTTTAATATGGACCCACATAGGATTTGTAAGTGCATAGTTCATTTGAAGAACATAACACTTGCTTAAATCTATTCCTATGCATTTCCATATTAAGATTTAGGAAGAATTTCATATTACACATGTAAATCATAAATCAACTAAATAAAATATAAATTCTTGCATAATTCCCTATTCATATGTTTCTTTTTATACATATGCATTTGAGAAAAGTGGTATATTAGTCTAGACATCTCGGGACTGCGAGGCTTTAATTAGTCCTAAGTAGGTCTTATACCTTATGCCTCTGGTGTAGAAACTAATAACACCGTGCTCACTAAAAATCTTATATGTATGCATGTGTGATGTGGATAATGAATAAAGAATCATAGATCAAATAAATCAAACATAACATTTTGCATGGATTTTCTTATCTTTATAGTCATTCATACATCTACATGTATCGAAGAGAAGTGATATATTAGTCTGGACATCTCAGGGCTGCGAGGCTTTAAGTAGCCCTAAGTAGTTCTTGTATCTTACGCCTATGGTGTAGAAGATAATTGCGTCGTACTCACTTAAAACTTTTATACATGTAAATGTGTGTTTAGCTAATGGATGAAAAATCCATCTTTTCTACATAACAAAAATATGCATTCATAATTTAATTAATAAATGAAACATCCAAATTCAAAAATACATTTCTTTGCATTCATCATCAAAGTATGTTAAGATTTACATTGCATGTGTAAGTATGCTTAGGATCTATTCATATGCATGGTATACATGATGGAAAGAAATAAATAAGTGTGTGTTATGTGATAGTAATCCATTTTAATTAATCTTAAGATGCCTTTATCATTGAATAGGACTATTTAGAGTGAATATAAACTTAGGGTTAATTAAAATACATAATAAATCATTCACTAAAGGAAATTCATTAATCAATTTATCCTAAAAATTACTTAAGGTAGGGACAAAAGAGAGACTCTCCCTCTTTTTCTTCTCTTTATAACACTTAGTTATTAAGTGTAGGTCATATGAAACAAAATAAAACACTAAATAAAATATTCAAATCAATTAAACCACTTAAAGAGAAATCAACCCTTCATGAATTAAATCCCCCACACTTATCAAAGTAGAATTCTAAAGCCTAGTTAGGACATACAACACAAGCTCTAACACATGCACATTAAATTAAGTCGCCACTTTTAGCTTTATGTTAGGGTGGTGCATGGTCTGATTAATGTTTAGTTTTGTGATGTATTATTTTAGACTGGATGTTATGGTGTATGTGCATAACCTGAATGTTAGGCCGATATTAGCCTAATCATATTTTATGCAGGGGCTATGCTTAATAAAAATATAAATATTTTTCACTGTGAGGGATGCTTAGCCCCTAAGCATAGCCCAAGTTAGGATAGGTGGACTTGGTTAGTCTAAATTATTCTTATAAGTGCTTGGGTTATATGGTGTGTTTAGCTAATATTTATTTTGTAGGTATAGCTAGATTTCTTTTCTTTTAATGTAATTTTGCATTAAGATTAGGATAAGTGTTATAGGGATTAAAGGTGAACATTGGTTATAAGACCATGTCTTATATACCATGTGATACCTTTGAAGCAAGTTATATCCCAATCAAAGCCAAAAGAAGAAGGAAATGAAGCAAACTAAGATGTCAAGAGTGAAGAATAAAAGATGAAGAATGAAGACCCCCATAACACTTATCATTTTATAATTATAATTATTCTTTCATTATACCAAGATGTATAAGGGTAGAGCTCGGCTACCCACTTTTTTTTGGGGTTGTATGGTGATACCCAACCGCATCGGACTTTTATTCTCTTGCGATAGCTTTATAAAATTATGATGTATTTTGTTTGACTTGTGCATTATAAATAGCATGTCTTTTCATAGTTTCTTTATGATTGTTAATTGCTATATGGCTGGATGCGATTAGGCTCCTAGGGTAAAAATAAATTTTCTATCCCGTTAATAACTCATAATTAAAATTTCAAAATAACTCATAACCTCACATAAAAGCCTAGGAATTAAATCAAGATAATAAAATTTTTAGTAATCCGTTAGCTGGATGATTGAATGTATAATATCATGCATATCATATTCTTCCACTCTTGCTAAGAGAGGGCTTCCATCTATGCTAAAGAATAAAGGATTAACCTGTAAGAGCCTTTGATGGGAAAAAATACCTCTTTCTCTCAGATTTAGCCCTGACTAATTTTATGCATTTAAGCATACAAAATCTATAACTTTGTTAAAATAAAGTCAAAAAAAAAATAAATAAAACTTGATAAAATCTGCATTAGATTTAAGTCATGACTCATGCCCTTCATGATCTAGTCTCTTAGGGAGTGTGTTTAAGGACTTAATTTCTTTTCTAAATAAATTACAGCCTAACCATCTTGCAAAGCATATGACTTGCCTACATGAATTTAAAGCATATGAGGAGTTACCTGGTTTCCTCTCTAGGCAATAATAAGTCCAACAATCGAGTGGTTTATCCTCTCTTGTGGGGGTAAACCATATGCCCATTTTTGCCTTAGATTTAGGTCGTGCTTTGGCCCTTGCCGAAGCTCCATAGATTTAGGATCTGGGGTTGTTGTTTCCCTTTGTAGGCTACAAGCATAAATTCTCACCTCTTGGGCATTTTCATAATTTTATTTGGTAAAATTATAAGTCCTAGATTTCTTATAGAGATTCAACTCAAATAAATAAACCTTCTCAAATTCAAATGTATAAAGCCTAACCGTAGGATAGATTGGAGTGCTCACTAGGCTTCCTAGTATGATGAACACTCCCTCCTTATCTCCCTTGATTTCGATAAGAACTCTTTCCCTTTTGATCTCCCCCACTTGATTTCCAAAAATATAATTAATCCTTTGATAGTTCTATCTTTGAAATCTTTGGAGACAATAATTGCCTACTTTAATCGAGAGTATTCTTAAGGAATTCATTTTTCTTAGGATGTAATTAACTATGGAGGCTTGCCTCCATAGAGAACTTAACGAACCCGATTTAAATAAGTAGGGAAAAAATCTCTCGTATATCCGAAGACCCATCATGACATAGGGGTCCTCATTAAGTGATTATATCTATTATAGGGTAGTGACTTCTATCTATCAAGATAGCACACTATTCCTTAATATCATACTCAATCACCTTAATGAGTACATCTGCAGATCTGCGTGATATTTCCTCACACAAAAACACACAGCCATAAAAATAAACACTATAGCAATTTATACATGTTTGATTGATGTTGTGTTTATATTGCGTATTAGAACAACCTACTTTCATAGTTTCTTAATATTAGATGTTTGAATGTGTGGCCTAGATGCGGTAGGCTCTTAGGAAAAAATAAATTTTTTACCCAACTAATCACTCATAATTAAATTTTAATGAACTCATAACCTCATCATAAATCCCAGGTTTTAAATAAGATAATTAAAAGATATAGCAATCCCTTAGCTGAATGTTGTATGTCTCACATCATGCATGTCATATTCCTTCTTTCTTTAATACGGGGAATCTCCATCCTTGCACGATAGGGGAATGCTTGACCTATGAGGGCATCCCTTGTGGTGGAGTACATCCTCTTCTCGCCGATTTAGCCAATAGCCTTATTTCATCATGCATTTAGGCATAAGAAATCCCAAGCCTTTATCTAAAATATCATGTAAAAATGGAATAAAAGTTGAAGTTTTTTTTGCATTAGTAGACTAATTCATATGATCATATCACTCATGCTTTAGTCTCCTAGGGAGTGGGTTTAGGACTTTAATCGCTAACAACCCAACTATTTTGCATTTTTATAAGACCAGACTACATGATTTTGAATCATAAAAGGTGTTAGTTGGTGACCACTCTAGGCGGATGTAAGTCTAGCAGTTGGGTGGTTTATCCTCTCTTGTGAAGGTAAATCTTATACCCATTTTCACTTAGATTCAGATTGTGTTCTAACTTGTGTTAGAATTCCCTAGATTTAGGATCCAAGGTTGTTATTTTCTTCAGGTTATAAGCATAAATTCTCAGCTCTTAGGCATTTCCATAATCTTATGTTGATGGATTATAAGCATTAATAATCTAATAAAATTTTAACTCAAATAAATAAATATTTTCACTTTCAAATATATAAAGCCCAATTATAAGATAGATTGGAATGCTCACTAGGCTTCCTAGTATTATGAGAATTTCCTACTTTCTCCCTTTGGATTCTAAAAATAAATCTTCTCCTTGATCTATCTCATTTGATTTTCTAAAATAGTCAATCCTTTGATAGTTTTAATCTTAAAATATTTGGAGACAATTATTGCCTACTTTAATCGAGAGTGTTCTTAGAAAATTTTATTTTCGAGGATATAATTAACTATGGAGGCTTGTCTCCATAGGAAACTAAATAACCTAGCTTAAAATAAATTGTACTTTACTTTTCCATGTAATGTAGGGGCAAGATCACTAGTATATTCGAAGACCCGCCATACCTTAGGAGTCCTTATTAGGTGATTAGGTCCATTGTAGGGTGATGTTTCTATCTTTTGAGATAGTACATCATACTTTAATGTTGTACCATATCACTTCAATAAGTACCCCCCTAAGATCTGAGTGGTGTCCCCACCTCCAAAAATAAACACCACAGACCCAATGATGAGTTATGCCAAGTTTGGTTGAGTTTAGACTTGGTTTGGTTGGGTTTGGCTCAATTTGATTCATGTAGGTCAAATGGGTTCAATTGGGCTAAGTTGACCATTTTGACCAAATTGGGTTAAAGTGGGAGTTTGGTTAAGTTTAATTGGTCATTTGGAATGAGTTAGTGTAATTGGTTTGATTCAATTTAAATTAGATTTTGATTTAGTTTATATGATTCAATTTTAGTCAAATAGGTCATGTTTACCAATTTGACCAAATTGGCCAAGTTGGCTTGAGTATGGGTTAGGTCAATGTTCAATTTATCATTAGCGATTGATTGGAAAAGTTGATTTGAATTGATTTGGATTAGGGAGTGATTTGGTTTAATTTGATCTTTTAAGTCAAATTTAACTAAGTAAGTCAACTTGGGTTGGGTTGATCAAAGTGGGTCCAATTGAAGGTTGGATCATACCCAATATTCAATTAGTGATTGATTATAAGCATTGGTTTCAAGTCACTTTAGTTTAGGATTTGATTTGGACCAATTTGGCCCATTAGATAAAATTGGGTTAAGAGGCTAAATTGACTTGGTTAGCTTCATTTGGCTTCAATTAGTGGTTAAGTCATGTTCAATATCCAATTTATGGTTGATGAGAGTCATTAATTGCAATTAATTTGGCTTAGAACATGATTTGGCCCAATTTGGCCCTTTAGGTCACTTTGGGTTAACTTGGGTTAAGGGGCCAAATTAGCTTGGTTAGGTCTATTTGATTGTAGTGGAGTGTTTAATAGTGACCCACAATCATCAATGAAGAGATTGGATAGCTTGATTTGATTTAATGGGAGTTTGATTAAAGCTTGGCCTAATTTGGCCTTTTAGGTTACTTTGAGTTAAGTGGTTCAATCAAGTCAATTTGGACCAATTGAGGCTATGGATGGATGGAATATATTCAATGATGAATTGAAAGTTGATTGGTGGCTTTGACTGCAATTGATTTGAGTTCAATTGGGTTTTGGCTCATTTGAACCTCTTAAGTCAAATGAGCTAACTTGTGTTAATTAAGTTTAATTAATTCTATCGGCTTGATTGCAAGTGTTGGAATAGTTTAAAATGATCTATTGGATTGTTAGAATGATTGAGAGAATTAAATTTATTTGATTTGATTGAATTGGATTGAATGGAGTTATAGAACTGAAGTGGGTTAACTTGGGTTAACATTCAAGTTAATTTGGTTTGGGACTTGGATTGAAACCCAAATTCAATCAATATCAATTGAATTCAAATGAGTTTAGGTTATTTCATTTCAATCATATGAGTTTGGAGCTGAATTTGGCCTTCTTGGGCCTAAAAGAATTAGGTTGAACCATCTTACCATCCTTAGTCAACTTGGGTCAAGGTGGATCAAATTGAGCTTAGGTTAAGTTTATATTTTTGGCTTGGGGATTAGGTTTCAATCATTTGGTTTAGGTTTAAATGAATTGATGGGTATGAGTGTCGATTTAAGCCCTAGGGTAGGTGAAGCTTACTTGTCCAAAGGTAAGCTTTAGGCCTAGGGTTATGCCCTACAAGTTTCTAAGCTTGGGTTTAGTGTTCCATTTTTCACTAGAAGTATCCTAGCACTAAGGAAACCAAAGTGTCTAAAAGAATCCTAGACCTAGGATGGGGGTGATCAATCATCACTCCAAAAGTGAGGTCAACAAAGGCACACTTCTCTGGGAAAGGTGGTCATCCTTACAGGCTAGATGCCCCCTTATATACAATGGGTGAATCACCTAATTAAAGAATTATGAAGAATATACTCACATGGTTTGCAAAGTCTATTTATTTCTAATTGCTTTTAGTTATTTACACCTAGGGATTTATTTATGATGAGGCTATGAATTTTTATTTTATGCTTGAATTTGATTAGTTTAATGATGAAGAAAATTTTAGTTTTTCTAAAAGCCTAATAATCCGAGCTTTTTTATCACAAAATATTGCAATCGTAGAAAGAAACTTATTAAAAGCATGTAATTCCGTTGCACACACCAAAATAAATCAAATCAAATTAAATTAATAAAATAGGCCAGTGTAGCCACGTGTCATTGTACACAGTGCAAGAAATGAAAAATGGACAGTCGAGTTTTGCCCTTATATAGTCTGGCCTAGAACTAAATTCTTGATCTATGGGGGTCTTCATCCAAGATCCTCACTTTCTTTAGCGATCTCCTCAAACTCCATAAGGGACCACCAAAGTCAGCTCCTGATATTTTTACACTCCATAGATCCTAAAATAATTTTATGCTTAAATTATATTTTAAAATTTTAAAAATAAAATTATAAATCCTACAAAGCACGTGTCAGGAAAATCATACATCACACCGGAAGTTTATAATTCAAACATATAGGCTTAACATCAATGGTTACCAAGCCCACATATCCTATTAGGCAATGCTTTGGGACTTAAGCAGCATCTACAAGAAAATAATATTTATTTTATATTTATTACAGCAGTCCTTTTTGAAGCATACCCCTATAGAAAATAGTGTTAGCCTAAAAAGAATTCCCTAGCATCCAGACTAGTGAGTAAATAATCCTTAGCTATCCAGTCTAAAATATTACACTATAAAATAAGAAAAATATTATTTCACAGTACAAATCATCACTGATTGTCATTCTAACTTAGGTCTAGAGTCGATGACCTAACAATCTAGTATATGTAAGAAGAATCTATGTGTTATGAGTGCACTAGGCATTTTTAGAATGAGGTTTAATTCAGGTTCAAGGTTTGTTCAATTTACCATCAAATGGTTTTAATTTAAATGATTTATTTAATTTAATATTTCATTTCAATTTGAAGTTTATTTTTGTGTAAAAGTTTAGTTTAAGTTTTATAGAATGAAGAATAAAATAAATTTTTCTTTAAGAAGTACTCATTCTATTCAACATCATAATCCTAGCATAATGGAATTTTCATCCTAAGATGAAGATCCATTCTAAGGGTCAAATTAAGATTCTATGTATCTTAATTAACCTTTTTGAATATATTTGAATGATTTAATTGAACAAGGTTTAATTCAATTGATATTCATTTAATTTTGTTAAGTTTTAAATATCAAGTTCATTGAGGTTATTTAGTTTCAGGTATCTTGATTATTCATTTTAGATTCATTAGGTTTTAATTTAGTTAAATTCAATTTAATCGGTGTTTAACTATATTTCATGTATCTTGATTGCTCATTGTAGATTTATTAGGTTTTAATTTAATTAAATTCAATTTAATCAATGTTTAATTCCTTCTTTTAGATTTCATCTTGTAAATTCTAATTTGATTTTATATGGATTATGTTGATTAACTAATTATAAACGTTATTTCAATTTAATGATTCCATCCTTTTCATTTAAATTTTATTTGAATTAATTAAAGTATCTTAATTTGTAAGTGTGTTATAATTTATAATAATCTCTTTAATTTAGGGTTTAATCACTTGATTCATAGAAATATTTATCTGGTTGATTATTTAAGTTGATTTGACTTTCATAATTTAATTTTAATCACTTTCATTTATTTAAATTTTATGTTGATTAGTTTATTTTAATAATGTTTATAATGAATATTTATTAAATATGATTTCATTATTTAGATTTATTATATTCAACTTTTTTACTTATTTGATTTAATTATGATTTAAGATAAAATGATAATTCAATTTCACATAATTTAGGTTGATTAGTTTGATTAACCTCATTTAGTTAATGAGAGTATTTATTAAATTTAAGTATTTTAAGTTGAGTTAAGAGATGTTTTATGATTAAGGGTGTATTATTTAATTGATTTTTTATAATAAGATTTTGTTTATTAATACTTAACTATTGATCTTAGCCTTAGAAATGTAAAGGAATGAAGTACATGGGTCCCAAATCTAATTTAGGCCACCCTAAGTTTCTAGGTTATTTAGATTAGATGATTTAATTAATTATCTTTGTTTAATTGTGATTAAGGGTATGCATTTGGTTTGTTTGGATGGTTTGGATGGTGAATTTTAAAAATCAATTGGTTTTGAATTCCCAAAAAATTATACCAAATCGACCAAACAAAATATAAAATCAAACAAACTAAATAATAATTTGGTTTAATTATTTTGATTTGGTTTTGGATAAATCGAAGTTTACTATATTTTAAAATTTTTTGTGAAATTTATATTCATTGGTGCAATTTTTAGTATAATGAACAAGTAATAAATAAAACTAAATATATATAATTAAAAAAGCAATTGGTTACTTTCATGCATTAAAAATATTTAAAAATTTTATGATGGCTGAAAAAAATTCTAAGTAATGCATAAATTTTATTTATTTAGTTCTATCCAAAATTTTATTTAATAAATCGATCTAAAAATCAAAACCAAAGTTTTCGTTAATTAAAACTAAAATTCAAATTATAAAGTTCAAACCAAAACCATTTTGTTTAAAAACTTTGGTTTCATTTGCTTTTTTTAGTTAAAACCAAATAGTGCAAACCCCTAATTGTGATTACCATTATTCACTTAACAACAACAACAACAACAACAACAAGCCTTAATCCTACTAGGTGGGGTCGGCTACATGAATCCTTCGTCTCCATTGTGTCCTATGTGTCAAATTCTCATTTAATTCAAGTATACTAAGATCATTTTTTATACATCTTAACCAAGTCTTTTTAGGTCTACCTCTACCTTTCTTAACAACAACAAACCATTATTCACTTAACATTAAATCAATTTAAAGTTACTTTAATTTTAAAGAATTCTTATTTGAATGTGAAATTTAAAGATCGATTAATCTTGATTTTTTAATTTATTATTTGATTTATTATAGATTTATGAATTTAATAACTTAAGGTTTAATTAACTTCATATATTTTTAACTATTCCTTAAATCTTAAATATATGAGTTGATTTCTTAACTTTAGAGGGCTAAAAAATTTTCCTTAGATCTTCTAATGTTATTAAATATGTTTTGAATATGTTTCATTAATTTCTATAATTTTCTTATTTAATATTTAGAACATGAAAAGTTAATAACTTATGATCTGAAGTTATTTTACTTTAAAAGTTTTATGACAAGTGTGGTTCCTTGCTAATTTCATTTCTGTAAAGTTTCATCTTGATCAGAGATATATCTTAGGGTTAATTAATATTTTAATGATTTCAATATAACTTAAATTAAGCCTAAAATATGAAGAACTAACTGGGGCTTTTAAATTTTTTTTATTATTGCTTCTCTAAAAGATGAATCTAGGGAAAGTTTATTTAGGTTTGTTGGATTTTTGATTGATTTAGTGTGATTTTTTAAAAATCAAGTTAAATAAATAAATTTATTTAATTACCTAATTATGTCATTTAGAGGATTAATAAGTTTCAGTGAGCTTTAATATTTTTCTTAAGTTCACTGATGTCAATTATGATGTTTTAAGTTAATTCCATAATTTTTCTTAATTTTCTTAAATTAATATTAATTTATTTTACTAAATTAAAATTTGAAGATTTGAACTTTGATATTTTTTAATTCAATCACCAATAAATCCTCAAAATTTTATCTCAAGTGTGTTTTAACTTTAAGTTCAATTCTCTAAAGTTTTAAGTTGATCGGATTAATATTTTGGGCTTACTTAGGATTTTACTCATATCAATTAAACTCAAATTAATCCAAAATTATCCATTAAAATTAGAGATTTTAGGTTTAATGAATTCCTCTGATTGAGATGAATTTGTAGAGCCCTATTTAAATTATTTGGCTATGTGTTTGACTTTTTTTTATGAGTTTTTGAATCTCCTAAGAATTTTTTGCATTTTTTAAATTCAAAAAATCTGAATATTCCTACTTAACCAATGAGCATTGACTATGCACTGATGCGACACTGCTATACACATGGCACTATGTAATTGGGCAAGCTGGATCCACATGGATCCAACTTAAAATGCGATGGGATGCAGGATTGATTGGAGCCATCAGATCACAGCTCATATTTGATTCTGATTTTCCTGAAGAGACTAAATCAAGTGGTCCAACTAGATCACAGTCATCCATTTCAAATAGAAGGAACGGATGACAGAGATTATATCTCTATCCTCCCGCTAGAGAACCAAGAGCCTTTGGCTCTTTGGGCTTGATCATCAAAGATCTAAGTGGTGGATACGGGTGATTTCAATTGCAAATTGATTGAGAGTTGATTTGCAATCAATCAAAGCAATTGATCTCGATGGAGATCAACTTCATTTCACAAACAACCAAACAGAGGAGAGAGGTGGTGGCGTTGAGTCCATACCTCATTGGCATTAATTATCGAAAGTGGAGATGCTTCAAATTTCTTTTCTTTGACATGAAAAAGCTCTGCGAGGCGATTTGGTGGAATGCCTCCCACTGGAATATCTTGGAGACTAAGCTCCACCTCCTTGCAGTCGACTTTGGTTGTTCTCCAACTCGTAGGTGGCAGGGGAGTCGAGGAAAGGTTTGATTGTGTTTGATTTCTTCCCTAGAATGTGTAAGAAGGGTCAATTGAGGGGGAGGATCACTCCTCCCCCAATTTCATATTTGGTCATCCTTATTACTGCCGATTAAGACCGAATTTCATCTTATAGGTGGCGAGGGACTCGGGAACAAGGTCGAATCACTTTCTTTACATCTATGGAATATGTTAGGATGTTTGGGATGGGGAGAAGAACGGGGTCGACTAGCCTTCTTTTCAATTAATGTTGATTGTCCAACAAATAATTTGGAAGCCAATTGATTTATGCCACATGGGGTTTGATATGGTTTTAGGCTTAGTTGACCAATTTGATCTAAAATGAATCAAATTGAGTCACCTAGCCTTTTTAGCTATTTTAGACTTTATATTTGTGTTTAGTTATATTCAAATGATCACTTGTGATGATTTTGAACAATTAATTTCATTAGGTTTGGGTTAAATTTTGATTTGAACCCAAATTGACCCATTTTAGAGTATGTTGGATTTTAATTAGATCAAATGGCCAATTTGACATAATTAAAATTTGTTTGGGCTTCACTCATGTTTAATTAAGTATTTAAAATAATTTATATCAATCAATTTCATGTAATTTGAAATTGATTTTGATTTTGACTCATTTTGACCCAAATTGAGCTTAATGGGTCAAATTTGGTTCACTTGGATCAAATGATCACATTGATCAATTATACTCAAATATTTATAGAATTATGTTTATTTATGATTTTTAAATGATTTTAACTATTTTTTTGAATTAATTTCAATTTAGTTTGAATTTAGGTTCAATAAGGTTCATTTGAATCTATTTGGATCAAGTGATTCAATTGATCCATTTGAGACCTATAGATTCATATTTATTTAGATTAATGTTTAAACATGTTCATTTAATGATTTTGAGCCTTTTAGATGACTCAAATTAGTTGAATTTAAGGAGTTCACTTTTTGACTTAATGGGACCCATATAGGTCAGTTCAATGTCAAATGACCTATTTGTCTATTCTAAACCCCACTTGAATTTTTTTAAGTTTATTTATATTTGTGCATTGATTTTATTATTTTTGTTTGATTTATTTTGATTTTATTTGATTTTTCATGGACTTAGGTGATTTTGGACTTAAATGGGTCAATTGGGTTAACCATTCCAACTATCTCAATATAGGCTCAATTAAATTTAGATTTTAATTCAAATATATTTATTTTAGATTTTTATTGAATTTTATTAGATTTGAGTTTAATTTGGGTTCACCTAATTCAATTGGGTTAGGTCAAGTCTTAAAAGGATTCACTAGGATGACCAAGATTTTCATTTTAAGGTACTGAGTTTGATTTGATTTTGTTGACATCACTTTTGGAGTGAGGATTCAATCTTCCCATCTTGGCTTGTGACTCTCCTAGACACTAAGACTTCCTTAATGATAGGACACTTCAAGTGATTAGGTGAACACTTAACCCAAGCCTAGAGACTTATGAGGACTTGCCATAGGTTTAGACTATATCTTAGGATTTAAGAAAGCCTACCTATCTTATGGCCCCAACCAAACTCATGCCTATCTCCTTAGCCAAATCCAATCTCAAATTAATCTAATCAAAACCCAATTGAATTCCAATTCATATCTATATTTCAAGCCAAATTATTGAACAAAACAATTAAAAACCTCCTATAATGATTGTTGATAATCCCTGATTAGTCAATTATAATCAAATGGGTCTAACCAAGCTAACTTGGTCACTTAACCCAATTTGACCCAATCGGTCTACATGAGCCAAATTGAACCAAATCCCACCCCAATTCAAATTGATTGAAACCAATGATTCATACCAACTTCAAATTGATCCTTGAATATGACTTGACCATCAATTGAACCAAACTAAGTCCAGTTGGCCTCTTGACCCAAGTTGACCCAATTTGACCTAAAGGGCTAAATTGGGCCAAATCAAACCGTACATTGAATTGATTATAACCTATGATTCAAACACATCCTAAATTGATAATTGAACATGATCAAAACATCCATTGAACTCAATTTAATCAATTGAACATAATTGACCCATTTAGCCCAAATTGACCTAAAGTGTCAAATTGGTCTAAATCATTCACAAATCCAAATTGATTGAAATCAAAACCTATAATCATCTTCAAATGATCAATTGAACATAAACCAACACCTAACCCAAGCCAATTTGGTCAATTTGATTAAATTGGCAAGTTGGCCCATGTGACTCATATGAACTCATATGAGTCAATCTAAATCTAAGCCAAATTAAATCAAACCAATTTAACTAAAACATCCCAAATACTCATTTGAATATAACTCAACCTATGGCTTGACCCAATTTGACTAATTGGTCAACTTAACCTAACTTAGACCATTTTGACCTACATGGTTCAAATTGAGCCAAATCCAACCAAATCAAGTCTAAACCTATTCAAATTTGGCATGACCCATCCTTAGGTCACCATGGGTCAACCCAAATCCAACCCAACCCAAGTCCAACTCGATTTGACCCATTACCCATTGGATAAAGCCTTCCAAATGGGACAAAGCCCATTCTTGGATGGTCAAACCCACTCTCCTACTCTTGGCAGCCACCTTAAGCTCAAATTGGACATGAAGATCACTGATTCACCTGACCCAAAGTTGGTTGAGTCAGCCATGAGCTAAGTGGAGGTGAGCTAACCCACTTCCTCCCATTGGAACACTTAAAAATCAAGGACAAGCCACCTCAACTTTGGCAACCCACTCCCCTTCACTCCTCCACTCAAACCAAGCCACCTCAGCACCTCCCTACCGCCCACAGTCGCCTGCACCGATCGGACATCTACAAATTTTAGAACTAATCCAAACCATCGGATTGGAGGGAGGAGAGGGTATACTCTCCCTATCTCGATTCAAATGGGCAAAAAGAGAATTCATAGAGTTAGAGAAACTAAAGGATACCTCCCTAGGTGCATTCTCGAGTTCCTAGAGCCTCCTCATCACTTACGATGTCGAAACCAAGCAAAATAGGACACCTACTCCATCCAACCTCACCTAAACTCCACCATTTCCTAATTCACTTTACCCACACATTCACCAAGCTCCGGCGAGGAGAAGTGAATCGATTCCTGGTCGATTCGAGCACTAGAGATCATTTCTAGACTAACTCCGATGAGGATTTCGATGGTGTTTAGTCCGAAGAGCCACCAGCTAAGAGGCAAGGCCTAAGCTTCTCGGCAGGGCTTTGTCTCTTCAAGAAAAAGCTACCTCGGTCGGTTAACCACCAATCTTGAGCTCCAGCGAGGTAAATTCTAAAAATTCATTAAAATCTTAATTTTTTTTGGGCCTTTATGAAAGAAAGTGTGATTTCGTGTTATTCCAACCATAAGATCCCTTTAGATTTTTTCCCTGAAGCTTTTGGAGTCGATCCCGATGTCTCGTGAGCTCCAACGAGCTCAGATTGAGCATAGGAGGGTGGATGATGTCCATCTTCCATTGCTCAAGGGACAATGGATCATCCGGCGTCCATTTCGCATGATTGGAATGGATGGTCATGATTAATCTGATTATATAATCTTGATTTAATCCTAACAAAAACTGTGTGATTAATCCCCACTATCCGATCTTAGATCAAATGGCAAGGATGAAAGCCCACCACCACGCGTGATCGCATCATTTAAGTGGCCAATCCCACACACGGAAAGCGCCACACATCAACCACCCACGCGCTGATTAGTGATTAATTAGGGTTTTAAATGCAATTAATTGGATGAACTTCATAAATTCGTAACTATTTATAAAAAAATTCAAAAATTACAAATAAATATATTTTGAAATGTTAAATAGAGGAGAATTTAATAAAAATAATTTCATTTGATTTTGAACAGTGGTTAAGGCTTAATTAGGGTTTGAATATTTTATTAATTAGGTTAATTAAGCCATAATTACTTGGACAATTAATCCCAAACTTGGCATGTTGATTTAATAGGATGACCTTTGCCTCTCATGATTTTATTGGGGTTTATTGGCTATATAATTAGGGAACTTTGAAATTAAAACCCTAATTACTCTATTAGTTAATTTAATGATTAATTAAAGTTCTAAATAATAAAAAATAATTAATTAAAGTTCATTAATCACTAATCAATAGTGAGATGATGAGGGAGAGTGATTGGGACATCCTTCCTAATCATTTTCTCAAATTCATTTTATTAAAGAGAGTTAATTAAGAGATTAATTAAGCAATTAATAATGGAATCAAATTAAACTAAACTGCTAATCACTCCAGATAATCAATATTTAAATTAAAAGTTTCTCTTTATGTGTTTAATATCTTAAAGAACCTTGAGAAAATTATGATTAGCCCATAAGTATGAGAAAATCATAAAAGTACTTAATTAGATTCTTTAATCTAATTAATCTCTAATCAAGAGTTAATTGCATTAGATCCTTTAGGAGCATTGTAATTTTATTTTCCTTATATACATGTCATTTGTGGCTCATGATTAAATGATTAATTAAATTAAAGAAGTATAAGGAAGGGAAATTAAATTGATTGTTTAATGCTTCAACTTAATTATATTATAAAAATCACTTAATTATCATTCCTTAAATAAATTAAGAGCACTAGCATGGGAAGAAGATAAAAATAATAAATGATCTCTTCTCTTTATCTTTAATTAAAATCTAAAATCAAATTAATAAGAAGCTTTGATTTTCTTTAAATGATTTTATTTTGTGTGATTGTCCTTAGAAATTAGTTTAGTTGAATTAATTGTGTGGAAATATTTGGCTATTCTTTCCTAATCACTTTAAATGTTGTATGTCATGTGACTTCATGCATTCATATTTTCAAAATCAAATGAAATTTATATATGTAAAATTGCATGTGTTGACTTAATTTTATTATATATGTGGCTATTATCACTAATAAATTTAAATTTATTTTCTAAAAACTATAAATTGATAATAACATGTGATAGATATATATATATATATATATATATATATATATATATATATATATATATATATATATATAATTTGTATGTGTTTCTAGCTTGAGCATGTAAAGGTAGTGCTTCCTTTTCTAAGTTCTTATATGGATTTACATATGTTTGAATGATAATAAGTATATAATCTGAACATCCTAGGAATACGAAGCTTTAAATATCCCCAAGGATGTCATTTGATTACCTCACTTCCCTGGTTAACAGAGGCACGCACTTATTTAATTCCATTCCTATGCATATTGGTATTAGAATTTTGATATAACTTTAATTTACATGCATAAATAATTCAATCAAATAAAATATAATCTTTTGAATGATTTTCATTCTTCTAATCATTTATACATTCATATGTATTTAAGATAACAAGTATGTTGTCTGGACATCCTAGGAATACAAGACTTTAAGTAGCCCCAAGGAGGTCATTTGATTATCTCACTTCTCTGGTTTAAACAATGGCACGTACTTGCTTACATCTTTTATACATGTGTATATTTGGTTAAAGAATGAGAATCTCATTTTCTACTAAAAATACATGCATCCATAATCATTAAGCATATCAAATGTATTATATGTAAAGGTACTATTTTCTTACCTATGTTTATATATGGATTTAAATATGTTTGAATGATGATAAGTATATAGTTTGGACATTCTCGGAATATGAGGCTTTAAGTAGCCCCAAGGAGGTCATTTAATTATCTCACTTCCCTGATTAATAAAGGCATGTACTTATTTAATTTCATTCATATGTACATTTGTATTAGAGTTGGGATAGAGCTTTAATTTGCATGTATAAATAATTCAATCAAGTAAAATATAATTTCCAAATATATGCATCCATGATCATTCAAGTGTGCCAAAATATGTTGTGTGTATAGGAATACTAAGTGTTAAATCATATACATGTTATGGGTGATGGAAAGGAATGGTTCAACATATTCTACGTTATGGTAATTCAACCACATTAATTTTAAGATGACTTTCATGTTGAATAGAATCCTTTAAGGTTAACCTAAATTAGGATTAATAAAATATTTAATAAATCATTCATGAAAAGAAACTAAATCATAAAAATGTGCTTTTAGGAAACAACTTAAGGTAGGGATCAAGAAGGTTAAGCCTCTTTCATCTCTTCATAACACTTAGATGCTAAGTGTAAATCTAATGAAATAAATAAAACATAAATTAAAACTTACAAACCATCTGAACAACTTGAAGTGAAACCAACCATCATGCTAATTTAAATAATTCTAAATTTAGAAAATCATAACTTTAATGCCTAGCTAAGACATCATACACCAAGCCGAAGCACACACATAGAATACTAATTCACTACTTCTAGCTTTAGGTTAGAACGGTGCATGTAATTATGATGTGTTTTGTTTTATGATGTAATATTTTAGAGTGAATGTTAGGAATGTGGATCATAGACTGGATGTTTGGCCGTTGATAGCCTAATCTTATTTTCTATAGGGGATTGTGCTTAAGGGGCAGCTCAAAAATAAATATAAATATTTGCAGGCTGCTTATGCCCCTAAGCATAATTCATGTTAGGATAGTTGGGCCTGGCTACACATGTGTAGGGTACTAAGCCTAAATTATGAAATATAACAGCTTGAGATTGTATGCATATTTAGCTAATCTTTATTTTATAGGTGTAGTTAGATTTACTTTTCATAAAATATAATTTTGTAATAGGAATTAGGATTAGTGCTATGGGGATTAAGATGAGCAGTGGCTAGAAAGCTTAGTCCTAGGGTGCCCTATGATGCCTTGGAGCAAACCAAATCAAAAGAATCAAAAGAAAGAAGAAATGAAGAATGAAGATCCTATATCATGTATTCAATTCTAAATTGTAATATTATTTTATAATTATGGGTTGTATAAGGGTAGAGCTCGACTACCCAACCTTTTCACTTTTTTGTGGTGTACGGCGGTACCCAGCCACATTGACCTTTTATTCTTTCATGGCAGTCTATAAAATGATTGTTATTTTATTTAGATTGTGAAATAAAATAACATGATTTTCATAGTTTCTTAATGATTGATGTTTGAATTTGTAGCTTAGATGCGGTAGGCTCTTAGGATAAAATTAATTTTTCCACCCAACTAATAACTCATAATTAAAATTTAAAATAGCTCATAACCTCATTCTAAAGCTTAGGATGCAATCAAGATAACTAAAAGATTTAACAACCCCTTAGATGCATGTTGTATGTCTAACATCATGCATGTCATATTGAATCACTCTTGTAAAAAATATGGCCTCCATTTCAACACTTTAAGGACCGCTTCACCTATGAGAGCAAACCCTTGTGATGGAGCTTCACTCTCTTTCTCGTTTGATTTGTCCAACAATCAAATTTCATCATACATTTAGGCATAAGAAATCTCAAAGCCTTTGTCCAAAATATTGTGTCAAAATTACATAAACATTTGAAAAGATGTTACATTTTTAGACTAAGCCATACGTTCATACCAATCATAATCTAGTCTCTTAGGGAGTGAGTTTAGGACTCTAGTTTCTTTCAAAATTAAATAACAACTTAAACCATCTTGCAATTACATAAGGCCAGCCTACATGATTTTAAATCATAGGAGGTGTTAGCTAGCGGCCACTTCAGGCAATTGTAAGTCTAGAAGAGTCGGACGGTTTACTCTCTCTTGTGGAGGTAAACCCTTATGTCCCATTTTTCTTAGATTTAGTCCATGCTTTAACTTGTGTTAAATCTTCCTAGATTTAGGATCCAAGGTTGTTCAAAGAACGAGCATAAATCCTCATCTCTTTGGTATTTTCATAATCATGTATTGATGGATTATAAGCCCTAACAATCTAATAAAATTTCAACTCAAATAAAATAAATCTTCTCACTTTCAAACATATAAAGCCTCGCAATAGGATATGTTGGAGTGCTCACTAGGCTTTCTACTGTCATGAGCATTTCCTACTCATCTTTCTTTGGATTCAAAAATAAGTCTTCCAATTGAACAATCACATTTTATTTTCCAAAATAACCAATCCTTTGATAGTGTTAACCTTGAAATCTTTGGAGATAATAATTGACTACTTTAATCGAGAGTGTTCTTAGAAAATCTCATTTCTTAGGATGTAATTAACTATAAAGGCTTGCCTCAATATGGAAATAAAGAACTCAGCTTAAAATAAACCCTACTTTACTTTTTCATATAAAGTAGGAAAAAGATATTTAGTATATTCGAAGATTCATTAGCCTTAAGAGTTCCTATTAGGTGATTAAGTCAATTGTAAGGTGATGTTTCTATCTTTCGAGATAGTACGTCATACCTTAATGTTGTGTCTGCTCACTTTAATAGATACTCCCTAAGATCTATGTGGTTTCCACCCGTAGCATCCGAAAATAAACACCATAGATTTCAATTTTAATTTTTAGTTTTAGATTTATATTTAAGTTAATTTGTTATTTAATTTTGATTTATTTATATACCTAGTCACTAAGTATAGTGTCCTAAATGCCTAAGTAGGAATCCTCTAACATAAGATTAATGATCTTAATTATTAAGATTATGGATAATATTAACCTCATCTGAAAATGAGGTCAAAATGAATTAGCTAGACACAAAATTACAAACTTTAGTATTTTAGATAAAAAAATCACACATTGCTTAACCTTATAAACCTTTTTAATATGTAGGAAGTTAAGAGAATATTGAAACATAGGGTGAGTGAGGTGGCTTACTCTATGATGCCCTTGACCTTTTGATGATGAAGGAAGGCTTCATAGACTTGAGTTTAGATTCTCTAAATTGTAATGGGGGTGTTAATGGAATTTTTAATAGGTAGCATAGGAAGTGAATGTAAGTTTTTGGAAAAGCTAAACCACTACGAAACTCTTATGCACTTTATTATAATGCTTCTCTCACTTTGACTTTGTAACTTGCACTCTTATTATATCTATTTAATCCACTTATACAAATTGATAATATTTTTGTTATTATTAACAAACTTCTTATCTTATAGGAATATGCTTTGTTGAAAATCTAGCATTTTATCTTTCTTGTTTAGTTTATTTATAAGTATTTATCATTTAAAGTTGCAATCTATATTCACTTGAAAAAAAAAATTGATACTTTTTTAGCAATTTTTTATTTATTATAATTATTCATTTCTTTTTAAAGGTTGTAATTTATACTTGATTGAATATGTTGATGCATTTTTTTTAATTCTTATTTAATTATTGTACTTTTATAATTACTATCAAGATCCAATCTACACTCACTTGAATGTATTGATATATTTATATAATATTTACTTATTATGCTATTTTATTTGTTGTAATTGGCATTCACATGGTTGATGCATTGATATACTTCGTGAAAATTTAATCAGCATTACTTTATTGTCTAATAATTACAAACCACTATTACTTGGATGTTGATAATTATCATGCAACACTTTATTTTCTATAATTGTTTTTATTACTCAACCTCTCTACTACAATGACAGAGCTACAGTAGAAGCACTAGGGCTCCTCCCATCAAAACCATTATTAACAAAAGGCGTAATATATTAACTTTGGAAGGAATTTTTAAAATGACATTGTCGATGGGCCGCCCGCCGACGTGGCACCATGTCGCCTAAAGTAACAAGGGTGGTATTTTTGATGTAATAATAAAGATTTAGGTGTTATTTAAGTAAAAATTAAAATTTGGGTGTGAAATACGTAAATGCATAAGAATTGAGTGGTATGTATATAATAACACCTAAATCTTTATTATTACATCAAAAATACCACCCTTGTTACTTTTTTCAAGTGAAATGCACTTTTTTGAGCATAGGAAAAGTGCTAGTTTTGTAATATTTATGTAATGCAGAATTATATGGTATGTATGTAAATTTCCCGGGGGATTTACATACATACCACTCAATTCTTATGCATTTTCGTATTTCACACCCAAACTTAAGTGAAATGCACTTATTATTTTAATTTGTAGTAACTTAATTTATTATTATTAATATTGCTAATTAGTATCATTATTATTATTATTATTATTATTGTTGTTGTTATTATAATTATTATACTTATTATCGTTATTATTATTATTATTATTATTATTTGTTATCATTATTATTATTATTATCATTATTATCATTATTATTATTATTATTATTATTATTATTATTATTATGCATTATTGTAATTATTATTATTATTACTATTATTATTATTATGTATCACTGTAATTATTATTATTATTATTATTATTATTATTTAATTATTATGTATTACTATAATTGTAATTATTATTATTATTATTATTATTATTATTATTATTAGTTTAATTTTTAAACATTACATTTTTTTATGTTGCTAAATGTTAAGATTTATTATTATTATTATTGTTATTTTTTTGCTTTTTATTATTTTTACAAATAGTATTACTTTTATCTTGTAGTGTTATTAGAAAATTCTTATTTAATAATTTTTCAACTAAGCAAGTTTGATGACCCATTATTAATACGTTTAATAATTAATTTCACATAATATAATAGCAATGAGTCAACAAACATCGTGTCTCATGTTATTCTATGATGGTGAACTAGATTTAGCTGATGAATTTGCACTTAAGTATGCCAGCGGTCATCGATGACCAATTCGTGTCACAAAACAATCGAATTATTATCAACTAAAGCATAGAGTTATACATGCTCTGAAAATTGATCCAAGAAGAAGCAGTATCTCTCTAATATGTAGATTTCCACTCGATGAAGGTTTTATTGTAATGCTTATTGAGGACAATAAAGTCACATAATGTGTCCTCTTAGAGGCTTCAAAGTAAACCATAATTCCTTACGTCCAATTAGCTACCACTGTTACTATCAAACCTAGTTGCACGAACATAGTGCCCGACCCTCATCACGATATGCTACACCTGAATTTATTGAGTTTTTTGGACCGGACCTCATGAACTTTTAGGCCTACAACTACGTCCAAAATTAAATATGAAATTTTTTAAAATTTAACTATAACTTCTTCATTCATTTCTAATTATTAACATTATAGTCCAACATTCATATGTGGAGCATAAACTGCAAGCTTTAGTTGAATCCACTTGTTCAAGGGATGATGGGCGAATTATGCTGCACAGGGATGGGTATGAGAAACTAGATAGTGGAACAAGCGCTAGTTTTGTTGAATTTATTAAGTTTTTTGGACCGGATCTCATGAACTTTTAGGCCTACAACTACGTCCAAAATTAAATATGAAATTTTTAAAAATTTAACTATAACTTCTTCATTCATTTCTAATTAATATTAACATTATAGTCCAGCATGACATTCATATGTGGAGCCTGTACAACACTGCAGTTTAGTTGAATCCACTTGTTCAAGGGATGATTAGCGAATTATGCTGCACAGGGATGGGTATGAGAAACTAAATAGTGGAACAAGCGCTAGTTTTGTTGAAGATAACAATGATGATAGGATAGGTGCACCATAGGATATGGAGCCAGCTAAAATAATAGGTCATGACTTGCTTCAAACACAATCTAGGGTTAATGTAAAAAATCTAGAAGCTATGATCACTACCAATTAATATATACGGACTTGTCGTACAACTGAGGAATGGGATGAGGACGTCAATATTTATAGTGTAGTAAGAGATTTGAACAAATCATCTGAATGATATATTCATAAAGAATTAATGAAGAATATGATATTTCAAACCAAATCTGATTTATAATGTGCAATAAATGGGTGGTGCATAGTAAATAATATTGAATATTATTGTATTAATTCAAATGAAACTCATCTTTTCATTAAGTGTGTTCACCACAGACACTCATCTAGACCTTGTCAATGACGTTTACAAGCTGGTAAAGTAAGAGATTAGCGAGAGCATTGAAAATTTCAACCATTACTAGACCACACACATGTGCACATAAAATTTTGGTATGAGGTTATCGATAGTGCACATCCAAATTTATATGCTATTACATCTTACTGATCATACGTCATCAAATAGGTCTGAAGCTTAGGGAGATAATAGGACAAATAGAAGTTAAATTTAACATATGCATTTCATATATAAAAGCTTGGGATTCAAGGAGGAAGGCTATACGAACTATTTTTGATAGTTGAGATGAATCATATCATTCGCTGCATAAGTTGATGAATGTTATTTGCTGTGCTATGAGTGTTTTAATATATTAGATACAATCTAATAGCACAAACTATTTTTACAACATTTATTTTGGTCCTTCGGTCCATCCATAGAGAGTTGGAGCTACTGTAGATCAGTGGTTACTCTAGGTGAGACATTCCTCTTAGCAAAATATTGCGGGATGTTGCTCAATGCTATCAGAGTTGACGCAAATAACGGTCTATTCCCATTAGCATTCACAATAGCAGAGTCTAAATGTAACAAAGCATGGAGCTGATTTTTGAGAACTTTGTATGAGTTATTGCCTATTGTTGCATCGCACCCAGATTTATATATAATATATGACCATCATAACGGGATTGTTTGCGATTGTAGAGACATATTTTTTTAGGCAGCACATAGGTTCTATTTGAGGCATCTTAAGGATAACTTCAGAAAAGCAATAAAGAAAATGGGAATAAGTGATGTGAAAACCATGTGTCATAAGAAGTATTAGGTTGGAAACACCGATGATATCTGTGTTTTCAACCAACATATGCATGACAATAGAAATATGAAACAAGAAACATATGAATGGTTGATCGCTCGAGATGTCACTAGATGGACTTTTATCACAGCATAGTGGATTTAAATGCAGGTTAATGACAACCAATGTAGTGGAATGCTTTAATGGAGTCCTCCATCATGTTAAAGGTCTACCAATTCAAGCTCTGGTTTGTTCGATTTACTACAATGTTGTATCACTATTTCATAGACGGTACACTATTCAGAATAGCAGATTACGTCAAATGAGTCACCCCTCGCTATGCAAATTAGACATAACTTATGGAGATTTGAGAGCGAGATAAGGAGATTTCTTATTCTATATTGTATTAACTTTCATAAATATGATGTATTTGACTTTAGCTGTCAATCATTCCGTGTAGACATACTACCAGATGGGAATTGTGCATGTACTTGTGGAAAACCGCAAGCATACCATATGCCATGTGCACATGTCACAGCTGCGTTAGGTCTATAGCATGTCAATCACCTCCCATATGTTACACAATATTATTCTATAGAGGCCTTTAGAAATACTTACACAGCTGAGTTTCACGTAATCCATGAACAATCAACATGGCCTGAATTTGATACTAGTTGTGGAATCATTGAGATAACACCACCAAATTTTAGTCGTAGGACCTGAAAGCCATGAATTAAAAGGTTCACAAATATAATGGATGAAGGTGTAACACAAAGTAACTGAATATGCAGTTTAAGTCATAATGTTGGACATAATAGATCCACTTGTCCACTAAATCCTAAAAACATAACAAGGTAAATTAACTACTTAATTTTTTTATTTAAATTAATATAACCCTAACATATGTGTTGCAGCCGTACTTTGGGGATCAGGATGAAAGCCTGAAGCAAGTAGCCATTAACAAAATTGATGAGTTATGTAGTAGGATGCGACATTTAGCGTACTTCTTAGATATTCTGCCTAGACGAAATGACTTACCAAAGAATATTGGAGTTGCAGATCCAAGTCATGTGGAACCTGGACCATTCAACTTAATGTTCATGTCTCTTCCATGTACACGGTACCACTACCTCCTACATACCCAGCATGGACACTATACGACTCACAGTGGGGAGGATCACAAGGTGGTATATGTGGGCAGTCATTGTTTACTCCTTCAGCATTCTTTAGGCCTGGATTTTCTTGGTCTTAAGTGACCCCAAGCAACAACCCATTTACAACACCATAAGAGTCACAGTACTGGATATCAATTGCCACTCCACCGCCTTATGGACACAATTTTGGGGAGCTTCTACTAGTTCACTGCCACATGAGCAACAATTCATGACTTACGTGCATCAGTCGACATCAGCATGGATGATACCCAACCGGAGCACCTAGAGGAGCCGCACCTGACTTGCAAGAGAGACCACACCGTATACCTGGAAATTACACTCCCGATAGTGGAGCCGGTTTCCTAGACACCAACGTAGATGATAGTTGGACCTAGGTCTATAATTTTTTTATTTTTTTATATGTTTTAATATGTTGTACTAGACTTTATTTTTAGTTGTTATATTTATATATGTGATTATGATTTTAGTTTAATAATTTGAGTTTCTTTTCTGTAATCTTTTCTTAAATATATTCTTCTTAATATATTTAAAAAAATCATAATTTTTAAATATGATATTTAGATTAATAATGTAACTATTTCAAATAAATTTAATATCAATAATTAAAGGCATACTAATATCTTGAAATATTTACTCATTATAAATTTTAATGATAATAATATTAACATTATAATAAATTTCTTAGGAAAATATTTTAACTTATCTTCTTCTCTTTTTTTTTTTTTTTTTTTGAAAATCTTCTAACATAATCAATAATTTTAATTTTAATCTAAATAAATATGACAAATTTTAAGATTCTCAAATATGACAAATATATATATATATATATCTCATATATATATATATATATATATATATATATATATATATATATATATATATATATATATATATATATATGATGAAATTATTATTTAATTTAATTGTGATCTAAAATTTTTATTATTATTAATTTATTTTAAATGAAATTCATTTAATCATTTATAAAACAAGAATTTTAAATAATAACTAAGTTTTCAAACTTTAGATTTTATTATTTATATTAATTAAAATAATTAAATTATATAATCATAATGTTAATAATTATAATAATTATTATAAATTTTATATTTGAAATAATGTCTCAAATAAATTATAATAATTAACAGATAAGTAATAATAAATAAACTATATAAATTTAGTATTAATATTTATAATATATATTATGTTAATAGATAAATAATAATAAATTAAATTTTTATAATTTATTTGTTAATTATTATTTATCTATTAATAAATTAATTTATTATGATAAATTTAAATATATATATATATATATATATATATATATATATATATATATATATATATATATATATATATATATATATATATATATATATATATTGTCGGCAGCTAAGCTATCGATATGGTGCTACGTCGGTGCCATATGAGCCGGCCAGACGTCGATAATATCGATTTAAAATTTTTTTTTTAAATATAGATTTTGTTTAAAAAATTTTAAGCCCTTTCAATTTTAAAAATTTCTTCATTAACTTAGGGATGTTTGGGATCAATTTTATTTTTTATTTTTTATTTTTATTTTTGTTCTTATGTTATTTTTAAATATATATTTATTTATAGTGTTTTTTATATAGTTTTATTTTTTATTTTCAAAAATAAATAAAGTCATTTCTAAAAGTATTCAAAGCAACCTAAAAGATGTTTTAAGTATTTCTAAAAATAATAAATATAATCAAATAAGTTTTTTTTAAGTAAAATATAAATAAAATAAAATAAAAACTCAAAATAAAAAATAAAAAACAAAAGTCATCATAAACGCCCCCTTATTTGGACTCAATTTTTGTTTTCTATTTTATATTTTTATTTTTAAGAAACAGAAAAAAAATAAAAAAAATATGTTTGTTTACATGTTTTATTTTATTTTCTTATTTTTAAACAAATCTGTTTTTTATTTTCAAAAATACTAAAAACAAGTAAAATCTATTTTTCTTTATTTTTAAAACACATGATCATACTTTTTAGATTATTAAGGATTTGGATTTGATTTTTTTATTTTTTAAAATTATATTATATAATATTATTAATTTTAATTAGTTTATTCTAACAAAATTTATCTTGAATATACGATAATAATAGATTAAATTTAGTATATCATGTATGTTTATATATATAATATAAATTTGAATTTATATATTAATTTTTGATTGATTCTAATTAAATTTAACTTTATTATATAATAATAATAATAATAATAATAATAATAATAATAATAATAATAATAATAATTTGATTTACTTCATCAATAATTATTATTTAAAATATATTTATATTTTTTCATAAATTTTATTTTTCTTGTAGAATTTAAATATGTACGTAGATATTTTATATGTCATATCTATGCATCAACTCTTACAAATGAGTGTCTTTATTGTACATTTTCTATTAATTTATCTTGTAAGTTAACATTTTTTAAGTAGCATCGTCGATGATCAAAATAATATTGTTTAAATTGCATGATATTGTTTTTGTAGCTTGTCGATTTTATTATGTGGAATTAAATCAATTATAAATATTCTTGTTTGATAGATTTTTATATTTTGAATTTTTCTAAATGATTCTTTTTATAAACGAGTACTATTCGGGTTGTTTCGACGATAATTTAAATCTAATTTGTGCATATCACTTTCATAGATTATATTGCATTTGATTCTATTAAAGCAATAGAAAATATATGTAGGTCAACATAAATCATGATTATTTGTGTCCATAAATATTTTTTTGCTTTATATTAAAATAAGAAAATATCAAACATATTTTTATTTTATTTTAAAATTTTAAAAATAAAAGACACAAAGTGGTCCCAATGAGTCCCAATAATTAATTTCATTATTTTACTTTTTTCATTAAAATTTTTAGAAAATAACAAATAAATATGTTTTTTATTTTTTATTTTTTAAAACAAAAAATTCATAAGAATATTAAAAATGTTTCTGTTTTCAAATAAAATAAAAATAAATAAAAATAAAAAACTGAAAAAAAAATAAAAAACATAAAATAGAAAGTGACCCCAAACAGCTCTGTTGGGATCCATTTTGTTTTTTATTTTTTGTTTTTATTTTTATGTTATTTTTAAAAATATATTTATTTAGAATATTTTTATATAATTTTTTTTTGTTTTTAAAAATACTTAAAACATCTAAAAGATGTTTGTGTATTTTTAAAAATAATAAATACAATTAAATAAATTTTATTTTTAACAAAAATAAAACAAAATATAATAAAGACACAAAATTAAAAAAAAAATGATTCCAAAGGGCCCCTCAGTTAATCCCCGAAGGACTAATTTTTGAACTTTCGCCCCAACATTGGAAGAAAATATTACATGAAAAATTTGATATAATTTTTCATCAAGACTTCAATTACATTGTAGCTCAGTATTTTATAAAATTTATTAAAAATAATATAAAAAATTATTTAAAATTATGTGTCCCAAGAGTCCGGATATATCCGGACCCCTCATGTAAAAACAAATTTTTAAATTAAGTATATTTTAATTGATAATTAATAGATTAAGCATCAGTAAAAAAAATTAACTTTAGATGCCATAAGCGATGTTCTCATCGCTAGGTGGCGGCTTACTTTTCGACTAACAACTTCCGTCGATTAGTTAATAAGTTTGCGAAGCCAACTTATTGCTCAGGCGTGGCCAGCCCGATAAGTGAGCGACTAGCCTGCTGTCAATTTTTTTAAAAAAAAAGTTGTAATTTTTACAACGAAAATCAAAGTATTCAATCAACACCAAATATACATCCAAATACATCCAAGTAAATATTGCATTCTAAACAAAGGCACAACTAAGTGCTGAAATAAATAACCATTCACAATGAAATAGAGGAGAATCATATGCTCGGAGAAAAAGTGAAATAATAAGTAAAATTTAACTATAACTCAATAGCTACAAACCATTGTTCCTCATACTATCATCGGCCGGCGGCGTCAGATCTTATGACTGCGGAGTATAGTGCTCGGTACGCGGGCGATGAGCGCAATCGATGGGAGATATCATATGTCCCCTAAGCCTGGATTGCATCATCTGACCCAATGTCCGGCTGCGAGTCTCATAGAGATACCCAATCGAGGCGGGTGCTCTGGAAAAAGATGATCTGGATCGAGCATAAGTGGATGGCCCGCCATCATCGTCTGCGTCGAGCGAAATCGTGCATGTGTCATATCCTGACATATGCTTTTGCGATGCCACGTAATCTCGATATGTGCCATCAGCTCGATCGCATCATATACTGCATTACTTGTGATGGCCTAATAGTCCACGTCATCAATGTCCAAGAAAGTAGAAAAAGATCGCCGTTATATGCTCCGCTGATAAACTAGTTTAAAATGTTACTACGTAAATATGAAAATAATAACTAAGAAAATATACAAATTATAGAGTTATCTTAACATATGCTCGCCGGGGTGCTCACGGGGTACATCATGGTGGTCGAGCACCTTCGAGTACAACAATACCACGGATCATGTCTGCGGGGATGTATGAGTGTAAGTGTCCACCACAGTAACGTGATCTTTGCGAGCCTCCCCAGAAGGATGTATGGATGGATGCGCTCGTCCATCACTTTCCTCGCCATCTCGATGGCGGGTCCATCGGGGCTATATCGATCTTTGGGAAAGTGACGAAGGACTTTGTTAGGAAGGTGCCACTCCACCCTCTTCCAACTAAACAGTGGAACTCGTGCTAACCAGATGTCCTCGCCAGCCAAGCAAATATCAGCCAGGCAATCTCTAATTTGAATGTCGTATGGCTCCCAAGTCACCTGTGTGTGTTACTGCATGTTAGACAATGGTTTGACAGCATTTGCTGAGAATGATGTATAACAATAAAAAGAAGTACCTGGCTCAGTAGAAGCCCATCTAACTCATCGATATTGTCGACGGCATCGATGCACATATCTCTCATTCCGATTAAAAAAAAATATCATAGTTGCATGTCATTATGTTAAAGCAAGCTATAAAGATATTACTTTTCTTACCTGAAACCGATGCTGAGCCCATCGAGATCTCTAGTGTAGGGGATATGTAGTGTCGGTCTACCAACATCCAGGCTCCCAAGACAAGATCTGTAGCAACTGAAGACACCCAGCCATGTTGGCCCTCCTCGGCCTGGTAGACTCATGTAACTCCCTGTATAAGTGAGCTAGCCGCCGCACCAAGAGAGTGTTGAATGTGTCAAGATCCTCTAGCAATGGGAGATACTGCAAATGCACCTCTGACCATGACATATCCGGTAGTAAAAAAACTCCCAAGAAGGAACAAAACATAGGCTCGAACATGTCTGATGAAGTCCAACTCAGAGAATGCGTGGGTACGAAAAATGTCAATGTAACCAAGTGGCAATGCGTGTGTTTGGCCCATCCTGAATCGAATGTACTGCGGGGTCAACTGGGTCATGATACACATATGCGAATCGGATGCCCCAGCTCATCGTCACGGCCATCGCCATCGCCCATGTCCTACAACAATAGGCGACAATGTGGTCATCAATCATAAACTCAGGATCATTGCAACATCCTGGAATGTCACTGTCATCTCTCCCACAATAAAATGAAATGTGTAGTGCAGGGAGACCAACTCAGTCTTTGTCGCATGTGATGGTCACTCGATGTACCGCTCAGCTGCTCTGAAAAGTCGAGTCGCGGAGGGAGGCGTGGGCACGTGGCACTCTGAGCATAAGAAGGTGAGATCGCCTCCAAAATAGCTGCGGTATGAAAAAGCTTAGGCAGTGCGTAACCTGAGAAACACACAGAAATAAAACTAAGTACATTCATACCGTATCTGGATGTGCGGCCCTATGTCTGCCACGAAATAACGCTATGCTCGGATGAACCTCTGAGTGCGGGACCAGTCGTCATCAATTTAACACACCTCCTCGGTGGCGTTTCTTAGGTCAGAAGGCTCCTCTATAACAAGTATAAAAAATGGAAATTTATTAGAGTATTGACATAATTGCAAAGAAAAAGAAAAACTATGCATAATCAGTTTAGAGTTTATCTAACCACAAACTAAACTCACTGCCTACTAGAAGGGTTATGTGGGCACGATGTCTGTGTGATTAATTTACATCGCACGCGATTGCTTTGTGATCTCGTCCATTGTGTTATTGTACCACGTGATTGTGTACTACCGACTTTAACCAGGCGGTATCAAGGATATAGACCCGTGCGTGTTGTACTCTCAGTGTTTTGATCATGCAACACATGAAAATTAGAAGAGTATGTCGCATACATCGACATGGTGTAATAGCAACACATAAGCGGATGATTGATTCTCCTATGCAGGCTGTATGGTATGACTACGGCATATGATAAACAAGTGTTAGGTGGTGTACATGGCTGAGTGATGTGAAGTCAACTCTGAAGGAGCGATAATTCCTGTCCAACACTTGCACCTCATTTGCGTTAATATTGACTGGCTGTGAAAAATGTCTTGCCTCCCGCTCAAATTTGCTTATGACTACTTGGGTTCGTGGAGAGAAGGTGAATTCAGTGGGCGGTTCGTCTGAATCAATTGAACTTGCCTGCTTATAAAATAGACTCACAATGTTATAGTAAATTACAGTTATCAATGCTTGAATTGGTAGTCCCCGTGCACGTTTAAGTACACCATTAAAGCACTATGATGCATTTGTAGTCATGGTACCGTAACGCTTCCCACCATCATGAATCAATATCCACTTCTCCACATCACATTCTACCAACCACTGATATGCTTCTGGTTTAATTTTTTTGATGTCAGTCATATTGCAGTTAAATATATTGATGTCATCGGTGCTGCCTGCTAAGTACATTTTTTACACATAAACTCAACATATGCAATACCCATTTTCCTCACTACCTTCTTAAAGTTTTTCCTAAGATGTTGCAAGCAATGATGATGTGCGGCCCATGGAAATACATCGCGGCACCCACAAACCAACCCTGAATGCTTATCCGAGATTACATAAAAATTGCCCCTTAATGAAACAATTGGCAGCAGTTATTGTAGGCACATAATGAACCAGAGCCAGGATTCATTATTCTCATATTCGACCACTGCAAAAGCAAGGGAAAATAGACCGTTATTTGCATCAATACCAATGGCTGTGAGCAACGTACCCCGATACTTTCCCAAAAGGAATGTCTTGTCCATCAGAGCAATTGACAATATCCCGACCGGTAATAGATGGTCCAAAAGCCCGATCTCGAAACGCATGTATCGATGACATAATTATGAACAATCTGCGGTCGAGCATAATGAATCCATAAACAATGCTAGGGCGATATGACTCATCCAACGCCAAATATTGCTCGATACTCTTACGTCGCATCCAGGCCTTTATGTAAGAGACCTTGATGTTAAATTTGATTATATCCTTCTGATCTCTCGGGTTTGGTCAATTTGAAATCATTGCGACATTATGAGTAATAAACTTAGAAGTGCATTGGCGATGTCGAACCAGCGATGGTAGCGCATGTGTCGGCGAACCTAAAGTTGATAACCTCAGCCTCCCAACCTCTTTCTTCTCAATGCATGCACCATTGGCAGGTGCTATTTCGATCTTTGCGCACATATAACGGTGAAATTCTTATTGGATTGGATGTCACGGTAAGCTGGACATTATTAAGAATGGACCGTTCTTTGCGAAGCTCCTTCTTATTTGAAAAACACATACCTTCATATAACTCTGGAACTTGACATCATCGAAACGAGCTATCAGATGGACCATCAAACCTCCGCATCCCGGTCTTTAGGTGGTCCGACAGGTCAGCATTACTCATTGGTGGAAATCATAACATGTGACGATCCGCCAAATTCGGATAAGAATGACTCAAGAAGATCCAATATTGTTGTCGATAAATTGACATTACCAAGCAAAGACTCATCATCGCGATCACTATCATCGCGCTTGATTCACTATTCATCATTTCATACTCATCATCGTAGTTGTCAGATGAACTAGGTTGATCATGCAGTTGCGCTTGAATATGCATCTCAGTTCTGTATTTAAATAGATGTCATCTTCTTAAAAAAATAAAAGATACCCTACACTAAACAAAAATAAAAAACACCAACAGTGATGTCGAGATGAATGCTTACATTATCTCCTGTTCGTGATAGTACATGATTCGAATGGCCAATCAACTCGTGAGCATAACCGGAGTGTACATTCTGCGGCATGATATCAGTGTCAATTTTGGCAGCAGTACATTGTGGCTTTATTTCCACGTAAAAAATCAATGTTTGATGGGAACCTTCCCAATCAAGATTTTGACATCATCATCGCCAACGACAAGCTATGTATCCCGCCTGAAAAACGACATATAATCTCCACTGCAAAGTTATCAACGTCATAACGCAGAGACCTGAACACTTTTTGTTTTAAATCTCTTAAGCTTGCATGACGCGACACTTGCATGGACCGATTTTTGCCACCAACATAACTTGGAATGAACTGATCATCAATGATCAGTTGCCCGTCATAAAACAGAATTAAGGAAACGTGATCCTAACTCATTCTACTATTAGTTCAGCAACCAATGTTATAACAAAACATAATAATTCACTCAAAATCCGTTAAAAAATACACATTGCTCACCTATTTATACACCTAATAATTTAGCAAAGCAAAAAATGAACTACCAAATTACCTGATCCCAGCATGTCATATACCCTAACCACGACAAATTTTAGAAAAATAATTATAGAAAATATGAAAAACTTTCCATACCCTAACCACTGCAAATTTTAGGAGAATAATTATGGAAAACGTGAAAAACTTCCCTCTACATTATTGCTAATTCAAATAAGCAAGGAAGAAAAAAAACAAACAAACTTTACCCGATCTCGACTAGCACACCAATCAAACATTTGGTGGAGCCGGGAATGCCAAAAAATCCAAAATGGTGGAGCCGCGATGGGGTCTCGTGCGTACGGAGGAGGAGGGACCGAGAGCTAAGCTAAAACGAAAACAAAAAAAAAATGAATGGGGCTCCTGATTAGATTAGAAATATCGCCGCCTACTTATCGGACGACTGGCCAAACTTGCGCTAGTCACCTACTTATCAGGCGACTGGCCAAACTTATGCCCTCGATAGTGGCGATTGGTCGCCACCGATGAGGTGACACCACGCCTATTTATCGATGACCACTAAAATTAAATTTTTTTTTACCGATACTTAATCTGTTAATTATTTATTAAAATATACTTAATTTAAAAATGGGGTTTTTACATACATACCACTCCAAACTATCTAATTTACTCATTTAACACATAAAACTTTAATATTACCCGTATACCACTTCAAATATTAAACTCATTTCACAAGCAGCCTGTAAGGTGGAGACGGAGCAGAAGACGGACTCATTTTCGGGCATTTCGTCGAGAGTGAGAGAGAGAGGAGAAAGCTCAGTTCGACGTTTTCCCCTCTTCGTTTCTGCTGCTGCATTTCTGATTCATGAGGGAAGAATAAGGTAGCTTATTGTTTCTTCTTCATTGTTAGGTCATCATATGCAGCTCTAAAGTAAAATTTCCAGCTGAAACTGCTTTTGCTTCCATTTCCGTTTTTATGAAACTCACTCATCATTGCTCCTACTGCGCGGATTCTTAAATTCTCCGTTTCTCTTTATATCTTACGCTTAAGATTTTTTCTGATTGCCCGCTGATCACTTAATCTTTAATATATTTTCCTCTAATAAGCTGTTGACTCATACCAGATTGTTCCCTGTCTTCTTGCAGATGGCAAAGCAGACAATGGGATTCTGCAGATTAAGATTCGGCAGGAGGTGGCCATTTATTCTTGTTGGATGTATTACTATATGTTGTTCTGTGAGCATTTGTTCATCCCCTTTCTCAAGACTTCATGCTTTTTAGTAAGTATAGGTCAGATCAGAATTCAATGGAGAATTGAATTCTTGTAGGTGCTGATCCAAAGCTTTTTAAGTTTTCAACTAGTTGCAGACACTGTTTCATTTTTAGATGCAACCTGATTTCTTTAGCCGTGAAATGGGTCAGGTACTTGTTGCCGTGAACAAATCTGTGCTTTATTGCTTAAGACAAATCTTTGTATTCTTTTTTAAAAAAAGCTTAATGTGAGTTATCGCAGATGTGTTTCCTGGTTTTGTTCTTTTTAGAACCTGCTTGTTGCTTAGTTAATGTGACTTCGTAAGGGGCAGAGAGAGAGAGAGAGAGAGAGAGAGTCTATGTTGATTTATTTCAATAAACTTGTTTTAAAATAACTTACTGATTTCTTTTTTCTTTTAAACAGAAACTACGTCATGCAGACTTCCACTGTGCAAAAGAGATACTTATGCAAATACTAATTGCAACTATAATTTTTGAATGCAGGTTTTCCTGTCTCTTTCCTTAACGGTCACTCTAACATGTGCAAAAGAAGTTCCACTCTCTGAATTGGATCCAACGTATGCTTGACAGGAAAAATCCGGATTATCTTCTATGTAAAAAACCTTTAAAAATTTTCCCGTTGGAATGTTCTCTGTGCTTCTTGTGACATATCTAACAGGGATGAGTTGCTAAGCTTGGTGGATAAGTTTGCAGGAGATGTGTTAGGTTTTGTGTTTTAGTATTCGTAAGTTTGTTTGTAGCTTTCTGTATTCTGTCTGCTTGTGGTGTGGTGTGAGAATTTGTTCAATGTAGCCATTGTTGTATGTCTTTTGTAGTTAATGTAAATTAACTCTGTTGATTATGGCTGTTGAATGCCTTGCTGCTAGAGCAAATTAATATTTGAGTTTATGCTTTGATCAAATATTAGATCTTATCTAAGCCAGATAATATTATCAAAAGAATATAAATTGTTATCATCCACATCAAGTAGCCATATGCTCTGCCACCACATAATACCAACCTTATTAAAATTCTTGCAAGTTCAACCAACCAATCTACTTCCTCTTTGCTTGTCATTCAATTACAAAGATCTATGTTGTTTTTTATAAAACATAACAGACAAACAAATAGGCAGTGAGCATCATCTGCAGACCTGAGCATATCAAATTTCTCATGAACAGAAAATCGATAGATGAAGCTTGTCACAATCTGGTCTTCTGTATGCTGGTTGCTAGTCTTGTCATTAAGGTAGCTTCAATTTTAACAGAAAATTTCTGGAAACATGCATAATGCGAATATGCATAACCATTTGCAAGATATTTGAACTTTATTGCCATCTCAAGTAAATCTGTCGAAAATAATGAAGTAGAACTCTTAATCATTGAGCCATTTGTCATGTAATGTCTTGACGTTGGCCTGGAACTCCATGTTAGGAGTTCTGATATTGGAACAAATGGGGCAGTACCTGGATGGATGAGTGTTTTGGCTAAGACAAGTGTGTCTTCCTTACTCTTTCCAGTTCTGTCAAGTGGTTGAGTGCTACTATATATATTTCTGATGTAAACTTTGCTAGATTCCAACACAAGCACACAATAAACAACAAATCTGAAATAAGAAATTTCAGCATTCTGGATATGCTAGATTCCAACACAAGCAAAATCATATACTGAATTTGAGTAAAACTACAGAAATGAAAATTTCCTTTATAAAATATGCATGCACATGAAATGTTAAACATGCAAGGCACTCTTAATATTCAGTTTGAAATCAGAGTGAGTACACCGACCACCTCACCCACAAGCTCAAGCACCATCAAGGCCAAATCGAAGCCGCCGCTATCATGGAACACATACTCGAAGGCAGCTTCTACATGAAAATGGCTAAAAAACTCCGTGAAATGGATCCTCTTCAGAAGCCAAAGCAAGACCGATATGCTCTACGCACTTCACCTCAGTTGCTCGGACCTCAAATTGAAGAATGCTGTTAAGAATACAGTGAGTCAGGTGGCTAAGATTTAAAACAAGATTTTCAGTAGGAATTTGTGAAAAACGTGAGAACAAATTTACTTTTACTTGGTTGCAGTTGTATCCATCCAAACAGCCAGGGGATTGCAGCACTTTGAACGGTTTTGGATTGTTCTTCTGATTTCTAATCCTTTGACAGCAGATTATATGTGAATGATGAGCAATGGCAGAATTGTGCAAAGTTCATTTCTGTGCTAGTTACAGCTCTTTACCTATATCATTCCCTTATGTGAGACGAAGCCAAAATCCAAGTACGGTTAGGGAGGAGTTGAATGCAGCTAGAAGGATTCAACTTGCAACAGTGGGTAGGAGCTGCTGCTCGGTTGGGAAGGGGGTATCTGAAAGTCTCGGCTGCTGTATACCTGAGAGCTGCGGCCAGAAACGGGAGAGGAAGGGGGACTGATAGGGTAGGAGCTGCTGCTCGGTTGGGGCTGGAGGGAATATGCTCGGCTGTATCGAGCTGAAATAAGAGCGAGACGAACGAACGAAGAGAGGGAACTGAGAGAAATCGAGCGGCTTCTCCGGCTAGAAATGCTTCAGCTTGCAACAGTGAACTTCTTCTCAAATCTGAATTAGAGTGGGTGCTTTGGAGCGGCTTCTTCGGCTAGAAATGCTTCCTTCCGTCTCGTCTCTACGCTTCCGCTGCCGACTTGAATGCGAGTGAGAAGCAGAGACGCTCGACGAACAGAAATGCCCGCGAAATGAGTCCGTCTAGACGTTTCCGTCGGAATGCTTACGGAACGCTCGCGGAATGGCAAAATTGATTTACAGCGTTGTTTAGCGTGGTATACGGGTAATATTGAAGTTTACTGTGTTAAATGAGTAAATCGAATGGTTTTCGTGGTATGTATGTAAAAACCCCTTTAAAAATTTGTTCATCACGTAATATTTCCTCCAACATCGGAGCCTGCACGTCTCGATGAGTTGACGATCTCTATGGCTCCCGCCTCAGCCCGCTTCATTGAGACGAACCCCACTGTAGCTTTGCAGCTCCGCCTAAGTCCCAAATCCACCATGGCTTGCGCTTCTTCCATGAGCACAGTCAAATTTCTGTGTTATGATAAATAGCTATTACAGAGATGGACACTGAGATGGAGACGGAGAAGATGAAAGAAGATTTGTCTTCTTGCAAGTTGCAAAGGCAGTGAAGACGAAGACGGAGAAGGACGGTGATTACCCCTTTCTATGCTCTGATCCCATGTTAAAAGGAAAGAAGACATTAATAAAATCTTCATTATCAAATACAAATCAACAGTGATAAATGTAAAAATTCCTAATAGCATAATGCAAGCCGGTGGTAAAAAGTCGGTTGTTTGTAACAGAAACTTCATCACTGTAAAGCTTTTAGCTAAATGATGGTCTCTAATATATCAACTGACGCTTAATTTTTCCAAAAAATAAATATTAATCGGGATATTGATGTGCCTATCTTAATGTTCCATTCCACTAGGAGGAAACAAGGGAATTTTTAAGCGGCCATGGCATTACCACTGTTATTGAACAACTTTATTTTTTGATATTTTTCCAACAGCTTTAAGTGACAAGCCAGGCGATATTGAAGTGACTTCGATGCCCTATTTTAGGTAATCTCTCAACCTAAATTCATCAGAGATATTATTTCAATCAAATTTTCTCTTTTTTATTTTTTAATGAATTTCTTATCTCTCAATGAATAACTTTTTTGGGTTAATTTTTTTCAAAAGTTTAAGTCTAATTTTCTACTTCTTGTGCCTTGAAATAATCTAATCCTTCGTTAAAGTCGGCTTCAATTTTGAGCCTATTTCAACCGGTGGTATGTTTTCGCATTGCACCATCATCACAAACGCACCATATATCTAAATTGATAAGCAAATATTTCAGTATTTTTCATTTATTATTGATACATCGCCGAGAAAATTAATGTCAGCGAATCTGAGGCATTTTGAAATGTTTGATCTAATCGATTTACAAACTTACAGTCAAGCGAGTCTGATGAGGCGAACGCAACATCAGCGTATACGATCCAGCTCGAATCAACTCGGGTCAAGCTATAGACATGAAAATGGATCGATCCGCCAAATGGTCACCAAAGCGATATATTTATAGATTCGTCGGCGGCTCGTCAAGATGAATCCAACGAATCCAAAATCACCCAATTCACATCATTAAGGCGCGGATCATCAAAATACACGTCGATCGGGGATGCATGTGGGCCGTCAGATGGGAGTGGTTGGAGTTTTCCACAATTCTGACAAGGCTGCCACTCCAAAATCTATAAATAGAGCCTCATTCTCACCTTAGAGAGGCCGATTTGAAGGCCAGGAGCTCACGAGAACCAGCAGGTCGGCCTTGGCCAGCAGGCGATCCATCTGTGCTTGGGTGCCACCAGGTGGTGCGAAGATCAGGGGAGCTTCGCTCTTAGGGGTCGCCCAGGAGGACTAGGAAAGACCAGTTCTGCTCCTTTCTCACGAAGATCAAGAGGTTGCTCCCGGAAGATCGCCGCCGCTTTTGGGAAACTTCTCCTTGGGTTGGAGTTGACCGATATTGTATTTTTTACACTTAATATTGTTTGTCAGAACACCTTCTTCTCAACTAACGAGAAGCAAGGACGTATCTTTGAACACATAGTGAAAGTTCTAGGCAAGGCCTGGTTTTTTCCCTTAACGGGTTTTCCACGTATAACCTCTGTGTTCATATCCCCTGCTTGTGTGTTGGATAATTTTTGGGCTATGACGAAGATCTCGCATCTACCGGAATAAAATTCTCTAGCACGCAATAATTACTATGATCGTATATTTCACATAATAATCTTCTTTGTGATATGCCAAAATAGTTTACTAACAAATCAAAGAAGTTAAATTGAAAATAAGCTTAATGGATAAACATATTGTATTGAAGTGAGAGTGCACAAATATCTATTTTTTATTAAGAAGTTTAACCACACACCTTTGTATAAACTACAAAGATCTATTCACAAATGATTTTATTGTAGGCTAAATTTTTAATTTAGGACTATTTTAAGGTTTAATTAGCAAAATGAGCACTTAAAAAAAAATTAACTAGGCACAGTCTTGCATTCAACGGGCGATTGGCTTCAGATTAATTTTTTTTTAAAAAAAATTATAGACAAATCGTGATATTTTAGCCATATCGGAGTCGTCCGTTGTCAGAATCGAGCGAGCTTGATATCGTTGGAATCAGAATAAAATTCCCCACAACTTTCATGTTGACCAAAAAATGTGATTGTGGTCTTGCACGCAGCAGTTTTTGTGAATGCTCGCAAAAACTGCGGCATAGGCTTGAAAAGTGTGACCAACCTTAGTATTTTGGCCGTATCGGAGTCGTCCGTTGTCGGAATCGAGCGAGCTTGGTATCGTTGGAATTGAAACAAAATTCTCCACGACTTTCATGTTGACCAAAAAATACGATTGTGGCCCAATACGCAGCAGTTTTTGTGAATGCTCGCAAAAACTGCTGCGCAGACTTGAAAAGTGTGACCAGCCGCAGTATTTTGGCCGTATCTGAGTCTTCCGTTGTTGGAATCAAGCGAGCTTAGTATCATTGGAATCGAAACAAAATTTTCCACGACTTTCATGTTGACCAAAAAAATATGATTGTGGCTCGGTACGCAGCAGTTTTTGCGATTGCTCATAAAAACTATGGCGCCGGCTTTGAAGTGTGACCAACTGCAGTATTTTGGCCTCATCATAGTCATCCATTGTTGGGATCGAGCGAACTTGGTACCACTGAAATCAGAACAAAATTTCTCATGACTTTCATGTTGACCAAAAAATACGATTATGGCTCACTACGCCGCAGTTTTTGCGAATGCTCACAAAAACTGCGGCTCCGACTTGAAAAGTGTGTCCAACCGCAGTATTTTGGCCACATCGGAGTCGTCCGTTGTCGGGATCGAGAGAGCTTGATATCATTGGATTCAGAACGAAATTCACAGACTTTCATGTTGAATAAAAAATGTGATTGTGGCGATGCACAGCTTTTCGAATACGCAAAACCGGCAAAGACTGGAAAAGTGTGACCCACGATTTTGGCCGACGAGTCTTCCGTTGTCAGAATCGAGCAAGCTTGGTATTGTTGGAATCAAAACAAAATTTTTCATGACTTTTATGTTGACCAAGAAATGCGATTGTGGTCCGGTAAGCAGCAGTTTTTGTGAATACTCGCAAAAACTACGGCGCGGGCTTGAAAAGTGTGACCAGCTGCAGTATTTTGACCGCATCGAAGTCATACGTTGTCGGAATCGAGCGAGCTTGGTATCGTTGGAATTGAAACGAAATTTCTCACGACTTTCATGTTGACCAAAAAATATGATTGTGGATGGATAAAAAATAGCAACATTAGATGATTTTTCTACAATATTTTACCAAAAACATGGGATATCATCAAATCCAATGTTGTTAATGCAATTCACATCTACTTTTTCACATCATCAATTTTGTGTATGTAAATAGAAAAGATATATAAACTTGAGACATATTCATTTCCATCAGCCTAACTTCAATAATTAGCAATATGATCAGCAAAATTATTGCCAACAGGATTCAAAGCTTATTCACATCAAATATTTTTATAAACCAAGTAGAATTTGTGAAATGGTAAAAGATCAATGACAATATCCTCTTTGCCCAAGCACTAGTTAAAGGCATTGATAAAAATAATAGATGTGGCAATCTCATTACAAAGCTTGCTAGTTAAAACATCAATGATAATATCCTTTCCATCAGCCTTAAGATTAATAAAGGGGTCAAGCAAGGTGACCCATTGTCCCCAACACTCTTCATCGTAGCTCTTGACTACTTCTCCAAACTTCTGAAATTCACATTTGAAAACCATCAATGTATATTTTATCTTACTCAGGCCAAAATATAATTTACTCACAATGACAGATATCTAACATAGAAAATCATTCCAATAATGGCATAATAGTAATATGTACATAGAGCTATCATCCGATCTATTAATAAAGATGACAAGTGACGACATCTAACAACGACGGTGTCTGTGTAGTGAAAGTGCGTCACTCCCTGATATATACTGAGTAGGTGGTCGTCGAGGATAATCTCGCAAATGGTGCCGGCCGTTGCTTTCATCTTCACCGGTCGCTGGTGCTTTGATGGTGGGGTGTAACCTGCATCTCTAGTGATGCTCCTGGCTGGAAGGGGACAATGGGGTACACTCCGTGCATATGCACCATATAGACCGGTGGGTGAGAATACATGGGAGGGCCTGCTGCCTGCCATGACTGAAATTGACTAAAGATGGCTTCTTGATATGAGTGCGGAGTTGGTGTGCCAAATGCGTATAGACGATAGACCTGCATCAAATCCTACAGTATGTGGCTAAGTACCTGAAGGTGCTGCAGAAGAACTACTCGCTTCATCTGTACCCTTGTATCTGCTATCTGAAATATGCATATTCTTTTGTAGTTCCCTGCATAACTCATCGTAACTGTTGATCGAATGCTGAAAATCAGTGTCCTGATCTCTCCTGAAGTAAGGTTGGAAAATATCTTGTGTGTCCAAGATATGTTCACACTGCAGAAAATAAAATCTATTTTAGTACTCATTAAGTATAAATATATATTTAAGATAAAATTTTTCAGTGCTTACCATTAGTCTCTCTTTAGAAGCTCGAGGATAGTAGCTGGTAGGAGGAATGGTTGGAGCCCTCAGCATGTACAATGAAGCCCAGGATCGATACCATCTCATGTATCGACTGACAGTCGGGTCAACGGGAGGTGTAACATCATCCACAACAACAACTATATCATGTCTGGCCTCCCACTATGATATATAGGCTTGATGATAATCAAACCAATCGACTTCCGTCTTCCTGCGACCATCCACTCGCTGAAAGGAAAGATCTATAGGTGCCACATCAACTCTAGGAGACAGACCAAACTGTCTCAGTATAAGATTTGTGAGGTACCACTCAACTCTTTTCCAACTGATTAGAGGTACCCTGGCGAGCCAAATCTTCTATCCAGCCAAACAGACACCCGCAACTCTCGTGTGTACTTATTGTCCGCATGGCTCCCATATCACCTACAACTTTAAAAAAAAATTAAATGATATATATTAATTGTAGAGGTGACAGCATGAACAAATTGTGTTCTTAGTCATACCTGACTCTGTAACAGCCCATCAAGCTTATCTCTATATACTCTAATATGGGCTAGTGTCATCTCTCGTAGGTAACCCTCATTCCACCTGCAACCAATGCTCAACCCATCCAACTTTATAGTACATTTATAATGTGTAGTAGTGGGATACGTACTGCGTATGACCTAAATGTCGTTGTCCTAACACATCTATAACATGTGAACATGGTATGTGAAATAATTGTGGCTGCCTGCATGTACAACTTCAACTGTTATGTTCTTGCAGTTCCATCTTAAATGATATGGGCGACATGTTAAACACCTGAAATTCATTTAAATTAATCCTTGTGGGTTCTCCACATTTCCTAGCTTCACGCTCATTTTGTTGCAACATCACATTGACATGCGGTGCAAATATCAAATCACTCTGCCTAATCAAATCTGAAGCTGTCTCAAGGCATTTGGTGAAAAGTGATACAAAATTGTAATGAATAGATGTGATTAGAGCTTGTATCGGCAATCCACGCTCCCTCTTCAGTACACCGTTGAAACACTCTGACGCGTTAGTGGTCATGGTGCCATAACGATATCCACCATCATGAGTCAACGATCACTTAGCTACATCTCTAGCAAGCAACCAATCAGCAGCCTTTATTTTGATATTCCTGATATCTGTCAAGTAACGTCTGAATGTGTGAATGTCATTTGTATTACCTGCCACCTACATTTTTTGACACATAAACTCAGCATCGGAAATACCATAATTCTGCACGCCTTACTGAAATTCTCTCTAAGATGGCATAAGCAGTGCCGATGCTTAGCCCAGGGAAAATATTTGTTGCACCCGCATACTGAGCCTGAATGTTGATCAGAAATAATGCATAAATCAGCCCGAGTACATATAAGCGGAATCAAGTCTTGTAATGTCCTAATAAACCAAGCCTAGGACTCACTGCATTCTGCTTCAACCATTGCAAATGCAAGTGAATATATGCCATTATTTGCATCAATCCCAACTAAAGTAAGAAGAGTTCCTCTATACTTACCCAACAGAAATGTGCCATCAAGACTTAAGATTGGTCTGCAATATTGTCAACCAACAATTGATGGCCCAAGTGACCAGAATATGCATTGAAAATGACCAGATTCACTTGACTGAATACGGTACACTATGCTAGGCATAACTGCACATACAATAGCCATGAAATGATCCAGTGAATGGTATGACTCTCCCCAACTGTCAAAAATAGCTTGTATGTCCTTTCTACGTGCGTCCCAAGATTTCATATAAGAAATCATAACGTTAAATTTTGATTCCATACAGCCAATAATTTCCCTGGGATTCAAATCCAACTGATATCTAATCACAAACTGGATGAAGTAGAAACCGTGAGGTGCCCGCTTGTGTCCGATCAATATCTAATAAGTATATGTATATACTAGATATCCTCCGTGCACCACCGCCTCTTGAACGAGCATGTAGACGCCACATGCATGACCTATTGGGATGACTGTTATGTATGCAAAGTACAATACACCTCACCTTGTTGGAGTCACATGTTATATACTCAACGTTATTTGTGATGGACCAACCCTGAATAATAAATTTAAGCTGTCTTTTGTCATGTTAACACATTCCCTCAATTAAGTCAGCTAGAATAAAATTCTCTTCTAGAAATATAGAATCTTTTAAGAGGCCATCAAAATTCAATTGTTCATCCCATTCTTGTACTGTCTGGCAGACCTGAATATAATCATTACTACTGAACATGTGTTCCTCAGCTATATTTATTTTGTTAGAGTAATCTCTTAACAAATGACTGCTCCCAGAGTCTGCACATTGATCTTCTCCAATGTCACCTTCACTATTAACTGTGTCAAAACTTGTTGCATTAGGTATTATTTCATAGTCCTCATCTTCAGTCGATAACGGTGCTACATGATCACCATGGTATTCACCCCTCCTAGTAGAAGTTGAGGCAATATAATGAACACGAGTAGGAGATGCAGTAACATCTCTCTCAACAATGTTGTAAATTACGACGTAGTGTATAAGATTAAAATGAAAAAGATTAATTGAATTATGACTTGACTGCACTACGAAAACCTTCATTGAGGTCGATATGGTTCCTATAAAAGTATAGTGGTGTACGCCAGCTTGGATGAACTTTAACTCCAGTGAAGTTATGAAATTCTCTATTCTCTATTCGTATCAACTCAACTTCAATATATACAATCGGAGGTTGTATACTTGTAGTATTAATAACAGACTCACATACTTCATCATCATTTATTGGAAAAGCAATAAAATCGGCATCAACAGAAAATCTACATATGAGATTAATTCTAAAACGTGTCAGATCAATTTTTAGTGATCTCATAATTCGATTTTGCAAGCTTCCAAAATCAGTCCGACGTGAAACTTGTATAGGACGATTTTTTCCACCAGTGTACGTAGGGAAGAAGTCCTCACGAACATTGAGTTCACCTCCATAATATAATACTAAATAAACTGTGTCCAAACTCATTTTTGAATATAAAAAAGTGTATTGGAGACACGCAAGCTGAATATCACACCTGTTTAAATCAATCAAATTCATAAGAACTGTATGGATCGCGTTGCCTATATGTATAATATCACCTAACCTTAATAAAAATGAAACAAACAATCTAAAAAAATTTGACCAACATAAAATTTTTCTCCCACTATAGGTACATCTAAAATTTTTTAATTATGAGTAGTAATTTATGTGGACGTATATAACAAACCTAACATGAGCCTAGAACTACATAAACAATCTACATTATGAGGTTTTATCAAATATCAATAATTTGCAATTCAACACTACCAATATCAATGTCAACATCTTTTTTACAAACATGATCCATTATGAAGTGTTGAATAGGAATTTATTCCAAAAAAATGCATATAATAATCCAGTTACAGGAGGAGGACCAACCCATAGCCAGAAGATATAGCAATCCAGTTACATCCATCCTCAAACTCATCCAGAACATAAATAAAGTAAGGGTAAAGAGCCGCATAGAAATGGTTCTCTAAGCAACAATAAAGCAGCAAACATCCCTCAGGGGCACCCAACCCATCATAGCAGCAGGAGCAATAATCACAAAAACATGACTGTCAAAAATCACAATTCGATAAATAATCCCCAACCAAGAATCCCACACCCCAAACAACAAAGCTAAAACCCAAAAGCAATGGAGCAGGTGAGAAGGGTGAAAATCATTAGAGAATGGATAGCCAAAAGCACTTGGAATAATTAGCAAACAACTAGGTGACGGGTAATCCAGCCACAGAGCAAACATTCTAGAAAAACTCAGAAAAATAACCACCAGAAAAGAGAATAAGAACCAAAGGTAGTTAACAAATCCAGAGTGAGCAACACCCAGTAAGAGAAAAAACCCACAGCCAGACAGCAGTAGCAACCATCCAACTAGAAAGCCCAAACCAAACAAACTAGGCTGCAGCGAGATCCAACCAAAAAAAAAAACCAAAACTAGAAAAACCCACACATGGGAACCAAAAAACCATGGAGAAAATCATGCCCGTCATAAAAAAATCTAAAAGGCAAACAGGAAGAGAGAACCACACTAATTAGAAGACAAGCAAAACAAAATAGCCTCCACCTACTACAAACACATCGACCAGGTGGGAGAAAAAAATAAACCAGACACCTGATCTAAAAGGGCCTATCGAATAATGAAATATACACATTACTCTAATCAGATAAGAATCATTTCAAATAGCTTCAAAATGAGCAGATAAACATACAACAAATATAATATTTAAAACACATATAAATTTATTTAAAATACACAAAAAATACACATAAATACACATAATTTATTTAAAACATACACGTGAATTTAAACGAACATAATCAACATGTCTTTGTAATATTTACTTTTCCCCTAAAATATCAAATCCAATAATATAGATCTACCATATAAACTAACTAATCACTTGTTAAAACAACCATCTATAATTAACCATTTACCAAACACAAAAATGAATGATTTTTTCTTAAAAAAACAAGTTTGAAAAAAATACCTTCAAAAGCTGTTGAAAAATCCTAAATCCACCCAAAAATGCCAACAATTTCGTAGGAAGGGAAGGTCCACCGGACGGCAAGTGGCGGAAGGCGCAACGCGGATGGTGATGTCGGGAGGGCAACGCATCCCGCATCGGAAAGGAGAGATCGGAGGACGGGTTAAAAAAAGAGTTAAGGCCAGTCGCCCGTTCAACGAGCGACTGTGCGTAATTTTAATTTTTTTTTAATACTCATTTCGCTAATTAAACTTTAAAACAACCCTAAATTAAAAATGTAGCCTTTATTGTATCTTAACAAATATTTTTTATGGCTTTTATTTTCTAGATTTGATTTCAATTAATTCATGTTATTTTGTAATTTTTTAGGCATCTCTATTTGATATTTTTAAGGCATCTCTATCATGCAAATTCTACTAAAATTGACATCAATTATTCCAAACTCATTATACATTTCCTCCTCTGCTCAAGAGGATCATTAAAAACGAGCAACTCTTGAAATAAAAGAGTATAGGACAAAATAATTTGATAAAGTTCTAAACTCTAAAAATTAACCAAACAAAAGCAAGGACATAATGGTGATAACAAAGATCATTTGTGTGTTGATTTATAGCAGTTAAGCTTAGAATACTCGCTAGAACAACACTCATATGATAAGAGCGATGATGATGAAGATGTCAACAATATCCGACCTAAGAGTTGAGCTCATGGGCAGGTATCCCTAGCAAGAGGATCACTAGACTAGGCTAAGGTGGTCAAGTTTTTGTAGGAAAGCATAATCAATTGATCAAATCCATTTTAAGTTTCCGTTTGATTGATAATATATCAACATACTCATCACTTATGATATTTTGTCATTCTATTTTAAGTTTGTTCGAGCATCTTTTGCTCAAAACAAGTCAAACTGAGCTCCTTTTAGACATTATTTTTTATAGTTCATTATATATATTTTTTATTTTGATAAAGTAGCCAGGCACAACACCCCTGTCAAACCCCACTAAACACCATGTGGTCTCAAAACTATTATTTTTTGTGTTTTTTTTTGTTATTTGTTCGAGTTTTTTTTTTTACTTTTTTATTTTCATAAATACATGCAAAAAGATTTTTACAATATTCTTCTTAGATATCTGATTTATCAGCTTTATGAAAAATAAAAACATAAAAAATATATATTTTTATATAAAATAAGTGCTCGAACTCGACACCTTAGACATAAAAAGTACTTCCAAAAGTGATTATCCTACAGCAAAAGAATCTCTGTAGACGATTGGGAGTCTCGCTCCCAACGCGCTAACTCTCCATTCACGATCGAGCACAAAAAATGTACGTACTTTAACTTTACAGGCTCACCGGTCGAAAGGGCAATTCTTTCTTCAAGGAAGCCGGCATGACCATTAACATTAGGCACATGGGCCAACAGATTTGTCTTTAATCTCTAATATTTGCCAAATTCTAGCAGATACTCGTTGCCGAAGGACTTCTCTTTGATTAAATTATGAATTTATTATTAAAATGAAGAGTTTCTGTGAGAATTAATTTTGTCATTCTATTTGGTGGCTCATTTTTGTCTTATTTCATAGAATTTTATTTATGTTTTATTGTTCATTATAAAATTATTATATTTTTATTATAAATTATGAGCTATTTTATACGGTTGAAATACTGATAATTAAAAATAACAGAAGCGTTAAAATTTTTATTTAATTTAATATAAAATTTTGCAAAATTGATACGACAAATACTTTATTAACATTGACAAAGCATTTAACCCACCCCCTTAGCACAGTTGGTGGGAATACAAAGATTCCTCGCCCACGCTCGATTCCTATTCACGAATGTCTATCTTAATGAAAGAAAAGTGCACTGTGAGCTCGTATCGGGTTTATCTTGGGATTAGTCATGCTCGAAATTATGAGTCATAATATGAGTGAGTTTAGAGGTATACATCTCCTTACAAAAAAAAAAAAAAAAAAAATCTTGATTGATCTGGCGTTGGAAGTTCACAGTATTACGAGCTGTCGGGCGATACGGGGGTCGAGTGTGGGGACTAGAATATTATAATTCTGGAGCTTCTCGACGCTTCATCCTCCTCAACCTCCATGGAAATTTTTTAGAGAGAGGGAGAGGGGTTATTGTTCTCTCATTCTTCGTTTCGTTTACAGTAGCTTTGGGATCGTTTCCACTTTTGTACTTTCAATTTCACTTTTTTTCCCTCGTTTTCTTTATCTGGAAGGTTAGGACTCTGCAAAGATTCCATCTTCTGCTTTACGTTACCGCTGGAGCGCTTTGCAGCAAGGTAGGAGTGGTTCTAGATAAAAACCCATCTCATATAATTAGTGGAAGGTTCTGAAACTTCATTGAAATCTGTGAATTCTGTTGAAATTGGTTTAGTTCTGTGGAAAGAAGGTACGAATTTGGGAATTCCTTGATGAAATTCAATCTTCTGAGTGGTTGCGGGGTTTGTATAGTCTCTTTATTCAGGTTTGAGGAAATGTAGTTTTTTTTTTGGATCGTGGAACCGCTTTGATTGAAGCTCGTGTTGTGATTTTGTTTGCCGATGAACTTTATGGAGAATTGGTAGGCAGATTGGAATTGAGATCTTAGAATGTTCTTCCATGTCTGAAAATTATTCTGGCGGGATAATTATCTTCTTGGGATTTTGAAAATTGCATTTTGTTTGTATCGCGGTGGACAGGAGCTGGCGTTTCGGCCACTATTGGGGTTTAAGGTAATACTTATTATCTTTCACTAGGTTTTGTTGCTATGGATTTAGCTTTACTTTATCTGCCACGGATAGGATTCTTTGAGTAATTCTTGACATTTTCTTCCCAGATTATCGAGGTGGAGACATATGAGTGTTCTTGTAATTCTTGTCCGTTTGCTTTCTTCCATTGGATTTGCCAAGTGATGGGGTGTTTGCATTCCAAATGGTACATTGGCCATGAGCCCAATTCACCGAGACAAGGACCCAAAGAAAAACGTGGAATGATGTCAACAAGGATTGAATCTGCTCATCCCTCAGCTTCTTCAGATGGGGAAGACTGTGGCGATGGAGATCGGCTGCATGAACTGGGTACCAATAGGGATTCTGATGTGGGGATAATTCGGCTTTCAAGGGTTTCATCACAATTTCTTCCTCCCGAGGGGTCTAAGACAGTCGGAGTTCCTCTAGGGAATTATGAGTTGCGGTATTCATTTCTTTCTCAAAGAGGATTCTATCCAGACGCATTGGATAAACCGAATCAAGATAGCTTTTGCATTCACACTCCATTTGGTACAAATCCTAATGATCACTTCTTTGGTGTTTTTGATGGACATGGAGAGTATGGATCTCAGTGCTCGCAGTTTGTCAAACAGAGATTATGTGAAAATTTGCTCAGGAACAGTCGTCTTCAAGTTGATGTTATCGAAGCAATGCATGCATCTTTCTTGACAACAAATTCACAGCTACATGCTGATGTGTTAGATGATAGCATGAGTGGTACTACAGCTGTAACAATTTTGGTTCGGGGAAGAACAATTTATGTTGCAAATGCAGGAGATTCTAGAGCAGTTATTGCAGAGAGGAGAGGTAAAGACATTGTGGCCATGGACCTCTCCAGTGATCAGACTCCTTTTCGAAGTGATGAGCTTGAGAGGGTCAAGCACTGCGGTGCAAGGGTTCTGACCTTGGATCAGATAGAAGGGCTGAAGAATCCAGATGTAAAGTGTTGGGGAATGGAGGAAGAAGATGACGGGGATCCTCCTAGATTATGGGTGCAGAATGGAATGTATCCTGGCACAGCTTTCACTAGGAGTATTGGAGATTCCATTGCTGAATCTATTGGTGTGGTTGCTTCCCGAAATTTATGCTTTGGAGCTCACACACAACCACCCTTTTTTTGTAATTGCTAGCGATGGAGTATTTGAGTTTCTCTCCAGTCAAACTGTAGTTGAGATGGTAATTATGATTAAAGGATATCTTTCCAGATATGCTTATGCATATAGAAGCACCTCAATGAAGTTTACTTTCAAACCATATATGGTCTTTCTTTTCACATTAGACATTGTTAATTTCATAATTTGCTTTAGGTATAATTTGTATCTCTCATCTACAAGACAGTTAAATGGGTAGATGCAGACTTGATTGATTTGGATATGTACAATAAAGGATATAAAATGCACTCATTAGATTGGTTGATAGACTTAATGTCAAAGGATTAGGAAGGAGAATGATGGACCTAAAGTGACATGAAGTTAATGAAAAAATGAGTATTCTTGAAGCTGTCCTCAAACAATAAAGACAAGGTTAATGCTCATCATGATCTATTGAGCGGTTAGACAATCTCCTACTTGTGCATCCGGCATTATTCTTGAATTAGAGATTCTTTTTTCTTGTTTGTCTTGGCCAAGTCAAAGTTTCTCCTCTCAGCTACAGTGCTTGTACTTATTAGTTTCAACGAGTTATGGGAACCTTCACTTAATTGCTTAATGAAAGATTCCCTAGTTCTCTTAATTGCTTACTGAAAGTTTCTTCAATAGTGAGATGGTAAGTTGTGAAGAATATATGGAGCTACAATTGGAGTTTTGAAAAAAAATTTCTTCTGAAAAGTGTAGCATACATGCTTAACTTGTAAACTGTTTGTAATCTATCAAGTTATGGTTGCTATAGTGTATAATTGAACTGATGGCATAGTACTGTTTTTCATTTTCTCCAAGCCGTTTTATACTCATTGAATACTTTTTGAGATGAAAAGTCATGCTCTATGCTGCTTTTCAGGCTTTTGTGAGTCTCTATGCTCGCATATTTTGATGTTTTCTCAACTTTCAGGTATCAAAATTTAAGGATCCTCGTGATGCATGTGCTGCAATTGTTGCTGAATCATATCGACTTTGGCTACAATATGAAATGCGCACTGACGACATTACAATCATTGTTGTGCATATTAATGGGCTAAATGAAGTATGGCGTTGTTTCTGTCATTCATTCTGCTAGTCATTCATTATTATCAGCACACAAGTTGACTTTTCTTTGATAGAGTGATGATCTGGCTTCTTAAACAGACCAAAGATGTTCAGCATGCACTTGACGCACCTTCAAAACCCTTGGCTCAAGTTATGGAAGAAACAGGATCTGAATTCCCTTTTCCTGTAACTTGGGATTCCAAAAACCATCGTGTGAGGAATGAGCTGTCTCAGACACGACTGAAGGCAATTGAGAGTTCCCTGGAGAATGGTCATAGTTGGTTTCCTCCTCCTGTGTCACATAGGAGAACTTGGGAAGAAGAAGTAATTATGTATTGCTGGCTATAACTAAGCTTATATCTATCTACCCTTTCGCAAGGTTTCATACCATATGAGAAATAACTATTTTATTTTCATACGCCTTTTGATGATTTTCAGGCACACATTGAGAGAGTTATACGTGATCATTTTCTTTTCAGAAGGCTTACTGAATCCCAATTCCAAGTTTTACTGGATTGCATGCAAAGAGTGGAAGTTAAGCCTGGGGATGTGGTCGTTGAACAGGTTGGTTTCACATGATTGACTTTCATTAAAGGGAAAATGAAACTTGTAGGCACGTTTATCCCAGTTACGACTAACTGGCTTTCAGATTGTGACTAAATAGAAATGGCAAATCACGAAATGCAGGGTAGAGAGGGGGAGTGTTTTTATGTTGTTACAAATGGCGAGTTTGAAGTCCTTGCTACTCGGGTATATTTCATCGTTTCCATCATGATATTTTCATATCCAACTTATTTAAGTAAAGCTTATTAAATTCATCTTCTTATTTATTCTTCTTGCATGTTAGATAAACTCTTAATTCTCTTTTGTGCAAGTCTTTTTACATGTTTTCTCGATACCATACCTTTGTATTTTTAGTATTCTGAAGGTAGATGGTTATTTCGTTGTCAAAAAAAAAAAAAAAAAAAACGAGTATACAGTGGCAAAAAGCTTTGCATTAAAGGCTTCATATTTCTTAGAAATATGTGGCTGAGGAAAATAGTTGGCGAGAGTGTGCATGTACATGAAAACTCATTTAATGCCCAACCAAAGCTTTCCCTTTGACGCTGGAAGCAGAAAATGCTACTAGCGAATGCAACCTAATGAATTTTATTGGAATATGCAATCTGGATTACAACAACCTCAAAAAAAAGTATGCCTCGGTATTTCTGGCAATTATACTAAAGATATGCATGTAATTACTTATATGTTTTATTAGTACTTTGGTCATTGATCTTTGGGTTGCATTACTTATATACATTACTTATATGTTTGATTATTATTGTCTTATTCTTTCTCATAAGTGATGGCAACTTCATATCCAATTTAAGTCTCGAACTCATTAAGAAATTGAGTCTTCAACCTAGCACATCTTTGATTAACCTAATGCATGTTCCAAGCTTCATTCATATTTGACTTTTGTTATCACGACTCGGCCCGAAAGCTTAGAATACCAAGGCGAGAATAGATGGCCAGGTAGAAAGGATTTTTCTTACATTTACTTAAACATATCCAAACAAGTATAAAATATAAAACATCTTCCAAGTTCATAAGAGCCAACTAAAAAATATAATACACAAATACCAAACTTTGACTAAAAGTACAAACATTCATAACTAAAGTCGTATAAAATATAAACTAAATCAGTACATATCCTTTGAAGTCCCTCTACGACTATAAACATATTCTTTCCTTCTATTTTCCATTTAATTTAGATGATTATTTGAAAATCTGCAACAACTTACAATTGAATTGTATATTCAGTGGATAAATATGTTACTACATTATAGTAAAATAATATTACAATATTAATATGCATGATAGTTTAAATCATAACTTGAACATGTAAATACAGTGTGCTTAAACAATTTAATATACAAGGAATGAATGAAATATACATTGTTATGAACATTTTATTTTCTTAATTTTCAACTATAATAAGAGTCACCGTCTAAATAATCTTTTTCAGAAACTAACTTTCTCTAAAACCCATCTAAAAGATAGATAATCATTTTCATTTACACACGTATGCTCACCAAGAGTATCATTAACTTTATCCTCAATCATGCACATTCATAACGTAAATCTATATTTCAATTATATCATGTATTTATGAAGCTGTTTATGTTAGATTAAAACAGTGAATCATTTGAATCTATACAAGAACACGAGTAGCAACATATGTAACTAACATTTAGACTATTTATTTAATATGTAAGAGATAAAAAATGAATCACTATTTACAATAAAGAAGCATTTTTTAGCAATATACAAATGCATTTCATCATAAGAAAGAAGTAAATTTTTACTACAAATGCAAGGACATAATTACCTACCTTAGTGTAAATTCTCTTAAATCTTCTCTCTTTAATGATTGCTTATTTTGTTCTGTGAGACACCTAGAATAATTGTTGCACTCATGATTAGTATTCAATAATAAATCAATTATTATTTTACAATTTTAGCTTAATACTTTTGTATTTTAAATCCTCTCAAAATTATATATTTTTCTCCAATAATTTAGTATTTCATATAAATAATTAGCATTTAGTACATTAACTATAATGTATACTATACACAAAAAAGAATGAAATTATTTTATCTATTTTTTTTTTTAAATTTTCAATTAATTATTGATTAATTTCATATAATAGATATATAATATTGTCTTCTTATCTATTGAACTTAATATCTTTCCATAAATGTTTCATCTCTCTTCAACAATGAAGGTTGAATTTCACATAAAAAAATGTTTGACGGTTCAATAAATTGGATGCGGTCTATGTTATATATTAAGGTGTAGAGTTAATTTTTACTTACATTCTTAATGCAACTAATTATTAACTTTATTTAGGTTAAGTTTAATTAACCTTAAAATTTTCTACAAAATTTCACTTAAAATTTCAATTTAAGATAAGGATTTTATGCTAGTTATAACATTCATAAAGTTAGAAAAAGAGAATCACAAGTCTTACTTAGAAGTTGTGAAATTCAACTCTCCCCGCCGAATCTCTCGCCTTCGTACCAATTCTTAATAAATTTAATAATTATTATTTGAAAATTGAATTAGGGTTTCATATTTTATAATTAAATCAAAAAGTTAAAATTCAATTTATAATAACTAAACTTTAACTTATATTATAAGTCTTCGCGGTTTGCCTTAAAATCAAACTCGTCGCCCTTCCAAGGTCACGCACGCACACCTGATCTTATTCTTTTGCTTCCTCGGTTGCACGTGCACAGGAGGCTCATGAGGAGGTCGACAACGGCGGCTCGTCCTGTTCAACGACTAGGGTATGCATGCAAGGTAGCCTTGCCCTCACATCAAGGTAGCCTTGCCCTCACATCAACGATGGCGACTTTGTCTCGTTCGATTAAGGCACACATGTAAGATGGGGTGCGACTTCTTCCTCCCGACCCATCTCTTTCTCTCTTTCTCTCTCTCGGTTAGGGGTAAGGTCAAAATTTTGCCTCTCGGTTCAATAAGGCCGCAACATCGGTGATCAATAGTGAAGGTGTTTCAGTGGATTAGTTTAAGGTTAGTAATAATGAATGATCTGACTAATCATGTAAGTTCTTATGATTGACGGGTTATTATAGAAGATTTGTTGAGGGGTTTCATAGATTGCCTGCCATTAATCAAGTTAACACGAAAAATAGTCAAGTTTGATTGGTCAGAGTGTGAAGAGGCTTTTCAGAAATTGAAAAATTGTCTAATCACTGCACCAATATTAACCATTCCATCAGGGGCAGATGGATTTCAGATTTATAGTGATGCTTTATTGAGAGATTTGAGATGTGTACTTATGCAAAACGGAAGGACAATTACTTATGACTTAAGACAGTTGAAAAATTATGAAAGAAATTATCCAACCCATGACTTGGAGCTAGTGATAGTTTTATTTCCATTGAAAATTTAGATACATTATTTATATGGGGTGAGATGTGAAATTTTCATTGATCATCAAAGCCTAAAATATATCTTCACTTAGAAGGAGCTAAATCTGAGGCAAAAGAGATGGTTAGAACTCATTAAGGATTATGATTTAGATATTCAATATAATCCAAGAAAGACAAATATAGTTGTTACTGCCTTAAGTAGAAAAAAATATGGTAGGGCAAATTGGTTGATCTCTTAGTAGGAAGAGTTGATTCAATATTTAGAATGATTAGAAATTTCAGTATTTAAATCTACAGATGACAGTGTTATATTTTTAAATCAAATAGCTATACAGTCAAATTTGTAGGATAAAATACGAGATGTTTTACCTCAGGATGTTGAGTTTTAGAAAATTTTAAGCTTGGTGAAAGCAGGTCATATAGAAGATTATGAGATTGATGGAGAGAAATTACTGAAGTATAGAGACAGAGTTTGCATTTCAGATATTGGAGATTTAAGGAAAGACATATTATATAAAACCCATCACTCCAACTATACAATTCACTTTAGCAGTAACAAAATATATGAAGATCTTAAGAAAATATTTTGGTGGCCAGGGATGAAGAGAAGTGTGGCTGAGTTTGTTTTCAAATGTCCAACATATTAAATGATTAAGGTTGAACATCAAAAGTCAAGTGGGTTTTTATAATCTTTATCAATACCTGAATGAAAATTGGATGACATTGTTATGGATTTTGTGGTTGGTTTACTTAAATCAAAAAGAGGTTGTGATGCCATTTGAGTTATCATTGATCGATTGACTAAGTCTATACACTTTATACCCATTAAACAATCTGATACTATTGAAAGGTTAGCAAAAATGTATGTTGATGAAATTGTAAAATTATATGATTTGTCAAAATCTATAGTTTCTGATCAAGATGATAGATTCACATCCAGATTATGGAGAAAATTCAAGAAGCTTTATGTATGAAACTTACTTTCAGTACTGCATTCCATCCTCGAACTGATGGTTAGTTTCAAAGAACAATTCAATCATTTGAAGATTTGCTTAAACCTTGTACACTTGATTTTGGAGAAAATTGAGAATTATGCTTGCCTTTGATTAAATTCGCTTACAATAAAAGCTTTCAAACAAGTATTGGAATGACTTCTTATGAAGCACTTTATGGAAGGAAATGTAGAACACCATTTTGTTGAGTGGAAACAGGTGAAAAAAAATATTGGTGTAGATTTGGTATATGAAGCGACTGAAAAGATTTGATTGATTATGATTAAATCTAAGATAGAAAATATTATAATACTAGACATTGGCTAGTAGAATTTGGAGTGTGAGAGTTTGTGTTTCTTAAAGTCAGCCCAATGAAATGTGTTAAGCTTTTTAACAAAGTTGAAAAGTTGAGTCCACGCTATATTGGTCCTTATGAAAGTTTAGAAAGAATTGAGAAAGTGGCTTATAGATTTTCGTTAACTACACATATGCAAGGAGTACACAATGTATTCACATTTTTCTCCTATAAAAATATGTTACTAATGAAGCCAATAAAATTATTGCTTATCCTAATGAGATTCAACTTGATCTCACATTCATGGAGGAGTTAGAAAGAATTATAGGATATGATCTTAAGCAACTTAGGAATTGGGTAATTCCTTTTGTTTGTGTATTGTGGAAACATGGATCAAAACGAGATACTATGTGGGAGAAAGAATTAGAAATGCGAGAATTTTATCCAAATCTGTTCAATTAAAGATATGTTTATTTCTATTTTATTCCATCCTCAAATTAGTGATTCATTTTCTTACCTCTTACATATTTGAATAAAGAGTCTAAATGTTAGTTATATACGTTGCTACTCATATTCTTATACATATTCAAATGATTAACTATTTTGAACTTACATAAACAGCTTCATAAATGCATGATATAATTGAAATATAGATTTACATTATGAATGTGAATGATTGAGGATGGAGTTTACCCTTTATAGTATTGGTTGGGGACGCAACATACCCGTGCACGTAAATGGAAATGATTGCCTATTCTTTGGATGGGTTTTAAAAAAGTTTTTTTTTTGTTGGAAAAGGTTCTTTAGACGGTGACTCTTATTACCGTTGAAAAAGAAGAAAATAAAATGTCTATGCCAATTAAGTAATTATGTTTCATTCATTCCTTGTATATTAAACTATTTAAACACGCTGTACTTACATGTTCAAGTCATGATTTAAACGATCATGCATATTAATTTTGTGATATTATTTTACTGTATTGTAGTAATATATTTATCCATTGAATATACAATTCAATTGAAAGTTGTTGCAAATTTTCAAATAATCATCTAAATTAAATGTAAAATAGAAGGGAGGAACATATTTATAGTCGTAGAGGGACTTCAAGCGATAGGTACTGGTTTAGTTTATATTTTATATGACTTCAGTTATAGATGTTTGTACTTTTAGACAAATTTTGATATTTGTGTATTGGATTTTTTAGTTGGCTCTTATGAACTTGGAAGATGTTTTATATTTTATACTTGCTTGGATGTATTTAAGTAAATGTAAGAAAAATCCTTTCCATCGGATCTATTCAGCCCGATATTCCTTAGAATTTGGGTCGACATTCTTTTAGTTATTTTAAGGCATGATGTGTTGTATCCATCATTCATTAAAGTGTTTCACTTATGTTTATCAATATGCATCCAATTTGTTGAATGTTAGCTCCAATTTGATGCTTGCAATTTTTTCATTTTAGTAATTTATATTTCATATTTAGGTCAATTTTCATCTCAATTGGTCATTTAGATTTCTAGCATTTTTATAATTTATTTTGTTTGCATTTTTTGTCAATATATGTTTCAATAGAATTTTGGCTGCATCCTGATATTGTCTCAATGTAGCGTGCTGCTTTAAGAGTAATAAGGTCTTATTGTGGGCTTCGAAAATTCGCCACAGACCTCTCATTGAAGAGAGTAAATTAAATATCGGTAAAATTTTTAGAAGACAGATAAAATAGTAGATAAGACCAGGAGATTTATCATTTTGTGAAGACTTTAGATAGTTTGAGGGTTTCTATAGTATGGCACTTTAATTACCCTCTCAATCTTAAGAGAACTTTCGATTAAAATTTAGTCGTTGTCTAATCGCATATATAGTAGCGGTGTGGAGTTTTGGAATTTAGATTTATGAAATTCATTATATTTAACTTAAAGCGGATGGTTGGGGAGCTCGTGCGATCTAGATCATATTTAAATCCTAGTATTAATTACTACTTATTTAGAGTGATGAGCACGTAGAAGGATCCTTATCGCCATATGGGTTCGTCGTCAAAAAAATCCTCAGTGACTTAGGGTGATGTTTGTGGGAAGCTTAAACTCTTAATATGAGAGCTTTTTTTTGCCTATCAAGTATACTTATGATTAACTCAAATGATAGAGAGAGCATCACCGATCTGATTTGGCTGATATAGTGAAATCATTTGGCGACTCGGTGAAGGACTCTCGTATCGATGAAACTCTTTAGTCCGGTCGGAGGACAGACGCGTTCTTTTGACGTGAGATTGTTTGAGAGTAAACATAGTTGTACTTGATTTGATTTTGGCTCTTTGTGGTAAAATTTTCTTGGTTAGTCATCAAACAAATAATTGCGAATCTGAAGTTGAATTTTTAGTTTAAGTTTTTTTAAAGATTGAATTTGGCTTAGACATTTATAGCTGATGATATTTTAAATTATGCATTTAGATTGATATATCAATCTAAATTAATTTAATTTTGAAATTGTAATCTTTATGGAAGTATCCTAGGTTAAAATTTTTTTATTTTACGGGGTGGTTTATTGTTTTATTGTTTTAGATCATCATTATTAATTTAATAATAGATGATCAATCTGGCATAAATATGACAAAATTAACTTATCATATGTTTTATTAGTTTGAAGATATTATAATATAATTATTAGATTTTTAAGTTTTGTTACAGAATCAGTGCTTAAGACGACTTGAAATCAACCAATGACATCCTCGGACCTAAGTTTAAGCATTCGATGTGTCGGGGCTGGTGTATTTGATTCAACATTAATTTAATTAAGAAATTTGTATAATATTACTTGTTTTAGCGAATTTTATTAGTATAAATTTTTAAAATTTTTGATTTTGGCCTTTATAGGTATAAATATAAGTGGCGGGCACTGCTCTTCGAAAGAAATCATGGGTGTGGTGTAAACACAGCGGCCGAATCGTCGTCCTGATGTCAAGAAAGACATGTATGGGTCTCTGAAGTATCTGTATGAAGTACATATTTCCTCGTCACGTTAAAAAAAATGTGCACGGGTACTTACATACTTGCAATGTCAGTTTAAAATATTAATTTTAGCTTTATTGTTAAATTTTTATTAAGCAGTTTGTGTCTCACGTCAGTATAAAAGTTTGGCGGCCATTTGGGTATCGTCATCCCGTGTCAGAAATTTCTTTGACGCGGCTCTTCACCTCGTCAAGAAAGGCGTGTATGGATGGTATAAATCCACGACCCCGAATCTTCCACGTCTGCGAAAGAAAGTATGAGGCTCCAAATCTCTGAACATATTTTTCATGAAAGAAAGGTGTGTCTGCAGATACTTATCTGCATATTGGTTACTTAAATAACAATATTATATTGACATAGTTTATTATCAGTATGTAGGTCCCTGTCGGTCAGTTTGGCGTCATTTGTGGCATTCTCGTCAGAGGGCTACTTAGAATTATCTTGAGCACACATCAATGAAAGGCTTGTATGGTATCATCGCAGCTGAATCTTGCGCTACCAATGCGAAAGGAAAATGAGACTCTAAATTACTGTTGAAATAAATTTTTATACGTCGAAAGGCGTGTCTGTCTTATACACATCTGGCAAATCTGATTTTCCGTTAAAAAAAGGCATATATTGGTACTTAATTTAATAATGAAATCTGATTTCTGCGCAGAAAAGGCGTGTCTGGTAAAGTCAACCTGAGACTTGAGGCGTCTTGAGAGCCATGAGGATCAGTCTATTTGGAGGGGTAGAGAGAGAGAGGGAGGATGTGTCGGTTGAGGGTTTAGGAGGAAAATGAAAAATTTTTAGGTTTAGGGTTTTAAGGGGGGTATTTATAGTTTTTATATTTTATTATTTTTTTTAATTTGGATTTTAAACTCGACATCGTAGACAAATATATATATGTTGATTGCGGTTACTTCTAATATTTGAAGCAGCGGCGTAGTCAGTTTCTGATCGAGGCCGTTTGGTTGAGTTAGCGTCAATCGGTGTTCGGTTTAAATTTGCGTCGTACTCAGCTCTCGATATTTGCTCAAACTCGAATTGGCAATTTTATTTAATAGGTTTGGTGTTTTACGACACTAGATATGTATTTTGAGCGAGTGCGTTTGGGTATTTCGCGCCTTGATATGCGTGTTTGCGTAGGTAGCGATGGGTTGATCGTATTGAGATGCATATTCTGGACAATTTTGATATTCTGAACGTGATGGCGGAGTTCGTTCGTCGATCGGAGGTCGTTTCGATTGATTTTTGGTGCCGTCGATTGTATTTTAGCACCGATTTGCGTGTTGTTATATCTGATTGCTCGATATTTACGCATACTCGTTCGATTTGAGCGCGAACAATCTCATTTGATAGGTTTTGACGTTTCGATGCTAACAACATGATTAATTTTGCGAACGGAGGTCGTTTGGGCATCGTCGGCTTCCCGTGAGCGGTGTAGGTGCTTCGGCGATCCCCCTTGATCGGTGAGCCGTCAAATTATGCAGATACTTTTTGATCAATTCGGCGTTACGAGCGATGGCGGTCGTTCATCGTCCGTAGGTCTTTTCGGCGATTTTCGACGCTCGATCCGATTTTCCGTCGTCGAATTCACTTTCAGCTTCGATTTGACTTATGTCGCGCATGGAGGTGCAAATTTGCCCGACAAATATGATTATTTCGTGGGTGAGTGTTTGTTGAAAATGATTGACCCCAGTAGCCATGGGTCTTGGATCACTTCAACTTCCTTATGGGTTCTTGAAAAGCTTCTTCCACCATCTACTCACTACTTTGATGGGTTTGTTGAAAGTCTCTTTCTTTTGTGTCTTCACAGATTTGACTTTTCTCCGACCCTGGCTTCGTGCTTGACCAGGTTGGATGGAGGAATCAGTTTGTTTACTTTGAGATTTGCAATTTATTCTGTCTTAGCTTTAAGTTTGACGGACTTGATGAATGATTGATTTGATTTGTCTATATTGACTTGAAGTGTATATACGCGGAGTCACTGTGCTTGCTTGCTTTGGTTCGTTGAAGGGGTGCATACAATTGAATCTTCCCGGCCATATTAGTCAATGTTGAGTTACCGCCCAAAGATTGTGTGGTTTAACAGACGAATAACCATGAAATTCCTTTGTTCGCCATTGCTGTGAACTATGGAATCACTTCCTGGCCCCGCTTCGCTTACTGACTTGATGAAAGAATTGGCTTTGACTGCTTTTGCTGATCAAATTATTTGAAAAGAGATTGAAATATCACCTGCGCAATATATATTGACGGGCGCAACTCGAATCGAGAGTTTCCTTGGGATTGTCTTGGTTCCGATCGAGTGGAAAGATCTTTTGATTTTGGTCGCTTGTAATCACTTCGACCGATCAGATTGAACATATCATCATCGGACTAACGAGCGTGAGTTTTTCACCGCGCCTTTTCGCCGCTTTGTGAGAGAGCGTCAAGAATCCCGCCATTCATTTCCGCTTGATTGAGTCCGACTTTAACCTACCGAAGTTTTGACATAAGTTGTGATTTGGCCTTATTATTGATCGATGAACGAGCTCTTTCACCGCGCTTTTCGGTTGATGAAGAGAGCCAAGAACTCGCCCACTGGGACTTTGAAGTTCGACCTTTAGAGCCCATCCGTGTCATAGACTTGAAAATGTAGAGGTTGATGGTTTTCCAACTTAGTTGATTGAAATTTCAAAATTAAGAGTTCTTCTGACTTGATCTTCGACATTTGACAAATCTTGTGGGGAAATTTTTGACATTTAGGATTGTCTTTTTGTGCATTGAAGTAGATTCTTTTTGTTCTTATAAGACCTGCAGCTTTAACAATAACAGTTATAGATATATTCATGGATTTCTGCATAAAGCTTGATGTCAACTTGAATGCATATACAAGAAGCTCTCCTGTTTCACAGAGAAGAATTGAACAACTTTGATTTGAAAAAACTAAAAAAATGCCCCTATCTAATAGGGGATTATGCATTCAAAAAATGCACATGTAATTTGAACTTCTAATATAAATAAATAAAGCTCATTCTAATTATTATATACATTTATCTGAATCTCTTGAAGCACATGTCAACTTACCTAAATATATAAAAAATGCCCTTTATCTAACCAGGAGGCTGCAGAAGTTGAAAATGCTGCTCATTTTACGAGAGAATCTTCAAGTGACATTACATATGTCTTGAAAGCCTTAAGAAGGCAAAGATTCATTAAAGATTTATATTTTTTCTCACACCCTGCATGACCCCTTATGCTGTAAAGGCCCGTTGTATCAGTATCAGACGATGACACAGATTCCACCAACACGCCCCAACTCATACATGAACGAAAGCAAGAAATGCATCTAATCAAATCATCACAAATATTTGCAATTCATATACTACTTAATTCATATCACAATTACCTAAGATGAATCTTTAAGCCAGAATAAATACAAAGAACTAAAGACATCAAGATAAAATTTCAGACGCATCAAAAAAAAAAACTTTAAGCTTCCCAAAACTATACACTAACAAAACATCAAATTTTCTACCCAAATTGCCTTTTTTTCCTCAAATTATCAACTAGAAGATCATAACAAAAACGTCATGAGACAAGAATGCTAAAGTAGTTTCAATACAAAGACAAGAGAACAATCGTATACATGAATTTACAAAACAAAGCCGAAGAATGTAACAATTTAAGAGTTATTTCATTATAGTCGCTGCTAAGTGAATCGGCGAAAGACATCACGACCGACCTGTTAATCGGCGGTACATAATCGCTAATTTAAATTCGCTTATTCCTATGTGATGCCAATTATACGAACGCATATATGATATTTCTCATATATCAAGCAAATACAAACGCTTATTACTGACCTCGTGATGATTACATCGATTTACAACGATTATAAGCCTGGGCTCAAAGATACGATTTCATCGCGATATAAACGTTTTAAAACACGTTAAATGTAGAACGAATGCGCGAAACGTCGCGAAAATCGCGATGTAGGCGCAAGTAAATCACAGATAAAAGCAAAAGCTCGACGATGATTTGCCGACAGTGGGATCTTAGATCCCCACTGACATTTTGAGTCGGAGTCAAGCAGTCGTCCAATCGGTGTCGTTATAAGAGATTGCCCGCCCGCCTTTACCTTCGCCTTTAGTCGACGCCTGACGACTTTGTTACAAGTCAAAATCTACGAATTATAAACGACATTTCTAAAATGATTCATATGAACCTGAAATTTTGATATGTTTCTCCACTAATTGCTTGTTTGCCTATCATCAAACTCAAATATGACCTTCTTTCAAAGCTCTTGGTTGCTGTCAGAATCCCACCGTTGCTTTGGAAAAATTCAACTCATTTTCAATTCTCCTCTTTTCAACTAACACCGAGAACTCACTGATCAAAATCTTAAATCGACTGATCTCGAGATCCATGACATTTCTTCCCGTAATGATATAATGTGGAGCATATCTAAAGAGTGAACTGGCTATATATATCAGAGGCTGCGGCTTCCAAGCCACGACGGGCAATCGCTTCCACCGAAAGTGCGTCCAGCGACGCTCGAACGCGGCGCAGCTTATATGAGGCGATTCACCACTGGCCGACGGCGAAGGCGAGAGTGGCGTCGCGCGTTTCACGCGGAGCGAAAATCCGGTGGGGAAGGAAAGGAGGAGATAACTCGACCGCCAAGGAAATCGAAGGACCGAGGCCGCGCTATGGAAGGAAATGAAGAAGCGCGGAGAGATCCAACCATACACGTCGAATTTTAATCAATCACCGCAGCTACCGCTACGCTCTAATGCTACAAGAACGACAAAAATTAATTGTGCAATTGGAAATAATAATGGATTAATTGATATTACATTTTCATGGGCCAGATATTTCTTGAGATATCGACCATTGATTGGTGGCATCGTCGTTGACTCGCATGTCAATAAGTCCGATGTAATTCTCCCTCATGACATAATGACCTTCCTAGTTAGCTTCAAATTTACCACCAATCTTGCGATGAGGGATGATTGACCTTCTCAGCACCAGAACCCATTCACCTTTCTGGAATGTTCGAGGACATACTGAACTATTGAATGCTTTGGACATCCTCGCTCGGTAAATTTCTAAACTTTGTTGAGCTTGGAGTCTAACTCTATCAAGTGCATCCAACTCTTCCATTCATAGGCGAGCGTTCTCATCTTGAGTAAGATTGAGTTGGATAACTACTCGAAGTGATGACAACTCAACGTCTAGTGGCAGAACAACTTCAACTCCAAATATTAGAGTGTAAGGAGTGGCTTTGGTTGGCGTTTTGTAAGTTGTTCTGTATGCCCAAAGTGCTTCTATCATTTTAGTGTGCCATTCCCTTTTATTCTTCATGAGAATATTTTTGAGCAACTTCATTAAGGTTTTGTTGAAAGCCTCTGCCAAACCATTGACCCTTGGATTGTAGATTGATGAGTATCGCCAATGATTTTGCCAATCAATCAGATATTTTCATACTTGAAAGTTGACTGTTCAAAATGATTCGTCGTGGCACCCGAATCTATAGACAACATTATTAGTGAAGAAGTCAACAACTCGATCAGCAGTGACTTCCTTAAACGGAGCAGCTTCAGCCCATTTGGAGAAGTAGTCAGTAGCTGCTAAAATGAATCGATGTCCCGTTGATGATGGAGGATCAATCGGTCCAATTATATCGGTCTCCAACTTTGAACGGCGATGCTATTTGAGTGAGGATTGAGGTTGATGAATGAGATTCCCGTGGACTTGACATTCATGACATTTCCTGGTAAGATCTATGCAGTCTTTCACCATTGAAGGCTAATAGTATCTCATCCTCTTAATTTTTGTTACTATTTTAGGACCTGACTGATGCGTCCCACAAAGTCCTTCATGAATTTCAGACATAATTTTGTTGACTTCATCCGTCCCTAAGCATCGCAGTCACATTTGTTCAAAGGATCTACGGTACAATGTGTCATTAACATAAGCATATCGTATGATTCTTTTTGTAATTTGCGTGACTAGTGATTTATTGCTCGATAATTTGTTTTCTTTGAAATAATCGATGAAGAGTTGTCTCCAATCATTAGACTATTCCACTATGAAAGCTTTGCATGATTTGTTTGTAGTACTTTTAAGTTTTTCTCTCTCTTGTACTTGTCGTCCTTTGGGAGAGTGAGGAGCAATTTGAATTGCTTTCTGCTGGCTTGAGTTTGATGTCCCCTCTACCTGCGGGGAGTATGGATTTTCTGGTTGCAGAACCCGACGAGTGGACACTTTAATCAACACATCGTCGTTGTCCGTGTTCGCCATTTCTTTTGCAAGCTTGGCCAGACAATCTGCTTTACTATTATTTGATCGAGAAACTCGAGCTAATTTAATGTTTGAAATTTGCTTCATGAGCTCAAGCACTCGCCTATGATAGTACGTTAATTCAAGCTTGTTAATCTTATAGAGACCTAACACTTGGTTGATTATCAATTGAGAGTTTTCAAAAATTCTTAAATTTTGAATGCCGATAACAACAGCTTCTTCGAGACCTATCACCAATGTCTTGCATTCAGCTTCATTGTTGGTTCTTGGCTCAATCAGCTTGTATGAACACCTCATTATGCTACTTTCCGGTGTTATGAAGACGAGGCCAACCCTAACTCTTGCTTTAGTAGTTTGAGTAGACTTAATAGATGCTTCAAATACATTTCCTGACCGCACTCTTTTCATGAATAAGGAATTTGTTAATCGTAATCATCATCATTGAATCCGGATAGATGCGCAATGAGAAAATCGGAGTATTTTCCTCTTAATAGCTTTCTGAGATACATATGTAATATCAAAACAGAGTACTATCGGTAAAATGACCTAACGCTGGTCTCATCATCAAGAACTTCACGATCGATCTTGGTTATCTTATGCGACAACATATAATGTCGAAGTTTCTGAGCAGCAAAGATTAATGCAAGGCAGTGCTTTTCGATCAGAGAGAACTTTGCCTCAGCTCATATCAATCTTCGACTGATATAGTACAACACATTTTCCTTGCCTTCTTCATTGTGCTGTGCAAGCAATGCTCAGAGGGATTCTTCTAATGCAGCTGTATACAAAATAAGAGGTTTTCCCGGGATTGGCGCCACCAGAATTGGTGGATTTAAAAGGTATCTCTTGATGTTATCGAATGCTTCTTAACATTCATCGTCCCACTTAAATGATGCATTCTTATTCATCAATTTAGTAAATGGTTGACACCTGCCCGACAGATTTGATATGAAACACCGGATGAATGCCAAATGTCCCTGCACGGAACGAAGCTGACGAAGATTCTTCGGTGGTGACATATCCACTATCGCTTTGATTTTATTAGGGCCAATCTCAATTCCTATATGTCGTACTACATAGCCGAGGAATTTTCCAGATGAAATCCTAAATGCACATTTGAGAGGATTCATCTTGAGATCGTACTGCCTAATTCTTTCGAAGACCATCCTCAGGTCATCAAAATGATCTTTTCGATCTATGCTCTTGACAACGAGGTCATCCACGTAGCATTCTATTTTCTGATGAATCAACTCGTCGAAGATGCGCATCATAGCCCTCTGATATGTAGCTCCAGCATTCTTCAATCCAAAGAGCATGACTGTGTAGCAGTATATACCAATTAACGTCCTGAATGATATTTGCTTCTCGTCTTCAGGAGTTATCTTGATTTGATTGTATCCCGATGATTCATTCATAAATGAGAACATGTCGTAGTTGGAAGTATCATTCTAATTGATATTGAAAAAATTATCTTTTGGGTATGCTTTGTTCAGATCTCAAAATCAATGCAGATATGATTTGACCATTCTTCTTTCTCACCTAATAACGCTGTCCAATGCATACTTTTCTTCTCAGATAAAGCCTGCTTCGATCGCTTTCTGTAATTACGTTCTTCAATCTCCAATCTCATTCGCCTGGGAGCTTGCTTAATAGGTATTGCATCTGCCTTGATGGTTAGTTTGTGAACTGCCACATCAGGGGATATGCCTGACATTTCTGAGTATGTCCAAGCAAAACAGTCCTTGAATTCACAAAGTATGGCTCTTAATTTTTCAACTTTTTTATCAGGCAGAAGGGCACTGACGAAAGCTGGGCGAGGATCATCCTTTGTTCCCAAGTTAATTTCTTTCAACTCATCATTAGTTGTCCATCTTCAAGCTTCAAGGGCTTGACTCACCTCCTTCATGTCATGGTCGATAAATCTCACAAAGATTATCTTCATTTTCAATTTCAGCTTGAATTTTATTTTCCGCTATTCCATAACAAGATCTTCGAGGATGCCTACATCGGACGTATCCAAGACCTTTAGATGTATGATTATCACATTTTTGCGAAGTCTGTGGACTTTTAGACCCAGAGGGTGAGCTCGCCATTTATTTTCCAATATCACTCCAATTTGTGCATCATCTTGCTAATCCTGAGGATAATATTTTGGCATTCTTGTGAGAACCATATCATTAGATTCATCAAATTGCATGAGCCAATCGGGTGATAGCACTCTGACTTGTAAAATGAAATTTCACGTTCATTACTTCCAAGTAAAGGAGACATATAGAAAGTCTTTAACTTTTCAATAATGTGGACTTCACGTGGAGTGATTTCTTTGAAGTGTTGAAAAGGAACCGACACGATCACTAATGCTTCTTCTGATATCAACAGGTCTACCGTCCTTCTTGAAGAGATACACTGAACTTCACTTTCATAGGTATGTTCAAAATTATACTCAAGATCTGAGTATTCCATAAATTTTTTTCCTTTCACCAGAGACTTGTTTACTCCCTTGGGTCCGACAGAAGGATCATCTTTTTCTTCTCGTCGCCCAGATGAATTAACTTTTCAACTACTTTTTAGGAAGAGTCGGCATCGCCTTCTTTCTTCCTTTTTTCTTCTTCACTTCTTTGTGTTATTTTGCAGCCTCTGAGGTAGAAGCTTTGGATTGTTGAGGCTTGGACTCCTTCAACAAATAGTATTTCGCATCTTTGTAGATTTTAGCTTCATGGACTGCAAATGGCTGAAGATTGCCAGAAATTACGTGTTCTTCCTTGTCTCTTATATATTTCATGCATTGGTGCAAAGTAGACGGGACTATTCCGTACTCATGTAACCAGGGACGTCCCAATAAGGCTCTGAACGAGGTGTCAGCATCAATGACGTGGAATTTGACTTCTGTGTAAAGCTCCCCAAATCTTAGTGGCAAGGTAAAAGATCCGAAGAGTCTTTTGCCCATTTTTCATTGAAGCCGTGAATCATCAATTTGTCTCTTCCTAGATGTTGAACGTTGAGAGACAATTCCTTCAATATTTTTAGACTCATGAGATTGACAGATGAACCTGGATCAATTAGAATTCAATTGATTATGACACCATTGCTCTCCGCTAAGACGTATAACGGGCATTTGTGCTCTAATGTTTTGAGCATAAGATTTTCCTCAGAGAAGGTGATTGTCAGAAGGTCTTGAGATTATAATATTTCAATCATACACCGCTCGGCGAAGTATGCTTCATATTTCTACGAATTCTTAAGAGCCTGAATTAAGGTTTCGCGGAGATCCTGCGACATCAAAAGGGCCTCATTTACACTCAATTATGTAGGAATCTTCCTCGAGTGTGACAGGATGTTGTAATCGATTTCTTTATCCATGTTAGACTTCTTTGGATCTTTGAGAATGATATTTTCGTTAACTTCTATGTTATTGTCATTGCCTTTATTTGACGTTCCTTTCTTCTGTGATGATGGCAGCACCTTGCCACTTCTATTGCTCTTCTGCCGCTGATTCTTCTAAAGAAGTCTCCTCTTCATAATCACTGTTTATGCCGGAGGATCGGATTGAGGCTTCAGACTCACTTCCTAATTTTATGCCCTTCATCAATGGTGATATTAAAGACTCTGACTCATCTTCTTCCAGGACGCACAAGTCTTCTTCCGAGCTATCATTTGCTTGCTTCACCATTAGGCAAGGCTTGAATGCTACACCATTGTTGGTTCTTCTTCTTGAATTATTTTGAAGAAGTGAACTCCGTCGAGGAGTATCCAAAGATATTGAGATAACTCGACAGGCTTCTCCAAAAAGTGATTCTTCGTCATCATCTCCTTGATCATTTGTTTCAATGATTGGAGTCTTAATATGAAATCAGCAAGCTTAACTGGTTGTCTTGCTAGTTGTTGATATTCTTCCAGATTATTAATAATCTTTTGGGTGGTAGATCTTTTCTTTATCTTCTTTTTGGGCCTTTTGGGAATTTTTAATTCTAAATAGTCGCTTCGTATGAGGAACACCAAACACCTGACTGCTTCAAGACCGTAACCTTTAATGTAGATTCTACCTTCGGTTCCAGCACCGGTTCAAGTGGAGATTTTCATCTGACACCTGGAACGCCTTCTAATTGCTTCAGCATCTTTATAGTTTTCTTTGAGACTGTAGTCTCCCATTTGTCATCCTCAACTGTCCTTTTTTTGCTTTATCTTTTTGCGGGGGCACGGAAGAGGACGTAATCACCCTAGTTGATTTTTTCTTTGGGTGAATTAGAATGTTGCTGGATAGCGTGAATTCACCTCTCATGTACTTCATTTTCAGCCAATCTTTGAATATATAACAATATTCTATAGGGTGGCTAACTACTCGATGATATTGACAGTAATTTGGGCTACTAGTTCATCCTGACTATTCATGTCTTTTACATTCTGGCAACTCCAACCCTGCCTTGAGTGTTTGTCGGAATAGTTTAGCAACACTTTCTCTTTTCAAAAAATATTCTTTATTCATTTTCTTCTTAAGAGATCAACACATTTGATCTTTATCTCCTAATGATTGCCTTGAGCGGTCACCACTACCCGGGAAAGTTCTGGGTTTGTCATTGCCTCCAAGAACTAATTTCGGTTGAGAATTGAAGGGTTGTTTAACTTTCTCTTCGAAATAGATAAATTTTTTTCCCTTATCTACATTATAAGTTGCCCTCATTCATCTATTTGAATCATATGAAGCAGTGTGAGATTCACTCCCCCTTGATTCTGAGAACTTCCCTTTCTATGTTCTGTCTGAATAACTTTCAGGCTTGGAAAGATTCAGTTTTTCAAAATTTTCACCCGATCAAGTAGTTCTTGGGAGGTGGTGATGGACGCCATGCATAAATAGAGCGCCATTTTATTATCAATGTTACCCATTAGCAGCTGAATTGTATGTTCTTCTTTCAGCTGTTGCTCGCACTTCATGCTCATATTGCGCCAGCGAGTTATGTATTTAGTGATCGACTCATCCTTCTTTCTCTTCTCCAGGGCGAGGTCAGCTATTGTGGTATTTCTAACTGCATTAGCAAATCTTTTGATAAACATTGCCTCCAGTTCGACGAATGTTTTAACTGAGTCATTCGACAACTTTGCGTACCACTCGAAAGCAGTTGAAGTTAAGCTGCTAACGAACTGGCGGAACAACAACGCGTCATTACCCCCAGTATAATCACAAGTTGCTTTGAATTGTGCTAAGTGTTGCCTGGGTTACCGTTGCCATCAAATGAATGAAATTTCGGCACTGAGTAACCTTTAGGATACGGTACCTGGCCATATTTTGCAGGATATGGGCGACCTCTGTTTACCAGTTTCTCCACCTATTCTACAGCTATGACGGCTTTGATTTTTTCACTTATGATGGTTTCGAGTTGTATGTCACCGGCTCATATTTCTATTTGCGGAGAATGGGTGGAGTCAATTGATTGACTTTGTTTCTCATTATGAGCACTTTGTGCTCGAGGTTTGGATTGCTCAACCGGTGGATTGATGTTGGTTGTTTGATGATTGACAAGAGGAACTGTGTCGACCTACAACGTTTCTTTGCATCATGAGATTCATCTTTGAATTCAACGAGAGATCTCTTTATCCTTCGCTTCGTTGCCGATTTGCCTTTACACGAAAGTGTAGCGTGTCGGCAAATAGCGTTATTTTCTTCTGGTTCCTCTTCTTACTTGAGGAGGAACTAAAAGGTCTTTGACTGGGTTCTTCGATGAATAGAGAAGCTTTGATGTTTGCATATAGATGATATCTTCATCCCTTTCTTCTTGTAGTCTTATCATCTTCCTCCATTGTAAAATCGACGCCTCCTCCGAGGGCAATCATGGAAGATCGTTGATGATTCCTGGAGGATTCGTGATCCATTAATTATAACACTCTTTTAGAACCCATTCTGTCATCATGGATCTGGATATGCAACCGGATGTCATGCCTTTTTGCCTTTCTGTGACAGCTTCTTCTTGAGGTTTCGGCATCCATACTTGTTTTCCTTCTCACTGACCTTGGGCAATGATTCCACGATGTCACCGATGTTGCTTGTAACTCCCGAGTTCTTATTACCTTTGATGGTAGTTTTTGTTGGAGTATCATTGTTGACTTCTCTAATAATTGGTCTGATATCTCTTCATAAGACCTTGTTCTTTACAACTTTCAAAGACTTGTGCATAGAGTCCTGGATGCCTCCTGGGTTGTTCAGCTGTTCCTCGATTGCTCTTAATATCACCAAGAGGTTCTTTTCACCCACTTGAGATTTTCAAATTTGTTGTTAGCAACTTTTTCACACTATGTAAAAGAGGGCCAAGTGAAAGTGATGGGTTCTTCAACATTCATTCTTCTCTCCTTCTAGCTTTCCTCCATGAGGAAGCTTCATCATGTTCTCAGAAAGGCGTCGCAGAAAGTAACGCTCGTGATGCACCATAAATTGTTTGCCCACCATCATTCTCTTCATGGTTGGAGCTTCAGACCCAACCTTTCAAATATAGGCTCTCTTCGAGGAACCTCAACAGAGATGAGCTGTGGGATTTTGGTAGACTCACAGATCGATGTGCAAATGAGCATGATTGTCTCACCAGCGCCTCGAAAAAGATAATGGGAAATCTATGCTACCAAATTGTATAGTAGCTCTGTGTTCCTGATGACAGATTAGAGATGTAGTCTGCCGCCCCGCATGAAGGGTGTGTTCTCAAGATCCATCTAAATGAAAGATAAAATTAGGATGAATCGATATATCATCCCACACTTTCATGATGCGAGATATAATAATAAACACATGATAAAATATGAAAACAAGTTATGAATAAAGATTTTCAAAACTTCGTAATTATGCTCATTATAAAATACTTTGAGTTTCAATCAATTTAACTTTATAAATAATTTTAAATTTTATTTTGCTATACTCCGCTACTATCATAGCTTTGATTCGACTAGCCAAAAATGGAAAGAAAAACTTGTCCTCGGTGGAGTCGCCAGAATCAGCAAAATTCACACCAACTCTCAATCAAGAGAGTAAATTAAATGTCAAGAAAATTTTCGTAAATGGAATAATAATGATAAACACTACCGAGATTTCACCCTCATTTTTTGAGGACTTTAGATCTGGTTTGATTTCTATAAAAAGACCTATAAATTACCCTTCTCAACGCCGAGAGAACTTTCGATTAAATGTTAGATCGCTTAATGTATGAAGTAGGCCATGGAGTTTTGGAATTTAGATTTATGAAATTCATTATATTTAACTTAAATCGGATGGTTGGGGAACAATGACGTGCCCGATCTAGATCCCATGGTCACAACTCCTGTCTAATCTACTTAACATGTGAGAATAACCCATCTTGACCAAGAATTCTTATCAAGAACATACGAAGTTACGCCTAATAAATCAGAACTGGTGTGTGGCAGAGCGTAGTCACTTTATAACAGATTTTATTTTGCCCTATCAAGTATACCCTATAATTTACAACTCAAAGGACAAAGCCATTGGGGAGCATACTGCGATCGTGATATAATATTTCATGACAACCACCATCGAGGACTCGGTCGGATTGTATCGTAGAGCCCATCGAAAAGCCACGCAAGAACACGCCTCGCTGGACGAGATTATTAAGAACATAAGATACTGATTTGACTTGAATTTCTTTTGAGGAAGTTTTAATCTTACCTTCGAGCAAACAATCAAGGAAGTTAAATTTTTTAGGTAAGTTTTTTTAAAGATTGAATTTCACTTAAACATTTATAGCTCAATGATATTTTAAATTCTATATTTAGATTGATATTCAATCTAAATTAATTTGCTTTGAAATTGTAATCATATTTTTATGCTAGTATTTCCTCTGATTAAAATTTTCATTTAACACAGCCATTATCGTGATTTGTTGTTTTATCGTCGAATTTCTATTAATTTAATATGATCGATCTGCTATTATATACGTAATTACCATATGTTTTATTAATATGAAGATATTATAATATAATTATTAGATTTTTAGGTTTTGTTAATCCGCACGCCCCAAGACTCAACGAATCAACCTAACATCCATACAAGTTTAAGACGCAGATAATGTCGCCCATGGGGTGTATTTGATTCAACGTTAATTTAAATCTAAGGAATTTGTATAATATTACTTGTTTTAAGAAATTATCAGATAAATTTTTAGATAAAATTTTGAGATATTTTGATTTCCCTCGTGGTTCCCACATAGGGGGACAGGACAAAAGCAGCATGTATGGTGTAAACACCACGAACGTGCCATCCCACAATGTCAAGAAAGAAATGAGTCTCAAAACTGTATGAAGTATATTTCTCACACAAGAAAGCGCAGGTACTTACATACGGTAATATCGCTTTAAAACTTTAATATTATTTTTATTGTTGAAAGCGGTTTATGCCTACGTCAAAAAGTTTGACAAAGATCCCGCCGTCCTCGTAGAGGCTACTCAGTTCCGCCCTCCTTCATGCCAAGAAAGACGTGTATGGGTGGTATAAACCACGGTCTGAATGCGCCTTCCCACCATGCCAAGAAAGGCATGTTTGTGGCTCTAAAGTACCTGCTGAAACAGATTTTTCGGCTACGCCAAGAAAGGCGTCTACAGGTACTTATACACTTGCAATGTTAGTTTAAATAATAATTTTATATGCGTAGTTTATTATCAGTCCATTTGTGGTGATGCGATTTTGGCGATCCGGCCCCTCGATAAGGGGCTATTTTGGTTTGGCGCCCACCACGCCAAAAGGTATGGGTGGTATAAACCACTTGAATCGCGCTTCCCATTATGCCAAGAAAGGTATGTATGGCTCTAATGTCCGAACAAATTTTCCACACGCCAAGAAAGACTTATATACATGCAAGACGATTTCTCAAGAAAGACGCAGGCGAGATATAACAAACAACTATAGATTTCCCTGCCACGTCATGAAAGGTGTGGCACGGCAATAACACAGCACAAGCTTAGGGCACGCTGGGGCTGGCTGGCGCACGACGCCGGCGCTGAGTCTGTCCGCGTGTGGCCACAGGCGATGATGAACAAACAAATGCAGAACAAGGATTATAAGCTGGTTCATGGAAACATCCGCACCGCAGATAGGGAGCAGAGCGGAGGCTGGAGAGGAGAGAGAGAGAGAGAGAGAGAGAGCTTACGGGAGAGGGAGAAGGAGGTGTTGGTTGAGGGTTTGGGAGGAAAATGAAAAAAATTTAGGTTTAGGGTTTTAAGGGGGGTAGTTATAGGATTTATATTTTATTATTTTATTTGCCATAATTTTGATTTTTGCGCCGACATCGTTGCCTAGACAATGTATATATCGATTTTAGGTTACTTTGATTCACGCGAATGACGCAATGCTTTTGCGATCGCCGTTGGTTCAAGTCGACAACGGTCAATTTCCAAATTTGCTCGCCGTCGCTTCGCCGATATTCGCGCAAACTTGTCAATTGAGCACCGACTTATTTAATGCCGCTTCGACAAGAATCTGCAATCAATTTAACGGAGTCGCCGAGCGGCGCTTTCCAACATCGATATGCGTCAACGATCGACCTCCTCCTTTAATCGGTGATCGCCGAATTATGCAAGATGCATATTCTGATAAATTTTAACATTCTAAACGTGATGACGAGTCCGCTATCGTCGGTCGTTGATTTATTTTTTGTATTTCAAAGACCGATGTATACATGTTGATATATGACGCTTGATTCATACCGTCCAATTTAGTGCAACAGCCTCATTTGATAGATTTTGACGCTTTCCGCTTAACGATGTGATTAATTTTGGCGAACGATATCGCCGCATCGCCGCGTTCTCGACCTCGACATGCGTGGGGCGCTCGATGACCCCATTCTTGATTGGGTAATTACCATCATGCAAGATGCCTATTCTGATCAATTTCGACGTTCTGAACGTGATGGCGGAGTCCATTCGCCCATTGAAGGTCTTTTCGACAAATTTTCGGCACTGTCGAGGGCATTTCAACTTCGATTTGCGCGCTGAAGCTCGTCAAATTCACCTTCTGAGCTCGACTTGACTTATGCCGCATGCATGGAGGTCAACACTTATCACCATGCTTATGGGAAGCGTGCATAGTAGGTTTCTTGTGTTATCACGATCAAGAGATTTTTATATCTACTATGCTTATGAGAATCGACACATAGGCCTTCAAAATTTGCATAAAAGTACATTTTAATTTTTTCCTTGTATTGAAGCAACACAAACGAGTATTTAATATCTAACAAATTTTTTCTCCATGCTGAAACAATACAAGCGGGTACTTAAATCTTTTGGCATTTCGTGTTTAATTTAATTGTCAAGTCAATTGTTTGTTTAAAGTTCAAGTATTGTTTTAATTTATCTCAATTGCATTTACTATCAGTCCATCTTTCGACAATATCTCGATATCGTCTTCTCGTAAGGGGCTACTTTTGGAGTGCCTTCTCATTACACTTGTGAGAAGTGTACATGGTTGGTGTTTTGTGACATCGCAACCGAAGGGTCTTTATACATACTATGCTTATGGGATGTCACGACCCAGTCCAAAAGCTTAGAATATCAAGGCGGGAACGGATGGTCGGACGGATAAAAAGAAAACTTTATTTAACATCACCAATTGAAATAAAAACTAACAATATTTTTCCAAGTCATATAGAAGCCACTATAATTCCAAACCACAATTAACAAATTTTTTCACACATATAATATATCCATTAACAGAAATCATATAAAACACAGTCTAAAACATAAGCTAACATAATACCTATCTCTTGAAGTTCCTTTACGGCGGTAAACACAATCCTCCCTTCTATCCTCCATTTAGGTAGGAAGGTTACCTGAAAAATATAAAGAACTTGCAATTGAATAAAATTTTTTAGTGGGTAAATTATACTTTTACACTATAGTAAAACAAGAAAGCAGAATTAATATGCATGACAGGTTTTACTATAAATATAAACATAAACTTTAAGTAATATGCGATTCAACAATCCAACATATAAGAGGTATATGCAAGTGAACATTTCTTAGGAACTTTATTTTTTAATTTATCAATCGTTTCAGGAGTCACAGTCTAAAATCTTTTCCATAAGAAATTTTTTTCATTACTCATCCAAAGGACAAGCAACCATTTCTATTTATCTTTTTTTAGACGTATCAAGGCCCTTAATTTATAAGGGGTGAACTCTTTCGCACCTACATTCATAACATAAAATTTATAAAGTATTCATATCGCTTTAAAATAGTAAATCGCTTATTTTAAGAACGACATAAAGAATAATACGATTTAACATTCAGGTTGTTCATTCAATATGGAGAAATTAAGAAAATAAATCACACTTTGAAGTACAGAGGCAATTTATAATCATGAACAAATGCATTCCATCACATGAAAAATAAGTATGCTTTTACCATAAATGTAAGAATATAATTACCCACTTTAACGCCAGTTTTCAATCTCCTTCCCTTTACACTTATTTCCTTAACTGCTTTATAATTGTAACATTACTGATCAATACTCAATCATCTAAGTGTATACATCAAAACATAATTACTCTTATGATAATATTTATAATTTTAATAGTTCATTAGAGACATTAAATTTTCTAAATAATTTCTCATTTTTATTTAAATGATTGTTATTCATATCTAAAATATTTTACTTTACTTAATTCTTTTATCAATGATCATATTCATTTTATTCATTATTAAATTTAAATTATGTATCTATTATTAAGCATGTAATTTAATCTTTTGTAAAAAGTTCTATCTAATTTCTTTCTTAATTTTCCAACTAATTATTTTTAAAATGATCTATTTTTCTTTTATTCACCTCATAAAATTTATACTTTTAAATCCATAAGAGAAAATAATTTTTATATTATGATCAACTATAATATATGATATATTAATTTTCATTTATTAAGCTAAATTTAAAATTATATTTTATATGTAAAGATTTAATACATAAATAATTGAATTAGATTTATACTATAAATTCCCAAATTAAATTCCTTGTTGAAATCTATACGGCCTAAGTTAAAATTGAAATAATAACAAAAAAAAATCAAATATATATATATATATATATTATATCCATTTTACCTGCTTATCTTTATATATTTCCTTATCTCTTAGTTTGCCTTAGGACTGCACGCTCGATTCTTTCCTCAAGGGCTTTCGACGCACTCCCTTCTCCTTCTTCTGTCACGGCTCGACAGTGGGTGTGTGGAAGTCAGCCTTCACCATAGGCACGCACAGAGGCTCCCCTTCTCTTTCCCCCTCTCTCCTGTACTTTGGGAGTTCGGTTTGATCAACCAAATCAACGCCCCCTTTCAATTTATCCTTCACGCCAACCATCGAGTTGGAAATATTAATTTTTTTTTTTTCAGTTTTCGGTTATTACATGGAAGCATTGCATAGGTTTTCAAAGCTTGCATAAAAGTACATTCAAATTTCTTCCTCGTGTTGAGGAAACACAAATAAGTACTTAGAATTTAGCAAATTTTTCCTCCGTGTCGAAACAACATGAACGGGTATTTAAGATTTGAAATTTCCTCCCTTTTTTAACCTTCATACACAAGAGATGATGTCATGGTGAGAGAACATACAATTTTGTAAAATAAATGTAATCCTTCAAATTAGGAAAGATCAAAGATCTTAAAAAACTGATTTTGTTTTTGGTAGAACAACACTTAGGTAGCAAGGTATATAGTAGGATTTAATTTAGACAGTTAAACTAGCAAAACTTGAACTCTAAACCCTACAAGGTGTGAAATCATACTACCACATTTTTCTTTATAGGTAGCTTATTTATGCTTCACCAAATAGCAAGAATTAGTATCACCAAATCCTACAAAGTTTGAAATCTCACACATATTTTGTCTTTAAGTCAAATAGTCAAAATGAAGACTTTAAATTTCACAAAACTATGTCTATACTTTACTTGCAACAAGTGAAGATGAGGAAGTAAGATAAGGTGAGGGAAGTTGTGTTGTTTGGCTCAGTTGGGCGGTGGGAAGTTGGGATTGGTGGTGTGTAGCATTGGGAGTAGATGGGAGTTACTAGCAGGAGGGTTGAGGAAGACGGAGCTTACTGTGAGTTTGACGCTAGTAGGAGTGGAGTATTATTGTGTACGGCTTCTACGCTGGTGTGAGTTCAATAGCGAGCCAGGAGGAATTGGAGAGGGAGGGGCTCGGTTTCGCTGGGTTGTGAGCAGGAGAGATGGGAGAGGTAGAGGAATAAGGTTGCGATCGGGAGACTTAGCTATGACTGCTCCAGGTTTGGGAATGTGGGAGTGCCAACTTTCGGGTTGGCCAGATTGGCAGCAATTGTATGAGGGTGGCAGTGTGAGAAGGATGGCGAGCTGGATGGTGTGGTTTGCAGTTGGGCCGGTGTGGGTTCCTCTTCGAGAGAAGAACGAGAGTGGGAGAGGGATCGAGAGGGCGTGCGACATTTCAATAGGAGTTGTGGGTTGTCCGTCCTAGGGTTATATATATATATATATATATATATATATAATTTTTGAATGGGTTTAAGTGATTAAATATGATTTAATTTATTTTTTTACTTAAATATTATTGATGACATTAGCATGCTAATTTTACATTAATTTTATATGATAATAACAAAACTCTTTTTTTAATGGGTTATTTACATAGATTGACCTCTCATATCTTTGTTTATTGCACATCATCTCAAAACACGTGTAGATTTGACTTTTTGTGGTTGTGCCATCACTTAGGCAATATAGGCGTCCGTCCTAAATAATTTCGATGTTTTGGACACGGCAGCACAGTCTGTTTCGCGATTGGAGGTTGTTTGGATGGCTTCGGTGAAGATCGATGTAATTTCAACTCAAATCACGCAGAGTCAACCAAATTGGTTGCAAATGGTCCTATTTAATAGATTTCGTTGTTTTGGGGACATTGACGCAATCAATTTTGCGAACGCAATCAATTTTGCGAACGGGATTCGATTTGATGTGGTGAAGACCTTCCAATTCTGATATGCACGAAATCGTACTGATGGCTTGTCTTCTCCATCGAGAGATCTTTAATTGACATGAGGGGTCTCTCTTGATCAATTTCAGCTTTCTAGACGCATTGACGAAGTTTGTTTTGTGATAAGATATCATTTCGATCATTTTTGCTGATGATTGGGGTATTTCAGCTTTGATTTGCATAATGTCGCATCTATACTTCGTCGAATTCGCCACCTGTTGAGGTCAACAAGTCATAGGAACCAAGAGCCATTGAGTAGATAGGTCAAAGAAGTCTTGTAGTGAGGTCTTCATAACTAGGTATCATGAGTAATGTTTTAATCTTCCTAGAATTGCAGGATATTTCATAAAGGTCATGTGTCTTTGAATAAGGGCCCACTACTACTTTACACTATACTGTTCTATATATGAGAGCCGTATGTATTACAGGATATATATATATATATATATTTCAATTGTTGTGTTCTGTTCTCAAGGTATTGGCTTTTAATTGATTCATTTATGTGCAACATCAACTCTATAAGTTAACATGGGAACTGATTATTTGTTAATGACCTAAATGTGTTACTGATATAATCTAGTGAATTTATGCAGTATGTTGCATATTTTGGTTAGCAGAATCTTACCTGTCACAATTTGTTTGAATTAGGAAGAAGAAATGGAGGTTGTCAGCAAAGTTTTGCACCAATATACAGCTGAAAAGCTATCATCCTTTGGGGAGCTGGCACTCATGTAAGATACCTAAATTTTATTATTTTTTTATTGCTAATATTTGATTGTATCATCTCTATGTTAGAGCGCTCTATGTACATACTGAAATCTCCATGGCTGTCTAATACGTGTTTGAAGTAATGTTTTAGCTTATTTCTGTCTGTATAAGATGTATATTTAGTTTCAGTACTGAGACAAAGGCAAAGGGCATAAAAGTAGTTTGGTTGGAGATTTAATCATGAGGTGAAAATCTCTCTTTCTTTATTCTGATGCACAAGTGTAACACATAAATTCATTTTCTTTTAAGCACATCAGATTGCAAATAGCATTTTACCATATTGAACATAATGACATGTTGCTAAGAGGTAAAAGATTCCTGCAAACATGTGTTTTTAAATTAAAATACACATCTGAATACGTATATGCTAGTTTTTTCTTCCTGTTTGGGGCCAATGTTGCTGAATGATTCGCTGCAAAGTGCATGGTGACTCATTATCTCTGGTATTTGGATATATGGTCCTTTGTATGGAGATCCATTTATTTGAAAGCTTATATTTTGACTTTCTATGGTTTTTTCAAATTATTTATTTAAGAGAAAATGGTCAAAACAACTCCTATATTATTTATGGGGGCATTTTGATTTTAGACTATTTCACATATCTAATTTAGTCTATCGACTTCTCAAATTTGATCCTAAATAGTCTCACAGTTAAAATTATTATTTGAAAGCAATTTTATTCAAAGTTTATGAATGGGGTATTGCAGCGAAATCAAATCAAAGTGTACATTTTTTTTTTTAAAAAATATCTTTTTTCCCTGCTTAATTTGTGAACTTTGTATACATATTTGATTAAATTAACAATGATTCTAATCGCGAGACTATTTTGGATCATATTTTAAAAGTCAAGAGTTTAAATTGGACATTTTAATTAGTTTGAATTGTAACCCTCAAATAATTGTTAATGGACCACTTTAACCATTTTCTCATTTATTTGATGTTTATCATGACTCCATAAAGGCATAAAGTTATAAATAGCAGTTTTCTTCCCATTTGACTATCATTGAAGTGAATTACATTTCTAAGTTTTAAAACTTGAGCTACCCCTCCTCTCTCTCCTTTCTAGCTATTGTTCTCCTGTTTCACTTTCTCTCTTTTTCTCTTTCTCTTTCTTTCTCTCTCCAAATCAGACCTCCCTCTTTTTGATGCTTTTGAGTTGGTAGAATCATAACCCTGTTTAGCTTATAATCAATCTTTGTGTTTGCTATGCTTAAGCAAAAATTTTCTCTTCTATATAACGCTTGTATGAAATTTATAAGTTCGATCCGGAGAGAACTACATAAACCCTAATTCCATCTTATCCTTGGAAGAGATAATCTATCTTGTAGTACCCTTTTGCTAAGATATTTGTCTTTGCTGTATTAGATTGAAGCTTATCTTAACTTTAAGTGTTGTTTGGGATCAATTTTGTTTTGTGTTTATTATTTTTATTTTTATGTATTATTAAAAATATGTTTGTTTGATGTATTTTTTATGTATTTTTATTTTTTGTTTTAAAAAATAAATAATATTATTTTTAAAAATACTCAAAATAATTTTTAGATATTTTCAGTATTTTTAAAAACAACGATAACCAACAAATATGTTTTACTTTGAAACAAAACATAAATAAAATAAAATAAAAATATTAAAAAAAAAAAAGGTGATCCGAACAGCCCCTAAGTTAATCTATTTGAGTTTTCTAAACCCCACATGCAAGTCTAGCCATAAAACTTTCTTGTGATCCCATTTATTTTATAGGACTAAACACTGGTTTCTCTTGATGAATTTGAAACATAATTGGTATTAGATCATATATCCTAGCTTAGAAAGCAAGGGAATAAACTTTTACAATGGTTATAACCAAAATAGATTCCTAAAATCTATGGAAGCCAATGAGCTGATAATACCACATGGAAAAAGGATCCATGTTAGGCTCATGAAGTTGGGAACGTTGGATTATTAAATTAGTAGAGTTTGATGACTAGTCTTATCAGGCAGTTGGCCATCAAGAAAGCAGCTATTCCCCTAAAACAAAGGGATGGTTTTACCTCCAATCTTGGCAAAGCTCATATGTTTCCAAAGAAAGATGATACGGGTGCTTGAGATGTAACATTTGATAATGAGGATGATGATTATAACTAATTATGGTGATCACCTCTAATTAAGATGGATGTCAGGTTATAAATACCTTATTAAAATTCCTTCAATGTAGAGAATGTAGATAGCTTGTTGGAGATGTTGGAGACTTCTCATTTTATAAATATAATGATACATAATGTATTGCTTTGCTTGTCTCAAATTGTCCTCACATGCTCTTATGCGTTGAAACTTTTAAGAGAACTAGCTTGAAAATTGTGGTCATAGTTTAAAAGACTTGTCTAATCTATGTTTTATTTCATTACTCACAGGGAAGATAAGTGGATTTGATGGAAATAATTGAGATGGGGATATGAGCAATTTGAGTAGGATTACACCATTGAGTTTTGTAAGTATTTGCGTTGACATCTTGGAAGAGATATCTTGCATGATATGTGAAGGGTTCCGATGAGAGTTGAAAGTGTTTCCAATATATGAACTTGCAGAGATAGCTACAAGGTGATTGCATTTGAATAGACAAAATAAGCCCAATCATGAATCAAAAATTTTAAAACTATATGCTAAAATAAAATAAAAAATAAAGGCACAAAACAAAAAGATTGTAAAAAAAGTATCATTGACCTCATTATACCCATTATAATTTAAGGTGTACAATAACCAAAATTGTGGAAAACTTTTTTGTTTTTTTAGTTTTTTTGAACTTCAAACATAAGAATGATACATGGAGGATATGATTGTTATTATAGAGAAAGCCATTGAGATTGTGGAAAGTCTTTATGTTTGAACATGTAAGTGAGATGATTGTTGTATTAGTTATTTTTGACTTTAAGAGCCAAAAGAATTTAATTGCTAAAAGATAGGTGAAAAAGTTTGGACTGGCGACAAACTTAAATCTTAAACCTTACTTTTTAATATGAATTCCTGATGAAGTGGGGAACAAGGTCACACAATATTGTACCCATAGGTTTGCAATTATGAAACATTTTATTGATGAAGTTATTTCTAAAGTTGTTCCTTTGGATATATGTCAAATTCTTTTGGGAATCTTTACTTGGGGGATAGGGATGCTTTCTATTGAAGAAGGTTGTGAAAATACCATCTTATTAAAGATGGTAAAAAGTTTATGTTAAAAAAACTCGTGATATTGTGGATCTTATTGCTGTTCAACCAGAGAAACACTTATGAAATACTTATCCTAATTTTGTACTATTTTTCCTGCGAGCAATTAGTGGAACCAAGTCATAACTCCTTTATTTCTCTTATACCAGACTTTATCACAAGTTAAGAGATTCGTAAGCTTTTCCTAAGATTCTTGTAGTTGTTTAGAGAATTGAAAGACAATGTAACAGTAGAGCATGAGTTGGCATTAGTGGAAGGAGTTCTGCTTAAGTGCTATGTCACTCTATGGTGGAAAGTGATGTCAAGAAGCAAGTGAAGGAGTTTGTGGATTAAGTAGCCATTTAGAATAGCTACTTCTTACCTAGTGGATCATCAACCATGCTGGTTTTAAGGAATGATGGCTGGTTCCAAAGAAGGATGGCTTAGTGGAGGATGTGGATATCAATTACCAATCACCTAACAAAATTCTTTGAAAAATTATGTATCAATGATCAAGGATCTAATTGATTAGTGTAATAAGCCAAATATTTTTAATTAGATTGGAATTTGGAAGTTACCACCAAATTTGGGTGTGGGAGGACACTTGAAAAATTGCGTTATTGTTTAGGATTTAATGAATGGATAGTGATGCCCTTTGGATGCATGTATAAATATGATGAATGATGGAGCTCAGAAGAACTCTCTAGTCTATAGCAATAAGTTTTTTGCGCTGCATCAATTATCTAGAGCATATTTCATATATATTACTTCTATTTTAATACTAACAAACTCAATTGAATTTGTACTAGTAATGGAACTTAAAATTGTTAATGTAACTTGAATAATTCAACTTGTAGAGAAATTACAAGAAGGATGCTAAGAACAAAATGGTTTGTTTGTTGTCCTGACACTTGCATTTTCAACTACTCTCACTTATGACCATGTAAATCTTGGTATTACATCATGAGAAGTTGGAGTTGCACTCAATTGATCTCATGTTCTAAGAGGCGGTCTAAGCACTGTATAAAGAAAAGTTGACTACTTACAACATGTAATAGCCGTTTAAAAAGAGGAAAAATGAATGGATGCTGCAGTTCTGTTCACGGAAAGGAGGATACAGGAAGGGGAGGGGCCAAATAGTGGGGAAAAGAAATAAAAAAAAGAAGGAAAAGAGGGGGAAGAGCCAACCGATAGAATAGACGAAGAAGAGAAAAGAGAGGGAGAAAAGGGGAAAAGAGAAAGAAAGAATGAGGAAGAAGAATGTGGATTTGATTGAGAATTTTAGAGAAGATGACAAATCTATTTCACGGGGTTGAAAGATCAAAGTAGAAGATGAACTATCAAATTGAAGAGGCATGTTATGTTGTTGACCTACACGTGTGTGCCATAATTGAAATTAAGCTCATATGGTCAAATTTATATAAAAAAAAATAATGACAACGTCGCATAATTGGAGGCTAAAGTTTCCTAATCGCAACCGAATTTAATTAAAATCTTTTTAATCCAAAAATTTTAATTGCGTAATTATGTTTAAAATATTAAAATTAATATGGGATCAATTAATAACTGATCGATTAACTAAAATCAAAATTTTAATGAAATTATGCACATATCGAAGTTTGGAAGTCTCGACGATGTTCGAACGACCTCCGTTTGCGAAATTGATTGCGTTGTCACCGAAATGTCGAATTTATCAAACGACGCCTTCCGTAATCAATTCAGCAAAGTCTATGCGAATGTCGATCGATTCGAGTGCGACGTCGTGAAATTTAAGCCCGATTTCACCCAAATCATCGCCAACACGATCCAAACGACCTCCGATTGCGAAATTGACTACGCCGTTACATCCGACACAACGGAAGTACCTCAAATTGACACCCATATTGTTATAATTTATTAATTAAGAGGATTCGACAAATTATTTATATTTAATCTCAATATTTCGTCATTAGGCTAATTAACAGCTAAAATTAGCTAGTGATCTCTTAATCGCCAAGTAGTCGCCGTGTCGTCATCGGCTCATTGACCAAATCAAATTAGCATAAACATGTCCAATTGAAACACCTCCCTTTGTTCCTATTACGGTAGCCAATCAAAAATTGCTTACTAAATGAAACGAGTCTGGCCCCTCATTCATGTGAAACCCTCATCTCGTGCGATTCCTCTCGTCCAGAGCTCTCTCTTCCTCTCTTGTTCTCCTTGAAAACCCTCTGGTCGTCCTCTGCCCCGAGCCCCTCATTGCTCGATCAACCCGATTGAGCTCCGATTCCTGTCCATCTGAAGTAGCCGAGCTCGAGTACTCGAACTCCCTTCGGCCGACCACTCCTCCCGAGGAAACCGAGCCTTAATTGCTTCAACCGAATCCTTTCTCCTTTTTCTCTTGAAAATCGTCACCTCCAGGTCGCCTCTAGCTAACCCTAAGCATGCTTTATACATTTGGTTTCATTTGGAGAATATGATTTGCCGAATCTCCTCTTTTTCATGGTCAAAATGATGCTAGGGTTTTCTATTTGAAGAATTGGGATGATGTATGGCCCAAATCTTATGCTATTTATCATTACCTACGGATTTTCATGTTTTACTAGGCTTGTAAAATTCGCCACAATCTCGACAATTGATTTGAATCAAGAGAGTGTGATTGAAGTGGTGTAATTTTCGAAGCGATGGAAGATAAGACACTATCCAGAGATTTCGCCTCATTTTGTGAGGACTTTAGATCCAGTTTCTAGGTTTCTATAGGCAAGCTTATAAGTTAATTACCCTCTCAATGAGAACTTTCGACAAGGTTAGTTAGTCGCTTAACGTATAGCAGAAGAATATGTGGAATTTAAAATCTAGATTATGAAATTCATCATTTCAGATTAAACCGGATGATTGGGGGAATGATGACGTGCTCGATCTAGATCCCATAGTTTATCCGCGGGCCTATTCCTAGTTAAAGGAGAATAACCCAACCCGAGAAGGATCCTTATCAAGAATACACAGTTACGTGCTAAGAAATTTTGTAGATGGTGTTTGTCTAAGAAGACAGACTTAACTCTACCTAGAAGGGTTGTTTGTCTATCAAGATACCCTATGATTCACAACTCAAAGGGTAGAGGGAGCATAATGCCACGGCCGTGATCGTAATATAATGGAGCCCCGCCAAACCACCCGAGGACTCACAGAATCGCTTATCGTGGAGCTTTGGCCAAACCACACAATCAAAGGACAGTGCCACGCCCTTATTGGCGTGAGATTGAGAGTGAACATAAGATAACACTTCATTTGACATCGCCTTTGTGATAGTTCTAATTTGTCCACAAAAGCCATGGGGTGGATAGATTGAGTTTTGATTTAAGCTTTTAATGATAGAATTCCATTTAAGCAGTTTCAGATCGTTACTTAATTTGATTTGAAAAATTGATTAATTTGAATATGTTTAAGAGTTATAGATCCGCCAACTCGTTAGCTAACGAGGATTGGGATTCATCGTCACTGACGTAATCGCCGATATTCACCATAAACTCTTATTATAGGTTTTAGGTTTTGTTAACCCATTCTAAAACTAAACTAGAGCAACCCAAGACAAGATCCTCGACACTGAATTTAAGCATTCAACATAGTGTCTACCCATGTGATTAGTAATTTAGGTAATTTTATTTCTGAATTATGTGATTGATTTTGTATTTTCATTTAATTCCAATTTAGCCTGCGCAGCCTTTTCGGACATTGAAATTTGCACTTGAAATCTCTATATCCAGAACGCATTTAATTTATTAGATAATTTCACTTAATTAGTGATTTATTGATTTTAAAATTCATAATTAATGAAATCACTCAATTTTTTTGATTAAAGAAAACCCATGATTTTATAGATTTTGATTTAGAGATTCTGCATTGTATAAAAAGAGATTCTGAATAGACATTTTGATTTAGATTGTAGTTTAACACATTACTTACACTTTGTTTAGTTGTTAAATTTTTATAATTTTCCCAACTTGATTATGTTTAATTTACATCACTTTTGATAAGTTATGTCGATTTCAGTGTTTATTGCTTTAGCCTTGCTCACGCTTATTAGATAGCATAGTAATCACCTTCATATTTATATAAGAGTTATTAAACTCAATTTAGATTCATCCTTAACTCCATATCAAATTTTATAGACTTTAAGTTTATCACTGAGTTTAATATTACCTCCCAAATTCCAATTAAAGTTTAATTTTGGAATTTACAAAGAAAAGAGAACTCACTCATTACTTCACCAAATCCCTCTAAATAAAGCTAAGAGAGAGCGCTTGCTTGAGTTTAGAGTACTTGAGAAAGAGGTGGAAGGATTTTAATTCGCACTTCGGGAATATTTTCAACTTGCTTAAATAGGTTTTGTAAATGCTTTTCCTCCCTTGTTTATTATATGTCATTTTACTTTACCCCTATTTTGTTTGACGCTTTTTGTTTAGATTTAGCTGTAGGTTTCCTTAGCGTTCTTAAGCCAGTTCATTTTACCCTCCCATTTTTCCTAAGTCAAAAGATTTGACGCATTTTATAAACCTCCGACGCCATCCCGGTGTGGGATGATCGGAGTGTTTTGGCTTTCTCGACGCCTCATGAAGTGAGCGAGCTCATGACACCACAATCGATTGTTTATCTCGTCACGCCTCTTGAGACGGCAGGCCTTCTTCCGAAAGAAGACATATTCATTCCCCTTTTTTTTCTAAGTCTAGAAAATATAAAATTTGGCAAAGATTTCCCAGTGAGACATCTAACAGATGTTACTCACGCCTCTCGAAGCGTGAAGGTGTCTTCACACGCCATCGCCGCTCTTGAGACGACGGCGCCTTCAAACCTGCAATGAAATACAAGTATATATATATCCACATTCACTGATCACACATGTTCTGACTCATTTTTTTGCGCGTTGCAATGATCGGCAAAGGAACGGCGTTCGGTATGCCGAAAACCAAGAGAAGAACTCGCCTCTTGACGGTGTTGTTCCCCAGTTTGCGGCGAACCGAAGACTGGAAGGTTAATGCGAGGAGTGCGACCCCAGAAACCGAAAGAAGAACCCGCCTCTTGATGGTGTTGCTTCTCCCGATTGCGTGAAACGAAGATTTGAAGGATAATGCGAGGAGTGCGATGTCGGAAACCAAAAGAAGAACCCGCCTTTTGACGGTGTTGCTTCCTCCGATTGCGGCGAGGCGAATTTGAAGAGGTAATGCAAGGAATGCGCTGCCGGGAACCGAAAGAAAAACACTCCTCTTGATGGTGTTCTTCCCCGATTACGGCGAAGCGATTGCGGCGAAATTCAGATTGGGGAAATGGGGAAATTTCGGATTGGTGGAAAATGAGGGAATTTGAAAATTGATTTTCGGTTTTGGAGAGAAATGAGGGAAAAACAAAGGTGTATTTTCGGTTTTGGAGAAAAATGATGGAAATGAGAGCCAAAATGAAATTGAAGGAAGGGGAGGATGATTTTCGGATTTGTGAGGGGAAGAAAGAAATAGACAACAACAACAACAAGCCTTCATCCCACTAAGTGGGGAAGAAAGAAATAGAGAAGAAAAAAATTGGAAGAAGCGAAGAAGAAGAAAGAAAGAAGATCTTTGCGCCTTCCCCTCTCTTTTCTGTTTTTGGAGAAAGAGAGCTTTCTTGATTCGGATTAGGGCAAGAAATGGGAAAAACGAAAAATGAGGGAGAGGGAGGAGAGTTCTTGCTGTCGGTTTGGAGAAGGAAGCGGGGGAAATGCCAGCGGTTTCCGTTCGAATGAAAGGGGGAAATGGACGGTTTGACCGGTTTGCTCATGCGGCGATGCAAAGGGGAGTCATGAGCCTTCTGACGAGAAGGAGCCCCGTGTGGAAGAGGGGAGTTCAACCGCAAGGCTCAGTTGGTCGGCGTGAGGAAGGGGTTGCACGAGCGAGCCGGCTGCGTGAAGGGAAGACCGGTCAGGTCACTTAGGGTTAGGATTAAATTTAGGTTGTTAAATTAATTTTTAAATGGATTAAACGGCTTTAATGTGAATTTTACACCGATAAAATCACATGGTCAATATATATATATCAATGTAAGGTTATTCCGTTGTTCCGAACACAACAGCGCAGTCCGTTTCGCAATCGGAGGACGTTTGGTTCAAATCGGCGTCAAATTGGGTCAATTTCAACTCAAAACGCTGCCTCGCTGACGCCGACGCTCACGCAGACTTGTCCGAGTCAACAGCCTTATTCGATAGATTTCAACGCGTTAACGACAATCAATTTAAACAGATCGCTCGTTTGGCTCGCCCTCGACTTTGATATGCGCGTGCGTGATAACTCGGCTTGATCGGTTGAGTATCGTTACGCAATATTTATATTCACCCGCTGACGCGTCGAATGTGATGACGAAAGTCGCTCGCCGTCGGAGTCATTTGAGTTGATTTTGGTGACGTTTTGTGCATTTCAACCTCGATTTGCGCCATCACTTCAAATCATTCGACATTTGCACAGACTCATCCGATTTGAGCAATGGCTCATTTCATAGTTTTCATGTTTTAACGACGCGATCGCTTTACTAACGAAGGTCGTCGGACATCGCAGTTTTCCAGGCGCTGCTCGGCGATCGATACTCGATCGTTTGAAGCTGATCATTAGATTATATTTATATCAATTTCGACTCAACGCTGACGGGCAAGTCGCTTCGTCGATGGAGGTTAACCATTTTCGACATCCAAGCATTTTTGAGCGATTTGCCGTCACCTCCGTCCGTCGAATTTAACTTGTGAGCTTGTCTTGATTTATGACACATATGAGGAGGTCAACACTACTTTGCTTAGAATGATTCTTCATGGATGAAATTGTGCTTGCTATGTTTCTTTCGTGTGTTTAAGGTGAAATCCGAAATTTAAGTGGGTTTAGAGAGGTTGTATGGCTCAAACCCTAACCTATTTGCAAGTTTTTATTTTCTTTTCATGTTTCAATTTACTGATTGGAGGAAAGGATTCATGCTAAGCCTCTTTCATATGCTTAAATGAAAATTAGAAGTATGGAGAAGGATTTGAGATGTTGTAAGGCTTAAACCCTAACCTATTTGCAAGTTTTCCTTTCCTTTTCATATTTCAATTTGCTGTTTAGATGGATTGATTCATGCTAAGTCTTTTTCATATGCTTAAATAAAAATTAGAAGTGCGGAGAGGGGTTTGAGGTGAAGTATGGTTTGAAACCCTAAGCTATTAGCAAGTTGTCTTCTCTTTCATCTTTCAATTCGCTATTTGGGATGGATTGACACTTGCTAAATCTCTTTTATATGCCTAAAATAAAATTGGAAGTATGAAAATGGGTTTAGAGATGTTGTGCGGCTCAAATCCTAAGCTATGTGCAAATTCCTTTCTCTTTTCAATGCTTTATATTTTTGTTTGGTTGAAATTGGGTTTGTCATGTTTCTTTTGCATATTCAAAATGATGTTGGAAGTGTAAAAATGAAATTAGAGGTGTTGTATGGCTCTTTCCTTAGGCTATATGTAGTTTTCCCTTTTCTATGCTACAGATTTCTCTATCTAGGATATGAAATGTGAGAGTTTCCCTTTATGGATTGCTGTTCTCTTGGTATTTGTGGCAAAATATATGAAAATAACAAGTATAAACAACTGTTTTATGATTTAATATGATTAGGGAGTTATTATTTCCTTTGGGAATATAGCATTTGCTTATGTTCCGCTATTCCAAACTTTGAATATGAAAAGGGTGGAGAAGGGAAATGATGACTCTCATTTTTAATCATTTAGATTAAGAGGTGGGCTGAAAATTATTATCATATTGCTATTTCTCCTATTAGTAAAAGAAAAAGAGAAAGAAAAGAGAGTTTCAGATTTTTTTTGAACAAAGTAGGAGTTGCCATTTCAATTAATGGAATTGATTCCTATTTTGGTCTTTATAAAGAAAGTCCCTATTTCCTATCCCTTCCTCTTTCTAATCAAATTTTCAAGTTTGTGTAATTTGCAATAACCACATGGGTTAGTCATTTTCTTAATTGCCTCTCTCTTTTCCAATGCAATGTTTAATTAAAATCACAAATGCCATATGTCTCACTCAAGTACATGTATATGCATGCTTATTGTGTAAATGCAAGCTTGAAAATTGTTTGTGATAAGTAACCGTTCACATTGTTCCAATGCGGCGTGGAAATCTGCTATATAAGTACTTGTTCACGTTGTTCCAATGTAGCAAAAAAATTATTTTGAGATAAGTACCCGTTCACATTGTTCCAATGCGGCAGGGAAATTTGTTATAAGTACCTGTTCATGTTGTTCTAACGCGGCAGAGAAATTGCTTGTGATAAGTACCCATTCACATTGTTTCAATGTGGTGGAGAAATTTGTTATACGTACCTGTTCACGTTGTTTCAACGTGGCAAGAAAATTACTTGTGATAAGTACAGGTTCACATTGTTCTAATGTGGTGTGAAAATTTGATATAAGTACTTACTCAAGTTGTTCCAATGTAGCAAGAAAATTTGCCTTATAATATAAGTACTTGTATGCATTGTTCCAATGCTACAAGGAAATTCTTATTATGAAAATCCATGCACGCCTTTCTTGGTGTGGTGAGCAAATACAATTTTCGGCCACGGTGTCTAACGACACCTACCATGCATGCCTTTCTTGGCGGGAAGGCTGGGCCTCAAGTAGCCATCCTGGGATGACGCCGGAGGTTGCCGAATTTTTGACGCTTTTTTTTTTAAGGATGCAATGACATTTGCTAAGCCTTTCTTATACATCTGAAATCAGTTTAGAAATGTGAAAATTGGGTTAGAAATGGTGTATGACTAAAACCCTAAATTTCATGTGAATTTTTCTCTCTTTTCATACTTCAGATTTTTCATTTGGATGGTATAATTTGATAATATCCTTCTCTACATGCTTTAAATGAGATAGGAAATGTGAATGTGGAGGTTTGAGATGATGTATGACTCAAACTTCAAATTACATGCAAGTATTCCTTTATTTTATGTATTGGTTTTCTCTTGGGTAGAATTAATGAGATGAACTCTTCCTCTTATATGCTATATGGCTGGATTGGTGCTGGAAATATATATAAAAAAAAGAGTATTGCACGACTTGAATTTTGCTTTATCTTCAAATACTCATCCATGTCATGTTGTTTGACTTCTATTTGGCTTACAAAGTAAAATTAAGAAGGGAAATCAATGAGTTTGCTTGTATCTTGCTATTACTAAACAAGATTAGATTTGATTTCTATGTAAGCATAGTAATTAGGCATTCTCCTTGCTAAATTTGAAAATATCTCTCATTTTGGCATGCATCATATCAAGTTTAATGTGTTTGCCAAATTTATACATCTAAGCTTCCCATTAACTACCATAAAAAAAGGGATTAAGGCTGGGAAATTTTTTATGTTTCAATATGAATGTCCTTGTTGTTCCATATGATACAAGTTGAATTCTACACGTCTTTTATGTCACATAAATCTCTTCTTTCCTTATGGCAAGTGAAGTAGTGAAGCCCTAATCTCCTAAGAGGGTTGTCTTTTAATATGAGAGGACACTAATTAATGTTCTAATCAGCTAATCCTTGCCTAGACTATTTGATCATTATGAGGTCAAGATAGTCCAACTTTTGGTTTACATCCATTTAGAGTTTCTTTTTTATTGCTCTCATTATGATACATGTTTGGATTGATCAAGCCATCTTTGGGAGTCTTCTTTAATCCTTGGCATAAAAGCATTTTTTTGGGAATCTCCCTTTCAAATATCATATGATAATCCTCTCTTTTATGTGCTGTATAAGTGGATTGAAGATGGAATGAAGAACCCTATGTATTACATAGTTCAAATTTTGCTTTGTTATCAAGTATACCTTCATGCCACATTGTTTTACTTTTATCCTAATTATGGGATAAGGTTAAAATGAAAACTAGCAAGAGGGTTTATTCCTTTGCATTATTTAGCATTGGTTAACTTGATTCTTACTTGAATCTCAATGTCATATGAGCAATCACTTGTTTAGATCCAGATTTTCAGATTTATGGGTTATTAGATGTGATATAAATGCTTGATCTACATATGTCCATGTTCTTTTCACTTTACGAAAAGAAAAGAAAAAAAATGAATGCAAATTTGAATTTTAGGTTTCTCTTTTCACCATGTTCATTTTTAAATTAATGTTCTTTAAAGAAGAAATGATATATGAAATTGTACATGTATAGAGCCAAGTATTGTTAGGTTTAGTTTACAAGTTTCAAATAATTTTATTTTCAAGGGGTTGAAAGTTGTTTTTTTTTTTTTGTTTGTTGCTTCAAGTTAAAGTTGGGTTATATTTTGCATTGAGTATGTCATAAACATGTTACTAAGCAATTCTCTAAAGCTTGAATCAATTTAAAATGAGAAAAAGGTATGACACAAAGCCCATATAAACTCAAATGCATAAGTTTCTCATTAGTGAATGACATTAACATAGATTTGGCATTTGCCTTATATGTTGCCTCTAAACAATTGTCATGTCATATGAAGTGAATTTTGACTTGTTCTTTTTGTAAGTCAGAATTTTATTACTTCATGATAGTTAATTTTGAAGCCTTTTAAATAGTGAACTCATCATTATGTTAAAACAAATTTGAAAGTGAAATGATTTATAAAGTACACAATATTATCTTTGATCTTTTGATAAGGAAGAAAGGCACAAGATTTGAATCTCTTACTATTCAATCATGTCATTTGATAATTTTTGAAGAAAGGTGTTGTCATTTGCTATGAAAACTTGTCATTTGATGCTTCCAATCAACCAATTTCTACCCAAAAGCTATGATCATTATAGTATCAAAATAAAATTAACAAGTGCATGAAGTTCAAATCAATCTAAACCCTCTTTTTCATATGGGTGTCTTACCTCTTTTATCTTGCAAATCTTGTTAGCCAAATCAAAACATCAAGTGAAATGGTGATGTTTAAATTAAGAACATCAAGTTAGATATGACTTGCCGGTTGATGTGATATGATTTGAAAGTAAGCCTAATTGTCGGCGCTCTCCTTGAAAGGTTGATAATCTCCCTTAGAAATCTTAGACTTACAATGTATTTTGTAAGGAGAGAGTATGGAGAAAGTGAGTGAATAAATCTTTCATGAGGGAATAACTCTCTCTTATTTATAGTGAGTGTTTTCCTTCTTCCTAAACAAATATCATTTAGGCTTTCTTACATGAGGCCAAAAATGCTTAAACTATAAGGACAAAATCAATAAATGAGATTTGTATTATCCCATTAATTTCTATGGAATTTTGCATAACATTAAGAAGAAAGGAATTTTTTTTGTTTTTTCCTCTCCTTTTTCTTCACGATACCATGTTATGCAATATCTTTGTAAATACATGATGAAACATTTGAGAAAATCTTTTATCCTTTCTTTGTTTCCTTTATCATTCTCCTCTTAATTACTCATGAAATGAGCATGAATCTAAGGAAGAAGTAAAAAAAATGAGAGAAGTGGAGAGGAAGGAAGTCATCTTTTTCAACCAAAGTATCACGCCAATAACGAAAATGTGAAGAACATTAAAATAAAATAAAAAATGAGAGAGGGAAATGGGGGGAGTGAAGAGAAAAATTTATAAAAAAATTTATATCTATCTCTCCTCTTCATTAATTCATCCATGAATGGGTGATGAATAAGAGAAAAATAAAAAAAATAAGAGGGAAAAAAAGTCCTCTTTTCTTTGAGTGCATGTCATGATAAAAAGGAGGGCATGACAAATAACTTAAAGAAAAATAATAATAAATAATATTATGAAATAAAGAAATTGATAATATCATGAGCTTTTTTCTTTATACTTGGCCCATCCTAAAATTTCTTAAATGGGTTTATAAAGAAGCAATTAGCCCATTTAGAATTAGTGAACTTTCTTTCTCTTTTTTAAAGAGAAGGCCCATTAAGCTTAATCTTATAAATGGGCTTATGCAAGAAGGAATATCTTTTGAAAAAAAGTATGATAAATTTTAGATTTCTTTTAGGATGATAAATAATGGAGATGGACATATGAAACTTAAGAGTTGTCATGTTGCCATGAATTAAATGTTGCAAAATTTAGGATTACCTTGCTTATTTTGCCTCCCCCCATGGCTTGATCATTTGCAATTATGAAAATCACTATTTTGTTTAAGCAAGGTTTTCAGATTTTCCTAATCTTGTTTAAGTAAGATTTCAGATTTTCCTAAGTTTATCAAACTTAGTATGATTATTTAGCTTATAAGACCTAAGCTTTATGAAATTATCATAATCCAAGGAAGAGGATGAAAAGAAAAGTGAATGGCTTGATACTTGAGTTAATGAGCTTTTAAAATGCTATTTGAAACAAAATTTTGTGCAATTTTAAATTCTTTTATTTTGCTGTTTGGTAATGTTAAAGTGATATTTTACTTAGTGAATGTTCATATTGCATCCATAAATAAGTGTCAAATCTATATCTTGAATTGGTATGAAGGTGGGACATGACTTGCTTTCTTGATTTAAGAGGCTCCATCAAAATTGCTTGCTTTATGAAGCCTAAATTCTAGTTGATTATCATTTTAAAAAAAAGAAAGAGAATGAAAGATGGGGAGTGAGTAGCTTCATTAGCATTGTTATCATTCTTCTCTCTCTATGAATATATGAAGGGTGTCTTGAAATAATATTCATTAGCATAAAATTTGAAAATCCTTGACCTTCATTGATTGAATAAATAATTTACAAGGTTTAGAATGACTATTTATTAAGCTTATAGCTCTCTTTCAAATTCAAAGAACCATTGAATTCAAACTCATATACGAGTTTACATTTGAATTAATCTTTATCCGTCTAAATTCTAATGTACATAAAGGAATTTGGATGTGTCATGTAGACCTATGCGTGATTCATAACCTTTCTTCAAATCTCCCTTAAGATAGATACTGCACTCGATGCTTATCAAATGTTTTAAAAGGTTAAATGTATATCCTATAAAGATGTACATATTTGATTCATGACAATTCAAGAAGAGTTTAAATTTATATCATTAATAACAGATGCTCACTTGATGTATAAGTATATATCTTATCTCTTTCGATACAGATACATGCTTGATCATCTAGAATAGATACTCATTTGGTTTGCATTTGAGAATGTTGAATTCATATCTTTACAAGAACATATCTTTATTTGTTTTATAACATGTATTAAAATTTACATATGACATATGTCATATTAAATATAATTACTTCACCTAGATATCTTAACGTCCATACATTATTTTAACGAACAGATACTTGTATGCATGTTGAAGTAGTCACTAGGTCAAATACTTAGGTAATATGCAAATCATATACAAATATGAACAGATATCTACATCCGGGTTTGATCTTAGGACCGGGTCCGGGTTAACAAAACCCACAAATTCATGCTTGCAATTCGACACATGTCATGCCAAACATGGTCACTTCAACTTAGACATCTAAATGTCCATACAACATTTTAAAAAAACAAATACTTGTATTTATGTTGAAGTATTAAAAGATCAAACATTTAGAAAAATATGTAAGTTATATACAAAATGAATGAACATATATCTATACCCCGGTTTGGTCTTAGGACCGGGTCCGGGTTAACAAAACCTAAAAATCCGATTATAATATTATAAGAATTCTAATTTGATTAAATCTGAGAAGCGAATGCTATTATATAATTACAAGAGATGGATCTATTGACATAGCTTCTTAAGTTCAAGCTCTCAAGAGGAAAAGTCTCAAATCCGATCCTCTATGCTGTTTGAAGTTAACAGATTTGGAGGACTATAATTTTGAAGAAGAATAATTTAGACTCATCCTCCGCAGCGAAATGTAGAGTTGACAAAGTCTACTACATTCAAAAGATTATATGATTTAAATGATCAAATGATCATATATTCAAATCTAAATCAGTTATAAAATGATCAAAATTTAAATAAAAATAATAATAAAATATAAATTAAATAAAATTAATTATTTAAATTTAAACTTAAAATCATCCACTTCTCTGCAACTGTTTGTCTATGGGTGATAAATTAAGAAGACTTTTGCTCACAAAAAGTCAATGTCAAATCAGATGCATAATTATTTTCTCACTCAAATAATCTTAAGCCCGTAAGGACGTGACCCGTGTCCTTTGTCCGCATGATTTTGTCACAAAATAGCACCACATAAATAACGCATGACTGTGAGCCTTCTCGATGGGGTTTTTGCCACAAATGACACCACTAAATTATTTGCCACGAGAACCCAGATGTTCCCCAACGCTCTTGAGTGAATTATAGAATGCATTTGATTGGGCAAAAAAGTCCTCTGTTAGCTAAGGTTGACTTATATTTATCCCCTTAGACAAACTCCACCCCAGGTCTACAAGGACACCTTGAATGACGTAACCCATGTGTTGCTGATAAGGATGATTCAAGTCGAGGACTAATTCTGACCGTAGATCGCGATACCGAGATAACTAAACCATGATCTGGGACGGAGCGTCATATTTCCCTCAACCAATAGTTTTAAATTAAAATAAATCTCATAAATCCCAAACTCCACTCACTGCTATTATATACTTATTATTTAACGATTCATCGACTAGCCTTAATCAAAAATGCTTTCTCAGTATTGGGAGGAGTAATTTGCACTTATAAGAAACTTTGAACTAGATCTAAAGTCCTCACAAAATGAAGACGAGATCTCTGGGTAGTGTCTTATCTACTATTCATCTGCCTTCTGAAATTTTCACCGACACTTAAAACACTCTTTTCATCAAGAGGTGGATCTAATTTTCTGATCCCACGATTCATGACTTGAGGAGTTTCTTTCCATCTTGGGCTAGTTGAATCTAAGTTATAATAGTAGTGGCTAAATTATAATAGCAGTGGAGTATAAAAAAAAAAAAAAAAGAAATGACAAATGAAAATGAAATTGAAAATGAGAAGTTGAAAGAAAACTTAAAAGCTTTCTAGATAGTCTTAAGTCATTTAAGATTTTATTTAGAGCCCGTGTTTTAATATGTTCTGTCTTATTGTATTCATATTTTTGGAAGAAAGGGAATAGTGTAGCTATTTTCAATTGTTAATTTTTACCTTTAATCTCCAGAATGACTCTACATAACACTCACGTCATTGTTACTCTTGGAGATGACACCAACATCCGCTTGGCCAATACCATCATCAATACTAGAAATACCAGGGCTACCATCCAGTTTGGTAGCGTTGACTTTCTAACCATCGTGACCTAAAGTCAAATCTAGTTTCAATCTATCAAGCTCTGCACATCCTCACGCCATGTGCAACAATAACAAGAGGCTCACGATGCTACTACTACTGTTGCGCCTTAGAAGAAACCTTCGTTTTGACGCTGTCGCCGAGACCCCATCATGAAGATTATCACGAGGACGCCTCCTTAGTTCCTCAGAACAACACAACTCTGCCAGCTGAATCTTTTGTCCCGTGGAGGCACAATGCTGAAGCTTCTTCATCTGGAAGCAAGTTTAGTCGGAGATAAAGAAGAAAGAGAAGTCTTGAGCTGCGTGCTCAATAATTACTACCTATGCAGCCAGTTGCACAACTAACTATGGAACCAGCAGCGAGTATTTCAACCTACAATAGGTTTGACAATATTAAGTGCATAAAACTAATTTTACGTTACAGCCCTTGACTCGACAAAGATCGCTCTCCTCCAATAAGGAAACCTAAAACTATATCTGTAAGAGTGCATCGGGTCCTCCAAGTTGTTAAGGAGAGAGGACTAATGAAAAGAAAATATCAGAGTTCTGTTATCAGGGATGCTAGAACTGCTCCTCTAAGGAGATCTCATCCCATAATCCCAACAAGACGCCAACCAATTCATGTCCCGCGCGGTGAGCATCGAGGCGTGACACTTGGACCACGTGTCCAAGATTCTGCTGCCGAAAGGTCCTGGTGGAAAGGTAAGCGGATATGGAGACCTAGGCCTCAAAAAGAGATTGTCTTAGAGAAAAGACATGGCGTGACATCTGGTTTGCACTCCTGGAGATCCGCCCCAACTCAAAGTTATCTAAAAAAGAAGGCCCCATGATAAAATTCTCGCCACACCTGGAGAATCTCCAGGATCCATCAACTCCATCCCGAGGTTAGCTTCGATCGAAGCCTCTAATCGAAAGAGTCTCAATTCAACACTTGGAACTTGTAGTCCATTGGAGACGTCGATCAGAGATCCGTGTCCAAAAGAACGAAGAGGAAGAGGAGGATACAACATCAAAATAAGTGGACATGGTACCAAGTCACAGCCATCCGCATCAATACCAACATAGGCCAGACAACAAGACTTCCCTCAACCTAGAACAAATGTTTAAATAGAGGAAGCATCCTCTGATTCTTCAGGAGAGGAACAACAAGAAGAAGAAGGAGAAAGGGAAGAAAAGCCCACATTCGCAGACATAACCACTTTGAGAGGCAGAGTACCAAATGAAAGCTAAGGATAAAGAAATCGCCAACACAAAATGTGAAATGATGATGATAATGCGATGATGCGTTAATGAAAAAGAAATATTGGCAAGTAACACCTCCAAATAATCATCAAGCTCTAAGAATGCCCATACAATCCTCCAAGAAACCTAATCTCACATGCTTCGAGAGTGCAAATTGAGCGGCGGATTGAAGAACGAAGTTAGCTAACGCTTCTCAAAATGTACAGAGCACATCTGAAGCTGTGATAGCCTCCCAACTTGACACTATCTTGAATGAGAAAATCAAAGCATAGAGAAATGCGTGAAAATTAGTGGTCGCCCATATCCGTGGAGACCACCAGTCTCATCCAAAGTGATACTCAATGCCAAAGTTCAATATATTTGAAATGGTAACCCTAAAAGATCTAGCCCAGCTCAAAACATCTGTGGTACAAGGGTAATAATGTTATTTCGCCATTTGTCGCCAGCTTGACTTTCAAATGGTATCGAGTTAAATGACTCGCCAAACTTTGTCGAACTGAAATCATGTTTGTCGTGCGTTTATAGATTAAGAAGACAACTATGCGATCTCGCAGAAAAAAAAAGAAAGACAAGTATTCAGGTATATCGCTATGAAATACGAGCATGAAATGTGAACAATAGTTGGAAGAAAAATATGCAATTCAATTACTTATGGGCAACATTGATGACAAGATGACGCCTTATCTTTGCATGGCTTCACTTACCACATTTCAAGAGCTGCTTGATAGGGTGGCTAAATTTGAGAAATTAAACTTATCAAGCTCTGATAGCCATTCAGACAAATCCAAAAGAGGAAAAGTTCCAGATCCAAAGAAGGGTGAAACACATTTCACCTCCTTCAAGAAAGATACAGGCAAGCAGATAGTTTATAATGTAGACAAAGAAAGGCTATCTGCGTACTAAGAAAGACCAAAAAAGTCATTCAATCCTGCTCCACAACCCAAGCTCATACTTGGGGGCAATGAGCTGCCTCGAGGCCCCTTCAGTGAAGGCGAGCGACCAAAGAAAACAAAAGGAGTGAATGACTCATTGGCCCCAACTCTCAAGGAAAAGCTAAACAAAGAGTATTCTTTTAAGAGGGAAAGTGTGGCTAAACTATTCAAGCATGCACTCAAAGCAGGTCTTTAGTTACTAGAGTGTAAAAGACCTAAAGAAGCTGGACAAGCTGATAATCCTAACTATTGCCCATACCATCGGGTGCTCAGCCATCCTATTAAAGATTGCTACATATTCAAGAATTGGTTAGAGCGAAAGTTGAAGAATTTATATTATCAGACAGTGTATTGGTACGTCTGAAGAAAGAATCCACCAAGGTAATCACCTTCTCTCTAGTGCCATCAAACAATGATAAAGGCAAGGAGAATTGGTTGATGATGAAGGGTGGCAAGTTATAGTTTCTAAAAAGACTACAAAGATATTGAAACAACTGGAAGGCGTTCTAGGTATTAAGTGGAAGTCACCACTTGAGCCCAAGTTGAAAGAAAACTAGAATTATGAAAAAGCTAGTTCATCTCATGAAAAACAACCTAGCCAAGTCCCACAAGGGAAGACCAAAAAGTCTGTCAAGCAAAAAAATAAATCAAAGAAAAAGAAAAAGACTGTAACGCAAAAGATCATCAACAACATGGATGATTACATACAGCCACCAAGACGACTCATCACACTTGCTGATTTCATTACCAAGCTTCAGATCATTGAAGAAGCAGGGGAAGAAGATGAAGAATTTCTCACTGAATCTTGCTTGGTGGTACATGAAGCTGATAACAGCTTAGAGGAACTTTATTTCCCAAATAAAGATGAATCAGAGCCCGCCATGTCGGCAGACATGAACGTAAAGGTGATTCTCAATCTTGCCCATCATTATGTAGTGTAGATGTTGAAGCAACCAATTCATTTGAAGATTTAGATTTGAAAGAAGTAACTCAAGTGCAGTTGCGAAGTGGTCGAGTGGTGCCATCTCAACAGAGGAAAGAGCTAATAAACAAAGATAAAAGAAAAAAAAAATTGAAATCAATGAAAAAGTCATCCCTAAGGATTCAAATAAGAAACCTTCACCAAATAAAAGGATCGATTATAACATTCTATCCTACTTATGGAAAATTCTACAAATAGATACTAAGCATTTTGATGTCAAGATTCGTAATACTTAATTGAGCCTCAAAGAGAGAAGTGAGCATATTTACTCGCTTGTTTAACTGAGCATGTTCAAGATCCTCCACCATCACATTTTCGTAAGAAGATCTTATGCTTGACTATAGCATAATCGCCTCCTCAGATGTTACAGTTAAAGTTATAATACACATCTTAATTGATCCTGCTCTCCGGAATCTTATGAACCCAGGACCTTTAGCTATCTGTACACATCTAGGATGAGATAAAGTCTTGGTTCAAGATTTCAATGAGAAGGGACATAAAACTGTTGGGTCATTTATCCTCAATCTCAGATTCAGAGACCTCTACATAGAAGCCAAATTTAATGTGGTCGATGAAGCACCCTCATTCCGAAGCTCTCACCATTTTCATGAGTATGACATTGTCCTGTCTACACTGCATCAATGTATGAAATATACAAAGAACGAGAAAGAATGCAAAATTGTGTGTGATATGCAACCCTTGCGGTGCATGAAATGAAAATATATCAAGATGTCAGTTACTTTCAAAAGAATTAAAACTAATTGAACAACTAATAAATACTGCATCTACTTCAAAACCCACAAAAGGACAAGTTAAAAAGAAGGATGAAATTAAAACAAATAAAGGAAAGAGATTGTTTCAAATATCTCTAAGGATATAAAGACAAGTCTAAAATAAGTAAAGATCGCTCTCATTTAAAGTGTATAAGAAGAAGAGAATGTGTTTTCAAATCCAAAGATCCACTGAATTTTCAAGTAAAACAATGATCAAGAGGATTATTTTGACTCGACATGAGTTTGAATCGCTTTGCGGTGTACAGACCTACTTTAAAATAATCATAGATCCATCGGCAGTGGAGACTACACTCATAGTCACTCCTGTTCCTCCCCAACATTTCAAAGAAATTATTCTTCGAGAAATCCAAGATGTCAAAGAACTAGTGACCTTTTATGTACCTCCCCTCCCAGGAAAACATGGGCCAGAAAGTCTATTTTATAGGTCCGAAGGATGTCAAAGAGAAGATCCTAATTGGGTAATGTAGTTATCGGAAGAAGAGGATGCTATACCCATAAGGATGCCAAAATATTATTCTCCAAAGATGCAAAATCTATTGCGCAAGCATGGAGTCCATGCTGGAGCAAGTAAGCAAAGGACTAAACTCTTTCAAATGATGTGACACCCAAAAGGTTCTCAAATCGTTGGTAGGAGAAATAAACACACTATCAGAGACTTTGGGTTCATCCAAGACAATGATCTACAAGAATACACCTGTTACACTATAATAGGAATAAAAGTTGAGAGTGATAATGAAAATGAGAATGACATTTTTGATGTCAGTCTTGTAAATAATGAAGAAGTAGAAGTCAGACCAGCACCTAAAGAGCTTGAAGATAGTGAGCAGATAGCTACTATGGATGAACTTAAAGAAATTAATCTGAGAAATGAGGAAGAGCCTCACCCAATGTTTATCAGTGCCCTACTTCTCGAAGATAAAGTGGAAGAATTAAAAGCGCTGCTCTGTGAATTCAGGGATTGTTTTGCTTGGACATATGTCGAGATGTCAGGCTTATTCCTATGTCACGACCAAGAATCAAACCGGATGCAACACCAAGCAAGCGCACGCGCTGAGACTGGAGATTGAAGAGCAGGTGGTGGCAGAAACTAAGAAGCTCATTGAAGTTGGTTTCATTCGGGAAGAAAAATATGTTGACTGGATAGCTAATATCGTCATTGTGGAAAAGAAGAATGATCAGATTAGTATCTATATTAACTTCAGAGATTTAAACAAAGCATGTTCAAAGGATGACTTTCCGCTCTCTATATTAGAACTGTTAGTGGATAATACTTCAAACCACGACATGTTCTCATTCATGGACGGATCGTTAGGTTACAACCAGATTAAAATGGCTTCTGAGGACGAGAAGCACATCTCATTTAGGACGTCAATCGACATATACAAGACCACGCCTTCGCTTAAAAATCTGAGCTACATACCAAAGGGCTATGACACGCATCTTCGACGAGTTGATTCATCAAAAAGTAGAGTGCTACGTTGATGACCTCGTTGTCAAAAGTATAGATTGCAAAGATTACCTCGGTGACTTAAGGATTGTCTTTGAAAGAATCAGAAATGAGGCACTCCTACAGACTGACTCAACCACAAACCAACAACGTAGCAGAATATGAAGCATTGGTGGCAGGTCTAAAGGAAGCTATTTCCATGGGAGTCCATAATCTGCTAGTTTATGGCGATTCTCAACTCGTCATTAATCAAGTGTCGAGCCTTTACAAAATCAATAAGCTTGAATTAGCTCACTACCACAAGCGAGTTCTCGAGCTTATGAAATAAATCCCAAATGTATTATGACTCGAGTCTCCAGAGCTAAGAATAGCAAAGCAGACTGTTTAGCTAAGTTAGCTAAAAAAATGATGAGTATGGACGACGACGACTACATACTAATTAGTGCTTGCACTCGTCGTGTCCTGGAGCCAATAAGTTTAAAATCCCCGTTGGAAGAGGGGTCATCAAATGCAAATCAGTAGGATGTAGCTCATGTTGCTCCTTACACTCTCTTACAAATTACTTCTCAAATTCAACAAGATAAGCCTCAGGCCATTCAAGAGGAAAGACTTCAACCTGAGGAAGCTCCAAAGCCACAAAATGAAATCCTTACAGTAGAAGAGAAGGAAGATTGGAGACAACCCTTTGTCGACTACTTCAAGGAAGGCAAATTGCCAAGCAATAAGTCGATAGCTACACAACTCGAGAAAATGCTTTGACTGTATGCTTATGTTGGCAATACTTTTTATCGTAGATCCTTTGAGCAGATGTAGCTACGATGTTTGGGAATAGAAGAAGCCAACAAAGTAATTGTTGAAATTTATCAAGGACTTTATGACGCACACCAATCAGATCCCAAAATGGCTTTCAAAATCAAAAGAATGGGATATTACTGGCCATCCATAGTAAAAGATTGTATCAATCATGCCAAAAGATGTCATGAGTGCCAGGTTCACGGTAACATAATTCATCAACCTCCAAATTGTTGCACCCAACAATAGCATCTTGGTCGTTTGAGTGCTGGGGGACGGATGTAATTGGACCGATTGATCCACCATCATCAGTTGACCACCGCTTCATCCTAGCAGCCACTGATTATTTCTCCAAGTGGGTTGAAGCCTCTCCATTCAAGTAAGTCATAGTTGAACAGGTGACCAACTTCTTCACCCACAATATTATCTATAAATTTGGTGTGCTACGCCGAATCATTTCAGATAATGGGTCAGCCTTCAAAAATACTAAAGTCTATAGATTTGCTGATCGGCATAAGATTGATTGACGTTATTCGTCAATTTATAATCCAAGGGCAAATGGTTTGACTGAGGCTTTCAACAAAACACTTGTCAAATTACTTAGAAAAATTCCCACAAGAAATAAAAGGGAGTGACATACTAAGCTTGTGGAAGCGTTATGGGCTTACCGCACCACTTATAAGACTCCCACAAAATCTACCCTCTATGCACTAATGTTTGGGGCTAAAGTAGTTCTACCACTCGAAGTTGAACTACCTTCACTCCGAGTAGCCATTTAACAAAATCTTTCTCAAGATGAGAATGCTCATTTACGGATGGAAGAGTTTGATGCGCTTGGCGAGGTTAGGCTCCAAGCTCAGCAAAATCTAGAAGTCTATCGAGCGAGGATGTCGAAAGTATTCGATCATACAGTACGTCCTCGAGCTTTTCAAGAAGGGGAATTGGTCCTGGTGCTGAGAAGACCAATCATCTTTCATCGCAAAATTGACAGTAAATTTGAGCTTAATTGGGAAGGACTCTTCGTCATTGAAAATGTATATCAAGGAGGAGCATACCAGCTTATTGACTTCAAAGGTGAAAGGCCAATGCCGCCAATCAATGGTCGGTATTTAAAGAAATATTACATATAAAAGTGTAATCAGACAAATTCTGTATTTGAAGTTTTCACCGCCAATCACATGTAAGTTTTACTTGGAAATTCTCAGAATACACACGAATGTATTTCAAATAAAGTAAAATCCGTAGGGCATTTTTAAAATTTTATAGTAAAATATCAGACTTTCTCTGTGAGATAGGGGGCCTTCCTTTTCTCTTTGGGTTGACATTGTGCCTAGTGCTGAGATCCCCATATACATACTCAAAAATATGTATTCAAAATGCACAAGTCTCAAAGTCTTACTGAAAAAAAAGAAATTTTCAAGTTTGCAAGCTTAACAAATCAAGTTGGAAACACATCTTCCATCCATAAATCAAATCAAGGGTTTGAGTTGGTGCATAAGGTCGGACTCAACACGTCCAAATATGGTCGAGTTGCTGATATGTCTGCTTACTCAACACGCACAAAGGCCGTAGTAAGAGATACCCATCTCGTTAGCCCGATGATAAAATTCTTCATTAATTGCTCAAGTCAAAGACTCAAGTGGGTGCATAAGACCGGACTCAACAAGCCTAAATATGGCCGAGTCGCTGACAGGTCCGCTTACTCAATACGCCACAAAGGTCGTAGTAAGGGATCCCCCTACTTCGTTAGTTCAAAGAAAAGAGTGTTCCAATCCCCAAATCTCATCAACTTGGTGAGTCCAAGTGGCCCAAACTGGGAGATCATCCCTATTGGTCGTAAGGACATTTTTCAAATTTTTACAAAAAAAAATCCTCACTCAAGAAGGCACTAAGCCGAGTTTGGTATCAAAAAATATATATGTAAAATCTCATTTTTTTCAACAAGTCTGTTAAAGTAGAAAGCAAAGACCGGAGGAAACTCTTCTTCAGCAAGTCCAATCAAGCAGAAAGTAAAGGACCGAAGAAGTCATCCCATTGTTTGTACAAAGCTAAAGGCTGAATTAAGGGAGTTACGTCATTAACATGTCCGTTATGCGCAAAGCATAGGACTGATGACTTTTCGCCATTGACCCAACACAAGCTCTAAGGGCTAGGTCATCAGCAGACATCCTTCTATAAGCCCGCAAAAGCAGAAAGCTAGGACAGAAGGTAATTTCGTATCGTCTGACAAGTCTTCAAGACAATGCAGGACTTTCTTCCATCAAATCCGTCAAGGCATGATGTCAGTATAAAAGGAAATACAAGATACGAATCCTCGAGATGAAATCTTCAACAAATCTGTCAAAGCATAAAGCATAGGACCGAAGATGTTCTCATCTCACAAACAAATCATTGACTCCATCAAGTCCACTAAGGCACAAAGCCAAGACAAGAGGAAAATACAAATTCCAAATTTCGAAATGAAATTTTCAACAAGTCTGCTAAAGCACAAAGCATAGGGTCGAAGACATTTTCATCTCACCAACAGATCATCAAATTCATTAAGTAGAGCGATCATGAAGCAGCATATTGGTGGTGATGATCATTAATCCAACAAATTCGTTGCAATCAAATTAAGATATTGTGAATCTAACATTTCATGCTAGATATAAATGTCCGGCTTTTATTCATGAAAAATGCGCAAGTACATATGAAACACAACTCCGACATAGGAGCCAAGCTACAAAGGAAAGAGACTCCATCAGCAAAGATAACTGATACAATTCAAATCATAAAGAAAAGACGGATAAAATAAAGAGAAAATACATCAAGGTAGGCGAGATTGTAGGTCTCTGAGCTAGGATACAATGACAGTAAGAGACTCATTTTCTGTCTCAGCAGTTTGTAAATTCTCCACGGCTCGACTCAGAGCAGTCTCGGTAGCATCCATAGCATGATGTCGAGTTTGATACCGCTGCTGCTCCCTCTGTATTTGCCGAGCTTGTCTATTCTGTTGTGCCTGAAGGTCTGTCTTGCATGACACTGAATGCTTAAGTTCTCTCAAGAGGCCTCGAATCTTAGCAGTGGCGCTATCAATATTGGCCCCAATGTCAGTAGACTTGCCACAGTGTCATCTCAAATCCTTAGAGCTCTTTTCAAATTCATCATGAGCGAAATTAACTGCTTCCCGTCGAAGCCTGACGCACTCTCGCAGCTCTGGCAATGAAACCCTGTGGTGAACTATGTCAAGAGCCTTCATCTGTCAAACTAAGAATTCAGCCTCCGGCATAAAGCCTTCCAATGTCGTAGCCCATCTTCATCCAACCTGAAGTGAGTTAAAAAGTCTAACACAACATTGGCATCCCTAGTGAAGCAATCCAATGAAGCTGGTGAACTCGGGTCCAATTGAGAGATCAGGTCACGCAAAAACATCATATTATCTTTATACATATGTTCGTTGCATGAATTAGCATGCGACGTATGTCTCCAATGAATCTCAGAAGAGTAGTTAACTCATTCACGCACTAAAAAAAAAAAAAAGCAAGAAGAAGATAGCATTAGAAATAAAACATTCTAAAGTTAAAACAAGTAAAAGGTTACCGAATATACCCGAAGTCAAATGTCTCAACTGCCAGTTCCCTGTATGCGATCGATGATCTATTATGTGCCCACTGCCATGTCATCATGAGCGGGTGCAATCTCACCGTAATCTTGATCTCTCACTCTTGATGTCTTGCCAGTCCAAAAGTCAGAAAAGAAACCCATGTAAGGAACTAAATCCGTAAAAGAGGGCTTTAACAGCCGGAATAATAGGTTTTGTCATCGCTACGTCAGGCAGACCAACTCCAAAATCTCCAAAAGGAATAGTACGGAGTAATAAGATATGTCCGCCACGCCAGCACAACCCCAAAATCTCCAAAGGAAACGCCGACGCTAACAACATCCTAGCCCCAACTCTCTTCAGAGTCAAAAGTCTGACTAAATCACCATAAGCTCGAGGGTCTTCATGAGACGCTTTGTCAGATAATATTATAAGATATTTTACTAAGTTGAAATTCTTATAATATTATAATTGAATTTGTTCCATCTAACCCTAAGATCTAACTAATCAACCCAACATTCTCGCATACACTGATTTAAACATTCGTGATGTTGTCGGGGCCCATGAATTAATTATTTAATTTAATATTAAGCTTAAGAGATTTGAATAGTGTTACTTATTTTGATTGAAGTCTTCATCATGAAGTTTAAGTTTTGATAAAATTTTAACAAAGATTACCTCCCTGCCCTGAGGTTGCTAACGTTTCTGCCCCCCACCATGTCAAGAAAGGCATGTATTTTAATAAACGCCACGACCAATGCCATCCCACCATAAGAGAAAGACATGGGTCTCAAGACCTATACACAATAAATTTCTCCGTCATGCAAGAATGGGTACTTATACACATGCAATATAAGTTTAAACAGTTAATTTTAGCTTCTTAGTTGAATTTATATCAAGCAGCTCCCATCTGTAAAAAAATTTGACAAAGATTTTGGCAACATCTTCGCTGTCGCAGATGTTCGCTCTGCACCCCTACCCCACGCCAAGAAAGACATATATAGCGATATAAATACCACGATCGACGACATCCCATCACGCCAAGAAAGGCGTATTTTACGTAGATGAACACGATTTTTCATGCTAAGAAAAGATATACGGATACTTATACTCAAGTAAACTAAATTCCAAATTTTTTTTGTTGTTTATCATCTGATTTTGATGTAATTTTGGTAAGATCTCCTTAGCTGGGATTTCTACCGAACTAATCTGCCTAAAAGACGCATGGTGTTTTACAAAATTACGGCCGTGAGCCTCCCAACCTACCCATCTAAAAACACGCACATAGGCTCTTCAGGTATCTGTCAGAAAACTCAGATTTCCTCGCTACACTAGGAAAAACGTGTACGGGTATTTATACACTCACAAACAAGCAATTTTATATGTGAGAAAGGAACGACTACCGCTGGGGACATTACGTGACCGCCGGGGTGAGGGCACGGTGACGATGCCACGCGCATTCTGCATACGCTGTCGCCGTGATGCGTCCGATGGCCGGCACGGGACCGGATGGCGCTGGGTGCCTGGCGCAGTGTCTGACGGAGAAGGATGGATCTGAGTGGTTCGTTTTTCGCCGCTCGGTACGGACGAGAATCGGGTCGATGCATGCCGTGGGAGGACCAAATGAAGGAAATTAGTTCAGTGGGAGGTTGATTAGAAGGGTATTTATAAGATTTTCCTTACTTAATTATTTAATTAGCCATAATCCGGATTTTTGCATCAAAATTGTTACATGGGCAATATATATGTCGATCCTAAGTTATTCGATGTTCTATCACACAGCCTGCGGATCGCGGCTCACGACCCGGGTCAATTTCATTTCAAAATTGCGCGTTGTCATTTCCGATCGGTCGATATTCGCCGCTCGCTCAATTTAGCTAAATAGTCTCATTTGATATACGATGAACGCTGATCAATTTCAACTGAGGTCATCGCATCGCCGCATTTTCCCGACTTCAATAGCGCGCTGGTTTTTTCTTCGATTAGTCACCGTCGAATTATGCATATATTCCGATCAACTTTGACGCTCAACGATTGATGAAGTTCATTCCGACGGAGGTCATTTCGATTTTGGCGCGATTTTAGCCCGATTTGCATGCTTGTATTCGATCGCCGATATTCACAAAGTCGCCCTGAATTGGCGCGATGTCATTTGATTTTTGATTGATTGTTTCGTTTTAACGAGCCAATTCAATTCTTTAATGAAAGTTGTTTGGGCATCATCGTAGCCTCCCAACCCATAGCGTCTGCCGACGGGTTTTCTTCGACCGTCAATCATCGAATGTGCAATATATATATATTCGATCAATTTGACGCTTTGAATGATGACGGCGGTTCGTCGATCGGATTGTTTCGAAATTTCTGATGTCTGTATTTCAAAGATCGATTTATGATCCGCATTCATCTCATGAATGACTGACTTATGGCATGATGCATAGGTCAACACTAGATTTAAGTGTGACAATTTTAATTAAATTGGATGTCTATTCTAAATAATTTTGACGTTTCAGATGTAACGACGAAGGTCATTTGGTTCAATTCGGCGACAAATTTGATCGATTTCGATTCAAAAATGCGCATTATTGCTTCGATCGCTCGACATTCGTGTAGTCTCGTCTGAATCAAATACGGATAGTCTCATTTGATAGGTTTGATATTTCGACGCCAACGCTAATAATTTGAATATGCATTTGGCATCGCCATCCTTCCGACGAGCATGACGCTTGAGATCGACGACTGATCTCTTGACGGCCAACCGCCGATTGAAAAGATGTATATTTCACCACTGACTCAATGAACAAGAAGTCCATTTATCGATCATAGATCATTTCGATTAGTTTCGGTGATGTCCAGTATATTTCAGCTAAGCCCGTCAAATTTGTCTTGTGAGCTCGACTCAACTGATGTAGCATGCATGAAGGTCAACACACACTCCTAACTGATTTGATCGCAAAGAGCATTTACATGTTGCTTTGTCTCCTAGTTGTTATTCTCAACTTGAACGTACACCTACTTTTTCTCCACCTAAACCATCTCACTACTGGACTAGCTAGCTTACTACTATATTCTCTCCGAACTAAATAAGAAAATTCCTTCCCTATTCCACAACCTAATTGACTACTCAATTTGTTCTCTTCCTTAACACCGTAAATAATCAACCTCCCACTCCTTTACCTTGCATTAGATCTCAGTCCCAAATATATCATCACGACATTGCCTCGATCCATGTGCATAAGTGAAAATACAAAAAAAAATACTAAATTTAAACACCGATGCTTGTTGTTCCTATGTGGCTGGAAAAATGTATAAAAATTAAGTATTCGCGCACATTATTTTAGTACCGTGAGGAAATCTTGTATTTGCTTTTTCATGCTAGTGTTTTTGAAGATTTCTTAGTGTGGTGAGCTTTAAAAATTTTAGCCTTGGCCATGTGTGCCTTTCTTAGCGTGGTGAGCTTTAAAATTATTAGCCATAGCCATGTGCGTCTTTTTTAGCGTGGTGGGAAGGCTTAGTTCTTCTGAAGTAGCTCCTTACATGGGAATGATGTTGGGAGATTGTTAAATTATAGATTAAAGAAATGAGGACTTAGAGGAATAAAACATTTTAAATGAGATTGTAGGATGAAATTGAAGCTAAATTCATAAGAATTAAATTGAACTTACAGGGATTGATGAAATAAAACCAAGACCAACTTAAAACGTAAGCAAAAAAATCCTTTTGAATTCCTTAACCTCACGATGACTTTCATGATAAAATTCAAAGAGATATGAGAATGAATTTGGGAAGGGGGGAGTGCCTCTCTATTTATAGCCCTAAATTGACCATTCATAGGCCCACCATGATTAATGAAAACTTAAATCTATTAATGGTAGGTTGTAAAAACTAGATGAATGCAATAATTAGTAGGGAAAAATAAGTGAAACTCATTCAATGATATGTTATGAAAATGAGAAAAATCATTAGATGACAAATCATAAATATGGGAGACTTTGAATGAGCTTCATGTACGCATCGCAATGTAACATTTAGCTCTAACTAGATACTTTAAGATTTGCACAAAATGCCTAAATTAAATGAGTCCTTGCACATAATCTAATGCAATTATCCATGCAATTCAAATGCTTCAAAATTCGTGTAAACACATGAGTGAAATAAATTTATTGCATATAATCAAAATGATATTACATCCCATTCAATTGTTTTGAACCTTGTGCAAGCTTTTAAAGAATGAGCAAAAATGTTTCCATGAGTATATGATAACTTTATGACATTTAAAATTGATGTTTTAAAATTTGTACAAATAATTTAAAGATGGAATGCTCACATATGTTATTAGAAATTTCTTAAGTTTGATTTCAAATACTTCGAAGCACGAGCAAGTACTTTAAGAGATTAATGAATAAATATGCACAACCATTTAAAAATCTAAAATTATTTATATGGGCTCTGACACGTGCTGAATTTCTAAAGCTAGTTTTTGAGGATGCTATATGGGTTAATTTTCAATTAGATCTTTGAATTGGGTCCTAGTTAACAAAACCATTAATATTGTCATAACATATCTCTTTGAGAGGATCTTTGAGAAGCTAGTTCCTTATATGATAATGAGATGACTATCTCTTAATACCTTGATAATAGCTATGTTGATTGTAGATTTTAATCAGAGGGGTCTATTATTATCAAATTCTCTAAACTTATAACACCAAACCATCTTAAATTCAAACGACAATCAATTATGAAATGATAATATATTTAAATTGAAAGATGTTATTCAAATGAAATATATCATCTGACTTTTAAAGTAAAATCCATCCACTCATCCATAATCTTTTATTGGAAGTGACAAATTAAGAAAATTTTAGCTCATAAAGGAGCCAATTTCAATTCAAGTACATCGCTATATTCACACTCATAATTTTAATGCTAATAAGGACATGACCCGCATCTTCTGACCGTGTAGTTTTGTTGCCAAATGATTACCATGCAAATTGCAGTTATGATCAGAGTTGTTGCCAAATGAAATCATTAAATTATTATCATGACTATAACTTATATGTTCCCTAATGACTTTCTTCTTGAGCTATGAATTATATAATGCATTTGATAGGACAAAAAATCCTTTGTTAGCTAAGGTTGTCATGAAATTATCTCCTTAGACAAACAACCACTCCAGGTTTACAAGATTCCCTTGGACAAGGCAACTCATGGCTATCGGTAAGAATCATTTGATTAGGCTGGGTCGACTATCTCTTTTGACTAAGTAGAGCAAAAATCATGACAAATTGGGATGATGGAATCATGGGATATTGATCGGGCGTATCAGTATTTCTCCCACCATATGCTTTAAGTTAATGATGATGAATTTCCTAAATTTCAAAATCCATTTGCTACTACTATATGCTAAGTAATTAGCGACCTAATGATTAGCCTTAATTGAAAGTGGTCTTTCACGAGTAGGAGGGATAATTAACTATAAGTGCTTGAGCCTGTAGGAGACCGAGAACCAGATCTAATATCTTCATAAAATGAGGGCAAAATTTTTGGGTAGTGTCTTATCTATAAGCTTATATGTCTTTTGAAAATTTGACCGACAAATTCAAAATCTCATCATTGAGAGGCCGGACATGAATTTTTGGAGTTCACACAAATATGATAGTGATGGGTGGTCTTTCGGTGAGATTACGTTATAGAAATGACTATGAATCATTAGATTAATGTCTAAAGATGAGTTATGAAGTTTTTAGAGGAATATTGAGGGATTTGGTATGGTTTCTTGGTAGAACTTCAAAGATTAGCTCGGATTAAGTTGATTTGAAAGATCTTTTTAGAAATTAGATTTTTGATGAGATAAATGACTATAAATGATTATAGAGGGTTGTTTTAAGATGTGCACAAATGACTTGGAGTAGATGGTTAGATTTGATGGAGTTTATAAGGGTGTTGACTGGTAGAGAACAAAATTAGTTCTTTGTCTTGCCTGGTTTAGTTGAGAGCTTTAAGTGGAACTTAGAGTGGATGTCAGATTTGAGATTGATGATGGTTGGCCTTGGAGAATGTTTAGGGTTTTGGAAGAGATTTAAAAAAGCTAAGACTAAAAGATTAAGAGAGTAAAGAAAAATAGAAAATATAATAAATATAACCATCATATCTCACCAAAGAAAATATAAAACTTGAGCCACCAAGCACCAAGTTAAAGAAAAGAGCAATATTTCAAGCAAAATAATTCATTTAGCAACTAAAGTTATAATAATAGCTCATATTTATAGATTTTACTAGACTTTAGGGCTAAAATTTTTGGATAGAAACAAATAGAAAAAAAAAAGAGAGAAAGAAGGGGTTGGTAAAAATATGAAGAAGCTTTAATCGTTCATAATGTCTCCTTCATGTCATGGCTAGCTAAACAAGTTTCTAGATGTAAAATAAGAATGCAAAAATTTTAAATTATAATAAACGCTTAGAATGTTTTAGATTATGGGATTTATTATGCTTTTCTTTGGGCCTTTGTAGTTGAGTCTTTTTTTTTTAATTTTTTAATTTTTTTTTAGGCTTTAGCCTTAGCTCTTATAATTGGTTATAATTTGAATTTTAATTTAATTTTCTTCATGATATGCTATATAATTTAGTTTTACTTTATCAATCATCTTTAATAGGGATTACTAGTTCCTTTGTTAGTTTTTGGGACTATTATGAAGTATGAAGAACATAAAGCTTGGGAAGTGCTTTATCTTCCATTAATAGATAGATGGTCAAATCAAAGTAGTGAAATGAATCTTGATAAGAATGTCTTGAGGATACAATGCTAAGTTACCAAACCTTGAGATGATAGCATTCCATATATTCAATTCTTTTATAATAGAATGATTCTTGAAAAATTGATGGAATTTTTATTTGGTTATGCTCTTGGATTTCTTCTTTAATGCTCTTTTGATCTTGATTTCCTTGCTGACTTTGATGAAGAGGATACAAAAAAGATCTTAAGTTGTAGAAAGCTAAAAAAATTCTTTAAGAGCATCAAGAAGATCTATCAAGAAGTGGATGATGGCTTGAAGAAATATGAATAGAAAATACAATGCCTGTCGTGACATGCATGGGACTCCCAACACTTAGCTAGAATGAGACTTGGTGTGGCTACATCTTGAAAAGGACAAATTTAAAGAAGAAAACAAGAAGCTGAAGTCCAAAAAAATATGAAGCATTCAATGTGCTCCAAAAGATTGGAGATAAGACTTTTAGAATAGACCTTCCTAGTTATATGAATATTAAGAAAGCGGGAATTTTTTTAGCCTTACTTGTTTATTGATGTTGATGAGCAAACATAAGTTTTGTCTTGTGCATGTGATTTATATGTGACGTAGGAGAGACTACTATAGGAGGACAACATGATAAAAATAAATGCTGCTATTACTAGGAAGGGAATCAATTAAGGTTTTACCATTATTTGAAGTGCCAAATAACTAAGTAGGAAAAAATGGTATCTCAAAGAAGTTGGAGAACATGAGTTTTCTCACATGTAACTATTTGTAAGGGTAAATTGGAACAAAAATGAAAATCATAATGTTGGATGATCTTAAATCAATTCAAAGCTGAAATTAGGTTGCAGGTCAAGTTTCAATTTCAAATCCAAATTCTAGCACCCGAAATTATCAAAATCGAGCTAAAATAGTCAATTTGACTGCAGGGATGTTAGCAGGCTACCTTGAGGGATCTTAATTGGCTACATATTTAAGGTAAATGTGATGACCGATTAAACCATCAATTTAAGTTAGAGGAGACCAGGCATGTAAAGGAGAAATTTGAATGGATTAAAAATAATTTCCTTCATTTTAGGAAGTTTTTTAGCTTTTATTAATAAAGTTACTTATTTGATTGACTATTTTTAATTTATTCCACTTTCTTGAATTATTTATTTGATTTTTTACGCTGTGGCTATATAGGGGCCTTTTGTATTTATTTTATTATTAAAATTTCAAGTTCAAAAGCCAAGTTGCTTCTCTCTCCTCTCTCAAGTTTCTCTCTAAATTGAAGAAGTCAACTATCCCTCTCTCCAAATTGAGGGGATAAGGAACGGAAGGTGGCAAAGCAAATCCAAGTTAGAAGAGTCGAAGGAGTTCAATGGGGAGGAAGCCATCAAGGAAGGAACTTAAGTGGATGCAGCCATCTACAAAGCTCTTAATTTGGTAGAACTCTAACATAACTTCTATAGTTTATAATGAACCTTGTGCTTGTTGGGTTAAATTTTTCTCCTATTTCCAAGGTCTGGTGAAAACTTGCAAGATCTTTTAAGATCTCAATCCACAATTCTATCTTGATCCTTGTTGGTGATGATCTTTCTTATTATCCTTTTGCTAAGATATTGTTTGTTTTGGTTTTAATTAAAGCCCTCGTTGGTTTTAATTAAAGCCCTCTTAATGTATAATCCACAATTTTATTATCTTTATTTTCTATACTTATATGCTTAGACAAAAGAAACCTTTTTTGTGATCCCATTTATTTTAGAGATCTAAGCACAAATCTCTCTTTGTGGATCTAGATCAGTATCAAGGCTACCTATGTGATACAGCTTGAGCTTTGAATTTTATGAATTGTTAATTGTAACACTAAACTTCATTGTGATTTTGATTATTTATCTAGCATTATAGAAGCTATAGTCAGCAAGAGTGGAGCCTTCTATCTGCAATAATTAAGAAGGCTTTATAATATAATAAGTAGATTGATTCTTCAAGTTTGTTAGATTTGAAGCAGTTCTATCCTCTATTGCATTTCGGAGAAAACAAATTTTACAATTTGGCTAGATATTTGTTTGCCATTCACAATTATGGGAGGCCATAAGAACTATTATTTCAAACTACTGAAAAGCTTGGCATCTTTAAATTGAAGATACAAAGCATTGGTATAGCCTATTTTGTTTTGTTCTTACAGAGGGAATAATGTTGTATTAATGGGAGGGATGATTGTAGGAGGGAGGTTAGAAGTTTCCATAATGGTGGTTTACAAACTCATAATTTCAATTGAATTCATTCATAATATTTTTTTTTTTTGGATTGCTTAATTTTTTCTGTTCTGATAACATTTGAAGATGCTACATTCCTTTTTCTTTTGGTCTAACAATATCTTTTTCAAAATGTTCAAACCAGGTACAACAAGCCACTTCAGTCATCTGTCCGTGCCATGACTGCTGGAACTCTCTGGGCATTAAAGAGGGAAGATTTTAGAGAAATTCTAACATCTGAATTTTCCAACATAGTGTCATTAAAGTTGCTCAGATCTATAGAACCTTTTTCAAGGCTTACAATCTTGCAGCTAAGTCGTGTTGCTGAGTCTCTTTTTGAAGTCTCTTTCTCTGATGGGCAAAAGATAATTGAAAAGGTTGTGTTGATTCTCATTACACTTTCTGTACACATTTCTTAAAGAATTTTTCAAATTGCCCACGGTTATGTGTTCAAAGTGCCAAAGCTCTAAAACTTCAAACAACATTATTGAGTTTAGAAAAAAATATTTTCTCTGTCTTTTGCATGAAAGATTGTTGATGTAGCTATGGTTTGAAATCCATGTTGCACATTGTGGTAGGTTCGTAGTTTTGCTCCCAAAATTGATTGCACTATAATATTTTTATTTCAGGATGTGCCCATCTCTGGCCTGTATATCATTAAGAAAGGTCTAGTGAGACTATCATATATTGCAGACATCTCGAGTCCTCCTCTTGCTTTTGGTCTCTTTTCTACTAAATGGGATAAGAGAACTGCGATTCAAGACAATAATGAACATGTAGTGGAGTTGGCAGAGGGAAGTCACTTTGGAGAATGGACACTTTTTGGGGAATCTGTTAGCTCTTTGTCAGTGAGTTCTATTGGTGATGTAGTATGCTTGGTTATCACAAAGGAGAAATTTGATTCAGTTGTTGGGTCTGTTCCAAAACTTTCTCAGCAAGACCGGAAGTATGGTCGTTACTCTGACAAACATGTTCTGAAATAGTTGTTGGTCTTTCTTTTAGTAGTCTGAGCTGAATTATAATATGCTGTGCAGAATGAAATATTCTTTAGATTCTTCAAAGGAAACCATATTAAGCAATGATGTTTCAACATGCAAGAGAATTAATGCCTCTGATCTGGTATGTTTGTAGCCCTAGTTCTTTTTTAAATTAAAATCAAACATATGCAAAAATTGGTTATCTAAAGAGGCCCCTAAATCTGTTGACTGTTGAGCATCAATCCTTTTTAGGAGTGGAAAATGAGCATTTATGCAACTGATTGCTGCGAGGTAGGACTTGCCCTTTTGAAAGGCACTGGTAGGTCCGTTGAAATGACTGATTATGAACCTTTTTCACAAAAATATGTGCTTCACCTTGTATTTGACTGAAACACAGATACTGTTCGAACTCTGAAGAGGTTTTCTAAAAGGAAAATTAAAGACCTTGGAAAGGAAGAACAGGTGATGAAGGAAAAGAAAATATTAACGAGTTTCAATGCTTCAGCTTCTATGCCACCTGTACTATGCACCTGGGCTGATCAGTCACATGTTGGAATTTTACTCGATTGTTGCCTTGCATGTACTTTGTCTTCTGTTCTCACCACACCATTGGATGAAAATTCTGCACGATTTTGTGCTGCTTCTCTTGTTGTTTCATTGGAGGAGCTACATAAGGTAAGTTGATTTTCTTTTTGAGGAAATCAAATTCAGAGTCCCACCCCATTTAAAAAATAATATGCACAACCAAAGTTACTTTCTCGTAGTGTAACTCTCCTTAGTAGAGGGTAAGCTTGCAACAATAGTTTAGTTGTATCATATTTGCCTAGAAGTTCACAGGTCAAAATTCTGAAATATCCTTATGCAATGCAAGTTTAAAGCTATACAATGCATGGTCTCTATGCCCATGGTGTTGTAAAAACTGTAAGGTGCTTTCTAGCCGACATGAATCTTCAATGCTAGAGGTTCTAAGTGTCACTATCGGTGCTTGCATGAGCTAAGTGAGGCTCCAAAGAAGAAATAACTGGATCACTTAAACTAAGTTTAAGTATGACAAATATTTTGTAGGATGGTGGAATGATAATCATCACTTCAAAATGACCATTGGAAACTATGAAGTTTTAGGTTCCATTGCACTCCAAAATTGCTGGTAAATAGATTATTTTGATTAAGTACAATAAAGTACTTAAATTTATAACATGAATAGTCTAGGGATAGTCTATCTTCTCTACTATCTATTTTATCATGGCCATAGATCATAATTTCTTTTCTGTAGATGCATTTATTTCTATCTGTCCTTTCCTCTATCTCCTCATAGTCATCTTTCTTCATCCTGAAGATTTCTTGTTTTAGGACTTGAAGTTCTTATACCTACCATTCGTGTAACTTATTTTCAAGTGCACACTCTTGTTTCTAGTACAAGTGATGCTTGTTTTGGATCCCCACATGTCAATCCATTATCATAAAAAACTAATTTATATTTCACATTTGGAATTTTTGCACTTGTCTCTTCAATCAAGGCATGGCACTCAACTCACACCTTGCCACTTAAGGAAAGGTACTCACACAGGAATGCTTTCTTAGTGGGGCTCTTCTGGAAGGTGCCTCCCTGTCATGCCTTACCTGAGCGCCCAGTTCTCAGTTCACCTTTAACACACTGGATATTCATAGTGGTGGGAGCCTTGTGCACGGTGTAGACCACCATTTTTGCTAGAAAAGTAACTGATGCTTTATTAGTGAACGCAGAATTCAGTTCTTCACAGAGGAATCTCACCAGATGTTCTGATGCTTGACCAAACAGGACGTTTGCAGGTAATCACCACAAATCTAGTTGCACGCCATCAGGGCGATGCATGAAAATCATGATTTGGTGTTTCTTACTTTGTTTATCTGCTTATGTTGTAGTTGGTAGACTTTAGGTTTGCAAAGATGTTGGGTGGAGAAAGAACCTTCACTATTTGTGGAATTGCAGATTCTTTAGCCCCAGAGATAATCCAAGGGAAGGGACATGGATTTGCTGCTGACTGGTCTGTATTCGACATCTTAAATTTGGATGTCTAATTATGTCTTAGTTATTGTACCTTAAAGTGACAAACATATTGCCTGTAAATATTGAACTTTCGGAAAATTTTCTGAGACATATGTTTTCAAAATTTTCATAAAATTTCGATTTAACAATATTAATGTCAGAAGGAATTGAAATAGCCACTGTTTTGCCAAAAGCACTTCACTTCTCAATTTGAGGATTCAAGTATTCTACTGCACGGTCAACTTGGATGTTGTATGTCTGATTTTGGTTTACTTTATGCATTTAAGTTGTTTTACTTAATCTTCTTTCCAAGGGAGATAGCCATAGTGTAACAGTTGTCACCATTATGGGTTCAAATCTGAGAAAAGACCCCATTGTTGTAGGCATAGTTGCGCACTTTAATCTCTCTCTAAAAGCTTTAGTTAGTTAAAGCCTGGTGCACTAAGGACTACATTATTCTGTCTCTAAATAATGTTTTAGCTAGTGAGGGCAAGGACACCATTTTTGCAATTTTTTCCCTCTAAAGCTTAATTAAGCTTCTTAGGATTTGAAGTTATTTTCTGTATCGTCTATATGTTTAAACAAGGCATAGGAGCCAGAAACTAACATATCTTACCCACATATTTATTGCATAAAGCCGCCTAAGAGAGTTGCCATTTCATGTCGGTGAATACTATTGGAGCACATCATTTTTCAGCCTCGTTTTTATTTTTTTTTTAAAGTTTCTAGCAATTGAACCGTCTTTGATTTGAAAATTATAAGTTCTAGACACAACTTATTAGTTTAAGGTAGTTATAGTTTAAATGTTTCTTCATCAAGTTTTCATTTTCGTTTTTTCATTCTCTTTATAAGTTTCTATCAATTGCCCTTTCTATCACATTATCTTAATATTTTTAAGCAATATATTTCTAATTTCACACTTGAAATTAAATATTGAAAATTGATTCATATTTTTCACGTGCATGCTACTATTTTGATCGTGTAACAGCTAATTGAGTAAAAAATAATCATTTTTTACAGTGTCATATTTTTTTTCAAAATTTGTCCTTGTCTATATTTCAATGCTTATTGATTGTCTTTCATGCTCATAGTCATGCATTCTAAGCACTTACTGAAGCACTTTGCTTGATGAGGTACTTTTGTACTTTTGATGCATTGAATCTCCCTGCGTATAACTTCCTTGGAAATAGGGTTGTCAAAAAAGCTCATTGTTTACGAAAAGTTTGTGTTCAGCTTGTGTTTGAATCATTTGTTAAATAAGCAATTGAACACAAATAAATATTTTAAGCTTGATTTATAAACATGCTGAATACAAATAATCCTTCGTTCGATCATGTTCAGCTCATTTTAACTTGAAATAAGAAAAATATTATATATATGACACTATTTCAATATGATAGACATGGCAGAGTGGGTATGGGACTTTTCCTGCATAGGTTCGAATCTTGTAACCTCTATGTATGTTTTCTTAATAAATTTATTATTTATTGTTCAATTACACCATTCTTTTAGTCACTCTGCAAAGAGAAATAAATAGTAACACTTAGTTTGATTAAATATCTTAGCTTGGAAGGCTTTACTTCACCTGAACACATGGCAAATCGAGTTGGTTGGTTTCAATTGACAAATCAACCTGAACAAAGGCTAATTTCGAATAACTTTTTTCAAGTCGAACATAAACATACTATCTACTGGCTAATTCGAACATGAGCTAATTTCGAACAAACATAATAATTTTAAATAAGTCAAACACGAATACTCACTAAGATCCTTTACACCCCTATTTGAAAAAAGTTGAATTCGAAGAAAGTGGAATCATTTTAATGCTATGTATAACTAGAAAGAGTAGTTTCTTCTTTCTCTATTCTTCAAAGAACCCTTTCACTTGTATGTATATCTATTTAAAGAAAAAAGATTGTCAATATTACAAACTTGAGAATGAGTTATAAGTGGTATAGAGCTACTAAATCCCAAAATAGCCCTCTAATTATTATGTGTGGCTAATTTAATTATAGAGTATCATATTTCTTTAATTTAATCTCTTGATTATACAAATTGATCTAAAACAGTCCCTTGTCTAGAAATTGTGATGCAAAATTTATTTTAATTTAGTCCATCGATTATACAGAATTGATCTTAATTTAGTCTTTGAGAGGTCATTTTCAATTAATTTTGTATATTCAAGAGACTAAATTGGAGAAATGTGATAGTCTTAAATTATATTTATCACAGATGACTAATTGGGAGTTGAACCCCTTACAAATGCATAAAACAGTGTTTCCTTCCTTTCCTCAGGTGGGCATTGGGGGTGGTAATCTATTTCTTGCTACAAGCTGAGATGCCATTTGGATCATGGAGGGGAAGTGAACTCGAGACATTTTCAAAGATTTCCAAAGGTCATTTTACTCTTCCCCAGACCTTCAGTATTGAAGCCGTTGACCTCATCACCAAGGTCCACACACTTCTCCCATCTTCCGTCAATTCTCATGTCATTTCCTTGATTTCTCTTTCAAAACCTCTTTGCCTGATATTTCTAGTCAATCATGTCCTCTCCTCCCTATTTTACCAGTTGCTGGATGTAGATGAAGCCACACGGCTCGGAAGCCATGGCCCCGACTCCGTGGAAGCTCATTCATGGTTCAATGGCGTTGACTGGAAAACAGTAGCTGATGGTACTTTTCCAGTTCCTCAGGAGATCACTTCTCGTATCAATGCATATTTGGAAAATCACGTAGAGGAAGTCAAGGAGCCTATCTCCTCTCCATCTCATGAACCAGAACTCAACTCTCCAGAATGGTTGGAAGATTGGTAAAAACTCTTCGGCACTTTTTTGTCTGCCGCGTGATTTTAAACATTTTATCTGTATCAGAAGTGATTCCCTCATGGCAAATCTGCGAGCTTTATCTGCATCGCGATAAACTATCAGAGATTGGGGAATGGTATAGGAAATAATGAAGTATTGTTGCAGTTTGATGAGGCAGCTGAAGGTCAAAACGTCTATAAAGCTTCACAGAGAGAGAGAGAGAGAGAGAGAGAGAGAGAGAGAGAGAGAGAGAGGATTCCACTATTTGCATTGTTTTGATATGTGCTTTATGATACAGAAGCATGATGCACTTTTTTTTGCATGTTTTTTCGTTCTAAAATGAATAATTGCAGTATAGAGATGACATTTAATATTAACCGGTGATTCCACCTCATGTATATTTTCTCTCCCATACTCCTTTTTTAAATGAAGAGTAGCCATTTTACAAGAGCAGAATGGATTTTAGTTTACTCAAGTTTACAAAATTTTCAGCATCTCAAATTTATGTTGGTAAAAGCACCAGCATCTGTCAATTGGTTATCGCCCTTTATTTTGAAGAGGTCTTGATTTCGAAATTTAAAAAACAATTACTTATTAAAAGCAATGATAAATAATATATTTTATATATATATATATATATATATATATATATATATATATATATATATATATATATATATATATATATATATATATATATATATATATATATATATATATGTGTGTGTGTGTGTGTGTGTGTGTGTGTGGCATAAGGGTAGTAAGTATAGAAGCATAATTTATTGTTTTAGCCAAAACAAAGGTTCTGCATATAATTAGAAAAATAAAAATAAAATGAATATGGGACATAAATTTAAAATAAATTATAGTATAATCTTGGATTCCTCAAAATTGGTGAAACAATCAATGCAATATACAAGATCTAAACTATGATAAATATCTCCTACTATGATGATGAGTGGAGTTGAAAGTGTTGATGTGAAAGATTTTGCATGGCCATGTTGATCATTCTTGCTTCAAAATCAAGAGATGAGAAGACCAAATGACCAAGAGTTGGCAAGTGAGTTAACATATTTAGGACAATCCCTTTCTTAAAAGAAGAAGAGCAAGGCTACTTGGACTTAGTTGATGGCTTAAGATAGTTGCAATAGTCCTAGATGGAGGGGACATTGTCACATTGGGTGACCAGGAGTTAGTAGAGAATTAGAGGCAATTACAATAGCCGTCATGATTTAGAAAGTGATTGTGCGATTTAAAGGAAGCGGCTCAAGATGGATTTATGAGCACTAGAGATGATCAATTCACTTTAAATGGTACTAAAAGCTCTTGAATTCTTTAGGATTTAGAATGCCTATCAATGTTATTTTGGATATATAAAATGAATAAAATTATGATCTGTTTATAGATTTTTATAAAGACATTATAATTATTTTTACAAAAATATTTCAAATCTTTGTTGGTGTTCGATACTTTAGATCATATCCTTCAATGATTAGGATGTCAATATGATGTATTTGCCTTTAGGTCAAGTTGATGAACCCACTTTGGCTAAGCAGTTGATGTAATATCTAATACTTTTTATAATAATTTATGTCAAAAACTGCGGTAGAATAAATCTTCACGCCTTGGTTTTGTATGAAATTCAAATTCAACAGATAGATAATGGAAGAATAAGAATTCCATAATTTTTTATGGATGAACTACGAAGAGAGGTAAAATCACTAAAAAGATGCTTCATTATATATCAACTTTTGATAAAGTTTGAATCAATGGGATTACAAGATCAGAAATCCTAATAACGAATTAAATCATAATCAAGTTACAAATATGGCTAATTTACTATAACTATTGTGTCGGCGATAATAATAAATGCTAATGACAATGGCATGCGATGAACTTTAGCTCTCTCTCAGCTTTCTCCCAAATTTGCTTCTAGTTCCTCTCTTTCCCCTTCATGACAAGAATGAGATCCTATTTATAGGATTCAGGATTATTTTTAGTCATTGCAAAATCCCAAAACACTCATCATGAGATATATATCAATTTGATCATAGATAATTTTGGTGATTTCACTATTCAAACAATCTTTCGATTTGATCTTAGCCGGATTGTCTCTGTCGAAGCTTCGATTCGACTATAAGCACATCAAATTTGGAAGTCATTGATCATCCAGTTAGTTCATATAGTTTTCAGCTGATTTGATCTCATTTGTCACCCAATTTTAACAGATTGAACTGCTTTCAAGTCATTTAATTTCATTTATATATACGCTTTAATTTGAGATTGTGTTTCATTTATAAATTTTATATATCATTTCCTATTTTTTGAATAATAAAATTTATTTCATCCAAAAATAAAATCACTTTAACTAAAAATTATTAGGATTAGTTATTAATATTTATTTATTTTATTGTATTATATTTATATATATAAAGTAATATTTTTTTATAAATATATAAATTATTTTATCATTTTATATTATCATATATATTTTTTGGGTGGCTATTTGATTTGAAAGAGAGGGGTTGGGGTCCCCTCCATATTATTTTTTATTTTTTATTTTTGATTTTGGCGTAAGAAAAATAGAGAGAGAGAGAGAGATTTTTTTTTTTTATGTTGTCGTGAGAAAGAGAGAGAGAAGACGTAAAGACTTTTTTTTTATGAAGAATATAAATAGTTTTTTTTTTCTTCTTCTCTTTTTTTAATGAGATATATGAAGAGGTTTTTTTTAAATATTAATAATTTTCTCTTCTCTTTAGAAGATGAAATTTTTTTTTAATGAGATATATGAAGAGTTTTTTCTTTAAAATAACAATAATTTTCTCTTCTCTCTCTCTTAGAAGATGAAATGTTTATTTTTAATATATGAAGAGTTTTCATTTTATTTTATTTTTTTAAAAGAATTTATTATTTTTAAGATAAATAAATACTCCAAATGGGTAAGGAAAACTCGCACCTTCCTCATCTGACCGACTGAGGTTTACCAATGTAGTTCATCTGGCTCGATTTTTCCTCTAAAGAGGCCAACTGCCCCTCTCGGACCGGATTTGGAGGCGATCAAGGCAAATAGTTCATACGACGAGGTTCCAGCTTTTCCCTCGAGGTAGAGATCGACCGATTCAAGGATCACCCGCAGCTCACTCAGACCTCAACCTGACCGGACCGGCCAGGCGATCAAGGCCCATAGTTTATCTGGTGAGGTTTTCCCTCGAGAAAGCGTCCAACTGCCTGACCGGAGATCAAGGCCATCATCTGAGAGGCTGCTTTTCTTCTCTAGCCTCCACTAACCTATATAATGACCCTCTCTGCTCCAGCCTCCCCGATCGTGGTTTTCAACCGACCGGGTTAGGCGCATCTAATCCAATTTCTAGTGTGATTCCAAAATTGAAAAAATAGAGACTATCTTCATGGGTGAGCATCCTTTCACAGATATCCCAATGTCTAAGGATTCTCCATTAAAGCTTCAACAAGATGATGGGTTGCGGAAGCATCAGGAGACGACGAGATCCGATGATGTAACGCCAACCATCAACAGTGATATTTTGATAATCTTCTGAAAGAAGTTTCATGTTTCAAATAATTTGGTGGCCATTCCTCATAAAAGATCGCAATGAGTTTTTCCTCCTCCGTCGGGGCACTTGTACCTTTTGAAGCTTTTGCCTTCTGAGATTTGTGATGTAGGTGTACCTTCTAAGACTTTTATCTTTTGAGATTTTGATGTCTCCGAGGCTTTTGCCTACGAGGTTTTTTTGTACTGCCTTTCTTTAGGCTTTCGCCATCGAGATTTTAATGTGTACTGCAGATTTTGATGTACCATTTCTGAGGCTTTTTCCGAGATTTTGATGTACCTGTACCTTTTGAGGCTTTTACCTTCTGAGATTTTTGATGAGTGAAAACCTTGTCAACCACTTGCTCCTTTAGAGTCTTTCTAGTGAGGACCTTGTCCACTACTAGCTTCCTATCTAGGCTTCCTTAGGGGCGTGCTTTCTAGGGGTTATTAGTGGAGACTTTGTCTACCACTTGCCTTCTTGAGGTCTTTCTAGTGAGTACCTTATCCTTCCCATATAGCCTCCTCATGCCTTTATGGGGTTTTATTGAATGCAAAGAAAAGGAAGACTTCATTGATAATAAAAACTTGTTTAAGAAAATAAAATCTTATAAATTTTTAAATAGAGTAAAGAAGAAACTTTCTTTAGTCACTTAGTGTGATCTTTCCTTAGATAAGTATTGGTGATATTTCTTACTCAACAATTTCTTTACCATGATTCTTGATATCCTTTTGATGATCGTGTATTGCTCCAACAATTAGCATCTCGATGTCCTCAGATTAAATGTTCAATTTCTTTCTTCAAATTTCGCTTGAATTCCCTTCAACGTGAATGTGACAATATTGTGATTGATTTCCTCAATTTGGATTTCTCAATGGGTTTGGCCATTTGAGATATTCAGAATTCTGAATCTCCATTATGATATCAGTCTTAGGTGTATTTAGTTGAGTATATCTAGAAGTGTCGTAATGTTGTAGATCTTTTGAATATATTTTTTTGTTTTGAGATACTGTTGTAAGATCTTCTGATGTGTACTTATGCTTAGAGTTATTCTCAAATTATCTTCTATAGCGCATCAATTTTCATCATTTTCCTCTACCGATGAATAAGATTAGTGTAAGATCGCATTATATCTTGCATTAATGAAAAGTAGAAAGGCTCGGGTTGAAGACCTCCAAGGAAGATGCCCTGAGTAGCTCGATCTCCCTGAATTTTACGAGTTTCTGAAGAGAATCTTCGAAAGTATTCTTTGAGGGTTTCTCCTTCATTTTAGCGAATTCTAGAAAGATGAGAAGAGTCTTTGATGATTCTTCAGTTTGAGATAAATTGTTCGACAAAGAGTTTAGTTAAATGAGCAAAGTTGAGAATGATCCATTGGGAGGGAATAAAATCATGTACGAGCTTGCCCTTTAAAAGTGATAGGAAAAACTTGGTAGAGCAAAGCATCGGGGGCTTGTTGAATATGCATAATAGTTCTGTAATGATCGATGTGCTCATAAAGATCAGAGGTTCCATCATAATGTTCAATATTAGGTAGTTTAAACCCCACCAGAATCGGTTGTTGAAGAACCATATCATGCAAAGGAGAAGATTCTTGAATACTCTGACGAGGGATGAATTATTTATCTCTTTGTCTCAAAGCGTTGTATTTTATCATCTGAATAACTCTCCATAAACGGGGTGAAATCCCATCAAAGAGGTAGGTGATTCAAAGTTGGTCGTAATATGAATAGATGAGTTGAGACAAGATAGATATATGATCCATATCAAGATGATGTATGAGAGGAATTTCCACATGATCATGAGGGGGGTTCTTCATTAGTTTTTTCAATAAAATTAACTCTCTGATGTTGTTGATAGGATCGATTTCCTCCAGTTTGTTGTGGCATTCTCGATTGTTCAGCTCCTAGTAAGAGTTGAAGGATTTGAGCTTAATATTCCTCCATTCTTCGCATGCGCTCCTCAAAAGTATGAAGTGCTCCAACTAGCTGGTGGTTTCGATTTTATTGAAAAACTTGGTTGTCTGATATGATAAAGTAATGATAATCTCCTTCCCACAAACGACGTCAAACTATTACGTGCCAGAATATTTGTAGCGGAAGAATAAACCTTCACGCCTTTAGCTTTTGAAATTCAACACAATAGTTGAAAAGAGAATAAGAAATTTCAATTTTACCACCGAAAAAACTCCAAGAAGATAAAAATCACGGCCCAGTCCAAGATGATCACTACATATCAACTTTGGTACAAAGTTTGAATCTTCCGATACGGATTAAGGTATGTGAGAAATTGATAATGAGAATTCCGTAATCAAGTTAACAAATATGGTAGTTGACAGAATCTGTGGGTAGTCAGGATGATATAACATGACATAAACGACGCGGATGATGAACTTCTAAGACTCTCTCGCTTTCTCCCAAGTTCGCTTCTCCTCTTTCCCCTTCATGACAAGAATGAGATCCTATTTATAGGATTCTGAGAGAGGCATTTTAGTCATTCTAGCCAAAATCCCAAAACACTCCATCGGTATCACCATTTACCATTTGATCATAGTTTTTTTGGTGATTTGATCATCCAAACAATCTTTGAGTGATTTTAGGTTGGATTGTCTGCCGAAGTCGCCGATGACTATAAGCACGTCAAATTTGGAAGTCATTTGATCATCCAGTTAGTGACTCAAAGTTTTCATATGTAGCTTTTGAGCTTGATTTGAGCTCATTTGGGCTCGATCTGACCCGCTTCTAGCATTGTTGAACTCGTCTCACTGAGTCGTTTAATTTGATTGTATATATGTTTTAATTTGAGATTTATGCTTCATTTATAAATTTTAGAGGGATATATCAATAATTATGCTATTTTTGCCATTATGTTATGATTCTTTGGTGTATAAATGGTTATAAAAAACCATCATGATATTTATTTAGTATTTAAATAACTTACTGAATTTTTAACCAAATATATTATATTATAATCAATTTATGATTATCATGTACACCAATATATATAAAAATTTCTCATGACATTTAATTATTATTTACATATATTAATATAATTTTTATGAATATTAATAATACATTTTTTTGGTAACATTCCTTTTATTTTCCAAAAAATGGCATGTATAATTTTTTATAAAAAAATATAAGAAATGAAAATCACTAAATGGTTTAATTTTTACAAAAAAAATGAAAGCCATCTTTAGTTCCTTACATATTCCTTAGAGATGAAATCACCCATAGTTAATGGAGGAAATTAAGAATTGCCATAAGCACTTCATTATATCATGGGACCAAAATTGGGAAGCCTTATAAGCCTATTTCATAGAATTGGTAAATGGGGTAACTATTAATAAGCAAAAGTAAGTAGTAATTCCATTGAATATAACTTTATTTTTGAAGGATAAGTGAGAGGAAGCCTAGCCAACTACCCCCAAGTTGAACAACACTTGGAGTTCACCAAATGTGATTTTTGTAATAAGTGTATGATTTGTATAATTTTAATTGATTTAGATTCCATGTTGATAAAATCTTGTACTACTAATGATAAAAGTGCACCAAAATTATAAATGAGAAGCAAGAGATATAAAATGTCATAATATTTATAAATAACAAAGATCCCAATAGCTTAAGGGATTTTGAACTTAGAATGAAAATTAAGGAAAACAAAATGGTTGGCCAATAATAAGTAATATAAATGTCTTCAATAAAGGTTTGTGAAATTTGATATTTAAGAGAGTAAAATTTTAAATTTTACATGTGTTAGAATTGCTGATGTTGAGATTAATGGATAATTTGCATTGATAGCTATGCTCTATCTTAATTAAATTTTTTTCTATATTTAACACACTTTTCCAAACATGGATAAGAGACTTTAATTCAAACATAATGATAGTTTACATACCCAATGAATTATAATAATAAGTATCCTATTAGTCTTTAATGACCCAATAATCCCAAAAATATTTTGATTTTATTTAGAGCCTCCATTAATATTGAGTTTAATCTTTCTTATAGTAAGTTTTCAGTTAAATAATTATTTAACTTAGTTCTTTTTTTACTTAGATGTCTCAAATCCATAATATCTAAGATAAGTGCCATCATTCTCAAAAGATAATTTAATATGTAGATTAGATGAATGAAGTATTTTAATATGGTGATTAATTTTTTTATCATACATGACTAATTGAAACTTGTTTAACACATATAGACTTGGCTAATGACTTAATGCAAGTTCGTTATTTATTTGAAAAGTCTTAAAAATTAATAAATGAAATAAAAATAAAAAATAATAATATTTTTTTTTATGATGGACATTCATTAGACTATATTTTATGATTTATGTGTATACTTTTAATGTAATTTTCCATAAGAGCATTGCCTCTGTTTCTAACCATAAAAAAGGATTAGAAGGCAAGTTTAGACACACAATGGATTATCTTGAATTTTTTTACTTATTATTTTGTGGAGCTTGATTATGTCGATCAATTGTGGATGTACTATCAACTCATCCTTCAATTTCACTGGTTAAGCTTGATAGTGAGCTTGTCATCCCCCTCCCTGGGGTTTGGTGGTGAAGTCCTCGAATATTTTTTTTCCAGATTTATAGTGTCTCATCATTGTGTTATGAATGATATGGCCTTCAAAGTTGAGAATACAATGCCTCGAGTTAGGAGGTCAGCGTCATGGTGCAAAGATTCATGAGATTGCACCAAGAAAATAGTGAGGCCAGCATTGTAGCACTAGGACCAATGTAGAGGGCTAAAATGATAGAGCTGCCAATGCTTAAGTGCTCGTTTCATGGTGCCACGAGGTGACAATTCATCTCAAAGTAGTTTTTTGTAGTTCTAAGTGTACTTTTTTTCATTCACTTATGAGAGTGAGTGAAGTATAAATTACTAAAGAGGCTTAAGTGAAGTGTGATTTGTACAATTCTCCTTAATTTTTAACTTCTTCATGGTGAATTTTTTGGTGTGGTGTGGTTGCATGACTTTTTTTTGTTATTGGGGTTTTTACATAAAATCTGGTGTTTAGTTTGATCATTTATTTTTATTTGTTTTATTTTGTGATGCTCAATTTTCTTGATTATTTCTTCTCCAGATAATTGATATCAAAGCCAATGTTCTTAAGATTATTTTGAGTGGGAGTAATGGCTGACGAAGTAAGGTATAAGGTTGAGGAGTTCAATGGTTTGGACTTTACTTTATGGAGGATACAAATTAAAGATCTACTATATAAAAATGAGTTGTACTTGTCGTTGGATGGAATCACCAAGAAATCAAAATCAATGACCATCAAAGAATAGGAATTTCCTGATCAAACAACCTTAAGTTTGAATTGACTTTCACTTTCCTCACCTATTACTTTCCATATTGTTAATGAGAAGACTATTATTGATCTTGTGGATGCACAACAAGAATGTATGAGAATCCATCAACTTCAAATAAATTTTTTCTCTAATGAAGATGTTATCTAATATGAAGATGGTAGATGGTAATTTAGTGGCTTAACATTTGAATAATTTTAATATTATGACAAACCAGTTATGCTCTATTGGCATCAAGTTTGATGATGAGATTAAGGTATACTGTTCCTATCTTCATAGGTTTAAAATAGTTAAATTTTGATGACAAAAGAAAGCTAATAACAATAAAAGCCATGTAGCCACACCACACAAATGACTTAAATCTTGACACCTTTCATTCAAAAAATCCACTACCATAGCAACTTCTCTTCAAATCTAAAAGAAAGTTTCAAGGTTTAAAATCTATATATTTAGATTTTTGTAAAAAATTGTATTTATGACAAGCAAAAGTAGTTAGTTTCTTAAAAAGTGGTTCCAAGTTGAAGCCCAAGAAACTGGAGTTAGTGCAATGCTATGTATGGGTTCTACTATAGTTTATCTATTAGAATATCTTCACACTCACTTTCATTGATGATCACACTAGGAAAGTATGCATGTATTTCTTAAAACATAAATCATATGTATCTGATGTATTTAAGAAATGGAAAGTCATGGTTGAGAAAGAGATAGGTTTGACGTTGAAGTATCTCAGATTAGATAATGATGATGAGTATCATGATTAAAAGTTCTTGGATTATTATGCTTCAAAAGGGATCAGGTATGAGTTCACTGTCCCAAGGACACCACAATAAAATAGTGTTGTCAAGCACATGAATAAAACTATCACAGAGCATGCTAGGAGTATGAGATTGCATGCTAACTTACTGAAGTAGTTTTGAGCAAAAATAGTGAACATTGTTGTATATTTTCTCAATCATGATCCATCAATTCCTCTGAATGAAGGCTTACCTGAAGAAGTTTAGAGTGGCAAAGAGGTAAATTTATCTAACATAAGAGTATTTGGTAGTTCATTATATGTTCATATTAATTTAGGATCTAGGAGTAAGTTTGATCCAAAATTTGTCAAGTGTATTTTTGATGGATATACATTAGATGATAATGGTTATAAATTTTAGGACTATTTGAATAAAAAAATTATTAGGAATAGAGAAGTCACTTTTAGTAAAAATTATATATACAAGGGCAAAAATGAGACTTATGATGATTCATTAGTTATTCTTGAAAATTCTTCTTAATATATTGAGATAGAAGATGTTGGTGATCAGAAAAACAAAGATAAGAATTATGCTCAAGCTGAAGAAGCACAAAAAATTCGTTAGATACATGTTACTAGTGTTAGGTGATCTAATAGAATTTCATGACCTACATAGAGGTATTAACCTTTTCTATATTATTTATTGTTGATTCATGATGGTGAACTAGAGTGCTATAATAAGATCATATAAGTTGATGGTTGGAAGAAGTGTGAGTTGTCTATGGATAATGAGGTGCAATCACTTAAATAAAATTAGACATGAGAAATAATAAGTGGGTTTATAAATTAAAGAAAAAAATCAGACAATATCAAGCGCTACATGACAAAACTTATTGTGAAAGAATTTTGACAGAAGGAAGGTATTGACTAAACTGCAATTTTCTCTCTAATAATGAAAATGTCAACAATCAGAGTCTGACCATAGTAGCAATATATGACTTGCATTTGGATCAGATGGGTGTGAATATTGTTCTACATGGTGACTTAGAAGAAGAGTTGTACATGATGCAACTATAGGGTTATGTGGTATTAAGAAAAGAAGACAATGTGTAAAAAAAAAAATATTATTTGAAGTAGGCACCAAGATAGTGGTATAGGAGATTTGATGGATTTATGTTGAATACTGGGTATACGAAGTGTCAGGCAAATCATTGTTGTTACTTTCAATATTTTGATAGCTGCTATATCATTTTTCTCTTGTATGTGAATGATATGCTTATTTCATGATCAAATATAGATAAGATCAAGGGCCTAAATGAATAGTTATCAAGGGAACTTAAAATAAAAGATTTAAGTCCAGTTAAGAAAATTCTCGATATGAGAATTAGAAAACATGAGAGTGCATATACATTAAAGTTTTCTCAAGCTAAATATGTTGAAAAGGTCCTTCAATGATTCAACATGAGTGAGGCAGAGCTAGCTTTCACCCCCTTTGCTAGTCACTTTCGACTATTTGAGAAACAATCACCTAAGTTTGAGCTGAATAAATGAGGAGAACCCTGTAAACTTCAGTTGTTGGAAGTTTGAAGTATGCCATGATTTGTATATGATAAAATTTTACACATATAATAAGAGTGGTTAGTAGATACATGAGTAATCTAGCTAAACATCATTTAAGCCATTAAATGGATTTTCAGATACTTGAGAGAGGGACACTTGACAAAGCACTTTGCTTTAAAAGTGCAAAGATTGAACTATATGGTTATGTAGATTCTGATCTTGTAAGAGATATTGATGGTAGGAGGAGTACAATATATTATATTTTTATTTTAAGAAATGCGGGAGTGAGTTGGATTTCTAGGTTGTAGAAGATTATTACTTTCTCAACCATAGAAGTTGAGTGTATTGCTATCACTGATGCTAACAAGAAAATGATTTAGCAACAAAGCTTTATGGTAAAACTTGGCAATGGTCAAGAGAATGAAAAGCTTCATAATAATAGTATGAGTGTTATTTATTTAGCCAAGAATGTTGCATTTAATGCTAGGATGAAGCATATCCAGCTAATGTATCATTTCATCCATTCACACTTAGAAGATGGTCAATTATTAGAAAAGATACACACAACTCAGTTTCTTGCAGACATGTTGAAAAAGGCAGTAATAGTTAAAAAAACTAAAGCTATGTTTAGCATTAATTGGTCTTTATGAGGTGAAGACAAGGGTGAGTTACATTATATCCTTTTACTATGATGGATGTTATAGATTTTGAGGAGTAGGATTGATCGTAATCAGTCTCCAATTGAGAGATTATTATTTTGGGGAGCTTGATTGATCTAATCAATTGGGGATTTACGGTCGACTTTGCCCTCAATTTTATTGTTCGATTCAGCAATGAGCTTGCTGGGGGGTCATAATGGGTAGCACACTCCCTGCTTAGGTTTGGGGGCAAAGTCCCCCACAAGAAAGAACTCCTCTGGTGTATAGCTCATCAACGCCACATCTAGAGTAGTCACTGTGTTATGAAGGATTTGGCTTTAGAGACAGAGAAATTAGTGCTATGATGCCAGCATTCAAGGGATTGCACCAAAAATACAGTGAGGTCAGTGCCTTAGTTCAGCAATAGTAGCACGACGATACTATAACCTACGTAGAAAAGCAAAAATCACATAACTGTCAACAACTAGGCGTTAATTTCGTGTGCTACAATGCTATGAAGTGGCAGTCTGTCTCAAAATAGTTTTCTGTAGTTTTAAGTGTGCTTTTTCTTCGTTCTCTTGTGAGTATAAGTGGAGAGTGAGCGCTATAAAGTGAGTGAAGTGTAGAAATTACTAGAGAAGTTTGAGTGAAGTATGATTTGTAAAATTCTCTTTAGTTTTTTTTCATAGTGGTTTTTTTTTTGTTGTAGTGTGGCTCTACAGTTTTTTCCAATTTTGAACTTTACATGTAAAAATCTAGTGTTTTTCTTGATTGTTTTTTCTCTCAATATTATTTTCAAGAAATCTCCTCTTTTCTCTTCCATGCCAAACCTTGAGAGTATTGCCTGCAAACAAAATTGATTTCGACATTTTGAACTGTGCATAGCTTGATGGAACCTTTACAACTAGAATATAGAGAGCTACCATTTTTATACTAATTTTACATTTATTATGCTATTTTATATATAATTAAGTAAATAATTTTCTGGCAACAGTTGAGATAAACGTTTAATATTTAGATTAAGTTGTGAAATTTATTGAAAAAAATAAAAATATGATGAGTAAAAAAACTTCTCCGAAAAGGAATTCTAAAAACATATTTTAGAATTTATTACTTATAATTACTAGCAACGATTAATTAGGCACATCTGAAATATTATATTATAATTATTCAAAATAAAATTCATTCCACATTTAATTTTCATCAAAAATTTAAAATCTTCTTCCAACCTAAAATTGTCCAAAAGTGCTCAATTTCAGCTTTCAATAGCTTCAAGATTTGTAGAAATGTTAAAGAGCAGAACAGAGAACATGTTTAGAAGTCTTGGTTCAGTCATGATTTTGTTAAGTTTTTTCCTTTCAGCCCACACTTTCTATCACAAAGCTGCTATTGATATTGTCTTGCCTCTTTCCAGTTGTTTTCTTGGAGCAAAAAAATGATATTCTTTTCTTGTTATTGATTAATGAACATTAAATTAAAATCTTTAAAATGATTGAAAAAAACACATAATTAGAACAAATCATTGCCAAATGAAATTCACTCAGTAGTCAACCATTGGTGATGTTTGCTTAGAAGAATCTAAAATTTAAGAAAGTATTACTATGATATAAAATAAATCATATATTAAAATTTTTTTTTTTACCAATATTTAGGGGTCATTTGAGATCAAATTTATTTTTTATTTTAAAATTATTTTGTTTTAAAATAAATTTTATTTGATGGTGATAATTATTTTTAAAAACACTCGTAACAATTAAAATTGTGTTGCTTCGAGTATTTTTAAGAATAAAAATTTAAAACACCTAAAAATTATATTAAACAAATATATTTTTAAAAATAATATAAAAAATAAAAATACAAAACCTGTAGTTAGTCGTAAAAATAATTTACCAATGTAAATTGTAGGTAAGATGGGGAAGAATTTAAGTTCATTTTCTTAAGATCCAATGGCTTTCTATAAATTTATTTCTCTTATGGTCTAATGACTTGAGAAAACAAATCAAAATCGATCTCCATATTACTTACAAGTTGATGATGTTGACTTCTTGGTTCAAGCATTACATTATTAAATTATTTTTACAAGTAACTAAATATTTTCAAAAAAAAAAAATTTAAATGTATGATCTTGTTTTATATTATATTAATATCAAAGTTGTGGCGATGAACGTAGGCAGAAGGTTAAATGTTCAATAATTCAACTGAGGTTGAATCGAGGGTTAAACTGGATGATGTAATAAATATTAAAATGATTAAATATATATCTAATTAATTGATACAATAATTGAGGGTCTGATGATTTGTTTTTTTTCTATTATTTTGCATTATTATAATTAACCTCCATCTTGTATGACAAAGCATTTGTGTCTTGCTTAAGAAACTATCATAATAAGAAACTTAAGCAGATATAAATTAGTGCTTACTTGCTTTTCTACTTTTACTATTTTAAGTTTAGTATAGACATTAGCATTAGCAATAATTCTCAGTTTTTTCATAATCAAATATACAAAATATCATTTATCTGTCATCTGAGTAATTTAAAACAAAATTTTCTTCATGTTGTGAATATGACAAATATTATTAATAGGTAAAGATGAGCTATTAGACGATGATGAGATGAATCTCTAGTAATTTTTAGGCTGAAATTTTAAATTAGGCTTAATTAAAATTTAATTTAGTTAATTAGGCATTTAAAAAAAAATAGAAATAGGCCTAGCTGCCCGTTCAACGGATGACTGGCTCTAAGTCCTTTTTTTTAAAAAAAAAAAAATTTTGTCCCAGTCCCACATTTTTGCTGTATCGGGTTCATCCGGTGTTGGAATTGAGAGAGCTTAGTATTATTGGAAAGCTAACAAAATTCTTTACGATTTTCATGTTGAAATTTTTTGATGAATCTCGTTCGATAAGCTGCGCATGCTTGGCATTTTACGGTGCGAAATAGAAAATATATATACATCCTCACATTTTTGTCTGTATCGAATTCATCTGGTGTCGGAATTGAGCGAGTTTCGTATCGTTGGAAAACTAACAAAATTATATAATACTTTTATGTTGAAAACCTTTGACGAATCTTACTTGGTAAGCCGCAGTGTTCGTGTATGTTTGGCATTTCACTGCGTGAAACAGAAAATATATACACAGCCCCATATTTTTGCATGTACTGGACTCATCCGGTGTCGGAATTGAGAGAGTTTGGTATCTTTCAAAAGCTAAAAAAATTATTTAAGACTCTATGTTGACAACCTTCAACGTATCTCACTCGGTAAGCCGCAATTTTTGCGCATGCTCGGCATTTCACAGTGCGAAATAAAAAATATATACACAGCCCCACATTTTTGGGTTAACGGACTCTTCCGGTGTTAGAATTGAGTGAATTTAATATCATTGGAACGTTAAAGAAATTATATATAACTTTTATGTTGATAACCTTCGACGAATCTTACTCGGTAAGCCACAGTGTTTACGTATGCTCGACATTTCACGGTGCGAAACATAAAATATATACACAGCCCTACATTTTTGCCCGTATCAGACTCATCCAACGTCAAAATTGAGCAAGATTGGTATAGTAGATAACACAATTATCTATGACTTTTATGTTCACAACCTTCGATGAATCTCACTTGGTAAGCTGCAGTTTTTACATATGCTCGATATTTCATGGTGAAACGGAAAACACATATAATGCCCCACATTTTTTCCCGTATCGGACTCATCCGGTGTCAAATTGAGTGAGTTTGATATCGTTGGAAAGCTTACAAAATTCTCCACGACTTTTATGTTGACAACTTTTGACGATGCTCACTTGATCAGCCAAAATTTTTACAAGAACCAATGCTTAATTTTTGATCTATGTGGCTAAACATGTTTTTAGCTTTGAAATATCATGAGGAAATAACACAAGAATTAATAAAATATTGAGAATGCTTATTCAAACATTTAACTGATACAAATTAACCATACCTCAGTTTATTAAATAACTAATGACTAATAACTATCAAGAAAATAAAAACAAATAATACAAATACAGAAGTGAATCGAGTCAATAAGCTTAATACCAATTAATACTACAACTAAAAAGTGTTAATTGTCTACAAAACATAATAGTAGGGACAACTATCATCGATGAGATTTGCATGGCGTAATTGCAGCAATATCGTCCAGTAGTGATAGATATTGCAAGTGAACCTTTAACCTTGATGTATCTGGCATAAAGAAACAACCAATATCAAAGAGTATGTGCGCTCTAACATGCATAGAAAACTTAACCTTAGTGAGATCTAAATAAGAATCTCTATAATATGTCCAACATAACCACCGCAGAGGCAAACAAGTATATGATCCTGTCCCATATGGAATTCTGATATGACATGTGGCTAGATCATATCATGATACATAACATGTGTCTCGAGCGTGCTCTTATCAGCTCATCCCAACAATCTGACCATGAAGTCCTTCGCTTGCCTTCCCTAACAACCATTCAACTAACTATAGGTGGACAATCAATCAAAACACCTAGAATCATAGTAGCATCCTGCAAGCATAATCGTCATTTCTCCAACCGACAAGTGAAATGTATTTGTCTATGATGACCGTTCAACAAATGTTATGAGCAAGTGGTGATCAAGACGAATGTATTACATCTGTGACACAATCCAATCTAGCTATGCACAAAGCAGTTATAAATCTAGAATAATTTACTGGTCATTCTTGAACATCAATAAATTAGGGGCAGCCTCAAGCATTGTAACCTGTATAAAATAAAAAAAATTCATTGCTCAACATAATATAATAATTTATAATTTAAGTAAAGCATGCAAAAATAGAAACTCTTACCATATCAGGATGTGCTGCTCTGTGTCTCTATCACGTAAGATGACAATACTAGGATAAACTTCGCTGGTGGAGGTTGTAGTTGACAACATGCTCCTCTGCTCTCTTTGCCTCCTACGAGTGGGGCACACTACTTCTTCAACAACATTATACTTGACAACAAGTTGAAATTTAAACCAAATAAATAAAAATAATATAGTATAGTACAGTATATAACAAACACAACAGCCCTAATATATGTCTCCACAACAATACACAACATCTTTTAACAACAAGTTACAACATATAAAAGTAGAAGAGGTTACAACATATAAAAGTAGAAGAAATTACAATATATATATCTTGTAATTACATACAACTGACAACAACAAACAATACGTTATAATATGTAGTACATATTCTGTAATAGCACTTAAAAGTACAATTGACAACAACTTCTAAAAGTATAATTGGAAACAACTTCAAAGAGAAACTAAAAGTATAAGAATAAATATATAATAGTGTAATAGATTACACACAACTGACAACAACCTATAATATGTTACGATAGATAGTACAAATTATCTAACACAAAGACCCTAAACTAGGTTAAATCATGTGATGTCGATTCTGAGGATATGTTATTTTATTATGCCCAACATTTTTACATATACCACAAATATTGTTACTTCTTGTATTATTCTCATCAATTGTATTTTTGAATCTATTTGTCTGAATCCTTTCTTAATTCGACGAAGATACTCACACCTCTCGATTATAGGTTCACGTCACTCATTCCAATCAGGGATGACATGAAATTCTCCATGGTAGGTGTTGCGGTAAAAATCTAAGGTATGGTAGACAAAGACATATTGAACGTGACTCAAATGTCTTTGTCTTAACACAGAAACTACATGAGGCAAGGAATGTGATAGGTTTAGGATTTTCTACATGTATACATGCAATCATGATTTTAGACTAGCACAACCTTGAATGTTCTGCATGACATATCAAAAATTTGAAACTTATTACTATTGATCCTTATTGGTTCCTGAAATCTCCTTACCTCTCGTTCATTACTCTGTAGAATATTCTTGGAACGTGGAGAAAAAATGGAACCATGTTGGTTGATTAGGTTTGTTGCTGTCTCAAGTTGTTTCATGGAAAAGGAGAAATATTATAATATATTGCAGCAATTAGTGCCTATATAGGCAGGCCACATGCCCGCTTCAGAACACCGTTGAAGCATTCAGATGCATTTGGACACCATGCCATATTTGTAGCTACCATCATGAGTTAAAGATCATTGTTGCACATCCCTTGAAACTAGTCAATCATAAGCTTCTTGCTTTATATTCTTAATATTAGTCATATATCTTTTGAAAATGTGAATATCATGAGTATTACCTGTAACATACATCTTCTAGCATATGAAGTCAACATCTCCTATACCAGTTTTCGAACAGCTTTTTTGAAATTTTCCCTTAAATATCATAGGCAATATCGATGCGCAGCTCAATGGAATATTTCTTTACAACCATGAACAAGGCCTGCATGCTTATGAAATATGATGCACAGATCGCCTTTATAGAGACTAATGAGATTAAGTCCTGAAGTGTTCGCAGAAACTAAACCCATGACTCAATACATTCAGATTCAACAACTGCAAATGCTAATAGAAATAAACAATTATTAATATCAATCCCAACTACGCTGAGAAGAGTCCCCATATACTAACCTTGGAGAAATGCCCCATCAAGACATAAAACTGGATGACAGTACTACCAACTTATAATTGAAGGCTCAAATGACCAGAAAAGTTATTGAAAATGATTTGAATCTGTTGAGTATACTCGATATACTGATCCAGGCATAACTTAACATACAATGCCCATAAACTTTTCTAGCATCGATAGGATTCCTCACAATTTTCAAAAATAACCTTAATTGCCATTCGACGTGTATCCCAAGCCTTTATATAAGACACTCTTATATTAAATTTGGGCTTCATATGACTTATAATTTTTTGGGTTTTAAATTTAGTTGATGTCTAATTGTATGTTGAATAAAATAATTGATAAACTATGACATACATTATCTGTGTCCGACATTCAGCACTAATGACTGTATGAGGCGACCAAATACTATCAATCCTCCATGCACCACCTAATCTCTTGCTTGAGCTTGCGTGTAACCACCACATATAAGGTGTAGTAGGGTGATTATTATACATGCACAACATAGTGAATTTTATCTTATTTGAAGCATATATCACAAACTCGACATTATTTAGTATGGATCATCTCAGAAGAGTGAATTGAAGCTTACTTCTTGTCATGAAAGTACATACTTTCTAAAACCTCATTTGGAATGACTTCCTTATTTGAAACTTGATTCATTTGATAGCCATCAAATGTAAGCTCGTCATCTTACTCCCTAGTTGTTTAAGAACTATGAAACTACGAATATACTCATTGTTAGATAACAAGTACTCTTTAGTGTGACTTGTTCTGAAAGAGTAGTTTATAATCATTTTTTGCCTCTAAAACATGGCTTAGTGGCCCTTGAAATAGGCTGTCGATATTATCATCATCATTTCCATCAATATCACAACTTGTTGCACTCGACATAGTTTCATATCTCTCACCTTCAGTAGATAATGAATCAATGTAATTACCCTAAGGTTCACCCATAAAATCAAAACATCTCAATAAAATAAGCATATTCTGCTGGAGCAGAGTCATGTGCTTCGACTTGAGTAGTTAATTGTGAAGCTGGTGTAATGTATTCAGTTCTAGCTGGAGGTCTCTAACACTCCTCAATATTATTTACCACTTTTTCTTCATACGTTATTTCCTCAACTTCCACATAAATACTTATAGATTGCAGTCATGATACATTGATTATGGACTCACATACTTCATCATTAGTAATGTAAGTTGCAATAAATCCAACATCAATAGAAATTAGCTTGTAAGACTTACGCGAAACTTTGCTGGATCAAATTTCAATGATTTCATAATTCACTTCTGTAAGTCTGTGAAATTAATCCATCGTGGGATTCGTATAGGGCGATTTTTCCCATCGATAGAAGTCGGGATAAAATTTCCACTAATAGTAAGTTCACCATCATAATATAAAACTATACAGACTATAACTGAACTCATTTTTAGCTTGCACCAGTACTACACGAAGAATCCTTTATTTCACCTATTTAAAGAAAAAAATTAATTAAATTGAATGTATACTTGCTGCAATTGACTCAAAATGTAATCTATATGAATTGTTCCATACTAAACAAATATAAGACTAAGCATTATCTAAGGAAGTAATTTGATATATCAAATAGTTCGCCAAGCATGTATACAATTCTTACTCATTTACAAATCTAATAATGAAACTTTGATATTTATTCATGTAATACTCAAATCTTCATTATCGTATCAAGAATATCACAATAAGGGGATTTAGACAATGGAATGCATTTTATTATGCATAAGAATATTGTTATTTCTTAAAAATATCAACTATTTGTTAGATCCCTAAATAGATAAGAAAATATCTTAAACTAAATGAATAAAAGTTAACAAATTATAATATTCATAGTTTATATGTACAAAATAATAATGAAGATGAGTGAAAATTATGATAGCTAATGCATGAGCTGGTTGATTTAAAAGAAGTTTGAAAAATAATAAATTGTATTTGAGTTACTGTATATTCAAATTATAATAAACATTGATCACGTGCAAATCCACCTGTGTATGAAAATTAAATATAAAGATTTTCAAAAGAACATATCGTAAACTGAATAAATTGATCTTATAAAGCTCATATCAATATTTCTATTTTGTTGAAGTACATATCCAATAAGAATAAGTATAACTCCACATAAAAATGTTTCAAACTTGCTCACATCTAATATGCATATCCAAAATAAGCAGATATAATGAAATAGAGTTTTAAAATAACAATCTAACATAAAACTAAATTAAACTAATAAGCATATCTAACAAAATAATACAATATATAAGCATATTTAGCAAAAAATATTATTTAGGTTTCAAAATATCTAAATTAATGATCGGACGACTAAATTTGCCCAGAGCTAATGAACAACTAACGTTGACGCAAGATATTATAAGCATTATGCCGAATTTACTAGTCTATTTCTAATTTTTTTAAATGTCTAATTAACTAAATTAAATTGTAATTATGCTTAATTTAAAATTTAGCCTAATTTTATTGGATAAAGTGAATTATAAATCGTGGTTATTGAATTAAAATTGGATAAAATTTCAAATTAGGCTTAAATAAAAGTTTAATTAGCTAATTAGACACGAAATTTCTTTTTAAATAGGCCCAATCGCTCGTTGAACAAGCGACTGACGCCAACGTGGCAGCTACATCACCGCTAGTCGCCCATTTTCGTCCACATTTAGGGACGAAACCGACGGGCTGCTCCCCCATTTTCACACTCCAATTCTATTCTAAGCCTTCTGACATCGCGATATGCACCGCCCGACCTAGTTACCGCTCAGAGACCAATTGCTGTCGCCGTCACCAGAGATCGCCACCGCCACTGGAGACAGCCGCCTCCCGTTGTTGTTTCGTCATTGATTTAGGTATTTTGAAACCTAAATGCATTGTTTTGGTGAATCTTGTTATATATGATTTTATTTTGTATAATAAGCTTATTTATTTTTAGTTTTAGTGTAGATTGAGATTTTGGTACATCTATTTCATGAGATTTGTGTATTTTGAAAATGTATATTAGATTTAGGGTTTATCTTGAAAAGTATTAGTTTGAGATTATGATTATTCTTATTGGACATGTAAGTTTAGTTGAGTAGAAATATTGCTATGGGTTTGCAAGATAAATTTATTGAGTTTAGTGTATGTTTTGTCTAAGAAATACCGCCGCCGTCGGAGACACCCTCCCTTTATTTTTTTGCCCCCAATTTAAGTATTTTTAAACATAAATGTATTTTTTTGTTAAATCTTGTTATATATGGTTTCATTCTGTATGATAAGCTCATCTACTTTTAGTTTTAAGATAAATTGAGATTTTCGTAACTTTTTTTTATGAGATCTATGTATATTGGAAATGCATATTAAATTTGATTTGGAGTTTAGGCTAAAATATTATTATTTGGAGGTTATAATTATTCTTATTTGACATGTAACTTTAGTTTGGTAGAAATATTAATACCGGGTTTGCAAATTCAATTTATTGAGTTTAAGGTATGTTCTATCTAGGAATCTTTATATTCAATTTTCATGTGTTGTTTAAGGTATGTTCTATTTAAGGATTTGCATGTAGTAAGTGTTGAATTTGGGTTATAGTAACTCTAACACTTCACATACTCTTCTATTTCAAGTCAAATGCACGAAGTGTACGTTCCCTTAAATTGGATTTTTTTCTTTAACCAGGTGAGATAAAGGATTGTCTATATCATACTAGTGTGAGTTAAAAATGAGTTCAGATATAGTCTACATAGTTCTATATTACAGTGGTGAACTAACTATAAGTGAAGCTTTTATTCTAACTTATACCAGTGGGAAAAATCGTCCAATATAGGTCCCACAGTGGATTAACTTCACGAACTTACAGAAGCGAATTATAAGGTCATTAAAATTTGATTCAACAAAGTTTCACATTAGTCTTACAAGTTAGTTTCCTATTGGTGTTGGATTTATTGCAACTCACATTAGTGATGATGAAGTCAATGAGTTTATAATCAATGCACATACGTGTAGCCTATATTAATTTATGTTGAAGTTGAGGAAATAATGTACAAAGAAAGAGAAGTTGTTGCTAAGGAGTGTGAGAGAGCTCCAATTAGGACTCAGTACATTACACCATTCACAATTAACCACTCAAGCTGAAGCATATGACTCTGCACCAACTAATGTGCTTATTTTACTGGGACAAGTTCTGATTTTATGGGTGACTCTCAAGGTGATTACATCAATTCATTATCTTCTGTAGATGAGGGATATGAAATTATGCCTAGTGCAACAAGCAATGATATTGATGATGATGATGATGATAATGAATTGTTGCCATGACCTCATAGGCAGACATCCACATAGTGTCATATACCATGATCCAGTGTAGCCACAGGTTACCTCGATATTCATATGGGGCAGGCTCAAGCACAAACATGCTTACCTTTATGGTGGTTGCACTAGACATTTTGTAGAGACTCTTACATAGACCTACTAGATGCTGAGTTTTTCATGCACCTCAGAGCCTACATTCTGTTTATTATTGGCTGTTTTCTTCTGCCAGTACATCTGGGTCTGAGGTTCACTTGCAGTACCTATCCCTGTTAGAGGATATTAACCCATTCAATAGGTACTCATTGGGAGGAGCTATTACATTTGTATAGATAGCTGCATGAGTCCACAAGGCCGAAGCAGACCAACATGGTATGGTGTTTGCACTTATTACATGTTTGGTCCTAGGAGCATATACATGTTGGGTAGCCTACACTACAAGTACCTTTTCTAGTAGAGTTAGATATGCTCAGTGTTGGTTGTAGGTGGAATGAAGGGTACGTACAAGAGATGACACCAGCTCATATCAGAGTCTACAGAGATGAGCTCGATGGGTTGTTACAGAGCCAAGCACACTTACATGAAAATTTGTTTATAAGGTTACCTAATCATTTATTACATATCATTAATGTATTCTTAAATTTTTAGGTGATATGGGAGCCATACAGACAACATATATGCATACGAGTTGCTGATATCTGCTAAGTTGGAAAAGAGATTTAACTGGCTAGGATAACTATCATTAGTTGGAAAAGAGTTGAGTGGTACCTGCCGAATCGTATACTGAGACAGTTTGGTCTGCCACCTAGAGTTAATGTGCCGCCTATTGATCCTACCTTTAAGTGAGTGAATGGTCGAGGGAAGGCAAACATGGATTGGCTAGACTACCATCTGGTATGTATCTCACAGTGGAAGGCTAGACATGATCTGATTATTGCAGTAGATGAAACTACACCTCTCATTGAAGGTACCGACCATTCCTCCTACCAGTCAGTATATGAGGTGGTATCGATCTTGCACTTCACTGTACATGCTGAAGGCACTGACCATTCCTCCTACCAGTTATTACCCCCGAGCACTTGGAGAGCGACTTATGGTAAGTTCAATAAGAATTTAGCTAAATTTTTCATCCATACTAAATGATCTTAAAAAATATTCTATTACTTTGCATCGCGAGCATATTTTGGACACAGGGTATATTTCAACCTTATTTTGGGAGAGACCAGGACTTAGAGTTTCAACATTCAATCAACAGGTATGAGGAGTTATGTATGGAGCTGCGAAAGAATATTCACATTTAAGATAAGAGATACAGGGGTGCAGATGATGCTAGTAGTTCTTGCGCACCTTCGCCTAGTCGCCGAGATCTGCTGGGGATGCGTTCGTCATCCATCCTAGATGTTGGTCCGTATAGTTACACATATGCTAGTCCATCTCCGTACTCATATCAAGAAAGAAGCCATGTTGAGTCCATTTCAGTCATGCCAGGTAGCAGACCCTCTTATCTATGGTCCTCCATTGGTATATATGCCGCACATGCATGGAGTGTATCCCACTGTCACCTTCCTGCCATGAGTATCAGTAGAGATACCCGAGGTTACACCCCTTGATGATCCACTACAGACCACTGATCTGGCTGAAGATAAAGCGCAGTAGCGACAACACCATCTGCGAGACCATCCTTGATGACCACCGATCCAGTATATTCCAGGGAGTGACATACTTCCACCATGCAGATATTATCGTCGATAGATGTTTTTACATGTCTCTCTTGTACATAGATGTTATATTTTATGTTTTGACATTTGTGGTTTGTACATTTTTTTACTACTCTCTTTCTACTTTGAAGTTTGAACTGTGCAAGAGTTATTGGGTTGAGATTGAGTTTGGGAGTTCTATAAATGACATTTATTGTTTTTAAACAGTTTTCTTTGCTCTTGTTGCCAATTCTTTTGATTTAGTTCTTTTCGTGCTTTAACGGGATTACAAAAGAATTTAACTTGTCTAAAAATGCCATTTGACTGGATTTAAGTAAAATCTGGCTTAAATCCTGCAACCAAACAACTCCTAAATTTGTTAATGGGTTTCATCAAGAAGGATAAGTTCAGTTATTTTGATATCACAACTTGGTAGTTGATAGTTCATATGTACCCTGCAATCAAACAATCCCGTTTACAAAAACTACTACATATCGGGCTACAACCGTAGAATTTTGTCAACATAAAAATCATGGCAATTTCGTCACGATTTCAATGATACCAAGCTCGCTTGATTCTGACATCGGATGAGTCCGATACGGGCAAAATGCTACTGCCCCGAATTTTCAACCCTGCACCACAATTTTTGTGAGCGTTTGCAAAAATTGCTATGTACTGGGGTACAATTATAGAATTTTGTCAACATGAAAGTCGAAAATTTTGTTACGGTTCTAGCGATACCAAGCTTGCTCGATTCTGACACCGGATGAATCTAATGCTGACAAAATACTATGACTATCCTAAATTTTCCAACCCCGCACAGTAGTTTTGCGATCATTTGTAAAAACTGCTACTTACCGAGCTACAATCCCAGAATTTTGTCAACACCAAAGTCGTGGGAAATTTTGTTATGATTCCAACAATACCAAGGTTGCTCGATTTTGACATTGGATGAGTCCGATACAAGCAATGCACTGTGGTTACCCTAAAGTTTTTTTAAAAAATTAGTTGATGCCAGTCGCCTATTCAACGGGGCGACTAGGCCTATTTTAATTTTTCTTAGTGCCTAATTACCTAATTAAACTTTTAATTAAACCTAATTTGAAAATTTAGCCATTAAAATTAGATTGATATAAAGCATTTTATATGACCGGTGAGCTGATTTCAACATCATTCAGAATCAATAATACACCTTCGTACAGAATTCATGTTAGAAGTTTTGAGGAAGGCAAGATGAAAGAGTCCAATTACCACTATCACTCCTCGCTTATTTTTACTCGAAACAATTGCTTGCTTGCTAACTTAACAATCCTATCTGTTTTATTAACGGTCAAACTTTACGGACTAGTAATAAATTCATTCAATTTAAATATTCTATTTTAACCAAGATTTTCATGCTTCAACGATTTTAATTAATCTGACATCTCTTGGTTTCTACTGAAAGCCTTTTGCTTATTTTCTTCATGTCAATCATGGTTGCTGCTTTACGTGTGGAAAATAGTTAAATTACTGTTAGTTATGAATGAGAAAAAAGATGGAGAGGAAGAAGAAGATGATGAATCTTACCACAACCTCAGTGAGAAGGAAATGGAGAGTACAAGTTCAGTGTTGGCGGCAACGAGCTGCGGCGGTGGAGACATGATTGTGGGTTGTGGGTTGTCTTTTCGGGATTGACGAGAAAGACTAGACTAGACTGCTATATAATTTAATGATTTTTTAATTTTTTAATTTTATTAAATATCAATTAGAGTCATTCTATTTTTATTATTGATATGTTACTGAAAACTCTAATAGATGAGGCATGAATCTTGATATCGATCAATCGATTACGAGTCAGCGACTTAAAATATGATTGAAAACTTTGGGATACGGATCCTAAATAGCTCATAAATATGGAGTGTTTATATCAAATCCGTCTTGTGACGGATCTAATATGCCTAAGATCTCTTAATTCGACTTCATTCAAATACTTAAAATATATCGATGGGGTCGGTTTGGTTTTGCCTGTATTTACAAAAACACCACTCCCATAACTATAAATAACCTCTCATTTTTTATATGAAGGGTTATGAAAGCTAAAAAAAGGAGAGAGTTCTAAGACTAGAAGAATCTTAAAGCATAATGTCGGCCATCGTATGAGATCATCAATGACCCGCCATCGCCTTCACATCGACGCCGGTCATCGCTGCCGACACCACCCATTGGTCACGCCATCACCACCGTCACACCGACCACCGCGGTGCCATCACGCGCCCCGGGCCATCCGCCGTCGCACACCCGCCGGTCGCCGTCGCCCGGGTAATTGTTAGTCACCACTGCGGCGCACCGATCCATCGCCAGCCATCTCACGGTCATTGGATCACGCCGCGCATTCGCATTGCCACCAGCATTACCACGACTATCTTTCGATAGTTTTCGTTGGATCATCAGACTACCACCTCAACCAAGACCTTCGCTAATCCATTGAAGCTTGTCACAAAGCTTATTCTTGTAAGCTATTATTCTCTAATTTTGGAGAAAGAATAATAATTGTAACAGAAGCACATATAGTGAAATTATTTTTAAGTAGATTCGACCCCATGATTTTTCCCTTCTTGGGTATTCCACGTAAAAATCCCGAGGTCTCTCAAACTCTCTTGGTGTGTGTGTAAAACTTTTGTGCAATGCTAAGATATCTTTTCTTCTCTCTCGACTTATATTTTAACAATTATATTATATATATATATATATATATATATATATATATATATATATATATATAATTAGAAAATCTAGTAGCATAATACTCATATTATGATTTTCATCATACATTATATGGGCTTTACATTCATAGTCACCTTAAAGTTTTATATTTATAAATTATTTATCTTCAATCTTAATTTTTTAAATTGACATTCAAATATTGAAATTAATAACAAAAGTTGAACTCATATTTTTAATTTGGGGATTTTATACTTCCATATTTACATATCTACTAAACTTCAATTTTTACATATATAACACTCTGATCTTCAATATCACATCAAAAATATCACTTTATTCACTTTTTAAAAGTGAAATGCACCTTTTTAAGCATAGAAAAGTATTAGATAAGTAAATATCTAACTTTAGATATGAAATAAATATGTTTGTATGTCTAATTGTGCATCAAATACATGAGTCCGATAATTCAAAAAAAAAAAAAATAGAGAGGTTTATTAAACTGTAAATACACATATATCGAGTAGTTAATTTGTAAAAATGTCTAAATTATATATTTGGTGAATTTAATTGGCAAATCAAACCTAATGTATACTGATAATGAGGGTGGCAAGCCACAATATAAAAGATTTGGGTATGTTGAAATAGTTTACATGTTGAAGTTTGAAGGAATTAGAAAAGGCTTACTTATAAGGTTAATTATCAGCTAATATGGAAGGATGAAATAGGGAACATACGAGGAAATGATGCAAGTTTTCTTTGATATCTATTTAAGAAATATTTTCATTTGACGACTACAAAAGGTAGTAGATGGACAATGGGGGTATTGGAAATTAATTGATTTTTTTTTTTTTTGTAATTTTAGGTGTAGCTAGGTATATTTAGGGGCCATTTGGGATAACTTTTATTTTTTATTTTTTATTTTTATTTTTGTTTTGTTTTGTTTATGCTTTGCTTAAAAAACTTATTTGATATTACTTATTATTTTTAAAAATACTCAAAACATTTTTTAGAAATTTTGAGTTTTCTAATAATAATATTATTTACTTTTGAAAATAAATAATAAAATTACCTAAAAAACACTCTAAATAAATATATTTTCAAAAATAACATAATAATAAAATAAAAAACAAAAAACAAAATTGATCTCAAACAACCCCTTAGTTAATAATAAATCTATGTTTAAAATTAAATGAAAATCAATGATTTCTAATAATTTTCAAATCAAAATTAGAAAGCTCAATATAATGGTTATAATTTATTCATGAATATTCAAAAAAATCTAGATATCTTAGTACATTAATAATAATCAAATCGAATAATCTTGACCTCATCAAATTCTTCTCATTAATACTCTCATTTTGACAACAGATTTATCAAAAATAAAATTTAAATAATTAGAATTCAATTTTAAGAATTTCTAACAAAAATATTTAGAAGCTTTAAAATATAGAAAATTTACATTAGATTTATATTTGATCAAATAAATTTTTAATGGCATTTTATTATCTTAATTTTCCAATTTTTAAATCCCCTAAAATTTTCTTTTATAAAAAAAATATTTTTAAAACACTTTTAATATATTCAATATAACTCTCTAAAATTTATACCTAACTCACCCTCCACCACTCTGATGTGGACCATCAGACTCCTCCCAACCACAATCATCACAGACTCACAGTGCCACCTGAAAACTTGGAACAGTTATTGCGCATGGGATAAAAGAGTACAATCTAGGAATAGGTAGCAGAATTAGTGGAAAGTGAATTCATCTTCAAAATTTTTTTAAAATAAGTATTAAATAATCAGTAATTATAATTTTAAGTACATTTAAAAAATTAAGCATAAGTGGTGCCCATCATGCTTCATGAGGATTGATATCATATGGAGTCGATAATGTCGATTGGTTGTTTAAAGTCGATCAATGATTATCGAACCATTATCTTAAATAATCGGTCTTGTGGTAGATTAATTTTTCTTTCGACCGACGTGATGATAGAGCTCTTCCCATTCGGTTGGGTGTTGGCTCCACCTAGATTAGATTTGACTCCATTGCACTAAAGTTCACATAGACTTTCGGCTCCAGCTCCTTAAGCTAGACACCAGCTCGCACGGCCCTTCCCGCAAGGTTTTTTTGTCGATTTCTGTAGTATTTGGTTGCTCAAAATCTTTCGTGATGAATTTACTTAATTCTATTTTAAAATGGTTCTATCTAACCCTGTTCAGAGGTATCATCTTGTTCTTGCTTTGTTTTTTATTTTCTTTTATGAGATTTAGTCATCATTGATCACTTTATTTACTATTGGGATGAAGCATGACCTTATAGAAATTGGAATCTGAGAACCATATTAGTCACTTCATTTACTCAATTCTATTTTAAGCAAGGTCCATGTATTGTAGATGCTAGTACCTCTCGAGTACATGAAGGACGATATCTCAAATTTAAAAAATTATAAATCATACAATAAGAGACTTATTATTGGAATTGCTGATGGTTCATTATCCTTACTGGAATTGAGTTTGTTATAACTCAATTTGATCTTTCTAATCCCAAACTTTGATTATAACCAACCTATTTTCGGTGAATAAACTCTTCCCTGACTTAAATTTATTCATTATCATTGCAAATTTTAGAACTTTGAATCATGGATATTAGGATGATTTAGTGAAATATCAGGGTGATTTAGTGAAATATCATTTTTGCATTTTATTCATTCAACACTATAGGTTGGTTGTTGAGCATATATTAGGATAAGAAGCTTCGTTTCGTTGATCCTCCTATGATAGCGATCGTTGATGATCAATTTATTCCAAGTTATGTCGGTGGCAAAAATCATCCAATGCGAGTCTCACATCATGCAAGCTTAGAAGATTTAAAATAGAAAGTGCTTAGATCTCTACGTTATGACGTTGATAACTTCATAGTGGAGCTAACGTGTCGTTCCACGGCGGATACATAGCATCTACGATTCGAGATGAAGTTTGCGATCTTGTCTTGGATGAAGCTTCCCGTGAGACATTAGTTCTTTATGTGGAAGTCAAGCCACAATATCTGTAAAGCGATACTCATCTCATGTAGCATAATGTTCCATCTGATTACGCACATGATTTCACTTTGTCAATAGCTGTTGTACCACAATACTACTATGACGACTCAGAAGTAAGGTTAGCAATTACCTCAACAACAGTGTTAGTGTCTTCATTTTATGGTTCATCCTATCTTTTTTTTTTTTTAAAGAATAATGACTTTATTGACATAGAACTTCACGTTGAACACTTTGCATGTGCAACAATGCAGTATTGGATGACCAATGAATATGAATCAAGCATCGATGATGATATCGATGCTGAAGAGGATTCTTTCCTTGGTAATACTAATTTATGTGACACTAATGTTGGTCACGAGCTTATTCTGAATCATTCAATCCAGAATTCCTCAAATGGCGATGCTATGATCTGCAATAATGACTTTGTCCGCATGCCAAAATACAAAAGATTGGGATGCCGACATTGTGTTTGATGGTCCATCTGATAGTTCAAGTTTTTCATATGACATCGAAGCTCCAGTTAAGCTATATGAAGGTATGTGTTTCTCAAATAAGAATGAGCTTCAATTTACAGTAATTAATTGGTCAATACTTAGTAATGTTTAGCTTCTTACAATCACTTCTAATCAAAAGAATTTTATTGTTATATGTGCACAACATAGCAATCCTAACAGATCTTGCTAATGACGCATGCACTGTAGCAGGAGCAAAAGGTTGAGAGGTGCTTGGAGGATATCAAAGTTAGGTGCACCGCACACATGCATAAGCACTATCAGTGGTTCTGAACATCGTCAATGTACTTCTAAGTTCATTAGTTATTTCATAATGCCAGTTATGTGATCTCAGATAGACTTGAAACCAAGGGAGATCATTGGAAGAATGGAATCAAAATTTAATATAAAAGTGTCTTACATGAAGGCTTGGGATGCGTAAGAGTATCGAGCAATATTTGGAGGAGGACTGCATCGCTCCCTCTATTCATGGATTCATTATGTTCTATTTTACCAGGAATTATTTACAAAATTTTATCATCAAATACATGCAGGTTTCAGAGATTGTTTCGGGCATTTGGACCATTAATATCAGGTTGGGAATTTTATCGTCTTGTTTTGAGCATGGATGGAACATTCCTACTAGGAATGTATCGCGGTACATTACTCACAGCAATTAGTATTGATGACAATAATGGATTATTTCCACTTGCTTTCGCTATAGTTAAATCTAAAAATAATGAGTCCTGGCTCTGGTTCATTATGAGCATATAGCAACTATTGCCTATTATTTTAGCAAGGAGCGATTTATGTATTATCTCAGATAAGTATGCGGGTTTGGTACGCGATTGCCGAGATGTATTTCCATGGGCTTCACATCATCATTGCTTAATACATCTGCATGAAAACTTCAAAAAAGCAGTGCGGAGAATGAGTATACAGATGTTGACTTTCTATGTAAGAAAATATACATGTCTGGCAATATGGATGACATCAACATATTCAACCATCACATGACAGACATAAAGAAAATCAAACCTAAAGCATACCATTGGTTCATGATAGTGGTAAGCGATATGATACTATGACGACAAATGCATCTGAATGTTTCAATGGAGTTCTCAAACGGGCACAGGGACTACTAATTCAAGCACTGAATCCCTGCTGTTTACTAAAACATTATGGGTTTATTTTATAAGAGAGCTAGTATCATGGATTCGAGGGAACCAATAGATGAATTCACATTCTTCCTAGCACATGCGGCTCAACGATTCGAGTGAGGCCGTGCACTATCCACAACCACCAATATTAATACCAATGAAAAACCATGGGTTGTTGATTCTTCAGAGTTGACTTCATAGTGGAGCAGTTCAATTCATGTATCTGTTCTCGAATACTAATTTATCACATGCCATGTGGTCATTTCATAGCAGCTTTAGTCCATCAGAGATTGAATCATTTGGCTTATGCGTCAAGGTATTACACCATGATAATCTATGGACGTACATACTCCTCGAAGTTTCATGTTCTGCTAGATCGAAATAACTGATCAGACTTTGATGCGGAGCGGGAACTTTATCCTTTACTATCACCAACTGTTAAAGTAAGATCAGGTAGGCCACGATCAAGTAGATATAAGAACACAATGGACGAGCGCGAAAGCACTCAGATATGTAGTTTTTTGCAAATCTTAGGAAATATCGCACGTAGCCCCTACTAGTAGAAGGTTAGTATGGATAGTGTAGCAAAATATAATGTACACAAACTCTAGGGATTTGCTTATTTCTTCCGTATTTTTGCACAATTTTAATATTACTGTCTTCTAACATTGTCCCATTTTTATTTTTTTTGTCATTGGTACGATGGTGGAGCCTTCCGTGCCGACTATAGAGGAGGAGGTAATAGATGGCGATGACGGATCCAACACCTTCAAAGGTCAATCCGAGCATAGCCTTACTATGTGGCAGATATAGGGCCGCGCATCTATATTTGGTATGAATTTACTTTCAAGCTCATTTTGTCAAAATATTTTAATTGATCACCTCACTTGACAATGATTTCTTTCTATTGTAGGGTACTATTTTGGATGCAGCTTCACATCTTCTTATGCTAAGGAAGTGGCCCATTACCTTCCCGTGGTTCATAGCTGCCCTCCACGCACTTGGGCTTCATTATGTTAGCCAAATACGATACATTAGACTTGACCATCACCTTTTGACAACATTAGTTGAGCGTTGGTCTCCCCAGACCAATACTTTCCATTTTGCTATATGCGAGATGACTATGACATTGCAAGACGTTGTAATGATCTTGGGATTGCGCATAGATGGACCACCGATTGCCGGGACTATGTAGTTGGAGAGGGGAAGTGGTGGCAGAGTTGGCCTGACTACTACGATGAGCTACTAGGTGGGCACCCCATTGCAGGCACTGTATATTATGACATGGTCGACCGACCCATTCTACATTCGGATGGGGTGTACACGCCTGACTGTATACCACTTAGGTGGCTTGCCGAACATTTTTGGAGTCCTACCTAGATATGGACTTCAAACATTTACAAGTATGTGTTATTCCTTGGGAGTTCTTGCTTCTGATACTTGGTCATAGGTATTTACGCATCTACCTTTGTTAGAAGATCTAGATATATTCAACACATTCTCGGTAGGCGACGCAGTGTTGGCACACCTATACAGGGAGTTGTATGAGTCTACCAGACTAAGGAGTCCAACATGGCTAGTTGTCTTCAGTTGCTCTAGATCTGGTCTTGGGAGCGACATCATGTAGGGAGACCAACATTACATGCCCCCTACCCTGTTGGTTCTTTTCTCTGGATAGAGAAAAGAAATGACACCACATAGAGTTTAAGAATATTTTATTTAGATGACCAAATACGACATTAAGGAATAAGCATATTATCTCGAAAGATAAACATGCTTTCCTGTAATGGATTTAATCAATTTAATAAAAGACTCCTAAGGCTAATGGGTCTTTCGCGTACCAGAGTATTTTTTCTTGAACTACATGGAAAAGTAGAACAAGATCTATTTTATTCTCGGAACATGGTTCCTATAAATGCAAACCTCCATAGTTAATTACATCTTAAGAAGGGTCTTTTTCCTAAGAATACTCTCGATTAAAGAAATAAGTGATTATTCCAAAAGACTACTAAGGTAGCTTTCAAATGATTGATTTTTGGAAATTCAATTGGGAGAGGTCCAAATTGGAGAGAGTTATTTTTTTAAGAGTCAAATGGAAAAGAGTAGGAAATACCTATTGATATTGGAATGCCCAAGACATTTCATCTTATGATCTTCAAATTTGGGATTTAATTTTAAAATTCAAGTTGTCATTTTCTTAGAAATCTGGGCTTAGATTAGACAAGACCAGAAATGCCTAGGGTTGAAGACTTATTCTAAAAGGATGCTTGAACTTAGTCCAGTGCTTCCTCATATGTCAGATGCTCGAACTAATTCTATTCTTGGGAATCATTGGTCATTCTCTTCACTTGAAGGAACTAACCTATCCCTGACTCTTCTGGACTTATAACCTGCCTGGAGAAGGCTGCCAGCTAACCCCACCTAAGCGTATTTTAAAACCATGAGGTTAGTCATATGAATGCAAGATGGTCTCATTGCAGCTTTTAAGAAAGAAATCTATGAACCTAGACTTACTCAACCCCTAAGATTATGTAGGGTATGAAGATGTACCTAACTAATGCATATTTTTCAGATTTTTTATAATTTTTTGACTCAATATTCATTTTAGGCCATAAGAATATAATTTATGCCTAATGCATATAATTAGAAAAAGATTATAGGCCAAATCAAAATAGAAGAAGGTGTACTACCACCATAGGCTCTCAAAGGTCAAGCCCATGTTCTCTAGCAAAGATGGAAGTTCTTCATTAATCAAGTATGAAATAATATGATTATGCATGATATTAAAACATTCAGCTAAGGGGTTGCTACATATTTTATCTTGCTTTAACGTCCTAGGCTTTTATATGAATATTATGAGTTATATTTATTTTATATTTCAGTTGATTTAGTTGGGTAGAAAATTTTAGTTTATCCTATGAGCCTACGTCCAGGCATGCATCATAGCACAAACATAGCACAGAAAGAAACCTACGAAAAGCATGCTGTTTTTATTGAGCACCCAAAATAAATTAAGCCAGATTAAATTATATAAGAAAAAGGCCAATGCAGTCAGGTACTGTTGTACATCCTGGAAGAAAGAAAATTGGGCAGCCAAGTTCTGCCCATATACAACCCGGCCTAGAACTGTTGTTTAGTATGGCCCTGAAAGTCTCCTTCAGGGACATCCATCATGGGACTACCGCATCTCCTGGTTGCTCTAATATTAGACCCCATAGATCCTAACCTAATTTTAAGTTCAAATTTACATTGAAAATTCAAAGAAAATCCTACGCCCTACAAAACAGATGTTAGGAAATACACGCAGCACATAAAGCAGTTTATATTTCACAAACATACATGCTTAGCATTAGTTGTTTGCCAAGCCCACCTATCCTATGGACTATGTTAATGGATTTTTAGCACCTACAAGCAAACAATAGTTTTATGATTTATTTATTACATCGATCCCTTTAACACAGTCCCCTGTAAAAAATAATGTTAAATCTAGAAAGAATGCCCTAACATCCAGTCTAATGAACAAACAAGCATGGGCATCTAGTCTAAAGCAATACACCTATGTGAAGCACAACACAACATATCACAGGAGATTAAAAGAAAATCAAAGAACGATCTAACCTAGATCTAAAGTCCGTAACCAAAGTAATCTAGTGTGTGTAGAAGTGGGGTTTGTGTGGTAAGTCTTTGCTAGGCCTTTAAGTTTAAGTTTAAAATTTGAAGTTTGAATTGGTTTAATTTTTACCATTTGTTGGTTTCAATTCAAATGACTTAATGATTTAATTCCCATTTTTAAGTTCATTTTATTTGGTTAAAGTTGTATAGGTTTTCAAGAATGAAGAATGAAATGATTCCATTTTTGGATGGAGCTCTTTTCATTCAACATCCTAAATCCTAATGAAGTTTTCAAAAGTCTAACTAAAATCCTTAAGTATTTTAATTAATCCTTTTGATTTTATTTATGTTTGGGTTTTATTTATTTTATTTCATTTATTTGAATTGCTTTGTTTGATTTAATTTATTTGATCTATTTCATTTTGAATTAAGTTATATGGATTTCATTTGATTTGGCTTATGTTAATTTAAAGATTTTGATTTAAGTTTGATTTCATTCAATTTAACTTAAGATATTAAAACATGGATTTGTAAGCTTAAGGTTTAAGTTTATTAATATGAATTAATACCTTAGGTTTGTTCATAGATTATTTGTAACCTAATTTAATTAACCTAGGTTTTAAGTTCATTATCTAAATTCATTAAAAATGAATGATTTCATTAAACTTAACTTAAGTCATTTAATTATGTTTGAATTTCATTAATTATTAATTTTCTTAAAATTTTGATATTTCATTAAATTCTTTGACTTAGGAAGTTTTGATGAATTACCCTAAGTATTTCTGATGTTTATTTTAGATTAGTTTAGTTTATTTGTTGATTCAATGAATTAATGATTATTCTTAATTATTATTTAGTTCATATTGACCTAGATATTTGGAAAATAAAGAATTCCAAATTTATAGATTAATTAGGTTTGAGATAATTATGGCAAGTGGGGTTACATGCTAATTTTATGTTTCCAAAGTTTCAGCTTGATTAGAGATGTAATTAATGTGTAATTAAGGTTTAAATTATTTCATTAAAACTTAAATTAAGCCTAATTTATTAAGATTCATTAAGGGATTTTATTTTTCACTTATTCTTCACTAAAATACTTTTCCAATGATTATTTATTCATAATTTTTGGTTAACCGGTTGAGTTATTATGATTTAATTAAGTTCAAGTCATTTAATTGAATTATTTAATTCTTTTAATTACCAAATTGAGTTAATTAGTGATCTATTAGGTTCATATAGGTTTGATTAGGTTTAATTAATATTCTGATATCCATTAATATTTATTATGTTGATTTAAGGTTATTAGATTAAAGTTTTCTAATTATTTTATTAAATGGTAATTAATTTAATTAATTTAAAGGTTAAACACATGAAATTACAATTTCCCTTGAATTCAGATAATTAGATCCCCAAAAATTTACCTAAGATATATTTTAAGCTTAATTTCATTTCCCCAAAGTTTCAAATTAATTGGATTATTAATTTGAGAATAATTAGGGTTTAATGTTTTTCAATTAAACCCAAATTTATGGAAAAAGCACCTAATAAAAATTAGGGATTTTAATTTCTATGGATTCCTTTCATCAAGATGAATCCATAAGCTCTTATTTGCAATTTTTTAATTTTTCTATGATTTTACATGATTTTTTTTTGAAAATTTCAGGATTTTTTAATTAATTAAACAGTTAAGTAACTAATCTTAACAATTTTTAAGTGAGGTGGGTCCCACGTGGTGGATTAAAAATGAGCGGGATTGTTACGGTCCATAGGGATCCTAGAAGACGGCAGCGGTCACGCCGTGCGCACAAGCCATGTGTGTCGCGTGGGATGAAAATGCGGACGATTTTGCCGTCCACAGATCGACGATCCGGCCCTCGCGATCCTTAAGGGATTTAAATCAATTTATGCACCTAGATCTGGACCGTCCATTTCTTTTAAAAGAAAGATGGTCCGATTGCTTCCCCAACCTGGAGGACCGGCCCATGGTATTTTTGCTAATAACTTTTGATATAGACAATGAAATCACGTGATTTAAAGTGAGACATGATCATTAAAAGCTCACTAGATATCAAGCTTTATATGAAATGATCAAGGCCGAAAGCTTTAAAAAAAAAGGAGTCATCAATGGCATACCTTGGTTCAGGGAGTTTCAAAGGTTGAAATCAAATCCAATAGCTTCGTTTCTTTGGGAGAAAGCTTTGTGCTAGAGGAATTGAGCCACTTCTTTATAGTTTGATCCCTAGACCAACCCTTGAATGCTCTTTTCAGCTTTGATGGTTTGTAGTGGTTAAGGGCACTCGGAGGGATGGGAAACTTTCGTTTAGCTTTGGTTTTGATGTGTGAAGATGTGTGTAAGTTCAAATCTCCTTGGGGAAGTGTATATATATGTTTTCCTATATGACCGAGAGTTATGTTGCTCCTCCTTGGCTATCCCTTGGTTGGTTTTGATGATGGGAGACTTTGGAAGCTAGCTAGTGCACTCCTTCTCCATCCCACGTCTATGTGAAGAGGTGGGAAGAAGGAGAAGGAATTTGACTTCTCCAATTCTTTTGCTTGTATTAGTTTTCCTTATTTGTATTTTATGTAATAATGCAAGAGAAGCCTAAGTAGCTTGATTAAGGATGTAAACCTTCATTAGAAGAGTTTAAGGAAGTGTTACCCCCATCCCACGTAATTTGGTTGGAAGTGGTTTGATATTTTCTTATTTCTTTTGTCTTACTTAACTCACTTTACCCAAATTATGTTAAGTGATTTAAACATATTTTTTTATGGGTCAAATGACCCATTTGACCTAACTACACCCAATAGGGAGTTAGGTTATGTCCTATCATCATTCCCATATGATTTAGGACAATCAATTTAAAGTTATTTTGATTTTTCTTAAATTTGAGTTTAATGTGGCTTATTTAGGTTATTTTGATTTAAGAGATTTAATTGACCTATTCTAGGCCTTCATAGACTTAAATTCTTTTGTTATTATGATCATACATATTCATTTGATATTTTAAAATATTTTTGGTGATTTAATTTAGTCAAATTTTAGTGGATTGACTTTTTTTTTGACCAAGTGGGCCCACTTAAGTCAACTCTAGGTTGACTAGAGTTGATTTTAGGTTTGACTTTGAATTTTCATTTTTTTGCATTAATTCATTTGATTTAATTTATGTTGGATGTTTGATTTGGTTTTGCATTAAACCAAGTAAATTGGATTTAGCTCAAAAATGTATTTCCAGTTATTAAGCATAGTGACTTTGAATTTTGAAGGAAATCCCTATTTGAACTTGATATCATTTTATTGCTAAAATGACCTCTTCTAAAATGAGGTCCCCCAATATGTGTAGTGGATTAACTAGAATATACGCATATTGGTGTTGATCAACATACAAGTATAAACTTGGGGTTCTAATTCATGACTTTAATTTTTGATTTGAATTTTATTTTGATTTTGATTGTGAAAGATAAGTATATGTATATCTATCTTTGCTTTGGAGTGTGATTCATGTGATTAGCTAATAAGATAGGGTCGTTAAGGGCGTGATCCATCTTAGTTAGCTAAAGAGAGGAGAGGAGTCTTTAAAGAGACGATCCAATCCTCAAAATAGGGTGTCAACTGGGGACTTACTCCTATATGATTAGAAAGAATGCCGACTAAGGGACTTATATCTTTCTGGCTAGTAGAAAGGGGTCATAAATACTTGATCCAATCTAACTTGCCTGTGTAATATGAAAGGGACCTTGATGGCTTGTTCCAATCATGTACACAAAGATAGAATACCGACTAGGGACTTACTCCTAGATGATTAGAAAGAGTGTCGACTAAAGGGACTTATATCTTTCTAGCTATTAGAAAGGGGTCATAAAAGACTTAATCCAATCTAACTCACCTGTGTAACATGAAAGGGGCCTTGATGGCTTGATCCAATCATGTACATAAAGTAGAATGTGTTGGGACTTACTCTTATGATTAGAAAGAAGAGGTCGGAGGACTTACTCTCTAGCTAATAGAAAGGGTCAAAGGCTTAATCAAATGGACTTATATCTTCGCTATTAGGGGTCATAAAGACTTAATCCAATCTAACTCGCCTGTGTAACATGAAAGGGGCCTTGATGGCTTGATCCAATCATGTACACAAAAGTAGGATGTTGACTGGGGACTTACTCTTTTATGATTAGAAAGAAGGCCGACTCGAGACTTATATATTTCTGGCTATTAGAAAGGGGTCATAAAGACTTAATCTAATCTAACTAGCTGTGTAACATGAAAGGAATTTTGATGGCTTGATCCAATCATGTACACTAAGGTAGGATGCCAACTGGGGACTTACTCTATGTGATTAGAAAGAAGGACGGGGACTTATATCTTTCTGCTATTGAAAGGGGTCATAAAAACTTAATCCAATCTAACTCGCCTGTGTAACATGAAAGGGGCCTTGATGGATTGATCAATCATGTACACAAAGGTAAGAATGGTGCCATGAAGGGCTTGCTCCAAACCTATAGGTGATATGGATGGGGAAAAAGGGGTCAAGGTGACTTATTCCTAATGCCCAAAAGTTTTGACTAAGCAAGAGTCTCATGGACTTAATCCTTACTTGATTAGTCTAACTTGATGGAAGGTTTGCTTCCATTTCTAAGTACATTTACAAATGAGTTTTCAATATTTCAGCTAAATGATACAAGTTGAAGCAAAAGCAATAAAGAGAAATAAGCTTTTATTTTATTGATCTTTATTTGGCAACAAGTTACAAGTTACACATGATATTTCTTTAAGTAACGTCCATTAATAGGTGGCATTGGATGTTCACCATCACAGGTAATAATTTGGTAAGAACCTCCTTCATAAGCTTTTTCCACTACAAATGGTCCTTCCCATGTTGGCTCAATTTGTTGTGATTCTTGATGAGCTAGATTTCGCCTAAGAACTAAGACCAAATCTCCTACTTGAAAAGTTCTAGGATGAACCAATCTATCATGTGCCTGAACCATACATGATTGGTACATTTCAAGGTTTTATTGAGCTTTTAATCATTTTCCTTCAAGATTATCTAGTTCTTCCAAGCAAATCTTATGATTTTGATCTGCCATAATAGTATTGTTAGCAGCTATTCTTAATGAAGGTAGTTGCACTTCTAATGGAAGAACCACTTCAGTCCCAAAAACTAAAGCATATGGTGAAGACTGAGTTGGTGTCCTATATGTAGTCCGATAGGCCCATAAGGCTTCAACCAACTTTTCATGCCATTGCTTGTTTTCATCATCTTTTAGAATTCTTACCAATATTTTATTAAATGCCTCACCCAATTATTCTAGGATAATAGATGGTCGAGTATCTCCAATCAATTTTATGTCTAGCTATAAAGTGATTTATTTTCGTGGACCTAAAAGACGGACCATCGTCAGATATGATATGGCGAGGAATACCAAATCGATATATGACATTTTCCTGAAAGAATTTCAACACATGATATGCTTTAACCTCTTTCGGTACATCATTTGAAAAATAATTATTTAAAATAAAATGATGGCCTTTTGAAGAAGGAGGATCAATAAACCCTATGATGTCGGTACCCCAACTCTCAAATGGCCAGGAGGGAACTGAAGGGTGTAATACATTGGGTGGTTGATGTAATACCACACCATGTACTTATGTGACAACATGCAACCTCCATCCATTTAGTATCGATGACCAATAATACCCAAGTCTCTTGATTTTAATTTTATTTTGGTGATTGGTGTGCTCACAATCCAGTATCTCAGTCACAACTTATGAGCTTCCAATTTTTCTAAACAACGGAGCCACATTTAGTCAAATGACTTATGATATAAAGCATTATTGATTAATGCATAATATAAATCATGTTTCTTTATTCGATTTGCTAAAGATTTAATTTCAGGAAGCCTCCTTTTGCTTAAATAGTCAATAAACGGTTTTTTCCAATCACATTTTATTTGACCTTCAGTAAGAGTGGATATCCTTTGCATTTCTTCTTACCTATTAATATAGTCTAAATCTATAGGAGACAAAACCTGATTTTGAACTTCTATAGAAATTGATTCTTTTTCTAGGCATATGATTTCTTTAGCTAATTTAGCCAAAGCATCTGTTATTGTATTCTCTTGGTGAGATATTCTACACAATGATACATATGGAATCTTTTCAAGTAATTTTATTGTATATTTATGATAATTGAAGAGTTTTGGATTCAAAATGTTATAGATTCTGCTTACTTGGTTTATAACTAATTGGGAATCCCCAAAAAATTTTATATTTTTAATTTCCATAAGGATTGCCAACTCTAAACTAATAATAAGAGCTTCATATTCCCATTATGCAAGGCTGACCAAATGATATGAATATCTCATCATTCTTTTTTTATAAAGATTAACCCACCCTTCCTTGGGATAGATGAATTTGATTCTTTATGTCTTCTTGATGTTGATGCACCATCAAAATATAATTCGTGGTTAGGTTCACCTTCTAATGTTATGATTGCTCATTGGGAGATCATCTTTAAAGAGACCCTTCAAGTATATGTGTCAGGAAAATCGCCACTATTTGTCCTTTTACAACATGAAGAGGAATATAAGTGATCTCAAATTGTAATAAAATAATAATTATCGCTATGCCCGCAAATAAGAGCCATGAGATATTGCAAAGGATTCACCTTTGAAATTTGACCTTATGAGAGCATATAATGCCTCAATTTTTTGAGTGAAAAACTCAAACAATGTTTCTCAATAGAAGGATAATTCTTTTTTGTAGGGATAAGCCTACGACTTAGATAATAGAGGACATTTTCCTTCCCTTCTTCATTAGTTTGGGCTAATAAAGCCCCAAGAGATTCATCCATAGCCACGGTATAGAGGATTAATGGATTTCCTAGAATCGGGGAAGCCAAAACAGGAGGATTCATTAAATATTACTTTAGATTTTCGAAGGCATTCTGACATTTTTCATCCCAAATAAATTGAGTCTTTTTTTAATAATGAAAGGGTTGACACTTTCTAGATAATTTGATATGAATCTTCTTAGGTATGTTCTAGAATGATCTTAGATGTGTAAGACTTAATGCATTTCTATAATCTTTTATCTTTTCTCGGTCAATTTCTATCCCATGATTACATACTAACCCCAAGAATTTCTGTCATTCCAAAGCACACTGATTCATTTAAGTTATAGTGGCAATCGTTGAAAAATGACCCGTAAATCATAAAAAATATTCTTATTTTATTTTGTTTTAATGACTAAATCATCGATATAACATTCAACTTGATTATGAATGTCATCGAATATTCTAATCATAGCTCTTTGATAAGTACCCGATTTTGAGACAAATGACATGACCGTAAATGTAAAAATCTATTGGAGTTACGTCATGCTTTTCATCTTTGGGGACATCTTAATTTGATTATAAGATGATCCATCCATAAATGAAAACATCTCATGGAAGCTATGCCATGAGTTCGGTATACAAAGGGAACTCATCTTTGGGATAAGCTTTATTTAAGTCTCTAAAGTCAACTAGATGATTTGACCATTCTTCTTTTACGAACTATGTCGGCTCAATTAGGTATTGTTCTTCTTATAAAGCCGCCTTCAATTAGTTTTATTTCAATGATCACTTGCTCTACTTCTATGCATTCACCTAGAAGCTCGCTTCAGGATGGCATCGTTTTAATTCTATTTGTGTATACCACATCCCGGGATAAACCCGGCATTTCATCATAACTCGAAAGCAATCTTTATACTAAAGAGTAAAGTGATTAACTCTTGAATCTTTGGACCCAATAAAGAGCTAATAAAAGTCAATTTTTGGTTCTCAAGAACTCCTAGGTAAACCTCCTTTAATTCATCTATAGTAGATTTTATCTCTTCCTCATATTCAGGAGGTACATTCTGAAGTGAATCATCTTTGGATTCCTCTATAGTTTTTATGAATGAGTCTCTAAGAGTAGAAGAGATTTCTAAAGAGTTGATTTATGATTACTTATCATTAAATGATTCAACATCAAACCCAATGAACTTTGGAGTGGAAATTTCTATGTTTTTGATTCCATAAGCTCTCCATGCGTTGAGCTTTATCTTTGGGCCAAATATTTGTGATAAAATCATGTTTCATAGAATTCTTTACACAAGTCGAATACCAGTCAAAAGGAAGTTCTATTATTTCATTGAAAGATGGTTCTTCAAGCTTTACATCTCCTTCTAAGCTTGAAGGACCATGTACAAAATAAAATTTTGTTGACCTCACTTCTCGATAAGTTGGCTACTTTGACCTCTAATTTATATTTTATTTTGATTTAGAAGAGTCAAAGTTAAAGTATCCTCATAATTTTTCAATTTTTCATACGTGGATAGTTCAAACTCTTCCTTTAATGCTTTGATTTCTTCCTCATCAATGTCCATTCTAAGAAATCTCAAACTTTTGAAGCATTTCTATGATGGGAATCTTCATCATGGATTCCAAATCAATATGAATTATGGAGGTTCTTTTCTATTCTTTTCTTTTACTCCTTTCTTTCTTTCATCTTTCTTGATTATTGTATTTTGTGCTTCAATAATAATGGATTTCATAGAATCAACTCTAGGTTTTTAGAATATAATAAATAGCATCTTCATAAGCTCAATCTCATGAATAGTGAATGGTTGTATATCTCCTTTTATTACACTCCATCCCTAGTGTACTTAATAAACTGGTGGAGTGAAGATGGAACATTCTATATTTATGGATCCAAGGTCTGCCTAAGAGAGCATTAAAGGAAGTTTCTGAATCTATAATGTGAAATTTAGCTTCAGTTTTCAATCCTTCTATTTCTAATAATGGAGTGATTGAACCTAAAGCTTTTTCACTTGTTTCATTAAAACCCCTTAACAACATCTTATTAGAACTAAGTCTTCTGCTATCAATTTTTAAGAATGCTAATGTTCTAGAGTTCATGATGTAAACAGATGCACCAAGATATACCAGAACTCTTGACAATCTTGTATTTTCAATTTTTACAACAATATAGAGAGGAAGGTTATGGTCACTGGTACCCAAAAGTAGATCCTCATCGGAGAAAGTAACGGGATCTCAAATAAGCCTCTTGAGATAGTTGAGTTAGACATATCTCCGGATCAAGTAATACTTACTAGTGACTCTCTCATTTCTTTTGAAAGAATGAGAGCTCATAAATGCTTAATCTAGGTGGAGCTTCTAAGATGGGATAGAACATTATAATCTACTTTGGGAACCTTTATTTCTACTGGTATCTCTTTAAGTAAAGAATCTGAACTTATGCTTTCACCCATGATTTTCTTCCCTTTTTCTTAAGGAGTAGGAGGTAAGTGATGCAGTAGAGAAAAGTAACATTCGATCCCGTGGAGTCACCAGAAAAATATGTTGATTCTTTTCTCTGGGATAGAAAAAAGAAATGACACCACATAGAGTTTAGGAATATTTTATTTAGATGACCAAATACGGCATTAAGGAATAAGCATATTATCTTGAAAGAAAAACATGCTTTCCTGTAATTGATTCAATCATTTCAATAAAAGTCTCCTAAGGCTAATGGGTCTTTCGTATACCAGAGTATTTTCCCTTGAACTACATGAAAAAGTAGAACAAAGTATCTTTTATTCTGGGATCATGGTTCCCTATAAAGGCAAGCCTCTATAGTTAATTACATCTTAGGAAGGGTCTTTTTTGAAGAATACTCTCGATTAAAGAAATAAGTGGTTATTCCTAAAGACTACTAAGGTAGCTTTCAAAGGATTGATTTTTGGAAATTCAATTAGTAGAGGTCCAAATTGGAGAGAGTTATTTTTTAAGAGTCAAATGAAAAGAGTAGAAATGTCTATTGATACCGGGATGCCCGTAGACATTTCATCTATCTTATGATTGGGCTTCAAATTTGGGATTTAATTTTAGAATTCAAGTCATTTTCTTAGAAATCTAGGGCTTAGATTCTAGAAGACAAGACGCAAATGCCTGGGTTGAAGACTTATTCTAAAAGGATGCTTGAACTTAGTCCATGTGCTCACATATGTCATCTCGACCTAATTCTATTCTTGGGAATCATTGGTCATTCTCACTTGAAGGAACTAACCTATCCCCGACTCTTCCGGACTTATAACCCCGCATGGAGAAGCTACCTAACACCACCTAAGCACATTTTAAAACCATGAGGTTAAGTCATATGAATGCAAGATGGTCATTATAGTTTTAAGAAAGAAATCTATGAACCTAGACTTACTCCTAACCCCTAAGATTATGTAGGTATGAAGATGTACCTAACTAATGCATATTTTCAAATTTTTATAATTTTGACTCAATATTCATTTTATGCCATAAGAATATAATTTATGCCTAATGCATATAATTAGAAAAAGATTATGGGCCAAATCGAATAAGAAGGTGTACTTCCACCATAGGCTCTCAAAGGTCAAGCCTGTTGGCAAGGATGGAAGTCCTTCATTAATCAAGAGTGAAATAATATGATTATGCATGATATTAAAACATCCAGCTAAGGGGTTGCTATATATTTTATCTTGCTTTAATGGCCTAGGCTTTTAAATGAATATTATGAGTTATATTTATTTTATATTTCAGTTGATTTAGTTGGGTAGAAAATTTAGTTTATCCTATGAGCCTACATCCAAGCATACATCACAGCACAAACATAGCACAAAAAGAAACCTAAGAAAAGTTGTGCACCCAAAATAAATCAAGCCAGATTAAATTATATAAGAAAAAGGCCAATGCAACGGGTATACTAACATGGAAGAAAGAAAATTGTATGAAGTTCGCCTCTTATACAACCCTTAACTACAAGTTCAGATCTATGGGTCTTCTTTCCAAGAAAGTCTCCTTTGGACATCCATCTGCTCCACAGGGGACCACCGCACCATCTCCTGGTTGGGTCAGCGCTAATCCTAGACCCCATAGATCCTAACCTAATTCAAAGCTCAAATTTCTATTGAAAATTTAAAGAAAATCCTGCAAAAAAAAAGATGTTAGAAATACACACAAAGCGGTTTATATTTCACAAACATAAGCTTAGCATTAGTTGTTTGCCAAGCCCACCTATGACTATGTTAAGGGATTTTAACACTGCAAGCAAATAATTTTATGATTTATTTATTACAAGAATCCCTTTAACACTCCCCAAAAAATAATGTTAAATCTAGAAAGAATGCCTAACATCCGCCTAAAACAAACAAGCCTAGACATCCGATAAAAGCAATACACCACACAGACATGTGAAGCACATCACAACATATCACAGGAGATTAAAAGAAAATCATAAAATGATCTAACCTAGATCTAGAGTCCGTGACCTAAGTAATCTAGTGTGTGTAAAAGTTGGATTTGTGTGGTAAGTCTTTGCTAGGCCTTTAAGTTTAAGTTTGAAATTTGAAGTTTGAATTGGTTTAATTTTTACCATTGGTTGGTTTCAATTCAAATGACTTAATGATTTAATTCCCATTTTCATGTTCATTTTATTTGGTTAAAGTTATATAGGTTTTCAAGAATGAAGATTAAAATGATTCCATTTTTGGATGGAGCTCTTTCCATTCAACATCCTAAATCCTAATGAAGTTTTCAAAAGTCTAACTAAAATCCTTAAGTATTTTAATTAATCCTTTTGATTTTATTTATGTTTGGGTTTTATTTATTTTATTTCATTTGTTTGATTTAATTTGTTTGATCTATTTCATTTTGAATTAAGTTATATGGATTTCATTTGATTTGGCTTATGTTAATTTAAAGAGTTTGATTTAAGTTTGATTTCATTCAATTTAACTTAAGTATTAAAACATGGATTTGTAAGCTTAAGGTTTAAGTTTATTAATATGAATTAATACCTTAGGTTTGTTCATAAAATTATTAAACCTAATTTAATTAACCTAGGTTTTAAGTTCATTATCTAAATTCATTAAAAATGAATGATTTCATTAAACTTAGCTTAAGTTGTTTAATTATGTTTGAATTTCATTAAGTATTAATTTTCTTAAAATTTTGATATTTCATTAAATTCTTTGACTTAGGAAGTTTTGATGAATTACCCTAAGTAGTTCTGATGTTTATTTCAGATTAGTTCAATTTATTTGTTGATTCAATGAATTAATGATTATTCTTAATTATTATTTAGTTCATATTGACCTAGAGATTTGGAAAATCAAGAATTCCAAATTTATAGACCAATTAGGTTTGAGATAATTATGGAAAGTGGGGTTACATGCCAATTTTATGTTTCTAAAGTTTCAGCTTGATTAGAGATATAATTAGTGTGTAATTAAGGTTTTAATTATTTTATTAAAACCTAAATTAAGCCTAATTTATTAAGATTCATTAAGGATTTTATTTTTCACTTATTCTTCACTGAAATACCTTTCCAATGAGGGTTTATTCATAATTTGTGGTTAACTGGTTGATTTATTATGATTTAATTAAGTTCAAGTCATTTAATTGAATTATTTAATTCTTTTAATTACCAAATTGAGTTAATTAGTGATCTATTAGGTTCATATAGGTTTGATTAGGTTTAATTAATATTCGATATCCATTAATATTTATTATGTTGATTTAAGGTTATTAGATTAAAGTTTTCTAATTATTTTATTAAAGGGTAATTAATTTAACTAATTTAAAGGTTAAACACATGAAATTACAATTTCCTTGAATTCAGAGAATTAGATTCCCAAAAATTTATCTAAGATATGTTTTAAGTTTAATTTCATTTTCCCAAAGTTTCAAATTAATTGGATTATTAATTTGAGAATAATTAGAGTTTAATAGTTTTCAATTAAACCCAAATTAAGGAAAAAGTACCCAATAAAAATTAGATTTTAATTTCATTGGATTCCTTTCATCAAGATGAATCCATAAGCTCTTATTTGCAATTTTTTTTATTTTTTTTGATTTTATATGATTTGTTTTTGAAAATTTCTGGATTTTTTTAATTAATTAAACCGTTAAGTAACTAATCTTAATGGTTTTTAAGTGAGGCAGGTCCCATGCGGCGGATTAAAAATGAGCGGGATTGTTTACGGACCATTCGATCAAAGATCGGATGGTCCATAGGGATCCCGTGGTCGTCGCGAGCATCGCATTGGGATGAAAATGCGGGATTACGGCTATCATAGATGGGATTATCGCCATCCTTACGGGATTTAAATCAATTTATGCACCTAGATCTGGACCGTCCATTTCTTTTAAAAGAAATGGACGGTCTCCCAACCTTAAGGATCCATGGTGTTTCTTGTAACTTTTATATAAGCAATGAAATCACGTGATTTAAAGTGCTACACGATCATTGAAAGCTCTTCTTTCAATCCATAAGGCTTGGTCTCACTAGAGATCAAGCTTTATATGAAAATGATAAAGGCCGAAAGCTTTAAAAAAAAGGGAGTCATCAATGGCATACCTTGGTTCAGGGAGTTTCAAAGGTTGAAATCAAATCCAATAGCTTCGTTTCTTTGGGAGAAAGCTTTGTGCTAGAGGAATTGAGCCAATTCTTTGTAGTTTGATCCCTAGACCAACCCTTGAATTCTCTTTTTAGCTTTGATGGTTTGTAGTGGTTAAGGGCACTTGGAGGGAGGGGAAACTTTTGTTTAGCTTCGATTTTGATGTGTGAAGATGTGTGTAAGTTCAAATCTCCTTGGGGAAGTGTATATATATGTTTTCCTATATGACCGAGAGTTATATTGCTCCTCCTTGGCTATCCCTTGGTCGGTTTTGATGATGGGAGGCTTTGGAAGCTAGCTAGTGCACTCCTTCTCCATCCCACAGCTATCCTATGTGAAGAGGTGGGAAGAAGGGAGAAGGAATTTGACTTCTCCAATTCTTTTGCTTGTATTAGTTTTCCTTATTTGTATTTTATGTAATAATGCAAGAGAAGCCTAAGTTGCTTAATTAGGGATGTAAACCTTCATTAGAAGAGTTTAAGGAAGTGTTACCCCCATCCCACGTGATTTGGTTGGAAGTGGTTTGATATTTCCTTATTTCTTTTGCTTGCTTAACTCACTTTACCCAAATTATGAAAAGTGATTTAAACATAATTTTTTATGGGTAAATGACCCATTTGACCTAACTACACCCAATAGGGAGTTAGGTTATGTCATATCATCATTCCCATATGATTTAGGACAATCAATTTAAAGTTATTTTTATTTTTCTTAAATTTGAGTTTAATGTGGCTTATTTAGGTTATTTTGATTTAAGAGATTTAGTTGACCTATTCTAGGCCTTCATAGACTTAAATTCTTTTTTTATTATGATCATATATATTCATTTGATATTTTGAAATATTTTTGGTGATTTAATTAAATCAAATTTTAGTGGATTGACTTTTTTTGACCAAGTGGGCCCACTTAAGTCAACTCTAGGTTGACTAGAGTTGACTTTAGGTTTGACTTTGAATTTTCATTTTTTTACATTAATTCATTTGATTTAATTTATGTTGGATGTTTGATTTGGTTTTGCATTAAACCATGTAAATTGGATTTAGCTCAAAAATGTATTTCCTAAGTTATTAAGCATAGTGACTTTGAATTTTGAAGTAGGAAATCCCTATTTAAACTTGATATCATTTTATTGCTAAAATGGCCTCTTCTAAAAATGAGGTCAACATACCCTAAGGATCTTGATGGGTTGAGCATCGGTTTCAGGTAAGAAAACTAAGCTATTTTTTGATTATTTTAATATATTAAGTTGCAAGTAACTGATTTGCATATAAAAGCGGTTTACTCGGAGAACGGTATGCGGCGGCCATTTGGAAATATCAAAATTTTTCAGGATGAACTTGATGGACTACTATTGAGACATGTACAACTCTTAAATGTTAAAGTATATTTTATCTGAATTTTACCATATGATATTTTGTGTAACAACCACTCAAAACATGACTTGGGAGCCATAATATTCGATTAGGGCTGCTTTGTCGATATTTGCCTTCTGTGGCGTATGGCTAGCATGTATTCCCCTGATCACTTGGAAGAGGGTGGAGTGGCACCTTCCTGACAGAGTTCTTCGTTGGTTACTTACCATGCATTGATGTCGCTCCAATGGATCCCAGCTTCAAAAGAGTTGATGGAAGAGGGAAAGCTGATACCAATTTGGTTTATTACCATCACTAGCACATCGCTACCTGTGAGGCTCATAGAGATTACATTGCCGTGGTAGATGACACTTGTGCTGACGTACATCAAGCCCTCCAGCAGTACATGTTATGGTTCAGGTCATGAGCTTCGTTGTACTTGCTTAAGGTGCCTATTAATCCACCGACGACATATTACCCCAGAGCACCCGTCGAGCTAGCATATGTTAAGATAATACTACAATCTACAAATTTTTTTAGCTACTATGTCTACAGATTTTCATAGTAATATTTTAAAATTGTTTCATATAGGCGGAGCATATCTTAGCGACAGAGGATATTTTTCAGCATTTCTTTGGATGTCCAGTGACTTCAAGTTTGGCGAAAATAAGTATGAAGATATGACCGATCGAGATTGAGAACTCACATTCTGACCGACGCCACCGAGCATATGTCACATGGCTAGGATTGACTTTGACTACCATGACATGGGTGCGGGCATTACTTATCGATCAGGCCTTACTTTTGGAGAGCTCTCACCAGGACACATTGCACCTTTACAAGATTGGGTGTCTTTAAGAGACTCGTAGCCAAAGATGGTCAGTTGCGGCGATCGGGGATGATGTCTCCCATCAGCTGCGTGATCGTCCATTGCAGCCACCTACGCATTACACTCCAGGTAGTGCTGCGATAGTATATAGACGTCACCGTAGGCGATAGTATACAGAGATGTATTTGTATTGTGTATTTGTAACTGGCTATTTCTATAGTTTTGTATTTTATATTTGTAACTGGGTTTACTTAAGATATGAATAAATTTTTTTATCTAATTTGTTTAGTAGTACAACAACTTCATGTAAAGTAATTTAAATTTGATGCTAGCAAATATTTGGTTGAGTTTATATGCAAACTGCAGACAAATACAACTCTTATAAAAAACACATCTTCTTTCTCAAAAATAATAATAATAATAATAATAGAAGTCGCCTTATTAGGCAATTATCAGCCGGTCGACCGATTATCGGCTGACAGCGATGCTCCATAATTAAGTGCTCTCATGATGAGGGTGGCGGTTCCCATGAGGTGACTAAACTGAATTTTTTTTAAATATATTAAAATAATAATTAATTATTTAATACTTATTTTAAAAATTTCTTCTACCTAATGGGATGATATCTATTGTTTGAAGCCAAGGCTTTAACAGAATGCTACAGTTATAAAGGGTTGTAATTGTACATTGTTGGTATTATGAGCGCAAACTCGTCTCTTCCGTCTCTATCTGCTGCCCACCCTATTTCTCTATGGATACTTATCGGAGATCTAATGCTGAGTTACACAATGACATCCACGAGATCCTAGCCTGCCATGAGATGAGCTTTGACCACCTCAAGGTCACAGCACATACAGTATTTGACAAACTCCATGCCTAGTAAGGCTCTGAGAGCTCACTTCGGAAGCATCTTGAAGTAAATCCCTTTGATATGAGAGAATACACACGATCAATACACTGACAACGCTCTGGCACTGTCTCGTAATACACCCAAACTCACACCTCAAAGCCTTGTTTTCAAATTTCAATGGCGAGGAATTTATCAAGTGGTTCCATAAAGTTAACCAGTATTTTAGTCAGAAAATTGAGAGGGCAATGGAGTTGAAAGATTACACGACAGCAAGGGGATTCAGAAAGAGAAAATGGTGCATGTTAATGACGCTGGAATATTGCTTATAGCGCAACTAATTAAATACTTTTTATTACCAGCTCTTGATAGAATCAAGTAAATCACTCTTTGATGCATTATAGTAATATAATCTAGATTATGTGTTAGGTGGCTGCGTCTGATATTGTTTCTAAATTATTTTGGGACCCTTTTTCAGTGCAAGAATTAACTTCTCAATTGTAGTGTAGCAAATATTCTAGAATCTTTATGCTTGTTTGATGATTTTTGAAATTCTGAGTCGGGGGGAGTTTGTAGAGTCCTTGTGCCTCTTGGAATCTTTTTTTTAATGTTATTTTCTCTCCTCTTAATCTGATAATGTATTTCTAGTCCTATTTGAGACTGTTTCGTGTACTTACACTTTTGAAAATGAAAATGAAATTGGGCTAACTTGTTAATTTTTTTTAAAAAAAAATTAATTTTTGGGAGTTTTTTAATACAAAGTTTTATATGCATGTCATATAATTTTTTTATAAATTTATATGCTGAATATCTAAATTTTGATATTAACTTATATAATATTTATGTTATAATAGTATTAAAATATAACATGAGAAGATGTATTTCACTTAAGAAAATAATAATAGGAAAATTTTTAATATGATGTTAAAGATTTGAATGCTATTTAAGAAAATATTAAAATATATACTAAATATATAAATATATAACAACTATGTGATATTCATTCAAATAAGAAGAGTGAGTGGCTTTACTCTTAGAGATAAGATGCGAATGAGTACATTCTGGAAAAAGTTGGAGTAGCTCCGATTGGATAAGATTAGAGAGTCACCTTAGATGGATTGGCCACATAAAGCGTTACGTCAGATGAAGAAGAGTAGATAGATTTGCCTTTATATTAAGAAAGGTAGAGATAAAAAAAAGACTTGGTTAAGATGTATAAAAAATGACTTTAGTATACTTGAATTAAATAAGAATTTGACACATAACATGATATGATGGAGAAGAAGGATTCATGTAGCCCACCCCACATAGTGGGATAAAGGCTTGTTATTATAGTTGTATGTGATATTCATTCAAAATTTATTTTTAATAGAGATACTTATCCTATAGGTCCACATTGTCATATATAAAATTTGCCAAATTTAATTCTTGTAATTGATATTTTATGTAAAGATTATTTGATTATTATAGATAAAAATATGTATTTATTAGTATTTGTGATAACATAAATGTGGGCTCCGAAAATTCGCCACCGACCTCTTGATTAAGAGAGTATGATTTATGCGTCCATGAAATTTTCAGAAGGCATATGAAATAGTAGATAATACACTACCTAGAGATTTTGTCCTCATTTTGTAAGGACTTTAGATGGTTTCGGGTTTCTATAGGCATGGCCTTTTATTAACAACCTTCAATCGAGAGAGAACTTTCGATTAAGACTAATCATTAGATCGTTGAATGTGCAGCGTATAATAGTAGCATGTGGAGTTTAAAGTTTTGGGTTTAGAATTTATGAAATTCACCATTATTTAACTTAAAGCATATGGTTGGTGGAATGATGGCGTCTTTCGTCCAGATCTCGTGGTTTAATAAATCCGGTTATCGTGGTCTCCAGTTTACTTAGTGAGAGGAGATGGTCATTGCGACGAAGGATCCTTGTCGATAGTCATGGGTTTCGTCTTGAAGTAATCCTGTAGACTGGGGGTGAGTGTTTATCAAAGAAATATTAAGTCTACATTACGACAAAAGGGCTTTGTGCCTATCAAATATATCATATGATTCATAACTCAAAGTCGAGCCATGGGAGCATACGCTATAGTTGTGACCGTTATAATTGTCATTTGGCAACCAGGATCGAGACTCTAGTTGTAACGCATCATGTGGAGCTTACTCAAACCACGAGAGAACACGCCATCCCCACTACTGAGATTATTTGAGTTTGAATATAGTGATTTATTTGACTTAACATTAGCTCTTTCGTGAACTAGAGTTTTCTTAATCTATCATCCCCAACAAACGATGGCGGATGGGTGGATGAATTGTTTGCTTTAAGTATTTAAATAATAAATTTTATTTAATTTAGATGTTTACTAAGTTGAAATTTAGTTTTATGAAGAATTAATTTAAAACTCAAGTGTCTTTTGATGATAATATCCCATCTAGTTAAGATTTTCAATCAACGCAACCATCATCGAGTATATAAATCTTCTTAATCATTCAATTTATTATTTCAGATCCTGTCGACTCTATTAATTTAATAATAGAGGATCATATCTAGATTTAGATTTCAAGTATTTTGAATTTGTGAGTATTGAATATAATATTGTAAATATTTTGATAATAGTTATCCTTCTAGTTGATATCTTCAATCAACTCGCCTATCATCGGGTAGATTATCAACTATATACTTATTTTGCTAAGTAGATGATCGCCATGACTTATGTGTAATTTAAATTTTTTAAGAAATTGATATCATAACAGACCTTGTCAACTCTATTGCAAATATGGAGGATTGGGTCTTATAATCTAATGTAATCTAAGTTCATTTAGAAGTTGATCAGTTAGTAGACCCTGTCAACACTATTTCACGCATAGAGGATTAGGCCTACCGTGATCATATTCTATGGAGTTAAATATTTATCTCTTTCATTGATTTGAATTAACATATGGATACATTCATTAGCTTGCATGCATATAGTCATAAATGATTAAATTGATTTCAACATTCTGCTCCTTTATTTTAAACGCAAGACGTGATACCAATTTAAACATTTAACATCAGGTTTTAATATGCGTATTTGATAATTAAAATAATTTTATATTTAAATTATGAGATTAGTTTGTATTTTTATTTAATTTCAACTTAACTAGCACAACCTTTTTAGATATTAGGATTTGCACCTTAAATCTCTATGTCCGAGCACATGTATGTGTTTATGACTTAGACAATTTCATCTAATTAATGTGATCATTGATTTTGAAAATCATAATTAAAATAAAATTTCTTTTTTTTGGATTGAAGTTCCATAATTACAAAGATTTAATTTAATATCGTCTGCTATATTTGAAGAATTACGATCCTGGAGGAAGACGTTTTAAATTATTCTAATATCTTATTAGATCTCTTAGAATAACATATATTGAATGCCAAATTTATATTTATTGCCAAAATATTCAATTCATTTCAAGTTCATAAATCTGTTTGAGTTCAATCCATTTTTTATTTGAAATATAATCTTTAAATTCATTTCAAATTCATTCTCACTTATAATTCAAAATTCAATTTGATATCAATTTTATTTTAGCAATTATTTGATAGGAGTCGATCTAACAATTTTGCTTACTCAGACGCTCTATGAGTGTGGCTTGCAACACCACCGTGTCTTTGCACCCACTATATCCTAATGAAAGCAATGTCTCAAACCCGCATAAAGAAGCACAAAGACAAATATACATATCTTTTACCACATTCAAGCATTTTCATACATCCAAACAACAACAATAATAATTTTGCATGAGTTTGGTTGGAAAAATTGAATATAGAGAGTATCGTTGGTTATCCCAACAGTAAGATGGAAAAATCGAGAGGAACCCGCTGATTATAATTTTGGTCAACAAAGAGAATAATTGGAGTAGGAAATTGAGAAAGGTATGTTGAGACGAAGGTAAATACGGATGAAGATGCCAAAAATTGAGAGGAACCCACCTGATAATGGAGTTCTTTCAGAGGCAAAGGGAATGATCAGAGTAGGAAGTTGGGAAAGGTATGCCGAGAGGAAGGTAAAGAAGGAGGAAGGAGGAAATGTAGAGGGACCGCTTGATGATTTTTCTCTGCCGCAAAGGAATTGGACTCCAATCAAAGAAGGGATATGAAATAGTTGCAGGAGATAGTACTGAGGAGAACCCGTCTGATGTGGGAGTTGACTCTCGACACTCTAGGTTGTAGAGAAGGGAAGGTGAGTAGGATTAAATTAAACGGGATAACAAAGACACTTCAAAACTCAATTTTTCTTTTATCCTTACTAATCTTTTTATTCACCAAAACCCAACAACAAAATGGATAATTGATAATGAAGATTTTGAATCTTGCAAGACTTCAAATCTCATATCCTTTAGGTTTCTACATTGATGTAATAATAAGTCATTGCTTAGTAGTAAGATTTGAGAGAAGGTTCAAATAGGATTTCAATTGTGATACTACCTAGCAGCAAACGAGTCCAATACTAATCCAAAAATACATTTTTTTCCTTGCCCTGAATAAGACGGCTATTGGCAATTCAAAGAGGAGGGAAGGCAGCAAGTTGAAGGGGTTGTTTGGAGATTAGGTTTCAACACTGTGTAGGCTGACAATGTTTTGAGATGGATGGAAGAGGAGAAAAAGAGGGAGTAGCAACAGAAGTCGGGGGTGGAGAAGATGTAGGAGGATCGGATGAGGAATTGGGTTGGGAATTACCTCCTAGAGATGGAGGTGGTGAGGAAAGGATGGTGATGGTGAGGCACCTGAGGGAGCAGTGGAATTATCGAGGATGAGGTGGGGATTGGATCGAGAGGGAATGTTTGGCTCACTATTGTGCGAATCGCAAAAGTGGGAAGACGAGATCGAGTTCAATTTCAGTGTGGAATGAGAGAGGAAGTGGAAGAAGAGCAGAAGGGACTTCAGGATAGTCTCGTTCAGCTTTTAGTTGCAGCTCTTGGGCGAACGGGAGAGAAATAGATGAGAGAGGGCAAGGAGCATTACCTTCGGCTGTGCGGCTTGAGGGGAGACGACCCAAGCGAGCCATGGATGAAATATAAGAGAGATTCTCCCTCGGCTCCTCCTCTGTCGAGCGAATAGAGAGAGGGAGAAAACCTATGCAGGGTGGACGAGAGACGGACGAAAGAGGGCTTAATTTTTAAAATATGATATTTTATAAACTTAATTGATACTATTTTAAAAAAAATTTTATAGTCACAGGCGACAGACAACCCAATAGTCCGTCATCGATCAAGGACTATTTAAATTTTTTAAAAAAAATAAAAATTTACATTAATATAATTTTATATTTGACTCATGTGTTGGATTTTGAGCTTGATATGTTGGAAAGATAATAAAATTTCTACAACTGACGAGTATTCCTGAGGTGCAAAAATCAAAGTTACAAAAAAATTCAAGATATTGAGAAATTTTATTTTTCATCGCAATTAGGTCGTTTTGGCATCGCAGATCGTTAAAAGATAATGAAAATTTCTACAACTTTCATGTGACACCTTTCAAATCTCACGGTGAGATAGCTTTTACAAATATTTGACATCCAAGCGAAAATTAAATATATTGTATAACACCTTTTTTTTTGCCATAATAGGATATATTATTTTTTGGTAATATAAAACACTATCATTATATCTATATATAAATTGAGTTTATAAATTGAGTTTGAATCTTTATGTAATTCATAATTGCCCTCGCATTTGAATTAATCAAAACAAACAAATAATAAAAGACACCTGATAATACAATAAGAAGTACATGAATGATAAAAGAAAACAAATAAAAATACCAAGAGTACATGTATCATCAGTAAAAAAAGATAACACATCTATCTTGAGATGCTTGTATGTGGAATCGCATATACTGAGTGTAATGTGTCTGGTGGCGTCGATCAGCAAGAATGATGTTGTTGATGGTCCTCCTCTTCCACGCCGATAGGTTGTGAATACGAGTAAATGAGGGTATTCAAAGCTTTATGTAAAACAAATACCATGGTACACTCATGGCAAAGGTCCATATGTCGGACTTCTACGCGCATGGTATCTGAGACCACATTGCATCTTGATGTGAATCCTGGGGTGACTGTGAAAATGTGTAAACGCCATTACGACGTAATGGCCCCACATCCATAAAATATCTTCTCAAATGCTTAATGTTCAGATCAACTCTAGATATGCATATTTCATCTCAAGTCCATGAGCGTTCATAATCGTTGAAAGATTTAAATTCATATCGTCATCTTCTAACGCTAAAATATTTCCTCAGTATTTAAGATGTTCTCACGCTGCATACAAAAGTTTTAAATTAGGATTTCATTATTAATAGGAAAAACAATTATAATACTTTGCATACATACTAACCATCAAACGTTCCCCCGGTGCTCGAGGGTAATATGTGTCGATGGCCGCTGTGAAGTAATGAAAAGTGATCTGAACCATATCCCTCATATAGGTTGATCCCCGCCGTGATGAATCAACTATGACAATCGAGTCACGCCGATGACCGTGAATGAGTGGGTGGTATTCAACCCAATCAACATCGCCTTTTCCATCCACCCGCACGAATGATGGATCTATCGGTACATCTGAGGATGCCAAAGCACACATGATGACCACTCACCCTTCCAACATATCGATACTGTAGCCATATATAACATATATCTGACACACAATGACATGTCCATATGGCTTCTAGATGACCCGCAAATACAACATAAATTATTCTTTCACCACAAGCTCGTAATGCCAAATAATATTACATCAATTCATACACTGCATTCAACTCATCCCTAGACTCGAGATTGGATGATGGCATTTTTCAAACATATCCTTCATTCCATCAAAGCAACGCAAGCCATATCGGGATACTAACACATAACGTAGGTCTTCCCACATGAATGTGCTCTTAGCTCCGCGAAATGAACACATCCGCCATGTTCGCGGCGCTTTGGTTTGGTTGCTTCATGTAATTCCCCATAGATGAGCGAGACCAAGCGGAGAACTCCTTAAATGTGTCGATATCCTCAAGTAATGGGAATCGAAATGAACCTCGAACTCAAAGTATCTCGCGAAGGAAAGATCCAATGACAAATAAGATGTAAGCTCGACATGGTGGAACTGAGTTCGGTAGATCTAAATATTTAGTATGTCCATCGTAGCCATCGTAAAGGTAAACAAGTACGTGCATGAGCCTGTCTCATGCGAAACTATGATGTGACATATGGATGGATAGGATCACGATACATGACGCGTGACTCTATATGTCCTCCAATCAACTCATCGCATAACCATGAAGCTACCGGTCTGCCACCAACAATAGTGTCGCCAATCATGGGCCATCTATCGAATGCCTAAAATCATCGCCATATCATGTAGTAGCCATCTCAAGGGACTGTGGACGATTGTAGGACACCAACACTCAACGCCAGTGATGATCAAACTTAATATCAGACTGAGAGACACAATATAGGTAAGAACTCGCAAGACATCCATAAATCTAGGGTTACGTGTCATTCTAAACATCGAAGTGCTAGCCTCAAGCATAAAAAACTCGAAACCAAAATGAATTATGATTATAATGCGTCAGTATATTAATAAAGATTGAATTATCTAATGGGCCATCAAATGTGAGATCCTCATCCCATTCTCTAGTTGTTTGGGTGCTACGCATATTCATTGTTACATCAAGCGAGTGATGTTCTAATTTTAAATGATAATCAAATCTCGACCACGGGATAGTGGCCCTCAAATCGTTTCGCCTGGTCGCTATCATCCTCTTCGCATCATCACTACTACCACCACATAGTCATATCCAACATCTTCAGGAGATGGTGGATTCATATTGTTTCCTTTTGGGTCACCCATAGTAGTAGAACTTGTCCGAGCAAAATAATCATGTTCTCTTGCTGCAGACCCATAGAATTCCACTTGAGAAGATGGTGTGATGTACTTAGTCTGACCTTCGACATTCCACCGCATCTAACCTCCTATCTCCACACGGTTGTTCGAACTTCAACGTAAATCACAATAGCAACACGCCGCATTAACTATAGCTTGTGATTCACAATCATCGTTAATGTGTGTTGTAATAAATCCGACACCTAAAGACCCACGGATTACAGATAATTGTCTTGATCTAGCTTCAACGACTTAATGATTCTTCTTTGTAATTCATCAAATTTAATTTGGTGGGATTTGGACTGACGATTTTTTTTTTCCACCAACATATGTTGGAAAGAAATTATCGAGTTCACCACCATAAAAGAACTATACGATTATCCAATTCATTTCCAACTAATAATAACAAAACATAGTAATCCTTCATCTCACATGAATTTACATATTTTAAATCAAGATAAATATAATGATGCTAACTTCATACCTATTGAAATTTAATAATTCAAATTTTATACTCTATTTCACATCTCTAATGTGACCTAAACTTTTGTTGTACAAATTTAATATAATCCACACAAAAAATAAACACAAAATAAACTTTGATCTATATACACGACAAACATATTATCATTTATACTAAAATTTCTTATATAAACATCACACATACAAATTTTTTCATCAACAAATATCACAAAAACTAATCAAACATTACAATTAAATTCTCATAAATTAAATATCACACAAACTAATCAAACTTTGATCTTATCAAATTTTTCACCCAAAACGTATGCTTAATCCAACTAAAGATCTTAATCATACATATTAAAAGATATGCATAAACTAATCAAACAAAATAAGCTCATTAATTCAACTAACCCAAAAAAAAAAACACATAAAAATCAGATCTAACATATTTCCTATAAAAATCTAACTAAATAGCTTAAAGATACCAACTAAATGATCAACACATATTTCTATAAAACTACACATTCAAAGTACTAACATTTTTCTTTCATTTGGTAAAATTTACCTAAATCACAAAAAATCTTTGAGATCCACCTTCATCTGGAAACCAATGGCGTAGCCTCTAGCTGCTGGCATGCCTTGGCGACGACAACACGAAGCAACGACGCGATCGAACTAAGAACAAAAGGAATAACCGAGAGCTCACGTCATGAGCTCTCTCGCCCTAATTTGAGGGCGGGCGGCCGCCTCATTGACTAGATGACTAGGCTTATTTTAAAATATTTTTTTTATAATGGCTAATCACCTAATTAAGTTTATAAAATGGCCTAATTTAAAAATTAAGCCACGAAAGAGGGGGGAAGAGCGAAGGCTTGAGACATTGCGAATCGAGGGAAATCACGTGAATATTCCTAGATTTAGGGCTTGTTTCGGTTAGGAGAATAATAGGGAAGAAATTAGGAGATTTGAGAGTCTTAATTGATGATTAATGAATTTTCATCTATGGATGAGCGAGATTTCAAAATTCTAAGTCAAAATTTAGACTATTTAGAGAGGAATCACTCTCAATTAATTTCATATCATATATATAGAATTTTGAATTAATTATGGAATAATCATTCATTTAAATTATGCTTAGTGAAATCAAGAATAAATATATGATTTTCTTTTGTTATTAGAATTTTTTGTAGACTTTTTTTTGTGACGTAGCATTGAAATTTATGCAGATTTTGTCGAAGCCAAATCCATACAATTTAGATGTCATTTCTAAATAAATTTGGCGCTCTGAACCCAATGGTGCACCCCATTTTGCAATTGGAGGTCATTTGAGTGAAGTCGGCGTCGAATCGTCAATTTTGGTTCAAAGTCGCGTTGCTTCCGATTGCTCGATATTCATGCACTCGATAAGCGCATAAAATTCTCATTTGATAGGTTTGATATTTCAACGCTAACAGAAGATCAATAACGGATGTTGTTCGGCATCGCCTTCTCGATATACGCACACGATCGGTAGATTTTCTTCTTGATTGGTCGACTGTCGAATTGTGTAATATGTATATTCTGGTCAATTTTTGACGTTTTGAACGTGATGACAAAGTCCGTTCATCGATCGGAGATCATTCCGACTTGTTTTGGCAAAGTCGAGTGTATTTCAGTATCAATTTACGCGACGCTGCATCTAATTCTTGTTGATTTCAATATGTTTACTTTAAGCATATGAAAGTTATTTATAGGTCAATAATAAAAAGTAATGCGTAGTCTTTAGGGATATCAATAGTTAATTCGATATAGACTTAGTTCAAAAATTTACATACATGTTGAACCGATTAAGTTTTGAGATATGTTTTGATCTAAAAGTCATTTCTATTTAATTTGAGATAGAGATGTATACTCATGATTAATACAAATTTGATTCATAAAATTGAGATTAATAAAAAATTGACCTACAAATCAGGATTTAGCCTAAATTTGAATTCAAATTTGACCTAAAATACATATCGAAATGGGTCCTTTGAAACGTGTTTGAGTTAATTGGATTGTAGCTAAATTAGGTACAAGTTAATGTTTTTGGCCTTTTAATAAACAGGTTAAGATCAAATTATACATATTTTGGTCGAGTAAAATTTAAGTCCAACTCAAACCCAAAAAACTTCTAGTCTTTAAAACATTTTCCACCTTGAATTTGATACTGTTACTGCAATGGATTTTCCCGCCTTGAATTACATAGGAAAAAGGTGATGATGGTGAATGAAAAGAAAAATAAAAAGACCTTTAGGTTCTTAAAATTTTGTTGGCATATAAAATAAATTTGAAGCTTAAATAATTTTTTTTAATCATTAATGTGCATATATATATTATTTTTAAATTTAAAAAAGTAAAAAAAATAGTAAATAGATAAAAATAATATTAACTAAATAAACTAATATTTAAAGAAAAATGAAAAAAAAATCATTTAACTAAAATACCCAAGACCCATTGCCTAAATTTGTAGTCACCAAATCTTCCAATATTAGTGAAAATATTTCTTTAATAAGTTATTAATGAAATCTTGCATTATTTCTTCATATATTTTATATTTCTTCCTCCCACATTTATTGATAAACCCATAATTAAAGCTTTCCTAATTCCCTTAAAATTTTAGGGTGAAAACCTTTTCAACTTGCCCAAATCTTTCACATTGTGACTAGCCTCCCCCACCACAAATATATGTTAGGTTCGACTCGCTAACTAAAATTATTAATATAGTTTACAATGAAATCATAATATGAATATTATTAGTTCAATTTTCTAATTTTATACACACATACATGCACATATGCTCCCACCCACATGAACACATGCATACAAGAAATTATACTATCTAGAGTCTGGATAGTCCAGATTACTGTGCATTAATTGTGTACACCCTGTGTATCAAGTACACAACAACTATATATTAGTTGTATACATGATGTGTATATGTACACAACTAACACACATCTAATTCATAATAATTTTGATTGTTTAGACCTTGTACAAAATAATGTTTCCACACACATACACTGTTAAGAGACTATGACACCCAAGTTAGGTGGTGAGTTAGGCATTTTACAAGATTTTCAAATTAAAACATAGTTTTTAAAACTTTGTAGAAAAGTTAATTAGTTCTGAATTTTCACTGAACCAATCTCTCTTGTGGTTGTTTATAATGAAAGAACAAAGCAACAATCAAACCAAATGCAAAAGTAATGTAGAAAGTAAATACATAAAAGTAAAAATAAGTGGCACATAAATTATTTATGTGGTTCAGCCTAAACCTAACAAATAGCCTACGTCCACTCCTAGTCACCCTGAGTAGGAATTCACTAATCAAATGAGATTACAACCAATCTCTTGTACGCTCATATATCACATAAGTACAGTCCTAATAACATATTTTTCTACATCATCTAAGTACAGCCCAAACACTGTACTTTCCTATACCAGGTAAGTACAACCTCAACAATATACTTTCCTACACTGGCAAGTACAATCCTAAATAAAGTAGTACAAGAAAAATATAAAATATAAGAATAAAATTTATCTTACTAATTAAAAACTCACAAGCTCAAACATAATAATATTAAGATAAATAAGAAAGAGAGCTTAATGTGTGTATGTTTCTTTTTGATTTTAAAAGCATACAACGATATGATCTTTATGTAAAGTACTTGAAATAAACGATTCTTTGAAAATATTTTCACAAGGTGAAATGATGATTTGAAAGTATGAACTTAAAACAACGTTAAGATAATGTGCTAGAATAGACAATAACTTTTGAAGAACTTTCACGAAATAAACTATAAAGATCATGAATATGAAAACTATGAAAAACAATATTTGTAAAAGCCTTAAAGTTGTGATCCCACAAATCAAAATTCAAATTAATGAGAAGATGAAGTTTTCAAATCACTTGGAAAATGATTGAAAAGAGCTTTAGAAAATTTTCAGCAATGTTAATAACAATTCTTTTTAATCACAACAACCCATCAAAAATTAAAACCAATAATGATTAAAGCAACTTGAAATTATTTTACTCAAGTCTCTTTGATGAATGAAGATGTGAGCACAAGAATTGAAGATGATGAAGAAGATTTTCCTTGACTATGGTTAAAGATGTGAAGAGAAAAGTGAGTCCTTGAGCACTTGAACACCAAGAAATAATTTTGCAAGAGTTTGACCAATAGAGCATTTTTGCAAGAGGGAGTTAAGTCATGAAATCAACTCCTTAAATAGAGTTTAGTCCATGAAAATTTTGGACAAGGTAAAAAGAAACAAGTGGGAAAAGTAATAGGGAAAATAAATATGGAAGGAATCTAATTCAAATTCAAAAATCAAAAAATTCAAAATTCAAATAAATATTCAAGTAAGTGTGGGAGTTTAAACCATAGAGAGAATATGTTTAAATGATGACATAATTAAATAAGCTTTAATAAATTTTGAAATCAATGAAGGGAAATATTTGAAATTAATTTAATAAATTAAATCAAATATTCTTCATTATATGGGATGGCCAAAGCTTTCCTTAAATAAGCCAATCTCCAATCAATGATATTCAATCAATTAAGAAATAATTAAAATTTAACAATATTTTTTATTTAAATAAAAATAGATTTTGATTGTCCAACTAAAGATTAATAAAAAAATCCAAAAAAATAGAAAATGTAAATCCTAAGCCATTTGATTTTAAATATAAATTAAATAAAATTAATTCAAATAGAGCTGAATTAAATCAATTAGAAGAAATAAGAGGCCCAAGCATGCCAAAAATAAATAAAGTAAATTTGAAAATAATTTATGGCATGATTCAAAATATTTAAAATTTAAAAATTCTAAAATTTGGAAAATATTAATGCTTTAAATCAAATGAATTACATAAAATATATCATGATAAAAACTAACAAAATTTCAGCCAAAACATGTCATAAATAGATAAAGAACATTTTGAAATGAATCAAGGCAATTTATAATTTGATATTCAAAATATTCAAATTCAAAATTCAAATAAATTTGAAATTTAAAAAATCCATTAAATTTAAAAATTTAAAATCCATTAAATAAGAAAAAAAAATGATATGACATTAAATTGATTAAATCCCACAAAATTTCTCATGCCAAAAACATTTAAAATTCGGCCAAGTATGAATGAAAATAAAATCCAATTAAAATTATTGCTAGGAGAGAGAAAATGAAGGATATGAGAGAGAAAATAAATAATTTAGATAATGAAGAAATAATTAATTCTGATGCTAACATAAATGGATAAAAATAATTCAAATATGAAAATTAGTCAATGAAGCGTAAAATGAACTAAACTCACTTTGAGATGAAATGGATAGTGCTTAAATCAATCCATGTAGTCAAATTATCCAAAAGGATAATTCCATGACTATTAAAAAATCAATGCAAATAAAATATAAAAAATGTAGAAATTCAAATAAATAATATGAATAATCCATGATGAGTATTTTTTTTTAGATCTATTTTACTATAAGTTTAATTTGATAAAGCGTAATCTTGATGTGATCCACATAGAGAAATTTGTTTTTGACAATATTTTCAATGTAGTGATGGATGTTAAGGGCAAAACTAACGATTTAGAAACTTAAAGCCATATTGGATTTGAAGAAGTATTACCATAGAAAAGAGTTAGAGTTAAGTGAAACTATAGATGGTACATTTAAAAAACTTAAAGCCAAATACTATCTCATATTGGAATAACAAAAAAATAATATGTAAGTGGGTACATTCATTGAAGTTACTATATGGGTATGCACCCAACTTGAGCAGATATGCTGATTTGATGAAAAGAAAATTATTTGAAATGAGAAACCATGACTGCTACAATTTTCTACAATGCTTACTTCAAGTTACATTTAGTGATTTATTAAAACAAATATTAAATTCTTTGATCGAGCTTAGTCTTTTCTTTAAGAAACTATCATTAGCTTGATTAAATGTGGAAGTTGTAAAACAACTAGAAGTAAACATTCTAGTCATTATATATAAGCTCGAGAATATATTCTCTGCCTTCCCCCTTTTCGACTCCATGAAGCACCTGTCAATATATCTACCATATGAAGCTAGAGTGGGAGGTCCACTGCAATATCACTGGATGTACCCATTTGAGAGGTAACAATCTATTGACAGCATTAATATTAATTAGCTTTCGATTTATGCCTAATTATTTTGCAAAATTCATGCAAATATTGAATAAACTAAAAAGAATTGTGAAGAATAAATCACACCCCGAAGGCTCAATATGTGAAGCTTACTTGGCTCAGGAGACTACATATTTCTACTCCTAATATTTTGGCCACATTCATGTTCAGATAATAAAGATAGTGTAGGATCTTCACAAAATATGTCATTTACATTTCAACCATCTAGAAATGCATTGAGTAGAAGCACATCGTGATATCTGAATGATAATGAGCTTAAGGCAGTGATAATTACTATTTTGATAAACTATAATGAGGTTCAACCTTTTTTTGAGTAAGTGCATCAATGGCATAATATATCGTTTTGATTTTTAATCGAACATAATACTTATCTAATTATGTCGATTTGATTTTTGAGTTCAGGTTATTCATGACTTATTAAACTTGGATGACATTGTCACTATTAATAAGAAAGTCAAAGATGAATTCCCAACATGATTTAGATTAGATATGAGCAAACATCACTAACACTTTAATATATATTTCTATGTTAATTGCACAGTTCAGTCTCTTCTTTTGAAAGTGCTAGGTTCATTATTGTAGAAATAGAGTGTAGAACTAGGACCTTCACAACCTAACTTGAGGTCCAAAGAGAATCGTAGATATATGGTAGATTTATGATGTCAATGGTTATAAAGTCCACACAAGTTCTTGGTTTGAAAGAAAGAAAATATATAACTCTGGTGCTAATATTCAAGAAAAAAAGCATTTAGATGATGAGATAGATCATTATAGAGCTCTACAAAAAGTTGTGCATGTACAAATGAGAAGAATGTCGTTCTATTCAATTGTGACTGATTTGATCCTATGTGTAATAGAGGGATAATAAAGCATAAGTCATATGGGATCACTGGGGGTAAAGTTGACTAAAAAATATGCTTAAGTATGACCCATTTATCATTGTACATCAAGCAACACAAATATATTACCTAAGATATCTAGGAAGAATAAGAGAGAAAATAGAATAGGTTGTGGTAGTTAAAATCTAACCTAGAAGATGAGTGTAAGTTGAAAATACCATTGAAGTTGCTTATAAAGAGGATGAGATGACGGGTTTTGAACTTCCAGTTGATGATGTAAAAGTAGATGTGAGCTTGATTGATATAAATGTTGATTATGAGGAAGTTATTCAATCTGAAGATAAGAGCAATGAGGATGATGATGAAAATGACACTATAAAATCAACTTCTATTAATTCTTCAGAATAAAAGACCTCAAACATGTGTTAAAGGTACTTGCATTTTTTTTATAGATATGCTTTAAAAATAGTAGTTTGGAGATACATTTTTTTTTTTTTTGCATATTTTAATTACAAAATAAATTTTTTATATATATTGCACATGTCCACTTTTACATGTTTTTCTATATACTAAGGTTGCATATACCCACATAATAAAATTCACTTTCTGCATTTAGTTTTTGCATGCTTCTTTTACATTCTATACCTCCATAATATAATTCACGTGTTTAAATATTTTTTATATATTATATATGCATACTATAATTAACATTATGTATTTAATTTTTACATGTTTTTTGTAAACTGCAGATTAAATGTGCAATTCTTATTATAATTTTATACTGTTTCTATTAAGTTCATTAAGTACCTTTATTTATGATTAATCTAATTATTTTATTTTTGTTACTTATAGATGGTATCAGGTAGAGGTGATGATGCTCCACGATGTTCATTTATGATCATTTTTAGGCTGAAGAAGGTTGTGAGTTGACCAACTATTTAAGCTACCACGATAGTCAATACCTCAACCCCTATTTCAATTTTGCCACCTCAAATTACTAGAGTAGCCAGTACATGTGTCTACTAATTTCCAAAGCCTACAGACACTACTCTATTCTCAGCCACCCATAGATTTCCCAAGTTTTAGCACACACCTTCTAAATAGCCAGGTACTTTTACGCCCACTAAGCCATCGATGACACATTTTTATTGAGCTGGAGGGCGGCATAAGCATATTTTTAAAATTTTATTTTTAGTATATTATGTTTTTAGTATGATTTATAATTTTTTGGTTCAATCCATGCAAAAAAGTTATTCATAAAATCAGGGACATAATAAGGAGCAAGTACAATGCTTCATATGTATCATTAAAGAAGGTTCCAATTGAGGTTCAGAACATATGGTTTGGGGAGTTTGAGTTATTGCCTAAAATATTTATAAATATTTAAATGCATTAATTGATTTCAAAGAATTACTAATTATCATTTGTTTGTTTGATGTTATAGAAGGATTTCAGCTAGTTGCTAAAGCACAATCAAAAGATAAGAAGAAAATTTTAGTCTAGAGAGGGCTACTCGTCTACCCGGTATGTTCACAGATATACGCAAGTCTGACCAAATACCTCTTTGAATTGAAGATAATGTGTGGACAAACCTCTGCAGAGTATGGGCCTCTCTGGATTATGTTCGCAAGAAGAAGCAGCGAAGCCGAATCACTCTTCTGATTGTGGGGGCATGAGCACCTCTCTACACACTAGAGGTTCAGTACCGCACACCTAATACTGACGGTGGATGGTAAGTCATTTGTTAGTTTTATCAATTAAACTTATAATTATGGTTAATTACTTTCATTATATTATTTATAGGGTAAAGTTTTTGGCTGAAAGCTTACTACTGCTGAATTGCATAGTAGAACACATCATCATTAGATTGACCAGTAGTGGATTGATGTCATTCACGGAGAGCCTACATAAGTTAACATTAAATTTTTTGAAATATAATTGAGATAACAATCTATTATGATTAACTTACATTCTAATTGTTTATAGAACGACTACATGCAACTAAGGACGTTGTTAGTGCTAGTGGTGTAGGAAGTTCTAGTGGGCAATTTGAGCAGTCAGAATATGATATATGGAAGGAGGATGTAGGGGGAAGGGAATAATAAGGGATGGATTCACAGGGTTTAGCATATAATGTATGTCATTTGTTCTTTGGAATGACCAGTTAGTCGATTAACTATATTGTTCGGGTTAGTTGTTACGAGAATAGGAGATAGGGATGATTATTACAAATATAGGCTCAGATGGTTGAAATAGAGGTGATAATGAAGAAGATGTGCAGAGATAGCCACAAGGGGAAGGAGCTAGTGGTGGAGATAGATGAGGTGACTGATGAGGAGTAAGCCTTATTTGTAATTTATTTGTATCTGTAAATAATTTGATTAAATTTTTATATTTTAGATTGTTTTATTTAAATATTTTGAAACTATTAGTTCATTTTAATATATTTTAAAATATTAGGACTTATGAAGAAATGCTTGAGATTAGTTGTTAGATTTTTGTGGATGATGAGTGTATTCTTAAGATTGGTTATTTGTGAATCTTCTGCAGGTGTAAAAATCAAAGCATGAGTAAAGCTCTGATCTCTATTCATTTTTGTACAGGTTTTTGGCAGACTGTTGACGGATTTTCTGTTGATAACCTCTATGAGTCATCAGCAAACAAACAATCGCCGGAAAATTTCTGACAAGATTCTTATCGATGGATTTTCATTCCATCAACCTCCGTCGGAATTGCCGACGGAAACTATCCGGTAGGAAAATTTCTGGCGGCGTACTTTCCGGCAGAGTTTCTAGATGGTATTTTCGCCTATTCTTCCTGATAAATTTTTCATGCAAAAGTCCGCCGAAAATCTGGCGAAATATATTTTCTGTTGGATTTTTGGTCATCAGAAATCATTTCCAACCAGGGTTTTACCTTTGGGGTGAAAATCATCGGAAAAGTTCATTAACGATGAAATTTTAATAATTACTGATATATTTCTCAGTCAGAAATATGCAATTTTTCTATAGTATTTCTGGCTATTTTTTGAAAAGCAAAGCAGCCACCAGCTATCCTAAACACCCACTAAGACATTCAAAATGGCTAAAATTTGAGTAATATAATATTCAATTTCAAAAATTTCTAACAAAAATATTTAGATGTTTTAAAATATAAGAATTTACATCAAGTTTCATATTTGATCAAATAAGTTTTATAAAGACATATGATATAATATCCTTTTTTTTATCTATTTGAATCTCATAAATCATCATTCTTTCTAAATATTTTTTTAACAACGACTTTAGAAGTATATATTTATGTTTAGCTTAGTGTAACTCTCCAAAATTGGCAATTTTTTAAAAATAAGTATCATTAGAATCATAATTAGTTAATTAAGTATGGTCAAAATAAAATTTAAGAATAATACCAATTAGTGAGCGACATGCAGACGTAATGGCGCGTGAAATATCGTTGAAAGCGTCACATAGTGCTTGACCTGGTTTAAATAATTAATTATTCTTTCCTTAATGTTAAAGTGGGATAGCTCAGTTGGGAGATTGTTAAATTGAAAATCTAAAAGTCACGTGTTCAAACCACGCTCACAACATTTAAATTTTGTTTTTTGGAAAATAAATTTATGAATTTCCTGGAAAATAAATTTCTGAATTTCCTTTTAATAAGATAAATATTATTATTAGAATGGATTTATTTTTTATTATATTTGAAAATAAATAATTATTTTTCATTCATTAAAATTGAGTGAAATAATTAACTATTTCAATAGCTTTATAAATATTTATAATTATATCTATATTATAAAACTATTATTATTTACAATTAGTTTTAAGTTAGGTCATATTGACAAGATTCTCCCCTTTGATTAAATTCTATGTAAACTTATAATGTGATGATAAATGCAATTAGAAACAGCTTATTTGATCTATTCTCGTCCTAATTAAATAAATTAAGCCTGTATGTTATATTTGATACGATACGAAATACTATATGCAAGATAGATGCCAATTGAACGTGATATGTATAAGGAAGATACATATCTATCTCTGGTACCAAACATTTATTGTTTAAATCCTATTTATAAAAAATAATATACCAAGTTACATTAGATTTTGAAATCATCAAAGTTTTTTACTTTTAGCCACGCAAAACTAGTTTTAAAAATTGCATAGCAATTGTTATTTGTAATTATAATTATATCTATAAAAGTGATTTGTAATTATAATTATATCTATAAATAATAATAGTTTTAAAATATAGATATAATTATAAATATTTATAAAGCTATTGAAATAGTTAATTATTTTACTCAATTTTAATAAATGAAAAATAATTATTTATTTTTAAATATAATAAAAAATAAATCGTTCCAGGTAATAATATTTATCTTATTAAAAGAAATTAGAATTTATTTATTTTCCAAAAAATAAAATTTAAATCGCACTAAGCGTGGTTCAACTTTTTAAATTTTCAATCTAACAATCTCCAACTGAGTTATCCGCAGCATGAATAATTAATTATTTAAATCGGAAGTCACCCACTAAACTCATTTCAATGACACCACGTCAGTCAGATCACAGGCTGCTTCCACCAATCGCATCATACTTATTTTATTTTGATCATACTTAATTAACTAATTATGATTCTAATGATACTTATTTTTAAAAAATTTCCTCCAAAATTCACATCCCAACCTCTCCCTCCACAGCTCTGGTGTCGACGCTTGGACTCCTCAGTGCCACCTAGAAGCCTAGAGCGATGATTCCGTAGGGGAAACTAAGCTCAGGCTAAGAATGGATAGTTGAGTAACTGCAATTAGTGAGAAGTGAATTCATCTTTCACGTCTTTATTGTGAAGATATTTGCTTTTTGAAGCCAATATTTTAAGCAGAATGCTACTGCTGTTATAAAAGCTAGGGTTATAATTGTACAGTATTAGAATTATGAACACAAAATGTTCTCGTCCGTCTCTATTTTTTGCCTGTCTCATTTCTTTTCTTCACCAAAAGTCTTAATACTGTTATTAGTACCAATCCTTATGAATACTCATGGGAGATCTAATGCAGAATTCAGCTGTTCTTTATTCATCTTCTTTACACTTATGATGGGTATGTATACGTTAGATTGTAAAAGATAGCTTTGTAATTCTTTTATACGTTTTGATATTTAAATTATTGTTATTTAAAACCATTAATCGATTAACATCTTCTCGATTTCATAGAAAAAAAAAACCATTTTTATACTAATTTTTTTTTCTTCTCTCAGCGAGTTAGGTCTCTCGGAAAGAAAAAAAATATTACGCAGATCCTGATCGGATCAATCACCGATCGGTAAAATTAAATATTATATTTAATTTTTTATTTCAGACATTTCACTAATTTAGTATCGGATGCAAAACTACATCAGAACACCGCACATAATATTCTCTCCTCGGAAAGCCACACAAAAAATTAAAATAAAATGAATAAATTAGATATATTATTTGTATAAGATAAAATATCAGGAATAAAATAATCTTAACTATATAATTCATGACCATACTGATCAAAATTAATAGTTCAATCAATTACAGTTAATAAAAATAAAAGAAATTTAAATATCAAAGTAATTCTAAGTCACTAACATCATTAAGGTTAATAATGGTTCTACTTCCAAAAGGTTTTGCGCAATTTGAAATTGAAATTATCAAATTTAGCTCAACTAAAACTCAACTTGGAATTGATTTAACTTTCTACTCTTTGCTTAATTTTAAAGGAATTGATTTTCAGATAAACTCAAACGTGACACAAAATTATAAATAAAATATTTTAAACTTGCATTTTAAAACAAACATATCTCTCGACCTAAACATTATATGCATGTAAGTCTACAGTAAAAACATATTTGAGTCAATTTTTAATACGTTAACATAAGATTGTTAAAGATTTTAAATCAAGCCAATTAAATCTTCTTTAAATTTGGCTCAAAGTTATCTTAGCTGATCTATAGTAGAGAAAAATCTGATTAAATTTATGCTTGATCTAATCTTGAGCCATATTAAATTTGGTTGAAGTTTAGCTTGATTCAATCTCGTGCCAAGCCAAACATTAGCTTGATCAAATCTAAATTTGATTTAAACATGATTCATTAATGTTGACCTCCACATATGTGTCATAAGTCGAGTCAAGCCCACAAGTCTAATTCGACGAACTTCAGAAGCGACCGTGCGCAAATTGAGGCTCAAAATACACTGGATGTCACTGAAAATTGTCGAAACGACCTTCGATCGGCGAATGGACTTCGCGTTGCGTTCAGAATGTCGAAATTGATCCAAATATAGATATTGCAAAATCTAACGATCAATCGATTAGCGCTCGACTATCAATGATAACGTCGAGTTGAGAAGCTATGACGATGTCCGAACGACCTCAATTCATGAGATTAATTTTCCATTAGCTTTAAAACATCGAAAAAGATCAAATGAGACTGTTCACGCTTAATTCAGATGAGTTTGTGCAAATGTCGAATGATTTGAAGTGATAGTGCGTAAATCGAGGCTGAAATGTACAAGACATATCACCAAAATTAACTCAAATGACATCCGATCGACGAACAGACTTCTCCATCGCTTAAAGAACATCAAAATTGGTCAGAATATAAATATTGCACGACTTGATGATCAACTAATCAAGCGCTCGAGTCGTCAACGTGCCTGCGCGTATATCGAGGTCAGGAGGTGCCGATGAGGATCAAACTGCCTCTGTTCGTGAAATTGATCGCGTCATTGGCTTCGAAACGTCAAAATCTTTCAAGTAAGACTGTTCACACTCGATTAGGTTCGCCTATCGAAGCCCAAAAATGAACGCCGCGCATTTTGAGCTGAAAAGGACTCAATTTGACGCCGACTCGAACCAATGGACTCCGATCACGAAATGGACTGCGTCATTGCGTTAAGAATAACGAAATTACCTTAAATTAATATATACTTTGATTACCTAATCGTGTCGACATAAAGTTCATATCAGACTTAATTAAACATTTAAGAAATTAATTTAAAATTTCTATTTAATTTTAGGGCAATTCTTATGCATTTACATATTTCACACTCAAATTTTAATTTTTACTTAAATAACATTTAAATTTTATTATTACATCAAAAATATCACTCTTATTATTTTTTCTAAGTAAATGCATTTTTTTATGCATAAGAAAAATGTTATTTTTGTAAATATTAAAGTTTAAATATCAAATATATAAATGCATCAGAATTGCCCGTGGTATGTATCTAAATTTTCCTAAATTTTAATAATCCAAACTAAGCTTTAAAAAGCCTGTGAACCATCGTTCCACTGATTCGATTTTTCTCTCAACGGCAAACTTGTTCGATTCCTAGAAACCGTTCCCTCTCGATTCCAAAACTGCAAGCTGTAAAGAAAACCGCAACCGCTCTCTTCGCTCTTCTTTTCATGGCTCTTAACTGCAAGCAAGGGCGAGGATCAAAGGGGGGATGGCAGCGAACGAAATCCAAAAAAAATAAAAAATCCCTCTCTCGGCTCTCCGTCGCTCTCTCTCGCTCGTCCATCTTCCATAGGTCAATGGAGTCGGACTCCGATGCTGATGCTGCACCATCGAAAGGTACAGCCCTAATAAAGGATTTGGCGTCTTCACCTCCTGTGCCAGCTCCAAAGATGAAGTTGCCGTGGTTGTTCCTCTCGATCTCTCCATCAATCCTATGCGCGTCCTTCAAGATCCTTCCATAGGTGTTAGGTGCAAGAAAATGCTCGAGGAGGGTGACGTACACGACCAGTTCCTCACGATTCTCTTCCTTACCGTCGAGTGCCTACAGCTGAACAACCCTTTCATAGCTATATCCGTTAAGCAGCCAAGTATGCTTGATATTGGCATTAAATGACAAGGATGCTATGTGAAGGTAGAGCTCACCGCTGCGAATCATACAGCCAGAGTCGAACGTCTATCTCGTCTCCACCCAATCTGCGCGGATCCCGTCATCTGTCACTGGAAACGCTGCGGGCCATTGTTCTTCTTGGAGCTGCGGATCTCTGCTGCTTCTGACTGACTCCAGAATATGAAGTTCGTTGTAGTTTATGTTGCTGGTGAAAATGGCATTACTTTATATAACAACTGCAAAAAGAGAGTTCATCTGCAGTCGCCCGTTGTCTGTGTGTTTGTGATGAAGCGGTATCGCTGTATCCACTCAGCAATCTGTATATGCACCAAATGACATCTAAGGGGCTGTTTGGTTGCCTGCATTTAATACAAACAGAAGTGAAATATAGTGTAAAGTGAATACATGAATTCAATACTTTACATTATTTGGTTATGAAAGAAATACATGAACTATATTTTGTTTTTGATTAGAAAAGAAAAGTAAATACATATATGTGAATACTCAGTATATTTTTAGAAATTAGTGAAATTTTTTTTATTAATTGAAATATTAAATTAATAAATTAATTATATATTAAAATATAAATATTTTATAAATAAAAATTTATTATTTAGTTAAAAAAAATATTCTAATATATTTATTTTAAAAATAGAAAACTGAACAATATGATAGACCTCTATATAACTGATAAATAAATTTATTTTAAAATATTTTTTTATTTTGCTTTCATAGGAAGCTATATATATTAAAAATTATATAATCTTTTTAGGTCAAATAATGACAAAAAATTCTGAAATTCCTACAAGATGAGAGCAAAACAAGAAAGCATATGTATATAACAGTATGACAAAAAATCAAAGCAAAAAAATATGAATAATGAACTCTGTATTTGGAAAATCAGCTAACAGAACTCCAAATTCACAAAAAATAATACTCAGAAACTGTATGCCCATAAAAGAATCGAATTGTAGTTGCTTAGGATAAATACACAACTCAAAAGGAAAACTACGAGAAAGGTAAATAACCTTCCAACATATTTGTAACATATTTGTAAATTGTAAACATCAAATTACTCTTTGTGAGTTGAAAATATGGTACAAACAATGGGATAAATGTTAACGATTAATTAAGGAATCAATCTATACTTCCACTAATTTTCTCTTGAAGACGCCGGTCCCGCTAAAAACTCTTCAATCTCCGGGAATTGAATGTTTTGATGCATGACATTTCGCATGCTATGCTTAAGGGTTGTGATAGAAGTAAGCGGTGGTAGAACTAGGAGTCCTTAAAATTTCAAGTCTTTATCAACTCGTAATGTGTGGTTTCCCTTGTATTCAAAACAAAGAGAAAGAGAACACATTAGAGATTCTAACTTATATATATAAACTGCAAGCTCTCAATTCAAAACTCAAAATTTTTTCCCTTAAAAAATCACAGATAAAGATTTCAAACAAACAAATTCAAACAATAAATAGAAAAGAGCTTATCCGAATTGCAAGTACAAAGAAATACCAAGAAAAGTAAAATTAACATCCAAACAAGCAGTCACAATGAGCAAATCACATCCAGAGTATTTTCGGGCAATGGTTGGTGTGGCGACCATACTCACTTTGTAAACTCAGAATCGAAACTCTATGCCTCAGATTCAATAATAAAAAATCCATCGAGAATCTAGAACAACAACAAAATCAAGTCCAAGAGAACATCTATGATTTATTTTAAAACCTAATCAACCACCAAAATCACATACCAAAACATAAAGAGAATGAAAACAAATTCCCGCCACTCAAATACCTTTCAAAATTTCAGGCAAATATTAAACTTTGCATGATCACAAACTATCATGAAGCTATAAAAAAAAGTATCACAGTAGAAAACATGAAATTATCGCAATCACTTAATCATCGCGTTCGCAAAATAGAACCAAAAAAGAGAAAGTCGCCAAAGCGGTAGATGGAAGGCAAAAAATATTTTTTTAAAAAAAGGAATTAGAGAAAGTCATTTGACTTACAGAGTGTTTCGCGTCTTTGAATGTCGAACTTTGAGCGAATCCTTGAATGATTTCGCATGTATACCATGAATATCTCCAAATTAAATATCATTCAAGCGAGAATAATCCAGCCCTATTCCTCCTTAAATAACTCAGTATTTACTTTACATACAAAAAATTTAAAAAAAATTACTTTTTTTTCTGAAGTCTTCTTGTAATGAACAAGAGATAGAACTAAAACTAAAGTCATGTGTAAGATGTGCTCTGATTGCTAAACACGGTCCTGGAACAATGTTAGATTATTATCAGTTTGTTTTTGTAGGTTTTTTTTTTGTATTAGCTAATTCTAGATTCTGGCTTATTTTTAGTTACATTAAAGAATAATTTCATTAAAATTCAAATTTATGAAAATCCTGAAAACTTTATTAAATCTAGAAAGAAACCAAAAAAATAGTACAAAAATAGGGGATACTAATATCATGAAAACCAAAAAATAGTACCCTTAACTCAAAAAATAATCACATAATTCACTTATACTCAACTCAAAGCTCCATTATTTTACTAAATGGACTCTTGTTCAAATTCATCAATCTCTCCAACGATGACCACAATTTGGATTGCAGCAGACAAAGAATAGTGTCATTCTCTCTTCACCTCTTGCAGCTGCCTGCAAAGTTCGATGATCATTCAGAACTGCATAGTGATCTATGATTCAAAAATTATATGTTTTGATTGTAGAATTTAGTTTGTAGGATCTCAGGTGATAAGAAATTAGTGAAAGTCTTTAAGGCTTCTATAGAAAGCAACTGAAGAAAGTGAACTGACCTGGAAGAATACAGCTTCTGGATGACCACAAACAGAACATTTAGCGCTTCTGGTTCTTGGAAGAGTTGGATCAGCAGTTACATCCTGGAGAACTTGTGTGAACTCGCCAACGTCGTGGTCGATCACATTTCGATAGACACAATAGTTCTCTGCAGTCTCCTAAGCTCAAGAAGGATAAAAAGTTCTTACCATTCTGAAGATGAAGTATTTGATTGTTTTTATAGAACTTTTAAGCAGGTTTATTGGTTTTCCTGCATGCTTTCTATATGAATGAGAAGTTCTGAATTTTTAAGAAAATGTTATAATAGTTTTAATTTTTTTTCATTTAAAATGTCACTATATGTTACACCATCCAGATTTTGAAGTATTCAGTTTATGTTATTAGCTATCAATAAAAACACATTACCTGCAAATCATGGTTATTATATGACACATAAAACCATTTACTACAACTTTACATTACTTTACAATAATGCCTTGGTATCATTTTAAATTTATTTCAAATTTTGCTTCTAATTGCTGTATAAGTTAGCTAAGATACATACTGAAGCTAGAATAGTTCAATACAGGAAACTGAACAGAAAATAAACATTTTAATCTGCGTCAATCTCTTTATTAGCCTTTCAAGGGGTTTCTAACATAACCCATAAGTCAACTATTTTACAACCAAGAATATCATAAACTGCAGAAGGAAAAACTGTAGGATTCGAGAAAAAAAATCAGATAACCGAACACAAAAACAAGACCTGATGATCGCAATTTCTACATGCATAGGAGGATCTTCTGCTCCTTGTCTTCCTTTGGATATAAAATATTGTTACTGTAAACAAAAGGTAAACAAGGAATCTAAAATCTCAAAAATTTATTAGAAATAAATAAAAAGCCAAACAATCGCTTACCATTCACGGCAAAATTTCATGGAACTCATGGCTGTCGGTGAAGCCTGGTTCTCTTTCTTCTAAGCCTTGATGGTTTTCCTTGTTCAGGTTTCAGGAGCGGAGATCCAAATCTTCTAAAGAGGAAAGAGCCGAAGATCCAACCAGATAGAGATGAGCTGAATACTGCCGCACATCTGTGGATACAATAATTCTGCGGTCAGCCTATCACAGGGTTCTGCGGCACAACTTAGCTGAAAAAGAGCTGAGCAATGTCAATGCGATCTCACCTCCTGCCGTCACAGGATTTGCGGCTCTCTTCTCTCAAACTAGCGGGAATGCGAAAGGCGGGGGACGAGGAGTTCTACGCGCGGTTGTTAGCCGTGACTTCTGAATTCGCTCGATTTCGGGGGTATTTCGTTTACACGGAAAATAGCCTGGAAAAGGAAAACGAAATACCGTAAAATTTTACACGGTAATTACATTACCGCGTACCAAACACGCGAAAAGAAAAATTACGCGTATTTAGATTACATTACACGCTAATTATGCGGAACCAAACAGCTCTAAGTGAGGATGCAATATTCCTTATATTTCAGCACCTCAACTGGAATCCTAGATTAATTGCAATACTTTCTTGTGTGTGCAAATGGTTTGATGATTTAGCCAAACGAGTGCTATGGAAGGAGTTCTGTCCTGTATGTCTCAAACCCTTGTGAGTATCTTGATCAAGGAGAGGATCATGATGCGGGCTTTCTTTTTTTCGTGGTGTCTTCAAATCATTTTCTATATCAAAATTTGATTGAAAGCAGAGCTAAGCTCCATCCAACCGAGCTTTATTCATATTGTAAAGCAAAGATGTGGAGCATGCTACAGGCTAAGATGATACCGAAGAGTGCAGCCAACAGATTGGGTTTTTATAAAGAGTATTATGTGTGCTTGAATGGACATTTACTCGACATGTGCATTCTATTACCGTTGTCTGATTCCGAAGAGACATCTGAAGTAGAGTGAGCTTTGGAATTCCTTTTTGAGATAAATTAAGTTTACAAGGTTATTGGGATATTTGCAGAAGCTTTTCGGCTGGTCTTAACTCAAGTCATCCTCCCACTTCGAGGTTCACATGGACGATTGAGAATTTCTCGAGGCTGAATATTAAGAAGCTTTACTCTGATATTTTTATTGTTGGAAGCTATAAGTGGCGGATCTTGATCTTTCCTAAAGGGAACAATGTGGCTCACTTGTCCATGTACCTTGATGCTGTTGATTCTGCTGTACCTTATGGCTGGAGCAAAAATGCACAATTCAGCCTAGCCATTTGCAATCAAATTCACGGCAAGTTCACTATAAGAAAAGACACCTCCCTTGCCGACCAGCCTCCTCTAACCTAGTCATAAAACCACACTATTCTCTCTTTCTCTAACCCAAAATAGGAAGTGGGATTTCAAAATGCAATTGGTGGATGTGTATGAAAATGTGTGAAAATTATATGCGTGTACATTTGTTTGATTTAATACAGGTTTGAAGATCTCATCATGCTCATCAGCGCGTGACGAGATGAAATTCATTAGTGATATCAGAAACAGCTTCATTCTGCGTCAGGCGTCGAGTGATTGAAGGCCTCGTTATGCTTATCAGGACGTAACGAGATTGAAGGTCGGCTGATGTGTTTCAAAACATCAATCGTCGCTTCGTGAGCATGAGCCAGGCAAAATACTCAATCACGACTCTGAGGATGGCGAATCTTTGAAATCGCCCGAAATTTAGACTTAATTCTGACTTGAATATATTGCTTGCATTTCTTTCTACAGGTTTTAAGATCCTGCTAACGCCCATTAGGGCGTAGTGGGTGTGAAGGCGGTTGTGATGTCATAAGAGATCACTCACTAGGCTCATTAGGGATTATTGATTTGAACTTAACTGATATCAAAGTTAATTGTGGGCTCCAAAAATTCATCATCAATATCTCAACAAATTTTATTGGCTTGAAGAGAATATGATTTGAACTGTCGATGTAATTTTTAAAAGGCAGATGAAATAGTAGATAAGACACTGCCGAGAGATCTCCTCTCCCACATCTTCTCCCCAGCCGGTCGGTCTCCTGCTCTTGACCGACATGAGCACCCCAATCCCTCGGTTCTAGGTGAACGCCCCTCCCTCGACCCCAAATAAGCCAGAAATGATCTGATATCCGGGTCCTCCCTCATTTTCTGTGGCGTGACCCCACTCAACACCCAAGCCCGTCTCCTCTCTGTTGTCGATTGTCTCCACGTAAGCCAATGCTAGCAGCCTAGCTCACACTATTCCCAGTCCGCAGAGCAGCTTGCATCCTTCCCTCATGCCCGAGGTGAACTCAACTCGGCTTCCTCTCTCCGTCCTCCATTCCCATGCACAGGACTGACTATTCTCGGATCTTTATAAGATCGACAGCTACCAGCCATGAGCCAGTTTCTCTCCGATTCTCGCTGCAGAAGCCCACTTTCCAGCTATTTCCACGTAACTGCTGGGCAGCATAATTTGGCTTGGCCCCCATTGTCCCCCTCTCTCATCTTCTTCCAGCCAGTAATAACCAAAAACCAAGGTACTCCCTCAGATCAAGGAGAAAAATATTATGCAGTCGAGGTACTTTTGGACTCCGATAGCAACTCTCAATTATTAAAAATATCATTTTTTCACTTAACGATGTCACTTGGAGCCGATGACGATGCTATTCGTTATCCGGGCCATACTTTCAAACAGTGGGAGGAGAAAATATTACGCCCATCGTTCCATATTCTTCGATATAAACTAGTTTAGGAATTTCTTTTTGCGCAGAAATTATTCTCATCTCAGCTCCCGCTTTCTCCCGGCGTGCTTCCGACCTTCTCTCGGAGATTTGCTAAATCTTGGGCATTAAAAATTGAGTTATTATAAGTGACTGCATGAGGTATTTCTTCCTGCTTTCTTGAACTGTAATAAATTTAGGATTTTCTCTGTTGTTCTTACCATCGAATAGGAGAACATTTAGAACATTTGAGTTCTTTAAAAGAAAGGAGCATGTTTTACTTCTATTTTGGAGATGTTTTGCATGTGTACTCTCTGTACTCTCATGATGGTACATGCCGTTATTTTCAAATTTTTGAACTGTGGGACTTGTCATATGTTCAGTATATCCCATTGTAGGGTGTTTAGTGCTGTTTCATGAAAGATTTGATGAAATCTGGGGCTTATTTGGATATAATATGTTCAGTCAATAGCATTATAATTTGTTTAGGATTGCTTGATGGCTATTTGCTTCAGTTTTGCATGTGTACTCTCTGTACTCTCAGGAAAATACAACCCATTTTGTCATATTTTTTAAAGATTTCTAACACTATTTGGATATAATATGTTCAGTACATGGCATTACAAGCAGATTAAATGATTATTGGTTGGTTTCTATGACTGTTTTGCATGTGTACTCTCTATATTCTCTTGAGAGTACATCCCATTTTCTAGTTTTTTTTCTAGCTTTTAAATCATATTTGTAGAGAATATATTTATTATATTCCATTATAATCAATTTGGAGGCTGATTAGTTAGTTTTTATAGGAGATTTGCATCTGTACTCTCTGTACTCTCATGAGAATACAGATTATTTTTTCATTTTCTGTTAGATGTTTTGGCCTGTTTGGAGAAAATATATTTATTATATTCCATTAGAAGTAATTTGGAGGATAATTGGTTGATTTTTAGGGCAGATTTGTATTTATACTCTCTGTACTCTGAGAGTACAGAGCATTTTATCATTTTTTTCAGTCTATTTGGCCTATTTGGAGTGTATATATTTATCACATTCCATTATAAGTAATTTAGAGGCTGATTGATTAGTTTTTAGGGGTATTTTGCATCTATACTCTCTGTACTCTCGTGAGAGTACAAATTATTTTTTCATTTTCTGTTAGATTTTTTGGCCTATTTAGAGAGAATATGTTTATTATATTCCATTAGAAGTAATTTGAAGGCTGATTGATTAATTTTTAGGAGTATTTTGTATCTGTACTCTCTGTATTCTCATGAGAGTATAGATTATTTTTTTATTTTCTATCAGATTTTTTGGCCTGTTTGGAGAAAGTATGTTTATCACATTCCATTAGAAGTAATTTGGAGGCTGATTGGTTAGTTTTTATGAGAGATTGATATCTGTATTCTATGCACTCTCATGAGAGTACAAAGTATTTTATCATTTTTTCGAGTTTCTTTGGCCTGTTTGGAGAGAATATGTTTATTACATTCCATTGGAAGCAATTTAGAGGCTGATAGGTTGATTTTTATGGCTGTTTTGCATTTGTACTCTCTATACTCTCATGAGAGTACAAAGCATTTTATCATTTTTTTCCAGTCAATTGGCCTGTTTGGAGAGTATATGTTTATTACATTCTATTAGAAGCAATTTGGAGGCTGATTGGTTGATTTTTAGGAGTGTTTTGCATCTATGTTCTCTGTGCTCTGATGAGAGTACAAATTATTTTTTCATTTTCTGTCAGATTTTTTGGTCTATTTGGATAGAATATGTTTATTATATTCTATTAGATGCAATTTGGAGGCTGATTGATTAGTTTTTAGGGGAGATTGACATATGTACTCTCTGTACTCTCATGAGAGTATATATTATTTTGTCATTATTTTTTAGTTTATTTGGCCTGTTTGGAGAGAATAAGTTTATTACATTCCCTTAGAAGTATTTGGAGGCTGATATGTTAGTTTTTAGGAGTATTTTACATCTGTACTGTTTATACTCTCATGAGAGTACATAGTATTTTATCATTTTTTTCCAGTCTATTTGGCCTGTTTGAAGAGTATATATTTATTACATACTATTAGAAGTAATTTGGAGGCTGATTGGTTAGTTTTTATGGGTGTTTCGCATCTGTACTCTCTGTACTCTAATGAGAGTACATAACATTTTGTCATTTTTTCCAGTCTATTTGGCATGTTTGGAGAGTATATGTTTATTACATTCCATTAGAAGCAATTTAGCGGCTGATTGGTTAATTTTTAGGGGTATTTTATTTTTGTACTCTCTGTACTCTCATGAGAGTACAGATTATTTTTTCAATTGTTGTTAGATTTGTTGGCCTGTTTGGAGAGAATATATTTATTACATTCCATTGGAAGTAATTTGGAGGCTGATTGGTTGGTTTTTAAGGGAGATCGACATCTGTACTCTCATAAGAGTACAAAATATTTTGTCATTTTCTGTCATATTTTTTTAGCTTGTTTGGAGAGAATATATTTATTACATTCCATGAGAAGCAATTTGGAGGCTGATTGGTTGATTTTTAGTGGAGATTGACATCTGTACTCTATGTACTCTCATGAGAGTACATAGCATTTTGTTATTTTTTTTTCAGTTTCTTTGTCCTGTTTGGAGAATATATGTTTATTACATTCCATTAGAAGCAATCTGAAGGCTGATTGGTTAGTTTTTAGGGATATTTTGCATCTGTATTCTATACTCTCATGAGAGTAGAGATTATTTTTTCAATTTTTGTCAGATTTGTTGGCTTGTTTAGAGGGAATATATTTATTACATTCTATTAGAAGTAATTTGGAGGCTGATTAGTTAGTTTTTAGGGGAGATTGACATCTGTACTCTCTATACTCTCATGAGAGTATAGAGCATTTTGTCATTTTATGTCAGATTTTTTGGCCTGTTTGGAGAGAATATATTTGTTACATTCCATGAGAAGTAATTTGGAGGTTGAGTGGTTGGTTTTTAGGGCAGATTTGCATCTGTACTCCCTATACTCTCATGATAGTACATATTATTTTTTTCATTTTCTGTCAGATTTTTTGGCTTGTTTGGAGTGAATATGTTTATTACATTCCATTATAAGTAATTTGGAGGCTGATTGGTTGATTTTTAACTGTGTTTTGCATCTGTACTCTCATGAGAGTACATATTATTTTCTCAATTTCTATCAAATTTTTTGACCTTTTTGGAGAGAATATGTTTATTATATTCTATTAGAAGCAATTTGGAGGACGATTGGTTAGTTTTTAGTGGAGATTTGTATCTGTACTCTCTATACTCTCATGAGAGTATATATTATTTTTTCATTTTCTGTCAAATTTTTTGGCATGTTTGGAGAGAATATATTTATTACATTCCATTATAAGCAATTTGGAGGCTCATTGGTTAGTTTTTAGTGGAGATTGGCATTTGTACTCTCATGAGAATCTAGCATTACATTTTTTTAGTGTTTTGGCTATTTGGAAAAGATATGTTTATTACATACCATTTGAAGCAATTTGGAGGCTGATGGGTAGTTTTTTTTAGCAGATTTGCATGTGCACTCTCTGTGCTCTTTTGAGAGTACAGACCATTTTCATATTTTTTTTCTGGATTTTTTGGCATATTTGGAGAAAATATGTTTGTTATATAGCAGGTGAAGCAATTTGGAGGCTGATGGGTGAGTTTTTTGAGCAGTTTGTCATGTGTACTCTCTATACTCTCATAAGAGTACAGTATTTTCTCAATTTTTTTTTATTAGTCCCAGCTTTTAGTGGCTGCTTTGTTTGTCTACTCTCTCAGCCTCCATTGTGCCGATAAAAATCTCATTAATTAAATTTCCATTTTGAAGTTTAACATGTCTAGGAAAAGGATAACTTCCAGAGGTAGGCCTACCATCATTAGAGTGGTGTTCGATAATATCTCAGTATGCTTTACTGATGAAGTTATTGACATTTTAAGGAGGCTTCATTTGTATCAATTTATTAGACTACATGGAATTCAGCAAGACTCAGTTGCCATCACTTCAATCCTATCTTGTTGGGATATAGAGAAGTAGACATTCTTTTTTGGTGGCCAATGCATTCCTTTCACCCCCAATGAAGTTGCATTAATTGTACGGATGCCAAACAAAGGGGAGAAGGTCATATGGTAGAAATACTCACTGTCAGTTTAGCTCAGTGGACTTTAAGAATAAACTTGAGGATTTGGATTGCTTCTTAACTGCGACACAGTTTGTACAGTTGTACATACATTTTTTTTCTTTCAAATCATTTTTTTATATATAACAACTACAGAGTAGCATCAATTTGATTTTCTATGCTGACTACATAGACAAATTTACTGATACAATTGGGTAGAGGCCATTTGGGCCTTTCTAGTTTCACAATTTGATGGTATTACATCAAAGATTCAGACACAGAAGGCACCTGGGTACATGAGTGGCTTTGTCACTCTTCTAATAGCACGCTCTACATCTTCAGATATGTATTATTTGATGCATTAAAGTTAGCTTATAGAAATATTCATTGTAGATCTGGGCGGCGGAGCACATAACCATCATAAGGCCACCATTTTCTTCTGCAAAGCCATGTATGTTATGATGGCCAAAAATAAAGTTTGCAGATGACCCCTTCACTGGTTTGGAAGGTCACCAGGTGACATAAAATAATTTTACTTTATTTATATTAGAATGTATTCATTCATATTATAAAGCATCACATTTTTTTATCGGTGTAACGCAGGTCTGCCTTTCATTTGAGGACATATCAGAAGAGGAGACTTGGCTCCTTGAAACATTGCCCCCTACCAAGCAGACAACCCATGATGAGCTCGATAGCAGTCCCATTCTTAGTCCAACGAGTGTAGCTCCCACTGAATCTACATATGTCTCTCCTCGATATTCTCTCCCTACCAGTGTATCTAGCCTACCCTGCTAGTAGCCATTTAGAAAGCTCTACGATAGAGAGGATACTTGCATGTTTCAGGGCACTGGGAGAGAAAGTATCGTCTTTTGAATGAAGCATCAATGACCGAGAGAATGAATGGAATTGATTTGCAGGTAGCTGCTATTAAGGCGGTGGTTGTTGGGTAGCAGGGTCCCAGCATCCCTAGCATGGGGGAAGCTCTTGTGGAGGCGACCATAGGGGAATCTCCTGAGGAATCTATCATAGGGGAATCACCTATGGAGGCTACCATAGGAGCTTCCCCTATGGAGGCTACCACAGTCGCTTCCCCTGTGGTAGAGGCTATCATAGGGGAGGCTTATATGGAGGCTACCATAGGGGCTTCCTCTATGGAGACTTCCACTGGAGAAGCCCCTGTGGAGGCTTCCATTAGGGAAACCCCTGTGGAGGCCACCACAGGGGAAGCTCCTGTGGAGGCTTCAACTGCACATGAAGATGCTGGGCAACCTTTACTCGACAGCATTGAGCGTGGGTGAAAATCGACAGATGAGGAAGAGGAAAGCTATATCTTCCCCCTTCACACTAACATACAGGAAATCAAGGTGCATAATTACTCCTGTTGTAGCCTCCACACAGGATGAGAAAATGGCAGAAGAGGTACTGCTTTACTTTCTTTTTAATTTAACCTAATAGTAGCTGATTTCACTAAAATTTTTTATAGGTTTGTAAAGATGCTCCAATATCAGTGGTTGAACCATCGACTGCTATCGTGGTGGTTGAGGAGCATCAGTAGGAGGTATGCATCAAATTAGCACTTTGAGCCTTACTTCATAGTGAATCTAGCTCTTCATCACTAATTTTCTTGCAGCCAACTGAGGCACATCATATCGTAGAGTTCTCATCAGGAGATGTCCTGCCCAAGCTAATGTTATAGCTCATCGACACCTCTCACTCTTGATTCAAAGAAGTAAGTCATTTTTCATTCAACTCTTTTTGTATACATAAATCACCTATTCATTTAATTAGGCTCACATTCCCATATTTCTCACATGCTGGGATGATAACGTATTCGCGGCTGGGAATATCATCATTTCACGAGGCTAGATTGATGAGTTGTGACGGTCGATGTCTCAGGATGCGTCGATGCCTTCACCTTTTCTTGGCCGAGTACTCACTATGTCACCTATATGTCCCCTATTTGTATGTTTCATGCTAGCACTGGGTAAGTTACTCCATAGAACTTTGGGTAATATGATCCTTTCTTAATTTAGATTGTTAGAAGCCACTAATTATAAACTTACCCTTCAATTCTTGCAGAGTTATGCTAATTATGACCTACAAAAGGAAAGCAAAATGTTCATCCAGCATGTCACTGTAGATAGATCAAGGGCTGAGCTGCTCTTACTTCCAGTTGTAAATAATCAACACTGGACACTCCTGGTTGGCAATATTAAGCAAGGGGCTTGGTATTTTTATGATTCATTGCCAAAACCAACTCATAAGGCCATTCTTCTGGAGATTGTAAGGACTATTCTCATTTCAGTTTGTCTGTTTTGCATATTTTACATCTACTTATTGACTATATTTATTACTACTTAGATCAAAGTACTTGTCGATGATGCTGGCCAGTCTTTATAGAGCGATTCCACAAAATGGCCAATCGAAATGATGAGTGGGCTACTAATCCAAGAAAACAGTGTCGACTGTGGGATGTTTTCCTGCAAATACATGGAGGAAGCAATCAACAAACCTCCAGTGGACTGGGCAGACCACCAGGATTGGCCAAAAAAGATGAATTGCTTCAGGGCTGAGTTCGCCTACGCTATCTTCTGTATAGGTATGAAATAACTGATTTGACAAATGTACAATCGAAGTTCGATATGTTGGAAATCAAATGCTTTATAAATGTATCTGTCTACCGTGTTTGTGGATGCCATTAGAAGCTACTATTTTTTTTCTTTTTTAAGCTTTCTGAAGATAACATGTATAGTAGATGCCATGTTTAGTAGATAACATATGTGGAGCTTTAGGACCCCTTTACTAGATAACTATTTTCTCTTTTTTTTCAATTATTTTAGCCTGTTTGGAGAGGAAATATTTATTGGATTCCATTACAGGTTGATTGAAGCCTTAATATTAGCCTTCTTAAGTTGTTTTGCATGTGTGCTCTCTGTACTTTGAGTACAGAGTATTTCCTCAAATTTTTTTACTTAATCTGGCTTATTTGGAGAAAAAAAGTTTCTGACATACCATTTCAAGCAATTTGGTGGCTGAGGGGTTGGTTTTTTTCCCTATTTTGCATCTGTACTCTCTGTACTCTCATGAGAGTGCAGATCAATTTCATAATTTTTTCTAGTTGTTGTGGCCTGTTTGGAAAGAATATATTAAATACAAACTATTTGGAGCAATTTAGAGGCTATTGGGTTATTTTTTTGAGCTATTTAGTATATGTACTCTCTGTACTTTCATGAGAGTATATACCAATTTCACATCTGTACTCTCTGTATTTTTGGTCTGTTTGGAAAGAAAATATTAACTAGATTCTATTACAGGTTTATTGGAGCCTTAATATTAGCCTTTTTAAACCTATTTTGCAAGTGTACTCTCTGTACTCTGTTGAGGGTACAAACTTCTTTCTCAATTTTTTTTCCTTATTGTGGCCTGTTTGGAAAGAATGTATTTACTACAATTTATTTAGAGCAATTTGGGAGCTACTAGGTTACTTTTTTAAGCTATTTTATATATGTACTCTCAGTACTCTCATGAGAGTATAGACTAATTTCACATTTTTTTTTCAATTTTTTTGGCCTATTTTAAAAGAAAATATTAACTAGATTCCATTACAGGTTTATTGGAGCCCTAATATTAGCCATTTTGGCCTATTTTGTAGGTGTATTCTCTGTACTCTCCTAAGAGTACAAACTTTTTTCTCAGTTTTTTCCTTATTGTGGAGCTGCTGGGTTGCTTTTTTAAGCTATTTTGCATATATACTCTCTGTACTCTCATAAGGGTACAGACCAATTGCACATTTTTTTTAATTTTGCTAGCCTATTTGGAAAGAAAATATTTATTAGATTCCATTACAGGTTGATTGTAGCCTTAATGTTAGCCTTTTTGGCCTATTTTGTAGGTGTACTCCCTGTACTCTCTTGAGAGTACAGACTTTTTTCTTAATTTTTTTCCTTATTGTGGCATGTTCAGAAAGAATGTGTTTACTATAAACTATTTGGAGCAATTTGGGAGCTGCTGGGTTACTTTTTTAAGCTCTTTTGCATCTGTAGTCTCTATACTCTTATGAGAGTACAGTTCGATTGTCCAATTTTTTCCACTTTTGTTAACCTATTTGGAAAGGAAATATTTACTAGATTCCATTAGAGGTTGATTGGAGCCTTAATGTTAGCCTTTTTGGCCTGTTTTGCAGGTGTACTCTCTATACTCTCTTAAAAGTACATACTTCTTTCTCAGTTTTTTTCCTTATTGTGGCCTGTTTGGAAAGAATGTGTTTACTACAAACTATTTGGAGCAATTTGGGAGCTGCTTGGTTACTTTTTTAAGCTCTTTTGCATCTGTACTCTCTATACTGTCATGAGAGTATAGACCAATTGCCCAATTTTTTTTACTTTTGTTAGCCTGTTTGGAAAGGAAATGTTTACTACATTCCATTACAGGTTGATTGGAGTCTTAATGTTTGCCTTTTTGGCCTATTTTACAGGTGTACTCTCTTGAAGGTACATACTTTTTTCTCAATTTTTTTTCTTTATTGTGGCCTGTTTGGAAAGAATGTGTTTACTACAAATTATTTGGAGCAATTTGGGACCTACTGGATTACTTTTCTAAGCTCTTTTACATCTATATTCTCTGTACTCTCATGAGAGTACAAACCAATTGCACATTTCTTTTCAGTTTTGCTGGCCTGTTTGGAAAGAAAGTATTTACTAGATTCCATTACAGGTTGATTGGAGCCTTAATGTTAGCCTTTTTGACCTGTTTTGTGAGTGTACTCTTTGTACTTTCTTGAGAGTATAAACATTTTCTCAATTTTTTTCCTTATTGTGGCCTGTTTGGAAAGAAAGTGTTTACTACAAATTATTTGGAGCAATTTGGGAGCTATTGGGTTGCTTTTTTAAGCTCTTTTGCATCTATACTCTCATGAGAGTATAGACCAATTTCCTAATTTTTTTACTTTTATTAGCCTGTTTGGAAAGGAAATATTTAATATATTCCATTATAGGTTGATTGGAGCCTTAATATTAGCTTTTTGGAGCTATTTTTCAGTTGTACTCTATGTACTCTCCTGAGAGTATAGACTATTTTCTCAATTATTTTCACTTATTCTGGCCTGCTTGGGAAGAATGTGTTTACTAAAAAATATTTAGAGCAATTTGGAGGCTGTTGGATTACTTTTTTGAGCTATTTTGCATCTATACTCTCCGTACTCTCATGAGAGTACAGGCCAATTTCACAATTTATTTCACTTCTGTTAGCCTTTTTGGAAATGAAATATTTAATATATTCAATTACAGGTTGATTGGAGCATTAATATTAGCTTTTTGGAGCTATTTTTCATTTGTACTCTTTGTACTCTCTTGAGAGTACAGACTATTTTCTCAAATTTTTCACTTATTCTGGCCTACTTGGGAAGAATGTGTTTACTACAAACCATTTGGAGCAATTTGGAGGCTATTGGATTGCTTTTTTGAGCTGTTTTACATCTGTACTCTCTGTACTCTCATGAGAGTACAGACCAATTTCATAATTTTTTTCACTTTTATTAGCCTGTTTGGAAAGGAAATATTTACTATCTTTAATTACAGGTTGATCGGAGCCTTAAAATTAGCTTTTTGGAGCTATTTTTTAGTTGTACTCTCTGTACTCTCATGAGAGTACATATTATTTCTTTATTTCTTTTTCTAATTTTTCATGCCTGTTTGGAGAGAATATACTTTTTACATTCCATCACAAGCTGTTTGGAGCATGAATGTAGCTTTTTTAATGTAAAAATTGCTTGAATTCATTTCAAATAAAATTTGGAAAGTGAATTAATCCAAAAAACAATGATATTAAGCTCAAAATTTTAATTTTTTTAAAATATTATTTCGATAAATTAAGATAAAAGGTTTATTAACTTAAATTTATTACAAAATGTGCTTGATAATTTTAAATAAATAATGCGCACAAAATAAAAATTTATTTAAAAAAGCTCATTATGGAATGTTAGATAATCATTCGATTAACTTTAATTAACTTGAATTGCTCTAATTTTATGGCTTATTGCATAATAGGGATTACTTTTATTTTCTTATTTCTTGTAAGTCATTTTTATTTAATAAGTTTTAAAAACATTTTCATTTCTATTTTTAAAATAAAAATATTATTTATAGAAATATTCAAAATAATTTTTATATAATTTGAATGGTTTTCAAATAATTATCATTATCGAATAAATTTTATTTCAAATCAAAATATAAATAAAATAAAATATGGAAAATTAAAAATAAAAATAATTCCAAATGACTTTACAATATATTCAAAAACAAATAATAGTTTTCTTGCTTATAACGAGTATTTATTGATCTTAATAGCTTTTTGTAATCTTTGGCTTAGTTTTTGTTTTCTTAAATTGCATATTTTGCACAATTAACTGCTTTGATAAGCGGCTATCATTAGAACACCTCAAGTAGAATTTGAGAATCAACCACATCAAGAGATACATGAATTCTATTAATTTATTATTATTATTTTGCACATCTGACTGATCATGTCGCGCAAGCAATATTAACCAAAATCTAAAAATAAAGGATCAAAGATTGATACAAAGTTACACAATTCAATATACTCTCTCTCTCTCTCTCTAAAAACTGTTTAATGTGAGTTCAATTGACAGCCTAGATTCAATATCATCACTTACATAATTAAGCCTTCGTCATCATCTACCTAAAAATTGAAACAAAAGAACAACAAATTACCCAATTTATTGCAGAAGAACATGTAATAATGAATGATTAAGACATTTTATTTTCATCTAACATGCCACACATTGTTATAAACCCTTCAGAAAATATTAGACATGTAGCATAAAAAAGAAATTTGAAAATAATGATTGGATATATTTGAAGAACATTTTTCATGAAAAGAACACCTAAATTGATTCAAATAATGCTTTAATCTCTGTATTAAGCAGTTGGAACACATTGTACAACCTCCATAGAGATATAAACAAGCAACAAAAAAAATTAGCCAAACAATGTAAGGACCCTCAAGACACCGCACCTTGCACGCTTGATGTCCAGTGGCAAGCAGTCCAAATATACAGATAATCAAATTGGAAAAAAAAGATAAAAAAATTGTCTCTTGTAATTGATGATTTGTACAACCAGTTCTTTTTTTCCCTCATCAACACCAACCCGCAATGAGTAATCCATGACATCAATAGAGTGTAAAGTAAGAAAAAAAATAAACCAAAAGTAAATAAATAAAAGTTGAGGAAGAAACAAGCAAAAAAAAAAATGCATGGAACAAACAAAAATTGCTCATTAAGCAATTTATTTAACATGATTCTCATCTTCCTTGCTTCACAAATTAATGAACCTTAATTATAATAATGCAAAATAATAGAAAAAAACATCACAAAAAATCATTACTAAATGATACTTGAATATATCAAACCAGATGCATTAATAAACCATCATTCTCATTCACATACATATTGCTACAAACTGAAAGTAGAAAGGAGAATCACAACATATTTACCTGGAACAAACCGGTTCAGGAAGCACAAAATATTATTACAAAGCAACATCAATGTCTCCTAACTTATTCATTTTGGCATCAACATTATTACATCTACTTATTGCAATAAATTTACCTTCATCAGAGACACAAGCTAATAAGCATTATTACATCTCCAAACTAATTCAGATAATTTAAGTTCGATCAGTTCTAAAAGCTTAATAATTATCTAGATTTTTTAGAAATCTTAAAGAACAGAATAGAGAAATTATTGATATAATGAGTCATTCATAAATTAATCTTCTTAAAGTTTAAAAAAGGAAATTGGAACGTTAGTTCACAGCTTAGTACTACCTGCTGTTTCAGCCTTGACTTCCAGAGGTAATTTCATAGCAGCACCAAAGAAAGTCTGTGACTCTAATAAAGTCTTCCTCAATGAATCCCCTAGATATGAGTGTCAGTGTGCCCATGTTAAGTAAAAGAAACTCATCAAGGAATCTATTTGTTCTTATATAAATGATTATAATGACGTAATTATGATTGTAATTGACATTAACGTGTGTACAGTCAAAGAACGCACAAATAAATGATGTCATGCACTAAAATATTTCCCTGTAATAATATCCATCATCAGCTTAATGTACCCTTCAACCGACTGATTGATTGTTGAGCTTGAGTTAAATTCCCAGAAATAGAACATCGTATTAGTTAATGATATGTAATAGCATGCTTGACAGGTTTTCCATGCATACCTTTGAAAAGCACTTGAGCATAACAGAAAAAGGTGTTGCAATTGGTGACTCTACATGTTCTCCACCCCTCTCAGATTGTTCTTTAGACTCTGTAATAATAAAAAAAGGATGGTTTAAAGTTTAAAAATAATGTGTAAATACTATAACTTCAAAGGCAAATAGAAAATTACTCTTGGCTTTCTTGGTTCTTTCCCAATATCCCTTAAGCCTTGCATTTGAGACACCCTTTGGTTGTTGCTTAATTAGATCCTTTAAAATATCATTTCCTTTATCTACTATGGTTGACTTCTTCTTCTTAGCTGTTCTGTCAGTTGGAGATGAATTCTCACATAATATAGAGTCAACATTATCAGATAGTTTTTTTAAGGATCCAAGCATATACTCCTCAGCTATCTTATTACCCTATGCCCTAGTGCTTATTTGATATGCATATCGACTGATGTGGTTTCAGAAAATAATGTCAATTTCATTTCCATCATTGCCTTGCACATCTTTTAAGTTCTTGTGAGCACTGTCAAAGTAGATATCCCTATTTGCTCTAGTTGACCAGCGCATGAGAATGTACATATCCGGAATGCGCACAATATCTTCCTGACTAAGAACTCGGATGTAGTGGCATAATACAATCCATAATTTCAAATTTTTTACAACTACAACTTATATTTAGGCTTATCTTGTCAAAATAAATAGTCCATGTTTTGGAAGAACTCTTATTTCTAAGTTTTTCACTAAATACTCCATGGGATTGTCATCTGACACATTTGCTGCTAATCCTCCAATACCATGAAAAAATTCTTCCTCAAATATTGTATAAAGCTTTCTTGTGTAAAACATAGCAGCTTATTTCAGAATTGGGATGGTCTTAACAACAGGAATAATTGTTGACTGGTCGCACTTGAAATCTTCATCATGTTCATTCTGGTGCCATGTGTTGGTAACCTTCTCCAATCCCAAGAAATAATATGTGATTGAACTTGTTGGTTTAGAGATTCTATGACATACATTATTCATAGACTCATTACGTTGCGTTGACAAGATTCCCATACAAAATGAGTCTTTGCAGAATGCGGTGGACCACTTGCTTCTAATTTTATAAAGCTCAGATAGCCAAGCTTGATTGTGCAAATTATCCTCATCTAGCATAGTAGACCAAGCTTGCTCGAACTCTTCCTGTGAGTCACACTTGCTCATGCATGTATAGAATAGACTTTGCACTATCTTATTACTATTAAAGCAGTGTACCTTTGAAGGAGATTTTTTTTGAAATATGCCATTGGCATAACCTATTACGAGTATGCAGTAATGCAATTTTGATAGATCTCGCCATTGCCTGATCTTGATCAGTGAATATTGTTATAGGATGCCTGTCACTCATTAACCGGAGAAATGTTTTGAATGGCCATGTGAATGACTCAATTGTCTCTTCGAAAGGCTACTAAGATATTTTGCCGATGATTCACTCCAATGAAAGGGGCACAGACGAGATTATATTTATTGAGTTGATAACTTGTATCAAAAATTATGACATCCCCAAAATAATCATATTCTATCCTTGACATGCCATTACTCCAAAAAAAACTAACCAAGCTATCTAACTTATCAACTTGGACATCCCATGCAAACATCCCATTCTCTGCTTATCTTTCCTTGAATAGTTGTATTAATGCATTACTATCACCATTCGCAATCCTCGATCTTCTCTCTTTTTGGATGAAATTGAATGCATCTCTTTTTGTGAAGCCAATATTCTCCACACCGCCAACTTCCTCACTTAGATAGCTAAACGCATCAGTTGCTCTAATTTTGGCCTCTATCATTGTCTTCAACACAGATGCCTTCTCATCACTGATGCCTCTGTATAATCTAAAAAGATGTAGGTCACCCGGCTTTGCCAATGAATGATTATGACTTTATATACATTTTTTAACCTTCCAATTCCCATCTAAATCAATATAAAATATAATCATGGCTGGACAACCACTCCTTGTATCTATTTTCTAGAATTTAACTGCACAGTTTAGATTGGCAGCTTTCTCCCGACCTATTTTTGCACATAAAATTTTTTTGATTTCAATTTCTTAGAGTTTGGCCAATAATTAGTATGATCCTTTCTAACACTGAACCTAGTTTGATGTGCATAATCACAGTACATTGTATAGCCACTGTTTCATTGTGAACAACAATGCTAAGGAGTTTCCTGACATTTGGGTCATTAGACATCACGACTTCACCATCACATTGCTCATTTACCGCATTCACATGTGCAAACACAAATATGTCACATGCAGAATAGCTCAAAGATGAGAAAATGCTCTATACTCTCATGAGAGTACAGAGAGTGCATATGCAATTCTCCCTTAAAAATTAACCAATCAACCTCCAAATTGCTTCTAATAGAATGTAATAAATATATTCTCTCCAAATGGGCCAAAAAATCTGACAGAAAATGAAAAATAATCTGTACTCTCATGAGAGTACATAGAGTACAAATACAAATCTCCACTAAAAACCAATAAATCATCCTCCAAATTACTTCTAATGGAATGTAACAAAATATTCTCTCTAAAAAGTCTAAAAAATTTGATAAAAATTGAGAAAATAATCTGTACTTTCATGAGAGTACAGATACAAAATACCCATAAAAATCAACCAATCAGCCTCCAAATTACTTCTAATGGAATGTAATAAACATATTCTCTCCAAACAGGCCAAAAAATTTGATAGAAAATAAAAAAATAATCTGTTCTCTCATGAGAGTAGAGTAGATGCAAAAAAACTAATCACGCTTACTTCTAATGGATAATAAACATATTCTCTCCAAAAAATCTAAGAAAATGATAAATGCTCACTCTCATGAGTATAGAGAGTATATATAAACTCTCCAAATTTCTAATGAAATGTAATAAACATATTCTCTCCAAACAGGCCAAAAAATCTAACATAAAATGATAAAATATTATGTACCTTCATAAGAGTATAGAAAGTACAGATATAAAACACTCCTAAAAACTAACCAATCATCCTCCAAATTGTTTCTAATAGAATGTAATAAATATATTCTCTCCAAACAGGCCAAAAAATTTGACATAAAATGAAAAAATAATCTCTACTCTCATGAGAGTATAGAGAGTATAGATACAAATCTCTCATAAAAACCAACCAATCATCCTCCAAATTATTTCTATAAATATAATAAACATATTCTCTCCAAACATGCCAAAAAATTTGATAGAAATTGAAAAAATAATCTGTACTCTCATGAGAGTATATAGAGTATAGATGCCAATATCTCCTAAAAACCAACAAATCATCCTCCAAATTACTTCTAATGGAATGTAATAAATATATTCTCTCCAAACAGCCCAAAAAATCTGACAGAAAATGAAAAAGTAATCTGTACTCTCATGAGAGTACAGAGAGTACAGATGCAAAACACCCATAAAAACAAACCAATCATTCTCCAAATTGCTTCTAATGGAATGTAATAAACATATTCTCTCGAAACAGGCCAAAAAATTTGACATAAAATGAAAAAAATAATCCATACTCTCATGAGAGTATAGAGAGTTCAGATGACAATCTCCCATAAAAACTAACCAATCAGCCTCTAAATTACTTTTAATGGAATGTAATAAACATATTCTCTCCAAACATGCCAAAAAATTTGATAGAAAATGAAAAAATAATCTATACTCTGATGAGAGTATAGAGAGTACAACTATAAAACACCCCTAAAAACTAACCAATCATCCTCCAAATTATTTCTAATGGAATGTAATAAACATATTCTCTTCAAACAGGCCAAAAAATATGACAGAAAATGAAAAAAAATCAATACTCTCATGAGAGTGCAGAGAGTACAGAAGTAAACACCCTAAAAACCAACCAATCATCTTCCAAATTGCATCTAATGGAATGTAATAAACATATTCTCTCCAAACAGGCCAAAAAATTTGACATAAATTGAAAAAAATAATATATACTCTTATGAGAGTACAGAGAGCACAGATGTCAATCTCTCCTGAAAATCAACCAATCATCCTCCAAATTATTTCTACTAGAATATAATAAATATATTCTATCTAAAGAGGCCAAAAAATTTGATAGAAAATGAAAAAATAATTCGTACTCTCATGAGAGTATAGAGAGTACATATACAAAACACTCCTAAAAACCAACCAAATCATCCTCCAAATTACTTCTAATGGAATGTAATAAACATATTCTCTCTAAACACGACAAAAAATTTGATAAAAAATAAAAAAATAATCGATACTCTCATGAGAGTACAGAGAGTGCAAATGCCAATCTCCCATAAAAATAAACCAATCAGCCTCTAAATTATTTCTAATGGAATGTAATAAACCTATTCTCTCTAAACAGGCCAAAAAATCTGATAGAAAATGAAAAAATAATTTGTACTCTCATGAGTAGAGAGAGTAAAAACACCCTAAAACTAACCAATCATCCTCCAAATTACTTCTAATAGAATGTAATAAACATATTCTCTCCAAATAGTCCAAAAAATTTGACATAAAATGAAAAAATAATCTATACTCTCATGAAAGTATAGATGCAAAACAATCCTAAAAATCAACCCATCATCCTCCAAATTGCTTGTAATGGAATGTAATAAACATATTCTCTCCAAACAGGCCAAAAACTCTCACAGAAATTGCAAAATAATATGTACTCTCATGAGAGTACATAGAGTATAGATGTCAATCTCCTCTACAAACCAACCAATCATCCTCCAAATTGCTTATACTAGAATGTAATAAATATATTCTCTCCAAACAGGCCAAAAAATATGATAGAAATTGATAAAATAATCTATACTCTCATGAGAGTATAGAGAGTACAGATGCAAAATACTCTTAAAACCAATCAATCATTCTCCAAATTGCTTCTAATAGAATGTAATAAATATATTCTCTCCAAACAGGCCAAAAAATCTAACAGAAAATGAAAAAATAATATGTACTCTCATGAGAGTACAGAGAGTACAGATACAAAACACTCCTAAAACTAACCAATCATCCTCTAAATTGCTTCTAATAGAATGTAATAAATATATTCTCTCTAAAAAGGCCAAAAAATCTGACAAAAATTGAAAAAATAATATGTACTCTCATGAGAATACAGATACAAAACACCCTTAAAAACTAACCAAACAGTCTCCAAACAACTTATAATGCCTTATACTAATCATATTATATCCAAATAGGGTCAAAAATCTGAAATAAAAAAAGATAAAATGGGATGTGCTCTCATGAGAGTACTGAGAGTACACATATAAAACAATTTCTAAAATAAGCAAAGTCCTCTTTCAAAGAACTTCTAATAGTGTAGGAGATATACATTAAATAAAAGAATTTCAAAGAATATCACTAATAAACCCTAAAAAAATTGGACATACAAAACGGTTCAGAAAATTTTTCGATGTATTTTTATTTAATACATCATCCGCTAAATTGGTCCCAATATCATCAAGGCCATAACTTCCGAATTCATTCTCCATCTTCACGGTTCTTCCCGAAATATGAAATGAGATTTTATGTTTCTCTCCTTGAGCTCGATTTGTCTGAAATATATATTATGACCTATATATATATATATATATATATATATATATATATATATATATATATATATATATATATATATATATATATATATATATATATATATATATATATTTTAAATTCTCCCAAGCATTCAACGACGCTTTCTCCTCCGGGTGGCGGCGGGATAATGTAAATGTGTCGTTATTCGTCAGTGACAACACTGTTAAGTAAAAAAATGATATTTTTTAATAATGGACAGGTGTTGCATTGTTGTTGGAGTCCGGACGTAAATCTACGTCCGGACTCCGCACATATTATTTTCTCCAAATTAAGGGAGAAATATTATGTAGTCGCTTTTAAACCGTCAACCAGCATGTCAGTATTAAAATATGAATTTTTTTACTTTAGAATATTGTAACTTAATAATGCCTTAAACGTGTTAACTCGGCTCGACCCGACCCATCCCGTCAAAACAACAGGAGAAATGCCATTTGAATGCGTGGGAGAAATTTAAAAGTAATATATAAATAAATTTAGGGAGTAATATTTTTTTCAGACAAACTAAGCTCAGAGAGAGAAGCAAAAAGTCTCATTTTATTTTTCGGGAAGAACTGTGAAGATGGAGAATGAATTTGGAATTTGTCGCCTTGATATTGCGACCAATTTAGTGGATGACGTATTAAATAAAAATGCATGGTAAATTTTCTCAAGCGTTTTATATATATAGTTTTTTTAAAATAGTTAGTGATATTCTTTGAAATTCTTTTATGTAATATATATTTCCTACATTGTTTGGAGTTCTTTGCAGGAGGACTTTGTTGGTTTTAGGAATTATTTTGCATTTGTTCTCTCTATACTCTCATGAGAGTATACTTTATTTTCTATATTTTTTCAACTGTGGGGCTTGTCATATATTTAGTATATCCCATTGAAAGATGTTTGGAGATGTTTTATGAAGAATTTGTTAGTTTTAAGAGCTATTTTGCATGTGTACTCTCTATACTCTCATGAGAGCACACCTTATTTTTTCAGTTTTTTTAACTATGGGGCTTATCACATATTTACCATAACTTATTATAAGATGTTTGATGATGTTTCATGAAAAGATTGCTAATTTTTGGACCTATTTTGCATGTGTACTCTCTGCACTCTCAAGAGGGTACACCTCATTTTTTAAGTTTTTTCAACTATGGGGCTTGTCAAATATTTAGTATATCCCATTGGAAGATGTTTGAAGATCTTTCATGAAGAATTTGCTAGTTTTTTGGGTTATCTTGCATGTGTACTTTATGTACTCTCATGAGGGTACACCTTATTTTTACAATATTTTTTTAACTATGGGGCTTGTCATTTATTTATCAAAACCTATTGTAAGATGTTTGGAGATATTTTATGAAAAATGTTGTGATTTGTGGACCTATTTTGCATGTGTACTCTTTGTACTCTAATGAGAGGTGCAGCTCATTTTTTCAATTTTTTTAACTATGAGGCTTGTCATATGTTTAGTATATCCCATTGTCACATGTTTGGAGGTGTTTCATGAAGAATTTCGTAGTTTTTGGGGCTATTTTGTATATGTACTGTGTGTACTCTCATGAGGGTACATCTCATTTTTCTAAATTTTTTAATTGTGGGGCTTGTCATATATTTACTATATCGCATTGTAAGTTGTTCAGAGATGTTTCATGAAGAATTTGCTAGTTTTTAGAGCTATTTTACATGTGTACTCTCTGTACTCTCATGAGGGTACACCCTATTTTTTAATTTTTTTAATTATAGGGCTTATTATGTTTAGTATATCCCATTATAAGATGTTTGGAGGTGTTTCATAAAGAATTTCTAGTTTTTGGGGCTATTTTACATGTGTACTCTATGTGCTCTCATGAGGGTACACCCTATTTTTCTAAAATATTTAATTATGAGGCTTGTCATATGTTTACTATATCCCATTGTAAGTTGTTTGGAGATGTTTCATGAAAATTTGTTGATTTTTGGAGCTATTTTGCATGTGCACTCTATGTACTCTCATGAGGGTATACCCCATTTTTTAATTTTTTCAACTATGGGGCTTGTCATATGTTTAGTATATCCCATTGTAAAATGTTTGGAGGTATTTCATGAAGAATTTCTTAATTTTTGGGGCTATTTTTCATGTATAATGTGTGCACTCTCATGAGGGTACACCTCATTTTTCTAAAATTTTCAATTATGGGGTTTATCATATGTTTATTATATCTCATTGTAAGCTATTTGGAGATGTTTTATGAAGAATTTGCTAGTTTTTAGAGTTGTTTTGCATGTGTACTCTCATGAAGGTACACCCATTTTTTTTTTTTCAACTATAGGGCTTATCATATATTTAGTATATCCTATTTTAAGATGTTTGGAGGTGTTTCATGAAGAATTTTCTAATTTTTGGGGTTATTTTACATGTGTACTTTGTGTACTCTCATGAGGGTACACCACATTTATCTAAAATTTTTAATTGTGAGGCTTATCATATATTTACTATATCCCATTGTAAGCTGTTTAAAGATGTTTCATAAAGAATTTGTTAGTTTTTAGAGCTATTTTGCATGTGTTCTCTATGTACTCTCATGAGGGTACACCCCATATTTTTAATTTTTTTAACTATGAGATTTGTCATATGTTTAGTATATCCCATTGTAAGATGTTTGGAGGTATTTCATGAAGAATTTCTTAGGTTTTGGGATTTATTTGCATGTGTACTCTCATGAGGGTATACCCAATTTTTCTAAAATTTTTAATTGTGAGGCTTGTCATATGTTTACTATATCCCATTGTAAGTTGTTTGGAGATGTTTCATGAAAAATTTGCTAGTTTTGGTGCTATTTTGCATGAAACATATTTATGTCTGCCTAGGTGAATGAGGTAAATGACCAGTGCGATGATGAAGCCGTTATGTCTAATGACCCAATTGTGCGCAAACTCCTTGGCACCACTCTTCATAATGAAAATGAGGCGTATGCATTGTACTATGATTATGCACATCAAACTGGATTCAATGTTAGGAAGGATCATACTAGTTATTGGCTGAAATCGAAGAATTTGAAATCAAAGGATTTTTTTGTGTAAGCAGTCAAAAAAGATGTCAATCTACCGTCAAATTTTAGAAAAGCAGTCGATGAGTGGTTGTTCGTCCATGATTAGATTTTCTATTGATTTAGATGGGAATTGAAATGTTAAAAAATATATAGAAAGTAATAATCATTCATTGGCAAAGCCGGGTGACCTACATCTTTTGAGATCATACAGAGGCATCAACGATGAGAAGGCGGTTGTGTGGAAGTCAATGACAAAGGCTGGAGTTAGTGTAACTGATGTGTTTAGCTAAGTGAGGAAGTTGGCAGCGTGGAGAATATTGGCTTCATAAAAAGAGATGCTTTCAATTACATCCAAAAAGAGAGAAGATCGAGGATTATGAATGGTGAAAGTAATGCATTAATATAACTATTCAAGAAAGGAAAGCGGAGGATGGGATGTTTGCATGGGATGTCCAAGTTGATGAGTCAAATAGCTTGGTTAATTTTTTTTGGAGCAATGGCATGTCAAGGATAAAATATGATTATTTTGGGGATGTCATAATTTTTAATACAAGTTATCTACTCAATAAATATAATCTTGTCTGTGCACTTTTTATTATAGTGAATCATCACTGACAAAATATCTTATTTAGAGTAGCCTTTCTATCAGAAGAGACAATTGAGTCATTCATATGGCTATTCAAAACATTTCTATAGTTAATGAATGACAGACATCCTATAACAGTATTCACTGATCAAGATCAGGCAATGACGGGAGCTATAGAATATACTCGCCATAGGTTGTGCTAATGACATATTTTGAAGAAAGCTCATTCGAAGGTACATTACTTTAATAGTAATAAGACAGTTCAAAGTATTTTTTATACATGCATGAGTAAGTGTGACTCACAGGAAGAGTTTGAGCAAGCTTGGTCTACCATGCTTGAAGAAGGCAATTTGCATGATCATGCTTGGCTGTCTGAGCTATATAAAATTAGATGCAAGTGGTCCACTGCATTATACAAAGACTTATTCTGAATGGGTATCTTGTCAACACAATGTAGTGAGTCCACGATTAATGTATGTCATGGAATATCTAAACCAACAAGTTCAATCACAGATTGTTTCTTGGGATTAGAGAAGGTTATCGACACATGATGATGGAATGTGCATGATGAAGATTTTAAGTGTAGCCAGTCAGCAATTATTCTTGTTGTTAAGACCAGTCCAATTATGAAACAAGCCTCTATATTTTACACAAGAAAGCTTTATACAATATTTGAAGAAGAATTTTTGCATAGAGTTGGAGGATTAGCAGCAAATGTGTCAGATGGCAATCCCATGGAGTATTTGGTGAGGAACTTAGAGAATAAAAGTTCTTTTAAAATATGTACTATCCATTTTGACAAGACATGCATAAATGAGTGCTTTGTGTCCACTACATCTAAGTTTTGAGTTAGGAAGATATTGTGCATATTTCAAAAAAGTATCTTCTCATGCGATGGTTAACCAGAGCAAAGAGGAATATTTACTTTGACAGTGCTTACAGGAATTTAAAAGATGTGCAAGGCAATGATGGAAATAAATCTGACATTACTTTTTTAGAGTCACATCAGTCGATATGCATATCAAATAAGCACCAGGGCACAAGATAATAAGAAAGCTGAGGAGTATATGTTAGATTCCTTAAAAAAAACTATATGATAAAGTCGACTCTATATTATGTGAGAATTCATCTCCAACTAAGAGAACAGCTAAAAAGAAGAAGTCAACTACAATAGATAAAGGAAATAACTTTTTAAAGGATCCAGTTAAGCAGCGGCCAAAGGGTGTTCAAATGCAAGGCTGAAGGGATATTGTGAGAGAAACAAGAAAGCCAAGAGTAATTTTCTATCTGCCTTTGAATTTATAGTCTTTAAATATTGCTTTTAAACTTTAAACCATTATATTTTTAATGTTACAGAGACCAAAGAACAAGCTATTAGGGGTGGAGACCATGTAGGGTCACCCATTGCAACACCTTTTTCTATTATGCTAGAGTACTTTTCAGAGGTATGCATGGAAAACCCTTCATTCATGCTCTTACATATCAGTAACTAATATGATGGTCTATTTCAAGAATTTAACTCAAGCTCAACAATCAGTCAGTCGGCTGCAGGGTACACCAAGCTGATGATGGATATCATTACAGGAAAACATTTTAATGCGTGATATCATTTAGTTGTCATGTGTTCTTCGACTATACATACTTTAATGTCCAGTTGATTGAAAGTGTGTCAATTAGTAGTTACTATGTTGTACTTGGAAGGTAATCTTTGTACTTCAACTTATGCTGCTTATATTTTAATGTGCTGTTGATATTTTGTACTTTAAATCACTAAAATTACCCTCAATAGAGTCTGTTATATTACAAAAATTTATAGAATATTTTATCTCCAAACAGGAGATAATATCTGAAAAAAATTAAAAAAATAGGGTGTACTCTCATGAGAGTATACAAAAGCCAAAAATTTCACCAAGAAACAAGTAATGACATCTAGTCACCATATGAATGAAAGAATGGGTAGAATAGCTGAAAAAATTGAAAAAAAAAAAGGTGTACTCTTATAAGAGTACAGAGAGTACATATACAAAACAGCTCCAAAAACTAGCAAAAAAATCTCCAAACAGCTTACATTTGCATCTACTAAATATTTTATCTCCAAACAGGGTAGAACATCTGACAAAAATGGAGAAAATGGGGTGCACTACATGAGCTTTTGGTAAATGATAGTGCCCTTATACTGTTTTCCATTTAAAAAAAAAGTGAAAAGAAAATAAAATAAAGCATGATTTTAAGTTTGGATCTGAATTATTCAGAGTAAATGGAAGTTCTCTTAACACACACGTATTTTATAAAGTATGATTGGAATGATTGCAAGTTTGGATTTGAATTATTTTGAGTAAACGTTACTGCTCTTATCATGCACGTACTTTATAAAGCAGTATAGAAATGATTTTAAGTTTGGATCCGAATTATTTTGAAAGGGTTGGGACTTACCTATTTCACTAGAGAACTACTCAAATTTATATAAAATTTTCAATTCCTATATTTTTTTACTTATTTCAAATTAGTTAAAATTAAACTTCCAAGCAATTATAACAAAAAAAAAAGTATCTACAAGTGCATTTAAATATTATCATCTTAAATTTGTTATTTTATATTTAAAAATTTAATTAATTAGTTTATTTATACCATATCATTTATTTTTATTTTTATAAAAAAAAAGTTTATTTTCAGGAATATTCAAAATATTTTCTAAGTTATGTAAATATTTTTAGAAATAACTATTTTACCTTTGATCATTGCTAGATAACATTATTGTATAAAATTGATTTATTTAATATTTATTAAAACGTCAAATACATTTTCACTATATCAAAATTATTTTATTTCAAATAGTAATTAGTGTCAAATAAAATAGAAAATAAAAGTGCTCTAAAATGATCCCCTAAATCTAGTGCAGTGCTTGTCGAAAGCTATTGAAATCCAAATAAAAACCAATTCACATCCCAATTATTTAGAAATTTTAAAACAAAGTAATAATTTTTTTTTAAAAAATTTTGGTCATAATGAATTTTAGAATTATAAGAAAAATGAGGTATATTCTCATGAGTACAGAGAGTACAGATGCAAAACTGATCCAAAAACCAAACAATCAGCCCCAAACAACTTGTAATGACATATATTAAATATATTATCTCCAAATAGAGTAAAAAAACTGAAAAATTATGAAAAAAAAATGCGGTGTACTACCATGAGAGTACAGAGAGTACATATACAAAACTGATCCAAAAACCAAGCAATCATCCCCCAAACAACTTGTAATGACATCTATTAAACATATTATCTCCAAAGAGAGTTAAATAGTTCAAAAAAAGAGAGAAAATGTGGTGTACTCTCATGAGAAAACAGAGAGTATAGATACAAAATTGAACCAAAAAATAACAAATCAACCTCCAAACAGCTTGTAATGACACATACTAAACATATTATCTCCAAACAAGGAAAACAAGTTGAAAATAAATGAGAAAATGAGGTGTACTCTCATGAGAGTACATAGAGTACAAATGCCAAATTGATCCAGAAAGTAACCAATCAGCCACCAAACAGCTTGTAATGGCATTTATTAAACATATTATCTCCAAATATGGTAAAATAGTTCAAAAAAAAAATGAGAAAATGAGATGTACTCTCATGAGAGTATAGAGACTAGAGATGCAAAACTGTCTCAAAAACTCAAAAAGTAGCCTCCAAACTGCTTGTAGAGGCATGTACTAAACATATTATCTCCAAACGGGTAAAATAAGTGAAAAAAATGAGAAAATGAGGTATACTCTCATAAGAGTACATATGCAAAACTGATCCAAAAAGTAACCAATCAGCCTCCAAATAGCTTGTAATAACATCTATTAAACATATTATCTCCAAACATGGTAAAATAGTTTTTAAAAAAAGAGAAAATGGGGTGTACTTTCATGAGAGAGAGTACAGATGCAAAACTGATCCAAAAAGTAACCAATCAGCCTCCAAATAGCTTGTAATGACATCTATTAAATATATTATCTCCAAACATGGTAAAATAATACAAAAAAAGAGAAAATAGGGTGTACTCTCATGAGAGTACATAGAGTACAGATATAAAACTGATCCAAAAAGTAATCAATCAACCTCTAAACAGTTTGTAATGTCATATATAAAATATATTTTCTCCAAATAAGGTAAAAAAGCTGAAAAAAATGAGAAAATGGAGTGTACTCCCATGAGAGTACATAGAGTATAGATGTAAAACTGATCCAAAAAGAAATCAAGCAGCCTCCAAACTGCTTGTAATTTCATCTACTAAATATATTATCTCCAAACAGGGTAAAAAAGTTTAAAAAAAAGAGAAAATGGGGTGTATTCTCATGAGAGTACATAGAGTACATATGCAAAATTGATCCAAAAAGTAATCAAATTATCTCCAAACTACTTGTAGAGACATCTACTAAACATATTATCTCCAAATAGGATAAATAGCTAAAAAAAATGAGAAAATAGGGTGTACTCTCATGAGAGTACAGAAAATACAGGTATAAAATTGCCTTAAAAACCCACCAAGTAGCCTCCAAACTGCTTGTAGATACATCTACTAAATATATTATCTCCAAACAGGGTAAATATTGACCTCCACATATGTGCTATAAGTCGAGTCAAGCCCACAAGTCAAATTCGATGGACTACAGAAATGACAGTGTGAAAATCGGGGTTCAAAATGTATTGAATGTCATCGAAAATGGTCGAAAAAATCTCCGATCGATGAACGGACCTCTCTATCACGCTCACAATGTTTAAATTGATCAAAATATAAATATTTCAGAATCTAACGATTATGATTGCCAGCTATCAATGTCGACGCATATCGAATAGAGTCGAACGATGTCCAAACGATCTCCGTTTATGAAATTGATCACGCTGTTAGCTTCAAAATATCAAAATCTATCAAATGAGACTGTTCGTGCCCAATTCAGACTTGTATATCCAAATGTCGAGTGATTTGAAGTAACAATGCGCAAATCGAGACTGAGATGTACTGTATGTTGCTGAAATCAACTCAAATGACCTCCGATCGATGAACTGACTTTGCATCGCATTTAGAATGTCAAAATTGGTCAGGATATAAATATTGTATGATTTAATGATTAACCGATCAAGCGCTCGAGTCATCAATGCAGACGATAGGTCAAGATGTCGCCATAAAACAACCTCGTTACGAATTATTACGCATCGGCCAAAATGCCAAAATCTATCAAATGAGACCAGTCACTCGATGGATGAGTGCAAAAAAATCGAGCGAAAGTGAAAGGACATTTTTTGAAAATAAATAACACTTGGCCACTCAAACCAAACGGCCCGACGAAACGACAACACCATGTTAAATAATAAAATTAAATTAATATATATATGATTGCATTTATCATGTGAAATTCACATTAAAAATATTTAATAAATTCAAAATTTATTTAAAATTTCCAAATTACCCCTATTTCCCCCCTATTTTTAATTTTCTGAAAAAACTACCCTAATTCAAAAATAAAAAAAAAATAAAAAAAAAATCTGAAAACACTCCCTCCTCCCCACTCGCTCTTTTTCCTTCCCACATTACTCTCATAGTTCTCATCCTCATTTTTCAATCCCCATTTCTCTCTCCTACAGTCCTCTCTCTCCTCACGTCCAAAAAAACAAGGTAATTCTCTCCTCTAAAATTTCCTCTCGGTTTTCCTCCGTTCCATGCATTTTTCTGCCGTCGGTCTCGCCAATCCCACTGGAAACCACTTCGTTCTCGGCAAAATCGCGCAACCCGCGGCCGGCCCGCTCATCCGCTTTCAGCCCATTGCCGCCGACACACGACCCGACCCACGCGTTCCGTGCCTGCAGTCCGCGACCCGCCGCTTCGGCCCTCACCCGCGCGTGTCCACGCTCTGACCCGTGGCCGCGACCCGTTCCGCTGACCCACTCCCGCCGCGCAGCCCACCGGCCGAACCCGCCGGCCCGCTTCGGCAGTTCCGCGGAACCAAGTGGGCCGGCCGTGCTCCGCGACCCGCTTTCGCGCTGACCCGCCTCCGGCGCTCCGGCCCGCTTCCCGTTGCCGCCGACTTGTGCAAACCCACTGACCCGAACTCCACCGCCCGCGGCCCACTCCGCGTCCTGCGCCTGACCCGCTTCGCGTCCTGAGCGACCCAGCCCGCAGCTCGCGCGACCAGCGCGTTCCGCGTCCCCGCGTATCAACTGCCGCCGGCACCGCCGATCCCGCCGCCGGTCCGCTGGATCCTGCCATTTTGCGTGATTTACTCGCGGCCTTTTCACCAATCCCGCAACCAAATCGCATCGTGATCTCCATTTCATGGCCTACACCCGGCCCAGCCCATAGCCCACCTTCCTAAAACCCACGACCCGCCATCCATATAGCCCAAGGCCCGTAAAACATGCACCAGCCCACTGCGTATGTCCCACCAGCCCGCTGTCCGGCCCGCTGCATGCGTCCAACTAGCTCCTTATCCCGCAGCCCGCAACCTTCACTCCACCATAAATTGGGGAAGAATATCATCAAGAGGAGAATTCTTCCTTCAATTTTTAGCATCATTTCCTTCACTTTAGCCATCCCGTTTTTATTGTGTCATAAATCGGGGAAGAACATCATCAACAGGTGAATTCTTCCTTCAATTTCTGGCATCATTTCCTCCACTTTAACCTTCCGTTTTCACTCCACCACAAATCGAGGAAGAACATCATCAACAGGCTAATTCTTTTGTCGATTTTTGGCATTGCACTCCTTACTTTACATTCTCAACGAGCAAAACCCGTTCCTTTTGCCTATGCGCCGCACAAAAAAAATATGTCAGAACTTGTGAGATTTGTGAATGTATATATATATATATGCTTGTATTTTTCTGCAGGTTTGAAGACCTCGTTGGCTCAGGCGCGAGAGATGAAAAATAAGTCGTGGTGACACACCACATGCTCGATAGTATATCGAGTAGCCATCACTTATTAGATGTTGCTTTAATTTAAAAATTTTATCTAAATTCGGACTAAAAAAGGGGTGAGTATATATTGCATTGTATATCTTCTTTCGTTTAAAGACCTGCCAAGGCGTGACGAGATGAAACTGCTTATGATGAGATTAACACACGCCAACGTATGCACCAGTAAAAATACCGACGTACACCTGGATGATGGAGGTTGTTAAAATTTCATCAAATCTTTTGACTTAGAAAAAAATGATAGAGTGAAATGAGATGACTTAAGAACGTTAAGTAGGGAAACCATAACTAATTTTAAATTAAAAGCATCAAGCATGAAAAAGGGGGGGGGGAGCTTTTAAAGCAAATTTTGGAAAGAATAGAATATTCATTCAAAATCTAAGTGAAATTTGGGGGAGGCTAATATTAAACTCATAAACTTTGGGGAGGCTGATATTAAACTCACAAACTATAATAGTAATTCTTTATGACTTAAATTGAAACGGTAAAGTGAGTTCTCTTTTATGGCTTAAATCAAAATCTATATAAATTATTTCCTTTCATCAAAAATCAAGGAATTTCATTCTAATTATGATTATCAAAATCAATAATTTTATTAATTAGATGAAATTAGCTAAGCTATAAATACTACATGAGATTTCAAGTGCAAATTTTAATGTCGAAGGCGTGCTAAATTGGAATAAATTAAATATTAATCTGAAAAATCTAATAAGATATTAGATCAATCAACAATGCCTTCTTCGCCACCGAATCTACAACCCTTTGTACAAGCATACAGAAGACGATACTAAATCCAAATCTACAAAAATTATGGAGCTTCCTTCAACCAAAAATCAAGAAATTTCATCCTAATTATGATTTTCAAAATCAATGATTTCATTTATTAGATGAATTTAGCTAAGTTATAAATTCCTACATGTGCTCGGTCATAGAGATTTCAAGTACAAATTTTAATGTCTGAAAAGACTGTGCAGGCTAAATAGAATTAAATTAAAATCTGAAATCAATATCATAGTTCAAACACAAAACTACCTAAAATTTCAAACACACCCGCATGTGCCTCGACACTATGTAAATGCTTAAATTCAAGTGTCTAGGGATACTGTGCAGGTTGCTTCCCGGTTTAGTCTTAGGACTGGGTCCGGATTAACAAAACCTAAAAAATTAATTATGAGAATTTCAATTTAGTGAAATATCAAGGAAGCTAATTTTGTAATGTGATAGTAGATTTGATCCTCTGTTAGGAGCTAAATAGAGCAGACATGATCTAAAATTCTTAAATATATTTGATTCAATCAATCAATTAATTACCCCGATGATGGCTGTGTTGAATGGTAATTTCAACCGGAGGGGATATTTTCATCAAAATGTGATTATATTTTCAAATCAAAGTAACTCAAATTGAGTATTAATCTAAAAAATTATTTAAATGAAACTCTATCATTAAAAGCTTAAAGTCAAACTCAATCTATCTACCTTCCGCAACTATTTGTTGGGGGTGAAAAATTAAAAAAACTATAGCTCACAAAAGAGCCAATGTCAAATCAAGTGTTCTGCTATATTCACTCTCAATCAATCTCATGCTAGTAAGGATGTGACCCGTGTCCTTTGAACTGCGTGGCTTGGCCAGTAGACTCCACAGATAAAGCAGTTATGACCAGAGTCCTTTGATTGGGTGGTTTGGTACCCATTATTATATTATCAATGCATCAGCAAGATGCTCCCAATGGCTCTGCCCTTTGAGTTGTGAATCATATGGTACACTCGACAGGGAAAATAACCATCTGTCAGCTAAGGTAAACTTAAGATTATCTCCTTAGATAAATAACTAATCTCTATACACCCGCATGTGCCCTGACACTATGCTGAATGCTTAAATTCAAGTGTCTGAGGATGCTGCGCAGGTTGCTTCCCGATTTAGTCTTAGGACTGGGTCTAGGTTAACAAAACTTATAAGCCTATAATAAGAGCTTCAAATTAGTGAAATATCTAAAAAATTGATTTTGTTGGGCGACAATATATCTAATCCTCTGTTAGCAGCTAAACAGAGTTGACAAGATCTAAAGCTTTTAAACATATTCAAATTAATTATTTTTTTCTAATCAAATTAGCTCAAATCAAATATTAAAATCTGAAATCAATCTCATAACTTTAAAATAAAAGCCTAAATCTATATACACGCATGGGCTACACTAATCAATGCTTAAATTCAAGTGTTTGAGGATGCTGTGTGGGTTGATTTCTAGATTAGTCTTAGGACTGGGTTTGGGTTAACAAAACCTATAAAAAGAGTTTCAAGTCAGTAAAATATCTGAGATACTGATTCTGTCAGGTGACATTAGATCTAATCCTCTGTTAGCAGCTAAGCAGAGTTGACAGGGTCTAAAACTCTTAAACATATTATAATTAATCAATTTTAAATATTAATCAAAAATTGCTTAAATGAAACTCTATTATTAAAAGCTGAAAACTCAAACTCAATCTATCCACCTTCACAACTGCTTTTCTAGGGTGACAAATTAAGAAAACTCTAGCTCACAAAAGAGCCAATGTTAAATCAAGTATTCTACTATGTTATCTCTCAATTAATCTCTTGCCAGTAAGGATGTGGCCCATGTCCTCTGAACTATGTGGCTTATCCAGTAGGCTCCACAGATGAAGAGCTTATGACCGAGTCCTCGATAGGGTGGTTTGGCTCCTCCATTATATTACGATCACGCCATATGCTCAATGGCTCCCCGCCTTTGAGTTGTGAATCATAGGGTATACTTGATAGCAAATAGCCTCATAGCTAAGGTAGACTTAAGACTATCTCCTGACAAACTCCACCCCTGTTTACAAGAATTTCCGTGAACCCATGTATCGATGAGGATCCTTTTGTCTTCGATATCTCCTCCTCGATTAAGTAGATTAGGGACCACGATTGCCCAGGATGACGGAACCATGGGATCTAGATCGGGCACGTCATCATTCCCCCAACCATCTGGTTTAAGCTAACATGATGAATTTCATATCATAAATTTTGAAACTATACATGCTGCTACTATACGCTATGCATTCAACGATCTAATGACTAGCCTTAATCGAAAGTTCTCTCCCACTGATTGAGAGGGGTAATTAACTATAGGGGATTGCGCCTATTGGAAACCTGGAACTAGATCTAAAGTTCTCACCAAATGAGGATGAAATCTCTGAGTAGTGTCTTATCTACTATTCCATCTTCCTTCTGAAAATACACCAACATTTTTCAAACTACTCTTTTCATCGAAGAGGTCGGTGGCAGAATTTTCGGAGCCCACAGTAAAAAGCTAAAAAAGATGAGAAAATATGGTGTACTCTCATGAGAGTATAGGGAGTACAGGTGCAAAACAATCTTAAAAACCCACCAAGTAGGGCCCCAAGTGCTTGTAAAGGCATCCACTAAACATATTATCTCCAAACAAGGTAAAAAAAATTAAAAAAAATGAGAAAATTGGGTGTACTCTCATGAGAGTAGAGAGAGTACAGATGAAAAATATCTCCAAAAATCCACCAAGCAGTGCCCAAGTGCTTGTAAAGGCATCTACTAAACATATTATCTCTAAATAGGATAAAAAAATAAAAAATAATACGAAAATGGGGTGTACTCTCGTGAGAGTACAAAGAGTACAGATGCAAAACTACCTCAAAAATCTACCAAGCAGCCTCCAAACTATTTATAGAGGCATCTACTAAATATATTATCTCCAAACAGGGTAAAATAGCTAAAAAAAATTAGAAAATGGGCTATACTCTCATGAGAGTACAGAGTGTATAGATGCAAAATAACCCCAAAACCCATCAAGAAGCCTCCAAATTGCTTGTAGAGGCATATATTAAACATATTATCTCCAAACAGTATAAAATAGATAAAAATATTAAGAAAATATGGTGTACTCTCATTAGAGTACAGATAATACACATTTAAAATAGCACCAAAAACACACCACACAGTTAGATTTCTAAACACTGCATTCATATGCACAACAAACTTCTTCAATTCAACATTTTCCATCTCAGTTTTTTCATACCTAAACAAAAAATAGCAGAAGCAAACTCAATTCATTTTTTTGGCCAATCTGGTCGCCCAAATTAGAGGGTTCGATTGCCTCAATGTATTTGCACACAAATATCCCACAGTCAATACTATTTTCTTAGACTAGTAGCCCAGTAATCACTTCGATTGGCTATTATGTGAGATCGCTCTGAAAAGTTTGGCCATCATCTTTAACTAATAATTTGATCTAAAGAGTAAAAAATAAAGGTCAAGAGTTAGGCACAAAGTATGCACTTGAGGCAAACTGAAAATGAGAATAGTTCTTACAATATCAAGAAGAATGACCTTATAAGCTGGGTTTGACAATGAGTCATAAAAATACCAAGCCCCTTGCTTAATATGCCCCACTAGTAGTGTCCAAGCTGATTATTGATGATTAGAAGTAAGAGTAAATTAGCCCTTGAAACACTATCTACATTACATGCTGGATGAACATTTTGCTTTCTTTTGGTAAGCCATATTTAGCATAACTCTGTAATAATTCAAGAAAAAGTTTATAATTAGTAGCTTTTAACTGTCAAAACTTTGGAAGAGATTGTATAACCCAAAATTCTGTGCAGTAACTCACCTAGTGTAAGCATGAAATATACAAATAGGGGACATATAGCCCAGGATAGAGAGTATACTTCTTGACCAGTAAAAAGGTGAAAGCATCAACGTGTGCATTTAACAGATACTGATTTGTAAGAAACTCATCAATTTGGCCTCTCACAATAATAATATTGCCAGCCATGACTATGTTATCACTCCAACATGTGAGATGCATGGGAAAGAGCATTACTAAATGAAAAGGTGATTTTATGTATACAGAATGAGATAAACTAAAAAATAACTTGCTTGTCCTTGAATTGGGAGTACGAGGTGTCAATGAGCTGCAGCATTGGCTTGGGCAGGACATCTCTTGATGATAAGTCTACAATATCATGTGCCTCAATTAGTTGTAAGAAATTAACAAGGTTTAAGAGCTGATTCATTGTGAATTAAAGTTGAATCTTCTAAGATGATGAATACCTCTGCCTGATGCTCCTTAATCACCACCACAATAGTCGTTGGTTCATCCATTGATGTTGGAACATCTTTCTTAACCTACATAAAAAATTATTGAAATCAGCTTTTATTAGATTAAACTAAAAGGAAAGAAAAGTAATACCTCTTATGTTGTCTATACATCCTATGTAGCAACAGCATCAAGAGTTATTTTGCTGCATGACTTCCTGTACGTGTGTGTGAATAAGGAGGATATAAATTTTCTCTTCCTCAATTGCCTAGCCTTCACACCATGTTCAATGCAGCTCAAGCAGCATCTTTCTGTCCAGTGGAAGCCTCCATAAGAGCTTCCCCTATAATAGCCTCCACAGGAGCTTCCCAGTGCAAGCCTCCACAGGAGCTTCCCCATGGTAGCCTCCACAGGAGCTTCCCCTGTGATAGCCTCCATAAGAGCATCCCCTATGGTAGCCTCTTCAAGAGCTTCTCCTGTGGTAGCCTCCATAAGAGCTTCCCCATACTAGGACCCTTCTGTCGAGCAACCACCACCTTAATTACAGCTACACGCAAATCAATACCATTGATTCTCTTAGTTATTGATGCTTCAAAACATGATACTCTTTCCCTTAGGGCCCTAAAACTTGAAAGTATCTTCTCTACCGCAAAGCTTTCTAGATTGGTAATAACATATGGTAGGCTAGATATATTAGAATGCGGAGAATATCGAGAAGATATGTATGGAGATTCACTGGGGGCTCCACTCCTTGGACTTGGAATGGGGCTACTATTGGGCTCGACATGGGTTTTTTGCTGGATAGGGGGCACTATTTCAAGGAGCCAAGTCTCCTCCTCTGATATGTCCTCAAATAAATGATAGACCTGTATTACATTAATAAGAAAATATAATGATTTATAATATGAATAAATATATTCTGAGGTAAATGAAGTGAATTTATTTTGCATCACCTTGTGTTCTTACAAACCACTGAAGAAATCATCTGCAAACTTTATTTTTGTCCATCGTAACATACGTGACTTTGTAGAAGGAAAGGGTGGCCTTATGATTTCTATGTGCTCTACCACCCAGATCTACAATGAATATTTACATGACTTAACTTCAATGCATCAAATATCTGAAGATGTAAAATATACCATTAGAAAAGTGACAAAGGCACTCATGTACCCGGGTGCCTTATGTGTCAAAATTTTTGATGTAATACCATCAAACTATGAAACTAGGAAGCTCTAGATGGCTTCTGGCCAATTATAATCAACAAATCTCTCAATGTCGTTGGCATAGGCTATCAATTTTGATGTCACTCTATAATTGTGAAATATAAAAAAAGATTTGAAAGTAAAAATTGTATGTACAACTACATAAATTGTGCTGTAATCAACGAGCAATCTAAATTCTCAATTTTGTTCTTAAAATCTACTGAGTTCAACTTCGAAAGTGAGGATTTCTGCCATATGACCTTCTCCCCCCTGTTTGTCATCCCTATAATTAATGCAACTTCATTGGGGGGGGGGGGGTGAAAGGAATGCATTCACCACCAAAATAGAATGCTTGCTTTTCTATATTCTTGCAAGACATGATTGAAGTGATGACAGCTAAATCTTACTGAATTCCATGCATTCTAATGAATTGATGTAAATGTAGCCTTCTTAAAATGTTAAGAACTTCATCAGTAAAGCGTGCTAAAATAGTATCAAACACTGCTTTAATGCTGGTTGTCCTGCATCTGAAAGTTATCCTTTTCCAAGATATTTTAAACTTCGAAATGAAAAGTGAATTAATGAGAACACTATCTGCATAATGGAGGCCCAAAGAGTACACATGCAAACAGCTCCTAAAACTAGCAAATATTCTCATGAAACATCTCTAAACATCTTATAATAGGTTATGGTAAACATGTAACAAGCCCCACAGTTGAAAAAACTAAAAAAATAAGGTGTATCCTTAGGAGAGTACATAGAGTATACATGCAAAATAGCTCCAAAAATTAATAAATTTTTCACGAAACATTTCCAAATTGCTTATAATGGATATAGTAAACATATGACAAGCCCCACAGTTGAAAATTTTAGAAAAATGGGGTGTACCCTCATGAGAGTATATAGAGTACACATATAAAATAGCCCCGAAAACTAACAAATTCTTCCTGAAACATCTCCAAATAGCTTACAATGGGATATAGTGAACATATGACAAGTCTCACAGTTGAAAATTTTAGAAAAAAGGGGTGTACTCTCATGAGAGTACAAAGAGTATACATGCAAAATAATCTCAAAAAGTAGTAAATTCTTCATCAAACATCTCTAAACATCTTCTAATGGGATATACTAAATATGACAAGCCCCACAGTTAAAAATACTGAAAAAATAAGGTGTCTCTTCATGAGAGTAGATAGAGTACACATACAAAATAGCTCTAAAATCTAGCAAAATTTTCATGAAACATCTCCAAACATCTTATAATAGGTTATGGTAAACAAATTGCAAGCCCTAGAGTTAAAATTTTTGAAAAGAATGAGGTATACTCTCATGAGAGTACATATAGTATACAAAATAACTCCAAAATCTAGCAAATCCTTCATGAAACATCCCCAAACATCTTATAATAGGTTATGGTAAACAAATTGCAAGCCTCACAGTTAAAATTTTTTGAAAAATGAGGTGCACTCTCATGAGAGTACAGAGAGTACACATGTAAAATAGCCTCAAAAACTAGCAAATTCTTCATGAAACATTTCCAAATATCTTCCATTGGGATATACTAAACATATGACAAGTCCCACAGTTAAAAAACTAAAAAAAATTAAAGTGTACTCTCATGAGAGTACAAAGAGTACACATGCAAAATAGCTCATAAAACTAGCAAATTCTTCATGAAACATCTCTAAACATCTTACAATAGGTTATGATAATTGTATAACAAGCCCCATAGTTGAAAAAATTGAAAAAAAAAAAAGGTATTCCCTCATGAGAATATAGAGAGTATACATATAAAATAACCCCAAAAACCAGCAAATTGATCATGAAATATCTCCAAACATCTTCCAATGGGATATACTAAACATATGACAAGCCCCGCAGTTAAAAAAACTAAAAAATAAGGTGTACCCTCATGAGAGTACAGAGAGTGCACATATAAAATAGCTCTAAAAACTAATAAATTCTTCATAAAATATCTCCATTATGGTAAGCAAATTGCAAGCCCCATAGTTAAAAATTTTGAAAAAATGAGGTGTACTCTCATGAGAGTAGAGAGAGTACACATGTAAAATAGCCCTAAAAAGTAGTAATTTTTTCATGAAACATTTCCAAACATCTTCCAATGGGATATACTAAACATATGACAAGCCCCATAATTAAAAAACTTAAAAAAATAAAGTGTACGCTCATGAGAGTACAGAGAGTACACATACAAAATAGCTCTAGAAACTAACAAATTTTTCATGAAATATCTCCAAACATCTTATAATAGGTTATGGCAAACAAATTGTAAGCTCTAGAGTTAAAAATTTGAAAAAAATGAGGTGTACTCTCATGAGAGTATAGAGAGTACACATGCAAAAAAGCCCTAAAAAGTAGCAATTTTTTCATGAAACATCTTCAAACATCTTCCAATGGGATATACTAAACATATGACAACCCCACAGTTAAAAATTCTGAAAAAATAAATTATACTCTTATGAAAGTACAGAGAGTACATATGAAAAATAACTCTAAAAATCAGCAAATTCTTCATGAAATATCTCTAAACATCTTACAAGAAGTTATGACAAACAAATTGCAAGCCCCACAATTAAAAGTTTTGAAAAAAAATGAGGTGTACTCTTATGAGAGTATAGAGAGTACATATACAAAACAGCCCCAAAAAGTAACAATTTCTTCATGAAACATCTCCAAACATCTTCTAATGGGATATACTAAATATATGACAAGCCTCACAGTTAAAAAATTTGAAAAAAATAAGGTATACTCTCATGAGAGTAGAGAGAGTACTCATGCAAAATAGCTCCAAAAATTAGCAAATTCATCATGAAACATCTCCAAACATCTTACAATAGGTTATGACAAACAAATTGCAAGCCCCATTAGACTATTTACTTAGTTCAAAGTCGAGTTTTATAAGGATAGAGTTCAACTATCCTTTTTTTTCTTCTAGGGCTTATAACTTAACCTAGTAGCACCATCCTCTTTCTTATATTATTTTGGTTGATTAATTGGTTTACTTACATTGTATTGTGCACCAAAAATGACATACTTTTTAATTGATTTCTTTTTTGTGATAATGTTTTATTCTTATGTTAGCTTAGATTTTAGTAGGCTTTTAGAAGTTAAATTTTCTACCCCACTAAAGTTAACTAACTCAAATTAAAGGTAAATATAACTCATAATTTCATCTAATTAAAACCTTACGTATGAATGCTAAAAGTAGTTAGAAACTCTAGTTCTTATAACTATATTGCATCTTGCTTTCTTTTTCTTAAATTGGTCTTTTTGGTTATTGCATATAAAGGGCATTTATCCAGTGAGGATAGACACACACACACACACACACACACACACACATAAGTTGAAAAATTATTGCATTAGTTAGAAATATGGGTGTGCATTCGACCAGTTAGGTTAAAATTTTTGTTAAACTGAATAACTTAAAATAATTGAACCATCTAAATAAGGTATAAAAATCTAACCAATAGAATCGAACTATAACTCAATTTATTTGGTTCAATTTTTGGTTAAACTAAATAGGGAGATTTACATACATACCACACAATTCTTATGTATTTACATATCTAACACCTAAACTTCAATATTTACTTATCTAACACTTTTTTATGGTTAAAAAGATGCATTTAACTTTTAAAAAGTAAATGATGATGGTATTTTTGATGTGATATTGAAGATTAGAGTGTTATATATGTAAAAATTGAAGTTTAGATATTAGATATGTAAATACACAAGAATTGTGTGGTATGTATGTAAATCCCCCAACTAAATAACATCTAAAAATTTTTATTTTTATTTTTTAATGAACTAATAAATTAAAACACATTCTAATAAATTTTGTACATTAAAAAATTTTTAGTCATTTAGAAATCTATTAATTTATACAAATAACTAAACATCTACAATCAAAATTATATGTTTAAATTTGAGATTTTTTACTATTTTTAGTTTATTCAATTTAATTGATTGTTTTTTTAAATCTAAGAAAAAATCAAAAACCAAATAACCAAAAATTGAACAGTGAGATTGCACATCGAACAAAACTGATCAAATAACATCAATTTTTTTTTTTTTTGATTTTTTGATTTTAACAGACTAGTGCAAACCCCTAACTAAAAATATTTCACACTAGTCGTAATTTAAGATTCAGGGAGCAAGTCCAGATTTTTAGATTTCTTTCTTAATTAATAAAATTCTAACTATCTTGCACTTCATAAGACTAGCCACACGAATCCAAAATGTAGGAGATGTTAGTTGGTAGCTTGTCTAGGAGAGTTGTAAGTTTAAAGAAGTCATGATAGGTTCATATTCCTTAGTGAGAGTGAGACAATACATCCTGATTTTTCGTCATTAGATTTGGTTGAGCTTCAAGCTTATGCTAAAGCATCTTTAGTTTCAGGATTTATGATTACTTAATTTTCTTTTTCTACAAATATAAGTCTTCACCTCTTAGGCATTTCTACAATTTTGTACTATTAAGTTATAAGTTTTAGCATTATAATGAAATATTAAGTCTACATAAATATAAATTATAATTTCTAAAATATAAAACTCAACGATAGTGTAGAATTGAGTGTTTTTTAGGATTCCTAGTATCGAAACACTTACTATTTATCTCCCTTTGAGATCTAAAAAGAACCATTCTTATTTGATTTATCCCATGTGATTTTCAAAATTTAGTAGTCCTTGATCTAAACTTTAAAATCTATAGAGACAATAGCTGACTACTTTAATCAAGAGTTTTCTTAACAGACTCATATATATATACTCATCAGCCTTTGAAGTTCTTATTAAGTGATTGAATTTATTACAAAATAGTGTTTTTATCTTTCAATGTACTATATTATTCTTGATGTCATGTTTGATCACCTAAATACCCAAGATTTTTGTGGTGCCCTTGCATTTTAAAATCACTACAGATTTTTTTGCCTACTTCGCTGGGGAATGTTTCTCTTCTTTTTTAGTAGTTTGTATTTATTTCTATACATTAATAGTATGATTATACCACTCATAGCCTTAAAATACCATTAGTTCCATTGGATATTGTTTCCATGCCATCCTTAAGCAAGTGCTACTAATACCCAAAGTTGTTGCCCTCTTAATTACCATGTCAAATGAGTAGGTTCTAAAACTTTCTATTATATCTCTCAATGAGGTACACTTCCCAAAATTAGGCAAGGTTTTAAACTTTGCTGATAAATTCAAAATAAATCAAGTCATCATTCTCCAAATTCACTTTTTAAGAATCTAAATCTTTAAATCAAAATCTTTGAACTCTTGAAAATTTAAAAACTTTTAAACATATTGTCATACTCAAATTTGACAAGCCAGGTTCCAAAATTTTGTAAATCTCAATCAAACACTTTCAACATATAGTTACATTCAAATTTTATATTGAGGTTCCAATAAATTTTCTCCAAATTAAAATCTAATAATTTGAACCCCACTTTAATTTAGTGGGTATGGTTCCAAATGTTCCAAATTAATCTATCATCATACCACAAGTTGGCAAGTTAGGTTCGAAAAAAATTCTAAAATTAATATTAAACTATTTGAACCTCCATATCATAATTCAATTTTATGAGTGTAGATCTAAATTCTTTAAATCTATCAAGATTATATAAATCAAAATTGGCATGTGATTTGAGAATCTTTAGATGATTTATGATGGTCTAGTCTTTACTATTATGACCATAAAGCTGATGAGAAATATATAATGAAATTCAACTTAAAACCTAAAATTAAATTCTCACCCATAAAGAGAAAGACCATAGATGTTCCCCTAGGAATCAAGAATGCAATAAGTAAGTATTAGGAGTATTCCATGTCTATCTTTTTGATAAGTGTGACTTCGATGACTAGAAAGCTAATCCTCACAAGAAGTCAACTCTTAATACTGATCATAGTTCTTAAAATAACTATTCTGATGAACTTCATGACTTTAATGATTTTAACTCGGATGAATATACCCCTATCTCATGACATAATTGTATGGTTGAAAGTTAGAGTAGCTCTTAACCTCCAACAAAAAAAAAAATCAAAATTTCTACTTAAGCTTAGAAGAGTATACAAAGCTTGTAGATGAAATAATAAAAATTACTTTTTGGCTAGTTTCCTAAGTTTGCTCAAATATTTTGAATAACATCAAGTGAAGGATGCACTATTAGAACTTGAAGAGAAAATTAGATCAGTCACCAACAAGTTGAAAGAAACTAATCTCAGAACATAAAGAGAGTCAATCCTTTTTCCTACCATTCATATATGATAAATAAGGAGAAAAATGTCAATGACTTGGTTAGGATAATTTTGTAGTTTAAAAACTATTTACTTGAGACCATGACAAAGTATCTAGTATATCTCCGAAATTAGTGGTTTATAAACTCAAAATTCAACTTGGTGCCATTCACATCAAACAAAATCTTGATGTTAACATTTATATGAAGAGGTAGATCAAAGCTTGAAGCTGACCTTATTAGAGAAGAAAGATTCCTCTCATGGTTCTCTAACATCACTCTCAATGAAAAAAGAATATTCAAATTCCTATTTACATTAATTTTAAAGATCTAAATTAGGCATGTCCTAAATATTAGTTCTCATTGTCCATATTAGAGCTGATAGTGGACATAGCCTCTTCACATGCATTCTTCTCATTCAAGGGCAGGTCATCTAGTTACATTTAAAATAAAATGGTGTTTGAGGATTAGATGTTAATTGTAATTAGAACTTCTATAAAAAATTATTATTATAAGGTCATGCCTTTCACCCATAAAAATATTAGTGTTATGTACCAGTAGGCTCAGGCATGGCTTTTATTTTTGGCAAACTCATCCACAACTAAGAAAAATATTACATCGATAATCTTGTCATTAGGAGTAAAAAAAAGGTAAACCATCTTAATGATTTGACTAGTCATCTTAGAGAAATTGTAACCCCCCATGGTTCTCTAACTTCACTCTCAATGAAAAAAGAATATTCAAATTCCTATTTACATTAATTTTAAAGATCTAAATTAGGCATGTCCTAAATATTAGTTCTCATTGTCCATATTAGAGCTGATAGTGGACATAGCCTCTTCGCATGCATTCTTTTCATTCAAGGGCAGGTCATCTAGTTACATTTAAAATAAAATGGTGTTTGAGGATTAGATGTTAATTGTAATTAGAACTTCTATAAAAAATTATTATTATAAGGTCATGCCTTTCACCCATAAAAATATTAGTGTTATGTACCAGTAGGCTCAGGCATGGCTTTTATTTTTTGCAAACTCATCCACAACTAAGAAAAATATTACATCGATAATCTTGTCATTAGGAGTAAAAAAAAGGTAAACCATCTTAATGATTTGACTAGTCATCTTAGTGATTTTGACTAATTTATAAATTAATTATTACTATATATATATATATATATATATATATATATATATATATATATATATATATATATATATATATATATATATATATATATATATATATATATATATATATATATATATATGAACCCTTGAAAATAATTAAATTCACACATCTGTGTGTGCTCAAATCATGAGTCACTAAGATTAGGAGCCAGGTCCCCAATCGACAGCCCAAATTCTCATGCCAATCCTTCCTCATTCTTATACATTGAAACCCTCCAACCTTACCTCTACTCGGGCAATGCTAAATATTACATGCGGAGTTCGAACATAGCTTTACGACCGGACGCTAAGCGCTACGCAACACATGCCCAATAAAAAATATGGCATTTTTTACTTAACAGTGTTGTAATTTGACAGTGCTTAACAATGTTGTTTATGTTATCCTGGGCCCGACTCAGGCCGTCCCATTAAAATAGAGGGAGAAACGACGTTTGAATGCATGGGAGAAATTTAAAATGAATATATAAATAGATTTAGGGTATAATATGTTTTTTTTTTCAGACAAACCGAGCTTAGAGAGAGAAATAGAAAATCTCATTTCATTTTTTGGGAAGAACAATGAAGATGGAGAATGAATTTGGAACTTGTCGCCTTGATGATATCGCGACCAATTTAGCAGATGATGTATTAAATAAAAATACGTCGATAATTTTTCTAAACCGTTTTATATGTACAATTTTGTTAGGATTTATTAGTGATATTTTTTGAAATTCTTTTATTTAATGTATATTTCCTACACTATTAGGAGTTCTTTGCAAGAAGACTTTGCTTATTTTAGGAACTATTTTGCATGTGTACTCTCTGTACTCTCATAAGAGTACAACCCATTTTGTCTTTTTTTTCCTTCAAAGTTTTGACCTTATTTTGATATAATATGTTTAGTAGATGACATTCTAAGCTATTTGGAGGTTGATTGGTTAGTTTTTATGGCAGATTTATATGTGTACTCTCTATACTCTCACGAGAGTATATATTATTTTCTCAATTTTTGTCATATTTTTTGGCCTGTTTGAAGAGAATGTGTTTAATAGATTCTATTAGAAGCAATTTTAAGACTGATTGATTAATTTTGTAGGCAGATTGACATGTGTACTCTCTGTACTCTCATGAGAGTATAGAGCATTTCTTTTTTTTTTTCTAGTTTTTTTGACCTGTTTGGAGAGAATATATTTATTAGATTCCATTAGAAGTAATTTGGAGGTTGATTGATTGGTTTTGGGGGACAGATTTGCATGTGTATTCTCTGTACTCTCATGAGAGTACTCCCCATTTTCTCATTTTTTCCAGATTTTTCAGCCTGTTTAGAGAGAATATATTTAATAGATTCCACTATAAGTAATTTGCAGACTAATTAGTTAGTTTTGGGGCCAGATTTACATGTGTACTCTCTGTACTCTCATGAGAGTACACCCTATTTTCTTTTTTCTTTCTAGATTTTTTGGCCTGTTTGGAGAGAATATGTTAATAGATTCCATTAGAAGCAATTTAAAGACTGATTGGTTAGTTTTGGGAGTATATTTGTATGTGTACTCTTTGTACTCCCATGAGAGTACACCCCATTTTCTCATTTTATTTTCAATTTTTTTTTGGCCTGTTTGGAGAGAATATGTTTAATAGATTTTATTAGAAGTAATTTGGAGGCTGATAGGTCAATTTTGAGGATAGATTTATATGTGTACTCTCTGTACTCTCATGAGAATACACCTCATTTTCTCATTTTTTTCTAGATTTTTTGGCCTGTTTGGAGAGAATATTTTAATAGATTCCATTAGAAGTAATTTGGAGACTGATTGATTGGTTTTGGGGGACATATTTGCATGTGTACTCTTTGTACTCTCATGAGAGTACACCCCAATTTCTCTTTTTTTTTTTCCAAATTTTTTGGCCTGTTTGGAGTGAATATGTTTAATAGATTTCATTAGAAGTAATTTGGAGGCTGATTGGTTAGTTTTTAGGGTTATTTTGTATCTGTACTCTCTGTACTCTCATGAGAGTACACCCCATTTTTTATTTTTTTTTTCAACTTTTTTGGCCTCTTTGGAGAGAATATGTTTAATAGATTCTATTAGAAGTAATTTGGAGGTTGATTGGTTGGTATTGAGAGCAGATTTATATGTGTACTCTCTATACTCTCATGAGAGTACACCCCATTTTCTCATTTTTTTTCAAGATTATTTGGCCTGTTTGGAGAGAATATATTTAATAGATTCTATTAGAAGCAATTTGGAGGTTGATTGGTTAGTTTTTAGGGGTATTTTGCATATGTACTATATGTACTCTTATGAGAGTACACCCCATTTTCTCATTTTTTTTCCAGATTTTTTGGCATGTTTGGAGAGAATATGTTTAATAGATTCCATTAGAAATAATTTGGAGGTTGATTGGTTGGTTTTTAGGGGTGTTTTGCATTTGTACTCTCATGAGAGTACACTCCATTTTCTCAATTTTTTAGTTTTTTTTTGGTCTGTTTGGAGAGAATATGTTTAATAGATTCCATTAGAAGTAATTTGGAGGCTAATTGGTTAGTTTTGGGGGGCAGATTTGCATGTGTTCTCTCTGTACTCTCTTGAGAGTACAACTTATTTTTTCATTTTTTTCACATTTTTGGCCTGTTTGGAGAGAATATGTTTAATAGATTCCATTAGAAGCAATTTGGAGGTTGATTGATTGATTTTGAGGGTAGATTTGCATATGTACTCTTTGAACTCTCATGAGAGTACACCTCATTTTCTCATTTTTTTCTAGATTTTTTGGTGTTTGGAGAGAATATGTTTAATGGATTCACTTAGAAGTAATTTGGATGCTAATTGGTCAATTGTTGGGAGCACATTTACATGTGTACTCTCTATACTCTCATGAGAGTACACTCCATTTTCTCATTTTTTTTTCTAGATTTTTTGGCATGTTTGGAGAGAATATATTTAATAGATTTCATTAGAAGTAATTTGGAGGCTGATTGGTTGGTTTTAGGGGGTAGATTTGTATGTGTACTCTCTATACTATCTTGAGAGTACAGCTTATTTTTTCATTTTTTTCATATTTTTTGGCCTATTTAGAGAGAATATGTTTAATAGATTCTATTAGAAGCAATTTGGAGGCTAATTGGTTGGTTTTGGGGACAGATTTGCATATATACTTTCTGTAAAAAAATGAGAAAATGGGGTGCACTCTCATGAGAGTACAGGAAGTACACATGTAAATCTACCCCTAAAACCAATCAATTAGTCTCCAAATTGCTTCTAATGGAATCTAATAAACATATTCTCTCCAAACATGCCAAAAAATTGGGGAAAAATGATAAAATAGTCTATACTCTCATGAGAGTACAGAGAGTACACATGCCAATCTGCCCCTAAAACCAACCAATCAGCCTCCAAATTACTTCTAATGAATCTAATAAACATATTTTCTCCAAACAGGCCAAAAAAATTAGAAAAAAAAAAGAGAAAATAGTCTGTACTCTCATGAGAGTACACATGCCAATCTGCCTCCAAAATCAACCAATTAGGCTCCAAATTCCTTCTAATAGAATCTAATAAACATATTCTCTCCAAATAGGCCAAACAAACTAGAAAAAAAAATGAAAATGCTCTATACTCTCATGAGAGTATAGAGAGTACACATGCAAATCTGCCTCCAAAACTAACCAATTAGCCTCCAAATTACATCTAATAGAATCTAATAAGCATATTCTCTCCAAACATGCCAAAAAATTAAAAAAAATGAGAAAATAATGCTTCACATAAGTAAGAGATGCACGCAAATCGCCCAAAATCAATCAATCAACCTTCAAATTGTTTCTAATGAAATCTAATAAATATATTCTCTCCAAACAGGCCAAAAAAGTTGGACAAAAAAAAGAAAATGCTTTGTACTCTCATGAGATTACAGAGAGTACACATGAAAATCTACCTCCAAAACTAACCAATTAGCCTCCAAATTAATTCTAATGAAATATATTAAACATATTTTATCCAAACAGGCAAAACAATCTGAAAAAAAAAGAGAAAATGGGGTGTACTCTCATGAGAGTACAGAGAGTACACATGCAAATATGTCCCTAAAACCAATCAATCAACCTCCAAATTACTTCTAATGAAATCTATTAAACATATTCTCTCCAAAAAGGCCAAAAAACTGGGAAAAAAAAAATGAGAAAATGCTATGTACTGTCATGAGAGTACAGAGAGTACACATGTCAATATGCCCCCAAAACTAATCAATCAGCCTCCAAAGTACTTCTAATAGAATCTATTAAATTTATTCTCTACAAATAGGATTTAATAGCTGAAAAAAGAGAGCAAATGGGGTGTACTCTTAAGAGAGTACAGAGCGTACACATGCAAAATAGCCCTAAAAATCAACCAATCAGCCTTCAATCTACTTGTAAAGCCATGTACTGAACATATTATATCCAAATAGGGTCAAAAAATCTTTAAAAAATATGATAAAATGGGTTGTATTCTCTTGATAATACATAGAGTACACATGCAAAATTGAAACAAACAGCCATCAAGCAACCAACAAACAAATTGTAATGTCATCGATTGAACATATTATATCTAAACAGGCCCCAAAATTCATCAAATCCTTCATGAAATAGCACCAAACATCCTACAATAGGATATACTAAACATATGATAAGCCCCATAGTTAAATTTTTTGAAAATAATGGCATGTACCATCATGAGAGTACACACGCAAAATATCTCCAAAAACTAGTAAAATAATTTCCTTTCCTTTAAAGAACTCAAATGTTCCAAATGTTCTCCTATTCGACGATGAGAAAAATAGAAAAAACCCTAAATTCATTAAAGTTCAAGAATGCAGGAAGAAATTCCTCATGAAGGTGCCTATAATCCTCAATTTTTAATGCCCAAGAGTTAGCAAAATCTTTGAGAGAAGGTCGGACGCATGCCAAGGAGAGAGCGGGAGCTGAGCTGAGAAAAATTTATGAGCAAAAAGAAATCTCTAGACTGTTCTGTTACAAAGCATGTGGAATGACGTGCATAATATTTTCTCCTCCTGCTGTTTAAACGGGTCGGGTCGGGCCGGGCCCGGGGTAACGTAAACAACATAGTTAAGGCGCCGTCAAGTTACAACACTGTTAAGTAAAAAATGCCTTATTTTATATTAGACACGTACTACATAGCTATTGGAGTCCGGACGTAAAGCTACGTCTGGACTCCACACGTAATATTTTCTCCTAATATGCATTTCTATAAATCTTACAAAACCTGAAAAGCAATTACATGAGGCCATTTTTTTTTCTTAAAAAATGCTTCCCCGTCATAACGCAAGCTACGAATCCCACAGGCCATCTCCTCTGTCGCAGCTTCTCTACCAGGCTTGACCAACATAAGCACCCTAACCCCTCGGTTCTAGGTAAAAGCTCCTCTCTCGAACCCAAGATGCCAGATATTATATGGAATAAATTTTTAAAATAAGTATTAAATAATAAATAATTATTATTTTAAGTATTTATAAAAAAAATTTGAGTTTAAGATGGATAAGTATGACTAGGCACACCTCATCCCTGAGGTGGCCTAGAGCCAGTCGCCCACTTATGAAAGTAAAGCTAGTAGACCGATTATCGGGCAACTGGCTTTACCCGTAGCAGGCCAGTCACCCCATAAGTGGGCGACTTTCCTGCTATATTTTTTTTAAAGGAAAGAGATGTTTTTTTTACCAGAGTTTTCCTGTAATTTGCATATAAACTCAACCAGCTGCTAGCATCAAATTTAAACTATTTTACATGAAGTTGTTGTACTACTAAACAAATTATATAAAAAAATTTCATTCATATATTAAGTAAACTCAATTAAAAATGTAGGTAATACAAAATTATAAAAATATCTAGTGACAAATACACAATACAAATACATATCTATATATTATCACCTATGATGATGTCTATATGCTATTGCAACACTATATGGAGTGTAGTGCGTAGGTGGCTATAATGAACAATCACGCAGCTGATGAGAGACATCATGTGGTCCTTGATCCTGGCCTGCAACTTCTGACCCCATCTCTAGCTGTGAGTCTCCTAAAGATACCCAATCCTGTGACGGTGCAACATCCATATGGTACTGAGACTGAGAGCTCTCCTAAAAAGTAGATGATCCTAGATCAGCATAAGTGGATGCCCGCACCAATTTCTGCTGCCTGTGTAGTCAGAGCTGAATCGTAGCCATGTGACACATGCTCTGTTATGGCATGTTGGAGCCTGTAATCGCTAATGTGGGTTCTCAATCTTAGATCATGACACATGTGCTCATGCTTATTTATAGCCAACTAGAAGTCTGAGTCACCTAGATGTCCAAAGAAAGGCTGAAAGAGGTCCTCCGTCGCTAAGATATGCTCTTCTTATATGAAACATGTTTAAAATGGTATTATAAAAATTTGTAGACACAATAGATAAATAAATTTATAGATTGTAGTGTTATCTTAATATATGCTCACTCGATAGGGGCTCTGGGATAGTAAGTCATTGGTGGATCAATAGGCTCCTTAAGCAAATACAACGATGCCCATGACCAGAACCAAAACATGTACTGCTGCAGGGCTTGTTGTACATCAGCATAAGTGTCATCTACCACAACAATGTGATCTCTACGAGCCTCCCAGATAATGATGTGCTACTGATGGTACTGAACCCAATCAGTATCAGCTTTTCCTCTGCCATCAACTCTTTTGAAATTGGGATCCATCGGAGCAACATCAATGTGTGGTAAGTGACCAAACTAACGAAGAACTTTGTTAAGAAGGTGCCACTCCACCCTCTTCTAGCTAATTAGTGGAACACGTGCTAGCCAGACAGCCTCGCCAGCAAAGAAAATATCAGACATATGAGCTCTAATCAGAATATCATATGGCTCCCAAGTTACCTGCATTTTTTAGTGGTTGTTATATGGTAGCATGATAAAATTCAGTTAAAATATGTTTTAACATTTAAGAGTTGTACTTGGATTAATAGCAGTCCATCTAGCTCATCCCAAAAAATTCTGATATTACCAAATGGAATATGCTGCACATACCTTTCATTCCACCAGAGTAAACCAATTTTCATATGCAAATCAATTACTTGCAGCTCAGTATATTAAAACAATTGAAAAAAAAAATTATGTTTTCTGACCTAAAACCGTTGCTCAGCCCATCGAGATCCTTAGGTAGGGGACATTTAAAGTCCATCTCCCTACATGAAGTTGCTCTCAAGACCATATCTGGAGCAACTAAAGTCAACCAGCCATGTTGGCCCTCTTTGGTCTGGTAGACTCATGCAGCTCCCTGTATAAGTGTACCAACACTGCGCCGCCTATCGAGAATGTGCTGAATGTATCTAGATCTTTTAACAAGGTAGATACTACAAGTGCAACTCTAACCCTGAAGTATATGGAAGTAAGAAAATCCCTAGAAGGAACAACACATATGCTCGTACATGTCTGCTGAAGTCCAAATCTGTGAGGTATGTGTAGGACTCCCTGAAAAATGTCTAGTGTAACCACCTAAGCATACAGATCTGAGCGTTTGCTTGACCCATCCTGAATGTAGAATGGATTGCTGGGTCGACTAGGTCATGATATACAATATCTGCAATGGGATGTCCACCCAATAGCTCATCGCAGTAGTCAAGCCAACTTTGCCACCGCTTCCCCTGTTCAACTACGATCGACCCGACTATCAGTGGTCCATCTATGCACAAACCAAAGATCATTGTAACATCTTGCAATGTCACCGTCATCTCACCTACAGTGAAATGGAAAGTGTTGATCTGGGGAGACCAACGCTCAACTAACGTTATCAGTTGGTGATGGTCAAGTCTGATGTATCTCATCTGGCTAACATGGTGAAGCCCTAGTGCGCGGAGGGCAGCTATGAACTGTGGGCACATAACGGGCCACTCCATAAGCATTAAAAGATGTGAAGCTGCCTCCAAAATAGTACCCTGCAAAAAAAAAAAAGAAATTGTTGTCAGACCAGGTTGATCAAGTAAAATATTATAACAAAAAAAACTTGAAAGTAAATTCATACCAAATCTGGATGCGCGGCCATATGTCTGCCACATAGTAAGGCTATGCTGGGATGGACCTCTGAAGGTGTAGGATCTGGTATGTCATCGGCCATCTTAGCATGCCTCTTCTACTAATGCCTAGTCAGCCTGAAAGGCTCCTCGATCATCGTGCCTATGAAAAGAAAAACAAGATGGCATACTGTTAGAAGACGGTAATATTAAAATTATGGAAAAATTTAAAAGAAACAAGAAAATCCATGCAGTTTATGTACATGTTATTTTGCTACACTATCCTTACTAACCTCCTACAAGTAGGGTTATGTGGACACGATGTCCTAATGACCGATTTGCAAAAATTGCACATCTGACTTTATCTTGTGCTCGTCCATTGTGTTCTTGTATCTACTTGATCGTACTCACCTTTAACTTTGCATTGGTGGCAGTAAAGGATAAAGTCCCTGCTCCGCATCAAAGTCTAACCAGGTATTTTGATCATCCAGAATGTGAAAGTTTGAAGAGTATGTACGCCCATACATTGCCATAGTATAGTACCTTGAAACATAAGCCAAATGATTCAATCTCTGATGGACTAAAGCTGCTATGGAATGATCACATGACATGTATGTAATAAAACTACATGGGAACTGAAGTCAACTCTGAAGGATCGACAACTCATGTAACACTTGCACTTCATTGGCATTAATATTGGGTTGTGGGTAAGCGCTTATGCAATTCTTGTGCTTGCTTCTAGGAGAAGGTGAATTCATCAGTCGGTTCTCTCGAATCCATGATACTGACACTCTTATAAAATAAACCGACAATGTTATAGTAAATAACAGTTATCAGTGCTTAAATTGGTAGTCCCCGTGCCCATTTGAGCACCCCATTAAAACATTCTAATGCATTTGTCGTCATAGTACCATAACGCTTGTCGCCATCATGAACCAATGACCACTTGCACACATCACAATCTACTAACCACTTATGCTTCAGGTTTAATTTTCTTTATGTGTGCCATGTGACGATTTAATATGTTGATGTCATCTATGCTGCCAAACAAGTATATTTTCTTACACAGAAACTCGACATCTACAATACCCATTCTTCGCACTACTTTTTGAAGTTCTCCCGTAGATGTCTTAAGCAATGATGATGTGCAGCTCATGGGAATACATCATGGCATCCGCAAACCAACCCCACATGCTTATCTGAGATAATACATAAATTGCTCCTTGCTGAAATAATAGGCAATAGCTGCTATATGCACATAATGAACCAGAGCCAGGACTCGTTATTCTCAGATTCAACTATAGCCAAAGCAAGAGAAAATAATCCATTATTGGCATCAATACCAATAGCTGTGAGTAACACACCTCTATACTTTCCTAGTAGGAATGTTTCGTCCATGCTCATAACAGGGGGACAAAATTCTCAACCTGATATTGATGGTCCAAATGTCCAAAATAATCTCTGAAACCTGCATGTATTTGATGATAAAATCTATAAATAGTCCCTAGCAGAACAGAGCATAATGAATCCACAAATAGGCTAAGAGAGTGATACGAGTCCTCTCAACTGCCAAATATTGCTCTGATACTCTTACACTGCACATCCCAAGCCTTCATGTAAGACACTTTAATATTAAATTTCAATTCCATCCGTCCAATGATCTCCCTTGGTTTTAAGTCTATTTGAAATTGCATAACTGGCATTATGAAATAACTAATGAACTTCAAAGTGCATTGATGATGTGGATAACTACTAATAGTGCTAACGCATGTATGCGGTGCACCTAAAGTTGATATCCTCAAAGCACCTCCCAACCTTTTGCTCCTACTACAGTGCATGCGCCATTGACAAGATCTGCTAGGATTACTATGCTGTGTACATATAACAGTAAAATTCTTCTAATTCGAAGTGATGGTAAGAAACTGAAGCTCCTTCTTATTTGAGAAACACATACCTTCATATAGTTCAACTGAAACTTCGATGTCATCTGAAAAAGTTGAACTATCAGATGGTCCATCAAACACAATCTATGTATCCCAATCTTTTGTGGTTTGGCATATGCGGACATAGTCATTATTGCAAATCATAGCATCATCATTTGAAGAATTCCGGATTGAATGACTCTGAATAAGCTCGTGACCAAAATTTGGTGTCACATAAATTGGTATTACCCAGGAAAGAATCCTCCTCAGCATCACTATCATCAGATGCATTGCTTGATTCTCTATTCATCATTTCATACTTGTCATCAGACAGTACTCTTGATGAACTAGGTTGGTCATGCAGTCGTGCTTGAACATGCAGCTGAGTTCTGTTTCAAGAAAGTCATAATTCTTTAAAAAGATAAAAGATAGTATAAACTAGAAAATGAATACACTAACACTGCTGTTGAGGTAAATGCTAATCTTATTTCTGAGTCATCGTAGTAGTGTTGTGGTACACCAGCTGTTGGCAAAGTGAAATCATGTGCATAATCAGATGAAACATTACGTTGTATGAGATCAGTATCAATTTCAGCTGCAGTAGTATATTGTGGCTTGGCTTCCACATAAAGAACTAACTGAAGCTTCATGTTACTGACTTCATCATCAAAAACTGTAGAATTTTGTATCCTGCGTCGACAGGAAAACGTCATGTAATCTCCACTATGAAGTTATCAACGTCATAACGTAGAGATCTAAGCACTTTCTATTTTAAATCTTCTAAGCTTGCATGATGCGAGACTAGCATTGGATAATTTTTGCCACCGACATAACTTGGAATAAACTGATCTTCAATGATCAGTTGACCGTCATAGAAGAGAATTAAGAAAACAAGCTTGTGACTCATCCTAGTATATGCTCAACAACCCAATTTCTAACACAACCTAAAAATGAACTCATCACTCATCAAAATAGGTAGTGGTTATGATGTAACATAAATGTGATGATGAATCCTTGTAAGTAGCATTAATGGAGGTCAACCAAAATAAAAAAAAAAACATCTAGCAATGGATCTAAATCTAACGCAACCTAAAAAAACATCATACTATATTCATCTTTTTAAAAAAAATAAAAAAATACATCTCATGAATCTAAAAAAAAAACACCCTACTATATTTCACTAATCATGTTATTACCCTATGCTTTAATGCCAGCCACAAAAAGTGCCACGAACTAATAAACATAAAATAATAAACAAATGTAATGATGCTTAAAAATTGGATTTGACTCTTAGGGTCTTAAACTCCTATGTGCAGGATATGACACTCCAATGGATCGGTCAAATAATCCCCAAGCATTAAACAATAAATAAGTATTCCAACTTAACATATCCTAGAATTATGGTAGCCAGCCCAACAAGGCACAATGGCCCACCATGCTCTTCCTCTTCACTGAGAATTTGGTAGAGAAGAAAATGATTGGGTGAGTTCTATATACACTTTTGAAGTTATGAGTGGGTTGTTTTGGGATTCTACAATATTATCATCCCTATACTTCATAATTAGAAATGTTCAATAAAGACGTTCAGGCACAAAAACACCAGAGACTCATCATTTTTAATAAGAGAATGAAGAAAACTATTATACATGAAATCTTAGTATGATATATTTTTCATAATTAAAAATTAGACATCTACAAATCCAAAACAAACTTTTGAGGCATTACTTTGCGTATATCTTGCAGGACTTGCGGTGGAGCCTAGACCAAAATCTTCGAGTGGAGCCAAGAGTGGGAGTGTGGGGGGGCCGGTATCTGTCGTAGAGTCGAAATCATGGAGCGAGCTAGAATCAGTTGTTATCGCAGGGCCTCAGGGGTGAACTTGAAAGCAAAAGCATGGGTTTACCCCGCGAGAGTTATTTAGAAAATGTAGATAATTTGAAGTCGATTATGGATGTAGCCACCCATGGTGGTAGAATCTCACTGTGAGATTGTATTAAACTCAAACTTTTTTTTATAAATATTTAAAATAATAATAATTTATTATTTAATAATTATTTTAAAATTTTCTTCTATTATCTGATTTCGGTCCTCCCTCATTTTCTTCAGCCTGACCCAACACCCTATCCCGTCTCCTCTCTGCCGCTGAGTATCTCCGTTTCAGCCCACGCTAGTAGCATAACTGGCACGATCCCCAGCTCCACCCAGCAGCTTGCCTCCATTCCTCATGCCCGAGGCGAACTCTGCTCGGCTTCCTCTCTCTCTTCACTAGATCAGCAGCTACAAGCTTCATTCCATGAGCCAATTTTTCCCCGCTTCTCGCTGCAGCATCCTACCTCCCAGCTATTTTTATGTTGCAGCTGGGCTGCACAATTTTGCTTGGCCCCCTCCCCCTCTTGCATCTTGTTCCAGCCAATAGTAAAAAAAACCAAGTCATTCCCTCAGTTCAAGGCTTCAGAAGTCGAACGTCCCTCTTCAATCCGTGGCAGCCTTAGCTTGCGTAGATGCTGTAATTAATCATCCCGTCTATTGATTTACATGGGATGGCTCTCTTCCAATTGCGAGATAATTTCACGATGGCACTCCGGCGACAACACCATTCCCACCTTCTATGAACTTCCTTTCATTCCTCCACCCAATAACAAACATCACCTCCACCAAGGCCTACTAACTGACAGCTTTCCCCGATCTAAGGTGTGCTACACTCCACATTCTCCATTTTGAGAATTTTAGGTGTTGTGACAGATAACCCTCCTCCCATTTGAAGTTCTCCAACATTGAGTTCAATTAAATCCAGCAAGCTGTAGCAGTGGTTTAATTTTGGAGCATTCAGTAAGGAGGCACTCAACAAGCATCTCAACTGGGGCTTTGTTTCTTCAAAATGAAGCAACCTCTCGATTGAGATCCTCTAATCATTGGCTCTAGCAAGGTAAAATTTTCAAATATTTAGAAACATTAGGAACCTCGTGTTTGGCAAATGAATGTGAATGCCATTAGTATCTGACCGTTAGATCCCTAACACTTTTTTATATCATTTTTAGTAAGAAACATTGACAATTTTGTGCTTCATTTGCCCGGATCCAGGAGGTTTTGGTGAACGCTATGCATCCATGGCGACGGGTTAGAGATGGAAGCAAGACCATTCATTCCATATGTTTCGAATGAATGACCTTCATTAAATCAAGTAGCATAGCAGTCTAATTTCACTTATTAGCTCATGATTAAGACATGTTGTTTGATCATTGATCAAACAATCAAGATTAATCTATTTTACATTAATTAAATTAAGTTCAATATGATAAAAAGTTAATCAATCTTTAAAAATTCAAAAGAAATAATTAACCAAACAAAATCTAAAAAGAAAAAAAGATGTAAACTAAACTATTATAAAACTGAAATAAAATTTAAGAAAAAAATTAAACCAAGATTAAATCAATAATATTTTATATAGTCAAATATGCCAAATTATTTGAATATTATTTATTAAGTTAATTATAAATCAATTTAGCTCTTGATTTTCTTGGTTGATTTTGAGGGCCAATAATAACCATTATTGAAGCTTCAACAAACCTTTGTTTTGACATATTCTCATATTTATGTTAAACTTAAAATTAAAATACATGTATAAATAACAATTAAAATATAAAATATTATATAATATTGAAATAATCTAAAAATAATAATAACATCTAAAACATCTCTCTTGTTGTTCTAAGTTAGAGGGCTTGCTACATAAATTTTAGATTTTTTTATATTAATAATAAAAATTTTCCTTTAAAAAATGGTCAAATAATTAAAATAAAATAATAAACAATAATTAATCCTAATATTCCTAAAAAATTCATAGAATGCTTTTAAGGCCTTTGTTGATCATAGAAACTAATTTCTTGAAAGTATATACATCATTCAAATGTAAATTAAAATTAAAATTAATTAATATCCATAACCTATCTATTAATTAAAACACATTAGCATTAATTAAATTAATTAAAATTTATAAAAAATAATTTGTTTAGACTTTTAGAGTGAACCACTCTAATCTTTGCACACACATTAAGTTGCTACACCACTGATCCTAGAGTTACAATAGGATGGTGCTTGATTGAGATCTAATGAATTTTTTATTTTGTGCAATACTATTTTACACTAGATGTTAGGATTATTTATTTGTAGATTGGATATTTAGATTGTGTGCATGTAGACTAGATGTTAGAATAATGTTTGTTAGACATATTATTCTCTGTAAGGAGTTATGCTTAATAAAAGGTCTCTTTATAATAAATATAAAATTAATCTTATTTTCTTTGGAATCATAATCAAATTATTCTAATTTAAAATAGCTCATTTGATTTCCAAAATTTAGCAGTCTTGGATCTAAACTTTAAAATTTGTAGAGACAATAGACAACTACTTCAATCAAGAGTTTTCTTAGAAGATTTATATCTTCTATGATGCAATTAGCTATATGGATTTCCCCTGTAAGGAACTTACAACCCATGTAAAATAAACCTTAGTAAAGCAAAGAGAGACAATAGACATAATTTTTAAGTTAATGATAAGATACAATTCTTAATGCAGCATAGAGGGGTGAATTGGGCGATATTAAAAATTTTAAAAGTTAAATCTTAAATTTTAAGTTTTAGTAAAAAATTAATTTTTGATTTTATAATGATAAGATGCAATTCTTAATGCAGCAAAAATAAAAATATAGTAAAATAAAGAGAGACAACATACACATAATTTTTACGTTGTTCAAACCCCAAACGCTGTGCTAGCCACCCATGGCTAGAATCCACTAAATGCAAAATAGCTTACAAATACTTTATATACGGGTGAGTACAACCCTACAATAATAATATTACTCTCTAAAGGGAGAGTACAACCCTAATATAAATTTTACAACACAAAAAGAAAAAGACAAAATAATAAATTTTGATAAAATAAATCTCTCACAAATATACCAAGCTATCCAATTCAAAAAATGATCTCACAACTTCAAATGAACACTTAAAAAATTTTGGCAAGATAAAATGCTCACTTAATATTGATAAAAAATAATAAAATAAATATCTTAAAGTGATCTTACTAAGATGTTTATTTTATTACAATTTGTAGACTAATATAAAAATTATTTCAAAATAAATTCACAATATTCTTTTGTATAATAAAATAAATTTCAGCAAGGAATAATTTGTTTTATTTTAGCCAAAAATATTCTTTCAATTAAAGCTAATGATCACAAAATACTTAAATAAAATGAGTATATGATAGATCTAAGTAGGCTAGTAAGCTTTTAATTAAAAAGAGAGATCTAGCAATATGAAAATAATTTCAGCATAATAATTTAATTTAAAATGCTTAAAATATACTTCTAAAATAGATCTAAGAATAAATGATCTTTCAAAATGAGATTGATGAAGAAATATTTCAAGAAACCAAAAGAAATTTGTAGGAAGTTAAAAATTTCAACAAGTTGAAATAGATCCTACAAACTATCACTAGAGTTTTTCACAAAAAAGTATAAATTGGAAAGAATAAATAGATGGTGAAAATAGCATGAACAACTAAAAAGGATTCAGATCAAGAAAATAAACTCAAGTAATTTGAGAAAGCTTACTTAGTTGAAGATGTTGAAGTTTCCAAACTAAGGATTTGATTTTGCAATATTTGGAGAACACTTGGAAGGAAAATTTAAGAAATTTTTTCTTAAATTTGCTGGAGGGATTTTGAATTGTGAATGAGGAATGCTTTCATGAAGAGAATGAGGGCTATTTATAGGCAAGAAGGTCATTTTGAATTATTTCAAAAAAATATATATATTATTCTAACCTCATGCTGTCATCTAATAATTTAATATTCAATAAAAATATAATTTATATTAAATAAATATTAAATTGAGTAGCCAAAATTTGGCTATTCACATGGAATAATCAAATATGGCTCTTAATATATTCAAAGCATGTAGCATGCATTCATTATTAAATTCAGCTAATATTTCAAAAGTCATAATAAATTCAATTTTAATCAAACGTGGACATGTGATCAAATTAAAGGAAAAAAAATCCAAGGAATCCATTGGAGATGAAATCAGATATAAATTCCTTGATTATAAAATGACTTTGGATAAAATACAAAATTTCATATATTTTTGTTAATTTTGATATGCGACATTTAAATATTATGATATAATTTTTATATAATCATAACTATGTTATTTATCATATAACCATCAAATCAAATTAAAATATTTAATTATATTAAGTAAATAAAATAATTACACTTAATAGTCATTATCATTTATTATTTTGACAATTCAAATGCTATGTATGAAGCATATAATTGAATGCTAAATAGATAGAGATTTATATAAATTGACCTCATTAAAATAATATGTTAAGTTGTGAGCAAATTGATTCATGCCAATGAATAAATGCATATAACCTAAAATATTATATTTTGAGGTTCACATTATCCAATTTGATCTATCTTTCATTCTTCTACTCTTGCAATTTTCTCAAACATATTATGAGATGTATTGGATATGTAACTAGCAATTGATATATCTAAAACACATAAAAACATTTATTAGAACATCCAAGCATTCATTTGTTATCATCAAAATTGATCGGATTGAACATAAGGCTCATTAAGCCAATAATCTCCCCTTTTTTTGATGACAAACTAATGTTGGGTATTGATTTTGATGAAAGTGCAAATTGACCTTTCATCATAGTTTTTGAAAAAAAAAATTCTCTTCTAAAAAAAATTTATGCACAAGAGATGAATAATGTTGCTCCCCCTAAATGCATGCATGAAATAGACTTAATACTAACAAACATTTTACTCTTCTCCCCCTTTTGACAACATCAAAAAGTGAGAACAAACTACATATAATTTTAAATATTATGATCTAACATTTTAAGCATGCGTCTTAAAGTGCAAAAATGTTCTTCTGGTAAGGGTTTTGAAAAAATATTTGCAATTTGTAAATCAATACTAATGAAATTAATATTAACATGACCTTTCAAAACATGATCCCTAATAAAATGATGTCTAATTTCTATATGCTTGGTTCGTGAGTGCTGTATAGGATTTTTAGTCAAACTATATCACTAGTATTATCACACTGAACTAGAATGTGATCTTGCTGAATACCAAAATCTTCTAATTGTTGCTTTAACCAAAGGGCTTGAGCAACACAACTATCGACAGCTATGTATTCAGCCTTTAGCAGTGGATAAAGCTACAAAATTTTGTTTCTTAGATGACCAAGACACAAGTGATGATCCTAAAAAATGACATGTGCCTGATGTGCTTTTTCTATCGTCTATGAATCCCGCAAAATCAACATTAGAATAAGCAACCAAATCACATGATAAAGAATTTTTAGGATACCATAAACCTAACCTAGTATTGCCTATTAAATACCAAAAGATACTTGACTACTATTAAATGAGATTCTTTTGGGTTGGCTGAAATGAACACAAACAAATAAACAACAAACACAATATCGCCTACTAGAAGGTATAAAAGTGAACCTATCATACTCCTATAAATTTTTTTGATGATTTTCCTAATTCATCTAAATCCAATTTTATAGATGGGCTCATAGGAGTTTTACTAGATTTAAATCTTTTCATGTCAAACCTCTCAAGCATTCATTTGTGTACTTGGTTTCAGTGATGAATGTGCCATTTTCTTGTTGCTTCACTTGAAGACCTAAGAAAAAAATTAAGTTCTCCCATCATACTCATTTCAAATTATTTAGACATCAAAGATGAGAACTCATGGCATAATGATTCATTTGTACTTCCAAATAATATATCATCTACATACACTTATGCCATAATCAAATCATCATCTATGCTCTTAAGGAATTAGGTGATATCTACTCTACCCTTTCTAAATCCATGATCTATCAAAAAGTTACTTAACCTATCATACCAAGCACGAGGAGCCTGTTTTAAACCAAATAAGGCTTTCTTTAATTTATACACATGATTTGGACAATCAAGGCTCTCAAATCCAGGTGGTTGCTCTACAAATATATTTGGTCAATAAATCCATTCAAAATGCACTTTTGACATCCATTTGAAAAAGTTTAAAATTTCTAAAATAAGCATAAGCAAGGAGTAACGATAGCTTCTAGTCTTGCTACGTGCAAAAGATTCTTCAAAATCTATACCTTTAACTTGGGTGTACCCTTGTAACTAATCTAGCTTTATTTCTAACAATACAACCTAATCATCTAGCTTATTCCTAAAGACCCATTTTGTTCCAATGATTTTGATCTTTTGGGACTAATTCCCAATCATCATTTCTTATAAATTGATTCAACTCCTCTTCCATGTAATAATCCAAAAATTATCATTTAATGCTTCTTCTAAATTTTTAGGTTCAACATCAGATAAAAATGTTGAATGATCTACAACCTCTCTACTATGTCTTCTGGTCATATGCCTTTTGAAGGATCTCCTATAATTAGTTCATTTGGATGATTTTTATTATATTTCCATTCTTTAGGCAATGAATCATCCACATTATCTTCTAAAGATATTTTCTTTAAATTATCAATCTCTTCATCAATCACTTCATTTCTAATGGGATTAATTAAATTTTCATCAAAAATAACATGTATTGATTCTTCTACAATCATTTTTCTATTATTGAAAACTCTATAAGCTCTACTAGAAAGAGAGTATCCTAAGAAAATGCCATCATCTGATTTACAATCAAACTTACCTAAATGGTATTTTCCATTATTCAAAATAAAGCATTTGCATCCAAATACATGAAAGTGTTCAATCTTAGGCTTCTTTCCAAAAAAAAAAAAAAAAAAATTCATAGGGTGTCTTCTTTAAAATTAGTATAAAATAGATCATATTCATCACATAACATGCATTATTTACTGCTTCTGCCCAAAAATATTTTGACAATTTATACTCATCAAGCATAGATCTACTTAATTTAATTAATATTCTATTTTTTTTCTCTCTGCTACTCCATTTTGTTGGGGAGTTCTAGGTGCAGAAAAATTATGTCTAATTCCATGTTCATCATAATAATCCTCAAATAATTTATTTTCAAATTCGCCACCATGATCAGTTTGAACCCTATTAATCAAATGGCCTTGTTCTCTTTGAATATATTTAGAAAACTTTCTAAACTCACAAAAAACATCATCCTTGTAAGTTACAAATAAAACCCAAATATATCTAAAGAAATCATCAACAATCACAAAACCATAATTTTTTTCACAAGCTAAGCTAGGACCAAATAAATCCATGTGCAATAATTCTAGAGGTCTATAAGTTGAAATAATATTTTTACTTTTAAATGAGCTTTTAGAATGCTTACCATGAATACACGTATCACAAACATAGTTTGAATGAAAATTTAATTTAGGCAATCCAACTACTAAATCAAGTTTGACAATTTTATTAAGTGTGTGCATGTTAATATGACATAGTCTCCTATGCCATAACCATATATCATCATGAGTGCTTTAAAATAAAGTAAATTCAAATTCACATCATGAAAGCTATCTAAATCAATGACATAAATATTTTTATATCTTTGTCCTACTAACAAAACATTTTCATTATTTTTTATAATGCAATGTGATGTATGGAATATTACATTCAAACTTTTATCACATAATTGACTAATAGAAATTAAATTATGTTTTAATCCTTCTACTAGAAAAACTTTATCTAAAGTGATAGAGTTCTTACAAATAGAACCAATGCCAATGATCTTTCCCTTTGCATTATCTCCATATGTAACAAATCCTCCGTCACTTGATTCTAAAGTTGTGAGTTTATCTTTATCTCTCGTCATATGTCTTGAACATCCACTGTCCAAGTACCACATGCCTTCTTTTATTTTGTTTTGAAGGTATTCCTACAAAAGAAACTCACATGTTAACTTTTGGATCCCAAACATGTTTGGGTCCACATTCTAAATTTGAAGCAAGATATCTAGCATGCGTGATTTGTGTAGTGCTTGTACCTTTTGGTACCCATACATAAGATGATTTCTTAGTGTTTTGTAATTTACGTATATAGAAATCAAATGAAATATGCCTTTTATCACAATAGTTGCACCAAACATTAGTGTTTGCATATGACTTAGCGATAATTATAAGGTATATGAGTGGGATGTGTATGATGCAAATAATTTTTATTAAATATTTTTCTTGATGAAGTATTATAATGAACTTGTGATTTCAAACATAATTCTAATCTTGCTTTTAATAAGATATTCTCTCTTTCAAGTTTATACACAAGTAAGGAACAATTTAATAAAGAAGTATTTTTACTTTTTAAATTATCACATTCATTTTTTAAATCACAAAAATGCATATCTAAATTTTTATGTTCTTTTTCTAAGATTTTGTATTTTCTTTTTAATTTTTATATTCAATAACTAAATCATTAAAAGCATCATCTAATTCATCATAAGATATATCATTACATACCTCTTGAGAATCTAAGTCGATTCTCCATTTGCCATAAGACATATGTTGACCTCTTCATGATGTACTTGATTCATTTGAATCTGGATTGGCCCATAAAGTCATCTTCTTATTCTTATGGTACTTTTTCTCCTTCATATTTTTTTTCTTCTTTTCACATCAATCTCCTTTTTTTTGATTCAACAAGTTCTGGACAATCACCTCTTATGTGTCGAAGCTTTTTACAATGGTAGCAAATGATCCCTTCACCTGTAAGAAATTTCTTAGTTTGAAATTTATAATTTTTAGATTTCTTATACCTTTGATTCTTCTTCCTTAGCAAGTTCCCAAGCCTTTTGGATAGCATGACCACCTCATCACTATCACCATTCGAGCTTGAGGTGTTATGCTCATCACTTATCATCAATTTTTCCTTTCTCCCTTTTGCTAAGTTATCCATCTTATCCCTTTGAGCAATAACTTGTTCATGTGCTATCAAAGAACCCAAAAGCTGATCAAGTGGATAAGTAGATAAATCCTTAGATTCACTAATAGCTATTACTTTAGCTTCCCATTCTTTTGGAATACATCTAAGAATCTTATAGACTAAGCCTTGATTCCTATATGTTTTTCCAAGAGAATGCAATGTGTTAATTATTTTCATGAATCTAGTATACATATCGAAATAAATTGAAGGAGACATATGAAATAACTCATATTCATGAACAAGTCTTTTATGTGAGCATCTTTAACTTCACTAGTTCCTTCATAAGTTATAATGAGTTTATCCCATATTTCTTTTGCTATACTTAACATAGAAATTTTCATGTAATCATTAGGTAATAAAGCACAATGTAAAGTATTACAAGCATCATTTAATTCATCAAGTTCTCTTTCAAGACCATTCCTCAAAAGTTTTTCTACTTTAATGCCATTTACTTCTCGTGGGTGTATGATATTGATGTGTCAACATATACCACATGCGTGCATCTTGACCTCTTAAAATGTACTAATTCTATTTTCCAATAATCAAATGGTACACTATCTAAAAGTGGAGGTCTATGAGTGGATTGTCCCTCCGGTAGTGAACCTTTGGGAAACCTTGTGAAAAGATCTACTCTTGGATGTTAAGCCAATAAAAGAGCTAGGCTCGATACCAATGTGAGACACTATAGCACAAGGGGGGGTGGAATTGGGTGATATTAAAAAATTTTAAAAGTTAAATCTTAAGTTTTAGTAGAAAATTAATTTTTGATTTATAATGATAAGATACAATTCTTAATGTAGCAAAAATAAAAATATAGTAAAGTAAAGAGACAATAACATTTTTATGGTTGGCCAAACCCAAAATCCCACCGCCCAGCCACCCCTGGCTAGGAATCCACTAAATGCAAAAATAGCTTACAAATAGTACTCTCCTATAACGGGGCTTGCACAACCCTTACAATAATATGTACTCTCCTACAAAGGTGTGAGTATAACCCCAATATAAATTTTACAACACAAAAAGAAAAACACAAAATAATAAATTTTGATAAAATAAATCTTTCACAAATATACCAAGCTATCCAATTCAAAAAATGATCTCACAACTTACAAAATGATCACTACAACTTTGGCAAGATAAAATGCTCACTTAATATTGATAAGAAATAATAAGTAATATCTTAAAGTGATCTTACTAAGATGTTTATGTTATTACAATTTGAAGACTAATATAAAAATTATTTCAAAATAAATTCACAATATTCTTTTGCACAATAAAATAAATTTCAGCAAGGAATAATTTAATTTATTTTAGCCAAAAATATTCTTTCAATTAAAGCTAATGATCATAAAATACTTAAATAAAATGAGTATATGATAGATCTAAGTAGGTTAGTAAGCTTTTAATTAAAAAGAGAGATCTAGCAAATATGAAAATAATTTTAGCATAATAATTCAATTTAAAATGCTTAAAATATACTTCTAAAATAGATCTAAGAATAAATGTTCTTTCAAAATGAGATTAATGAAGGAATATTTCAAGAAATCACCTAAAGAAATTTGTTGGAAGTTAAAAATTTCAACAAGTTGAAATAGATCCCACAAACTATCATTAGAGTTTTTCACAAAAAGATGATTGAGAAACTTTGATGTGAAAAATAATGTCCAAAGACTAATCCACCAAAAAGTATAAATTGGAAAGAATAAATAGATGGTGAAAATAGCATGAACAACTAAAAAGGATTAAGATCAATAAAACAAACTCAAGTAATTTGAGAAAGTTTGCTTAGTTGAAGATGTTGAAGCTTCCAACCTAAGGATTTGATCTTGCAATATTTGGAGAAAACTTGGAAAGAAAATCTAAGAAATTTTCTCTTAGATTTGCTGGAGGGATTTTGAATTTTGAATGAGGAATGCTTTCATGAAAAAAATGAGGGCTATTTATAGGCAAGAAGGTCATTTTGAATTATTTCAAAAAAAATATATATTATTCTAACCTCATGTTATCATCTAGTAATTTAATATTCAATAAAAATATAATTTATATTAAATAATATTAAATTTGAGCAGCCAAAATTTAGTTATTCATATGGGCAAGTCAAAAATAATCAAATATGACTCTTAATATATTCAAAGCATGTAGCATGCATTCATTATTAAAATCAGCTAATGTTTCAAAAGTCATATTAAATTTAATTTTAGTCAAATGTGGGTCATGTGACCTATCAAATTAAAGGAAAAAAAATCCAAGGAATCTATTGGAGATGAAAGCCGATATAAATTCTTTGATTATAAAATGACTTTGGCTAAAATACAAAATTTCATATATTTTTGTTAATTTTGATATGTGACATTTAAATATTATGATATAATTTTTGTATAATCATAAATATGTTCGTTATCATATAACCATCAAATTAAATTAAAATATTTAATTATATTAAATAAATAAAATAATTACACTTAATAATCTTTATCATTTATTATTTTGACAATTCAAATGCTATGTTTGAAACATATAATTGAATGTTAATTAGGTAGATATTTATATAAATTAACCTCATTAAAATAATATGTTAAGTTGTGAGCAATTGATTCATGTCAATGAATAAATGCATATAACCTAAAATATTATATTTTGAGCTTCACATTATCCAATTTGATCTATCTTTCATTCTTCTACTCTTGCAATTTCCTCAAACATATTATGAGATTTATTGGATATGTAATTAGCAATTGATATATCTGAAACACATAAAAATATTCATTAGAATATCTAAGCATTCGTTTGTTATCATCAAAATTGATTGGATTGAACATAAGGCTCATTAAGCCAACAACTGCATCTGAAGACATCATGGCATTAATGTATTTTTGGGCTTTCTTCATAAGCTCATCCAACTACTAGGAAAATCAACTGCCATTGAGATTTTGAACTCTTGATGGCCTAACCCCTAAAAGAAAACATTCTTAACTCCTCTTTCTTCCTCGGAAGATTTGTGTGTGATAGAATTAAAGGGAGTAACGTACCTACAAAGCATCTCCCCTAGTCCTTGAGGAATACAAAAAATAGGTGTTTCTTCACTTTAATGGATTCTTGCAAGCAAACAAATAAATAGTGAAATGGAATAATAGGTCCATGAAGCTTTGGAGCTTCCTATTTTGAGACCAACAAACTAATGTCTTTCTTCATCTTTTAAGGTGGATGGAAAAATCTTACATTTTAAGGCATAACTAATATTGAGGAGTGTTTTGGGATCAACATGATCATCAGGATCAATGTTTCCATAATAAACCTCGATTATAGGATCTCTAAACTTTATCGAGATAATTATTCTCTATATTTCTTCAGAGAAGGGCGATGATTGGTCAATCTCGATAATCTGAATTTCATCTCGAATAATGCTTCCAAGACCTTTAGTTCTTCAGAGTGTTTCAATAAATGTCTCTTCCATGACATGTATTTGGCCTTTTTGGGAGTTAGACACCTCGAGAAGATGAATGAGTGTTGCTAAATATTGACATACTTCATCAAATTGAGCAGTTATTTGCTCTCGTGTTACAAATTTTAGTGGGGCATTCTCCCTCACTGCCTTTAAATCTTGGGTTATTTTATATTTGGTTGGACAAGGCAATCAAGCTAGTGCAATGTCATGCCTTTGCACACTATAAGACATTGAATTTCTTATATATGGTGCTAAGAATTATTAATAATTTTTTTTAGTTAAAGACTAGGAAGGATCTCTGAAAAAAATGTTGAAAGTTAATTAGTTAAGGAAGTTACATTAAATAAGTTACTCATTAAGGAAAGATCATAAAATGGCTAAAAAAGAAACGAGGAGAGCAACCACAACAAGGTACAAATATTTAAAGTGCTTCAATAGAGAGTAATTTGACCTATATCCAATGAGGTGAGGAAAAAATATTTTCTTACTAGAGTGATGTATTAAGTACTAAGTTTTGGGAACTCACCCTTAATCTTACATATAAAATTTTTCATTCTATAAAATCTATATTTTCAAATGGGGATTTAAGTTGAAAGAAAAGTTGATGGTATTGTGGGCTCTGAAAAATTCACCACCGACCTCTCAACAAATGAAGAGAATATGATTTGAATGTCAGTGCAATTTTTAGAATCTAGATGGAATAGTAGATAAAATACTACCCAGAGTTTCCTATAGGCGCAAGCCCCTATAGTTAATTACCCCACTCAATGTTGAGAGAGAACTTTTGATTAAGGCTAGTCGTTAGATCACTTAATGCATAGCATATAGTAGTAGCATGTGGAGTTTTAGAACTTAAATTTATGAAATTCATCATTATTAGCTTAAAGAAGATGGTTGGGGGAATGATGATGTGCCCGATCTAGATCTCATGGGTCTTTCATCCCGGACAGTTTTGGTCCCTAGTCTACTTAGTAAAGGAGGTAGTTGACCCTACCTAACCAAAAGATTCTTATCAGCAATACATGGGTTACGTCATCCAATAAATCTTTATAGACCTAGGAAGGTGTTTGTCTAAGGAGACAAGCTTAAGTCTACATAGGTTGTGGAGGGTTTTCTATCAAGTATACCTATGATTAAAACTCAAAGTGAGCCATTGGGGAGCATATGGGCTACAGTCGTGATCATAATATAATGGTGCCATTTGGAGGCAACCACCGTGAGAGGACTCTAGTGTAATCGCATCATATATGCTTGGCCACCACATAGAGGAGGACACGGGCCACATCATTACTGACATGAGAATGATTGAGAGTAAATATAATAGAGCACTTGATTTGACTTTGTCTCCTTTGTGAGTTAGAGTTTTCTTAATTTGTCACCTTCAACAAACTATTTTAGAAGGTGGATTGAATGGAGTTTTCTTTAAGCTTTTAAAGATTGAATTTCATTTAAGAATTTTTAAATTGATACTTAATTTGATTTGAATTTATAATTACATTTTAATGGAAGTATCCCCTCCGGTTGAAATCACCATTCAACATAGCCATCATTGGGGTAAATGTATTATTTGATCATTTAATATATTATTTCAGATCCCATCGACTCTATTAGCTTAATAATAGAGGATCAGATCTACCATCATATGTTAGAATTAGCATCTCAAATATTTTAATAAGCTGAATTTTTTTATAATGATTAGATTTTTAAGTTTTGTTTACCCGGACTCTGTCCTAAGACCAAACCAGGAAGCAACTCGCATAACCTCCTCAGACACTAAGTTTAAGCATTCAATATAATGTCGGGGCTCATGCGAGTGTATTTAAGAATGCTTGCATGATTTTAAGGAATTGAATTTAAGTTTTAATCTCACTTCAATTGAAGCCATAATTAACGTATTCTATTTGCTTATACGATGTGTTACGAATCCGATGGTGTGTGTGGAGCAAAATTAGATTTATATTTGCATTGATACTTGATTTTGATTAATTCAATTTGAGTTTGCAAGCACATTTTGATGGTAAGTATCCCCTACGATAAATGTTCATTCAACACAACCATCATCGGGGTGGATGTATTGTTTGATCATTTACTTTATTATTTCAGATCCTATTGACTCTATTAGTTTAATAATAGAGGATTAAATCTATTATCATATGACAGAATTAGCTTCTTAGATATTTTAGTAAGTTTAAATTCTTATAATAAATGAATTTTTAGGTTTTGTTAACCCGGACCCGGTCCTAAGACCAAATCGGGAAGCAACCCGGGCAGCATCCTCAGACACTAAGTTCAAGCATTCAGTATAGTGTCGGGGCACATACGGGTATTTAGAATACTTGTACAAATTTTTGGAAAGCTAAAATTGAATTGAAGATTGCTTTATATTTCATACAAGAATTCATTGCTTTCAAATGATTGCATAACTTCTGAAGCACTTGAATTGAGTGATAGTTGGCTCCATAATTTATGCAAAATTAATATATTTAAATTTTATTTAGATATTAAGCCAACACCTTTTATCTACTTGTACAAAGAGTTGCAGATCTGGTGGTGTAGAAGATGTTTTAAATTATTCTAGTAGTTTACTAGATCCTTTGGAAATAATATTTTATTATTTCTCTTTTATTATTTATTGAAAGTTGTCTAATCTTTGAACCTTCAATAGATTCTCATTTATATATGTTCGCAATCCTCAAAATCATTAAGAGCTCTATTCAATTTCTCCTTGATTCAATTAAAGTATTTAACAAGACAAATATCATGCTTCAAATATCTTCCAAAAATTTCTTGAACATGCCTATTTTTAATCTTTCAATTTCATTCGGGATCTCCGATGTATTCTTTGATTTTCTTCAATTTATTTGGAAGTATTTGAAGAGTATATCTTAATTCCAAGGGATTTCTTGTGATTTGATTAGATATTCAATTAGATCATCTTTCACATCAATTGAAATGAGGTATTGATGTACTAAGCTTATGTTTATCACCAAAAGATCTAACTCATTTCAATCACTTCATGATCGAGTATCTGAATATATTTCTAGATATTGCATGTTTCAATCTTTAAAATGATTGAAATTTTATTATGATTATCTCAATGTGAAATCCAAGATAATTCAAATATTTAGTGAGAGATGTTTATTCATTTGAGAGCAGTTGACTAATTCTTGATTTCAGTTGGATTCAAATTTTGATAATTTTGTTTACTTCAAAATTTAGCAAACTCAAATTAAAAATTAAAAATAGCTTAGAATTTTAAATTTAAGTTTTTGTCAATGTAAAATTTGGCGAATTTGATAATATTCACATCATTCACTACATATTATTTTCGTCACCGATGAGCACGGTTGGTGTTTTGAAGCACACCGGCCAAATTTCAATCCCGTTACGCCCTGATGAGCATAATGAGGCCTTCAATCACTTGCATAAAAGAAAATATATATGTAAATATTCTTCTCCTTTTTTTTAAGTCCCAGATTTATTCAAAATTTTGGCAGCATTTTGGCATAGGGAAGCAACATCTAATGGTTTTGGCTTAGTTCGTATGCCCTGATGAGTATAGCGAGCGGTGTCTTGTGACACCACAGCTAAATTTTATCTCATCATGCCTTGATGAGCATGACAAGGCCTTCGAATCTACAAAAAGAAGCACATACACATATATTATTTACACACATTTCCATACACATCTACCAATTGTATCATGAAATCTCATTTCTTATTTTGGATGAGTGAAAGAGAGGGAGAGAGAGGAAAGACCTTTTTTTGGAGCTGTGAACCAAAAGAGAATGAAAGGGAGAGAGAGAGAGAGAGAGAGAGAGAGAGAGAGAGAGAGAGAGTGGGTGAGGTTTTTTTATTATAAATATTTTTTTTCGAGAGAGTGGCGGTGAGAGATTTTTTTTCTTTTATAAATTTGAAGGAGAGAGAAAGAGAGAGAGAGAGAGAGAGACAGGGGGAGCAAGAGAGAGAAAGAGAGTGGTGGTGTTGGTTTTTTATTATATATATTTTCTTTTTTTCTTTTGCTGTGAGCTTGAAAGAGAGAGAAGGAGAGAGAGAGAGAGGATAAAATATTACATTCGAAGTCTGCACGTAGCTTTACCTGTGGACTCCAATCGTTGGCCAACGTGTGTCTAGCATTTATTTTTTATTTTAGCGCTTAACAACACTGTAACTGAACGGATGACACTGTAATTAGATGATGCATTCATGACACCATTTACGCTTACCCTGGCTCGACCCAGCCCATCTCGTTCAAATAATGGGAGAAGAAGTATCATTGGAATGTGCAAAAGGAATTTAAAAGAAATATATATATAGATTTAGGGTTTAGGGTGTATTTTTTTCATGCAAACTGAGCTCAAAGAGAAATAAAAAATCTCATTTCCTTTTTACAAAAGAACCATGAAGTTGGTGAATGAATTTGGAAGTTATGGCCTTGAGGAAATAACGGCCAATTTAGCTGAGGATGTATTAAATAAGAATTCATCGGTAATTTTTCTCAACCGTTGTATACATAAAAATTTTCAATGGTTTGTAAGTGATATTCCTTAAAATTCTTTTATTTAATGTATATTTCTTACACTGTTTGGAGTTCTTTGCAAGAAGACTTTGTTTATTTTAGGAACTGCTTTGCATAGGTACTCTCTATAATCTCATGAGAGTAGTGACCAATTTCATATTATTTTTAATGAGTTTCTAGCTTGTCTAGAGAGAATATGTTCATTATATTCCATTACAAGTAATTTGGTGGCTATTTGGTTAGTTTTTAAGAGAGTTTTGCATTTGTACTCTCATGAGAGTACAGACCATTTTGCACATTTTTTCCCACTTTTTTTGGCCTGGTTGTTGAGATTATGTTCATTACATTCTATCGAAAGAAATTTGGAGGTTGTTTGGATGGTTTTTGGGTGGATTTTTGCATATGTAGTCTTTATACTCTCACGAGAGTACAAAACATTTTCTGATATATTTTCAGTTTATTTTGCCTATATGGAGAGAATATGATTATTACATTCTATTAGAAGCAATTTTGTGGCTGTTTGATTAATTTTTATGGGAGATTTCCATCTGTATTATCTGTACTCTCAGTACTCTCATGAGAGTACAGAGCATTTTGCTAACATTTTCCCACTTTTTTTACCTGTTTGGAGGAAATATGTTCATTTCAATCCATTAGGAATAATTTGGAGGCTATTTGGTTAGTTTTTTAGTATTATTTTGCATCTGTACTCTCTGTACTCTCATGAGAGTAGAGATAATTTTGACCATTTTTTCTAATTTCTTTGGCCTGGTTGTTGAGATTATGTTCATTACATTCCATTGGAAGTAATTTAGAAGTTGTTTGGATAGTTTTTGGGAAATTTTTGCATCTATACTCTCTGTACTCTCATGAGAGTACATAATATTTTCTCATATTTTTCTAGTTTATTTTACCTGTATGGAGAGAATATGGTCATTACAGTTCATTAGAAGTAATTTTGTGATTGCTTGGTTAATTTTTATGGGAGATTTTCATCTGTACTATCTGTATGCTTTGTACTCTTTGTACTCTCATGAGAGTACAGATGATTTTGGGTATTTTTTTCTAATTTTTTTGGGCTGTTTGGAAGAAATATGTTCATTACAATCCATTAGGAATAATTTGGAGGCTTCTTGGTTGATTTTTAAGGGAGTTTTGTGGTTCCAGACTCTGACTCTTAAGAGTAGATGATTTTAGCTATTTTTCCAGCTTTCTCCTTGTTGAGATTATGTTCATTATATTCCATTGGAAGTAATTTGGAGGCTGTTTGTATAATTTTTGAGAGATTTTTATATCTATACTCTCTATACTCTCTATACACTTTGTACTCTTATGAGAGTACAGAGCATTTTGCTAATATTTTTTCACTTTCTTTGGCCTGTTTGGAGGAAATATGTTTATTACAAATCCATTAAGAATAATTTGGAGGCTGCTTGGTTAATTTTTTAATGTTATTTTGCATATGTACTTTATGTACTCTCTTTACTATCTATACTCTCTATATTCTCATAAGATTATAGAGCATTTTAGTAATATTTTTTTAAATTTTTTTAGCCTGTTTAGAGAAAATATGTTCATTACAAATCTATTAAGAATAATTTGGAGACTGATTGCTAATTTTTAGGAGAGTTCTGCATCTGTACTCTCTATATTATGTACTCTTTGTATTCTCTCAGATTTTATACCCTCTCATGAGAGTAGGATTTAAATTCATTTTTCACTTTTTCTGGCCTGTTTGGATGGAATATGTTCAATAGATATCATTAGGAATAATTTGGAGGCTGATTGGTGATTTTTAGGGGTGTTTTGCATCTGTACTCTCTGTACTCTGTGTACTCTCTATACTCTTTATACTCTCATGAGAGTACATAGCATTTTGCTAATATTTTTCCACTTTCTTTGGCCTATTTGGAGAAATATATTTATTTCAATCAATTAGAAATAATTTGGAGGTTGTTTGGTTGGTTTTTTAGTGTTATCTTGCATATGTACTATTTGTACTCTCTTGAGAGTACAGATGATTTTGGCTATTTTTTCTAGTTTTTTTTGGCTTGGTTGTTGAGATTATATTCATTACATTCCATTGGAAGCAATTTGGAGGCTATTTAGATGGTTTTTTGGGGATTTTTGTATCTGTACTCTCTGTACTCTCAGGATTTTACTCATTTTTCCACTTTCTTTGGCCTATTTGGAGATAATATGTTCATTTACGGAGCTATTTTACATGTCACATATTTATGGAGCTATTTGGGCAGATGAATGTGGTCAATGAGCAGTGCGATGATGAAGTCGTGATGTCTAATGACCCAAATTTGGGGAACCTCCTTGGCACCACTATTCAATGAAACGGGAGTATGCATGCATCGCCGTGACTATGTACATCAACCGGCTTTAGTGTTTGACTATACTATTGGCCAAACTCAAGAAATTGAAATCAAAAAATTTTTATGTGCAAAAGCTAAAGAAATCTGCCTAAATGGCTTAACAAAATTCTAGAAATCAAAGACAACCATGATTAGATTCTCTGTTGATTTGGAGGGGAACTGGATGGTTAGAAAGCATATAGAAAGTCATAATCATTCATTGGCATGTTGACTTACATCTTCTCAGATCACACAGATGCATTAGCGATGAGAAGGTGTCCATGTTGAAGACAATGATGAGTAAATTAGAGCAATAACATTTATCTAACGAGGAAGTTCGATAGAGAATATTGGATTCACAAAAAGAGATGCTTTCAATTTCATTCAGAAAGAGAGAAGATCAAGGATTGCGAATGGTGACAGTAATGTATTAATACAACTGTTTAAGAAAAGGCAAGCAGTGTACAAGATGTTTGCATGGGATGTACAAGTTGATGAGTCAGATTGCTTGGTAAGTTTTTTTGGAGCAATGTCATGTATAAGATAGAATATGATTATTTTGGGGATGTGATAATTTTTGATACAAGCTATCGACTCAATAAATATAATCTTATTTATACCGTTCTTGTTGGAGTGAATCATCACTGGAAAAATGTCTTATTTGGAGTAGCCTTTCTATTAGAAGAGACAATTGAGTCATTCTCATGGCTATTCCAGACATTTCTTCGGTTGATGAGTGACAGACATCTTATAACAATATTCACTAATCAAGATCAGCTATGGCGAGATCTATCAAAATTATATTACCGCTTACTCATCATAGGTTGTGCCAATGGCATATTTCGAAGAAATCTGTTTCCAAGGTTCATTGCTTTAATAATAATAAGAGAGTACAAGGGCTATTCTATACATGCATGAGCAAGTGTGACTAAGAGGAAGAGTTTGAGAAAGCTTGGTCTGTCATGCTAGAAGAATGCAATTTGCATGATCATGCTTGGCTGTCTTAGCTTTATAAAACTAAATCCAAGTGGCCCACTACATTCAACAAAGATTCATTCTGTATGGGCATCTTATCAACTCAACTTAGTGAGTCCATGAATAACGTATGTCACAGAATCTCTAAACCAACAAGTTCACTCACAGACTGTTTCTTGGGGTTGGAGAAGGTTATAGAGACATGGCACCAGAATGAACATGATGAAGACTTCAAGTGTAGCCAGTCAGCAATTATTCCTGTTGTTAAGACCAATCTAATTCTAAAACAAGTTGCTATGTTTTATATAAGAAAGCTTTATATTATATTTGAGGAAGAAGTTTTGCATGGAGTTGGAGACCTATCAGTAACTGTGTCAGATGACAACCCCATGGAATATTTGGTGAGAAACTTAGAGAATAAAAATGCATCCAAAACATAGACTGTCCATTTCAATGGGAATACCCTAGATGTAACTTGTACTTGCAAAAAATTTAAAATGATGGGATTACATTGTGCCTACTGTATTAGAGTTCTTAGTCAGGAAGATGTTGTGCGCATTTCGGATAAGTATCTTCTCATGCGATGGTCTACTAGAGCAAAGAGGGATATCTACATCAATAGTGCATACAAAATATTAAGAGGTGTGGAAAGCACAGATGGAAATGCAACTATCATTATTTTTCGGAACCACATAAGTCCATATGCATATCAAATAAGCATCAAGACACAGGGTAATAAGAGAGCTGAGGACTATATGCTTGGATCCATAAAAGAACTATATGATGTACTATATGAGAATTTCCTCTACCGATGCCTAAGAAGAAGAAGTCAACCACAATAGTCAAGGAAAAAGACATCTTAAAGGATCCATAAACGCGTGTTTCTAACGCAAGGCTTAAGGGATATTGGGAGAGATCCAAGAAAGCCAAGAGTAATTTTTTATTTGCCTCTTAATTTTTAGTATTTTAAATATTGCTATTAATCTTCAAACCATCCTATTTTTAGTGTTACAAAAATCAAAGTACAGTCTGAGAGTGGTGTAGAATGTGTTGCATCACCCATTGCAACACCTTTATCTGTTATGCCAGAGTATTTTCTAGAGGTACGCATAAAATATCACACATCGATGCTGTAAAAAATCATCAACTAATATGATTTTCTACTGCAAGAATTCAACTCGAGCTCAACAATCAATCAGTCGGCTGAAGGGTACACTAAGCTGATGATGAATATTATTACAGGAAAATTTTTTAATGCATGATATCATTTAGTTATGTGTTCTTTGACTGTACACGCTGTAATGTCGATTACAACCATAATTACATCATTGCAATCATTTCTATAATGCTTTAAAGTCTCCATGATGACTTTCTTTTACTTAACAGGCACACCAACAGTCTCATCTAACAAATTCAATTAGGAAGGCTGCGTCAGAATTGCAGCATTTTGCAAAATTTTTCAATGAAATTATCTCTAAAAGTCAACGCCGATATAGTACGTACTACCATAGTGCTAAATAATATGCTGCCTTAGAATTTTATGTTAAATATAAGAATTTACTCTCTTTTTTCTTTTATAACTTTATTTTCTTGCTTCTTGTGTTCATCTTTATTCTTAATTGTACTATTATTATTGCCATCTATACCAAAATATATAAATTTCATGAATTTATTATAAAATTTATTAGTTTCTCTTAAAAATGAATTAATTTATTATGATATTTGATGACTTAGATTCACTAATCAATGCACTATAGATACTCATATACTATTCAAGTCAATATTTCAAAGCATCTTCAACTTAATGGTTACTGATATAATAATCTCATATTTTAATTTTTATTTAATGGACATTAATATTGGTCAATTATTTTGAAGACACTCAGTCTATGTCATAATCAAATACTTGCTCGAAGACACTCAGTCTATCTCATATTTGAGTTTATTATATTGTTTAGTAATTTTTCAATGATTCTGCCCTTACTGCCCATTGTGGAGTTTAGTTTTTGCTTAGTTTTTTTTCAGGATACTAGCTGAATCTATACTCTCCAGCCCATACTTAGGAGAGTATAGAGAGTATAGATGCAGAACGCCACTAAAAAATCAACCAAACAGCCTCCAAATTACTTCTAATGGAATGTCATGAACATATTCCCTCCAAATAGGCCAAAGAAAGAGAAAAATATTACCAAAATACTCTATAATCTCAGAGAGAGTATGAGAGTATAGACGAACTTTTGAAAGGCCCAAATGGACATTAATATTGGTCAATTATTTTCTGCTTGGTTTTTTTCTAGCTACTAGCTGAGTGGTTTTTCTCAGGTTCTAGTGTTCGGCAGGCTACCTAATGTGTCTGGATTTTGCTTGGAACTTTGGTCTGTTGACTGCCATGTGGTCATCCTTATTAACTGTGCCTTTATTGTATGGAATTATCCACTATCTCAATCGATTCTTATTTCTTTTGACACTACAAGTATATTGGGGTATGATGTTATTTAAATGTTGATAGATACCATATGTATTACTGATACTTTCATGATATCCTCACTAGGGGGTTGCTTCTGGGTCGGGTTGTTGTGGACTACGAATTTTGATATAATGTTGGTTCTGCTTAAGCCATCCCTTTACCACTCTGATTTTTGTTGTTATGCTTGCATATGTGAATATGGTCGTGCCTTGGTAAGCTGGTAACTGTGATTAGTGATGTTGTGTGGTTAGGGTTGTTGTTGGCTATGATTTATGCTGTTATGCTTACATTGTCTGGTGTTTATTATCTTAGAAAGGGGAGTTATCGACCCTTTACCAGTATCCCCCAGGGGTGTTGTTGGCTAAGATCACAAAATTTTTATCAAATTGGCTACCGTTTTCCCCCAGGTTTGTAGGCTATGATGGCTTGGATGACTTCACCCATTCCTTAGTTGGTAGTAGCACATATGATGTAACCCTTCCTTTGAAGTTTAGATGCTCATGTTAGCAGCTGCCCCAAATTGCTGTGACTGAGCCTGAGCCTCTCTCCACCTATTTCTCCATATCTCTCTTATTACATTATTTTACTTTCAAATTAGCTTGTATCACTTTAACTATGCTAACTCTTCTTTCTAGATGTTTGCAAATTTTGCTTACTTTTTGTAGGTTCTGTCTCTCATGGAGGCTTACACTTCTCTTATCCTCAAGAGTTTTTGTTGATGGCTGGCCAATTGCTTGCTCTTTTGCTCTATTTATACCTTTTGCTTTCTTTTCCTCTTTCACATGTTTTGACTGTATTTAGCTAGGGGATTTTCTCTCTAGGCTGTTTGTAGCTATTTAAGTAGTAGTTATTGAATTTATCCCCTATTAAGGACCTTGTAATCCTTTAACCATGTTAATAAAATTTCCTTATATGGGGTTCCCCTAAAAAGAAAAAACTAATAGGTCTTAACTAATGGTCCAATTTCCAATTACTAAATTTATACTGGTAGCTTACAAAATTCAGCCGGTCTGTGATGTATGTTGAATGATGTACTGATGTTTATCCCCTATTATATTTTACCAAATGTCAGTATCTGATTGATTACTCTACCTTGCCCAAGAGAGGATGAAATGATTTTCATTGCATGCATTACATAGTTTGATATATACCTATAAAGTAGTATTTTTTTATGAAATGATTTTTATTTCATGCATTACAAAATTTGATAAGCCCGTATGCTCTTATCAATAAGATTAATAGAAATTGAAGAAAAAAAATTGATAGTATCGTAGCAAATTCAATTTAGTTAATTATCAATTAATATATAATCCCTAAGTTTAAAAGTCTGGCCCACTTATATTTTCTCTTATAGTAATGATGATATTAGTTTACTAATTATTAATAAATTTGTCAATAATATTAATTTAATTAAGTTGATACTTTCAGTTATTAGATTATTTAAAAAAATTCATCATCGTAAAATAAATAAATAACACTCAAAATTTATATTTTTGAATAAGACGTTGCTAAGCTGCATGTTCGATAGTTTATTGGTCTATTTTATGAACCACATAATTCAGTAGAAAGTAGGTTTTAAGAAGCATGATTTTAACAGACATAAACTAATTTTAGACATTTAAAAAATTCTAGCACATTTTTAAAGAACATAATTTTCTTTATTACATAGTTAAGTTTAATAATCTTACCCACTTATGTTAAGTTCACATGTTAAGTGGTTAATATTACTTCTCCTTTGTACTTTCAGATTGTGGCATTATGAATATGAATGAGTATAATGATTTATTACTAGCATTCGATTGGACATAGCAAGTATTATTCAATCGTAATTTCTAGATATTACATAATAAAAATTACTGTAATTATTAATTTTTAGATAATGTAAATTTTAACTTCACTTTTTTAATTGATCTAAATTTTAAATATGATATAATTTGAATGTCAAAATTAATTAATCCAATTAGGAAAATATTTAAGAAATTCATGACATGTATCTTACATATGTGTTATAATTAGGAGCATAATGAAAAAACTATTGAGTTAAAGACTATTAAGGTATTTTAATTTTTTAGAATGATAATTAAAATGATCTTCAACTTTTGATTCTAGTTGAACATATATTTTAAACTATTTTTAATTTATTAAGCATATTTTCTCCAAACAAGTAAAGAAATCATCATAAAAAACATAAACAATATTATATGAACTGCCCATGGTGAAAAGAGTGCAGAGAGTATAGAGAGTGCAGAGAGTACAGAGAGTATAGAGAGTACAGAGAGTATAGAGAGTACAAAGAGTATAGAGGGTACAGAGAGTACAGAGGGTACAAAGAGTATAGAGAGTATAGAGAATACAGAGAGTACAGAGGGTACACCTACAAAATTTCTCAGAAAATGTTACTATTAAGGATCCGCATAAGCTGTAATGGAATCTACTTAACATATTAATGACAGACATACCAGAATAGCTCATAAAAAATGCAACCCAGGAGCCTCCAAACGGCTTTAAGATTATAGTAAACATTTCCTCTCCGACCTGCAAAGAAAAAAATGGAAAAAATAGTCACCCTCCATGCTACCTACAATGGAATAGAGATTACGGAGAGTACAAAGAGTACATAGAGTACATAGAGTACATAGAGTTGTGGAGTACAAATGAAACACATCTCAATTAAGTAGTCCAACATCAACCAAATTGCTACAGATGGGTTCTTGATAAACATATTTTATCCAAACTGCCCAGGAAAATTGAAAAAAATAGAAGAAATACTCTGTACTCTTAGGAGAGTATAAAGAGTACAGATGAAACATATCTCACTAAGCAGCCCAGCATCAACCAAATTATTGCAAATGATCTCTACTAAACATATTTAATCCAAACTGCCCAAGAAAATTGAAAAAAATAGAAGAAATACTCTGTACTCTCAGAAGAGTACAGAAAGTATAGATGAAACACATCTCACAAAAGCAGCCCAACATCAACCAAATTATTGCAGATGATCTCTGCTAAATATATTTTATCCAAACTGCCCAAAAAAATTGAAAAAAATAGAAGAAATACTCTGTACTCTCAGAAGAGTACAGAGAGTACAGATGCAAAATAGGTTAAGAAGGCTAACATTAAGGTTCCTAGCAACCCAATTGATTGAAGAGAGCTTAGATAGGCAACCCAGCAGCCAACAAATTATTTTAAATGGTATTTACATAATATATTCTACCCAAAATGTACCAAATAAATGAAAAAAAAATAAGGAAACTTAATGTTTGCTGGAGTACAGAGAGCACACCTTCAAAGCTGGAGAACATGAACAGATTGTGCACATGCTATCTCTAGAAAGGTTTAAAACAATAAATAATAGCTTGTAAAATAGGTAATTTCAAAATATCAAACTTCAAAGGTACAGTTCTCAGCTTGGTTTTTTCATTCCCAAATAAAAGATAGCGTAAGCAAACTCAGCCCTAAAGAAATTCATATTCTTGGGCCAATCATGGTGGTCAGCCCAGTTCACTGGGAGTTTGTTGATTGCTGCTTCCATGTACTTGCAGACAAACATCCCGTAGTCGACACTATTATCTTGGACTCGCAGTCCACTCACCATTTCGATTGGGATCGCTCACAAAAGATTGGCTAGCATCTTAAACAAGTAATTTGATCTGAATAGTAAGAAGTATAGTCAATAAGTTGGCCCCAAAAAAAAAGTAATTTAGGGAAACCTAATTGAAAACATATATTACAATCTTAGGAAGAATGGCTTTATGGGTTGGGTTTGATAATGAATCATAAAAATACTAGCCCCTAGCTTAGTATGCCCAACTAGGAGTGTCCAAGATCGATTATTTATAATAGAAGAGTAGTCACTCTTGATACATCGTTTATAAGTGACATGTTGGATGAACATTTTGCTTTCTTCGTGTAGGCCATATTGCGCATAACTCTGCAAGAAGGGGAGAAAATGTTTATAAATTCTAGCTTCTATCTATATAATTTAGGATTGAATCGTAATACCCTGCATTTCTGTGGGGTAACTTACCCCATGTAAGCATAATATGTACAAGTAGGGGACATACATCCCCGGACAGAGCGAATACTTCTCAGCTAGTAAAAAGGCATAGCCATTGACGTGTGCATCTAACTGATACTGATTTATCAGCAACTCATCAATCTTCCATCGCACAATAATGATATTCCTAGCCGCGAATACTGTATCACCATTGCAAGTGAGAAATAATTGAAAGTGAGCTTTAAATGAATATGTTATTTTATGTATGAAGAAGTTGAATGAATGACTTACTTGTCCTGAATTGGGAGCACTCAATAAGCGGAGCATCGCAGTGACATCTGAGAAGTCAACAAAATGATGTGCCTCTGCTGGCTGCAAGGAAATTACTAATGATGAAAGTTAGTGATGAAGAGCTAGATTCACTATGAATTAAGGATCGATCTGTTGAGATGATGCATACCTCCGACTGATGCTCCTCCACCACAATGATAGCAGTCTGTGGTTCATCTACTTTTATTGGCTCATCTTTGCAAACCTATACAAAAATTTAGTGAAATCTATTTTTATTATCTCAAATTTAAAAGAAAGTAAAGTAATACCTCTGTTACCGGCTGCTCATCCTGAGTGAAGGCCACCACAATACTTATTCTGCACCGTGACTTCCTATAAGTGTGTGTGAAGGGGGAAGATGGTGGACTCCACCAGGGCTTCCCAAGTGGAAGTATCCACAGGGGTAGCAATTATAGTTGCCTCCATATGAGACTCCCCTGTAGTAGCCTCCACAGGGGAAGCTCCTATGGTAGCCTCCATAGGTGTTGCCCCTGTGACTGTCTCCTCAAGAGTTTCCCCTGTAGTCACCTCCATAGAAGCTTCCCCCATACTAAGGATGCTAAGACCCCGCTATCCAGCAAGAACCTCCTCGATAGCAGCAACCCACAAATCCATCCCATATATTCTCTCTATTATTGTTGCTTAAAAAGATGATATTATATCTTTCAAGTCCCTGAAACCTGCAAGTATCCTCTCCACCGTAGAGCCTTCTATGGGGGTAGTAGCAAAGGGCAGGCTAGATACACTAGACGGGGGAGAATATCAAGGAGAGACATATGGAGATTTAGTGAGGGCTACAATCAGTGGACTTAGAATAGGACTGGTATTGGGCTTGACATGTGTTCTATGTTACGCAGGGGACAATGATTCAAGGAGCTAGATCTTCTCTTCTAATATGTCCTCGAATGAAAGGCAGACCTATGTTAAATCGATAAGAAAATGTGATGACTTACAGTATAAATAAATACATTCTTATATGAACTAAGTGATATTATTATGTGTCACGGTGTCCCCAAACTAGTGAAAGCATCATCTGAACTTTATTTTTGGCCATCGATACATGTTTTGTAGATGGAAATGTTTATGATGCTTATGTGCTCATGCCAAATCTATAATGAATATTTATATAAGTTAACTTCAATGGATCAAATAATACATAATCGAAGATATAAAACATACCATAAGAGTGACAAAGCCACTCATGTACCCTTCTAGTCCAATGATGTAATACCATCAAATTGTGAAACTAGAATGCCCAAATGGCCTCTACCCTATTCAAAGAAATTTAATGTTATCGCCGTAATCAATTCGATGCCACCTATAGTTATGATATATATAAAAAAAGATTTGATAGCAGAAAACGATGTATAATCGCAGACAAATGTGCAATGAGCTATCTCAATTCTCAAGTTTCTTCTTATACCACTGAATCTAGCTGCTGGGATTTCTACCATAAGACCTTCTCCCCTCTGTTTGGCATCCCTATAATTACTGCAACTTTATCGGGGGTGAGAGGAATGCACTGCCCACCCAGAAAGAAAGCCTACTTCTCTATGTCCCAACAAGACAGGATGAGGTAATGACAATTGAGTCTTGTTGGATTCCGTGGAGTCTAATGAATTGAAGTAGATGAAGCCTCTTTAAAATATCAATGACTTCATCAGTAAAGCATGCTGCAATATTATCGAATATCATTCTAACGATGGTAGGCCTGCATCTCGAAGTTATCTTTTTTCTAGACATGGTAAACTTCATAATGAAAAATCAGTTAATGAGAGTACAGATGCAAATCACCCATAAAAACTAACCAATCACCCTCCAAATTACTCCTAATGTAATATAATAAATATATTTCCTCCAAATAGGCCAAAGAAACTGGAAAAAAAAGCAAAATGCTCTGTACTCTCATGAGAGTGCAGAGAGTACAGAAGAAAAAATCTACCAAAAACCATCCAAATAGCCTCCAAATTGCTTCCGATGGAACATAATGAACGTAATCTCAACAACTAGGCCAAAGAAACTGGAAAAAAAAGCCAAAATCATTTGTACTCTCAAGATAGTACAAATAGTACAGATGCAAAATAACATTAAAAAAATCAACCAAATAGCCTCCAAATTGTTCCTAATGGATTTGTAATGAACATATTTCCTCCAAACAGGCCAAAGAAAGTAAAAAAATATTAGCAAAATGATTTATACTCTCATGAGAGTACAGAGAGTATAAAGAGTATAGATGCAAAAATCTCTCAAAAATCATTCAAATAGCCTCCAAATTGCTTCCAATGGAATGTAATGAACAAAATCTCAAAAACCAGGCCAAAGAAACTTGGAAAAATGATCAAAATCATTTGTCTCAAGAGAGTATAGAAAGTACAAATGCAAAACTCCCCTAAAAACTAACCAAGCAGCCTCCAAATTGTTCCTAATGGATTATAATGAATATATTTCCTCCAAACAGGCCAAAAAAGGTGGAAAAATATTAGCAAAATGCTCTGTACTCTCATGAGAGTATAGAGAGAACAGAGAGTACAGAGAGTACAGATAGAAATCTTCTATAAAAATTAACCAAACAGCCACAAAATTACTTCTAATAGAATGTAATGAGCATATTCTCTCCATATAAGCAAAGTAAACTGAAAAAATATGAGAAAATATTTTGTACTCTCATGAGAGTATAGAGAGTACAGATGCAAAAATCCCCCAAAAACTATCTGAACAATCTTCAAATTGCTTCCAATGGAATATAATGAATATAATCTCAACAACCAGGCCAAAGAAATTGGAAAAAATGGCCCAAATCATCTTGACATACAAGAAAGTACAAAGAGTACAGATACAAAATAACACTAAAAAAACTAACCAAACAGCCTCCAAATTATTTCTAATGGATTGTAATGAACATATTTCCTCCAAACATGCCAAAAATTAGAAAAAAATATCAAAATTCTTTGTACTCTCATGAGAGTACAAAGAGTATAGAGAGTACAAAGAGTACAGATGCAAAAATCCCCCAAAAATTATCCAATTAGCCTCCAAATTACTTCCAATGGAATGTAATGAACATAATCTCAACAACTAGACTTAAGAAATTGAAAAAAAGGACCAAAATCATCTATACTCTCAAGAGAGTACAGATACAAAACTCCCCTAAAAACCAACCAAGCAACCTCCAAATTATTCCTAATGGATTATAATGAACATATTTCCTCCAAATAGGCCAAAGAAAGTAGAGAAATATTAGCAAAATACTCTATACTCTTATGAGAGTATAGAGAGAATAGAGAGTACAGAGAGTACAGGGAGTACAGATGGAAATCTCCCATAAAAATTAACCAAACAGCAACAAAATTGCTTCTAATGGAATGTAATGATCATATTCTCTCCATACAGGCAAAATAAACTAAAAAAATATGAGAAAATATTATGTACTCTCATGAGAGTATAGAGTACGATACAAAATCTCCCCAAACAACTTCCAAGTTACTTTCAATAGTAATGTAAACATAATCTCAACAACCAAAGCCAAAGAAAATGGCCAAAATCATCTGTACTCTCAAGAGAATATAGAGAGTACAGATGCACAATAATATTAAAAAACTAACCAAATAGTCTCTAAATTATTCCTAATAGATTGTAATGAACATATTTCCTCCAAACAGGCCAAAGAAACTAGAAAAAAATGCCCAAAATTCTCTGTACTCTCATGAGAGTACAGAGAGTACAGAGAGTACAAAGAGTTCAGATAGAAATCTCCCATAAAAATTAACCAAACAATCACAAAATTACTTCTAATAGAACGTAATGACCATATTCTCTCCATACAATTAAAATAAACTAGAAAAAAAAATGAGAAAATATTTTGTACTCTCATGAGAGTACATAGAGTATAGATACAAAATTCCCCCATAAATTGTCCAAATAGCCTCCAAATTATTTCCAATGGAATGTAATGAACATAATATCAACAACCAGGCCAAAGAAACTAGAAAAAATGGCCAAAATCATCTGTACTCTCAAGAGAGTACAGAAAATACAGATGCAAAATAAAACTAAAAACCAACCAAGCAGCCTCCAAATTATTCCTAATTGATTGTAATGAACATATTTCTTCTAAACAGGCCAAAGAAATTGAAAAAATGCCTAAAATGCTCTGTACTCTCATGAGAGTACAGAGAGTACAGATGGAAATCTCCCATAAAAATTAACAAAATAGCCACAAAATTACTTCTAATAGAATATAATGACCATATTCTCTCCATACAATTAAAATAAACTGGAAAAATATGAGAAAATATTTTGTACCTCTCATGAGAGTACAGAGAGTACATATATAAAAATCTCCCAAAAACTATCCAAACAGCCTCCAAATTCTAGGAATGTAATGAACATAATCTCAACAACCAAGCTAAAAAAACTGAAAAAAATGGCCAAAATTATTTGTACTCCTAAGAGAGTACAGAGAGTACATATGCAAAATAATACTAAAAATTAATCAAGCAGCTTCCAAATTATTCCTAATGGATTGTAATGAACATATTTTCTCCAAATAGGCCAAAAAAATTAGAAAAAAATGCCTAAAATGCTCTGTACTCTCAGACGGGTATAGAGAGTACAAAGAGTATAGATGAAAATCTCTCATAAAAATTAACCAAACAGCCACAAAATTACTTCTAATAGAATGTAATGACCATATTCTCTCCATACAATTAAAATAAATTGGAAAAATATGAGAAAATATTCTGTACTCTCATGAGAGTACAGAGAGTACAGATGCAAAAATTCTCCAAAAGCTATCCAAATAGCTTCCAAATTGATTCCAATGGAATGTAATGAACATAATCTCAATAATCAGGCCAAAGAAATTAAAAAAATGGCCAAAATATCTGTACTCTCAAGAGAGTATAGATGCAAAATAACACTAAAAATTAACTAAGCAGCCTCCAAATTAGTCCTAATGGATTGTAATGAACATATTTCCTCTAAACAGTTCAAAGAAACTTGAAAAATATTAGCAAAATGCTCTGTACTCTCATGAGAGTATAAAGAGTATAGAGAGTATGGAGAGTACAGATAGAAATCTCCCATAAAAATTAACCAAACAACCATAAAATTGCTTCTAATAGAATGTAATGACCATATTCTCTCCATACAAGCAAATTAAACTAAAAAATATCAAAAAATGTTCTATACTCTCATGAGAGTACAGATGCAAAAATTCCCTAATAATCACTCAAACAGCCTCCAAATTACTTCCAATGGAATGTAATGAACAAAATCTCAATAACGAGGCCAAAGAAACTAAAAAATATGGTCAAATTCATCTGTACTCTCAAGAAAGTACAGAGAGTACATATGCAAAACTCTCCTAAAAATTAAGCAATCAGCCTCCTAATTATTCCTAATGGATTGTAATGAACATATTTCCTCCAAATAGGCCAAAGAAAGTGAAAAAGCATTAGCAAAATATTTTGTACTCTCATGAGAGTATAGAGAGTAGAGAGAGTACATAGAGTACAGATGAAAATCTCCCATAAAAATTAAACAAACAACCACAAAATTACTTCTAATGGAATGTAATGATCATATTCTCTCCATACAGGCAAAATAAACTAAAAAATATCTGAAAATATTTTGTACTCTCATGAGAGTATAGAGAGTATAGATGCAAAAAATCTTCCAAAAACCATCCAAATAGCTTCCAAATTGCTTCCAATGGAATGTAATGAACATAATCTCAACAACTAGGACAAAAAAATTGGAAAAAATGGCCAAAATAATCTGTACTCTCAAGAGACTACAAAGAGTACAGTGCAAAACTCTTCTAAAAACTAAGCAATCAGCCTCCAAATTATTCCTAATGGATTGTAATGAACATATATCCTCCAAATAGACCAAAGAAATTGGAAAAAATGCCCATAATCATCTATACTCTCTTGAGAGTATAGAGAGTAGGTATGTAAAAAAATCTCTAAAAACTAAACAATCAGCCTTCAATCTGCTTCTAAAGCCATGTACTGAGCATATTGTATCCAAACAGAGATGGAAGTATTTTTAAAAAAAATGCCAAAATGGGTTGTACTAACCTAAGAGTATAAAGAGTACACATGTAAAATTAGAGCAAACAACCATAAATCAACCTACAAACAAATTCTAATGCCATCGACTAAACATACTATCCCTAAACAGGCCATAAAATTAATCATGAAACAGTACCAAATATCATACCATGTGATATACTAAACATTTCACAAGGCTAAACAGTTCAAAAAATTTGAAAATAACTGTGTGTACCATCATGACAGTACAAAGAGTACACATATAAAATATCTCCATAAACTACTAAAATACATCCCATTCATTTAAAGGAATTAAATGTTCCAAAATGTTCACCTATTAGACAGTGTGAAGAATAGAGAAAATCCTAAATTCATTGAAGTTCGAGAATGCAGGTGTAAATACCTTATGTAGTCTCCTATAATATCTCAATTTTTGATTCACAAGATTTGTTAAATCAATGAGTGAAGGCCAAACGTGCGCCGATCGAGAGCGGGAGCTGAGCTGAGAAAAATTCCTTCGTCGAAAAAAAGCTCTAAATTGTTCTGTGACAAGGAATGTCAAACGACGCTGATCTCCTTTTTCTTCTCCTACTGTTTGAACGAAGATGGAGCGTAAGAAATAGCATCGGAATGCGCATCCATTTACAAAGATCAGTCAGTTACGCTAAAATAGGAAATAAAATGTTGGATACGCGTCGACCAATGATTGGAGTCCACACGTAAAGCTACGTGTGGACTCCAGACGTAATATTTTCTTGAGAGATAGAGAGAGAGACAGAACGAAGGGGGACACCGTTCAGTTGTAGAGAATGAACGTGGGACTGCAGATGAGGAATTTATCGAGATCGACCATGCCATCGCCACGATGCTTGAGGGCATTATTAACATGTGTGCTGACAAAACCAATGGCTCCAGTGACAAGAACAAAGATACCGGTAGGATGATGTCAAATGCGATCGGAAGAGCCAACGTGCTTCTCCCACTCGATGTTAGCCTAGAAAGTAGAGGTGGAGAAGGGAAGAGTCCTCGTTTGGCTGGGAGCAAGGAGATAGAATGGGAGTTGCAAAAATAGGGAGGAGGTTCTTATGATTGAAGGAGTTATGCTTTTGGCTGCAGTTGTAAGAGCAAATGGAGGCTGGGAGGGGGATGCTTTTGAAGAAGAGGGAGTTCTTCATTTTAGGAGGGCAAAACTGAGGGTCAAAAGGTATAGAAAATGCTTTCTTACGATTAACCTTTATTCAATATGATTTTCTAATCTCTTATGTAAATAAAATTTAATTTCTCATCTCTTCTCATAAATGTATACTAACTCACTTGATCAGTAATTATTGCTATATTCTTTAATAACACCTTCACACTTCTTAGGAAAATCATTTCTTAAAAAAATTTAGTATAATCTTTATTGCGACAACATAGCTGAATAAACTTCGTGACATTTACTGTCCATCTAAAGTCCATGTATAAGTGTCAATATGTCACACATGAATAAAAGATGAAAATGGGATCTTGGAGCATCACTGATGTGTTTGCATCATTCTTGAAGGGTGAAATAATATTTAGGACTTTAATAAATGAAGCATGTTGATTTGGACTAGTCTGTGGTACATCAAGTCCAATTACAATTTTTGAAAGATATAAGATAAGAAAATCCTATATTCGAATAGCTAGAATCGACTATGAAGAGGTATTTTCACTTGTTTCTTGATTAGAAATTGTGATACTTCTGTAAGAGCTCAACATAAGTGGTGAATATAACAAATGGGTGTAAAATCTTCTTTCATAAATGGAATACTTGAAAAAGAAGTCTTTATTCAATAGCCACTTGGTTATAAGTTCAAAGAACAAGAAAATAAACTAATGTAGCTCTCTAAATTAGTAGACCTTATCAACTCTATTTTAAGCATAGGAGATTAGGTCTACTGTGATCACATTCTATGGACCTGAAAATTTATATCTTTCCTTGACTTGAATTAGCATTGAAGACATTCATTAGCTTGCATACATATAATCATAAAGAATCAAATTAATTTCATCATTCTTCTTTCTTAACATTTGTAGCATCCTTAGACACTAATTTTAAGCGCTTAGTATAAGTGTCGGGGCCCATGCAAATATTTAGTAATTTGGGTAATTTTATTTCTAAATTATGAGATTAATTTTGTATTTATTTAATCTCAACTTAGCTTGTGCAGCCTTTTTAGACATTAAAATTTATACTTTAAATCTCTATGTTTGAGCACATGCAGATATTTTTAACTTAGATAATTTTATCTAATTAAAGAAATCATTAATTTTTGAAAATCATAATTAGAATGAGAATTTTCTAATTTTTAGGTTGAAGGAAGCTCCATAATTAGTGTAGCATTTAATTTAGTATCATCTTCTGTCTACTAGTAAAAAGAATTGCATATTCGGTGGTATAGAATGCGTTTTAAATTGTTATAATATCATATTAGATCTTTTGGAATAACATTTAATTATTTTCTTTTATTCAAAGTTGATTAGTATTTGAATGTTCAAAAGACTCTCATCTATGTCTATTGATAATTCTCAAACTCATCACAAACTATATTCAACTTCTCCTTGATCCAATTCAAGTATTTAATAAGACAAATAATATGCTTCAAATATTTTCCAAAAATTCATTGATTATGCTTATTAGCAATCATTCAATCTCATTAAAAATCTCTTATGAATTTCTTGATTTTCCTCAAATTCATTTGGAGTGAATTATGATTTGAAAATTATATTCTAATTCCAAGAAGATCTTTTGTGCTCTAATTGGATATTCAATGAGGTCATCTTCTAAATAAATTGAATTGAGATATTGAAGTGACAAATTTATATTTAATGCCAAAATATTCAATTCATTTCAAATTCATAAATCTGTTTGAGCTCAATCCATTTTTCTTTATTTGAAATATAATCTTCAAATTCATTATCATTTATAATTCAAAATTCAATTTGATATCAATTTATTTTAGCAAGCTTAGGCAGCGTTATTTGTTTAGCTTTAATTTTATTTGCAAATATAAATTTTGGATAAAATTTTGGCAGTATTTTGACAGTATTTCGAAATCATCCTCGCATAGAGGGGCTAAATCAAAACTATTTTGGCATATCTGTCACCCTCTGATGAGCGTGACAGTTGATGTTTTGAAGTATCTCAGCCGAATTTCAATCCTGTTATACCCTGATGAGCATAACGGAGCCTTGAATCACCTGCATAAAAGCAAATATATATGCAACTTCTACACATTTAAATTTTATTTTAGATTATTTATTTTTGATGTGATTGATTTCTTTTCAAGTAAATCTTGATTTTTCTCTCTTTTTTTCTAAGTCCAAAATTTAATCAAAATTTTGGCAGTATTTCAACATAATGGGTTGCATCTAACAATTTTTTCGGGCCTACTCGTCACGCCCTGATGAGCATGACGGTCGGCATTTTGAAACATCTCGGCCAATTTTTATCTTGTCATGCCTTGATGAGTGTGGTGAGGTGTTCAAACCTGCATAAAGAAACACATATATACATACAAAAAAATTTTATACATTCAAGCATTTCTATACATCTACCAACAACAACAATAATAATTTTGCATGAGTTTGGCTAGAAAGAATTTAATAAAAGAGATTATGGGGTTAATTATTTGGGTTGAATAAGTGGGAGAAATGCCGAAAACTGAGAGGAACCCGCCTGATGGCGGAGTTCCCTCTTGACTGCGGCAAAGGGAATGGGACTCCAATCAAAGAGGGGATACAGAATAGCTGCAGGAGATTGTGGCTGTTGGGTTGCGATGTGGAGTCTTTGGTTTGGCGAGGAGGCTTGATTTTGCTGGAGAAAAGGCAGAATTGGTTTTCCGCCATTGCTAGATGGATGCTTGGTTGCAAGATTTTTATAGTCGGTGTGGTAGCTAGAAGCAGCAGGAATTTTCATAAATCATGCCAAACTGTAAAAAGAATATTTAAATCCTACAATCTTAAATCCCGTTTCTCCACTATTTTACCATCGATTCTGGATTGGGTAAATTCTGGATGGAATTAATAATCTGCAGGTGTTACGAAATACTTCGGGGCTATTTTGTTGTAGGATTTGAACAACGTTTAAGTCATATTTAACGTAAATATAGCAAACGGTGTTTTTGGACAAATTAAATCGACGGCTTTGTGTAATATGCTAGAAGCCACTTTGGCATGGTTAACTCCGGAATTACTAAATCCTTGGCGATGTCTCCCTTCTCTTTTCGCAGGTTTAAGGAGGAGAAAGAACTAGAGGGTTTTGAATGCCGAAATTTGTTTTTTTTTTCTTTGAGGTTTTTGGGTTGAAGAAGAGAAGGGGGAGGGGAACGAGTAGGTACGGTTGAGGCGTGAGAATGGAGATGGTGATAGAGGGAGAAAGTTACCTTCGGTTGAACGAATTGAGAGAGAAAGAGAGCGGGGGAAAGAGGGCGAATCCGAGAGGGAGAGATTTTTTTTTTGGAAAAATTTGAGGGCCGAAGCCCAATTGTATTCCAAAAGATGTTTACAAAATTACAAACGCGTTGATGAGAACACAAAAGGCAAGCAGAACTATTTCAAGCATATAATTTGAGTCAAAAGGTAAATAAATTGCTAAAACAAATGGACTGTGAGCCAAAACTCATCATAAATAGATGATCAGACAAGCACAACTTCAGCAACTAGCAGGGGCGACTTTTCAGAAAATTGTCTCTGGTAGTCAAAATCGCCTTCCAAACGATTCCCAAAGAACCTTTAATGACCTAAAAAAAGACACCCAACCAAGAGAGGGAACCGTGGTTGCAGAAATGATCATCCAGGTGAGGGAGACATAAATATTTGCAGCAATTAGATAGTTTGTGCTTGGAAAAAAACTCATCATCGTCCAATATATAGAAATCAGAAACCGGACACAGTCAGCAGGTAATCTCGAGAGCATCAGACTTTCGTAGAACAGCAATTGCAGCAACATCCAGAAACAAAAAAATAGCAAAAACCACAATAGCAAAATCCAGAGAACGAGCAGAAAAAGGCAAAACAGAAGCCCTCCAAAACCAACAGAAAGGACCAAAGTTAAGGAGGTTTATAACCTCTCCATTTTAGTAGCAGCTCTTGAACATAACTAGGCCAAGTTGATTTAACTTTCCAGCTAAGCATTTTAGCAGTAACTCTATCTCTAACCCTAGATATTAAAGAGGAAAAAGTTTGAGAAGTAGAAGAGTATACTCTATTGTTCCTTTCTCTCCATAATGTATAAACAAGCACAGCAATAATAAGGAAGTGTAGCCTATGCAACACTTTATGCTCATCCTCATCAATGAAATTTAATACCTGTTGAAGAGAGGATTGGAGAAGTAAGAAGTTTCCTTGCGGAATAAGAGCTCTAACCATTTTCATAGATACCGGGCATTCAAAAAATAAATGATTGTGTGATTCCAAAATTGAGTGACAAAAACAGCAATAAATCGTAACGTCAATCCCTTTTTTTTCCAGCAAATCAGAGGTTTTCAGCCCAGATTTGAAAGCCATCCAACAATAAAGAGCATAATTAATGGCATACCCCTTAAACCATATTCCTTTAGTCCAATCCAAGGTTGGATGAGACTCAAAGACAACATCTCTAAACTCTTTAGAGGAAGGAGAGATGCAATTATACCAACATATTAGATCCTCTCCAGCCACAATAGGAGTTTCTAAAATCATTTGAGCACACTTGGGATTAGAGACCATGAAAGAAGAAGGAAGAGACCAATTTCCATCATGTAATAATGAATGTACTTTCATATTAGGAGATAAGTTAAGAGATATGAGACCATTTGCACCCAACCAATTGCATAGAGAAGTACCTTTGCACCATGGATCATAGAATAAGGAGAAGGAATTACCAACTCCAACTTTAAAAACCAGTTTTGTTTTAAATTTTTCAGCAACCTTTATAACTGATTTCCAAAATGGAGAAACCCGAAGAATATTAGGATTCCACAAAGAAATATATTTTGCTAAACATATTTTTCCACATAATTTTTAACTAAATAGATAAGAGAAGAGAAAAGTAACCCAATACCACCTTTGTCCTTAGGAAGAGTGGTGCGCTCCCAAGAGATTGTATGTAGCTTCTTAGCCTCTCCAGAGTGATAGAAGAATCTAGCTGTAAAGGTACAAAGTTTCTTGATAATGCCATCAGGAATAGCCATAGAATGAAATCAGTATGAAAGGTAGCTGTTGATAGATGATCTAATAAGTTGTAATCTTCCACCTAAGGAGAGAAATTTGCTTTTCCATCCAGCCATCCACACATGAAGTCTATCAAAAAGTGGAGTAAAATGAGCCAATTTGATAGGTCCTTTGGTTAGAGGTAATCCCAAATATTTGAAGGGGAATGTTCCCAATTGAATGCCCAGTATTTGGTGAAGGTCATCATCCCTTTTATTGGAAAGGCATATAGAGGATTTTGAAAAGTTAACATCAAGGCCCATATAAGTTTTAAGCGATTGAAGTATAGCTTTACAAGTGGAGAGTGTGGAGGTATTAGCTTTTCCCATCACAAGAAGATCATCTGCAAACAGCAAGTGAGAGGCATGTTGGCCGGCAATGGTTAAAGGATTATAGAGCCCATTATTGATTTCCTTTTCTAATAGACAAGAGAAAGTATCCATGGCAATGGTGAAGAGAAAGGGGGATAGTGGACAACCTTGCCTAAGACCATTAGAAGAGGAGAAGTATCCAGAAATATTTCCATTAAGCACAATGGAGAAGGGAACATCTGAAAAGCATGCTTTCACCCAAGAAGAAAATCTCTTAGGAAAACCCTTCTCTAGAAGTCTATGAATCAATGATTTCCTATTGATTTTATCAAAAGCTTTCTTCAAATCTATTTTTGCAAGAAAATAAGAGTTTTTAGAGGGATTGGAAAACTCATTACATATCTCATAAGCCATAGCAAGATTGTCAGAAATATCTCTTCCTTGAATAAATGCAGATTGAGCTTGATGTATAATAGTAGGTAGGAATTTCTTCATTCTAGTAGCAAGAATTTTTGCAACTACCTTGTAAAAAGTATTGCACAAGGAGATAGAATCAATCTTCACGGTAGAGTGTTTCACCTTTGGAATGAGAGTAAGTAGTGTATGCTTGGAGCAATTTGGTAACCTGGAGTTCTTAAAAAAGAAATAAATGGCATTGAGAAAGGACTTGCCAGTGAATTCCCAAGATTCAATAAAAAACTTAGAGTTGAAACCATCCGGACCCGGAGATTTATTCTCACTAATGCTTTTAAGAGCAAAGAATAATTTCGATCGAACATCGCCTTCAAGATCGACTCCAAGCGACATCCAAAGGGGAAAATTGAACTGGAATAACAAGTGAATCGCTACAATTAAAAAGATTATCATAGTACTTACAAAATACCTCAGATATATCCTTATGATTGGAGAAAACACCCTCTTCAATATGCACTTCTCTAATCAAGTTCTGACTTTTCCTTTCTTTGATAGAGAAATAAAGAAATTTTAAATCATCATCAAAGTGGCTTAACCAATGAGCCTTTGCTCTTTGTTTAATCCAAAGAGATTCTTTTATAATGAGCTCCGTATATCTACTTTTGATATCTTTAGCTTCTTGAATCAAATAAGGGTTATAAGGATCTATTTCCAAATTTTCTAGCAGATTTGTTTGCTCTGATTTCACTGTATCTATTTGAAGCTGTAAGGAAGAAACCTCCTTATATCTACCCTTCATTAGAAATTTGGCTTGCTTAAGCTTTTTAGAGAGGACATAGAATGGATCTCCTTGAATGTATGTGCCCCAGACATCCTTAATATCATCTTTAAATCTTGGATTTAGAATGAATTCACGAAAAGAAAACGGTGAGAAGCATTCGAGGGAGGGTGAAGAAGAGTAATTAGAGGTGAGTGATCCGATGATCGAGGGGGAAGAGCTTTGTAGTAGGAAGTTGGATAAGCCTCAATCCAGTAAGAATTACAAAATACACGATCAATTTTTGAGTAGATAGAATTTTCCAATTGTTGATTAAACCAAGTATAAAATAAACCTATGCTAGTCAAGTCTAGCCAACCACAATCATTAACACATTCTTTGAATTCCATAGAACTGTTTAAGGAGACAATATTACCTCCTTTTTTGTCTTTACTAGTCAAAGGGCAATTGAAATCTCCCAATATAATCCAAGGCATTGATAGATTGAGATATCCCTTATGGAGGACCACAAAGAAGATCTAACACCAGCATCGTTGTCTGCATAAATGCTTGTTAGAAGAAAACTGTTAGTACCAGGAACAGTTACCCTACCATGAATAAATTGATGAGACTTGTTTAACAGCTCAAAATTCAGCTTGTCTGATTGCCATTTGATCCAAATTCGACCCCCTAGAGCACAATAAAAATTGTTGACACTAGCTTCAGAGTTAAATAATTTATAATTGTGGAGGAGGAGATTGTTGTGAGAGGGGATAGAATTAACTTTTGTTTCAAGTAGACATAGTAGGTCAAGATGAAAAACTTTGATAAGTCTTCTACAATCTGAAACCCTTCCAGCTGCAGATAAGCCACGAACATTCCAACTACCAAGAAATACTTGATTCATTGAGAGGAGGAGTTAGTGGGTTTCTTACCCTTTTTTTATTACCTTTTTGGGGGGTCGAATTAGGTTGAGAAGAAGAGGCACTAGAACCACCGTCCATGAGGTTATTTTCCAAGGACATAGAACCTTTAGAATTACTCTGAAGGGAGGGAATTCGTCTAGGTGAAGTTGCAGCCGATCGAGTAACCACTCGAGCAGAGTTTTGAATGGCGCCGGATCTAGTAGTTAGATTGTCATCACTGTCCTTTGAGAATGGGAGGATTTCATTTCCAGTGAAGTCCTCTTGTGGTGGGGAGAGGGTCGGCGGTTGGTTAAGATCAGTGATAGGATTGGAAGGTGAGGGAGGCCTCAAAGAAGCGGCTACAGGGACAATAGAAGGTTGGTTAGCTGCCTGGGGAGGGGATTTTGAATGTCGAGGGGATGAATGGTTAAGGGAGGGGGTAATGGCAGTAACCTTAGTATTCTGACCAACCGAATTAATAGCAGCTTTGGGAGGGGCACGGCTTCTACTATGACCTCTGGGAGGGATAGAGGAAGACGGGTTAAGAGGACAATTGCGATTATCGTGTGTGAAGGTATTACAAGTTGCACAAACCGAAGGTTTCAATATACCATTTTCACGATAAACTTTTCCGCTTCAAATTGATTGGAATGGAATCAGGGAGGGGGGAAGAAGTGTTGATTTAGACACAAATACGGGTGAATGTAATTCGAGATTTAGCAGCTGTTAGATTATCCATCGCCAAAGGGATTCCAATCCTACTTGCTACCTTGGAAAAACCAGCCTCATTCCAACAACACAAGGGGAAATTGGGTAATTTTATCCAAATCGGAAGCTCAGTAATAGCTTCATTCGAAGGCCGAAAATCCCAAGTCCACCTTTGGAATACAAACGGTCAGCCATTCAGAAAAGAAGGTCCATGATTCCACACCATATCAAAATCCTCTTGATAATTAAATTTAAAGAGAAAGTAATCGCCCTCGAAGGTGAGAAGATCGAGCGTACCTTTGAAGACCCATTTCTTTCTAATTGCAGCTAACAGGGAACCGTAATAGGGTCGCTTACCAATTGAATGGCCGATAAGAGAAAGGTGTCCCTCCTGCTTCCCGGCAGAAAGATCTTCTTAGTGAAATCCTTCGCATCCGGAATATGGATAAAGGGAAGGATTGGTTCTTGTCGGCTTGAGCAAGGAGTAAATCTTTCCATATACTCTTTGTCCCTACAGGATTGGTGGAATTGAGAGGGGGATTTGTGGAGGGAAGTGGCGGCTGGGAGGAAGGAAGCGTTAAAGGAAGCCATCCTGTAATGAAACGACCGAGCGAGAGGTGAAGGAGGAAAAAACTAACACCGGTAGAGAGGCCTAGGAAAGTAATGCGAGGAGGAGGAGCGACGGGAAGAAGAGGGCGCAGAGGATGCCCTAGGGAGAACTTTCATCGGGTTCTTCTTCTGATTCGGTTTGCCAATTTAGAAATTATCACTTCACGAGAGGGAGAGATTTTTTTTTTTTTTGGAAGAATTTGAGGGCATTAGCCCAATTTGATTCCAAAAGTAATAAAAGTTACAATTACATAATTGACACCAGACCTTTTGACATAAAAACACCTATACTAAAAACATCATCCGGCTAAATGAGCATAAAGTTAAGACAGAGCTATTCCACCAAACCAAAAACCGAATAAACAACAAAAAACAAGGCAACAGCCTTAGAAAGGAAGGACTCAGATCAACCAAAAAGTATAGGATTGCTTATCTGATATGGAAATCAGCAAAAGGAAATCTGGTTTCCTTCCACGCTTTTTTTTTGACTTCTGAATAGAAGCATTGTCCACCGCTAACCGGTTCTTTGTGAAGGCCATCCAAACAAGATCCTTGCAAAAACGAGCGATCTGATCATCATAGTCCTTTTCCTTCAAAAACACCCACTTAATTCTCAAAGAAAATGGGGGGAATGATCGAGGGGGGAGCAGATATCTTGCCAAAAATGATACGCATGCCATAACCACCCAGATTTTGAGTAACCTCCCAGCAGACAGTGGAGCATGCCAACGGATTCCCTGAACAGAAAACAAAGCACAAACAGCCTCCAGCCATCAAACCAAAGGAGTTACTCACCTTATGTAACAATTTTTTTCCAGTTAGATAAGATTTGTAATACATGTTCAGGCCAAGACTCCTTCACTTTCCATCTAATCACTTTATAAGCAATCCTTTCCTTTCTCGATCGATTAAAGCGGTTTGTAGAAGCAATATGAGACATAATTCTTTTGTTTCTTTCCGCCAAACATAGTAAACAATCGCAAAGAGAAAGGTAGTGTATTCTTCTAACTATCTTATGCACATGTGAATCCGCACTATTTAATACTTGTTTCAAAGTAGATTGCATTAAAAGAAGTTACCATAAGGCAAAATACTCCTAATCAAATGCATTGAGAATGGGCATTCAAAGAAAAGGTGAGCATGTGATTCAATGTCCCCAAAACAAAAATAGCAATCTGAATTAACCCCCAGCCCTCTCCTAGCAAGCAAATCTGAAGTTTTTAATCAGCCAAGGTAAGCCATCCAACAATATAAAGATAAGTTAATTGCCCCACCTTTGAACCAAATGCAATTATACCAATTGGTAGATGGTAAATGCTCAAAAAGAACCTTTTTAAAATTTCTAGATGAAGGGTCTCTGTTAGAATCCCATGTAATCCAGTCCTCTCCCTTAGCTATATGAGTGGATTTGATAGCCACAGCAACCAGAGGGTGTTCTATTTCAAACCAATTTGGTATATGCCATCTGCCATCCAACATAAAGACCTGTAGCTTGGCATTGTTAGAATGTAATAGCAAGTTAATAGCATTAGAGCTTAAAGATTCAGCCATACATTTCCTTTCGCACCAAGGATCAAACAATAAGGAAAAATTGTTCCCATTCCCTATGTGATAGGAAATGTTTTCAGAATAACGTTTTGCAAATAGTTTGAGATCCTTCCACATGGGTGATATAAAACGAATCGATTGCTTCCAAATTGATCCATATTTTTGATTACACCATTTAGTAAAAAGTGAATCATGAGTGAGAGTTTTCCACAATGTTTTGATCTTGCACAAATCATTAAGAGAAAAAGTTGAAAGCACTCCAATTCCTCCTTTATCTTTAGGTCTAGCTGTTTTCTCCCAAGATATTGTAGATAATTTATTTGCTACTCCATTGTGGTAAAAAAATTAAAGAGAGGAAATGCTTTAATACACCTTTGGGATTACCATAGATCTGAACCAGTATGAAATGAGGTTGTTAACCGAGAATTTAATTAATTGCAGCCTGCCTCCCAATGATAAAAATTTACTTTTCCATCCCCGCTATCCATTTTTGGATCTTTTCAATGAGACTTGAGAAATTTATCAACTTAGGAGTTCCCAAAGTTAAGGGAATTCCTAAGTATTTAATGGGAAAAGTGCTTTGTGAGATATTGAGAATTCTACATAGGTTCTCTATCCCCTTAGTTCCTCTAGAGAAGCAAATAAGAGATTTATCCAGATTCACAGATAACCCGGTATAACTGTTTAAGCTTTCAAGACAGAATTTCAATGATCCCACAGAATGAATATTTGCTGCTCCAACCACTAAGAGATCATCTGCAAATAATAAGTGAGAGATATGGCAAGTACCAGTTGAAAGAGGCACATATCTGAATAGATTAACTTCTCTGTCGATCAAACAAGAAAAAGTATCAATGGCCAAGGTAAATAAGAAAGGAGAAAGTGGGCATCCTTGCCTAAGTCCATTTTTTGAGATAAAGTAGCCTTTTATTTCCCTGTTCAGATTAACTGAGAAAGGAACATCAGTTATGCAAGCCTTTATCCAATTAATAAATCTAGAAGGAAACCAATTGATTCTATGCAATAATGCCTCTATTTATAGAGTCAAATGCCTTTCTGAGATCAAGTTTAGCAAAGAAGCTTTCTTGAGTGCGATTTTGGGACATCTGAAAACATATTTCCTGTGCCATTATGATATTATCTGAGATATCCCTCCCCTTAATAAATGCTGATTGGGCTGGGTGAATCAAAAGAGGAAGAACACTTTTAAGTCTAGTGGCTAGAACTTTAGCTATCACTTTGTAAAAGGTGTTGCAAAGTGATATAGGACGATAGTCTGAGATTTGATTAGAGTGCTTGACCTTGGGAATTAATGTAATCAAGGAATGTTTCACTCTCTTTGGGAGCTTTTGTGTTTTAAAAAAATGATGAACTGCATTTAATAAGGTACCACCCGTTACCTCCCATGTAGAGGAGAAAAATTTGAAATTGAATCCATCCGGTCCAGGAGCTTTGTTCTCATGGATACTTTTGAGAGCCTCTTTTATTTCCAAGTTACTAATATCAGCATCCAAAGCTTTAGCAGAATCAGCCGATAAAGTGTTCCCCACTGGAACATCCTGCACAATGAAGGAATCTGAGGATTTATTATTGAACAGCAGTAATACCGCATATTTCCTCAGCAATGAGGTCCTGCTCCTTCAAAATTCCCTTGTCAGAGTGAACTTCCCTAATACAATTGGTGCTTCTTCTTTCTTTTATGGAAAAATATAGAAATTTAAGATCATCCTCTGATGAAGTCAACCAATGAGCCTTTGCTCTTTGCTTGACCCAAGCATTCTCCTGTTGTAGCAAGCTTATATAAGCATCTTTTGTTTCCTTAGCCATACCTATAAGATTTAAATCATCTGGATTGTCTTCAAGCCTCTCCAGAATTTCCTTTTGTTCTCCTTTAGCCTTTTCAATTAGTGATAGTAAAGAAGAAGAACTCCTCATAGAACCTTTTAGCGTCTGCTTAACATTGGATAGTTTGTTAGCAAGTACAAATATGGGATCCCCAGTAACAAAACCTTTCCAAGCATCTATGGTAATCTTCATGAAGTCATGTTCATAAGTCCAATAATTCCGAAACATAAATCGATGAGCATTGGGGCATGAATGTTGAAAATGAGTAATGAGTGGGGAGTGATCGGAAGAGAGTGGAGGGGGTACTTTGTAAAAAGAGGACGGAAATTTCTCCAGCCAAACCGCATAGAAAACTCGATCTAATTTTGAAAAGATGGGATTTTAATGCTGATTAGACCAAGTATAGAATAGACGAGTGGGGAAGGTCTAACAACTCGCAATCATTGATGCAATTAGAAAAAGCTTGAGAGTTTGTAAGGGATAGGGGATTACCACCCAGCTTTTCCTTATTGGAAATACAACAATTAAAATCTCCCATTATCACCCAAGGATCCAACAGCCCAATTGCAAGATCACGAATTGAATTCCACAGAGAAATACGCGCTTGTGCATCATTCTCAGCATACACACAAGTTAAAAAAACAGATAAGGTGCCATTAAAAGTCACTAACCCATGTATCAATTGGTTAGTTATTACCAACGGTTTGAAGTCGATTTTATCCGATCTCCATTTGATCCAGATCCGGCCACCTGTGGCAATCACAAAATTCGAACAGCTAGATTCGAAAGGGAACAACGAGAACTTACGCATACGGAATGGGTTTAGTGAATCTTCTGTATTAATCTTGGTTTCAAGAAGACAAAGAAGCTCCAAGCTAAAATCCTTAATAAGTCTCGAGCAGTCAAGCATACGGCCCTCAGCAGCTAGGCCCCGAACGTTCCAAACTCCAAAGTTGGGAAGGGTCATTGAGAGGAGGATGAGGCGGGTTTCTTACCCTTTTCATGTTTTCCTTTTTGATTCGAAGGTGTCGCACTAACATTTAGTTTCAATCCATCTCCATCGGATTGGGGTTTAATCGGAGTATTTGGAGGTTTTTCTATGTCTTTCCCTTTAGAAAGTTCTGTAGGCTTTGGAGAGTTTGCTAAAGATCTCATCACAACCCCCTGTCTTTGTGGTTCCCCGAACGAGTGAGCTTCTGTAATGGGTTCTAAAAGTGTTTGGTTTCCAGTTTGCTCAAGATGGTCTTCCAATTGAGGCGATAAAGTAGGCGACTGATTGAGATCAGTTGAAAGCACATTTTGGAGTTGTCTTTCGTTCGTATCCACTTCTCCCATCTCCGGTTCCTCACCGATAATCTCCCCCTGTTCAGCCAGTGCGCTGAAATTGTTTACAAGGGGTAAGTCTATAGCTCTGTTCCGGCTTCGACTCCTTCCTCGATTAGAATTACGGTTTGCGGTTTCACTTATGACACGAGACCGAGAGCATGTTTTATCATCGTGTGAGAATGTGTTACACTTAGAGCATACCGTAGGTTTCCAGTCGTAAATCACTGGCTGATTAAACTTCTTCCCGTTCATATTTATTGGAATCGAATCTGGTAATACCGAAGACGTGGTAATCTGCACACAAAGCCGAGCGAAGGTTATCCTCGCTTTAGATGCAGTAAGATTGTCAACTGCTAGGGGCACTCCTATCATACTTCCAATTTTCGAAAATCCTTTTTCGTTCCAACAGCATAACGGGAAATTGGGCAATTTGATCCAGATTGGGATTTCGGTCACCAGATCCTTAGTCGGCCGAAAATCCCACGTCCACCTCTGAAAAATGAACGGCCTTCCATTGAGGAAGCATGGGCCATCGTTCCACACTGCTTGGTAGTCTTCCAAGCAAGAAAATTTGAATAAAAAGAAGTCTCCTTCAAGAGAAAGCAACTCCAAACTACCTTTGAACCGCCACTTCCTTTTCACCGCCGCCAACAGAGAATCGTAGAACGGCCGCTTGCCAATGGCGTGCCCTACCAACGACAGGTTCCACTCCTGTTGTCCTTCTAAAAGATTCTCAAGAAGGATACCTCGCTGAACTGACGGATGTGTTAACGGAAATTCCTTACTCTTGTCATTCTGAGCTAACACCAGCTCCTTCCAGGTGCATTGGCTCCGAGAGCTCATATTGGACTCTCCTTGACGCAAAATTGGTGGAGTGAAGGTAGAAAGAGGTGGGAATGAACTGTCATGATCACCCATATAGGTCGGGGGTGAGAACACTGACTTCAAAGAGACTCGACCCGCAGAGGCCGAAGGGGAGAACTGTGAAGAACCTGAAGGAGGAAGGGTAGGGAGGTTTGGATTTTAGGGAGGGGAGAAGGGGAGGAAGACGACGCCGAGGAGGAGCAGCGAAGATGCCCTAGCCGCATTCGGGAACTCTTTTAGCTTCTCTTTTCTTACCTCGATAGAAAATAGAGGGAGAGATTTCCTTTCGGCTGCCTTTTGCGTGGAGCGAACGCGGAGTGCCAGAGAAAGAGCCAATGAGAGAAAGGTTTCCTTCTCTCTGCTTGAATCGAATGAATCCCGAAAAAGACCCTGTTGTCGTTCGGTTAGCAGAATATTACGGCCGAAATCATGGGATTTGACAGCCTTAATTATTGCTTAATTATTTTTCCAAATTAAGTTGAGCGGGATTTGAAAATTTTGAATAAAATTTTGAATAAAGTTTTAAATACAATTAAAAAATATTTATGAAAAATATTTAATCTGATTAATAATTCCTATTTATATAAAAATTATGATTGAATTGTATTATGATCTAATTATTAAAATTAAATCGAACTGTATTTAATTAAATTAGATGTTTGATTTTCACAAGATCACGTTAAAATTTTTGTGAATCTTGCCGAAATCAAACCCATATAATATGTGTGTCATTTCTAGATAAATTTGACATTCCAGAGTCAATGACATAATCCATTTTACGATTAGAAGTCATTTGGGCAATGTCGAGGTCGATCGAAGCAAATTTGAGCTTAATTTAGGCGTCGTCGCACTCCGAAGCTTGCTATTTGCTCCACACTTGATCGAATCGATCGCGAAAGGTCTTGTTTAATAGTTTTTGATGTTTCGACGACAACGACGCAATCTGTTTCGTGATAGGAGCTCATTCAGAGAGTGTCGAGGCCTCACGACTTTTATATGCGTGAAATTGCATATTCTATTTATTTCTCTTCATTGGATGGTAATTGATCGATGTGAAATATCAATTTTAATTGATTTTGATATTCTGAACGCATTGATATAGTTGATTTCATGATCGGAGGATAACTTTATCAATTTCAATCATGATCCGTATACTTTCAATTCATAAATAAAAAAATTAAAAATTAAAAATTAAAAAAATAATAAAAATAATAAAAATTTTAGAAAATAAAAAAAACTCTCATTTTCGCGATACTGTATCTAATTTTTACTAATTTTAATATATTTATTTAATTAAATATATATAAATTACTTATAGGTCAACAGTACTGTCCTATTTCATGATGAGTGAGTGCCTGTGATTGATTTTGTTGATCACTCGATAGTGATGCTGTGAGTTGGCTCTAATACCATAAGAGAAATCAAACATATAGGAAAGGTTGAAGTTAAGGGTGTAAACAAGTCGAGCTTGAAATGGCTCAAAAATTTACTATTCATGTTTGACTCGTTTGAAAATTATTTGTTGTTATGCTAAATTGGCTTGAAATGTAATCCAAAAATCTACATGTGAAGGAGGATTCAATGCCTAATCTTTTGTAATAATAATAATAATAATAATAATAATAATAATAATAATAATAATAATAATAATAATAATAATAATAATAATATATAATATAATTTTTTATTTTGAGCTAAATTGAGCCGAACATGATCGAACAAATGATTGTTCATGTTCGGCACGTTTATGTATCGATCTTAAAATTTTTGATCTTGTTTACTGCTTTAGTTAATGAACGAAATGAAGACTTAAAAATCGAATATGAGTTGTTCATGAACAATAAATTTATTTGACAACCCTAGTTGAAATTAAGATAACAGACAGCCCTAGTTGAAGTTAAGATAACAGAAGAAATAATGAAAGATTTACAGTGAATTTCTTACAGTACGTTCTCATATATAAAGCAATCTTGTCATATGGAGGAGTGGAGCTAATGCAGTGCCTAGAATATTCTTATGCATGGCACATGCTGTCATGTGCTAACATTAATAAACTATTTTATTATTGTCAATATTACATGATGCAGCAGTCTTAGTATTTTATGTCAAATTATAAAACTTATGGGCGCACACGTCTTTAAAATAACTATAAATTGCATTTTCTTCTAACTATAAGCTCGGAAGTGGATATGAATCAATAAATAATATGATTTGAATTTTTAAGTACTATACATTGTTAGTTAAAGGGATTATAATAAATTTTTTTTATTTAAATTGTTACCTAAAATTTCCTCTGGGTGAAGGGCTAACCTTTGCTCTCTCTGTCCACTCATTCAATTTTATATACTTTTATCATTATTTTAAAATTTAAATCACCAAAAAATTTATAATGATTTCTCAAATTCTCTTATATATAGCATACGTTAATAAATTGCTTTTTAAAATTTAAAAAAATTGTTGGTCAACTGCCAATTTGTTGATAGAGATTTATTTATTTATTTATCGGCCGATTTATTACTAAGTTATAACGTAATATTCAAAATTTTTGCCTACGTTTCAAATATTTCACCTATTATTATTTAGTGTAAGAATCTCTGGTTGAATTTTAATTGTTTTTTAGAATTTGCATAGCACATAATTATCATATATTTATCTATCTGATACTTAAACTTTAATATTTATATAAATAATATCTAAATTTTTAATATCACATTAAAAATATAACTATTATAAACTTTTGAAAATAAAATACATTTTTTTCAGATATAAAAATACTAAATAAGTAAATATTAAATTATACATTTTAGATATATAAATTCAGAAGAATTTTGTGATATGTTATGTAGTTAAATCTTTATTAATTTTATATGCCTTATAATAGTAAAAATTTTAAATATAAATATATATATATATATATATATATATATATATATATATAATTTGTTTTCTTAAAAAAAAGCTTCAAAATGAAATTTTAGATGATATAGGGGGATGCATAGGATGGCTGGCTTCGTATTCTTGCCCAATTCAGCTTCAGCTTCACTTCAGCTTTTGGCCTTTGTTGCTTCATATGCACATTATTATTTCATTATTTTGTTATTTTTATATAATTTTTTTTATCAGGTCTTAATTGGGAAATTAAGAGGGTCGGGGAAATGAGATATTACAGGTAAGCAAGGGGATTCAGAAAGAGAAAAGGGTGCAAGTTAATGACGCTGGAATATTGATTATAGCGCAACACTTTTTATTACCAGCTCTTGATAGTAAATCACTCTTTGATGCATTATAGTAATATAATCTAGATTAGGTGTTAGGTGGCTAATGCGTGATATTGTTTCTTCTTTTTTTTTGTTGAGTTTTTTGATATAGTGATTTATATGCATAGTATATATATTTTTTTATGTATTTATATATTTATCAACTAAAATTTGATATTTATTGATATATCAGTGAAAATTGTACTAGTTAAAGTATGAATCTTGACATCGAAAGTAATTTGATTCTGAGTCGAGACTAGCCCAGATCAAGCACTTAAAATATCATTGAAAACTTTGGGATATCAGTCAGACTCCTAAATAGTTCATAAATATGGAGTATTTGTAGTCAAATCAAGCGTCTTGATGAGTCAAATCTAACAAGCCTAAGATCTCGTAGTTGAAGCATGAATCTACTAGTTGAAGCACGAATCTTGACATCGAAAGCAATTTGATTCTGAGTCGAGACTAGCCCAGATCAAGCACTTAAAATATCATTGGAAACTTTGGGATATCAGTCGGATCTCTAAATAACTCTTAATGGAGTATTTATAGTCAAATCATGCGCCTTTCTGAGCTGAATCTACTAGTTGAAGCACGAATCTTGACATTGAAAGCAATTTGATTCTGAGTCGAGACTAATCCAGATCAAGCACTTAAAATATCATTGAAAACTTTGGGATATCAGTTGGATCCTTAAATAACTCATAAATATGAAGTATTTATAGTCAAATCAAGCGTCTTGCTGAGCCGAATCTAACAAGCCTAAGATCTCATAATTCTAACTTAATTTGAGCATTAGATGATCGAAAGAATCATTTTGAGCTGTCTGATGGAGTGGTTTGAATTTTGTCTGCATTACAGAGATGTCACTCTCATAATCAATAAATATCCCCTCATTCTTCACATGAAGGGACCCGAAGCGAATGAGATGAGAGAACTCTAAGACTTGAAGAATCTCAAATCATAATCGGGCCACCGGTCGATTGTCGTTGGATCATCGCCGACCACTATTGGCCGCTCTCAGACGGCGAACCGCGACATCAACCGCCATTACGACGCTCGCCATCGCATCGCCACCACCACTGCCGGCTATCGACACCGCTGATCACGATAGCAATATCGCCATCGCATCAGCCGCCGTTAGTACACCACCGCTGCGGTATTGCCGACCACCGTTGCCGCTGCCACCATCCGCTGGCCTTTATCGCATCGACTTTATCGCTGGCCATGACTACCAACTACCACATACCGCTGTTGCGTTTTCGCCACCACTGGCTGACCACCGGCTACCACCGTTATCGGGTCGATCCGGATTATCGACGGCTGTTTGGCATGATCGACCACCATTGTCGATCACGGGCCGCCACGCCACCATCGCCAGCTAATTACCACGATAGCGCCAGATCGCCGCCGACAAACATCGCACCATTGTCAGCTGCTATCCACCACCACCTGACCATCTTTCAATATCTCTCGTCGGATCATTAGACTATCACCTTAAGCAAGGCCTTCGTCGCTAATCCAGTGAAGCTTATTATAAAACTTATTATTGCGCTATCCTTCTCCAACTTTGGAGAAAGGATAATAATTATAACATAAGCTTATATAGTGAAATTATTTTTAACTAGGCTAGGCCCCATTATTTTTCCCTTTTTGGATTTTCACGTAAAAATCCTGAGGTCTCTCAAACTCTTTTGCAGTGTGTGCGGAACTTTTATGCAACGCTAACACATCAAATTTTCTTGCTCTACCAACCCAAATCTTCTTGCATGTAATAGTTTGGCACCGTCTGTGCGAAGAGAATCTCACAATTGCAATCTTTGAGAACACCTGCATTATGGCCAACAAGCGCAATACCGCAACAACAGAGCCTCCCGCTCCAACTCCCGTCACTCCTAAAATAGATCCTTAAACCAATAATGCCAAGCATCTTCCTCACTTCCCCCTGATAACCTTGACCTTATCGATGAAGGTGCAACATGAATCTCTTTAGAAGATCATGTTTGCCAAATGGAAGAGTCTCAAAATGAGATAATTTAACTTTTACGAGAAACATAATAGCCACTACTGCGACAATGCATCCCCCCTAAGATCGATCATCAGCCAGGGGAGGTCAAAATGCTGATACCGGGCATTCTCGCCATCAGACGGAAGTTTCTCCGCTTCCAAACTATGATGCTGACCTCCTTGACACTGCTAGTTCTACTCATCCAACACTTGTGGTTCAACCGATTTCTAACCCACTGATTATTATCGGTGGCTTAGCACGTTCTTATACGGCAGAATTACAACACTTAATGCGAGAAGAATTCCACCTTAAAGATAGAAATCATCTTCCATCTCATCGCTATCAGAGTCTTCACCTTTGGCTGAAGTAATTCTTGAACATCATATTCCTGTAGGTTTCAAGCTTCCAAGCATCGACTCCTATGATGTGGCAACCGACCCATATGAACACATCGACCATTACAGAACCATCATGCACATCCAACAAGCTCCTGACACATTACATTGTCAGGTCTTTCCAGTAACCCTTAAGGGTCAGGCTTGCACTTGGTTCTACTCTTTTCCAAGGGGATCTATCCATACCTTTGACGAACTCACCAAGATTTTTTATAAAATAGTTTCTTACAAACCAGAGAATCATTAAAGATTCTTCTCATCTTTCAGGCATTCATCAAAATGAAGGTGAATCACTTAAGAAGTACTTCCAGAGGTTCTCCTTAGAAGCTCACCAAATACTAAGGGTGGGTCCTGAATTACTAAGAGGAGTTTTCCTTAGAGGGCTCCACCCTAAGTCTTTCTACTCATCACTAATGCATGATACAGTCCGCATATATGAATACTTGGTTCATCGTGTGAAAGCCCAAATTTCTGCTGATGAGGCTATTAATGCTCATCAAAAATAGTTTGAACAATCCACAGGAAAATGTAAGAGTGCCCCAGAAAACACAGATTAATAATCCCATCAAAAAAAGCAACAAGATAGTCGTGATCTCCCTCCACGACCCTCATACCAACGACGTGAACCACAATCAAAAAAAGAAAACACACCACTGAACACATCTCGTGTTAACGTCTTGATGGCCATTCGAGATGAAGAGACCATTAAGTGGTCATATGCACTAAAATAAAATTCAGAAAATAAGGAGCAATATTTTTACTTCCATCGAAGTTATGGACATACTGCAAAGGCGTGTAAACAACTCAAAGAAGAGATTAAGAAGCTTATTCAGCAAGGATATCTAGGTTGATTTGTATAGAATCAATCAACTTAAGCAAACATAACTCGAACTGGATAATCACCACAAAAATAATAAAATAGTCACCAAATAATTGGAGAATTTGAAACAATTGTAGGAGGACCACTACTTTCTATTCAAGTCTTCATCGTAACCTCCGAAGAGCCAAAATTAAAAAAATCTTGTATGGATCATTCCATCACTTTTAATGACTCAGACTTAGGAGGATCCAAGTTTCGCATCAAGATCCACTTGTCATCAGTGCGGGGATCGGTGACTAATGTTATAATGTTAAGAGAATTTTGATTAATAATGGGAGTTCTATTAATGTTTTATTCTACTGCACATTTCTTAGCATGGGCCTAGTTAGGGAAAAGCTCCAACCCACTGCAGGATCATTACATAGGTTTGATAATTATCCTATGCGAGTGGAGGGAGCAATCACCCTTCTTGTTGTCCTAGGAGAATTTCCTCAATAAGTTACTTATTCAATTCAATTCATTATTATTAAGTCAGATTCAACATACAACGTTATCTTTAGAAAGCCTCTCCAATCAATCTTTGGTGTTGTTACTTCGGTACCTCATCTAAATATGAAATTTCTAGCCCCTGTTGGGATTGGAGTGGTCTGTGAAAATCAATAAATAACACAATCATATTACCTCAGACAAGCTCAACCATGCCCTTCGGTGACCTTCAACATTAATAATTTTAACTTTCGAGATGAAGAAGTACCCTAGAGGGCTTTTTCTATAGAAGACTTGCTCCCTGTTTCATTATCAGATGACTAACCTCTATGAACAGTGCAAGTTGGATCTCTACTCTCAGATGAATAGAGGGTAAAATATATAGACTTCTTGTGCAAGAATCATGACATCTTTGCTTGAAGTCTGACATATATGCCTAGGGTTGACCCTAATGTGATCATGCATTCCCTCAAGATTGATCCATCATTCAAACCAGTCATCCCAAAGAAGCAGAGTTTTGCACATGATCTTCTCTAAGCTATTGAATAAGAAGTTAACAAGCTCTTATAAGTGAGATTCATACGAGAATATTATCCTACATGGCTAGCAAATTTTGTCATTATTAAGAAAATAAATGAAACTTGGAGAATGTGTATTGATTACACTGATCTAATCAAAGCTTCCCTGAAAGATAGTTTTCTCCTCCCCTGAATTGTCAATTGGTTGGTGCTACATTTGGGCATAAAATGCTCAATTTTTTAGATTCTTACTCAGGTTACAACTAAATAAAAATGGACCTAGCGGATGAAGAAGCCACATCTTTCAAAATAGATAAAAGTTTATATTATTACCAAGTTATGTCGTCCGGGTTAAAGAATACTGGTACTACCTATCAACGCCTCATGAATAAGGTTTTCAAAGACCTCTTAGGTCACACAATGGAGGTATATATAAATGACATATTAATAAAAAGCTTGGAAGAATCATAACATATTTCTGACTTAGAAATATGCTTTAACCTTCTTCGACGTTATAACATGTGACTCAACCCAACCAAGTGTGCCTTTGGGGTTACGTCAAAATTTTTTTTTGGGTTCATGGTCACCCATCGTGGGATTGAAGCTAATCCTGAGAAAATTAGAGTGCTCAGAGATATGGCTCCTCCAAGAAATCTCAAAGAAGTTCAACGCTTGATAGGGATGAATTGCTCCCTTATCCCGCTTCTTAGCTCATTCTAGAGATAAATTCTTGCCATTTTTAAGATATTAAAGGGAGCTAAAAATAATAATTTTCAGTGGACTGATGAGTGTCACGCTGCTTTTGAGAAACTAAAGGAATATTTAGCATCTTCATCCTTATTATCCAAACCTATCCAAGAAGAGATGTTATACTTATATCTTGTAGTCTCGTCCCACACAATAAGCTCAATTTTAGTACAAGAAAAAAATACAATACAACGACCAATCTACTATGTTAGCAAAATTCTCTATGATATAGAAAGTCACTATCCAACAGTAGATAAGATGACTTTGGCTTTAGTTTTCTTAGTGCAAAAAATTACATCCAAACTTCCAAACTCACATCATTAATATTTATACCCATTTATCGTTGAGGGCCCTTCTATAGAAACCGAACGCATCTGTAAGGTTAATCGAGTGGTCCGTAGAATTGGGAGAGTTTGATGTTCATTTTTTTCCTAGGCCACACATAAAGTCTCAAGTACTCACAGACTTTATAGTTGAGTGCACTATCCCTACTCTGAATGAGCTATCCACTACACCCCTTTCATCTCCTCAATTGAACCTTTATGTTGATGGAGGTTCAAGAAACGCTGGTGCCGGAGTAAGAATCTTACTTATCTCCCCCCAACAGGGCACCTTAGAGTATGGACTTTGCATAAAGTTCCCTACAACTAATAATGTGACTGAATATGAGGCTCTCATCATAAGGTTAAGACTTTCCATCGATTGTGAAGCTCAAAACTTAATGATCTACACTAACTCTCAGCTTATCACCTCCCAGATTGAGGGAGACTTTAATGCTCATAATCCCTAGCTAGCGCAATACCTCAGCTTGGTGAGGTCACTTCTTGCCCATATCAAGATACATCAAATCATTCACATACTTCGAGAGAAGAACACTTAAGCTGATGCTCTCGCTAAGCTCACTACCTCTACTACTGAAGATCAATTTAAGAGAAGGTGTGTAGAGAAAATATATTCTTAGTATCCAAGGGTCATGGGTAATACAAGTAATTAATGAGATGAAAGAACCTTTGTGGATGGCCGCATCCTATCCTTTCAACAAGAAGGGATCCTTCCTAAAGTCCCAACTGCTGCAACTCATCTCCGAAGACAAGCAGCAAACTTTATTATTATTAGAGGCGAACTACACAAATGAGCTTTTTTTGGGCCATACCTTAAATGCTTCTCACCATCATAGGCCGATTATGCGTTAAGAGAGGTTCACTCTAGAATATGTGGTGAACACCTATGAGGAAGGGCACTAGCCCTTAAAATTATGAGGTAAGGGTTCTATTGGCCTACGATGAGGCAAGACACGTTGGATTTCATAAAAAAATATGCGAGTTGTTAGTTGCACTCTAACCTCTCTCATACTCCACCTACAGAGCTCTCATCTCTTTAAAGCCTATGGCCTTTTGCTCAATGAGTAATTGATATCATGGGACATTTTCCAGTAGTGATAGGGCAACGAAAGTTTATCATTTTAGCTGTCGACTACTTCACTAAAAGGGTAGATACTAAATCACTCGCTAAAATCACGGAGGCAAATGTTAAATAATTTATTTGGAAGCATATAATATGCCAATTTGGTCTTCCTTTAATGATCATCACCGATAATAGAACTTAATTTACTAGAAAAGTCTTTTCATCATATGTACCATGTGAAGCCTTGGAGCATGTACCATCTAACCATCCAAAGGAAGATCCAAAGAAGAAAGAAAGAAAAAAGTAAGAAAGAAGAATAAAGCTTGAAGACCGCCATAAAAATGAATTCCTTTTGCTTAAATGTAATTTAATTCATTTGTGACCCGAGTTGTATAAGAGTAGAGCTCGGCTACCCAATTTGATATTTTTGAGTTCGTGCGGTGGTGTCTGACCACAAATGACTATTTATTCTTTTATGCTAGTTTTATAAATTCATTGATATTTGTTTAACTTGTGCATTAAGTGGCATACTTTTCCTAATTTCTTCCTTACTTTATGCATGGCCTAGATGAGGATTAGGCTCTTTAGGGAAAAATAAATCTTCTACCCAACTTAATAACTTGAAACTAAAACTAAACAACTCATAATCTCACCTAAAGCTTAGGATTAAAAATCAAGATAAAAGAATTAGAAATCCCTTAGCAGGATGAGTTCTTTTCTTTATAATATCATGCACAATAGCATCTTATTTCACTCTTTATTGGAGGGCTTCCACCTTTGCTAGAGAACCTGGCTTATCATATGAGGGCCGTGGTGGAAATTCAGCTCTTAAAATTCTAGCTGATTTTGGCCAACAATCTATTTCTCATGCATTAGTCATAAAATAACCTATTAGGCTGTAAAGGTCTTTACATTCAACTGCTGCATACGGCTGTAGCCCATCCTCAAAACTAATGGACATACTGAAGCTACCAATAGGACTATACTCAAAGGGTTAAAAATGCACCTCGATAAGGCTAGGGAGAAATGGGTTGAGGAGCTCTCTAGTGTTCTATGGGCTTACCACACTACTTCGTAAACTCTGACTGGTGAGACACCATATAATTTGTTCTTTGGCACAGAGGCTATTATACCAATAGATATCAAAATTCCAAGTCCAAGAGTTCAATCACTCAATGATAATAGTAATGAAGAAAAACTCTGACATAACTTAGACCTACTCCCTGAAACTCGTGACATGGCCCTATTTCAAACTACTTCCTACCACCAAAAAGTAGCTCATCACTTCAATAGAAGAGTGAAACCCCATCCCATCTCTGTCGGTGACTTGGTCCTACAAGTCTTAAAGCTGCTGGCCCTTTGGTTATTACAACTATGGTCAAGCTAGAAATATTTAAGCTCAAGGATTCAGAGGGAAAAACTTTGCCTTGAACTTAGAACACAGAGAATATCTGAAAGTATTATCAGTGATTCTTACTGTATAAATATTGCATCCATTATTTTGTGTCATTTTTCATTTCCTCTTCACCCCATATCTTTGTTAAGTTATCTTATGATAATATTGTATCACTGAACTTATCAAAGTAATGAGTTTATGGCTTTTTCTTTCAAGCTTGTTGCACATAAATAATCTTTTTTATTTAATCCTCTTACTTGAGAAATGCACAACTCATGGAATGATCAATACTAAGGGCATTTGATCGGACCTCTTTAATACAGAAAAAAGTCAAGTAACACTTTGACTAATACCTAGGATAGATCAAAAAGTCCTTGGTGGACATCCCATGACCTCTTCCATATAGGTAAGATGTCAAATAATATTTTGAGTAATACCTAGGATAGGTCAAAAAGTTCTTGGTGGACTTCCCGCAACTTCTTCCGTATAGGTTAGTGTTGTCAAGTAATATTCCAACCAATCACCTCGGATATGTAAAAAAAAAAAGAGAACAAATCACCCAAAATTTTTAGATTACTAATGTCATTAATAGCTCTAATATGATGCTATAAGAAAAAATTAAAATTTTGGATACAAGAGAAATAAAAAAATAAAAGAGAGAAATGCATCCTCAAGTGATACTACATGATATCAACATCTTCTTCACCGCTGGAAGATGCTCCCTTAAACTCACTTTCAACCCCTTCATCTCTTGAATCTGACAAAAGGTCTTCAGATACTTGGCTCGGAGATAGATTCTCAATACTAGCTCTAGTTTTGTGGTGTACTAAGCGAATTCCTTTTAGGAATCCTCAGATAAAACCTTCTTCCAAACATTGGCGCTCCAAGTCTTTCACTTCAACATCAAGAATATGATTACGAGCTTCTTGAATATGATCCTCGATAGCATCATGATAAGCTAGGAAGTTCTTAAAGTCAATCATTGCCTTCAAGGATATAATATTTGCTTTCGCTTCTGACATAATAAGCTCCTTCTCAAAAAGACAATCCTGAAATTCTTTCTTCTCTAGTTCAAGAGCCTTCTTCTCTACTGCAAATGCCTTAAATCTTTTTTCTTTCTGGCAAGTCTCTACCCTTACCTCAATCAACTCATCATGAGTACGCTCCACCTCCTAACGCTGGAGAGAAAGAGAAGTTAACATGTTTGCCAGCTCAGTTTTACACTTAGTTAGTTGATCCTTTAGAGTTATCACTTCTTTGGCCTTAACACTCATCCTTTGCTCGTACTCACCTTGCAAGTATTTTACCTTCATAAATTTAGTATTCCACTCATCTAGAGTGACACCCAAATGAGCCATAAGCCCTAATATTTGGGTTACCTAAAATAAAAAAAATCATAAATATTACACAAAAAGAGAGAGAAGAAAAGAAAGAAAAAGAGAAGATAACATACTAATTCGTCTGTCGTTGACGTCTAGTGCATACATGCTTTAACACCTCTTCATGAATATGTGGCTTCGAGAGACGAATCCCCCCATTATGAGTTGAGATAGCCAAACTCTTAAATGCCAACTGGGGGAGAACATCTTCTCTATAACCTTCATAATTATTTTATGTAATTACTTCGACACATGTCTTCTTTTTTTTTAGAGAAGAAGCATTATTGTTACCATGACTTCATAACGGGCTTCTTGAAAGAATTATGTGAATATGAGGAGATCTTTCATTACCTTTACTTGATCTCTTCAGTGGAAGAGGATGAGATCTCCATGCCTGAATGGAAAGGCCAACCTTAAACATTTTATCTTCAATTATATACTTGCCAATGTGACGCAACTCATGTTGAAAGCTTCCTACATCAGGAACATCGAGAGTTATTAGGATTTCATTCTCTTCAATCAATAATAGATCCGGAAGATCATTTAATCTTCCCCATCTCTCAGGGAGACCCCACTCATTTTTTACAAAAGAACACATTATACTAACTTCTAGATGGATCCTGTGTTGAAAATTCTATCCAATTTTTGTACCTCTATATGAAACACATCCCTGAGCATCACATGTGAATCTACACATTCTTCATAAGTACTTGATGTTCAAAGTCACACCACGCTCTCTAAAGAAAATGATCAAACTAATAATGATCACTAGAGCTTGAAATAAAAATTATGACAAAGTTACATCGCATATTTATAAAATCTCAATCAATTCGGGAGCCAAAGGGAACACGGTCTCGCACAAAGAATCATCTCAAAAATAATAATGTATCCTTACAGAGAAAAATGTGCTCGATCATACCTTTTGGCAGCAAGAGCCACTAACTCATTTGAGAAATAAAATTTCCTACGAAGCACCATTAAACTGTCAACTGTGATAGTGGATGATATATCATATGTACCTGTCACGTAATTAGTTTTCTTTTGACCATCATCTTATGAAAATGCATAATAAATATGAAATAAAAAAGAGGAGAGAAAGACAAAAGTCTGAGAAATGTATGAAGTAACTTAGTTACCTCAATACTTGGGCACATCCTTTCCCGACTTTGTTGTTCATAGATAGTTTTAGATATAATATTTTGCTTACGATCTAATGAAAAATATACACATATGTATGAGTTCACAAAAGAAGCTATTTCTCTCTAATGATACTCTGAAATTACTTGATAGATTTTCTGAGTTTTTTAAGGAATAGTTCCTAATTGATGCTTCCCTGCCATCTTGGCAGTTATCAACTACTGAGCAATTCATTGGAGTTTCAAGAAAATCAATTTTCTATAAGAAAAAGTAGAAAATGCAGGCTTTGGTCACCTTCAAACCTGATCGATCTGACTCTCAAGGAAAAATAGGAGCCTCGCCGTATGAACTACTAGGATTGATCTCCTCTAAACTCGGTCTGTTCGACGAGGACAGTTGATGCCTCTCTTAAGGAAAAACTGGAGCCTCTCTATATGAACTATGAGCCTTGATCTCCTCTAAACTCGATCGATCTGATGAGGACAGTTGACGCCTCTCTCAAGGTAAAATCAGAGCCTCTCCATATGAGCTATGGGTCTTAATCAACAAAGCAAATAACCTTCTTTTCAGAAGAAAGTTAAAGCCTTGCTGAAAAAATAATTTTTTTATTGCCCTTAGCCCCTAAACTTCTACTAGATAATTCCTCATCTAACGTAGAAGAATTGTAGAGTATATAGGAGAAACTATGTCACCTTATTTGACCCCAAGGGGGAGTTTTTATAGATCCACAATAAGGGCAAAAAGGAAATAAATTTTGAGAAGATAATTAGAAATATTTAAATGAATTTCAAAATTTATGCTCTCGATTATATCTTTCCTTTTATAGAAGAAAAAAAATGGAAGAAAATAAAAAAATCAAAAAAAATCAAAAAATCCAAAATTTTTGTCATTTGTGCACACTAGCGCATGTTTGCGCACATGGGTGCGTGTCACGGCACTGATTGTAGATGTAAGACTGCTATGCTTTCTCCTTGAGTTTGCCATCGAATACCTATAGCCTTTCTTTTACAGGGTTTTGGATAACGCTCCTAGCAGCACCTCCCCTGTGGGCACTCTATTTAGATCAAGACCTTAGGGACCCCATCTAGACACTACCCTGGTTACTCTTGGATTCGACAATCCCCCTTTCCTAGTAGCCACCCCTATGGTTGAAGAATTTTTCTCATGGATATACAGATTCTCCTTTGGTCCAGCAAATCTGAGATAAGACCAGGCTGATATAAGCTCCTTCTCAATGTGGTCCCTCACACACCAACATGGTCCATGCATAATAACAAAACAAAATATATATCTTCGCTTATTGATTAGGAGGAAAAACCCTAGCGGTACCTTTTCCTAAGCATGCATCCTTTCTTTAGAGCAGTGTCAGCAAAACTCCTTATAGGAATCGCCTGACTACTTTTGAGTTGAGATAAGTCTTTGGGTCGACACTCTCTCAGTAGCTGACTTTAGGTTGGGTTCTACTCATTGTGCCACCAACAAGTCACCCCGGCAGTCGTCCTTGCTTTGGAAGATATAAGTCCATCACACATTCTTTCCAGCATGACCGTTGTACACTAATGGGCAGCCTTAAGTTGGGTTTGATTTGTTGTGCTATCAACCGATCACCCTAGTGGTTCTTTGCTTAGGATGTTGTAAGTCTGCAAGCTTTCTCCCTAACTTGACCATTGTACACCGAAAGGCACCCCCTAGGTTGGTTAGCTCTACCTCACGGATGGTAGGCTATCCCTTTGGATTTGTAATTTAAGACAGGTTAAGGCTGATATTAGCCCCTTCTTAGTAGATCCATCGCACACTGACGAGATCCATCCTAAATTAAATTAATTCTGACTATTCTTGAATCGATGTGAGTCCACAGCGACATTCGCTCAAATAGTTTCCCTTAGGTCGGGTTTGACTTATTCTGCTTTCAACTGATCACCCCTGCGATTGGTCCCTACTTTGGAATATGTAAGTCTGCTACTCTTTTTTCTCAAGTACAACTATTGCACACCGAAAGGCACCCCTTAGGTTGGATAGTCCTACCTGATAGCTAGTAGACTATCCCTTTAGATTTATAAATCTGAGATAGGTCTATGCTGATATTAGCCTCTTCTTAGTAAATCCATCGCACACTGATAGGCTCCATCTCATCAAATCACCGTCCTCCCTCCAATGGAGTCCAAATTAAATCCATCCACTCTTATACCTAGTGGATAATATGAACCTGCTTCCCTAGTGGAAGGTTCATCCACCTTATCCCTAGCGGATCTGAGCTCATATCTCTAGCAAATGTGTCCTCAAAACCAAATCAAATTCTCTTCTCCAGTGGATGCCCACCAATTGACTCAAATCAAATTTCTCCCCAGTGGAGCCTCAAATCATAATCAAATCAAATTTTTCCCCGGCGAGATGCAAATCAAATCAAACCTCTATACCCAGTGGATAAATCGAACCTGCTTCCCTAGTGGAAGGTTCATGCATTCATCCCCTAGCGAATCTTTTCTTCCCAAATCATATCAAACCAACTCAAACTCTTTTCCTCTCCATGGATAATCTGAACCTGCTTCCTTAGTGGAAGGTTCATATACTTGATCCTTCATGGATCATTTCTTTCTCTCTTATGCCCTTGGCATAAGTTGAGTTGCATTGCACTAAGATCTTGATTCTTTCTACACCTCGGGTTTAGGAGTAGATCGTCTTTGTTAGTGTTTGAAATCCTTTGGATGTTGTTGATCATCTCAATCAACACTAATATTTACGGTGCGCCTAGTCAGTCACACCACACCTATTGGGCGCCCTTTGTTGACCTCACTTTTGGAGTGAGCTCTCAACCTCCTCTTCTTAGACTTAGGACTCTTCTAAACACTAAGAGTTTCTTTTTCATAAACACTTCTAGTGATTAGGTAAACACTTAACCTAAGCCTAGAGACTTAGAAGGGTTTATCATAGGATTAGACCATGCTTTAGGGACTTAGGAAAATCACCTACCAAATAGCCTAAACCCAGTCTATGTGCACCTTCATAAATTCAATTCAAATCCAAATCTCAAAATAAACCTCAAATTCAATATCAAATATGAATCCAAATTCCAAGCCAAATGATTGAATCCCATGATCAAATCTAAACTCGAAATCTTTCTTAAGTCCTTTGAATCAATTTCATGAACTTAGCCAAAATTTTATCTAAATCAATCCAAAATCAATTGAATTTCTCATAATCAATTTATATATTCAATTATCTTCTTGAATATAAATAAAATCTACATTTAAATGATTAAAATTAAATCAAACTGAATCAAACGATATCAAATTAAATCAAAACCCTTTCTAAGTCCTTTGAATCAATTTCATGAACTTAACCAATTTCTCATCTAAATCAAACCTAACTCAATCAATTTTCTCAAAATCAATCAATCCTTCAATCATCATTCCAAGTTCTAAATCCACAATCAAAATCATTCATGTTAGAAATCAAAATCAAATGGAATTTAAAATTAATTTATTAATCGATGCTAACAAATCATGAGATAATTTAAAAAGTTATTAGAGCTATCTTAAATTGTAATATATGAAAATTAAAGTTCAAGTTTGCTCAAAAGATTATTCATAACTTTAATATATTATTTGAATCAAATGCAATTTTAATTAAATTTAAGCTTAAATTAAATCAAATCATGATTTGAATGTTAAGCCACTAATATATGTAAAAGAAAATAATAATAATAAACAAAAAAAATTTTAATTTAACATACACAATCCAACTAATCCTATGACTCTCTCTTCTCATATAGATAGCGCTTAAAGATCAGAAACGGGAGACTTTTTTTCTTTTTTTTTTCTCCAAACCCTAATCGGTGCGAGTGCGGCGCCATTCTCTAATTGAAGCCACGCATCACTGACTCCTTGAATGACTGCACCAAGATGAAGTTCAACATTGTGAATCCCATCACTGGATGCCAGAAGAAACTTGAGATCGATGATGATCAAAAACTTGGAGCTTTTTTGTGATAAGAAGACCTCACAGGAAGTCAGTGGAGATCCTCTACATTGCAAGAAAAATTCAGAGGTTGAAGATGCTGGACTATCTTCAAGTCCTATATTTTCACATTAGCTCCTTGATTCTGTCCACCACCTTGCTTATTGTTGTGTTGGCGAGGCTGCTTAGATCTACTGTGAACTATCCAAGATCGGTGCTACGATGCATACAATCGACATTGGGGGAGGCCTCGACACCGACCATGATAGATCTCATTCCAGTTGCTTGGACATTTCTGTGGGCTATGGATTTGACGAATATACGTCTACAATTTTTTGCGCTATCTAGTATTCTTGCAATTGCAAATAAGTGTACCATGCTATCATCTATAGCTAGATCGGTCGTGCCCTCATCATAGATCTAGGACTCTTATAGACACTAAGAGTTTCTTAGTCTTAAGGCACTTCTAGTGATTAGGTGAACACTTAACCTAGAGACTTAGAAGAGTTAGCCATAGGGATAAGTTGTGCCTTAGGGATTTAGGAAGACTTTCCTACCCAATAGACCAAACAAAATCCTTGCTACCTTCTTTCAAATCAAATCTCAAATTCAAATTCAAATTTCAAAATCAAATCCAACTATCCAATGATTGAAATCCATCACCAAATTCAAACTCAAATTCCCTTCTTAGGCCCTTTGATTTTATCTTACGGACTTAGCCCTAACCAAATCCAAATCAACTCCAATCTAATTGATTTTATCAATTATCAAATCCAATCTCAAATCAAATTCTAAATCATAAATCAATTCCAAATTTCAAATGATTGAAACCCATGATTAACTTCAAAGTCCAAAATCTCTTCCTAAGTCATATGAACCACCTTCATGTGCTTAGCCAAAACTCCTTCAAACCAACTCAAACTTGGTTGATTTCTTTATAAATCAATCATTCCTTCATTTATGTTCATAAATATAAATGAAATCCAAATTCAAACCTTTCAAGTCAAATCATAACAAATCAAACCAAATTAAGACCCTTCTTAAGTACCTCCATAAACCTAATCAAATCTTGATCCAAATCAGCTCAAACATGATTAATTTCTTTATAAATCAATCATCCTTCATTTATACTTATAAATATAAATGAAACCCACCCTCCAATAACCAAAAATAAATCAAACCAAATCAAAACCCAAGTTAGCCCTTTTAACCTACTTCCCTAAGCTTAATCAAAGTTGCTTCCAAATCACTCAAAACACAAGTGATTTTCTCATGACCCATTTATGTCTTCATTTATATTCACAATATAAATTAAATATAAATTAAAATGACCAAATCCAAACTTAAATCAAATCAAATTCCCAATTTTATCCCTTTTAGCTAAACTTTTGAACTTGGCTAAATGAAACCCAAATCAACTTAAAACTCATTGATTTCTTCACGAGTCAATCATTCCTTCAATCATTGATCAAAATATAAACATAAACCACCATTATCAAACCAAATCCAAGTTAACCCAAATCAAGCCAAAATTGACCCTTTTGACTTGAAATTGTCATATGAACCAAACCCCATTTGGCTCCAAACCAATTGCAATTGGATTTATATTTCAATCCTGAGCTCATTTGTGGGTTCAACCAAACTTGAATCAAATATTGATCAAATCAATTGACTCATTTAGGCTCACTTGACCTAAAGTGGCCTAAAGGACCTTTTTGAGCCAATTTTTATTCCGACCCAAATTGGATTAAACTAAGCCTATCAAAACCTCAATCATAATCAACAATCATGGGGTGATCAACCATCTTGAATCAGGTCAAACCTAGTCTTTGACCAAGTCAACATTTAGCCCAAATGAAACCCAAACTAGCCAAAATTCATCATATGACAAATTGATTGAAATCATTGACCCAAACCTATTCATGATCAATGATTGAACATGACCAAGCCATCAATTGAGCCAAACCAAGCCCAATTAGCCACTTGACCTAAGTTGAACCAAATTGGCCTAAAAAGCCAAAATAGGTCAAATCATGATTTAATATAAATTGATTGCAACCAATGGCTCAAGTTCATTCCAAATCACTTATTGAACTTGACCAAAGCCATGATTGAGCCGAAGTTGACCAATTGGTCAACTTGACCCAACCTAGCCCAAATTGACTTAAAAGGTCAAATTGACCAAAATTTAAATTAATTCCAAATTAAACCAAACTAAAGCCTACAATCATTTTTAATCAACTAATTGAACTTGAGACAACACCTAACCCAACCTAATTTGGTCAAATTAGTTAACTTGACCAATTTGACCCTTTTGAATCCAAATGAGTCAAATTCAAACTTAGACCAAACCAATCCAAATTAATTGAACCAAAACATCCCAATTCATCATGTGTACCTAACCCAAGCTTTGGTTTGACCCAATTTGACCAATTATTTAACCCAACCCAACCTAGCCCAAATGGAACTCATTTGACCAAATGAATCCAAATCACCTCAAACCAACTTATGGGACCCTAGGACTTAGTCAAACCAGACCGAAACATGTCCTATTTCATTTCCAAATCAGCCTAAAAGCTAAGTGGGCCCCACCAAGGGGATTAGCCATCAAACCATGGGATTTAAACTATAAAATCATTGGATCCAAGCTAAAGTCAACTTGCCCATCCCCATGGCAACTCATTGGCACTTCATGAAACCTTCTCCTGACCCACCTAGATAACCTTACTCACCCTAGGTTGGCCAAGAACCTTTAGGAGGTGAGTTGACTCACCTCCAACCTAAATCGAGCACTCATTGGATCCAAGCCTTGATATCCTTGCACATTGGGTCCATGACAGCCTCCCATCATTCCTCCATCCCTGGCATGGCTTCCTAACTTGATGGAGACAAGTTCGACTACCGGCGATGGCGAGCCAGTGTAAAATGGGCGCATGCTACCGTCCATCAATGATGAAAAAGTGAGGGGGCATACCCCCTCAATTCGAACACTATTTCGCACACACTGGCATCTTGAGCTCTCCTATGTGAATTCTGAAGTCCCTCAGAGTGTTTTCAAGGATCCCCAAGCCCTCTCCATTCGGCATTGCCCATTCCCAAGCAAAGCTGAAACATCATCCCAAACCCGAGCAATACTCACTACTCCTCCTCTTAGCCATGCCATACCATATTCTATCAAGCCAACCAAAGGTGTGAGTTTTCAGTTCCTCATGGAGGAAGTTCTTTATGAACCTGCTTCTATAATTTTACAAACCGAAGCTCTTGTATGAGCCGTAAATGTGGTCCTTTGTGAAGAAAAATTAGAATTTCATAAAAAATTGACTGTTGGATGTGTGTGTCTCCCTTACCTGAAGGTGTGGAAGAGTTTAGAGACAATCTGTGCTTGAGTGAGCTCGAATTGAATGAGGGAAGATAGATGAAATCTGTCTTTCGTCACTCACAAACGGGATAGATGATGAGCTGTCCATCTCGTGTGATTAAGATGAATGACTCTGATCAAATCTTGCAGTAGAGCCTCTGATTCTTTTCCTAATTCATAGATCAAATCATGGCCGTCCAATCTTAGATCAGACGACCAACAGAAAAAGTGCATCCTCTGTCGGCTGACTCAGTGCACGGATGTGACTACTTAAATAGCCAATCCTGTTAGCCGCCACATGGCTCGACAGGATAAAGACTTTAATTAGGGATAATTAATTAGTTTTTAATCCTAAGACTTCCAAAAATCATAACTAATTGTAGAAAAATTCAAAAAAATATAAACTTAAGCTCATTTTAAACAACTTTCAGAGGAGAATCTAGGAAAATTATAATTAATTGACTTTGAATAATGATTTTGACTTAATTAAGGTTTTTATCAAAAATCTAATTAGCTTAATTACACCTTAATTAAGAACTCAATTAATCCCAATTTTTATGGATGTTTAGAGCGATGACCGCTGCCTCTCCTATTTTTTTTGAGATTTTATTGATTGCTTAATTAAGAAAATCACTTGATTAAGCCCTAACCCCTCTCTTAATCTAATTAATTATAATTAAGGAATGAACAATAACTTAATTAATCATTTAAACATAATTATTTCTATTGAATAGTAAGATCACTTAGGGAATGTGATTGGGGACACTTTTCCTAATTCATTTCCTAAGTCTTCTTTTTCTTTAAAAATCAAATTAATTAATGGGTTCATGGAATGATTAATTGATTAATTAAGTGATTAATCTTCAAAATAAGAAAAATCAAAATCTAATTGGATGTTTAAATGATTTAGGGATTAGGATTGAGGCCTTGCCCTTGATCTTTTCCCCTAAGTTAATTTCATCATTAAAATTAAAACATAACTAAATTGTTTAATCAATTCATTAAAAGCTTAATGAAATTAAAATTAAAAGTTAATTGCTGCACACCTAAGAAACCTTTAATTGATATTGGGTAGTTCCTTGGGTGTTCAATAACCCAAGGTGAGAGATAATGAAATTATGATTGGCTCACATGTGTGAGAAAATCATAAAAGTAATTAAGTGGGATCCCTTAAGCTTAATTAACTATTAATCATAAGTCAATTGCATTAGGTCCCTTTCATTTCTTAGGAGCATTGCAAATTTTCTTTTCATGTGGTTGCATATCATATTGGCTTATTATTAATTAGTTAATTAATTTAAGTTGATATAGGCAAGGGATAATTAATTAAATTAATTCATACCTTAACCTAATCAAAACATAAAATCAACTTAAATATTCTTCATTAAACCAAAGTAATTCACACATGAGGAAATGGGTTAGGATTAGCAAACCTCTCTCATATTTCCTAAATCAAATCAAATTCAAAGATAAAAATGTTTTTAAGGAATTTTGGTTCATTTTAAATAGCCTTATCTAATATGATTGTCCTTAGGAATTAATTGGGATGAATGAAATCATGTGTTTACATTCCTTTATTTCTTTCCAATCATGCTAAGTATTGTTTGCCATATGAAATCATGCATTCATTTCTTTTGAAAATTAATTAAATAAAATGTTTTCTTTTATGTCAAATTGCATGTGTTGACTTGAATTAAGAATATGAGTGGCTATTATCACTATTAAACCAAAAACTATTTTCAAAACCTATAAATCAATTATTATAAATGAAGTAATGCAAATTACAAATATTTATAAGCTTGCATATGATGATAGTATAAGATGTGTAATATGAAGTTCTCTTTCCCTACCTTAACATGGATTCACATAGGATTTGAAAGTGTATAGTTCATTTGAAAAGAACACAACACTTCCCTAAATTAATTCCTATGCATTTCCATGTTAAGACTTAGAAAGAATTTCATATTACACATGTAAATCATACAACCAAATCAAACATAATTTCTTGCATGATTCCTTATCCATTTGGTTCTTTTTGTACATTCATATGTATTTGAGAAAAGTGGTATATTAGTCTGGACATCCCGAGGCTGTGAGGCTTAAGTAGCCCTAAGTAAGTCTTGTACCTTACGCCCCTGGTGTAGAAAATAATGGTGTTGTACTCACTTAAAACTCTTATAAATATGCATGTATGATGTGGCCAATGAATGAGAATCAAAAGTCAAATAAATAAAACATAACTTTTGCATGGATTTTCCGATCCTTATAGTTATCCATACATTTATATGTATCTTAGAAAAGTGGTATAGACATCAGTCGAGGTTTTAAGTAGCCCTAAGTAGTCTTGTACCTTACTGCGTAAAATAATGGCCATACTCACTTAAAACTTTTATACATGTGAATGTCTATCTAGCTAATGGATGAAAAATCTCTCTTTTCTACATAATAAAGGCATGCATTCATAATTCAATCAATAAATGAAATATTTAAATTCTCAAATATAATTCTTTGCATTTGAAAATTTATTTTTGATTTTGATTGGAAATGAAACCTCCATTCAATAAATGTGGGTATATTAAATGTAGAGGTTTCATATGTGCTTTTTTGAAAAGGTAAAAATTCCAACTTAACACATGTGGAATGTATTGAGTGGAATTTCAAAGTTATGATTTTGGCTTGAAGATGTAACATCCATCCAACACATTTGGATGTATTGAATGGAAAGGCCCATCTTCAAATTTTGTGCTTATTTTTTTGCAAGTTTAGGACTGCTGGAATTCTTTTTTTTTTGAAAATGAAGTCTTCATAAGAATGAACTGAGTGAAGAAGTTCATTTGTGCTTTTGGACGTTATGATTGTTGGTTTTATTTTTGAAATGTTTCTACATGTAATAATTATAAAAAATGTTAGATGTAGTGCAAATATTTTATTAAGTGTATTTTGAAAAAGTGCTTTTAAAAATTAAAACTTTTCATAAAGGATTTATTTTTCTTTATTTTTAGAATGAACCTTTTCTTACCATAAAAATGGTAAGGAGGAAGTCTTTAATCATTTTTTTATTAAATTTTTATTTTCACCCATTGGGGAATCCAACGGGGGGTTTTAAGACTAGCGCAGGGTGAGGTCCTAAAACATAAAGATGTTGGCTAGCTTAACTAAAGGATGAAATAAGCTAAGTATCAATGGAAAGAAAGATTGTCTTGGATTATCGAAGTACAAACCCACTATCGATACTTATAGACAACGATCATTTACCAAAGATGGAGAGAGGAACCATCTCGAGTGGAGTCTCCAAAAAAATTTATGGTGAAAATATTCTCATCTTCATCTATCCTTTTGAAAAGGAGATAAATGAAGACAAAGGAATATGCCTTGTCGGATGCCACGCAAATTTACAGATGTTCTTATTAGGGTGATCGGGTATAATATTGAGGAGAGGTGTACTATCTCGAGAGATAGAAGTCACCATCATACAATGGACCTAATCACCTCAATAAGGACTCCTAAGGACTACGGGTCTTCAAAATGTACTAGAGATTCTTCCCATACTTTTCATAAAAATATAAAGCAGGATTTATTTTAAACTGGGTTCATAAAGTTCCCTACAGGGGCAAGCCCCATAGTTAATTATATCATAAGGAACAAGATTCCTTAAGAATACTCTCAATTAAAGTAAATGATCATTTCAAAGATTTTGAAAAGGTAGGACTATCAATTGATTGGTTTATTTTTAAAAAGTAAGTGGGATCAATCAAAAGTGGGATCGATCAATAGAGGGAGTTTTTATCAAAACCAAATGAAAATAAGTAGGTGATGCTTAAGATACTAGGAAGCCTATTAAGCATCCCGAATAACCCTATGGTTGGGCTTTACATTTTTGAGATTGAATTAATTTGTTTGAGTTGAATTTTTATTAGAATTTTAGGGCTTATAATTCCATAATACAAGTTCACAAAAATGCCTAAGGGGTGAGGATTTATGCTCGTAGCCCGTAAAGGGAAGTAGCAATCTCTGAACCTAAATCTAGTGAGCTTTAACGAGGGACAAAAAGCACGACCTAAATTTAAGGCAAAAATGGGTGTTTGGTTTACCACCACAAGAGAGGATAAACCACCCAACTCTTGGGCTTACAACCTCCTGTGGATGGCCGCCAACTAACTCCTCCTACAGTTTTAAAATATGTAGGCAAGTCATATGTTTATGCAAGATATCAAGGTTGTTATTTATTTAGAAATAGACTAAGTCCTTAAACACACTCCCTAAGAAAAAGTAAATCTAACTAAAACTTGAAAAATAGAGATTAGCTAAACAAACCACACATTCTCAACCATGTATATATATATAAATTAGACTTTACAACCCACATATGGGTAACCAATTCCACCTAGCCTATTTTGGATTATGCTTAGAGGTATAAGCAACCTGCACAACCATTCAGTCTATGCATATACACCCTACCATCCAGACTAAAATATTACATCACAAAATAAAAGCAAAGCATCAAACCATGCACTGCCCTAACCAAAAGCTAGGAATGGTGACTTCGTCTAATGTGTGTGCTTTAAAAGGTTTGTGTGGTATGCTTAGCTAGGCTTTAAGGTTTAAAATTCCTAAGTATGAAAAGTTCAACTTAGAGGGTGGTTTCATTTAAATTATTTGATTGATTTAGCTTATTTTTATTTGATGATTTGTTTAGGTTTGAATGAACATACAATTAATTACTAAGTTGTAAAGAGAGGGAAAAGAGAAGAGACCTCCTCTTTTCTCCCTACCTTAAGTAATTTTTAAGGTAGATTCATATTTGATTCTTGCATAGCGAATATTTTATTATGTTTGTTAATTAATCCTAAGTTTAGATTTTTCCTAAATAAACCTATTCAGATTAAGAGGCATTTTAAGATTAAGTAAAGTGAATTAATATCAAAAAAATACACAACGCTTTATTTCTTTCCCAACATGTATAGCATACATATGGATGAATCTTAAGCATATTTATATATGCAAATGAGGATGTTTAGCAAACTTTCATGATGAATGCTAAGTGATATTACTTAAGAAAATTTGGATGTTTTATGATGCTTGATTTCTATTAAGTAGAAAAGAGGGATTCCTTTATCCAATTTTCATATGCACATTTATATGTATGAAAGGCATAAGTGAGTACGATGCCATTGTTAGCACCAGGGGTGTAAGGTACAAGACTTACTTAGGTCTACTTAAAGTCTCATAACCCCAGGGTTGTCCAGACTAATATACCACTTTTCTTAAATGCATATGCATGTACAAAAGAAGTGAATGGAAAAAGAAAGATGCAAAAGTTTATGTTTGTTTGATTTCGGTTTGATTGCTTAATTGATATGGAATTCCTTCTTAAGTCACGACATAGGAGTGTATAGGAATGGATTTAAGCAAGTGTTATGTCCTTTTCAAATGGACCATACACTTTGCAAATCCTACACAATTCTATGTTAAGAAAGAGAGGGGAAATCACATAACACATTTTATGCTATTCACATGCAAGCTCATAAGTACTCATAAATAGCATACCTTTCAGTTTTTATGTTTAATTCATAAGTTTCAAAATAATTTTTAGATTTAATAATGATAGTAGCCATTCATATCCTTACTTTAGCCAAAATATGCAATTTGACATAAAGGAAATATTTTATTTTTAATTTGATTTTTAAAAAGTATGAATGCATGAATTTCATATGACATACACACTTAGCATGTTAGGAAAGAAATAAAGTGATGAAAGTAAGTAAATTCATTCACCCTACTTAATTCCTAAAGATAATCCTATGGATAAACTATTTAAAGTAAGTCAAATTTGTTTTAAGGAGAGTTTGAATTTTGTTTGAGTTTGATTTTAATTTGAAAAATGTGAGATGAGTTTGCTGGTCCTAACCCATTCCCCCATGTGTAAGTTATTTAAGTTCAATTTTTAGGTGATTAGATTAATTTTATGCCTTGGTTAGGTTAAGGTGTGAATTAAGTGTGTTAATTACCCCTTACCTATACGACTTTAACATATTTAATCAAATAATTATGAGCCAATGATATGACATAAAACCACATAAAGATTTTAAACCGAATGCATCTGAGGAAATAAAGGTACCTAATGCAATTGGCTCATAATTAATGATTAATTAAGTTAAAGGGTTTAATTTAAGTTCTTTCAAAACCCTTCCCACACATATGGGTTGGATTTTGATTTCCTTAAGCTACTTAAGTTATTGAACACCTAAGCATCTACCCAAGATGAATTAGTTAAGTTCTGGAATGTTTTGATTTTAAAATTTTAATTAATCAAGCCATTTTATCAAATGATTAAATTATTTAATTAATTTTGCACCGTAATTAGATTTTAATCCAAATGAAATAAGCTTAGGGAAAAAGATATGGGAAAACCCTAATCTCATTCCCTAAGTTTACTCATTGTCTTGAGGTAATTAATAAAGTTAATTGGTGAATTTATCACTATTTAAAAGGGTAATTATTCATTTAATTGATTAAGAGAGTAATTAAGAATAAGGCAAGAAATTACCCTAATTAATCCATTAATAAATTTCAAGAAAATAATGACAGGTAGAGGTCACCCCATTAATCAACTCTAAGAAGTTTAGAATTAATCAGTGGAATGATTAGGAAATAATTAATGTAATTATATTCCTAATAAAATTTTAATTCAGAATATATCACTGTTCAAAATCAAGTGAAATTAATTTTAGAATATTCCTATTTGAATTACCTTTCCAATGGTTTTTACTTTGTATTTTTCTAATTTTTCAATAATTAGTTATGAATATTTGAAGATTTAGTGATTATTCTATAATTATTCCCTTAATTTAATGGCTAATCCCATCGGTGCCACATGGAGGCTGATGCGGCATGCACTTTCCACATGATATGATGGGAGAGGCCACTTAAGGTGTCACATCATAGCACCGTGTCAGTGGTGGTGCCATGTGCTTTCTCCCCATCCGTCTGATCAAGGATCAGACGGCTGAGATCAAACTCGTAGTATAATAGGATTAAATCAAGGATCCTATGTGTCTTGATCATGATCATCCATCCAAAATGCAAGGATGGATAGCCCATGATCCGTCACTGATCTTCCCTGAGGGAGAGGACATCTGTCCATCCTTTAGAACAAGATCTAAGCTCAATTGAGCTTGGATTGAGCTCAAACTCAACCCACACCATCATCATGCAATGGGGGACACATCCAATGATAACTTTGCTTGAGATGAAAATCCACTTCACAAAAGACCACACACTCCCTAGTTTAAGCTCGGGTTGAAGGCATACCTCGCCAGAGGCTATCACTGGCGCTCGAGTTTGATGAGGTAGCTTCATCTAGTGGAGACGAAGCCTTGATGATTTGAGGTGGTTGGGTTGAGTGGATCTTCCCGTGGACCAAGCTCTCCTTCAAATAGATTCGATCTTGATCAAAGTCCCACCTCCCTTGCCTTTTAAGTATGGAAGAAGCTTGGGATGAGTTTGACTAGGCCCTCTGAGGGTGCTCGAAAGGAGGAATTGGATTGGTTTTTTGTATTGGCTAAGTTGGATTTCCTTGCTAGCTCCACAATTTTTTGCTTGGAGAAACTGAGAATGGAGAAGTTGAATTGGATATAGAAAGCTTTGGGGAGCTCTAGAATGCTAGCTCTGACTTTCTATTACTTAATCGAATGCAAGAGAGATCAGTTGAAATGAAATTATGGGGTGTATATCTCCCCCTTGAATGATCAGATGACCGCAAGCTCCTTTGACATTTTGATCCAATACACCTCCTTGATTGAGTTTTTTAGGCCATTTAGGGTGGTATTGCATTCGGTTTGGCTAGAGAGAGGTAGTGGAGGAGTGTCATGTGCTTGAAATAGGTGGAAGAAGGATTCCCATATGGTTATTTCCATGGGGTTGGACAATTTTGACCTTGGGTTTGGTTTAGCTGACCCAAACCCAATGGGTCATGTGCACGATGTCTATTAGTGACCATTTGATCCACTAAGAGGATGCCAAGTGTCCATGAAAAGAAATTGACCAAATTCCAAGTGGTTTTGATTTTAGGTTACCCTATGGCTTAGGGGTAAAATGGTCATTTGATCTTGATTTTAGTTTGAATATGTTTGGTATTATTTAAAAATGGGTTGGGCCAAGTTTCAATGAATTTGGAGTTGGTTTTATATGATTTGGTTCATGTTGACCCATTTAAGTCAAAATGGGCCAACTTGGGTCAAGTTGACCAATTGGTCAAATTGGGTCAAACCAAGGGTTGGTCAAGTTCATATGACCATTTGAAATGTTTTGGCAACTTTGGTTTGGCTTAATTTGATTTATATTTGGATTTAGTCATTTAATTTCATTTAGGTCAAATGGGTGAAGTTGGTCAATGTGACCCATTTGACCTATTTAGGTTGGGTCATGGGTTGGTTTATGTTTTGTTGATCATTTGAAATGTATTGGTATCTTTGTTTCCAATCAATTTGGTTTATATTTGGATTTGGCACAATTTGACCTTTTAGGTCAAGTTGGGTTCAAGGTCAATTGGGCTAGGCTGGGTCTAGTTAGCCAATTGGGGCTTCGATCATGTTCAACAAGTGATTTGGAATGAACTTGACCCATTGGATTCAATTAATTTGGCTTAGATCAAGTTTTGACATATTTTGACTTTTTAGGTCAAGTTGGGTCAACTTGGATCAAGTGGCCAATTGGGCTAGCTTAGGCTCAAATGATGACTTGGTAAAGTTCAATCATTGATCATGAATGAGTTTTGGTCAATGGTTTCAATCAATTTAGCCTATGATGGATTTAGTTTAGGTTTAGGTTTCATTTTGGCTAAGTGTTGACTTGGTCAACCCTTAGGTTTGACTTGATTTGACCCAATTTTAGTGATTGATCATCTTATGATGATTGTTGCTCACAATGTGAGGCTTAGATGGGCTTAGTTCAATCCAATTTAGTTAGGATTATAATTTGGCTCATAAGGGGTATTTTAGGACACTTTGGGTTAAGTGAGCCTAAGTAGGTCAAATGGCTTGGTTAAAGGTTGATTTGAGTTTGATTGAACTCACATATGGATTTATGATTGAAATATAAATCCATTTGCAAGTGATTTGATGTTCAATTGGTTTTGATTCATTTAACATTTTCAAGTTCAAAGGGTGAACATGAGTTTGAATTGGTTTTGACTTTTGAATTTAGTTTTGGTTTGGTGATTGAAGTTTGTGTTTATATTTGGATTCATGATTGTAGATTGATTGAATCATAAAGAAAAAAAATCAAAGGTTTGGCTTGATTTGAAATTGATTTGGCTAACTTCAAGATTTTGACTTGAAGGCTTAGGTTGGATTTTAATTGGATTTGAGTTTGAGTTTTGAATTGATGATTGGATTGATGATTGAAGTTTGTATTTATATTTGGATTCATGATTGTAGGATTTATTGAATCATGAAGAAAAATTAAGGGTTTGGCTCGATTTGAAATTGATTTGGCTAAGTCCAAGATTTTGACTTGGAAAATTTGATTGAATTTGAGCTTGAGTTTTGAATTTTTTTTTTTTTTTTGGAAATTTGAATTTATATTTTATTCATATATGTGAAAATAAATGAGAATATAAATGGGTTATGAGAAAATTCCTTGAATATGAATTGATTTAGATTTAATTTAGGCTAAGTCCATGAGAGGGAATCAAAGTGACTTAGGAAATATTTTTTATTTGGATTTGGATTTTAGATTTAGTTTGATTGATTTGAATTTATATTTCATTTATATATGTGAATATAACTGAGAATATAAATGGGTTATGAAAAATTTTTTTAATTTGAATTAATTTAAATTTGATTTAGGCTAAGTCCATGAGAGGGAATCAAATGACTTAGAAAATATTTTTAATTTGGTTTTGAATTTTGGATTTAGCTTGATTGATTTGAATTTATATTTTATTTATATACGTGAATATAAATGAGAATATAAATGGGTTGTGAGAAAATTTCTTAATTTGAATTGATTTGGATTTGATTTAGGCTAAGTCCATGAGAGGGAATCAAAGGACTTAGAAAATATTTTATGAGTTTGGAATCCAATCATGGGCTTCAATCATAAGTTCCAATTATTTGGAATTGATTCATGATTTGAGAAAAATCCATTGAATTGGTTCAAGGTTTGAGTTAGAGTTAGAGTTCATGTGAGTTTGGAGTTTTTACTTGGAAGAAGGAAGTGGGGATTTTGGTACAAGCTATAGGGTAGGAAAATTTTCCTAACACCCCTAAGGCATAACCTATTCCTATGGCTAACTATTATATGTCTCTAATGTTAGGTTAAGTGTTCACCTAATCACTAGAATTGTCTTAATACTAAAGAACTCTTCTAAGTCTAAGAGAAGTCTCATGTCTAAGATGGAGGGGTTGAGAGCTCAACCTAAAAATGAGGTCAACAATGGGCGCCCAATATGTGTGGTGTGAATGATAAGGAACATCGCATGTATTGATGTTGACCAAAATGATCAATAGCACTGAATGATCACAAGCACTAACAGAGATGATCTACTCCTAACCCTGGTGTAGAAGGAATCTAGAGCTTAGTGCAATGTGACTCTACTCATTTCAAGGACATAAGAGAGGGAAGGAGAAATCCACTAGGGATAAAGTATGTGAACCTTCCACTCAGAAAATAGGTTCAAATCATCCATAAATGGGATGAGAGGTTCGATTTTGTTCAATTTATTTTGATTTGTTTAAACTTGACTGACTCCATTGGGGGAGATTAATTGGGTTTGTTTTGTTGAATTTATTTTGTTTGTTGTTTGACTCCATTGAGGGAGGAGGGTTAAATTTGTTTTAGATTTTTAGATTTAGATTTTGAGATGAATCTTATTGGTTTATGATGGATCGCACTAAGTAGGAGCCATGGAGGCCTAGACCTAGCTCAGATTTACCAATCCAAAGGGGTAGTCTACCAAACACCTAGTAGGACTAGCCAACCAGAGGGAATGCCTTTCGGTGTGCAGCAGCTGTACTGGGAAGAAAGTATAGCAGACTTATATCCTCCAAAGTAGGGGCCAGTTGCTGGGGTGATCTATTGGCAAAGCAACATATCAAACCCGACCTAGGGCTAACTATTGAGTGAATGCCATTGGGAGACTTAGATCAACTCAGACATAGTCAAGATTAATTTTATTTTTTTAGTTTGTTTTGACAGATTTTGTTGATTTTTGATGGACTGTACTGAGTAGAGGCCATGGAGGCCTAGACCTAACTCATACTTACCAATCCAATGGAAGTTGTCTACCAACCACAAGGTAAGACTATCCAACCAAAGGGATGCCTTTCGGTGTGCAATGGTCAAGTTAGGAAGAAAGTGAGTGATCCCAGTTCATTTGGGTAACAAACCGAACTGACACATGGTGAGTGAATGTTGATGGGAGACTTAGATCAACTAAGAGATAGTTAAGATTAATTTCATTTTAAATTTATTTATTTTGATGGATTTTGTTAGTTTGTGATGGATCACACTGAGAAGAATCTTATATTAGCCTATACCTATCTCAGATTTACTGAACCAAAGGGAGTAGCTTCCCGACCGATGGGAAAACTATCTGACCAAAGGAGTGCCTTTTGGTTTACAATGATCAATTCAAGGGAAGAAAGCTCAGGGACTCACATCTTCCACTACAAAAGGCCACTGGGTGATTGGTTGCTTTGGGAAACAAATTGAACTCGACCTAAGGCTATCCGTCGGTTTGCGACATTCATACTAGAAAGAATGCATCATAGTCTTACATCTTCTAAAGCGTAACGACTACCAGGATAACTTGCTTGTGGTAAAATAGATTGAACCCGACCTAAGGGTGACTACGAAGTGAGTTCTGACCTAGGGATTTATCTTAACTCAAGTAGTCAAGAAATTCCTATAGGGAGTTCTGCTGACACTGCCTTGAATATAGGATGCCTGCTTGGGAAAATGGGCTCTTTGGGGGCTTGAAATCCTAATCGATAAGCGAATATTTTATTTTATTTGTTTAGTTTATTTATTGTGGACCCTGTTAGTTTTCGAGGGACCAAAATGAGAAGGAGCTTATATCAGCCTAGACCTATCTTAGATTTATTAAACCAAGGGACAATCTGTGCATCCACTGAACAAATTCTCTAACCACACGGGTGGCTACTGGGAAAGAGGGACTGTCCAATCTAAGAGTAACCTGGGGAGTGTCTAAATTAGGTCGCAAAGGACATGATCCAAATAGAATGCCCACAAGGAGAGGCACCGTTAAGGTCTTAATCCAAAACCCTGGAGAAGATGACATGGCTAGTTGTATATCAAATTGGTATTCAGTGGCCAACTCAAGGAGAAAGCGTGGGGACTTACATCTGCCAAGAGTGGTGTATCCATTGGGTGAGTCGCTGTCAGCATAGCGAACATCAACCAATCTAAGGTGCCCGTCGGTTTGCAATAATCAGTCTAAGATGAAAGCTTGGGGACTCACATCCTTATATAGTGGAACTAATTGCTGGGATGGTCTGTCTTCGGCTAGACAGGTGCTATCCGACCCCGGGCGAATACTAAGTGAATGTCACTAAGGGACTTATATCAACTCAAATGTAGTCAAGAGGAAAGGAGCCTTTTGGGGACTCATCCTAAACCTTAAATATACTCAACCTAGTTGGATCATGATGATTAGTTCAAGAAGATAGCTCGGGGACTCACATCTTCTTAAATAAAATCAACATGAGGTAGCTTACTGGCTAGGTAGTGAAGTCTGTCATACTAACAAAGCGCTCGATGATTTGCATTGGTCAAGTTAGGAAGAAAGTGTGAGGACTAACATCCTCCAATAAGTGATCATTAGGGTGACATACTAGCGAGGTAGCATGTAGACCCGACCTAGAGCAGCTAATGAGTGAGTGCCATAAGGGGCTTGCTCCCACAATAAAGTATCCCAAGACAAAAGATATGTATTTATTTTTGTGCTTATGTTAAAGGGAATAGGACACCACTCATGTTCTCTTGCACCTACCTTAGACACGCTGGGGATTTTGATGAAATGGTGCCACAGATGGCAACCAGGATTCCCATTAAGAAAGGATGTTTCTTGGGTTCTCTCACACCTAACTTAGTTGTGCTAATCAAAATAGGATGCCTCTTGGGTTCTCTCACACCTATTCTAATAGCACCGGGAGATTATGTTTGTGTTGTGAAAGAGGGATAGGATGCCATTGGGGGACTCTTACACTTAATCCTAAACACATCATGGCAGAATCGCAAGATAAACAAACAACGCTTAGAAAGAAGAGAAGATTTTGATGAAATGGAATCAGATTTTTTTTCTTTTATTGATAAATGTTTTCAAACATATTTTATGGATAATATTTCTTCAAATAGAGCCCATTAATGAGAAGCATCCGGTATTCCCCTTTATAATAAATGAGCTAATAAGATCCTCCCTGGTAGGCCTTCTCTATGACATAGGGGCCTTCTCAAGGGGGTTCAAATTTGCCTCTCATCTTTTGATGGGCAACAATTGGTCTCCTTAGGACTAATACAAGTTCTCCTACTTGGAAAGACCTAGGGCAGACTAGCTTGTTGTGAGCTTGAATTATTTTGGCCTTGTACAACTCGAGGTTCTAGCACGCCCATAGGCGACTCTCCTCCAAACCTTCAAATTCTTCTAACCGTAACTTTGCATACTGCTCTTTAGTGATCTTGCTACCTAATGCTACCCTTAGCGATGGGAGTTGAACTTCTATAGGTAGAATGGCTTCGAACCCATACACTAAGAAAAATAGGATAGATTGTGTTAGAGTTTGGTATGTGGTGTGGTAGGCCCACAAGGCTTCAACCAATAGCTCATTCTATTGCCACTTGTTGTCATCAAGAGTCTTCTTTAGTATTTGGATGAGAGTTTTGTTGAATGCTTCTACTAAGCCATTTGCTCTGGGATAGTAGATGGTGGAGTATCTCCAATCTATATCATGTCTTCTAGAGAAGCTGTTGATCTGGGTGCTTTTGAATGCAGTACCATTATCGGATATAATTTATCAAGGCACCTCGAACTTATATACAATATGGTTCCTGAAAAATTGAAGCACACATTGAGTTGTGACATCTATGAGTGGGATTGCCTCTACCCAATTGGAAAAGTAGTCAGTGGTAGTTAAGATTAACTGATGACCCTTGGAAGAAGGAGGATTGATCAGACTCACAATATCAGTATCCTAACACTCGAATGGCCATGAGGCCAATGTAGGGTGTAGAATGTTGGGTGGTTGATGTAGGACCATACTATGTACCTGACATTGGTGGCTTGTCTTAGATACATCCATGTAGTCTATAATCATCGAAGGCCAATAGTATCCTAGTCTCTTGATCTTCATCTTCATCTTTGGATCGGATTGGTGCAATCAGCATAGAGCTAAATGTACCTCAGTGACAATGTCATGGGCTTCATATTTATCTAAACAACATAACCACATTTGATCAAAGGATCGTCGGTATAGGGTGCCACCAACGAGAGCATAGGAGAGATCTCTTTGTTTCACCAAATGGGCTTGTGACTTTTCTTGAGATAGTTTGTCGGTGTTCAAATAGTCTATGAACAGTTGCCTATAATCTGGCTCCTTATCTTTATTGGCAATGACAACCTCCCCTTCAAGAGAAAGTCTCTCAATGAGTTCAACATCAACAAGGGATAGGACTTGTCTATTTTAGATCCTTATTGGAATGGACTCATCTTCCATACATGCCAATTCTTTGGCAAGTTTGGCCAAACCATCAACTACTGCATTCTCTGCTTAGGGAACCTTATAGATAGTGACTTTCATGATTTTGGCCAACAGCTTCATGGCATACTCATGGTAATGACGAAGCTTGGGTTTGAGGACCATGTAAGACCCAGAAATTAGGTTGATGACTAACTGAGAATCCCCAAAGATGTTGATGCTCTTGACACACACTATGATAGCTAACTCCATACCAGAAATCAAAGCCTCATACTCGGCTTTGTTGTTGGTGTAGGGATTGGAAAGATAGTATAAGAATCTCATCACATCACTATCTGGAGTTAAGAGAATGATTCCTACCCCTGCCTTTCCTGGAAGACTAGATCGTGGTGCTTCCCCTTTATGAAAAGAAGCTGCACCATCAAAATACATCTCCCATCGGTGGTTGTCAACATCCCCTAAGGTCATGATTTGTTCATCAGGGAGAGCACCACTAAGCGTAAAATCAGCAGGAAGTGGGTGTGCTGCTAAGAAATTTGCTAATGCTTGTCCTTATATAGCACGGAGGGGAATGAATGTGATATCAAACTGTGAGAGATTCATTGACCTTCATGCTAGACGTCTAGAAAGCATTGACCATGTCATGAGGTACTGTAGTGGATTGGTTATGAAAATCAAGTTCACCTTATGAGAAAGCATATAGTGTTGTAGCTTTTGGGAGGCAAAGATCAAAGATAGGCAATATTTCTCAATAGGTGGATAGTTCACTTCTGTAGAAATTAGATGATGGTTGAGGTAGTAGAGAGCACTCTCTTTCCCATCATTGTTGGGCCAAAAGAGCGAGAGAGTTATCAATGCGATGTAGAGGATGAGTGGATTTTCGGGATAGGGGTTGCTAGAACGGCGCTTCACCAAATCGCTTGATATCTTCAAAGGCATGCTGGCACTTATCATCCCACTTGAACTTGGCACACTTTTTGATAAGTGCTGAGAATGGATTGCATCTCCCCGATAGGTTGGAAATAAAATGTTTTAGATATGCCAACCGTCCTTGAATAAATCTGAGTTGAGTTAAACTCTTAGAAGGTGAAATTTATAAGATAACTTTGATATTTTCTAGATCTATTTCTATTCCCTGGTGTTGGACAACAAACCTATGGAATTTCCCTAAAGCTACTTTGGATGCACACTTTAGGGGATTCATTTTGAGGTTATATTATCTAAACCGTTTAAAAACTACTCTCAAGTCAAAGTGATGGTCTTCCTTTTCTCTACTCTTGAATACTAGATCATCAACATAGCACTTAACTTGATGATGGATGAGTTCGTTGAAGATCTGAATCATGGCCCATTGGTATGTAGCACCAGCATTTTAAGGAAAGGCATGATAATAGATTAGATGGGGTTCAAAAAAGTTTCTTTCATCCTTGGGGCCATCTTGATTTGGTTGTAGCTGATGACCCATCCATAAAGGTAAAATTGCATGAGATGAGGTAATGTCGACCATTAATTCTAGTATAGGAAGAGGAAACTCATCCTTAGGACATGCCTTATTTAAATCCCTAAAATCAACGCAAATGCGAATTTGGCCATTCTTCTTCTTAACTAGGACAACACTGGCTAACTAGGTGGGATATTTTTCTTCCCTCATGAAACCAGTATTGATCAATTTTTTTACTTCAAAAATGACCTGTTGTTTGATTTCTAGTTGCATGCATCTAGGAGCTTACTTGATAAGGTTAACGCTAGGATCTATTGATAGTTTGTGGACTGCTACGTTAGGAGATAATCTGGGCATCTCTTTATAAATCCATACAAAGCAGTCCTTAAACTCAGTCAATAGCCTAACTAAGTTATTGGTTTCTTCTTCATTCGAATGTATTTATGTCATGGATTTTCTTCATCCCAGGTTGATTTCTTTAAGCTTGTCAATTGTTGAATGGATCTCCTCTTCAAATTCCAGTGATACATCTTTGATTTGGAGATCATCTGGATCATCTAAGGTTTCTAAACACACATCCTCATAAGAGTTGCTTTGGTGTGAAATGAATCTATCAGACTCCAGATGGTTGGTGATAACTAAGCAGTAATCATCATCATCAACTGGACCCTCAATCCTAATCCTGATCTTTATCATGCATCCCTGCCTGTGTTGTTCCATAGCTTTTCAAAGTATTCTAATTTGTGCTTTGACCACGTATAAGGAATCAAACCCTCCTTTGCAAGATTAAGAACACAAGATGAATACTAATCAAAAGGTAATTTCATTAATTCTTTATATAAATCACCCTCAAGTTCTACATCAACTTCGGGACTTGAGGATGATGATCCCAAAAAGAATCTCCTTGGCTTCATATCACTGGAAGACTTAGGGGCTTCCTTAACTACTAAACCTTCAACTTTTGAGATGAAAGTGAGGTTAGAACTAATGTTCCTAACTGCTGCCTGATAGTTTACATACATTTGATTCGAATACTTTGCTTTATCTAGAGGCCTAGTATTCATCACTGTCTGGTTTGAGTGTCACCTTCAATGAAACCCACTAAGAGGGGTTGGCTAGTATGCTAATCACATTAGACTCATCCTATGAGTTGGATTCCAAGTCTATATGAATAGTAAGGGTACTCCAATGAACTAAAACATAACCCCTGTTGGCTGATGGCCAACTAAAGGGTCTTCCACCTTTGAAACTGCCTCTATTTCTACCTCTGCCTCTACCTGGTGGGGGTCGAATCATCCTACCCACATGTTCATATGATGGAATGAACTATGGGTGGAATGTGATATGCGGCTTTATTTCTTCTTCAAAATCCTTTTCTTGTTCACTTGGATTTTCATTTTTCATTTTTTTTCTATTTTCTTTTTCTTTTGAATTTGAATTTTGTCCAAGTTCATGAGAAAGGGTATTTTGAGAAAGATAGTATGTCGCATCCTTATATATCTCAACCTCTCTAACTGAAAATGGCTTTTCATCTCCTTTGACACAATACTCAATCCCATCCTTCTTGAACTTGATGTACTGATGGAGGGAGGATGAAATCATCTTATTTTGGTGTATCCAAGGCCTACCGAGCAAAGAGGTGAACGAAGTATTCAAATCAATGATATAAAACTTGGCTTCAGTCTTCTAGTCACCTATCTCCAAAGGTAACACTATAGAACCTAAAGCCCACTCACCTTATTCATTGAATTCTCTCAACATCATCTGATCTCCTCAAAGTGTGGAGATGTCAATCCTCAAATAGGAAAGGGTCTTTAGACTCATAATGTTCACCAATGCACCTGGATCAATGAGAACTCTGGCAAGTTTGAATCTGCCCATGTACACTGCAATATAGAGGGGACGATTGTGTTTCATATACCCCAGAAGAAGGTCTTCATCTGTGAAAGTGAGCCCCTGGGCTTCTCTAGAATAATGTGCATCCTCTCCAATAATAGTCAGTTGAGCTAATCATATCTCAGAATCAAGAAGAGCCTTGATTAATGATTCCCTCATCTCTTTGGATAAGACAAGGGAATCATATATGCTTAGCTTAGATGACAACTTTCTTAGGTGAGAGAGGACATTGTAGTCCACCTTGGGCTGATCCTCCACAAGCATATCCAAGGGTGGAGCATCTTGTGAAGGGCTTCTCGATCCTCTAAACCAATGACTTGTTTCCTCATCTTGAGGTGCTTTGGAGGTAAAACTTTGCCACTATGGAGGTTGACTTTGGTGATCTCTTATGGCAGAGTAATGGAAGATTCTACCTGTATGTCAGGCTCACGTATAGCTTCTCCTATGGGACCCTTGAAATCGAACGATTTTAAGTCTATTTCAAGAGGCAAACTCGTAGTATTCAGAGAAGGAAGATCTAACTCTGAATCACAAAGAGGAAGATCAGAATTATTATAGTTGTTATTTAGACTTGAAGAGTTATCATTAGGAATAGATTTAGACAACCCATTAGAAGTGACATAAATATAATTCAAGCTAGCTTTATTCTTTAATTTCTTGGATTTGATAGGAGGTACATAGTAGAAATCAAGTAAAGTAAGAGGGGGGAGGAATTTGATGCCCTCATCACTGATTCAAGATGTCTACTAGAAGAAGAAGAGCTAGCTAAAGTAGAGGTAGTCGATGTAGTACAACTAGAGGCTAGACTGGTCGGTGGTTGTACTCTTGGCTATCAGGGTTGGATCTACTATCTCTTGCTCCCCTTTCTCTGAGTTGGCTCTGGTAACTTGCTAACCTTCCTTGAAGTTGGAGGTTTGAGCTTAGGCACCTACAAGGAAAGTTTCTTGATCTCCGAGATAATTTTCTTAGAGGTTTTGGATAAGGAGATATCCTAACCTTCTTTAATTTTGGAAGGATCGCAAGTATCCCGAAGGATTACCCTAATGGAACTGGATGGTTGTTCCACAAGGAATTCCTTCAGGATGACTATTGCACCGATCTTGAAGCTATGTTTAAGCCAGTCCTTAAATGTGAAGCAATCTTCCAAAACATATCCTAGCATACAGTGATAAAGACAAAAGTTATTATCGTTACTTTTGCCCACTTCCTCCGATCTCCTAGGTTTGGGTAGCTGAAAGTCGGGCTTCTTTAAGAGGTTCTTCAAGATCTTTATGATTACCTCCCTCTTAAATAAATAAGGTTTGTTAAGTTTATCCAAAAGAGTAGGTGGACCATAGGTGGTATGTGTCTGCTTCATGTGTGGAGGAGAGGCGGTATAGGCCATGGAGGCTGCTGTGGTGCCCAGTAGGGCTGCCTCAGTGGTGGTAGCGGAGGTGGAAGTAATAGCTGTGGAGCATTAGGTCTCTCAAACTGTTCTCTGGCCAGCTGTTTCCCTTTATCTACTACTATCACTACCCTGAGCTTCTTCTCATATACCTTCTGCGAATTTAGCTTTGTTGGTAGAGTTGGTGAAGGTAACTGTTTTGCCTCTCCTTGCAAGCTAGATGCCTTATTGATTAATTTCCCTAAAGTTTTAATGATGAAACCTTTGAGCATGAAGGCGATCAAGCCATGGATATTCTTAAGTAAAATCTTGATGGCATGCAATTCAGACAGCTGAGGTTTGCATTTCATACTCAAATTATGACATCTAAGAATGTAATCAACAAGGGACTCACCATGGTTTTATTGAGCCACAATGAGATCACCAACAGTGATCCTTTGCTAAGCTCCAGCAAATCTCTTGATTAAGAGTTATCTAACTTAGCAAAAGTCTTCACTGAACAGTTGGGAAGTTCAGTGTGCCAGTCAAATGCTATACCTGCTAAGCTACTGATGAAGAGACGGAAGAGTAAAGCATCACTGCCACCAACATTGCAATAACTAGCTCTGAAATGCATAATGTGCTGCCTTGGGTTCATTGCCATTAAAACTCTTGAAAGAAGGTGGCATGAAACCCTTAGGATATTGGATTGCATCGAATTCCTCTGGGTAGGGTCTACCTTTTGGAATTGATGATCCTCCTTAGGCTTGAGCCAATGCTTCTCTCACCTATTGCTCAACCATGTTCTTGATATCTTTTTCTTGTATGGAGGTACTATTTACTACCTTCCTATACATGCTAGTGCTACCTTACTATATCGAAGGTAACATCTTGGTCAGATCCAAGACATGCTCCAACTTCAGGCGGTCTGCTATTGTAGGATAAACTGAGGCTTGGTTTTGAAGTGCCAAGACTGTACTAGATCTTGCCTCTTCTCTATCCTATCTATTTTTTCATCCTTCTACTTTATCTGCTAAAGGAGGTGTTGGGTTGAGTAGGATGTGTCTTCCTGCTCAACCTCAACACCTTCCATAGTCCACTGCTCTCTAAGGAGGGATCCCCTGGTGTCTACCATGCAAACTCCTGCTGAATCTCCCAATAAATCATCTTCATTGGGATCAAAGCTATTCTTCTCCTCATTGGACCAATCATATCCTAAGATTTCTTTCTTCTCCATAAGATAATGGGCTGTTATATCCTCTAGAGAATGATCTATCGAAATTGACACAAATGACTTTGGTTGACCGCTGGTAGGATCATTATCATGTACTATGAGGCACCAGATCCCTCTACTCGGACAAATTAGCTCTTGTTGTCCTTTGAATCTATGGGGTGACACTCTAGAAGGCTATCATCATAGGTGCAACTATCACCTTCTCCCTCGACACGCAACCATCCATCTCTTCTTTGTGGTGGTGGTGAAGGGATGACCACTATGCTTCGTGGTCGCCATTCCTTCTTCACCACTACTGGGGAAGAATGTCGAGCAGGAGAGCTTGACCTCACCATAGTATGGTGTAGATGGATGGGATCTCGGCCATGGCGATCATCATGGGGTCCTCTTCTCCTCGATGGCCTTCATGGCCTTGGTGGGCGGAGATCTTTGGAATATGGATCGAAGATGGTGGATGGAGGGTAGAGCGGTGTGATGGAGGCACTATCGACTCTCCTGAATAGGAGCTCTCCTCCTGTGATGGGTAGTCCTTGTGAGCAAAATGTTATAAGTATGATCAGTGTAGGTAGCACGTCGATCTGGAAAATCAACAAGTGCAGAGGTTGTTGAATGTCGACTGAACCTCTACCTCCAGCTGATAATGTGAACTAAAGTATGGTCTTCCCTAGCCCTCTCCGCTTCCCACACCAGGGATAAGATCTCAAATCAGAGCCTGGGACGATCATCTGTAGCTCTACCAACGGCAAGAACTATCCTGGGGCATGACCTCCTCTCTCGGGCCAGGTGCATGGTGGAGGTGAAGTAGAAATCCTCACATCCTCTCATCACCGAGAGGATGGAACTAGTTGTGTGAGGAAACCAAAGTGGGCAACTCCTCAGGGGATGGGCTGCCTATCTCCACCTACAGTGTGGTACTACTTTATCATGCAGTTCTTATTTCTCCTTTGGGTCTTGGTAGGGCGAGCAGAGTAAGAGCTAGACAAAATCTCAAAAGCAGGGGAGACAATCCCTATGATCAACGGAGCCTTCCCCTTTGAGGGTGTTAGTGAGTGGGTGCTAGCCTTGACTGGGGCAGCATGGGGAACCAGGGGTATGCGGTATTAACTTTACTTGGAACTTCCATAGCCTTCCTCTTCATTGAGGGAATCTCATAATCTGATGGCATGTCAACCTAAATGACGGGCTCCTGCCCGGCCACTATGCTCCTCCTAACAGTCACGAGGGAGGTACCCTCACATGTAATCCGGGCCCCCTCAAATCCTCAACCAAAGTAGATGAGGTGGGCATAATCAGAGCGGGGAACACTAGCCTAATCCAGGGCCAGATCCATCCCATGGGGAAAAGTGAACACATACTTGGGTGCTGCCATTGAATCAAACTGTATTGAACTAAGACTAAAAAAATTGACTACAAGCTAACTGTAACTACAATGTCAAAAATAAACTTGAATCAAATTTTATTACTTTATTGATTTTGAATTTGAATTCAGAATTTGAACCCATACTCAACATCTTGAAAGTGTTAAGTCGTCAAATGATTTAGAAGAGATTTTGAGATTTGATTGGAAGAGGAAATTTTTGAATTTAGAATCCATTTTTAATAAATTTGGAGTATGTTGAAAATGGGTTCAAATATTTTGGAGAAATGCTTCCATAGGTTCATATTTGAATTTTGATTTTGATTCTGAGGACCCTTTATTTAACAAATTTGGGTATGTTAAAGTAAAGGGTCAATTGATTTTGTTTCTGATTTGTGATTTTTGAAATTCACTCACTTAGCAAATTTGGGTATGCTAAGTGAGGTGTTTGAAAATAATTTCCTCTTTTCTTGTTTGCTTTATTTTTTGAATCATTTATGATTTGAAAAATGGAATCCCCATTTAGCAAACTTGGGTATACTAAATGAAGAATCCAAGTGTGTGTATTTTGATTTTGATTTTGTGGATTTGTGATTTTGAATTTTAGTTAGCAAATTTAAGTATATAGGTGATGTTTGAAAATAATTTCTTCTTTCTCCTTGTTTTTTTTTTGAATCATTTTGATTTTGAAAATGGATCTTAATTTAGCAAATTTGGGTATGCTAAAATGGAGAATCCAATGTGTTTGTTTTTTTTTTGAAAATAGGACTCTTAGCAAATTTGGGCATGCTAAGAAAATCCTAATGTGTTTCTTTTATTTTTGGAGATTTTGATTTTGAAAATGGAGACCTCACTTTAGCAAATGTGGTATGTTAGAATGAAGTTCCAATGTGTTTTGAAATTTTGTAAAATGAAGATTTCACTTAGCAAATTTGAGTATGCTAAATGAAATTCTAAAAATATGTTTCAAATTTTCTTGTTTTGAATTTGTTTTGAAAACTGAGACTTCACTTTAGCAAATGTGGCATGCTAGAATGAAGTTCCAATGTGTTTTGAAATTTTGTGAAATGGAGGTTTCACTTAGTAAATTTGAGTATGCTAAATGAAATTCCAAAAATGTGTTTCAACTTTTTGTTTTGAAAATGGAGACTTCACTTTAGCAAATGTGGTATGCTAAAATGAAGTTCAATGTGTTTTAAAAAATTTTTTTTTTTGTTGATTTTGAAAAAGAGATTTCCATTTAACAAATTTGGTATGTAAGATGGAAATCAATTATGTTTCATTTTCAAAGATGTATTTCATGTGTGATTATTGCTTTTTTGAAAGAGGAAATTCCAACTAACCATATATGGAATATGTTAGTGGGATTTCAAAATAATGTCATTTTATTTGAAATGAAATCTTCATTCAATAAATTTGGGTATATTGAATGGAGATGTTCATATGTGCTTTTGAAAGTTTATTTATTTTGATTTTGATTGAAAATGATACTCCATTCAATAGATGTGGGTATATTGAGAGATTTCATATGTGCTTTTTTAAAATTTATTTGATTTTGGTTGAGAATGAAACTTCCATTCAATAAATGGGTATATTGAATGGAGATGTTTCATATGTGCTTTTGAAAGGGTGAAAACTCCAACTTAACACATATGGAGTGTGTTGAGTGGAATTTCAAAGTTGTTACTTTGCATGAAGATGTAACATCCATCCAACACATTTAGATGCATTAAATGAAAAGGACCATCTTCAAATTTTGTGCTTTTGAAAGTTTAGGACAATTGGAATTTTATTTTTGAAAATGAATTCTTCATCAAAATGAATTGAGTGAAGAAGTTCATTTGTGCTTTTGAAAATTATGATTGTTGGTTTTATTTTTGAAATGTTTCTACATGTAATAATTATAAAAATTATTAGATGTAGTGCAAATATTTTATTAAGTGCATTTTAAAAAGGTGCTTTTGAAAAGCAAGACTTTTATGAAGGATTTATTTTATCTTTATTTTAGAATGAACCTTTCCTTACCATAAAAATGGTAAGGAGGAAGTCTTTAATCATTTTCTTTTTTAATAAAATTTTTATTTTCACCCATTGGGGATCCCAATGGGGTTTTAAGACCAACAGGGTGAGGTCCTAAAACCTAAAGATGTTAGCTTAACTTAAGGGGAAATAAGCTAAGTGCTAATGGAAAGAAAGATAGTCTTGGATTCATACAAAAGCACAAACCCACTATCGATACTTAGAGACAATGATAATTTACCAAAGATGGAGAAAGGAACCATCCCCAGCAGAGTCGCCAGAAAAATTTGTGGTGAAAATATTCTCATCTTCATCTATCCTTTTGAAAAAGAGATAAATGAATACAAAAATATACACCTTGTCGGATGCCACACAAATTTGTAGATGTTCTTATTAGGGTAATCAGGTATAATATTGAGGAGAGGTGTATTATCTCGAGAGATAGAAGTCACCACCCCCCTAAGGACTATGGGTCTTCAGAATGTAGTAGAGATTCTTCCTCTACTTTTCATAAAAAAGTAAAGCAAGGTTTATTTTAAACCGGGTTCGTTAAGTTCCCTATAGGGGCAAGCCCCTATTATTAATTATCCTAGGAAATAAGATTCCTTTGGAATACTCTCGATTAAAGTAAATGATCATTGTCACCAAAGATTTTAAAAGATAGAACTATCAATCGATTGGTTTATTTTTAGAAAGTCAAGTGTGATCGATCAAAAGGAGGGAGTTCTTATCAAAGCCAAATGAGAATAAGTAGGGGATGCTTAAGATACTAGATAACCTAGTAAGCATCCCAAACTACCCTATGGTTGGGCTTTATATTTTTGAGGTTGAATTATATTATTTGAGTTAAATTTTTATTAGAATGTTAGGGCTTATAATTTTGTAATACAAGGTCACGAAAATGCCTAAGGGGTGAGGATTTATGCTCATAGCCCGCAAAGGGAAGTAACAATCTCTGAACCTAAATCTAGGGAGCTTCGGTAAGGGCCAAAAAGCACGACCTAAATCCAAGTGAAAATGTGTATTTGGTTTTCCTCCACAAGAGAGGATAAACCACTTGACTGTTGGACTTACAATCATCTGGGGGCGGCCGCCAACTAACTCCTCCTACAGTTTTAAAATATGTAAGCAAGTCATATGTGTATGCAAGATAGCAAGGTTGTTATTTATTTAGAAAGAGACTAAGTCCTTAAACACACTCCCTAAGAGACTAGATCATGTAGGGCATGCTCTAATGACTTAAACCTAATGAAAAATTTTCATATGTTTTATTTTTATTTTGGACAGTCAATTTTGACGCAAGCTTTAGGATTTATATGCCTAATGCATGAGAATTTAGATTATGGGCCAAAATCATCAAGATAAGGTGGTGTATTTCCACCATGGCTCTCACAGGTCAAGCCAAGTTCTCTGGTAAAAGTGAAAGTCCTCTAATCAAGAGTGAAATAATATGCTTTTTATGCATGATGTTATAAAAGTACAACATTATAAGGGTTGCTAATTCTTTTATCTTGATTTTAACTTAGCTTTAGTGAGGTTATGAGTTATTTATTTTAATTTTGAGTTGATTAATTTGGTAGAAGATTTATTTTTCCTAAGAGCCTAATTGTCATCCAGTCATACATCAAAGCAAGAAACTAGGAAAGGATGTCATCTTAATGCATAAGTTTAAACAAACATCAATTAATTTATAAAACTAGCAAAAATGAATAAATGGCCTTTTGTGGTCAGGCTCCACCGCACAAACTCTAAAATAAAATGAGTAGCCGAGCTCTACCCTTATACAACCCATATTATAAATGTATTAATTATAATTAAATAAGTAATTTATGTTATCGGGGTCTTCATTCATCACTTCTTCATTCTTCTTTTCTTCTTTCTTCTTTTTTCTTCTTTTGGTTCCTTCTTTTGGATGGTTGGAATGAGGTTGCTCCAAAGGCTTCACATGGTACATAAGATATAATCTTATAACCAATGCTCATCTAATCCCCCCATAACAATCATTCCAAAATCCTAATTGCAAAAGTACATGAAAAGGAAAAAAATCTAACTAAAACTTGGAAAATAGATTAATAAACAAACCACAAATCCCAAGAATGTATATATATAAATTGGACTTAGCATGGGTAACCAAGTCCACGCCTATTGGATTATGCTTAGGGGTATAAGCACCGCAAACAAAATAATTATATTTTTATTACAAGCCTCTTAAGCACAATCCACTAGAATAATGATTAGACTAAATCATCCTACCATTCATTCACATACACCTACCATCAGACTAAAATATTACATAACAAAATAAAAGCAAACATCAAACCATGCTAACCTAAAGCTAGAATGGTGACTTAGAATGTGTGTGCTTTAAAGGTTTGTGTGGTATGCTTATAGGCTTTAAGGTTTAAATTTCTAAGTATGAAAAGTTCAACTTAGAGGGTGGATTTCATTTAAGTTATTTTAGTTGATTTAGTTGATTTTTTTATTTGATGATTTGTTTGGTTTAATGAACTACAATTAATTACTAAGTTGTAAAGAGGAAAAAAGAAGAGAGACTCTTTCCTTCCCTACCTTAAGTAATTTCTAAAGTAGATTCATATTTGATTTTATTTAGTGAATGTTTTATTATGTGTTTTAATTAATCCTAAGTTTAGATTTTCCTAAACAAACCTATTCAAAAGAGAGGCATTTTAAGATTAAGTAAAGTGAATTAATATCACAAAACACACAACACTTTATTTCTTTCCCAACATGTATAACATACATATGGATGAATCATAAGCATATCTATACACACAAATGAGGATGTTTAGTACACTTTTATGATGAATGCTAAGTGATATTACTTAATAAAATTTAGATGCTTTATGATGCATGATTTTTCATTAAGTAGAAAAAGAGGGATTCTTTTATCTCATTTTTATATGCACATTTGTATGTATGAAATCGCCATTGTTAGCACCAGGAGTGTAAGGTACAAGACCTACTTAGGGCTACTTAAAGCCTCGCAACAGATTGTCGATACTAATATACCACTTTCCTTAAATACATATGCATGTACAAAAGAAATGAATGGAAAAAAAGAAAGATGCAAAAGTTTATGTTTGTTTGATTGTTTAATTTATATGTGATGTGGATTCCTTCTTAAGTTATGACATAGAATGAATAGGAATGGATTTAAGCAAGTGTTGTTATTCTTTTCAAATGAACTATACACTTTTGCAAATCCTAAATTATATGTTAAGAAGAGAGGAAAATCACATAAAACATTTTATATATTCACATGCAAGCTATAAATAATTATAAAGCATACCTTTCATTTAATGTTTAATTTAGTTTTGAAAATAATTTTTATTTAATAGTGATAATAGCCATTCATATCTTACTTTAGCCAAAACATGCAATTTGACATAAAGGAAATATTTCATTTTTAATTTGATTTTTAAAAACATGAATGCATGAATTTCATATGACATACACATTTAGCATGTTAGGAAAGAAGAAAAAGTGAAATGTAAATTCATTCACCTAATTAATTCTAAAGAAATAATCTTATGAAATAAGATTATTTAAAGTAATCAAATTTATTTTAAGGAGAGTTTGAATTTGTTTGAGTTTGATTTCAATTTGAAATGTGAGATAAGTTTTGTTCCTATTCCCCATGTGTGTTATTTTAGTTCAATCTTTAGGTGATTAGATCAATTTTATGCCTTGGTTAGGTTAACGTGTGAGTTAAGTGTGTTAATTACCCCTTACCTATACCACTTTACATATTTAATCAATTAATTGTGAGCTAATGATATGATATGATATAAAATCATACAAGGAAGTTAAATCAGCAATGCATCCTAGGAAAGAAAGATACCTAATGCAATAGGCTCACAATTAATGATTAATTAAGTTAAAGGGTTTAATTTAGGTACTTTCATAACCCTTCCCACTCATATGGGTTGGATTTGATTTCCTTAAGCTACTTAGGTTATTGAACACCTAAGCATCTACCCAAGATGAATTGGTTAAGTTGGAATGTTTTGATTTTAAAATTTTGATTAATTCAAATTTTATCAAATGATTAAATTATTTAATTAATTTTTCAACTTAATTAGATTTTAATTCAAATGAAATAAACTTAGGGAAAAAGATATGTGAAAGAACTGCTAATCTCATTCCCTAAGTTCACTCACCATGCCAAGTAAATTAGCAAAGTTAATTGGTGAATTTATTACCATTTAAAAGGGTAATTAATCATTTAATGGATTAAGAGAGTAATTAGAAATAATGTAAGCAATTACCCTAATTAAGCCACTAATAAATTCCAAGAAAATTAAGGGAGGTAGAGGTCATCTCATTAATCAACCCTAAGAAGTTTGGAATTAATCAATGGAATGATTAGGGAGCAATTAAAGTAATTACATTCTCCTAAAACCCTAATTTAGAAAAATATCACTATTCAAAATCAAATTGAAATTAATTTTAGAATATTCTCTTTGAATTATCTTTCCAATGCAATTTATTTTGTATTTTTTGATTTTTTACAATTAGTTATGAATATTTGAAGTTTGATTATTAATTAAATAATTATGTAAATTTAATCCCATGCACATGGAGGCGTCTGCTTTCCATGTGGCATGATGAGGTACTTAGATGTCACATCATAGCCGTGCATTATCTCTCCCCATCCATCTAATCAAAGATCGGATGGCTGGGATCAAACCCACATATTAATAGAATTAAATCAAGGATCCTACGTGTCTTGATCATGACCGTCCATCCAAAATGTGTGGATGGATGACCCATGATCCGTCCAATCTTCCACAGAGAGAATAATCCATCCTTTGGCAAGATCAGCTCGATTGAGCTCGATTGACTCAAACTCACACCATCATCATAGGACACATCCAATTCTTTGAGATGAAAATCCACTTCACAAAGGACCACACACTTCTCTAGTTTAAGCTGGGTTGAAGGCATACCTGGAGGCTATCCGTGCTTGATTTGAGGTAGCTTCGTCTAGTGGAGATGAAGCCCTGTTGAAGATTTGAGGTGGTTTGGTTGAGTGGATCTTTCTATGGACCAAGCTCTCCTTCAAATGGATTTAGTCTTGATCAAAGTCCCACCTCTCTTGCCTTTGGAGTTGGAAGAGGTGGGGTTCGATTGAGCCCTCTGAGGTGCTCAAGGAGAATTGGATTGGTTTTTGTATTGGCTGAGTTGGATTTCCTTGAGCTCCCTATTTTTTGGAAGAAATCAAGAATGGAGAAGTTGAATTAGCTCTAAGCTTGGGGAGCTGGAATGCTTGACTTCCTATTACTCAATCAAATGAGAGATGGGTTGAAATGAAATTAGGGAGTATATCTCCCCTTGGATCGGATGATTGCAAGCTCCTTTGCCATTTTGATCCAATTGACACCTCCTTGGGTGGGTTTGTTAGGGCATTTAGATGGCATTACATTGGTTTGGCGAGGAGGTGGTGAGTGCCATGTGCTTGAAATGGGTGGAAGGATTCTCATGTGCTCATTTCCATGGGGTGGTCGATTTTGACCTTGGGTTGGGTTTGGTGACCCAAACCCATGGGTCATGTGCACCATATCATTAGTGACCATTTGGTCCACTAAGAGGATGCCAAGTGTCCATGAAAGGAATTGACCAAATTCCAAGTGGTTTTGATTTTAGGTTACCTATGGCCTAGGGTAAAAATGGTCATTTGAGCTTGATTTTAGTTTGAATATGTTTGGTATGATTGAAAAATGGGTTGGGCCAAGTTTCATTGAATTTGGAGTTGGCTTGATATGATTTGGCTCATGTTGACCCATTTAGGTCAAAATGGGTCAACTTGGGTCAAGTTGACCAATTGGTCAAATTAGGTCAAAATAAGGGTTGGGTCAAGTTCATATGACCATTTGAAATTTTTTGGCAACTTTGATTTGGTTCAATTTGATTTATATTTGAGTTTGGTTCATTTGATTTCATTTAGGTCAAATGGGTCAAGTTGACCAATTTGACCCATTTGACCTATTTGGGTTAGGTCATGGGTTGGTTTATGTTTGGTTGATCATTTGAAATGGATTGGTATCTTTTTTTCCAATCAATTTGGTTTATATTTGGATTTGGCTCAATTTGACCTTTTAGGTCAAGTTGGGTTCAGTCTAGGTTAGTCTAGTTGGCCAAAGCTTTGGTCAAGTTCAACAAGTGATTTGAATTGACCCATTGGTTTCAATCAATTTGGCTTAGATCAAGTTTTGACACATTTTGACTTTTTTTATGTCAAGTTAGGTCAACTTGGGCCAAGTTTCCAATTGGGATAGGTTAGGCTCAAATGATGACTTGGTCAAGTTCAAACATTGATCATGAATGAGTTTTGATCAATGGTTTCAATCAATTTGCCTATATGGATTTTGGCTAATTTAGGTTTCATTTTGGCTAAGTGTTGACTTGGTCAACCCTTAGGTTTGACTTGGTTTGACCCAATTTTAGTGATTGATCATCTTATGATGATTATTTCTCACAATATGAGGCTTAGATGGGCTTAGTTCAATTCATTTTGGTTAGGATTAGAATTTGGCTCATACGGGATACTTTAGGTCTATTTGTGCCAAGTGAGCCTAAGTAGGTCAAATGACTTGGTCAAAGCTTGATGTGAGTTTGATTGAACTCACATATGGACTTATGATTGAAATATAAATCCATTTGTAAGTGATTTGATGTCCAATGGGTTTTGATTCATTTGACAATTTCAAGTTCAAAGGGTGAACATGAGTTTGACTTGGGTTTGATTTTTGAATTTAGTTTTGGTTTGATGATTGAAGTTTGTGTTTATATTTGGATTCATGATTGTAGGATTGATTGAATCATGAAAAAAAATCAAGGGTTTGCCTTGATTTGAAATTGATTTTGGCTAAGTTCAAGATTTTGACATGAAGGCTTAGGTTGGATTTGAATTGGATTTGAATTGATGTTTGGATTGATGATTGAAGTTTGTATTTATATTTGGATTCATGATTGTAGGATTGATTGAATCATGAAAAAAAAATCAAGGTTTTGGCTTGATTTGAAATTGATTTGGCTAAGTTCAAGATTTTGACTTGAAGGCTTAGGTTAAATTTTGATTTAGTTTGAGCTTGAGTTTTGATTTTATTTTTGGATATTTGAATTTATATTTCATTTATATATGTGAATATAAATGAGAATATAAATGGGTTATGAGAAAATTCCTTGAATTTGAATTGATTTAGATTTGATTTAGGCTTAGTCCATGAGAGTGAATCAAAGTGACTTAGAAAAGATTTTTGATTTGGATTTGGATTTTGGATTTAATTTGATTTATTTGAATTTATATTTCATTTAAATATGTGAATATAAATGGGTTATAAGAAAATTCCTTGAATTTGAATTGATTTAGTTTTAATTTAGGCTAAGTCGATGAGAGGGAATCAAAGGATGTAAGAAATATTTTTTATTTGGTTTTGAATTTTGAATCTAGTTTGATTGATTTGAATTTATATTTCATTTATATATATGAATATAAATGAGAATATAAATGGGTTGTCAGAAAATTTCTTGAATTTGAATTGATTTGGATTTGATTTAGGCTAAGTCCATGAGATGGAATCAAAGGACTTAGGAAATATTTTATGAGTTTGGAATCCAATCATGGGCTTCAATCATAAGTTCTTATTATTTGGAATTGATTCATGATTTGAGAAAAATCCACTGAATTGGTTGAAGTTTTGTGTTAGAGTTAGAGTTGATATGAGTTTGGAGCTTTGACTTGGAACAAGGAAGTGGGGATTTTGGTTCAAGCTATAGGATAGGCAAATTTTCCTAACACCCCTAAGGCATAACCTATTCCTATGGCTAACTCTTCTAAGTCTCTAGTACTAGGTTGAGTGTTTACCTAATCACTAGAAGTGTCTTAAGACTAAAGAACTCTTAAAGTCTAAGAGAAGTCCTATATCTGAGATAGAGGGGTTGAAAGCTCATCCTAAAAATGAGGTCAACAAGTATGCTTAGGATTATTCGTATGCACGATATAGATGATGGGAAGAAATGAATAAGTGTGTGTTATGTGATAGTAATCCATCCTAATTAATCCTAAGATAACTTTCTTATTGAATGGGATTATTTAGAATGAACCTAAATTTAGGGTTAATTAAAACACATAATAAACCATTCACTAAAGGAAATTCATTAATTAACTTACCTTAGAAATGAGTTAAGGTAGGGATAAAAGAGAGACTCTCTCTCTCTCTCTCTCTCTCTCTCTCTCTCTCTCTTTATGACACTTACTTGTTATGTGTAGGCTACATGGAACAAAAGAAAACACTAAGTAAAATTTCCAAATCAACTAAACCACTTAAAGAGAAATCAACCCTTTGTAAATTAAATCTCTCACACATAGCAAGTCATAACTTTAAAGCCTAGTCAGGACATACCACAAAGCTCTAACACCTGCACATTAGGCTTAGTCACCATTTCTAGCTTTATGTTAGGGTGGTGCATGGTTTGATGAATGTTTAGTTTTGTGATGTATTTTTTTAGACTGTATGTTAGGGTGTATGTGCATAGCTTGATGTTAGACCGATATTAACCTAATCATATTTTATGCAGGAGGTTGTGCTTAAGGAGCCGTTGTAACAAAAATATAAATGATTTTTATTGTACAGGTTGCTTAACCCCTAAGCATAGCCCAAGTTATGATAGGTGTACTTGGTTACCCATGTGTGGGGTGCTAAGTCCAAATTATTCCTATAACTGCTTAGGTTGTATGGTGTGTTTAGCTAACATTTATTTTACAGGTGTAGCTAGATTTACTTTCCTTCCTTTTAATGTAATTTTTGCATCAGGCGTAGGATAAGTGTTACGGGGGATTAGGATGAGCATTGGTCATAAGATCATGTCTTATACACCATGTGATGCCTTTGGAGCAAACAACATCCCAATCAAGACAAAAAAAGAAAGAAATGGAGCAAATAAAAAAAATGAAGAAAAGAAGGTGAAGAGTGAAGAATGGAGGATGAAGACTTCCATAACACTTATCATTTTATAATTATAATTATTATTTCATTATACCGGGATGTATAAGGGTAGTGCTCGGCCACCCACATTTCTTTTCAGGTTATACGGCGGTATCCGACTGCATCGGCCTTTTATTCTTTTGTGATAGCTTTATAAAATTATTTGATATTTTGTTTAGCTTGTACATTAGAAATAGCATGCCTTTTCATAGTTACTTTATGATCGATGATTGCTGTGTGGCGTAGATATGATTAGGCTTTTAAGATAAAATTCAATTTTCTATCCAATTAACAACTCATAATTAAAATTTTAAAATAATTCATGACCTCACATAAAAGCTTAGGAATTAAATCAAGATAATAAAATGTTTAGCAACACTTTAGCTGGATGATTGAATGTATAATATCATGCATGTCATATTCTTCCACTCTTGCTAAGAGAGGGCTTCCATTTGTGCCAAAGAATAAAGGCTTAACATGTAAGAGCCTTTGATGGAAAGACACCTCTTTCTCTTCTGATTTAACCCATAATCAATTTCTCATACATTTAGGCATATAAAATCCTACATCTTATGTCAAAACAAAAAGTCCAAAAATCAAATTAAACTTGTTAAAATTTTGCATTATATTATGTCATTACTCATACCTTTCATGATCTAGTCTCTTAGGGAGTGAATTTAAAGACTTAGTTTCTCTTCTAAGTAAATATTAGCCTAACAATCTTGCAATGTATATGACTTGCCTACATGGATTTAAAGCGAGAGGAGTTAGTTGTCACCTGTGCAATAAGCCTAGATGGTGATTTTCTCTCTTGTGGAGATAAACCATATACCCATTTTTTCCTTAGATTTAGGTTGTGTTTTGGCCCTCACCAAAGCTCCATAAATTTAGGATTTGAGGTTGTTATTTCCCTTTGTGGGCAACAAGCATAAATCCTCACCTCTTAGGCATTTTCACAATCTTGTATTATGGAATTATATGTCCTAGATTTCTAATAAAAATTTAACTTAAACAAATAAATCTCCTCAATTTCAAATATATAAAGCCCAACCATAAGATAGATTGGAGTGCTCACTAGGCTTCATAGTATCATGGGCACTCTCTAGTCATCCCCTTTGGTTTCGATAAGAGCTCTCCCCTTTTGATCTCTCTCACTTGATTTTTAAAAAATACAACCAATCCTTTAAGAGTCTTATCTTTGAATTCTTTGGAGACAATAATCGCCTACTTTAATCGAGAGATTTCTTAAGGGATTCAGTTCCTTAAGATGTAATTAACTATGGAGGCTTGCCTCCATAGGAGACTTAATGAACATAGTTTAAATAAATCCTGCTTTACGTTTTCATGAAAAGTAAGAAAAAAATCTCTGGTATATTCAAAGACCAATCATGCCATAAGAGTTCTTATTAGGTGATTAGGTCTATTATAAAGTAGTGACTTCTATCTCTCGATAAAGTATACTATTCCTTAATGTTGTACCCGATCACCCTAATAAGTACATCTATAGATCTGCATGGTGTCCTCTCACATATACACACAAAGCACACCAAACCAAAAATAAACATCACAATGCGGTATCCTACAATTCCATTGTTCTAGAAACTCTCGTGCAGAGCCTTGCCTGCCTTCTCGACCCTCTCAAAGATGATGCCCGAGCTTACCACCTCAATCTAATGGCCTCAACTGTACTTGAGGAGTATGAATCCTGCATCTTTTATACAAATCAGTTGAAGTGATGATGCATGGAATAGTTCAAAGATGGGATTCTGAGCCTCAAACACCTCATGGCAGTGGATGCACTCTGTGATCTGGTGGCCAGGGAGATTGGTGCCTCAGATATAGTGCATACGTATCATGAGAACCTATTATTAGAGATTATACTGCATAAATTCTTTATGGGCTTGCTTATTTGCAAGGAAGAAACACAGTGTATAGGGATATTAAAGGGGAAAACATACTTGTGGATCCTAATGGTGAAGTTAAGCTTGCTAATTTTGGCATGGCTAAACATATATCATCCTGTACTTCAATACAATCTCTTAAAGGAAGCCCCTACTGGATGGTTCCTGAGGTCATCATGAATGGAAGTGGCTACAACCTCTCAGTGGATATTTCGAGCCTTAAGGAGGTTCCTACCTCACCCCCTTAGTGTAGAACAATGGCAAACTTGCTTATAACTCTTATACATTTGTGTGTACATTTGGCTAATGAATGAAAATCTCCCTTTTTTTTTTTTGCTATTAAAAATAAACATGCATTCATACTTTGTTCAAGTGGTTGAATTGATTACTCATATAATTCAAAGTTTTTTTTCTTATGCTTTTGAATTAGAATTTAGATAGAGCTTTAAAATAATATGAGAAAATAATTCAACCAAATGAAACATCAATTTCAATACATTTACTTACATTTATCATTCAAGTATGCTAAAATTTAAATTGCATATATAGGTATGTTTAAGACCTAACCATATGCATGCTATATATGATGGAAAGAAATAAAAAAATATGTCATATGATAGTAGTTCATTTCAATTAATCTTGAGATGCCTTTCTTATTGAATGAGTTTAGTTAAAAGGAACATAAACCTAAGACTAATTAAAATACATAATAAGTCATTCACTAAAGAGAATTGTTCAATTAATTGGCTTTAAAAATGACTTAAGGTAGAGATAAAAGAGAGTGATCCTCTCTTTCCTTCTCTTTACAACACTTAGTTGTTTTGTGTAGGTCAAATGAAACAAAAGAAAACATTAAGTAAAAACTTGCAAATCAACTAAGCAACTTAAAGTGAAACCACATGTTGACCTCATTTTTAGAATGAGTTCTCAACTCCTCCAACTTATACATAGGACTCCTCTTAGACTTTAAGAGATCCTTAGTCTTAAGACACATCTAGTGATTAGGTGGACACTCAACCTAGCCCTAGAGACCTAGAAGAGTTAGTCATAGGAATAGGTCATGCCTTAGGGGTGTTAGAAAAAATTTCACCACACTTGAACCACTTTCCTTGCTTCCTTCTTTCAAGTCAAACTCTAAATCAAATCAACATAAAACCTAAATCAATTCTAGCCTAATTGATTTTCTCTAAACTCAAATCAATGTCAAATGATTGAAACCCATGATTGAAATTCCAAATTCCAAATCTTGCCTAAGCACTTTGATTTCCCTTCATGGATGTAGCCAAAATCATCTTTAAATAAAATTCAAATTCATAAAATTTTCTCATAACTCATTTATATTCTCATTTATATTCACATATGTAAATGAAATATAAATTCAAATCAATCAAACCAAATCCAAAATTCAAATTCCTAATTGAAAATCCTTCTAAAGTCCTTAATCCCCTATTAAGGACTTAGCCTAAATCATCTCTAAATCAATTCAAATTCATGAAATTTTCTCATAACTCATTTATATTCTCATTTATATTCACATATATAAATGAAATATAAATTCAAATAAATCAAACTAAATCCAAAATCCAAATTCAAAACACAAATTTTTCTTAAGTCACTTTAATTTTCTCTTAAGGACTTAGCCTAGATCATGATCAAATCACTTCAAATTCTTGAAATTTGCTCATAACCTATTTATATTCTCATTTATATTCACATATATAAATGAAATATATATTCAAACAATCAAAACCACTTCCAAAAATAAAACTCAAACTCATTCAAAATCCAACCTAAGCCTTTCAAGTCAAAATCTTGAACTTAGCCAAATCAATTTTAAATCAAGCCAAACTCTTGATTTTCCTTCATGATTCAATCAATCCTTCAATCATGAATCAAAATATAAATAAAAACTTCAATCATTCAATCAGAACTCAATTCAAAAATCAAGCCAAAATATAATTCATGTTCACCCTTTGAACTTGAAATTGTCAAGTGAATCAAAACCAATTTGACTTTGAACCACTTGCAAATGGATTTATATTTCAATCATAAGTCCATATACAAGTTCAATCAAACTCAAATCAGGTTTGACCAAGCTATTTGACCTATTTAGGCTCACTTGACCCAAAATGACTTAAATTACCCTTATGAGCCAAATTCTAATTCTAACCAAATTGGATTGAACTAAGCCCATCTAAGCCTCTCATCATGATCACCAGATGATCAATCACTAAAATTGGGTCAAACCAAGTCAAACCTAAGGGTTGACCAAGTCAACACTTAGCCAAAATGAAACCCAACATAGCCAAAATCCACCATAGGCTAAATTGATTGAAACCATTTATCTAAGTTCATTCATGAGCAATGTTTGAACTTGACCAAGTCAATATTTGAGCCTAACCTAGCCCAATTGGCCACTTGTTGACCCAACTTGACCTAAAAAGTTAAAATGTGTCAAAACTTGATCTAAGCCAAATTGGTTGAAACCAATGAGCCAAGTTCATTCCAAATCACTTGTTGAACTTGACCAAAGCCTCAATTGGCCAACTAGACCTAACCTAGCCCAATTGACCTTGAACCCAACTTGACCTAAAAGGGTCATATTGAGCCAAATTCAAACTTAACTAAAATTAATTGGAAACAAAAGTACCAATCCACTTCACATGACTAACCAAACCTAAACCGACCCATGACCTAGCTCAAATAGGTTAAATGGGTCAAATTGGTAAACTTGATCAATTTGACCTAAATGAAGTCATATGAACCAAATTCAAACCTAAACCAAATTGAATCAAACCAAAACCACCAAAACATTTCAAATGGTCATATGAAGTTGACCAAACCCTTGGTTTGACCAAATTTGACCAATTGGTCAAGTTGACCCATTTTGACCTAAATGGGTCAACATGAGCCAAACCATATCAAATGAACTCCAAATCCAATGAAACTTGGCCAAATCTATTTTCTCAACATACCCAACATATCCAAATTCAAAAATCATCCAAATGACTATTTTACCCCTAAGCCATAGAGTAAATTTTGGCCAATTCCACTTAGAATTTGGTCAAATCCTCTTCATACCTACTTGATATTCCCCTAATAGGTCAAGTGAACACTGGGGAGGGTGGTGCACCCAACCCAATGTGTTTGGGTCAGCCCAACTTGACCCAATGGACAAATCGACCACTCCCCTTGAAATGGCTACATGGGAATCATGCGTCCACTTGTTTTAAGCACATGGGAAGTCCATATTCCCACTCCTCTAGTCAAATCAAACTCAAGGATAACTCTAACAACTCAAAAAACCTTTTTAATCTTGGAAATTGGATCAAAATGGTAAGCTTATGCTTGGTTGTCCAATTGCTAAAGGGGGAAATGTACTCCCCCTAATTCGTCTGAATCTACACAGAGCCATTATCGATTGAAGTTTAGAAAGTCAGAGGAGCCATTTGCAAGTGATCCTAAGCTTCCTCGAGGGAGATTGAAATTTCCATTTCTCAATTTTCATCATTTGAAAATAGGGGAGCTCAATTAAATTTCCAACTTCCTCCACACTCAAAATCAGTGTAATTCCTTTTGCACACTCCATCATTGAGACTAATCAAGCTTGCCTAGGATCTCTTCCAAGTTCTTGAAGCAAAGGGAGATCCAATTCAATCAAAGCTGAGCTCAAGCTAAGGAGGAGGTGACCCATAGAAAGATCCACTCAACCTCAGCCCCTCAAACTTTTACCAAAGCTTCATCTCAACTAGTCGAAGCTTCTCCAAGGGAATCGAGCGTCGGGGATCACCTCCAATGAGGTTAGCCATTTTTTATCAATAAACTCAATTTGGTGTGAAGCTTTTTGAAAGAAATGTTAATCTCATAGGATCTTGACCGTTGGATGTATTCTCTTATGCATGTTGATGGTGTGGGTTAAATTTGGGATTAATTCGAGCTCAATCAAGATTGAATCATCCTCTAGAACGTGGATAACCTCCATTGTTCATAGGGGAGATCAGGGAAGGATCTCTGGTCATCCATCTGCACATTTTGGATGGACGACCGAGATTAAAATATGCTTTATATCTTATTTTATTCCCTCGATCCAGACTTTAATCTCGGTAGTCGATCCTTGATCGAGCGGTGAGAAAGCAGCGTAACCCGCCATACGATACTATGATGGGACATTTTATATAACCTATGAAAAGGCATCATGTGTAAAGGGATGTCGTGTCAGCTACATGCATGGCACCCATTGGGATTAAGGATTTAATTAGGGTTTAAATAATATTAATTAATTACCTAAGCTTTTAAAATTCATATCTCAACATAGAAAAATCAAAAAAAATATAAAATAAATTGCATTAGAAAGAAAATTAAACATAAAATATTCTAAAATTGATTTTGATTAATTTTGAATAGTACTTTTCTCTAAATTCTAGTTTTATTAAGAATATTAATTTATTAATTACTCCCTAATTAATCCACTGATTAGTCTCAAACTTCTTAGGTGTAATTAGAAGGATTACTTCTACCTCCTCTAATTTTTTTGAAATTTATTGATGGCTTAATTAGGGGAATTGCTAGTTCATTCCTTAATTACTCCTTTAATGTAATTATGATTAATTAAGGTTTGATTAGTGGTTAAATCCTTTATTGAAGTTGATTAAGGTATGTTTCAGTGAATAGAAGGTTTAGGGAATAATTTTGGGGCATTTCCCCTAGGCTATTCCTTAAACCCCTTTTTCTTCCTTAATCTTCTCTTAATTAAAGGGTTAATCTACTAATTACCCTCTTAACTAACTTATTAAAATCTCAAAACTTTCCAGAACTTAATTAATCTACTTGGGGTAGAGTCTTAGGTGTTCAAGAGCCTAAGCACAATTAAGAAAAATCAAAATTCAACTCATATGTGTGAGGGGTGTTTTAAAATTACTTAAGTTAAACCCCTTTGCTTAACTAATCATTAATCATGAGCTAAATTGCATTATACCCTTTTATTCCTAGGTACATTACAAATGTAAATTCCTTGTGTGATTTTATGTCATCTCATTGGCTCATAATTATTTGATTAACTATGTTAAGGTGGTGTAGGTAAGAGGTAATTAACATGTTTAATCCATACCTTAACGTAATCAAAATATAAAATGAATCTAATCATCTAAAAATTGAACAAAAATATCAAACACATGTGAGAATGGGTTAGGAATAGTAAACTCAGCTCACACTTTCCAAATTAGGTCAAACTCAAACTCAAATAAAATTCACATTAAATAAACTTTGATTTACTTTAAGCTTTCTTATTCCATAAGATTACCTTTAGGAATTAATTAAGTTGAATGTGTTTACATGCTTCATTACTTTAGTTCTTTCCCAATTTGCTAAATATGTGTGTCATATGGTTTCATACATTCATGCTTTTTGAAAGTCACATTTAAAATGAAATATTTCTTTTATGTAAAATTGCATGTGTTGGCTAAAGTGAGAATATAAGTGGCTATTATCACTATTAAATCTAAATTATTTTCAAAATATATGAATCAATTATCAAAACTGAAAGTTTGTTACTTATATCTTACTTATAAGTTTTCATGTGAGTAAAATATAAGGATGTGCTTAGTCTAGGTCTTCCTTCTCCTCTCTTCTAGTATAGTTTTTTTAATAAGATTTGGCAAAGTGTATAGTTCATTTGAAAAGAACCTAACACATTGCATAATTCCATATCCTATTCATTCCTATGCTATTACTTAAGAAGGATACCAATACTTGTACATATAAATTATATAAACAAAAATAAATCAACCAACATAAACTTTTGCATTCTTTCTTTTCCATTCATTTCTTTTGTACATATTCTTGTATTTAAGGAAAGTGGTATATTAGTCTGGACAACCCTGGGGTTGCGAGATTTTAAGTAGCTCTAAGTAGATTTTGTACCTTGCACCCCTAGTTAACAATGGAATTGTACTCACTTATGCCTTTCATATCAAAATTAAATCAAATAAAACCTCTTCTTCAAAAATATATATCAAAACCTTTTTTTTTCAAACAAAATTAACCAATTTCATTTAACATACTCAAATTTATTAAATGATGGTTCTCTTTTAAAATCAAAATCAAACAACAACAACCAAAAAAAAATTGACCATCATTTGAAAAGTAAGGTTACAAAGTTTCTTAAGTCCCAGTCAAAGAATTCTGAATCTACAGTCATATCAACATTTGACAAGTGAGGTTCCAAAGAAATTCTCTTCAAAATCTCTCCAAATTGAAACCAAATTATTTGAACCCCCTTATCATATTCAAATTTGATGAGTGTGGGTCTAAATTCTTTAAATCTGTTAAGAATGTCTGAATCAAGTTTGACATAGAGCTTGAAAAACTTAAGATGACTTATGATAATGCAATATTCACTATTATCGGTCATAAAGTTATGGTTAATAAAATTTTTATGATGGAATTCAGCATAAAGCCAAGATGTGGATTTTCATCCTAAAGGAGAAAGGCCATAGAGATTCCTTCAGGGGCCAAGAATGAAATTGACAAGGACTTTGAGTATGTCTTATTTATTCCATATAAGTATGACTCAAATGACTTGAATCCTAATTCCCAAAATAAGATAACTCTCAAAATAATGATCGTAATCCATAAAATAGTAGTACCGATGGACTTAATGCTTTAATGATTCCAACTCGGGTAGAGATGCCCCTATTCTAAGCATTCATGGTGCCACTATCGATAAAGAGTTAGAATCATCAAATTTTAAAGGTCTAATGGGATAAGCTTTGGGCAAGAAGAGAGAGAGAGAGAGAGAGAGTAGGAAGACATCAATTATACATCTCTTTCAGAAGATATCACATAAGTCAATTATTGCACTGGCAGGGTCCTACCACTTTAATCAACACCATAGGAAGAAGCAAACCAATCATTGGAAATAATCAAATTCTAAATCCTTCTTAAGGTACACCTCACAATCCAAAATAAGGGCATCAAACTATTCTGAAGGTTAATCTTAAGGTCCTAAACTATCTTGGAAGGTTTTCCACTGAGCTAAGTAATAAGTGTACTCTCACTTTCTCTAAAGAGATAGAAAAGTATTTGATTCTTCCTTGCTCAGTTAGTGGCAACCTCCTCAGGTTATATTCAACATAGAATATCCTATGGAAAAGAAAGACAAACGTTCTCCTCCAAAGAACACAATATAGACAAAGACTCACAAAAAGGAGAAAGAGAAGAAGAAAAAGAGAAAAAGTAAAGAACCAATAATACATATTGATTTAGAATTTGAAGGATAAATCATGTGTACTAGGTGTAAATTCAAAAAAAAGGAGAGAAAAGAATATACAAAATAAATTCTAAGTCAAATTTTGACAAGTATCTGGAGTTAGATGGTAATAAAAAAAGTTCTAAATGGATGATTCGTGTATGATATGACTAGAAATTTAGTAGGTATGCGAGCTCATTGACTCTAATTCTACTATTTCATGATATTATGATAGGATTGGATGTTAAGAGTTGCTCCTAACCTCTAGCAACAAAATGCATTATGAGATTTCAAATTTCAACTTCATATCTCTTTCTTCAAGTTTGAAAGAGGAATCAATGGTTGTAGATAGACATTCAAATGAAGTAATAAAATCATCTTTTGCCTACTCTACATACTTTGCTCAAAGAATTCTGAAGATTTTCAAGTAGAAGATGCACTCCCTGAAGTTGAGGAGAAAATTAGATCATTAACCAACAAATTTTAAGAAAATTAACCTCAGAACATAAAGAGTCCACCCACCCTCCCAACATCCATATGTGATAACTTAGAAGGAAAATGCCAACAACTTGGCTAGGTTACTTTTGTAGTTTAAAGATTGCTTTACCTAAGACCATTATAAGGTTCCCAATACATCTCCAAAGGTAGCAATCTATAAACTCATAATTGAACCTATTGCTATTCCTATTTTACAAACTTTTGATGCAAAGAAGAGGATCAAAGTTTGAAGTTAACCTTATTGAAGAAGAAAGATACTACCATGATTTCCCAACATTATTCCCAGTCAACAGGAAGAACATTCAAATCTGCACATATGTCAATTTTGAAGATCTAAGTTAGGCAAGTCTTGAAGAAAAGTTCACATTACCTATATCAAATTTAATAGTGGGCATAGCCTCTTTACATGCAGTCTCCTCATTTAAGGATGGGTCAAATGATGTCAAAGGATGAGAAGTCATTTGCATTTATGATTTCCAATAGAATTTATTGCTATAAGGTCATGCCTTTCAGCCGTAAAAATGCTGACGCCACATACTAGCGAGCCATGAATAAAATCTTTGATGAACTCATTCATCACCAAGTTGAATGCTACATTGATGATCTCGTGCTCAAAAGCAAAGAAAAGGAAGACCATCTTTACGATATGAGTAGTTGTCTTCGATTAATTATGACACTACAACCTAAAGATGAATCCCTTAAAGTATACAATTAGGATGGATTAAGGGAAGTTTCTAAGTCTTGTAGTAAAGCATCATGGGATAATAAAAATTGAACTAAATGAGATTAAAGTGATATTAGAGATTCAACCTCCAAAAAAAAGAAAAAAAAGGAGGGGCTTAACACAATCAAAATCATTTCAAGGAAGGTTGTCGTATCTAAGATATTTAATCTCTCATCTTTTTGGGAGGTGTCAATCATTCACTACTTTGATAAAGAAAGTAGATCAAGTTCTGAAGGGTGATAAGTTTCAATACTCATTCAAAAGCATAAGGTAATATTTCATGACACCTCTAATATTGGCCCCTCCATTCACCTTAGGCCACTAGTTTAAGGCTATCTCCATTTAGGGTACAACTCTTCTTATTAAAATTTATTATCAATAATCAAATTACAAAACTCTATGCATCGATTGAAAATCTTGAATGTCTTGAAAAAAAATAACCTCAATTAACATTGAATATAGATGGTTTAAACTCTTTCAAAGTTAGTCTATCTCAAAACTCTCCAAATCATTTGTTTCTAATCATTAAAAGGTATACTTTGATGCTTCAAAGGATGGAAAGTAGTTTAAATTACTATGATAGGAGAGTGTCTTGTATTTCTAGTCAACAAACACTACCTCAAAAGCCATTACACTCAAAATAAAAATTCAAATTTGGAGAATAATTCAAGTAATTAGAAAGAGAAATTTCTTTCATTCAAATACAAATTAGAGCATAATATTTGGGAAGCCTTGGTGAATTTTTTTCACTAAGGATGATCAATTACTTTGACTGGGTCCCAACGATTTTGGAGAAAGAACACTACTCTTAGTTATTCTTGTTTCATTTGCGCACACCTAAAGAAATTTAAAAAAATCAAAATCAAAATCAAAATTAATTCCTTAGTAAAGTTATGTTTTTACATTTAGATTGGTTTAGCGGGATCACAAAAAAAAACGTCATATAATCGCCCTTCAAAATTCCTCAACAATCTAAACATTCCTTCAAACTTACATCAAAAACTCAATATTTATCTCTAGTGCTATTAGGATAGGTGTATGATAATCCAAGCGACATCCTATATTTCATCAACACAAACACAAACTACACACAACCACATATAAAACAAACATATATCTTTTGTCTTGGGCTATTTTGATGTAGTAGCAAGCCCCCTGTGGCACTCACTAATTAGCTACTCTAGGTCAGGCTAACATGCTACCTCATTAGTGTGTCACCCCAGTGGTCATTTATTCAAGATGATGTAAGTCTACTACGCTTTCTTTCTGACTTGACCATTGCTAACCAAGCGCCCTGTTAGTTTGGTAGGCCTTACTGCACAGTCAGTAAGCTACCCCATGTTGACTTTGTTTAAGAAAATGTAAACCTACATACTTTCTTCTTGGACTAGCCATCATGCACTGACTGGGTTGAGTATATTTGAGGCTTAGGTAAGTCCCCAATGGCTCCTTTCATCTTGACTACTTCAAGCCTGGGTTTAGTCTCTACACATGACTCCTCACTTAGTAGTCTCCCTAGATCAGATAGCCCCTATCGAGTGCAAGACAGACTATCTCGATGATCACCTCCATCTGTGATGATGTAAGTCTACAAGCCATCTTCTCAGGTTGACCATCGTAAATTGGCAGGCACCTTAAGTTGGTTGGTTATCACTATGCTGACAACGACTCACCCGGTGCATACACAACTCTTGGCAGATGTAAGACAGTTATGCTTTCTCCTTCAGTTGGCCACCGAATACCTACAAACTTTCTTTTACAGGGTTTTGGATAACTCCCCTAGCAGCACCTCCCCTATGGTCACTCTATTTAGATCACATCCTTAGTGACCCCCATTTAAATAATACCCCGGTTACTCGTGGATTAGATAGTCCCCCTTTCTTAGCATCCACCCCTATTATACATGTGGAATTACAATGCTTAATGCGAGAAGAATTCCACCTTAAAGGTAGAAATCATCCTCCCTCTCACCGCGGCAATCAGGAGTCTTCACCTTTACTGAAGCAATTCTTAAATATTTTATTCTTGTAGGTTTCAAGCTTCTAAGCATCAACTCCTATGATGAGGCAACCGACCCATATAAACACATCGACCATTATAGAACCATCATGCACATCCAATGAGCTCCTAACACATTATTTTATCAAGTCTTTCTAGTCACCCTCAAGGGTCAGGCTCGCACTTTGTTCTACTCCCTTCTAGAGGGATCTATCCATACCTTTGAAGAACTCACTAAGATTTTTGTAGAATAATTTATTGTGAACTAGAGGATCATTAATGATTCATCTCATCTCTTAGACATTCATCAAAATGAAGGTGAATCACTTAAGGAGTACTTTCAAAGGTTCTCCTTAGAAGCTCACCAAATACCAGGGGTGGATCATGAATTACTAAGAGGAGTTTTCTTTGGAGGGCTCCTGCCCTGAGCCTTTTTACTCATCACTAATGTGTGATATGTCCACTCATATGAAGACTTGGTTCATCATGTGAAAGTACAAATTTTTGCTGATGAGGCTATTAATGTAAATCAAAAATAGTTTAAACAATCCACATAAAAATATAACAGTGCCCCAGGAAACACCGATCAACAATCTCATCAAAAGAAGCAACAAGGCAGTTGTGATCTCCCTCCATGACTCCCACATCAATGATGTGAACCATGACCTAAATAAGAATACACACCACTAAACACATCTCGTGTTAACATCTTGATAACCATTCGAGATGAAGAGACCTTTAAGTGGTCACATCCATTGAAACCAAATCCAAAAATCAGGAGCAATATTGTCACTTCCATCGAAGTCATGGACATACTACATATGGGTATAAAAAACTCAAAGAAGAGATCGATAGGCTCATTCGTAGGATATCTGGGTCAATTTATGTAAAATCAGTCAACTTAAGCAAACATAACTCCAAACTAGGTAGCCATAGGGGCAATCATCATAAAAATAATAAAATAGTCGCCAAATAGTTGAAAAAATTAAAACAATTGTAGGAGGACCATTACTATATAATCAAGTCTTCATCACCACCTCCGAAGAGTCAGAGTTAGAGAAATCTTATACGGATCATTCCATCACTTTTAGTGACTCAGACTTAAAAGGAATCCAAGTTCCACATCAAGATCCACTTATCATCAGTGTGGGGATCGGTGAGCCATGTTATAATGTTAAGAGAATTTTGATTGATAATGGGAGTTATGTTGATGTTTTATTCTACTCCACATTTCTTAGCATGGGTTTGGTTTAGGAAAAGCTCCAATCTGGTGTGGGACCATTATATGGATTTGATAATCATCTTGTGCGAGTGGAAGGGGCAATCACCCTTCCTGTTGTACTCAAAGAATTTTCTCGATAAGTGACTCATTTAATTCAATTCATAGTGGTAAAGTCAGATTCAACATACAATGATATCTTCAGAAGGCCCCTCCAATCAGTCCTTAATGATGTTACTTCGGTATCTCATCTTAATAAAATTTCCAACCCCCATTGGGGTTGGAGTGATTTGTGAATATTAATAAATAGCATAATCATGTTACCTCAAACAAGCTCAACCATGCCCTTTGGTGACCTTCAGCATCAAGAATTTTTACTTTCAAGATGAAGAAGTACCCTAGAGGGTTTTGTCTGTAGAAGACTTGCTCCCTGTTTCATTATCAGATGACCAACCTCTACAAAAAGTGTAAGTAGGATCTCTACTCTCAGACGAACATAGAGTAAAATATATAGACTTCTTGTGCAAGAATCATGACATCTTCGCTTGGAGTCCGATAGATATGCCTGGGGTTGACCTTAATGTGATCATGCACTCCCTCAAGATTGATCCAACATTTAAATCAGTCATCCAAAAGAAGCGAAGTTTTGCACCTGATTTCCTCCAAGCTATTGAACAAGAAGTTAAAAAGCTCTTAGAAGCGAGATTCATATGAGAAGTATATTACCCATGGCTAGTAAATGTTGTCATGGTTAAGAAAGCAAATGGAACTTGGAGAATGTGTATTGATTACACTAATCTTAACAAAGCTTACCCAAAAGATAGTTTTCTTTCCCCAAATTGATCAATTGGTTGATGCTACATCTAGGGGTAAAATGCTTAGTTTTTTAGAAGTTTACTCTAGTTACAACCAAATAAAAATGGACCTAGTGGATGAAGAAGCCACATCTTTCCAAACAGATAAAGGTATTATTACCAAGTTATGTTGTTCGAGTTAAAGAATGATGGTGCTACCTATCAGTGCCTCATGAATATGGTTTTCAAAGACCTCTTAGGCCACAAAGTGGAGGTATATGTGGATGATATGTTGGTAAAAATCTTAAAAGAATCACAACATATTTTTGACTTAGAAATATGCTTTAACCTTTTTTGACATTATTACATGTGACTTAACCCAACCAAGTATGCCTTTGGGGTTACGTCAAGAAAATTTTTTGGATTCATGGTCACTCATTGCGGGATTGAAGCTAATCCTAAGAAAATTAGAGCACTCGGAGATATGGATCCTCCAAGAAATATCAAGGAAATTCAACGCTTAAATGGATGAATTGCTGCCTTATCCTGCTTCTTAGCTTATTCTGGAGATAAATACTTGTCATTCTTTAAGATATTAAAGGGAGCTCAAAATAATAATTTTCAATGGACTAATTAGTGTCAAGGTACTTTTGAGAAACAAAAGAAAAATATTTAGCATCTCCACCCTTACTATTCAAAACTATCCAAAGAGAGATGTTATACTTATATCTCACAGTCTTGTCCCACGCAATAAGGTCAATTTTAGTGCGAGAAGAAAATACGATACAACGACCAATCTACTATGTTAGCAAAATTTTCTCTAACATAGAAAGTCGTTATCCACTAGCAGATAAAAAAGCTTTGGCTTTAATTTTCTCAGCGCAAAAGTTGTGTCCATACTTCCAAGCTCACACCATCGGTGTTTATACCCATTTATTGTTGAGGGCCCTTCTACAAAATTGAAGGCATCTGGAAGGTTAATCAAATGGTCTATAGAATTAGGAGAGTTTGATATTCATTTTTTCCTAGGCCAGGCATAAAGTCTCATGTACTTGCAAAATTTATAGTTGAGTGCACTATCCCTACTCCAAACAAGCTAAACTACATCCCTTTCATCTTCTTAATGGACCCTCTGTGTTGATGGAGTTTCAAGAAATGCTGGTGCCAGAGCAGGAATCTTACTTATTTCCCCCTAATAGGATACCTTAGAGTATGAACTTTGTGTAAAAGTTTTTGCAACTAATGATATGGCTGAATATGAGGTTCTCATCACAGGGATAAGACTTGTCATCGATTGTGAAGCTCAAAACTTAATGATCTACACTAACTCTTAGCTTGATGCCTCCCAAGTTGAGGGAGACTTTAATGCTCATAATCCCCAGTTAGCACAATACCTCAGCTTGGTGAGGTCACTTCTTGCCCATATTAAGACACATCAAATCATTCGCATACTTCGAGAGAAGAATACTCAAGTTGATGCTCTCGCTAAGTTTGCTACCTCTACTACTGGAGATCTATTTAATAGAAGGTGTCTTGAGGAAATATATTTCATTAGTTTCCAAGGGTCATGGGTAATACAAGCAATTAATGAGATGAAGGAACCTTTGTGGATGGACCCCATCCTATCCTTTCTACAAGAAGGGACCCTTCCTGAAGACCTAACTACTACAACTAATCTCTGAAGACAAGTAGCAAACTTTATTATTATCGGAGGCAAACTACACAAATGAGCTTTTTCTTGGTCATACCTTAAATGTTTATCACCATTAGAGGCCAATTATGCATTAAGAGAGGTTCACTCTGGAATATGTAGAGAACACCTAAGCGGAAGGGTACTAGCCCTTAAAATCATGAGGCAAGGTTTCTATTGGCCTACAATGAGGCAAGATGCCTTGGATTTCACAAAAAAAAAAGGTGTGAGTTATTAGTTGCACTATAACCTCTCTCATACACCACCTACAGAGCTCTCATCCTTTCAAAGCCCATGGCCTTTTCCTCAATGGGAATTGATATCATGGAACCCTTTTCAATAGTTTCAGGGCAACGATTATCATTTTAGCTATTGACTACTTCACTAAATAGGTGGAGGTGGAGGCTGAACCACTCACTAAAATCATGGGGAAAAATGCTAAATAATTTGTTTAGAAGAATATAATATGCCGATTCGATCTTCCTGCAAAGATCATCACCGATAATGGAACTCAATTTATTGGAAAAGTCTATATCATATAATTTATGTTTCAGCACATAGGCTATTTTACCAATAAATATCAAAATTCCAAGTCCAAGAGTTCAATCATTCAATCATAATAGTAATGAAGAAAAACTCCGATATTACTTAGGCCTACTCCCCGAAACTCATGAGATTGTCCTACTTCATACTGCTTTCTATCACCAAAGAGTATCTCATCACTTCAATAGAATAGTGAAACCCCATCCCATCTATGTCGGTGACTTGGTCCTGCGAAGTCTTGAAGTTGTTGGCAAAGACCCTCAATGCAATAAGCTCTCTCCTCTTTGGGATGGCCCTTATGTGGTTCCATTTATGGTCAAGCCAGAACATTTAAGCTTAAGGATCCAGAGGGAAAAACACCTCAAACTTGGAACATGGAGAATCTTTGAAAGTATTATCAGTGATTCTTACTCATAAATATTGTAGCCTTTATTTTATGTCGTTTGTCATTTCCTCTTCACCCCATATCTTTGTTAAGTTATCTTATGATAATATTGTTTCACTGACATTATCAAAGTAATGAGTTTATGGCTTTTTCTTTCAAGCTTGTTGCATATAAATAATCTTCTTCATTTAATTCCCATACTTGAAATGCACAACTCACGACATGATCAATCCCAAGGGGATTTGATCGAACCTCTTCCATACATGTAAGAAGTCAAGTAACACTTTGACTAATACCTATGATAAGTCAAAAAGTCCTTGGTGGACATCTCATGACCTTTTCCATTTAGGTACGACATCAAATAATATTTTCACTAATAGCTAGGATATGTCAAAAAGTCCTTGGTGGACTTCCATGACCTCTTTCGCATAGGTTAGTGTCATCAAATAATATTCTAACCAAACACCTCAGATAAATCAAAAAATAAAGAAAAGAAAAAAGAGCAAATCACCCAAAATTTTCAGTTTACAAATGTCATTGATATCTTTTATATGATGATATAAAAAAGAATTAAAATTTTGGATATAAGAGATATAAAAAAAATAAAAGGGAAAAAATACATTCTCAAGTGATACTTCATGATATCAACATTCTCCTCACCACTGGAAGATTCTCCCTTAAACTCACTTTCAACCCCTTCATCTCCTGAATCTAGTAAAGGGTCTTTAGATACTTGGCTAGGAGACAGTTTCTCAATCCTAGCCTCAATTTTGTGATGTACTAAGCAAATTTCTTTTAGGAACCCTCAGATAAAGCCTTCCTCAAAACATTTGCACCCCAAGTCCTTCACTTCAACATCAATGAAATGATTACGAGCTTCTTGGATAAGATCCTCGATAGCATCATGATAAGCTAATGAGTTCTTAAATTTATCCACTGCATTCAAGGATATGATAATTTCTTCTGCTTCTGACATAATAAACTCCTTCTCAGAAAGATGATCATGTAATGCTTTCTTCTCCAGTTCAAGAGCCTTCTTCTCTACTGCAAATTCTTTGAGTCTTTTTTTCTTTCTAGATCATCTTTTCCCTCACCTCAATCATCTCATCATAAGTACACTCCATCTCCTAACACTGGAGAGAAAGAGAAGTTGATATGTTCTCCAACTCAGTTCTACACCCAGTTAGTTGATCCTCTAGAGCTGTCACTTCTTTGGCCTTAGTGTTCATCATTCGCTCGCACACACCTTGCAAGTATTTTACCTTCATAAATTTAGTATTTCACTCATCTAGAGTGACACCCAAATGATCCATAAGCCCTAATGTTTTGGTTACCTACAATCAAAAAATCATAAATATTACACAAAAAGAGAGAGAAGAAATGAAAGAAAGAGAAGATAATATACTAATTCATCTTCTCATTGACATCTAGTGCATATGTGCTTTAACTCCTCTTTAGGAATATAAGGCTTTGAGATATGAATACCCCCATTATGAGTTGAGATAGCCAAACTCTCAGACGCTAACTAGGGGAGAACATCTTCTCCGCAACCTCCATAATTATTTAACATAACTACTCTAGCACATGTCTTCTTCTTTAGAGAAGAAGCATTATTGTCACCATGACTTCGTAACAGACTTCTTGAAAGAATTCTGTGAATATGAGAAGACCTTTCATTACCTTTACTTAATATCTTCAATGGAAGAGAATGAGATCTCCCTATCTGAATGGAAAGCCCAACCTTGAACATTCTATCTTCAATTATATACTTGCCAATGTGATGCAACTCATGCTACAAGCTTCCTACATCAAGAATATTGAGAGTTGTTAAGATTTCATTATCTTCAATTAGAAATGGATCTAGAAGGTCATTCAATCTTCCCCATCTCTTAGGGAGACCCCACTCATTTTTCTTAAAAAGAACACATTAGACCAACTTCTAGATGGATCCTACGCTGAAAATTCTATCCAATTTTTTATATCTCGATATGAAACACATCCTGGAGCATCACATGTGAACCTACACATTCTGCATAAGTACTTGATGTTCAAAGTCACATCACACTCTCTAAAGAAGACTATCAAACCAATAATGATCAATAGAGCTCAAAATAAAAATTATGATAAAGCTACACCGCATATTTTAAAATCTCAATAAATTAGGGAGCCAAAGGGAATAACAGTCCCGCACGAAGAATTATCTCAAAAATAATAATGTATCCTTATGGAGGAAAATGTGCCCGATCAGACTTTTTGGCAACAAGAGCCACCAACTCATTTGGGAAATGAAATTTCCTGAGCACCATTAAACTAGTATGATAGTGGATGATATATCATATGTAAATATCAAGCTATTAGTTTTCTTCCGACCTTCTTCCTATGAAAATGCATAATAAATATGAAACAAAAAAGGGGAGAGAAAGACAAAAGTCTGAGAAATGTGTGAAGTAACTCACTTACCTCAATGCTTGGGCACATCCTTTCCTGACTTTGTTGCTCATGGATAGTTTTGGATATAATCTTTCACCTACGATCTGACAAAAAATATACACATATGTATGAGTTCACAAAAGAAGCTATTTCTCTCTAATGATACTCCAAAATTACCTGCTAAATTTTTTGAGTTTTTTTAGGAATGGTTCTTAATCGATGCTTCCCCGCCACCTTGGTTGTTGCAACTACTGAGCCATCCATTGGAGTTTCAAGAAAATAAATTTCCTACAAGAAAAAATAGAAAATGCAGGCCTTGATCGCCTTCAAAACCGGTTGGATGAGGGGCTGACGCTCTCTAGAAATCAGTCTCAGATGAACTATGGGCCTTGATTACCTCCAAACTGTCAGTCCGATGAGGACAGTTGACGCCTCTCTCAAGAAAAAATTGGAGCCTCGCCATATGAACTACAAGCCTTTATCTCCTCTAAACTAGGTCGGTCCGACGAGGATAGTTGATGCATCTCTCAAGGGAAAATCGAGCCTCACCGTATGAAGTACAAGTCTTAATCAACAAAGTAAATAACCTTCTTATCAAAAGAAAGTCAGAGCCTTGCTGACAAAATTTTTTTTATTACCCTTAGACCCTGAACTTCTACTGAATAATTCATCATCAAACAGAGAAGAATATTAGAGCATATGGGAGAAAACTGTGTCTCCTTACTTGATCCCGAGGGTGGATTTTTATAGATCCAATTGGGCAAAATGGAAATAAATTTTAAGAAGAAATTTAAAAATATTTAAATAGATTTCAAAATTTCTGCTCTCAATTATATCTTTCCTTTTATAGAAGTAAAAAAATGAAGAAAATAAAATAAATTCAGGAAAAAATAAAAAAAATCCAAAATTTGCTTCAGTTGCACTCACTAGTGCTCGTTTGCAACTGGTGTGTCATGAAAGATTGCACTTGTGCCTCACATGCGCACCGCTGCTAACATTCCCACTACAGGCGCACGCCTGGCACACCGAGCATGCCCCGCGACCCCGACTCTCACCATGGCCCCTGACTCCTTCTGAGTGCGACCTGCACCCTGCGCCCGGTGGCCCCCGACCTCGTCCATACCTCGCCCTTGCCATTTTCTGTGATCATAGTCTTGTGAGCCCATGAAGATCTTTTCTCTCAAACTATATCTGACACAAATGTTAATGAACTCACAAATTTCATTAATAATGAAGTTGTCATTTATAATTATTTGGCATGTATTTTTGGATGATAGAGTTGATATCATCCAAAAATAAGGGGGAAACTGATATGTCACTAAAAACTCTACTAATTGAAGCATGAATCTTAACATCGAAAATATTTTGATTTTGAGTCGAGACTAGCCCAAATCAAACACTTAAAATATCATTAGAAATATTGGGATATCAATCGGATCCCTAAAATGCTCTTAAATATAGAGTGTTTATAGGCAAATCAAACGTCTTGATGAGCCGGATCTAACAAGCCTAAAATCTCGTAATTCTGACTTCATTTGGCATTCAAATCCTTAAAATACATCAGATGATTGAAGAAATCATTTTGCACCATCTGATGGAGTGGTTTGTATTTTGCCTGTATTTACACAAATGACACTCCCATAATCTATAAATATCCCCTCATTTTTCACATGAGGGGACCCGAAGCGAAAGAGATGAGAGAGTTCTAAGACTCGAAGAATCTCAAAGCATAATTGGCCACCGGCCAACCATCCCCGGATCATCACAACCACCGCACCTCAGGCCGGTCCGCATCACCCACCACGCCGTACGCACCACCGCCATTAATCACTATCGCTGACCACCGCCGTTGATCACCGCCATCGACCACTGCCTCCGACCACCCCGCCGGCCACCGCGATTCTCGCCATCGGTCGCCGCCTCCGCGCCTATGGTCACCGCTCGACCCGCCACTGGCATCGGCCGCCCACCATCGCCGGATGATCACCGGCTGGACAACCCACGTCATTGATGCCTGCATGATTACCTCGGCCACCTGATCTCCACTGCCACCGCACGATAGTCGTCGGATTGTGTCACCGCCATCGTTCACCATTGCACCCACTTGCCCGACCATCTTTTGATAGCTCTCGTCGAATCATCAGACTACCACCTCAAACAAGGTCTTCATCGCTAATCTAGTCAAACTTGTCACAAAATATATTCTTGTAAGCTATCATTCTCCAACTTTGGAGAAAGGATAATAATTAACAGAAGCTGATATAGTGAAATTATTTTTAAGTAAGCTAGGCCTAGTGGTTTTTCCCTTTTTTTAGTTTTTCGCGTAAAAATCCTGAGGTATCTCAAACTCTTTTGCTATAAGTGTGGAACTTTTGTGCAATGCTAAGACATCAATTCTCTTACTCTACCGATCCGAATCTTCTTGCACGCAATATTTATATAATATTTTAGTATTATAATTACAGTAATATATATATATATATATATATATATAATATATATATTATATGTATAATATATGTATTTAATAATATGTATATATATATGTATATATATGTGTATATATATATGTATGTATATAATATGAAATATATATATAACATGTATATTAATATATATATATATAAATATAATAATATATATATATATATATATATATATATATATATATATATATATATATATATATATATATATAATATATATATACAGTAATATTAATATACATGTACACATATAATATATTTATAAGAACTATGAAATATTTATTCAAAATTTGTATTTAATAAAGAGCCATATCTACTTATCCTATATGGTTCGCACTGTCATATATAATTTTGTCATGTAATTTAAATTTTATATAAAGATCATTTGATTATTTGTAAATAAAAATATGTGTATATTAGTACTTGTGATAACTTTAAAGATGGTGTAAGGTCAATAGAGGTATTAATAATTGATCAAAAATAAACTTAGCCTGAAAAAAAATTGAGTACATGCTGACCCGATCAAGTTTTGAGATAGGTTTTGATCTAAAAGTCTTATCTTTTTAACTTGAGATAGACATGCAAACTCATGTTTAGCACAAATTTGATTCACAAAGCTAAGATTAATCACAAATTAAGATTTAACCTAAATTTGATGCAAATTTCATCTAAAATATATGCCCAAATGGGTCATTTGAGTTGTATTAAGTTAATCGGGCGAAGGCAAATCAGGTACAGCTTAAACTTTTTAGCCCGTTTAATATATAAGTTAGGCTCCAATCATATATATTTGAGCAAAATTAAATTTGAGTCAAGCACAAACCTCAAAACCTCTATATTTTTAAAATTTTCTCACCTTGAATTTGACACTCATAGTGTCAATGAATTTTCCAAGCATGAATTCCATAGTGAAAACGTAATGTTAGTGAAGGACAGAAAAATAGAAAGATCAATAGCTTTTTAAAATTTTGTTGGCATATAAATTTTTAATCATTAATGTGCATATAAATATAATATATATATATATATATTAAATATTTTTAAAAATTTAAAAATATATTAAATTAAATTATTAAATAGATAAAATAAATAAATATTCATTACTAAATAAATTTATGTTTAAAGCAAAATGAAAAAAATTTAACTTCAAATCCCCCATTGTCGACCAACTGCCTAAATTTGGTGTTAGCAAATCTTCTAATATTAGTGAAAATATTTCTTAAAGTGCAATGCACTTTAGACTAGTGGTTGAGCTTTAAAGAGTCTTAGATTTAAACAAGTACGATGTGTGTGTGAGTTCTGATTCTCTCAAATATCCCAAAAAAAGATCCTTGCACATGCGTTGTGTGTGTGAGTTTGAGATTAAATTCGCTCAAATATCAAAAAAATACTTAAATAGGATATTAATGAAATGTTGCATTCTTCGTATCTTTTATATTTCATCCTCCACATTTGTTGATAATCCCATAATCCAATCTTTCTTTATTCCTTTAAAATTTTCGGGTGAAAACCTTTACAAGTTGCCAAAATCTTTCAGATTGTGGCTAACTTCCCAACCACAAATAAATGTTAGGTTCAATTTGCTAACTAAAATTATCTAAAATATAGTTTACAAAGAAAATTATAAAAAGAATATTATATAGTTCAATTTGCTAATTTTATGCACACTCACACCAACACACACATACACACACAAAAGAAATGATTACTTCTAGGTATGAGCAGTCAGGATTATTATGAATTAATTGTGTACACCATTTAAATCAAGTACATAATAACTGTGTATTAATTTTGTACATATACACAATTAATATATAACAATACATTATAATTTAGATATATATATAATAATTTCTATATATATATATATATATATATATATATATATATATATATATATATATATATATATATATATATATATATATATATATATATATATATAGTATACATCCTAGCTTTGAATGAATATCTTACACTCAACAAATGAATGAAAAGAGTATTGAGATACAAAAAAAAATTATATTAAAATGCAAAAAGGGAAATAAAACAACACTACCTAACCTTGGTAAAATACTATATTGGTTAAAATTATAAACATATGCTCCTCTTTCTAATTGGAAAATATAAGAATACAAAATAATGCACTCCACATTAGCTTGCTCTAATAATTTGGGTGGAGGTAGTACAAAGCAATCAAATAATGACTGTCAGCAGATAATAATTTAGTTATGTTGGTCAGATAACGATGGTTGGATGACTGTGATTAGACGATAGTGGTCAAATAATTGGAGTCAAGAAATGAATACCAAATAATGATGTTTGGATGATGACACAATTAGCACCATAGTTTCTATCTATATCTTTGACCCTCACAATCAATGTTTGTATATGAGCTATTCAAAGTTAATGATATTAATTGGGATTAAATTTGCTCTATAAATCTTAATATAAGAATGATATTAGGCAAGGTTGTAAATGTTGAGCCAAACATGGAATTAGATAGAGCGGTTCAAGGATTAATGCTTCAAACAAGATTAAATCAAATGGTATAATAAATATTTAAATTATTTAAATATGTTTAAATGATGTAATAAAATATAATAAAATAAATATAACACAACCACAAGTATTATTCTCAATAATTAAATATTTAATCAACTTTTATATTTAAATTACTAATTGATAAAATCTTGTGTTCCATTTCCTTTAAAAAAATTTATACCATAAAATGAAATAAAGATGAAAAAAAAGTTAATATCATCTCAAAAGTGAAACATATAATAATTTAACATTCACATTTATTTCACCTAAACAATTTTAAATTGAAAAGTGAAAAGTGATAATGCTAATGATTCATACAAACAATTACTATAATAAATTTTTCATAAAAATATTTAGGATTCCATACATATTGACATTTTATAGTGTCTATTAAATGTCCAAAGAGATAAATTAATGTACAAAGTTATAAATAATTGTGGTGTTTATTTTTGGATGTGGGACACCATACAGATCTTAGGGGATACTTATTGAAGTGATCAGTACGACATTAAGGAATGATGTACTATCTCAAAAGATAGAAATCACCACCCTACAATGGACCTAATCACCTAATAAAGACTCCTAAGGTATGATGGGTCTTTGAATATACCAGAGATTTTTCTCCTACGTTACATAAAAAAAGTAAAGTACGGTTTATATTAAGTCTGGTTCGTTAAGTTCCCTATGGAGGCAAGCCTCCATAGTTAATTACATTCGAAGGAATGTGAATTTCTTAGGAATACTCTCGATTAAAGTAGACAATTAGGGTCTCCAAAGATTTCAAGGTTAGACTATCAAAGGATTGTTTGTATTGGAAAATCAAGTGGGAAAACTCAAGAAGACTTATTTTGGAAGCCAAAGGGATTAGGAAGGAAATGCTCGTGATACTAGGAAACCTAGTGAGCATTCCAATCTATCTTATGGTTAGGCTTTATAATTTTAAAGTTGAAGAGATTTATATGTTAGAGTTAAATTTTATTAGATTACTAGGGCTTATAATCTATCAGCACTAGATTGTGAAAAAGCATAAAAGATAAGGATTTATGCTTGTAGCCTAAGGAAAACATTTACCACAGATCCTAAGTCTAAGGGGCTTTAGCATAAGCTAAAGCACTATAAATCTAATTGAAGATGGGCATAAGGTTAACCTCCATAAGAGTATAAATCACCCGATTGTTGAGCTTACAATCGCTTGGAGTGGCTGCCAGCTAACTCCTCATATGCTTTAAATCTATGTGGTTTGATCATATGAAATTGCAAGATTAGTTAGGTTATTGTTTATTTAGAAAGAGACTAAAGTCCTTAAACTCACTCTCTAAGAGACTAAATATGAGTGGTATGAACAATGACTTAGTCTAATGAGAAATCTTTTCAATTTTATTTAATTTTTTACTCTTCATTTGGACAAAGGTTTTAGGACATTGATGCTTATATGTATGATGAAAATGAATTATGAGCTAAATTAGAGAGAAAGAGGTATTTTTCAACACAAAGGAGGCCCTCAAAGGTCAAGCCTTCCCATAACATGCAAGGATGGAAACTCTCTATTACCAAGAGTGAAATAATATGATATGCATGTAATGAAATATTCAATCATATAGCTAAGGGGTTAATAAATCATTTAATTATTTTATTTATGTCCTAGGCTTTAATGTGAGGTTATGAATTGTAGAAAATTTTAGTTATGAGTTATTAATTAGCATATAAAATTTAATTTTTTTTTCCTAAGATCCTAATCGCATCCATGCCATACATTCAAACATCAATCATTTAAGAAACTAGGAAGAACATGCTATTTCTATTGCACAAACTAAACAAAACATCAAACAATTTTATAACTAACACAAAAGAATAAAAGGCTAGTGCGATCAGGTACTATCGGACAACCCAAAAAAAGAAAATAAGTAGCCGAGCTCTACCTTATACAACCCATAATATGAAAGAATAATTATAATTTATAAATGAATAAGTGTTATGGGGGTCTTCAAACCTTCATGTCTTTATGTCTCCATTTGATTTGATTTACACCACTTCGAAGGCATCACTTCTAGGCAATGCTCATCCTTATCCCCCATAGCACTAATCCTAATTTCTAATTGCAAAATTACATTAAGAATAGGAAAAGTAAATCTAACTACACCTACAAAATAGAGGTTATTTAAACATCTATACAATCCCAAGTAGTTATATCATAATTTGGACTTAGCACCCTGCACATGGGTAACCAAGCCCACCTATCCTAACTTGGATTATGCATAGGGGCTTAATCAACCTAAAAAGAAAGCATTTATATTTATTTTTAAGTAGCCCCTTAAGAATAATCCCTACAGAAAATATGATTAGGCTAATGATAGCCTAACATCTAGTCTTTGAAGCATACACCCTAACATTTAGTCTAAAATATTATATCACAAAACAAAATATACATTGAACATACACTGTCCTAACTTAAGACTATAAGTGGTGACTTAGCTCTAATGTGTGTGTTAAGACTTATGTGGTATGTCTTACCAGGCATCAAGGTTATGTTTTTCTAAGTGTGAAAGTAATTTAATTTAACCATAAAGGATGATTTCACCTCAAGTTATTTAATTAATTTGAGAATTTTAATTTATGTTTTATTTTTTTTCATTTGATTACACTTAGCAACAATGGGTTATAAAGAGAAGGAAGAGGCTTTCCCTCTTTCATCCCTACCTTAAGCCACTTTCTAAAGCATATTGATTTAATTTAGTTCTCTTTAGTGAATGGCTTATCACACATTTTAAATTAATCCTAAGTTTAGGTTCACTTTAAATAATTCTATTCAATGTGAAACACTTCATAAGATTAATCTAATTGAAATACTATCACATGATTTATGTTCAATCATTCTTTCCATCATAAATAACATGCATATGATTTAATTATAAGTGTATCTATACATACAACATATTTTAGCACACTTAAATGATGAATGTAGATGTGCATATTTGAAGTTTATATTTTTTTTATTTGATTGAATAATTTAATCATTTTAATTTAGAGCTTTATCCAAATTCTTATACAAAAAGACATAAGAATGAAATTAAATAGGTATGTGTCATTGTTAAACCATGGAAGTGAGGTAATCAAATGACCTCCTTGGGGTTAGCTAAAGCCTCATATTCGATGTCCAAACTATATACCCATTTGCATTCATACATATGTAAATTTGTATGCAAGAACATAAGGAAAGAGACCCAAATCATATGGCTAATTAATTCAATCACTTAGTCGATTATGAATGCATATATTTTTAGTATAAGAGAGGGATTTTCATCCTTTAACCACACATACATACACATGTAAAAAGAAATAAGCAAGTATGTGCCTTTGTTAAACTAGAAAAGTGAGGTAATCAAATGACCTCCTTGGGGCTAGTTAAAGCCTCGTATTCTTGGGATTTCCAGACTATATACTTTTCTACCTCACTAGACATGAATGTATATGTAAATAAGAGAAAGAAAATCATGTAAAAAGTAAATTTTTATTTGATTAGAAAATTTATGTATGTGAAACAAAATTTCATCATAATTGTAATGTAGGAACACATGTAAATGAAATCAAATAAGTATGTGTCATTGTTAAACCTAGGGAAGTGAGGTAATTAAATGACCTCCTTGGGGCTAACTAAAGCCTCGTATTCCTAAGATGTCTAGATGATATACTTATTAACATTCAAATATATGTGAACTACATATCGATTAAAGAAAAGAAAGCTCTATTTCACATACTTAAGCTATAAGCATGCAAACCTCTATGTAATTATAATTACTATCACTCTAATCAATGTAATTGATTTATGAATTTTGAAAAATAATTTGAATTTATTAATGATAATAGCCACACATATTTTAAATTAATCAAATACATGCAAGCTTAACATAAAAGAAAACCATTTGAATTAATCAATTTTGAAAAGATGAATCCATGATTTCAATTGACTTACAACCTTTAAAATGATTCTATTCAATCAAATTAATTCTTCAGGACAATCATGTCAAATAACACCACTTAAAATAAACCAAAGTTTTTATGTATCATCTTTGAATTCATGTTTGATTTGATTTAAGAAATGTGAAGAGAGGTTTGTTGATCCTAACTTATTTTCCATGTTTGTGAATTAACTTGGTTTAATAAAATATAATTAAGTTGATTTATGGATTAATTAGGTTGTAATATGCATTAAATCCATTAATTAGCCCTTACTTATGTTACCTTAATTTAATTAACCAAATAATTATGAGCCAACATGATATGCACATGAATGGAAAATAAATTTACATGATCCTAAGAAATAAAAGGGACCTACTACAATTGGCTCATGATTAATAGTTAATTAAGTTAAGGAATTAAGTACTCTTATAATTCTCCCAAGCATGTGAGATAATTATAATTTCTTAGGATTTCTTTAGGTTATTGAACACCTAAGGTTCTACCCAAGACTTCATTAATTGAGATTCCATGTGATTATAATTTCAATTTGCTTAATTAAGTAATTTTATTAATTGATTAAGCCTTGATTAATTTAATTAAAGAAATAAACTTGGGAAATAAAGCAGGAAGGAGGCCCTAATATTATCCCATGGGTTCATTCACTATTAAGCAATAATTAACCATTTAATTAATTAATTTATTATTTTTCATGGATTAATTAATTAATTAATTTAAAAGAGTAATTAGAGCTTAATTAGTTAATTTTTCTAATTAGCTTAGCAATAAATCCCAATAAAATCATGAGAGGTAGAGGTCATCTCATTGAATTATCACACAAAGTTAGGGTTAATTACTTAAGTAATTAAATAGTAATTAAGTTAGATAATTTTGTAATTAAATCTCAATTAAGCCCCAATTATTATTCAAAATTAATTAAAAACATTTTTAATAAATTCTCCTTTGAAATACCTTCAAAATGAAAATTTATTTGCATTTTTATGATTTTTCTATGATGTTTTACAATTTTTCAATATTTCAACAGATTTAAATAATTTTTTTTATAAAGTCTATTAATTTTTTTTAAAATAAATTATTTGAGCTTCAAAATGCAATATCTCCCAAATCTTAAAATCCTTTTGACTTCAAATTTTATGGATGGGTGTATTTTAACTTCACTTTCAATCTGTAAAAATTTCAAATCAATCTAATGTGTATTTTTGATTTAATTAATAAAATTTGATTTTTACTAAAACCTAAATTAAGCTCAAAATATTCAATAAACATTGGGGATTTTAGTTTGTTGGATTCCTCTCAAAAAAATAAATCCAATGAGCCCTCATTTGCAATTTCTAGTTAAGTATTTTATCTTTCATGATTTTTTGAAGTTTTGAGTGATTTAAATAATTTTAAAATCGAAAACCTTACTTTACGTACTTGAACCACCAGGTCATGCACGCCAGCTTCATTGGAATGCATAGTTTTCGCATGCGCATCACATGGCGACATGATTGGGTCGCATGATGGCGGCGTGGCAAATGTGAAATGGCGAGAATGATGCGAAATGGCGGTGGGCGGTTAGATCAAATTTGATCATTTGACATAAGATTGCAACATGAGCGAAAAATGGCAGAATGATGGGAAATGGCAGATTGGATGGTCCAGCTTGAATCTCTTGATCTGTACAGTTGAAATCACATGATCTGGCATCTAATCCTAGTCATTCATCCCTACTAAGGTGGGATCGGTGACTAATGAGCATCTTCATCCCATGGAATGACAATGTGAGCGGAGGAAAATCATTAAATGGGGTCCATTCGGGCTTGATTTCTCATCTATTCTCATAAAACTCCTAGTTTTGCATTAGGATTGATTATAATGAAAGATGCAAGGGATATTTGAAGGAAAATTTCTAAAATTGAGCAAACATCATCATAAACAAGAGGAACCTATAGCTGGCTAAAGAATTTGAAAATTACCTCTTCGGGGATGGTTTCGGTGGCTATGTGATCTGAGCATGCTCCTGGATGTGAGATGAAGCCTTGGGATGAATCTAGACCCTCACCTTCACTTGGAATGTTGTATCCACCAATGGTCATTGCTTCCTTGCAGAAATCAACTCATTTTGGTGTTCTTCTTGCCCAAAGGAAGTGGGAAAGGGTCCTTATTTCTTGGAGGAGCTCCTGGAGTGTGTACAATGGTCGAATGGTTTGTTTTGAGGCCTCTTTCCCTTTGTGCTTGGTGGTGGCCAAAATTCACCACTAATGGTGATTTTTGGATCTCCTTGTGGATGTCCTATGGCTTGGGGTGGTTGGGAATGAAAGGGAATCATCCTAGGTGGGTTGGTTTGGTTGGCCAAGTCTTGGGAGGAGGCTGCCAAGAGGGATTAGTGGGTGTCCTATGGTTTTCAAATGCTCCAATAGTGGAGGTGAGGTGAATTCACCTCGTCATGAGTCATGGCCAACCCAACCACCTGTTGGGTCAGGTTGGGCAGTGTTATTGATGCCAAGTGGTAAAGGAATGAAAATAATGACCACCTACATAGGTGATTTGTCTCATGTGATACCTTTGACCCAAGGTGGAATGGTCATTTAGCATTAGATTTAATTTGGGTAAATTTGAAATGAGTCAAAAGTGACTTTGGCCAAATTTCAAGTCATTTTGGATTTCATTAGGTTCAATTTGACATTTGGGTCAAATTGGGTTAAAATGGGTTAGGTTGACCAATTGGTCAATTTGGGTCAAACCAAGAGTTAGGGAAAGTTTATATGACCATTTGGAGTGTGTTGGTATCATTGGTGTGGTTTACTTTAATTTAGGTTTGGTTTTGGTTCATTCGAGTTCATTTGGGTCAAATGGGTCAAGTTGACTAATTTGACTCAATTGACCAAATTGGCTTGGGCCATGACTTGGCTTGGGTTTGGTTGATCATTTAGAATGTGTTCTGAGCTTTGGTTGAGTTCAACTTGGATTTGATTGGGTTTTAGGTTGGTTTGACCCTTTAGGTCAAGTTGGGTTCAATAGGTCATTTGGGTCTAGTGGCTCAATTAGGCTCAATTGAGGCTTTGTCAAGTTTAATAGTCAATTTAGAATGAACTTGAGCCATTGGTTTCAATCAATTTGGATTGGATTTTGATTTGACCCATTTTGGCCATTTAAGTCAATTTGGGTCAACTTGGGTCAAGAGGGCCAATTGGACTAGGTTTGGCTCAATTAAAGGTCAAATCATATTTAAATGTTGATTTTGGGTTGATTTGAATCATTGGTTTCAATAAATTTGGCTTAGGTTTTACAATTTGGCTAGTTTGAGTTCATATGGGTTAAAGGGTTGACTTGGTCAACATGCCAGGTTGACTTAGTTTGACCCAATTTATAATAATTGATTAACCTAGGATGATCAATAATCATGACATGAAGTTTAGGTTGGCTTAATTCACTTTGCTTTGAAGTGAATTGGATTTTGGTTCATGTAGGTCAAATTGATCACTTTGGGTCAAGTGAGCCAAAGCTTAGTTAGCTTGATTTTGTATTGTGTTTGATTTAGTTGAGTATATATATAGATTTAGGATTGACATATAAATTCAATTGCAATTTGTTCAGGTTCAAATGAGTTTTGGTTCATTTAAAAATTCCAAGTCAAATGGGCTAAACTGGGTTTGACATGGGTTAATTTTAATTTGGCTTGATGATTATAGATTTCATTTATATTTGGAATGGTGATTTATGGAATGATTGATTTGTGAGAAAATTAATTGAATTTGGGTTTTGGAATGAAGGAATTTGGCTAAGTCCACGGAGTTGGGTCATGTGGCTTAGTTTGGATTTTAATTTAGTTTTGATGATTTAAATGTATATTTCATTTATATTTGTGAAGATGATTGAGGATATGATTGATTCATGAGAAAATCAATTGAGTTTGAATTGATTTAGATGGAGTTTTGGCTAAGCTCATGAAATTGATTCAAAAGACTCAGGAAAGATTTCAAGTTTGGATTTGATCATGGGCTTCAATCATTTGGCTTGGGATTTGAATTTGGATTTGGATTTGGGTTTAAAATTGAGTTTGATTGTAGGTTTGATAGGGTGAATCTAGATTGGATTTGGGTTATGGGGTAGGAGGGTTATGCTAATCCATAAGGCATAGCCTAACCCTATGAATAATACTTCTAAGTCTCTAGGTTTAGGTTAAGTGTTCACCTAATCACTAGAAGTGTCTTATGACTAAAGAAGTCTTAGTGTCTAGAAGAATCTTAAGTTTAAGGTGAGAAGATTGAGAACTTACTCCAAAAGTGAGGCCAACAAAAGGACCCCCAATAGGTATGGTGTAATTGACAAGGCACATCGCACGTATTGGCGTTGACCAAGATGATCAACAATGTCCAGAAGATTGCAAGCACTAACGAAAATGATCTATACCTAAACCCGAAAGGTAGATAGAATCACGATCTTAGTGCAATGTAGCTCTCTTAATGCCAAGGGCATAAGAGAACTAGAAGGAATCCGCTGGAGATTGAGTACATGAACCTTCCACTAGGGAAGTAGGTTCAAGCTATCCACTGGGGATAAGAATTTAAGTTCGATTATGAATATGATTTATGGGAGATCTATTGTGGATAAGAATCTATAATCTATTGGAGATCAATATTGAATTAACTCCATTTTTTTATTTTAGTTGATGTGGAGGCATATCCTCTAGGGATATGGGCTTAAATCCACTAGGGATTAGAAATATGAACCTTCCACTAGGGAAGTAGGTTCAAGCTATCCACTGGGGATAAGAGTTTGATTTCATATATTTGTTTGGCGATGTATCCACTAGGGATAAAAGTTTGGTTGGATTTCTTTGATTTATTTGATTAGACTCCATTGGGGAGGAATGGGTTTAATTTAGCTCCACTAGGGAGGTTGGTTTTGAATTGAGGGCATATCCGCTGGGGATGTACACTCGGTTAAATTTGTTTGATTTAGATTTAGATTTAGGCTCCATTAGGGAGATTAATTTAGTTTGCCCCTCGTTGGGGAAAAGTTAGGTTTGCTTGATACATTTAATTTGACTCCTAGGGAGGTTGGTTTTGAATTTGGTTTGTTATGGACCCTGTCAGTGTGCGATAGACCATAGAGAATGGGCTATGTCGGTCTTGGCCTATCTCAGATTTACAAGTCCAAAGGGATAGTCCATCTGCCATAGGGTAGGGCTATATGACCTAAAGGTTGCCTTTCGGTGTGCAATGTTTGTGCTAGGAAGAAAGCGTAGCAGACTTACATCTTCTGAAGCCGAAAAAAGCTGCTGGGGTGATCTGTTAGATGTGCAACAAATTGAACTCGACCTAAGGCAACTATTGAGTGAGTGCCACTGGGGATCTTACCTTAACTCAAGAGCAGTCAAAATTAATTTCATTTTAATTTGATTTGATTTGATTTAATTTAATTTAATTTGGTTTGTTATGTTATGGATCCTATTGGTTTACAATGGACCCACTGAGAAGGGGCTATGTCGGCATTGATCTATCGTAGATTTACAAGTCCAAAGGGATAATCTACAAGCCACAAGGTAGGACTATCCAACATAATGGGTGCCTTATGGAGTGCAACGACTGTGCTAGAAAGAAAGCGTAGCAGACTTACATCTTTTAAAGCAGGGAATAACCAATGGGATGACCTATTGATGGCACAACAAATCAAACTTGACCTAAGACCACTACTAAGTGAATGCGAATGGGGGCTTATGTCAGCTTAAGAGTAGTCGAATTAATTTTATTTTAATTTGATGAACCATGTTGTTGTGCAATGGATCACACTAAGAAGTGGCTATGTCGGCCTAGGCCTATCTCAGGTTTACCAATCCAAAAGGGTAGTTTACCGGATGAAGGGTAGGACTATCTGATCTATGGGGTGCCTTCCGGTGTGCAATGACTATGCTAGGGAGAAAGCGTAGCATACTTATATCTTTCTAAGCAAAGAACATCCATTGGGGTGACTTGTTGGTAGCACAACTAATCGAACTCGACCTGGGGTTGCCCATCGGTGAGCAACAGTCGTGCTGGAAAGAATGCGTAGTAGACTTACATCTTCCAAAGCAAGGATGACCATTGGGGTGACCTGTCACAACAAGTCAAACCTGACCTAAGGCCGACTACTAAGGGAGTGTCGTTGGGGACTTATCTCAACTCAAAAGTAGTCAAAAATTCTACATAGAGTTTTGCTGACTCTGCCCTAAAGATAGGTTGCCTGCTTGGGAAAGGTGTCACGGTGGCATTCTCCTAATCCACAAGCAGATATAGATTTTGTTTGTTTGTTATCATGGACCCTATTGGTGTGTGAGGGACCACAATGAGAAGGAGCTATGTCAGCCTTGACCTATCTCAAATTTACTGGACCAAGGGAGAATCTGCATGTCTGTGGAATAGAATCTCCAACCACAGGGGTGGTTACTAGGAAAGGGGGACTGTTCAATCTATGAGTAACCCAGGTAGTGTCTAATTGCAAAGGATATGATCTAAATAGAGTGCCCACAGGGGAGGTGCCATTAGGGGCGTTATCCTGATCCCGAAAAAAAAATAATGCCTGTAGGTATACGGTGGCAAACTCAAGGAGAAGGCATAGCCGTCTTACATCTGTCAAGAGTGGTGCATCCACTAGGTGGGCTGTAGTCAGCATAGAGAACATCAACCAACCTATGGTGCCCATCGATGTACGACGATCAGTCTAAGAAGAAGGTGTGTAGACTTACATCTCCCTAAAGTGGAACTGATTGCCGGGATAGTCTCTCATCTGCTCGACAAGAGCTATACAACCTAGGGTTGCCAGTAGATGTGCAACTGTCATCCTGGAAAGAAAGCATAGTAGACTTACATCTTCCAAAATAAGGACCAACTACTGTGGTGGCCCATTGACGGTGTAGCAGATCAACCCAGCCTAAGGGTGACTACTAATTATGGAGTCACAAAGAAGGACTGGACCCAAAATTGAAGTAGTCAAGAGGAAAGGAGCTGTTGGGGGACTTACCCTAATCCTCTACTTGACCAAGTCAGTTCATGATGGCTAGTTTTAGAAGAAGGCGTAGCTGACTTATATCCTTTTAAACAATGCCAATGTGAAGGTAGCTTATCAACTGCGCAGTAAGGCCTACCATGCTGATAAGACACTCATCGGCATGCAATGGCCAAATCAAGAAAAAAATGTAGTAGACTTACATCTTTGTGAGCGAGGGACCACTGGGGTGATGCATTAGCAGGGTAATACGTCAGCCCGACCTAGAGAAGCTAATGAGTGAGTTTCTTAGGGGGCATTATCTGACATCAAAGTAGCGAGACAAAAGATATGTGTTTGTGTGATATTTATATTTGTGTTGTGTTGATGAAGGATATGATGCCACTTGGGTTCTCTTACATCTATTGTAAACACGTCATGGTACATTTACAAATAAAGATGTTTCCAAATGACCAAAAGATTTGATTTTGAAATGAAATTTTCATTGACGATGAAGATTTTCAAACATGATTTATATATAATATTTCTTTAGGTAAAGTCCATTGATCAGTGGGTGCTCTCCCTCATGTTTGATAATCTAATAAGATCCTCCTTGGTAGGCATTCTCTATGACAAAAGGGTCATCCCAAGTGGGTTCAAACTTGCCTTCCATCTTGTGATGAGCAACAATTAGTTTCCTTAGAACTAGAATAAGCTCTCATACTTGAAAAGATCTAGGACGGACCAACTTATTGTGAGTTTGAATCATTTTGGCTTTGTACAACTCGAGGTTCTAGCATGCCTGTAGGCGTCTCTCCTCCAAACCTTCAACCTCTTATAATTGCAACTTGGCATTCTGCTCCATTGTGTTCTTACTTCCCATAGCTATCCTTGGTGATAGGAGTTGGACTTCTTCTAAAGGTAGAACAGCTTCAGACCCATACACTAAGGAGAAAAAGATAGATTGAATTGGAGTTTTATATGCGATGCAATAAGCCCACAAGGCTTCAACTAGCTACACATGCCACTGTCGCTTGTTGTCGTCGAGTGTCTTCTTTAATATTTGGATGAGAGTTTTTTTTTTGAAAGCTTCTACAAAGCCATTTTTCCTCGGGTAGTAGATGGTAGAGTATCTTCAATTAATGTTGTGTCTCCAAGAGAAACTATTGATCTTGGTGCTCTTGAATATAGTACCATTATCGGATATAATTCATTGAGGCATACAATATGGTTCTTGAAAAATTGGAGCACATGCTGAGCTATGACCTCTCTGTACAGAATCGCCTCTGCCCACTTGGAAAAGTAGTTATTGGAAGCTAGGATGAATCGATGAACCTTGGAAGAAGAAGGATCAATCAGACCCACTATGTTAGTACCCCAACACTCAAATGGCCACGAGGCCAATATAAGATGTAAAATATTAGGTAGTTGGTGTAGGACCATACCATGTACTTAACATTGGTGGCATCTCCTAACTATATCGATGCAGTCTGTGATAATCGACGGCCAGAAGTATCCTAGTCTTTTGATCTTGGCTTTCATCTTCTGACCAGATTGATGAGCTTTGCATAATCCTTAATGTACCTCAGTCATGATCTTACGGTCTTCATATTTGTCTAAGTAACATAACCACATATGATTAAAGGACCGTCGATACAAGGTGCCATCCACGAGAGCGTAAGAAAGGGCTCTCCACTTCATCTGATGTGTTAGTGACTTCTCCTAAGGTAGTTTGCCTATATTTAGGTAATCCATGAATGATTGCCTCCAATCCAACTCTTTGTCATTTTTGGCAATGGTAACCTCCCCTTCAAGAGAGTACCTTTCAATGAGTCCAGTGTCAACAAGGGATAAGACTTTTCTATTTTGGACCCTTATTGGTATGGACTTATCTTTCAGACATGCCAACTCACTAGCAAGTTTGGCTAAAGCATCTGCTACGTCATTTTCTCCTTGAGGAATCTTGTAAATGATAACCTCTGGAATTTGGGCCAACAACTCCATAGTGTACTTATTGTAGTGATGGAGTTTAGGCTTTAGAACCTTGTAGGATCCAGCGATTCGATTGATGACTAACTGAGAATCCCTAAAGATATTGATGTTCTAGATGCTTAGAGTAACAGCTAGCTCTAGACTACCTATAAGAACCTCATATTTGTCTTCGTTGTTGATGCATGGATTGGACAAAATATATGAGAATCTCATCACATCATGATTCAGAGTTAGGAGAACTACTCTTACCCCTGCATTTCTTGAGATAGTATATTGTGGTTCTTCTCCTCTTTGAGAGGAAGTTGTACCATTAAAGTACATCTCCCAGTGGTGAATGCTAATGTCCCCTAAGTTCATGATTTGTTCATCAGAGAGGTCATCACTAAGAGGAGAGTCAACAAGAAGTGGGTGTGCTACTAAAAAATTAACTAGTGTTTGTCCTTTCACTGCACGGAGGGGTATGAAAGTAATATCAAACTGTGATAAAATCATGGACCAGCATGGCAACCGTCTGGATAGAATCGAACGTGTCATGAGATATTATAGTGGATTGATCATAGAGATCAAGTTCACCTTATAAGAAAGCATATAGTGATGTAGCTTTTGGGATGCAAAGAATAAAGCTAGGTAATGTTTCTCAATGGGTGGATAAGTTGCTTTAGTTGGGATTAGACGACGACTGAGGTACTGGAGAGCATTCTCCTTCCCTTCATCATTGGCTTGGGCCAATAAAGTACTAAGGGAGTCATCTAATGCAATAGTGTAGAGGATGAATGGCTTGCCCGCGATAGGGGCTGCTAGAATCAACGTCATCATCAGGTAGCGCTTGATGTCTTCAAAGGCATGCTAACACTTGTCATCCACTTGAACTTGGCATACTTTTAACAATTGCTGAAAATGGCTGGAACTATCCTAATAGGTTGGATATGAAGCGTCTCAAATATGCCAACCACCATTGAAATGATCTAAGTTGAGTTAGACTTTTAAAGGGTGACATTTCTAACATTGCTTTGATCTTCTCTAGACCCATCTTGATAAACCCAAAGAATTTCCCTGAAGCTACTCTGAATGCACACTTCAAGGAGTTAATTTTGAAGTTAAATTGCCTTAATCATTCGAAAATGACTCTCAAAAAAAATAGATGGTCTTCTGTTTCTTTACTTTTGACTATGAGATCATCGACATAGCATTCAACTTAATGATGAATGAGTTCATCGAAGATTCGAGTCATGGCCCTCAAGTAGGTAGCACCGGCATTTTTAAAGCCAAAAGGTATGAGCTTATAGTAAATGATTCTGATCAAGGTTCAAAAGTAGTGTTTCTTTCACCTTCAGGGGCCATCTTTATTTGGTTATATCTGGATGAGTCATCCATGAAAAAGAAAGTAGTATGAGATGAGGCAATGTTCACCATCAGTTCTAGTATCGATAGTGAAAATTCATCTCTTTGACATGCCTTATTTAAGTCCCTAAAATCGATGCATATGTGAATTTGGCCATTGTTCTTCTTAATTGGGATAACATTGGCCAACCAGGTAGGGTATTTTTCTTTCCTAATGAAGCCAGCATCGATCAATTTCTTGACATCAAAAATGAGTTATTGTTCAATGTCTAATTGCATGCATCTAGGAGCTTGCTTGATAGGGTTAGCATTAGGCTCTATTGCTAGTTTGTGGACTACTACATCAGAAGATAAAGCAGTCATCTCTTCATAACTCCATCCGAAGCACACCTTAAACTCAGTTAACAACCTAACTAAGTCATTGGTTTCAGTATCATTCAACAAAAAATTGATATATGTTGGACGTGGATTGTATTTAGTTCATAAGTTGATTTCTTTGAGCTCATCGATGGTTGATCTGATCTCCTCTTAGAACTCTGGTGGTACATCTTTGACTTTAGAATCACTTGGATCATTTGAAGTTTCTAATACACCTCGTTGTATGAGTTACCATGATTTGATTAGAAGCTATCAAATCCAAATGGTTGGTGATGACTAAGCAATAATCATCATCATCGACTGGACCCACTGTGTCGAATCCTCATCTCGATCTTGAATGAGAGCTCTTGCATTTATTTTTCCATATTATTTCAAAATAGTTTGACCTGTGCTTTGACCAAGTATGTGGGATAAACCCTTTCTTTGCTAAATTTAGAACAAATGATGAGTATCAATCAAAAGGTAATTCTATTAAATATTTATATGAATCATCATCAAGTTCTACATCAACTTCTTAATTTAAAGATGATGCTCTCATAAAGAACCTTTGAGTCTTTACATCTGTGGATGACTTAGGGGCTTCCTTAACTCCCAAATCCTTAACTTTTTATGAGAAAAGTGGGGTTAGAGATAACATTCCCAACTAATGCCTAACTATTTTATATATAAACTTGGATTCACTTATGCTTTGCTTTGAAACCTGATCTTCATCACTGTCTGGCTCAAGTGTCACCTCAAATGGAATCTACTTTTGAGAAGAGCTAACTGGTGTGCTAACTATATAAGACTCATCCTCTGAACTAGATTCTATGTCTATATGGATAGTAGGTGTACTCATGGTGGCTGGGACATACCTCCTATTGGGTGGCCAATAAGAAGGATTTCCACCTCTGGGGCTACCTCTGAACTGTCCTCTTCCTCTTCCTAGTGGAGGTCATGTCATTCTACCCATGTGCTTGAATGGAGTAATAAAATGTGAGTGGAACCTGATGTCGGGCTCCACTTCCTCCTCCAAGTCTATTTCTCGTTCCTTTTATTTTATTTTTTTCTTTTTCTTTTTCTTTTTCTTTTTATCTTTCTTTTTCTTTCTCATTTTCTTTTACTTTTAGAACTTTGGCCAAGTTTTCGAGAATAGACTTGTTGATTTTGAGAGAGGTAGTAGGCAGCATCTTCATATATGCCAACCTCATGAACTGTAAATGGCTTGAGATCTCATTTGATATAGTAGGCAATCCCACCTCTCGTAAACTTTATACATTGATGTAGAGATGATGGAGTTGTGTTATTTTCATGTATCCATGGTCTCTCAAGCAAAGCATTGAAGGATGTATCTGAGTTTATAATGTGAAATTTAGGTTTAGTATTCTAATCATCTATCTCCAAAGGTAACACTATGGAACCTAAGGACCTTTCACCTTGTTCATTGAATCCTCTCAACATCATCCTTTCTTTTTGGAGTTCAAAGATATCGATCCTTAAGTAGGTAAGGGTTCTTAAGCTCATAATGTTGACTGATGCACTTGGATCAACCAACACTCTAGATAGCCTAAATCTACCCATATCTATTGTAATGAAGAGGGGACGGTTGTGCTTGACCTTCCCTAGAAGTAAGTCTTCATCGTTGAATGTAACTCATAGGATGCCCTTCGAGTGGCATGCCACCTCTTCAATAGTGGTCAGTTGAGCTAAGCATATCTCTGGATCAAGTAGAGCCTTGATTAGAGATTCCCTCATCTCTTTGGATAAGACAAGGGCGTCATATATGCTTAGTTTAGCTAGAAACTTTCAAAGGTGAGCTAAGATGTTATAATAAACTCTAGCTTGGTCCTCCATAAGCATATCCATAGGTGGAGCATCCTATGGAGGAACTATTTGCACACTATAACCAATGACTTACTTACCCTTATCTTGAGGTGCTACCTTAGGAGGTAGAACTTTGTTGCCACTACGCAGGTTAACTTCGGTGACTTCGTGTGACGGGTTGGTGGAAAGTTCTACCTACTCATCGGGTATAACTACAGCTTCTCCTACGGGACCCTCGGTGTTAGATGAGTCCAAGTCAATCTCAATGGGTGAACTCGATTGATTCAGAAAAGGAAAATTTGATTCTGAATCATAAGAGAAAGGATCAGAATTATTTATGCTATTATTATTATTAAGACTTGGAGAGCATTCAATTGAAATGAGATCATCAAGATTATCAAAAGTAGAGAAGATATAAGTGGAATCTGCTTTCTTCATTGATTTCTTTCTAGGTGGAGGTACATGATAGAAATCAAGTAAAGTAAGTGGAACGAGGGGTTTAGCCCTCATCAATGGATACAATATTTCTGCTAATAGAAGAAGAGCTGCATGAAGTGGTAGTAGCTACAAGAGTTGAAGGAATGTTAGACTGGGATGGTGGTTGTGCTATTTGGCTATCCCGAGCAAGTGTGGACTGTTGATGTTGTTGCTGAGCTCCCACCTTCCCTGAGTTGTCTTTGGAAACTTTCAAATGTTCCTTGATGTTGGAGGTTTGAGCTGCATCAGGCACCTATAAGAAAAGTTTCTTGATCTTAGAAATGATCTCTTTAGAGGTTCAGGATAGAGAGATATCACAACCTTCTTTTGTCTTAAGAGGATCACATGTATCCCCAAGGATTACTCTAATAGAACTAGATGGTTGTTCTAACAAGTAATCCTTAGGATAATTATGGAACCTGACTTGTAGCTACGCTCAAGCTAGTCTTTGAAGGTGATGCAATCCTCTAAGACATGGCCTAATATGTGGTGGTCGGGGAAATAGCTAGGATCATCACTTTTGCCCACTTCCTCCAACCTCTTAGGCTCTGGTAAATGGAAATAAGATTTCTTTTTGAGATTTCTAAAGATTTTTCAGGCTACCTCCTTCTTAAATGAATAGGGCTTATTTAGCTTATCTAGAAGAGTAGACAAAAAGTAGCTACATATTAGTGGGTATGAATACCACTACCGAGTCTACTGCTATGGAGGTAGTGGTGGCGGTAGCTGTGGTGGTTGGTATGATGGTTGAGGAGGTGGCAAAGGCAGCTGCTAAGCTCATGGTCTCTCAAACTGACCTCTCTTTTTTTCCCTTATTTCACACTACCACGGCCTCTTCTCTATGACTTGGACTTAAATGATTTGTCTTGGAAAGGCAACTATTTGGTTTCCTCTTGTAGATTGGCCGTCTTGTTGATTAATTTCTCAAAAATTTTCATAGTAAAGCCCTTGAGCATGAAAGTAACTGGGCCATTGATATTCTTGAGAAGAATTTCAATTGCATGTTGTTCAGACAGTTGTGGTTCGTATTTCATACTTAGGGTATACCACATGAGAATGTAATCAACAAGGGACTCGTTGGGATTTTATTTGGCTGCCATGAGGTCACTCATAGTTACCTTTTGCTGATCTCCAGCAAATCTCTTAACAAAGAATTGCTCAAACTCAACAAAAGTCTACACCAAACTGTTGGGCAGTTTGGTGTACCAATTGAATGCAACCCCTGACAGACTGCTAACAAACAAGCAAAAGAGAAGTGCATCGCTGCCACCAGCATTTCAATGGTAGGCTCTGAAATGTTCCATGTGCTTCCGCGGGTTCCCTCTACCATCAAAACTCTTGAAGGAAGGTGGCACAAGCCCTTTGGGGTATTTGACTACATCAAATTTATCCAGGTAAGGTCTACGCTTTGGAATGGATGAGCTCCCCTGGTTTGTGCCAATGCTTTTCTCACTTGTTGCTCCACCATCTGCTTAATGTATTTTTCTTACACGGAGGTACTATCCATGACTTTCTTATGCAAACTATCACTATCCTGATCCACATGAGAGGCACTCTTAGGAGGATCTAAGACATGTAAGAGTTCAGGCTGATCAGCCTCCATAAGACTGGGTTGTGACTGGAACTTGGTTCTAGAGTACTATAACTACTGCCAACAAATCCTCAATCCTCCTCTCCATTCTACTGACATGCTCATCCTTCTTCTTGAGCTACTGAAGGAGGTGTTGGGTCGAGTGAGAGGTGTCTCTTTCCTTGATCATGACACCTTCCTAACTCTGATGGTCTCTATAGAGGGATCCTCGGGTATCACCATATGGACTCCTGCTGAATCTTCTAATAGGTCATCCTCATTGAGGTTGAAGGCTACCCTAACCTCATCTTGATTTGAATGATCACTCCCAAGAAGTCGCCTCTTCTCGACAAAGTAGTTTTCTAGGATATCATCTAGTGAACGATCTCCTACTCTGCCTAGCTAAACTAGTACAAACACCCACTGACAACTGACTGTAAGACTGTGCTAATCTGAATCTATGCACCGGATACTACCTACTGATGGGATGCTATCACTAAGAGGATCAACTACCATGGGGACTACACTGGTATCCCCTCCTTCCTCTACTACTGTTGATGTTTATGATGGTGGCATGACCATGACACGTTTGGGTCACCACTCCCTCTTTACCATGGCTGAAGTGGAGGTCGAATGGGAGAGCTCAACCTCACCTCAGCTGGTGGATTAGATGGAGTGGGATTCTTAGGACATAGCTGAATCACCAATAAGGATGTCCTCTCCCCAGATGCAGACTTCTAGACCGGTAGGAAATGTGGAAGGAGGGACTTGGATGGGTAATGGTGGCTGTGGAGACACCGACTGCCCTCCCACCGGAACCCTCCTCCTACATCTAATGGTGCCTGCCAATACTATATTATCTATGGGTAGCTCACCAATCCAGAAAATTAATAAGGGGAGGCCTCCAACTGTCTAACATAACATACCTCTCCTCTCTTTCTTATCTGTTTGGGCAATTACTCGAGCCTCGGTGACTGTCTCCCTATGGATCTGATCACTAACGCTTGATGCAGGGCATCATCATCATCGTCATCGACGTCATCATAAAAAATCTTAAATCCATGATTGGGCCTTTTGTTATACTTTAATTTATGAATTATTGGGCTTTTATATTTTTTATATGTCTTGAGCTTATATGTATTGGGCTATTCTTATATCATGGCCCATGAGTCATTGCAGTAGGTATGACATTTTGGGTAGGTATGGAATTAGTGATAGGTTTGATAATGGTGGTAGGTTTGGTAGTAGGTGGTGGTAGGTGTAGTTATGATGATGTTAGGTTTGAGTTTGAAGTTAGGTTTGAGTATTCTTAACTCTCTCTTTCAATCCTCTAAATAGGGAGGCTCTTGTAATGCTTAGCACTTGGATTTGGAATAAAAGTTATATTCTTAAATTTCTTTTACTATTCTTTGTGCTTTTCTCTTGAGTGACGGTCTACTTGAGTGTATGAGCTCACAACCCTTAGAGAAGGACTTCTAAGGAAGGAATGTGATCTCCACAATGACAGACTATTTGTAGAGGTCGACTTCAACTTATCCCTGCTTCGCTGTTGGTTATTTTAAATCTACTACAAGTTAGATCGTTCATAACTTTTTAGTTACTTCTTTGCACTTATAAGATTCAGATCTCTCGTGTGGTTAACATAACTTTAAATAAAATCTTTTCAACTTCACAAAATTCATAATATTGTGAATGTGCTCAATAGTAGTGTGCATTTATCATTACTCTTTTATAAGAATTTAAGAATTATCAGTGTAATAAATATCATATCATAAAAAGCATCCTTGTTCTACATCATATTTGGTATCAGAGCAAGTATGTTTCTTTGGGAACATCTTGTTTAGTATTGAGTTTTATTTTTGCATTAGAGTAATCTTGTAATTCATTGTTAAAAAAATATACAAAATTTTTATCTAATTAGAGCATTTACTTACTTTTTTTAATCGTGTCTTTGATTTTATCACATAGCATATTTTAAAAAAAATTTAATTAAATATTTGCTTATATTAAAATTTTAAAAGAATATCATCATGTCAACTCATAGTGGTCTTAGATATCAAGATCAATCCTCAGATGAAAAACATAATTCCTATAAATTTTTACTAGAAAAAATAGAAAAGCTTACCCTTATGCACTAACAAACCTATAATGAATTCCAAAAAAAAAAATGAAGCCTTAGAACAAAAAGATGGTAGGCTTACAACACATTCACCAGAAACTAACCCAATCTTAAAACACCAACTTGAAGAGAGGGAAGGTCATCCTGTCAATCCTGTTCCTCTTCCTCTCTCGCCTCATCCACATTCTCCTATTAAACCCTATTATCGCCCTAGGAACAACTTTAATGAATATCTCGAGTTTGATGAGGTACTTCTTCACCCACCTCATTGAATAGGAAGACAATTAAGACAAGATTAAGGTTATGCTCATCAAACTAATTATGAGCGTTATCATCGACATTATGAAGAGCCATTATCTAATTTTGTTGCCCCTCGACATACACTTAGAGAACCTGATGATGATGTTATACGTAGGGTTAAAATTGATCCACCTACTTTTGATGGTCGACTTGATCCTAAAATTTTCTTAGATTGGTTAGTAGATATGGACCAATATTTTGATTGGATGCCCATGTTGGAAGAAAGACAAGTTTGTTTTGCCTGCATGAAACTAACTAGCCATGCTAAGACTTATTGGATTAATCTCACATGAAAATTTCAACGATTAGGACAACCACCTATTGCTTCGGGATGAGATCAAAAGAAATTTTAAAAAAATATATATTAAATTTTATGATCAACTTATGGATGAAAAGACTACGCATAAATAAGGATCTTTAACTGTTGTTGAGTATATGACACGTTTGATGAATTGATGACCCATTGTGACGTTAGAGAGGATCACCACACCACAATATCTAGATTTAGATCTAGGTTACGAACTGATATTTGTAATGAAATGATAACTCAAGAAATTTATTCTCTTGAGGATGCATTTCAAGTGGCGACTCAAATTGAACAATATCTTAGATCACAACCTTATAGTTTAATCTTCATCGAAAATAACTCTCAATCGCGTGTTACCCCTCCTACTTTAGCAGTTCCTAAAGGACTTAGTGAAATAAAAGGAAAAGCTTTAGTAGGACCATCTGGTTTTAAGACTTCTAGAATTACTTATTTTACATGTGGTAAAATTAGTCATTATGCAAGTACTTGTCCTCATCAAAACTTACACTTAGATTATGAAAATGAGGATCAACAAAATGAAAATAATGATAATCAAATTGCAGTTGACCCTTGTGAAGAAGCTAGTGATGCAGAAGAAGCATTAGATGAGTCTCATTTTGCTATTATGCATTGTGTGTTAGCTATCCCATGAGCTAATATTTATTGGAGGCGCACATCAATTTTCCACACTTATTTAAAAAGTGGTGAAAAGATGTGTAAATTAATAATTGATAGTGGAAGCTGCATGAATGTTATTGCTACCTCTGTTTTATCTAGGATGAAGCTCACCCCAGAGACCCACCCACAGTCTTATAAGTTTGCTTGGGTAGATAAGACCTCTATCTCTATATCTCAATGTTGTCTTATACCCATTGAATTAGGAGAATATAATGATTAAATTTGGTGTGATGTTCTTCCCATGGATGTTGCTCATGTACTTTTAGGTAGACCTTGGCTTTTTGATATGGATGTCACAAATTATGGGCAATCTAATACATATGCTTTTAATTTTCAAGGTAAGAGAATTGTCTTAAATCCAGCTAAGCCTAAAGAGGTAACTCCACTTCAACCCAAAAATTCTTCTCCTCCCATAGAAAAGAACCATACATATTATTAATAAACGTCAATTTCAATAACAGATTAATGGGAATATCATTTTTGCATTAGTTATCCTAACCTCTGAAAATAAACCTTGTGTTAAATCAATCTCATCTAAAGTATATGAACTTTTATTAGAATAATAAGATATTTTTCCTGAAGAACTTCCTAGTGAGCTTCCCCCATTAAGAAGTATCCAACATGCCATAGAGCTAGTTCCTGGATCACCACTCCCAAATTTTTCACATTATCGTATGAACCCAAATGAACGATCATGAGAATCATTTACGATTAGTCTTTGAAGTGCTTCGTAAAGAAATACTATATGTTCACTTAAAAAATGCTCATTTATGATGTCTTCAGTAATCTTCAAAGGATTCATTATTTCTTGTGATGGCATTTCTGTTGATCCCAAAAAAATTAAGGTTATTCAAGAGTGGCCTACCCCAACCACAATTCATGATGTACGTAGTTTTCTTGGGTTAGCCATAATTTATCGAAGGTTTATTCATGGATTTAGCACTATTATGGCCCTGATAACTCAATTTCTTAAAAAAGGAGACTTTGTTTGGACAAAGACACCGATGCCTTCTATAAAATTAAAGAACTTCTAACAAGCCCATCGATATTGAAATTGGCAAATTTTGACAAAGTATTTGAGATATCATGTGATGCTTCTAGAGTTTGTATTGGAGGTGTTCTTAAACAAGAAGGTCATCCTATTACTTTCTTTAGTGAAAAATTAAATGAAGCGCGTCAACGATATTCCACATATGATTGTGAGCTGGATGTTGTCATCCAAACTTTACATTATTTGCAACATTATCTTCTTTTATGAGAATTTATACTTTATTCGATTAAGCTTAAATATCTAAACACCCAAAAGAAACTGCCAAAATGGGTTCAATTTCTAAGAATATACATTTGTTCTTAAACATAAATCCGAGAACAAAGTAGTGTCCTTAGTAGAATATGTACATTATTAAATACCATGAGTGTGAAGGTTATTGAATTCAAAAAGGTTAAAGATGATTATCCTAATTGTAAAGATTTTCAACAAATTTTTGAATCTTTGAAATTTGATGTTTCAATTAATAGTCTAGATTATTAAATATGAGATGGCTATCTCTTTCGTTGCACATAGCTATGTATCCCAGATTCATCACTTCAAAATTTTCTTATTGAGGAAATTCATTCAGGAGATGTGTCTGGTCATTTTGGTCGTGATAAGACAATAGCTATGATGGAGGATAGGTTCTTTTGGCCTAGTCTTAAGAAAGATATTGCTCATATCATTGCCCAATGTTGTACTTTCCAAGTAGCAAAAAGTCGAAAATAAAATTATGGTCTATACACACCACTCCCAATTCCCCATAAATTATGAGAAGGTCTTAGTATGAACTTCATCTTAGGATTACTAACACTATACAACATTTTGACTTTATCCTAGTAGTGGTTGACTGATTTTCTAAAATGACACACTTCATTCCATGTTATAAGACATCGATAAGCATAAATTTTTCTTTGAGATAGCCACATGGACTTCCTAAGACAATTGTGTATGATCGTGATGTAAGGTTTATGAACTATTTTTGGAAAACTTTATGGAAAAAACTTGGCACAAAACCCTTATTTTCTATAGCTTACCACCCTCAAATAGATGGACAAACCAAGTTGTTAATTAGGAAATTTACTTAGTGTCTCAGTGATCGATAATAGTACTAGTTGGGACTTAGTTCTTCCTACTGCAGAGTTTGCTTATAACAGTTCAATTAATAGGACAACCAGTATGAGTCCTTTTCATATTGTAGCTAGTTATGATCCAAAAAAACTAATTGATCTTGTTGAATTTCCTATAACATATAGGTCTAGTGCATTTACATCTTCATTTACACAAAGCATGCATGATTTACATCGTGAAATTTAACAAAAACTTACTCTGAATTATGATAAATATAAAGCTAATGTTGATACACATAGATGATAAGTAAAATTTAATGAGGGAGATTTGATTCTTGTTAAAGTTAAACTTGAGATTTCCAAAAAACTCTTAAGAAATTAACTCTTAAGAGATCCGGTCCTTTATAAAGTTGTAAGAAGATAAATGATACTTATGAAATAGATCTTCCAATGAATGCTGGATTTCTCCAATATTCAATGTATCGATTTAACATACCATGGCGCAATATAATACCCTCTACAAATAGAGACATGTTTCATACTCCATCACCAACTCCTATACCATCTTGTCGCTTAAGATCAATCGTCCAAATCAAATTTTAGAAGACCAAATTATCATCACATCTGATGGAGGCACTCAAAGGTTTCTCATTCATTGGAAAGGTCTTTCTCCACTTGAAGATTCATGGTTTACATTTGATGAGTTATATCAACTAGACTCACAATTATTACAAGAGTACTTGGATTTTTATTCTCCAGAGGAGAATCCTTTAAAGCCGGGGAGTGCTGATGCAGGGCATCATCATCACCGTCGGTGATGTCATCATCATAAAGCTTAAATCCATGATTAGACCTTTTGTTATAATTTAAGTTATGTTTTATTGGGCTTTTATATTTTGTATATGTCTTGAGATTATATGTATTGGGCTATTCTTATGTCATGGCCCATGAGTCATTGTAGTATGACATTATTAGGTAGGAATAGGTTTGATAATGGTGGTAGGTTATAGTAGTGGTGGTAGTGTATTATGATGGTTAGAGTTTGGAGTTAGCTTTGAGTATTCTTAACTCTCTTTCAATCATATAAATAGGGAGGCTCTTGCACTGGCACTTGGATTTGGAATAAAAGTTATCTTCTTAAATTTCTTTTACTATTCTGTGCTTTCCTGAGTAACTACTTGAGTGTGTGAGCTCACAACCCCTAGAGAAGGAATTCTAAGGAAGGAACGTGATCTCCACAATGATGGACTATTTGTAGAGGTCCACTTCAACTTATCCCCACTTCGCTGCTAGTTATTTTAAATCATGCTCAAAAGTTTTAGTTATTTTTTGCTTATAAGAGATCTACAAAGGTTAACATAACTTTAAACAAAATCTTTTCAACTTCACTAAATTCATAATATTATGAATGTGCTTAATAGTAGTGCGCATTTATCATTACTCTTTTATGAGAATTTAAGAATTATCAGTATAATAAACATCATATCATAAAAGGAATCCTTGTCCTACATCAACGCTCCTAGGGATCAAGGACCTCAAATTAAATAATGCACCAAGCTTTGAGCATCTGTAGGCTCTGCCAACCTGGCGAAGAACTGCCCTGAGGCCAACATAAGGCTTCCTCTGCTCCTTAGTCGATATCTCAAAGTGAGCTGGTGGTGGAGATGATGTAGCAATCCTACTGCAATCCTTCTCTCCATCTGAGGCTGAGAGGGGTGGAACCTGCTATCACTTAAGAGAGGAGATGGGAGGAAGCATCGATCTCCCTGGCTGCTCTCTCATGGTGCTGCTTGATCTTCATGTTTTTATTATGACACTGAGTGTGGGTGAGCAGGGCAGAGTGATAACTGGAACCTACCTCAAGGTAGGGGGGACTATCTCAAAAGCGAAGATAGCCTTCCCTTTCAAAGTGAGGGAAACCAGTAAGGAGGTGCTAGCTCGCACTGAGGCTGCAATAAGGACAACAATAGACCAACTGCCTAAGAACCACTCACAAGTAGTTTCCCAAATTGAACTACCGGGAACCTCCATAGCTTTCCTCTTCAGTGAGGGAAACTCTGAGTCAGATCGAATTTCAAAATGAAGAAGTGGCTTTTGCCCTGCCACCTCCTCCCAACTAATGGTCATGAGGGCTAGTCCCTCATAGGTAACTCTGACAACCTCAAAGCCACGACTGAACTGCATGACATTTGTGGTAGTCATGGTGTGTATGGCCAGATCCACACCCAACGAGAAAGAGAAGATGAACTTGTCGGAAGACATGCTGATTGTATTGACTGAAGGCAGGAAATGACCAACTGTGCAGAAATCTCTGCATTTGTTGTGACATAATTGAGTCAGACCCTTTCTTTGATACCTATCTTCAAGTATTAATTTTTTATATTGACTTTGAATTTTGAACCCACACTTAACAAATTTAAGTATGCTAAGTCAGGTACATTGGAGAGATTTTAGGAAGTGAGGAGAGTCTTTGCCGTAGGATTTTAATTTGATTTTTGTTTGGAACCCACATTCAACAAATTTGGGAATGTTGAATGGGGTTTACTCTTTTTTGTAGAGACTTTGGAGATGTATTTGTTTTCTTTATCCTTTATTTTGAAAATTTTATTTTGGAATCTTCACTTAGCAAATTTGAGTATGCTAAGTGAGATTCAAGTGCGTATTTAAAAATATTGGGAAGCATTTTTATTTATTTGCGATGATGTGTGTCATGTATTTAATTTTCTTTGAAAATGGGATCCTTACTTAGCAAATTTAGGTATGCTAAGCAAGGCCCAAATGTGTTTGATGTATTTTGATTTGATTTGAAAAATGAGTTTTTTACTTAACAAATTTAAGTATGTTAAATACTACCCAAGTGTGTTTGATGAGCTTTTTTGCTTTGTTTTGAAAGAGAGGAACTTCTATTTAACAAATGTGGTAAGTTAAAGAGAGTCCAATTTATTTTCAAATTTGAAAAATGGGTCTCTCGTTTGAAAATTTTGGATATGTCAAATGGAGTTCAAGTGTATTTGACTTGTTTGTGAATTTGAAAAGGAAACTCTACTTAGCAAATGTGGGTATGTTAAGTAAAGTCCAATTTGTTTTAATTTTTGGAAAAGGGAATTCTCATTTGACAAATTTGGGTATTTCAAATGGAATTCAAATGTGTTTCAAAAAAAGGGAACTCTACTTAACAATTATGGGTATGTTAAGTAAAGTCCAATTTGTCTTGATTTTGCAAAGGGGAATTCTCATTTAACAAATTTGGGTGTGTCAAATGGAATTCAAATGTATTTTGATTTTATTTTTTTGGAAGATTATTATTTTTATATTTTTTTTTTTTTTTTGAAAAGGATAGTTCCACTTAACAAATTTAGGTATGTTAAATGGAATTCAAATATATTTATTAATTTTAAAAAATGGGATTTTTGTGTTTGACATTGCTTTTGAAAAGGGAAACTCTAACTTAGCACATGTGGAATGCGCTAAATGGAATTTCAACTTTATGTCATGATTTTATTTGAAAATAGTATCTTCATCCAACAAACCTAGGTATGTTGAAATGGAGATAGCTATTTTCAAAAATGTGTTTTTGAAAAAAAGAATTTTAAAATTATTGGATTTTGATTTTGAAATGAACTTCCATATAGAAATTGTAGACATTGTTAAATGGGGTTTGGTTGTCTTTAAATCTTTTTGAAAACTTTATGCAAATATTTTATCATGTGACTTTTAGTTAATTTGAAAAGAACTTTTTAAAAATAATATTTTTGTATTGTATTTATTATGGGATGAACCTTGCCTCACTAAGAGGATGGTAAAGAGGTTCTAAAAATTTTAATCATCTCATTTAATTTAGTTAATTTATTTTTACCTATTGGGGGACCCAATAGGGGTTTTAAGACCTACATGGGGTGAGGTCCTAAAACCTAAAAGATGTTAGAAGCTTTGCTTAAGGATGAAATAAGCTAAGTACCAACCTAAAGAAAGATAGTCTTGGACATATATAAATATAAGTCCATGTGGTGTTGTTTTTTTTATTTTGGGTGTGTGTATATGTGAGGGGGACACCACCACACAAATCTGAGGATGTACTTATTAAGGTGATCTGGTACGACATCAAGGAATAGTATACTATCACAAAAGATAGAAGTCACTACCATGGACCTAATCACCTAATAAGGACTCTAAGGCATGATGGCTTCAATAAACTAGAGATTTTTCCCACTACTTTATGGATGAATAAAGTAGAGTTTATTTAAATCGTTCTAAAGTTCTCATGGGGCAAACCCCATAGATAATTACATCTTAAGGCAAGTGAATTCTTTAAGAATACTCTCGATTAAAGTAGTGATTTATCTCCAAAGAATTTAAAGATAGACTATCAATAAATTGTTATATTTTAGAAGATCTAGTGGGATGGATCAAAAGGGGAGAGTTATTATCTAAAACCAAGGGAGATAAGTGGGAGTGCTCATGATAGAAACCTAGTGAACATTCTAATCCTATGGTTGGGCATTATATATTTGAATTTGAGGATAATTATTTATTTGAGTTAAAATTTTATTAGAGAGCTAGGACTTATACTCTAACAACATAAGATTGTTAGGATATCTAAGAGGTGAGGATTTACACATGTAGCCCAAGGGGGGAAACATCCACCTCAGATCCTAAATTTAGGAGGGCAAAAGCAGTAAATCTAAGGTGAAAGTGGTATATGGTTTACCTAAGAGAGAGAGTAAACCACTGACCCGGACTTATTAAGATGAGTGGTGCACTAACTCCTCCTATATTTTAAAACCGTGTAGGCAAGTCATATGCTTTGTAAGATGGTTAGACTATTATTTGTTTAGGAAAGAAACTATCCTTAAACCCACTCTATAAGAGACTAGAGCATGAAGGGTATGAGTAATGACTTAATCTAATAAAAATTCTTATCAAATTTTATTTAATTTGGGCCTCTTTATTTTGACACAGGCTATAGAATTTTGTATGCCCAAATGCATGAGAAGTTGATTATGGGCCAAATCAAAAGAGAAAGCAGTGTTCTTCCATCATAGGCTTTAAAAGATTAAGCCCATTTCTATCTGGAACAGATGGAAGCCCCCTCTTAACAAGAGTGAAATAACCTGATATGGAAGATATTAAACATACAATCATCTAGCTAAGGGGTTGTTAAATATTTTATTATCTTGATTTAATGCCTCAGCTTTTATGTGAGGTTATGAGTTATTTTTAGAAGTTTAGTTATGAGTTGTTAGTTTGGGTAGAAAAATTAAATTTTATCCTAGGAGCCTAATTGCATCTAGGCCATATAATAATCACCAATCATAAATAAACTATGAAAAGGCATGCTTTTTCTAATGCATAAGCTAAATAAAAAATCAAACAATTTTATAACGCTATCGTAATAGAATATATCGATGCGCACACGCAAACTGAAAAAAATATGGGTATCGACTTATACATCCGATAATGAAAGAATAATTATACTTACAAATGATGAATGTTATGGGGGGTCTTCATTCTTCATTCTTTCTTCTTTCATTTCTTTATTTGATTTTTCCATTTCTTTCTTCCTTTTTCTTGATTTGGATGTGCGCTCCAAAGGCATCACATGGTATATAAGACTTGGTCTTATAACCAATGCTCATCTTAATTCCCCATAACACTTATCCTAATCCTAATGTGAAATTACATTAAAAGAAGGAAAGAAAATCTAGCTATACCTACAAAATAAATGTTAGCTAAACACACCATATAACCCAAGCAGTTATGTGAATAACTTAGACTTAGCATCCCACACATGGGTAACCAAGCCCACCTGTCCTAACTTGGGCTATGCTTAGGAGTATAAGCAACCTGTATAGCAAAAGTATTTATATTTTTATTACAAAGAACCCTTAAGCATTGTAAAAAAAATATGATTAAGCTAATGCCTAACATCGACTATGATACTCCCTAACATCCAGTCTATAATAATACATCACAAAACAAGCATACATCAAACCATACACTGCTCTAACATAAAGTTAGAAGTGATGACTTAGTCTAAAGTTTATGCATCAAGGCTTGTGTGGTATGTTTTAACTAGGCTTAAGAGTTGTAATTTTGCTAAGTGTGAAAGACATCATTTATAAAGGGTTGATTTCTCGTTAAGTGATTTAATTGATTTAGGGATTTTACTTAATATTTTCTTTTGCTTCATATGGCTTACACTAAACAAATAAGTGTTATAAATAGAAGAAAGAGAGGGGACCTCTCTTTCATTCCTACCTTAAGTCATTTCTAAAGCAAGTTGATCAATTCTCTTTAGAGAATGGATTATTACATGTTCAAATTAACCCTAAGTTTAGGTTCATTCTAAATGACCTTATTCAATAAGAAATGCATCCTAAGATTAATTAGAATGAATTACTATCACATAACACATATTCATTCATTTCTTTCCATCATGTGCATCATGCATATGATTAAATCCTAAGCATACCTATAGATACAACGTATGTTTTAGCACACTTAAAATGATGAATGCAAAGAAATATGTTTAAAATTTAAATATTTCATTTGATTAAATTATGAATGCATGTCTTTTTAATAGAAAAGAGAGATTTTTTTCCCATTAGCTAAGCACACATTCACATGTATAAAAGTTTTAAGTGAATACGATGCCATTGTTCTACATCAGGGGCGTAAGGTACAAGACCTACTTAGGGCTACTTAAAGCCTCGCAGCCCCGAGATATCCAGACTAATATACCACTTTTCTTATATACATATGAATGTATAAAATGAACCACAAGAATGAGAAGCCATGCATGAGGTCACATTTGATTTGATTGCATGATTTACAAATGTGATATGAAATTCTTCCTAAGTTATAACATGGGGATACATAGGAATAGATCTAGATAAATGTTGTGCTCTTTTCAAATGAACTATACATTTGTAAATCCATGTAACGTAAGGAAAGAGAACTTATCACATCCTTTATATTATCAACATGCAAACTTATAGATACTTATAATTTACATCACTTCATATATTATAATTGATTTATGGGCTTATGAAAATAGCTTTTGATTCATGATACTTATGTAGATATTTTAATTTAAATTAACACATGCAATTTGACATAGAAGCGCTTCATTTAATTAATTTTAAAAGAAATGAATGCATGATTTCACATGGCAATCAATTTAACATGATCGGAAAGAAATAAAGGAATATAAGCACATGATCTCATTCATCCCAATTAATTCCTAAGGACAATCATATTAAATAAAGCTATTTAAAATAAACCAAAATTCTTTAAAGACATTTTCAAATTTGAGTTTGATTTGATTTAGGAAATATGAAATAAGATTGCTAATCCTAATCCAATTCCACATGTGTGAATTAATTTGGTTTAATGAAAGATATTTAGGTTGATTTTATATTTTAATTAGGTTAAGGTATCAATTAAGTGAATTAATTAACCCTTACCTATATCACCTTAAGTTACTTAACTAATTAATGGTAAATATGATATGATATGCATAAAAAAGTAAATTTGCAATGCTCCTAAGAAATCAAAGGGGCCTAATGAAATTGGCTTATGATTAATAGTTAATTAGGCTTAAGAGATCTCACTTAACTACTTTTATGGTTTTCTCACACATGTGAGATAACCATAATATCATTATCTCTCACCTTGAGTTATTGAACACCCAATGAGCTACCCAAGATCAATTAAAGGTTGTTTAGGTATGAGGTGGCATTTAGATTGAGTTATATCAAGTTTATTAATTGGTTGATTGAATCCTTTGATTACATTTTGATTTGAATGATGAAATTAGCTTAGGGAATGGGATCAAGGACAAGGCCTCAATCCTTAATCCCTAAGCCATTTCAAACACTCAATTAGGCTTTGATTTTTTTGTCTTGGAGATTAATTAATTAATTAAACAATTATTTACTTCATTAATTATCAATTAATTTAATTCCAAAAAGTGAAGGAAATCTAGGAAATGAATTATGAAAAATATCCCAATTACACTCCCTAAGTTCCCTTACTATTCCACAAAGGTAATTAGGCTTAAATAATTAATTAAACCACTATTCATTTACTAATTATCACTAATTAAATTTAAAAAGTGATTAAGGCTTAATCATTTGATTTTCTTAATTAAGCAACTACTAAAATCCCAGAAAAATAGGGGAGGTAGAGGTCAACCTCCTAAACATCCACAGAAAATTTGAGATTAATTGGATGCCTAATTAAGAGATAATTAAGCTAATTATTTTTAATTCAACGTTAATTAAGCCAAAATCACTACTCAAAAGTAATTAATAATTTTCCTAGATTCTACTCAAATACCTTTGAAATGAGCCAAAGTTTGTATTTTTTTGGATTTTTCCTACAATTAGTTATAAATTTAGGAAGTTTCAGTGTTAAAATTAATTAAAACAACCTAATTAAAGCATTAATCTGATCGAGCCACATGGCGACTGATGTGGCGTGCTTTCCACATGGCGCGATAAGATTGGCTATTTAATTTGTCATATTGGCATGCTTCTCGGTAGATGGCGGATGCACTTTCCCATGGACCATCCGATCTAAGATCAATGACGCTCATGATTTAGAAGGCAATCAAGGGATCTAACGAGGATCTAATCGGATTGTTCGTTCCAATCATAATAATGGATGGCTCATGATATCATTCATTGGCGGTGAAAGATAAATGTCTTTCCCATTCGATCCAGCTCACGAGCTGGATTCTAAATCAGTCCACACCTTTAGGGAGGGAAGGTGCACACATCCAATGGTCAAATTCACATGGGATTCAAATTCTCTTCAAAAAGACAAGCATGATTTCCTTATAGCTATGGTTTTGAGGAATTACCTCACAGATAATGTCGGCGGTGTCATCTGGGAGGTAGCTTTGTTGAGGTGAGGCCCATTGAAGAAGTGCTTGATTTAGTGTGGAATGCATGACCACCTCATGCATGTAAGCTGACTTTGATCAAGTCACACCTGGTCACAGGGAGCTGAAATGACTTGTTTGGCTTCGATAGAGTGTAGTGAGAGTGTGGGTAAGAGGAATTTGAGTTTGATTGCAAAACGAGGAAGTATTGATCAAAGGGGTGATGTCCTATTTCAACTTTGCTTGGGAATGAGAAATGCTGATCAAGGAGGGCTTGAGGATGCCTGGGATCGCTCTGAGAGGTTTTCAAATTAGCTTTGGAAGTCTCTCGATGCAATTGGTTGTGATTTCTATTCGAATTGAGGGGTGTACCCCTCAATTACTCATGATGGATGGACGATGGCATGCATGATTTGTGCAGTTGGTCACGTCGGCGGAATCTCCATCATGCTCGGGTTATGCACATGCATGGGAGGAGTGATGGAGGCTGATTCATTGTGCAAAGGTTGCAAAGTTTGGATCTAATATGTGCTCATTTTGGGTTTGAGGTGAGTCAACTCACCTCTCAAAGGTCCATGGATAACTTAGGGTGAGTTAGGTGGGCTAGGTGGGTCCGGAGAAAGTTCTGTTGAGTGCTAAGGGGCTACCATAGGGATGGGAGAGTTGACTTGGCTTGGATCCATTGGTTTTGAAGCTTAAATCCCATGGTTTGATGGCTAATCCCCTTGGGTGGGGCCCACTTAGCTTTTGGGGAGGTCTTAGGCTAACCTAGGTTGAGTTTAAGTTGAGTTAGATCAGCCCACAAGATTTTATAAATTGGATTTGAGTGGTTTGACTTAGATTGGTCAAATGGGTTCAATTTGGGCTATGTTGGGTTGGGTTGACCAATTGGTCAAATTGGGTCAAACCAAGGCTTGTGTTAGGTTCATATGATGATTTTGGATGTTTTGGTTCAATTGGTTTGAGTTGGTTTGGCCTAGGTTTAGATTTGACTCATTTAGGTTCAAAAGGTCAAATTGGTCAAGTTGACCAATTTGACCAATTTGACCAAATTAGGTTGGGTTAAGTGTTGAGTCAAGTCCAATTGATCAATTAAAAATGATTGTAGGCTTTGGTTTGGTTTAATTTGGATTTAATTTGAATTTTGACCAATTTGACCCTTTAGGTCAATTTGGGCTAGGTTAGGACAAGTTGACCGATTGATCAACTTGGGCTTAATTATGGCTTTGGTCAAGTTCAATATGTGATTTGGAAAGAACTTGAGCCATTGGTTACAATCAATTTGTATCAAATCATGATTTGACCTATTTTGACTTTTTAGGCCAATTTGCATCAACTTGGGTCAAATGGCCAATTAGGCTTGGTTTAGCTCAAGTGAGGGTTTGGTCATGTTCAATCATTGATTATGAATGAGTTTTAGTCAATGGTTTTAATCAATTTGGTATATGGTGGATTTTAGCTAATTAGGGTTTCATTTGGGTTAAATGTTGACTTGGCCAAAGGTTAGGTTTGACTTGGTTTGTCTCAATTCAATGCAATTGATCACCCTATGATAATTTTTTATCATGATTGAAGGATTAGATGGGCTTAATTTTATCCAATTTTGGTTGAATTAGAACTTGGCTCAAAAAGGTCCTTTAGGTCACTTTGGATCAAGTGAGCCTAAATGAGTTGGTTGGCTTGATCATGGTTTTATTCAAGTTTAGTTGAGTTGATATATGGATTTAAGATGGAAATATAAATCCAATTGCAAGTGGTTTGGAGCCAAATGGGTTTTGGTTCATATGATAATTTCAAGCCAAAAGGGTCAACATGGACTTGACTTGGGTTGACTTGGGTTTGGTTTGATAATGGTGATTTATATGTATATTTGGGTCAATGATTGTAGGAATGATTGAATCATGAAGAAATCCATGAGTTTTGAGTTGATTTGAGTATCATTTAGCCAAGTTCAAGAATTTGGGTAAAAGGGCTAAATTTAGAAATTTGATTTGATTTGGGTTCGGTTTGGACTAATTAAATTTATATTTCATTTATATTTTTTAATATAAATGAATATATAAATGGGTTAAGAGAAAATCACTTGAGTTTGGAGTGAATTAGAGGCAATTTTGGTTAAGCTTATGGAGGTGGGTCCATAAGGCTTAACTTGGGAATTGATTTGGCTTGATTTATTTTGCTTTGATTTGGAATTGTCTGAATTTGGATTTCATTTATATTTTTGAATATAAATGAATGAATGAATGATTTATGATGAAATCAAACAAATTTGGGTTGGCTAAGCATATGAAGGTGGTTCATGTGGCTTAAGAAGATATTTTGGAATTTGAATTTGATTATGGGTTTTGATCACTTAGAGTTTGGAATTGATTTATGATTTGGAATTTGGATTTGATTTTGAAATTTGGATTTTGAGAACATCAATTGAATTGGGGTTGATTTGAGTTTGGTTAAGGCCAAGTCCATAAGATAAAATCAAAGGACTTAAGAAGGGATTTGCAGTTTGAGTTTAATCCTGGGTTTCAATCCTTGGAAGTCTGATTTGATTTTGGAATTTGGATTTGAATTTGAGTTTTTGTTTGAAAGAAGGAAGCAAGGATTGGGTTTAGGCTATAGAGTAGGCAAGTCCTCCTAAATATCTAAGGCATAACCTATTCCTATGGCTAAATCTTCTAAGTCTCTACGGTTATGTTAAGTGTTCACCTAATCACTAAAAGTGTCTTAAGACTAAGAAACTCTTAGTATCTACAAGAGTCCTAGATCTATGCTAAGGAAGTTGAGAGCTCACTCTAAAAGTGAGGTCAACAATCCACTATTAATGCTTGGAGACAATAATTATCTACTAGAAATGGAGAGAGGAACTATCCCCAGCAGAGTCACCAAAAACATCTGTGGTGTTTAATTTTGGATGTGGGATACCACACAGATCTTTAGGGGTACTTATTGAAGTGATCAGATATGGCATTAAGAATGATGCACTATCTCAAAAGATAGAAATCACCACCATAAAATGTACCTAATCACTTAATAATAACTCCTAAGGCAATATGGGTCTTCGAATACACTAGAGATTTTTTTTCTCTACTTTACATGAAAAAGTAAAGCAGGGTTTATATTAAGTTGGATTCGTTAAGTTCTTTATAGAGGCAAGCCTCCATAGTTAATTACATCCTAAGAAATGTGAATTCCTTAGGAATACTCTCGATTAAAATAGATAATTAGGGTCTCCAAAGATTTCAAGGCTAGACTATCAAAGGATTATTTATATTGGAAAAATCAAGTGAGTAAATGTAAGGAGAAAACTTATTTTGGAAGCCGAGGGATTAAGTAGGAAATGCTCATGATACTAGGATACCTAGTGAGCATTCTAATATATCCTATGGTTAGGCTTTATAATTTTGAAGTTGAAGAGATTTATATGTTAGAGTTGAATTTTATTAGATTATTAGGGCTTATAGTCCATCAACACATGGTTGTGAAAAAGCCTAAGATGTGAGGATTTATGCTTGTAGACCTAAGAAAATAGCTACCTCAGATCCTAAGCCTAGGGGGGCTTTAGCATAAGCTAAAGCAAGACCTAAATCTAAGCGAAGATGGGCATAAGATTTACCTCCATAAGAGAGGATAAACCAACTGACTGCTGGGCTTACAACCGCCTAGAGTGGCCTCCATCTAACTCCTCCTATGCTTTAAATCCATGTGGTCCGGTCATATGAAATTACAAGATTAGTTAGGTTGTTATTTATTTAGAAAGAGACTAAAGTCCTTAAACTCACTCCTGAAGAGACTAGAGCATGAGTGGTATGAACAATGACTTAGTCTAATAAGAAATCTTTTCAATTTTTTGTTATTTTTGACTCTTCATTTGAACAAAGGCTTTAGGACATTGATGTGTATATGCATAATGAAAATAGATTATGGGCTAAATTAGAGAGAAAGAGGTGTTTTCTAATATAGAGGAGGCCATCAAAGGTCAAGCCTTCCCCTATTGTGTAAGGATTGAAACCTTGTATTAGAAAAAGTGAAATAATATGATATGCATGTTGTGAAATATTCAACCATATAAAGGGTTACTGAAACTTTTAATTATCTTATTTATATCTTAGACTTTAATGTGAGGTTATGAGTTGTAGAAAATTTTAGTTATGAGTTATTAATTAGGGTAGAAAAATTAATTTTTTTCTAAGAGCCTAATTGCATCCAGGCCACACATTCGAACATCAATCATTTAAGAAACTAGGAAAAACATACTATTTCTATTATGAAAGCTAAATAAAATATTAAACAAATTTATAACTAATGCAAAAGAATAAAAGGTCGGTGCGGTCGGTTACTGCCGTATAACCCAAAAAGAGAAAATGGATAGTCGAGCTCTACCCTTATACAACCTACCCTATAATAAGAGGCCATGTGATACCTTCGAGTACCCAGTGCGATCAAGTCCTTCATGTTTCCATTTGATTTAATTTGCTCCACTTCGAAGGCATCACATGGCCTCCTAGGGTAAAGCCTTCTAGCCAATGCTCATCCTTATCCCCTATAGCACTAATCCTAATTCCTAATTGCAAAATTGCATTAAAAATAGGAAAGTAAATCCAACTACACCTGCAAAATAAAGGTTAGTTAAACATTCATACAATCCCAAGCAGTTATATTATAATTTGGGCTTAGAAGCCCTAGGTCGGATTCAATTTGTTGCACAAGAAGCCGATCACCCAATGGTTCCTTATTTTGGAAGATGTGAGTCCCCGAGCTTTCTTCTTAACTTGACCATTGCAAACCGAAAGGCAATCCCTTTGATTGGATAGTCCTACTATGTGGTTGGTAGACTACCCCTTTAAATTGGTGAATCTGAGTTAAACCAAGGCCTACATGGCCTCTACTCAGTGCAGTCCATGGCAAACCGATGGGATCCATCAAAAATAATTAAAAAATGAAAATAATCTCTACTATCTTTGAGCTGATTTAAGTCCCAGTGGCATTCACTCAATAGTCAGCCCTAGGTCATGTTCGATTTGTTGTACAAGCAACCGATTACCACAGTGGTTCCTTATTTTGGAAAATATGAGGCCCCGCACTTTCTTCTTAACTTGACCATTGCAAACTGAGTGGCAATCCCTTTGGTTGGATAGTCCTACTAAGTGGTTGATAGACTACCCCTTTAGATTGGTAAATCTAAGCTGGCCTAGTCCAACACGGCCCCTACTCAATGCAGTCCATCACAAATTCATAGGATCCATAAAAAATAACTAAGAAATGAAATTAATCTGTGACTATCTTTGAGCTGATTAAAGTCCCCCAGCGGCATTCACTCAATAGTCAGCCTAAGGTTGGGCTCAATCTATTGCCTTGCCAATGGATCACCCCAGCAATTGATCCTTACTTTAGAGGATGAAAGCCTACTATGCTTTCTTCCTAGTACAGCTACTCCACACCGAAAGGCAACCCCTTTGGTTGGATAGTCCTACTATGTGGTTGTTAGACTACCCCTTTGGATTGGTAAATCTGAGTTATTCCTAGGCCAACATGGCTCCTACTCAGTGCGATCCATCGCAAACTAATAGGGTCCATCTCAAAATCCAAAAATTTTAAAAATCTGAAATAAATTAAACATTCCTCCCTCGGTGGAGTCAAACTAAACAAATAAAATAAAATCCAATCAACCTCCCTCGGTGGAGTCAAATCAAACAATCAAATAAATTAAATAAATAAATCAAATCAATCAGTTTCTCCTCAATAAGATGCAAATCTTTCTAATTCCCCAAGTGGATCTTGAATTTTAATCCCCAATAAGTTTTCACAACCTCTCATCCTCGGTGGATGACTAGAACTTGCTCCCTTAGTGGAGAGTTCACATTTTCATCCCCAGTGGAGCACAAAATCATAAATCAATAAATTAAACCAAATTTCTCTCGAATGAGATACAAATCAAATCAAACCTCTCATCCCCTAGTGGATGACTTGAACCTCTTCCCCTAGTGGAAGGTTCACATACTCAATCCCTAGTGGATTCCTCCTTCACTCTCTTATGTTGTTGACATGAGTAGAGTCACATTGAACTAAGCTCTTGATTCTATCTACACCTTGGGTTGGGAGTAGATCATTTTTGTTAGTCCTTGTGATCATTCGATGTTGTTGATCATCTCAGACAACACCAATACATGCGGTGTACCTTGTTAACAAGTCACACCACACCTATTGGGCGCCCATTATTGGCCTCACTTTTGGAGTGAGCTCTTAACTTCTCTATCTTAGACATAGGACTCCTCTTAGACATCAAGAGTACCTTAATCTTAAGACACTTCAAGTGATTAGGTGAACACTTAACCTAACCCTACAGACTTATAAGAGTTAGCTATAAGAATAGGTCATGTCTTAGGGGTCTTAGGAAAACTTGCCTACCCTATAGCTTAAACCCAATCCTTACTTTCTTCTTTCAAATCAAACTTCAAATTCAAATCAGCTTCAAACTCAAATAAATTCCAAATCAAATCTTAAACTAATTTCAACCCAATGGAGTTTCTCAAATCATGAATCAATTCCAAATGATTGAAATCCATGATTGAATTCCAAATCCAAAATCTTTCCTAAGCCCCTTTGATTTCATCTTATGGACTTAGCTCAAATCAAATTCAAATCACTTCAAATTCAAAAGATTTTCTCACAACCCATTTATATTCTCATTTATATTCACAAATATAAATGAAATATAAATTCAAATACCCAAAACCAATTCAAAACTCAAATCCAAATCTAACCTAAACTCTCTCTAGTCAAATTCTTGAACTTAGCCAAATGAAACTCAAATCAATTCAAACCTTTGGATTTTATCTTCAAATAATCAATCCTTCAATCATAAACTTCAATCATCAAACCAAAACTAAATTCAAAACTCAAACCAAATCAAACCCATGTTCACCCTTTGAACTTGAAATTTTCAAATGAATTAAAACCCATTTGACTCCAAATCACTTGCAAATGGATTTATATTTCAATCATAAGTCCATATGTGAGTTCAACCAAACTTGAATCAAGCCTTGATCAAGTCAATTGACCCACTTAGGCTCACTTGACCCAAAGTGAAAAGTACCTTTTTGAGCCAAATTCTAATCCTACTCAAATTGGATTGAACTAAGCATGTCTACACCTCAAATTTTGAGCAACAATCATCATAAGATGATCAATCACCCAAATTGGGTCAAACTAAGTCAAACTTAGCCTTTGACCAAGTCAACACTTAACCCAAATGAAACTTAAACTAGCCAAAATCCACCATAGGCTAAATTGATTGAAACCATTGATCAAAACCAATTCATGGTCGATGATTGGATTGACCAAGTCATCATTTGAGTCAAACCTAGCCAAATTGGCCACTTGACCCAAGTTGACCCAAGTTGACCTAAAAAGTCAAAATATGTCAAATCTTGATCTAAGCCAAATTGATTACAACCAATGGGTCAAATTCATTCTAAATCACTTATTGAACTTGACCAAAATCTTAATTGGCTAACTAGACTCAACCTAGCCCAATTGACCATGAACCTAGCTTGATCTAAAAGGTCAAATCAAGCCAAAATTAGACCAAACCAAAATTTAATGAAACTAAAGCTTGCAAAATATTTCAAATGATCAACCAAGCCTAAACCAACCCATGACCTAACCCAACTAGGTCAAATGGGTAAAATTGGTCAACTTGACCCATTTGACACAAGTGAACTCAAATGAACCAAAACCAAATATAAATCAAATTGAACTAAACTAATGATACCAAATCACTCCAAATGATCATTTAAACTTGACCTGACCCATTATTTGACTCAATTTGATCAATTGGTCAACTTGACCCAAGTTGACCCATTTTGACCTAAATAGGTCAACATAAGCCAATTGATATCAAATTAACACCAAATTCAACAAAAATTGGCACAACCCATTTTTCAATCATATCAAATCTGTCTAAATCAAAATCAAATCCAAATGACTATTTTGCCCCTAGGTCAAAGGCTAACCTATGATCAAATTCACTTGGAATTTGATCATATTCCAACTCAAGACCACTTGGCATCCTCCTAGTGGACAATTTGGACACCACAGAGGGTGGTGCGCATAACCTAATGGGTTTGGGTTAGCCAAAATCAACCTCTCCACTCATACGTCTTTACATGGATCACCTCCCACACTCATTTAACCCATGTGCACCTCCACACTCCCACTCCTCTGCCAAAATGGAACCACATGGAGCTCCTAACAACCTAAATAACCCATTCCATGAGATCAATTTGATCAAAATGGAAAAATGAGTTTAGGCTATTCGATTCAAGTACGGGGGAGATATACTCTCCCTCATTCCAATTCAATTCACTGACCTTGGATTCGACTGAGCTCAGAGCATCAAAGGCAAGCTTCCCAAGCTCCTCCAAGCATTCCTAAGCTCAATTGAATTCTCTCTTCTTGATTTTGTCTAAGCTAAAAATAGGGGAGGTGTGAGAATTTTCAACCTACTCAATACCCAACCAAAGTTTAATTCCCTTTGAAAGTGCCATCAAGGAGGCAAGTCGAGCTCACCCAAGGTGTTTTCCAAGCAACTAGGCCACGAGAAGGAGGACCTAGACCAAAGTCGTATGCCATTGAAGAAATCTTTGGTCAATTGGAAGATCCATTGCAAATTGAACCCTCAAACCTTCAACAGGACTTCATCTTCACTAGATGAAGCTACCTCAATGGTTGGGAGCATCGGTGATAGCCTTCGGCGAGGTATGGCTCAAAACTGAGCTCTCATTGAAAATTCTTTGGTCCTTTGTGAAGGGAAGTGTAATCCTATAAATTTATCGTTGGATGTATTTCTCCTTGCTTCTTGATGGTGTGGGTTGAATCATTGCCTAATCTGAGCTCAAGTTAGTTCGGATCAAGCCATGGAGGACGGACGATCTTCATCTCCCGCAGGCGAGGGAAGGCATGAATCATGGACCATTCATCCCATGTGTTTTGGATGGACGATCCTGATTAAAATACATTAGATATGCAGATTAATCCTTTAGATCCATAAGTTTTATCTTGGCCATCTGATCCTTGATTGAACGACCAAGGAGAAAGTCCATAGCGCCTCCAACTAATGTGGCAAAGGATTTGACAACTTAAATAATCAATCCACATGGAAAGCGCCGCTCAACAACCCACATGTACAAGATTAGTTATATAATTAGGTTATCTAATGACCTATTAATCACAGAAAATTTAAAAATTCATAACTAAATATAGAAAAATCTAAAAGATGCAAACTCAACTTCATTTTAAAGATAATTCAAAGGGGAATAATATAAAATTAAGTTTAATTAATTTTAAGTTGTAACATTTACTCAATTTAGATTTTATTGGGAATGTAATTATGTTAATTACTCCTTAATTATTTCAATAATTAATTCCAAACTCCCTAGTGTTAATTAGCAGGATGACCTATGCCTCCCATGATTTTTTTGGAACTTATTATTAGGTTAATTAAGGTAATCGCTTGTTTCATCTCTAATCACACCCTTAATCAATTAAATGATTAATTAACTTATTAAATGGTGATAAATTTATTAATTAAGCTTGTTAATCATCTTGGAATAGTGGATATACTTAGGGAATGAGATTAGGATGCCTTTTCCAAATATTTTCCCCTAAGTCTATTTCATTTGAATGAAGACTTAATTAATTTACAAATTAATTAATGATTTAATCATTTCATTAAATAGCTTAATTAACCAAACTCAAAACCAAGAATTAATCTAGAAACTTAATTACTTAATCAATTCCAAATATTGGGTAGATCCTTAGGTGTTCAAAAGCCTAAGGTAAACTTTGGAAAATCATTTCCAACTCACATGTGTGGGAAGGTTATGAAAGTAGTTAATTAAACCCTTTAGCTTAATTAATCCATAATTATGAGCCAATTGCATTAGACCCCTTTCTTTCCTAAGTGCATTGCTAATTTAAATTCCACATGGTTGCATATCATATGTTGGCTCATAATTATTAGGTTAATTATGTTAAAGTGGTGTAGGTATGGGGTAATTAATGGACTTAATTCACACCTTAACCTAAACAAAATATAAAATCAACTTAATGGTTCTAAAAATTAAACTAAAATAACACACACATGAGGGAAATGAGTTAGGACCAGCAAACACCCTTTTCATATTTTCTAAATCAAACTCAAAACAAAAATAAAACTCTCTTTAAGAAATGTTGATTCTCTTTAAATGATCTTATTTCATAAGATTGTATTTAGGAATTAATTAGGGTGAATGAAGTTACATGCTAACATTACTTTATTTCTTTCCAAGCATGCTAAATATTGTGTGCCATATAAATATCATGCATTCATATCTTTTGAAAAATTCAAAATAAATGAATTATTTCCTTTATATCAAATTGCATGTTTTGGCTAAAGTAAGAATATGAGTGGCTATTATCACTATTAAACCAAAAATTATTTTTAAAACCTATAAATCAAAGACTACAAATGAATGTATGCTACATATAAGTATTTATAAGCTTGCATGTGAATATAGCTTAAAATGCGCTTTATGTGACTTCCTTTACTTTTCTTAACATGGGTTTGTATAGGATTTGCAAAGTGTATAGTTCATTTGAAAAGAACATAACACTTGCTTAAATTTATCCCTATGCACTCCCATGTCATAAATCAAGAAGGATCTTCATATTGCACATATAAATTATAAACCAAAATCAAACAAACAAACATAAACATTTTGCATGATTCTTCATCTATTCATTTGCTTTTATACATGCACATGTATTTAAGAAAATTGATATATTAGTCTGGACATCCTAGGGTTGCAAGGCTTTAAGTAGCCCTAAGAAGGTCTTGTACTTTATACCCTTGGTGTAGAAAATAATGGTATCATACTCACTTATGTCTTTAATACTTGTGAATGTGCATTTGATTAATGGATAAAAGAGTCCTTCTTTTCTACTTAACAAAATCATGCATCATGAAACATCCATTTTTTCTTAAGCAACATCTCTTAGCATTCATCATTAAGGTGTGCTGAATATTTGCATTGCATGTATAGATATGCTTAGGATTTGTTCATGTGCATGATACACATGTTGGAAATAAATAAATGGTTGTGTGTTTTGTGATAGTAACTCACCTTAATTAATCCTAAAATGTCTTTCTTATTGAATAAGTTTATTTAGAGAAAATCTAAACTTGGGATTAACTAAAATACATAATAAAGCATTCACTAAAGAAAAATCACTAATGAATCTTCCTTAGAAATTACTTAAGGAAGGGAGAAAAGAGAGGTTCTCTTCTCTTTTTCTCTCTTTACAACACTTAATAATTAAGTGTAGGTTCATTTAAACCAAATCAAACCATCAAATAAAATTAACAAACTAACTAAATCACTTAAACAAAACCACCCTCTAAGTTGAATCCTTCACACTTAGAAAAAATTCTAACCTTAAAGCCTAGCTAAGACATACCACACAAGCCTGAAATGGCACACACATTAGCCTAAGTCACCATTTCTAGTTCTATGTTAGGGTGATGTATGGTTTGATGTTTGATTTTATTTTGTGATGTAATATTTTAGTCTGGATGTTAGTGTATGTGGGTATACTAGATTGTAGGATGTTCTTCGTCTAATCATTATCTTCTGCAGGAGATTGTTCTTAAGGAGCGTAATAAAAATATAAATACTTTTGTTGTGCAGGTTGCTTATACCCCTAAGCATAATCCAAAAATAGGCCAGGTGAACTTGGTTACCAATGTGTGGGGTGTTAAGTCCAGTTTATTCATATACATGCTTGGGATGTGTGGTGTGTTTAGCTAATCTCTATTTTGCAGGTTTTAGTTAGATTTACTTTTTCCATTTTCATGTAATTTTTGCAATTAGGATTTGGAATGAATGTTATAGGGGATTAGGATGAACATTGGTCATAAGATTATATCTTATGCACCATGTGAAGCCCTTGGAGCCAACTACATCCCAACCAAGCCAAAAGGAAGAAAAGAAAGAAGCAAAGCAAAACATGAAGAAAGAAGAAATGAAGAATGAAGACCCCCATTACATGAATTCCTTTTTTCGTGTAATTAAATCACTTATAATCTGGGTTATATAAGGGTAGAGCCTGGCTACCCAATTTCTTTTCGGGTTTGTGTGGTGTAGCCCAATCATAAAGGCCTTTTATTCTTTTGTGCTAGCTTTATAAATTGTTTGATATTTGTTTAGCTTGTGCATTAAGATGGCATGTTTTTCCTTGTTTCTTCATTATTTGATGAATGGCTTGGATGCGATTAGGCTCCTAGGGAAAAAAAAATTTCTATTCAATTAATCAACTCAAAATTAGAAATTAACAACTCATAACCTCACCTAAAGCTTAGGTTATAAATCAAGATAAAAAATTTAGCAACCTTAGTGGATGTTGTATGTTTCACATCATGCATAAAAATCATCTTGCTTCACTCTTGCTTATGGAGGGCTTTCACCTTTTCCAGGCAACTTGGCTTGACCTTTAAGAGCCATGGGGGAGACACACCTCCATCTTGCTGATTTTGGCCCATAACCAATTTCTCATGCATTATGCATATGAATCCCATTGACTGTGTCAAATTAATTATCCAAAAATAAAAATAAAACATAACAATAATTTGCATTAGATTTAAGTCATTAATCATGCCCCATATGATCTAGTCTCTTAGGGAGTGTGTTTAAGGTCTTAGTCTCTTTCTAAATAAACAATAGCTTAGCTATCTTGTAAAAGCATATGACTTACCTACATGTATTTAAAATTGTAGAGGAGTTAGTTGCCCCCCCCCGTGGTTGTAAATCCAATGGTTTTATCCTCTCTTGTCAAAATAAATCATATACCCATTTTTGCCTTAGATTTAGGTCATACTTTTGCCCTCACCAAAGCTCCCTAGATTTAGGTGTAGAGGTTGCTACTTCCTTTTGCGGGCTACAAGCATAAATCCTTACCTCTTAGGCATTTCCATGATATTGTATTATGGAATTGTAAGTCCTAGATTTCTAATAAAAATTTAACTCAAACAAATAATTCTCTTCGAATTCAAAAATATAAAGCCCAACCATAGGATAATTTTGGATGCTTACTAGGCTTCCTAGTATCATAAGCATCCCCTACTCATCACCCTTTAGTCTTTATAATAACTCCCTCCTTTTGATCAATCCCACTTGATCTTCCAAAAATAACCAATTGATTGATAATCCTATCTTTGAAATCTTTGGAGACAATGATAATTTACCTTAATCGAGAGTATTCTTAAAGAATCTCATTCCTTAAGATGTAATTAACTATGGGGCTTGCCTCCATAGGGAACTTAATGAACCCAATTTAAAATAAACAGTGTTTTACTTTTATATTTAAAGTAGGGAAGAATCTCTGGTATATTTGAAGACACATCATCCTTAGGAGTCCTTATTAAGGTGATTAGGTCCCTTATAGGATGGTGACTTCTGTCTCTCGAGATAGTACAACATTCCTCAATATTGTACCCGATCACCCTAATAAGAACATCTACAGATCTACGTAGAGTCTAACAAAGAAGAGTTTTACTTTTGTCTTCATTTAATTCACATTTTTAGATGAAGATAAGAATAAAAGAATTCACCACCACGACCTAACATCTAGCCTATGAAGCATTCACCCTAACATCCAGTCTAAAACATTACATTACAAAATAAAATATACACCAAACATACACCATGCTAACTTAGGACTAGAAGTGGTGACTTAGCTCTAATGTGTGTGTTAAGGCTTGTGTGATATGTCTTATTAAGCAACAAGTTTATGTTTTTTATAAGTGTGAAAGGAATTTAATTTAACCGTAAAGGATGATTTCACTTCAAGTTGTTTAATTGATTTGAGAATTTTAATTTATGTTTTCTTTTGGTTTCATTTGATTACACTTAGCAACTAAGTTTTATAAAGGGAAGGAAGAGGCTTTCCCTCTTTCATCCCTACCTTAAGCCACTTTCTAAAGCAAATTGATTTGTTTTAGTTCTCTTTAGTCAATGGCTTATTACTCATTTTAGATTAATCCTAAGTTTAGGCTTACTTTAAATAATTTTATTCAATGTGAAAGACTTCTTAAGATTAATCTAATTGAAATACTATCACATGAGTCATGTTCAATCATTCTTTTCTATCACATATAACATGCATATGATTTAATTCTAAGTGTATCTATACATGCAACATATTTTAGCACACTTAAATGATGAATGTAGATGCACATATTTGAAGTTTATATTTCTTATTTGATTGAATTATTTAATCATGTTAGTTTAGAGCTTTATCCAAATTCTTATATAAAAGACATAATAATGAAATTAAATAGGAACATGTCATTGTTAAATCAGGGAAGTGAGGTAATCAAATGACCTCCTTGGGGCTAGCTAAAGCCTCATATTCCCAGGATGTCCAAACTATATACCCATTTGCATTCAAACATATGTAAATTTCTACGTAAGAACATAAGGAAGGTGCCATAAATTATATGGCTAATTAATTCAATCACTTAATCAATTATGAATGCATGTATTTTTAGTATAAGAGAGGGAATTTCATTCTTTAACCACACATACATACACATGCAAAGAGAAATAAGCAAGTGTGTGCCCTTGTTAAACCATGGAAGTGAGGTAATCAAATGACCTCCTTGGGGCTAGTTAAAGCTTTGTATTCCCGATATGTCTAGACTATATACTTTTCTATCTCACTACACATGAATGTATATGTAAATAAGAGAAAGAAAATCATGTAAAAATTATATTTTTATTTGATTAGAACATTTATGTATGTGAGACAAAATTTCATCATAATTATAATGTAGGAACACATGTAAATGAAATCAAATAAGTATGTGTCATTGTTAAACCAAGGAAGCGAAGTAATCAAATGATCTCCTTGGGGCCAACTAAAGCCTCATATTCCCAGGAAATCTAGACTATACTTATTAACATTCAAATACATGTGAAACTACATATAGATTAAGGAAAAGAAAGCTCTATTTCACATACTTAAGCTATAAGCACATGCAAACCTATATGTAATCATAACTACTATCACTCTAACCAATGTAATTGATTTATGAATTTTGAAACAAAAATTTGAATTTATTGGTGATAATAGCCAAACATATTATAAATTAATCTAACACATGCAAGCTTAACATAAAGGAAAACCATTTGATTTAATTAATTTTAAAAATATGAATGCATTATTTCAAATGACATACAATCTTTAATATGATTATAAAGGAATAAATAAACATAAACACATGATTTCATCAAATTAATTTCTAAGGACAATCATGTCAAATAACACCACTTAAAATAAACCAAAGCTTTTTATGTATCATTTTTGCATTCATGTTTGATTTTATTTAAGAAATGTTAAGAGAAGTTTGCTCCTAATCCATTCTCATGTTTGTGAATTAAGTTGGTTTAATAAAATATAATTAAGTTGATTTTATAGATTAATTAGGCTATAATATGCATTAAATTTATTAATTAACCCTTGCCTATGTTGCCTTAATTTAATTAACCAAATAATTATGAGCCAACATGATATGCATATGAATGGAAAATAAATTTGTAATGATCCTAAGAAATAAAAGGTACCTAATGCAATTAGCTCTGGATTAATAGTTAAATAAGTTAAGGAACTTAATTAAGTACTCTTATAATTCTCCTACACATGTAGGCTAATTATAATTTCCTTAAGATTTTCTTATGTTATTGAAAACCTAAGGGTCTACCCAAGACTTCATTAATTGAGATTCCATGTCAGTATAATTTTAATTTTCTTAATTAAATAATTTAATTAATTGATTAAGCCTTGATTAATTTAATTAATGAAATAAACTTAGAAAATAGATTAGGAAAGAGGCCCTAATATTATCCCATGGGTTCATTCACTATTAAGCAACAATTAACCACTTAATTGATTAATTTATTACTATTCATGGGATAAATTAATTATTAATTAATTTAAAAGAGTAATTAGAACTTAATTAGTTAATTTCCCTAATTAAATAAATAATAAATCCAAATAAAATCATGGGAGGCAAAGGTCATCCCATTGAATTAACACACAAAGTTAAGGGTTAATTACTTAAGTAACTAAAGAATAATTAACTTAATTAATTTTGTATTTAAAACTTAATTAAGCCCTAACTAATGTTCTAAATTAATTAAGAATATTTTTAATAAATTCTCCTATAAAATACCTTCAAAATAAATATTTATTTATATTTTTATGAATTTTCTATTATTTGTTATAATTTTTCAATGTTTCAGTCGATTTAAATAGTTTTTCATAATTTTTATAAAGTTTATTAATTTATTTTACTAAAATATACTATTTGAGCTTCAAAATGCAATATCACCCAATCTAGAAATCCTTTTGACTTGAAATTTTTATGGTAGGTTTACTCTAACTTCAATTTCAATCCCTAAAAATTTCAAATCAATCTGATATGAATTTTTGATTTAATTAATGAAATTTGATTTTCACTAAAACCTAAATTAAGCTCAAAATATTCAGTAAAAATAGGAATTTTAGATTTTTTGGATTCCTCTCAAAAAGGTAAATCCAATGAGCCTTTATTTATAATTTTTTTAAGTATTTTATTTTCTTTGAATTTTTTAAGTTTAAGGTGATTTAAATAATTTTTAAAAGCTGAAAACCTCCCTGAATTCTTTAACTACCGTATGGCCGACTATACTGACACGGTGCCACACGTCGCCACGCGAATGGGCTATGCGGTTCTATGTGGCGATGTGTGACTGGGCTGCATGGTGCTGACGCAACAAATGAGCTGGAAATGGCGGAATGATGTGAGATTCGATTTGACCGTCTGATCTTAGATCGGACGGTCTAGATCGAATTGCACGATCTAAGAGGTTGAAATTGCATGATCAAGTGTCTACTCCCAGCCATTCATCCCTATTAAGGCGGGATTGGATCTCTAGCGAGCGTCTTCCTCCTAGCGAATGATTGTGATGGGCAGAACAAACAAAAATCATAAAACCAACGGAATGGGGTCCATTTGGGCTCAATTTTATGTTGATTCTCACCAAAAAACTCCTATTTTTTATAAGGATTGATTAAAACGAAAGTTCCAAGGGATATCTAAGAGAAATTCCTAAAATCAAGCAAACATCATCACAAACAAGAGAAACCTATGACCAACTAAAGAATTTGAAAATTACATCATTGGGGATAGTTTCCGGCGGCTGTGTTGATCCGAACAGGCTCTTAGATTCGAGATGAAGCCTTAGGATGAATCTAGAACCTTGCCTTCACATGGAATGTTGTATAATGGCCACCGCTTCCTTGCCGAAATCCACTCATTTTGGTGTTCTTCTAGCCCAAAGAAAGTGGGTAAATGGGTCTTGTTGCTTGGAGGAGCTCCTAAAGTGTGTGTACAATGGTCGAATGATTTATTTTGAGGCCTCTTTCCTTCATACTTGGTGGCAGACAAAAATTACCTGTAATGATGATCTCAGATCGGACGGTCTAGATCGAATCACATGATCTAAGAGGCTGAAATCGCATGATCTGGTGTCTAATCCTAGCCATTCACCCTTATTAAGGTGGGATCGGATGGATAGCAGGCGTCTTCCTCCAAGCGAATGATAGTGATGGGATGAACAAACGAAAATCATAAAACCAATGGAATGGAGTCCGTTCGGGATCAATTTTATGTTGATTCTCTTCAGAAAACTCTTATTTTTGCATAAGGATTGATTAAAATGAAAGTTGCAAGGGATTTCTAAGAGAAATTCCTAAAATTGAGCAAACATCATCACAAACAAGAGGAACCTATGACCGACTCAAGAATTTGAAAATTACCTCTCCGGGGATAGTTTTCGATGGTCGGTTGTGCTGGATGCTAGATAAGTATGAATCTAGATCCTTGCCTTCACATGGAATATTGTATAATGGCCACCGCTTCCTTGCTAGAATCCATTCATTTTGGTGTTCTTCTAGCCTAGAGAAAGTGGGGAAATGGGTCTTATTGCTTGGAGGAGCTCCTAGAGTATGTGCAATGGCCTTATGATTTATTTTGAGGCCTCTTTTCCTTTGTTGGTGGTGGTGGCCAAAAATCACCAATAATGGTGATTTTTGGCTCCTAATGGATGTCCTATGGCTTAGGGTGTTTGGGAATGATAGGGAATCATTCTAGGTGGCTTGGTTTGGTTGGCCAAGGCTTGGGAGGTGGCTACCAATAAGGATTAGTGGGTGTCCAATGGGTTTCAAATGCTTCAATGGGGGATCTGAGGTGAATTCACCTCCCCATGAGTCATGGCCAACCCAACCACCTCTTGGGTCAAGTTGGGCAGTGTCCTTGATGCTTAGGTGGACCATTAGGAGGGTGTCAAGTGGCCAAGGAATGAAAATGACCACTTACATAGGTGATCTGTCTCATGTGATATTCTTGACCCAAGGGTAGAATGGTCATTTAGCATTAGATTTAATCTAATCATATTTGAAATGAGTTAAAAGTGAATTGAGCCAATTTTTAAGTCATTTAGCATTCATTAGGTTCAATTTGACTCAATTTGACCCATGTCAAAATGGGATAGGTTGACCAATTGGTCAATTTGGATCAAACTAAGGGTTGAGTTAAGTTCATATGGCCATTTAGAGTGTGTTGGTATCATTGGTTTGGTTCAATTTGGTTTAGGTTTGGTTTTGGTTCATTTGAGTTCATTTGGGTCAAATGGGTCAAGTTGGCCAATTTGACCCAATTGACCAAATTAGCTTGGGTCATGACTTGGCTTGGGTTTGGTTGATCATTTGAAATGTGTTGTGAGCTTTGGTTGAGTTCAACTTGGATTTGATTGGGTTTTAGGTTGGTTTGACCCTTTAGGTCAAATTGGGTTCAATAGATCATTTGGGTATAGTGGGCAAATTGTGCTCAATTAAGGCTTTAGTCAAGTTTAATAGTCAATTTGGAATGACCTTGAGCCATTGGTTGCAATCAATCTGATTGGATTTTGAATTGACCCATTTTGTCCATTTAGGTTAATTTGGGTCAACTTGGGTCAACAAGGCCAATTGGGCTAGGTTTGGCTCAATTGAAGGTCAATTCATATTTAAATGTTGATTTTGGGTTGACTTGAATCATTGGTTTCAATGGATTTGGCTTATGTTGCAATTTGGCTAGTTTGGGTTCATATGGGTTAAAGAGTTGACTTGGTCAACAAGATAGGTTGACTTTGTTTGACCCAATTTATGATAATTGATTAACATAGGATGATCAAGAATCATGACATGAAGTTTGGGTTGGCTTAATTCACTTTGATTTGGAGTGAGTTGGATTTTGGTTCATGTAGGTCAAATTGGTCACTTTGGGTCAAGTGAGCCAATTGGGCTTAATTGGCTTGATTTTGGGTTGAGTTTGATTTAGTTGAGTTTATAAATATATTTTGGATTGATATATAAATTGAATTGCAATTGATTTTGCTTCAAATGAGTTTTGGTTCATTTAAAAATTTCAAGTCAAATGGGTTAAGTTGGGTTTGACTTGGGTTGATTTTGATTTAGCTTGATGATTGGAATGGTGATTGATGGAATGATTGATTTGTGAGAAAATTAATTGAATTTAGGTTTTGGAATGAAGGAATTTGGCTAAGTCCGCGGAGTTGGGTCATGTGGCTTAGGTTTGGATTTTGATTTAGTTTGATTTAGTTTTGATGATTTAAATGTATCTTTCATTTATATTTATGAAGGTGATTGAGGATATGACTGATTTATGAGAAAATTAATTGAGTTTGAATTGATTTAGATGGAGTTTTGGCAATGTTCATGAAATTGATTCAAAGGACTTAGGAAAGATTTCAAGTTTGGATTTTATCATGGCTTCAATCATTTGGCTTGGGATTTGAATTTGGATTTGGATTTGAAATTGAGTTTGATTGCAGGTTTAATAGGGTGAATCTGGATTGGATTTGGGTTGTGGGGTAGGAGGGTTATCCTAATCCCTATGGCATAGCCTAACCCTATTATTAACCCTTCTAAGTCTCTCAGTTTAGGTTAAGTGTTCACCTAATCATTAAAAGTGTCTTATGACTAAGGAAGTCTTAGTGTCTAGAAGAATCCTAAGTCTAAGATGAGGAGATTGGGAACTCACTCCAAAAGTAAGGTCTACAATAGTATAATCTAAAAATGAAATATTTTCAAAATTCATTCCACTAAATGTCTCAATGAAATGTACTTCTTCAAAAGTGATCTCCCAAATAACTTTATCTATGAAAGCCTTCAAATAACTACATTCAAAATTTTAGTTATGGCATCATTAAATTCGCCTTCATATACCCATTCAAATATTTTAGTTGTAGTATGACAAAGCAAAAAACATTTAAACTTTTAAATTAAAATGTGAGAAACTTATTGAGTTTGCATATGGATGTCATATTGGCCTCTTCAGTAGATAGAATAACATATTCTCTATAAATTTCATTATTTAGATCATCATAGTCAAGTTAAGGTAGAGATTCTTCATCAACTATATAAAGAACTATCATCTCAATATTTGTGTTCAAAGGATCTTAATTTTTTCGTTCCAACCTAAAGTAAATAAGATATATTTTTAACTGTGTTATCATCTAATGAAATTATTCATCTTAAAAAATAAATAAAGATAATACTTGTCCCACAAATTGAGATTGCATCAAAAGTGAACAAGCTCATTTAACTTTTAAAGCTCTAAATGATTTTCTCTCTTTATTTGAATTTACTCAAAGACACTCTAATTTTTTTCACATCCTTCAAAAGAAAAAGTTTGACCAAGAATCTTATAACTATCTTTGTTAATTTAGAGCACTTGGGCCAAATATCTACCATTTATCTAGATATCAATAATTATTAATTAATTTAAAGAAGATTCAACTAAAATAGTAAATATATGTAAGAATAAGTTTATAACATATAAACTTTAGGTCTGTTTTTGAACAGTTTTTTTTATGTTGTTTTTGAAAATATGTTTGTTTAGAGTATTTTTTAGGTGGTTTTAATTTTTACTTTTCAAAATAAATAACGTTATTTTTAAAAACACTCAAAACATCTAAAAGATATTTTGAGTGTTTTTAAAAATAACAAGTACAATCAAACAAATTTTATTTTTAAGCAAAAAAAAATAAAATAAAATAAAAATACAAAAAATAATAATAAAAGTGATCCCAAACAGTCCCTTATTGTATGCATTTCTTTCAAAATTGTTAGAGCTATTAGCTTACCAAAATTTTTTAAGTCATCACAAAAAGTCCAACCTTATTCATCACCAATATAAGCATAGACCATAAATCTTGTTTTAAAAAATCTCAATCAAACCTTGAATGGTTTCAAGTTCAAACAATTGTTTTATTTATTATATTGAAAGTGAAGATTAAAAAATATGCAGCTACAAGGATGGCTTGCCAAAGTTGACTATCACATTTTTCTTTATGTTACTAGTATATGATTTATATAACCTTTTCATACTCTTGAACAAATTTTTTATTGCCTTTCTTGTTAGCAAATATCATCACGAATATATCCAAGTGAGGGCTTATCATCATAATCGTCTACTTAAAGTATCATATAACCATTTAAAAATTATTAAGCAGTATATAGTATTAATTTGTTAAGTTATAAAATATAATTCGATAAAAGAAAAATACTATCCTTATCAATGCCCTGATGACTTTGAATAATGAAACGATCATTCCGTTGAGTTTAAATTAATAGAAGATGTCTCATTTCCTTCTGTGATTATAGATAACTTGCAGTCCATATAATATTTGCTGCTTATAAATGTTTGTAAATCAAGTTTATGCTTATAGACACTCTTCAAAATAATATAAAAGAGACATTTTTCTCTTTATAGTTAGGCATTTTTATAGCTAAGTCAATATAAAGACATGATTATAAATAAAAAATTGTCACGTTTAATGCTTTTTTTTTTGCATGCTTAACAATATCAAGCATCATACTCTTATGTTTCAAGATAAGATTCAAGTAATGTACAACACATGATGACTATTAGATGCTATTATATTTCTCACATAATAGCTCTTTAACCTTTTTGTAGTTAGTATCATTGCCAGTTACTTTGTGTACTACATTTTATTAATCCGCTCACTTAACAACTTCAACAAATAAAACACATAATGTTATTACATTTTTCTTAACATAAGAGGCATCAAATGATTTTAAGTATGATAAATCATGTGAAAAATGAACTACAAAGTTAATCAAAGGGTTGCTTCTATTGCACATCCATCCATTGATCTTTAGGATACATTCAATCCCTTTCAACTCCTATAAGACTCAAAAAGAAGCTGATATTTTTTCCTTGCATTCTTTTAATAAGTTCACTCTCATTATATAATAAGAAGAGAGTTGATATTTAGGCTAAATAGTTGTGATTGCGTCATAGTTTTCTATGTAAAAGATGAATTCAATGCATCTTAAAGATGCAACAATAAAAAAATCATCAAATAAGGGCCAAATCAGCATAATGAATAATATATTTTGATGCCAGCATACTCTATAAAGGTGATTGAAATCCTAATTTTCTTCTAGGAGCAAAGTAATTTTCTATTTCATTAATTTTTATTTTTATTTTGTCTTTCTTATGTACTTTATCATGAGCATTTGAACTTTATGTTCTAGGGAGAGAATTAGAATCCATTTTCTTCTTCAATAATAAACTGTGATATAAAATTGTACTTTTTTTTCTTTTTTCCCTACATTCTTTTAGATTTTTATTTTAGATTTTCTTACATCTGATAACATATATCAAGTGGCACTTTTTTGCAAACAACAATATTATATTTTTCCTCAATAAGATGTTTTTATTCAATTAATTTATTAACCTTATGTATAATTTCATAGTGTAAGCATTTGTACCTTTTCTTCTCATCAAATCTTTCAAATTAGTTAAATAGTTTTCTACTTTATCAACTTTTAATAAACACTATGAGTTGAAATAAAATGTTGACTTTCAAATGATTCCATTCTATTATAAAAAAATATGCTAAAAAAGATTAAAATTGAAGACCCTAGGATTTCTATTTTTAACAGAACAACCTACAAATAAGATAAAATACTCAAACATATCCTAAACATGGACATAAATATATTGCTCATAACAATTAAAATAATGACAACCAAGGATTACACATGAACATAAAAAATAAATATTGCAATTATATTGATATCAAAAAGCTTAATGTGAACTAGAGGTCAAGGAGATGATAAGCACTAAAATGGATTAAATACTTCCAATATTACTTTAAAAATAAGAGTGCTTACATTAGGGAAATCCATCAAACAAACTAATCAATCTTAGTGAAAAAATCCAAAAGATGAAATATGATCCTTAACTTTTGTTAAAACTAGAAATTTATATTAGCAAAAAATTATAGGAACTATACGAAATCAAAAAATGAATGCATTAATGAGGGGTTGGATAAAATGTCAATTTTATTCAAGATCAAATGCTTTACATGAATGTATGAAAGCACCATAATATTAACCATATAGATGAAAATTAATAAAACAAAATTATAAAATTTATAACATAGCAACCATGTCATAAACATTAGTAGTATGACTTAATAAATATTATTTTTTTGAGTTCCTCAATTCTAAAAAAAGTGTCATGCAAACTAACTAAAGATTAGTTCATAAGCATAGATGGTGGAGCCATCACCTTAATCTTAACTTAAGCATATAAAATACATCACTCGAAAAAGAAATGGTAGAGGAATATGATATCAAACCAAGAGGGAGGAAGATAGTGAATGGTCGGAGAATGATTGTCAAACTTGAAGATTGCTAAATTAGAGCTAAAGGGGATAAAGATGAAACTAAATTACCAAAGCCGAAGGGGACGAAGACAGAGTCAAACTTGAAACTCAGTGCACACATGAGATTTGAAGGGATTTGAAGAGCAGTGTTTTTGAAGATTGTAACATTGTAGCATTTACTTAATTATATGATGAAATTTTAATAGGTAGATCAAAATTTAATAGTGATTAAAAGAGAAGATAGTTTTAACAAAATGGGATTGGATAGTTGATTTGATGATCGAATGGATGGTTATATTCGGTTTCCAATGATCCAATACAACCTTTTTTTTAATTGTTTAAATTTGCCACAAGATTGGTTCATGGTCAAACTAGTCCAATTGGTTGGTATAATCTTATTTTCATAGTAATGATATTATGCATTATATTATCTATCAAAAGTTGATCAAATCATACTCGAATCTTGTTCAAAGGTATACGGTGAGTTGGACTTAGACTATAATGAGATTCCAAATTGAGAGTGAAGCAAATTGAGAATAAGCTCATTTGGAATATGTATTCTCATGTGATTATACAATGACTTTCAGATCACCAAAAAGAATTCCTTAAACATGTGGGGATTGGAAAATAGTTCTAATGAAATTTAATGCACATTGTAAGCCTCGTTGCTATATCATTCACAACCAATTACAAACACATCTGCACAAACTTTTATAGAAGAAAAAAGAAATATGAAATAATTGAAGTATTAACAGAAAATATATCTTCTAAATGATCTTAAAAGCAAATTGGAGTTAGTTGTATAATAGCTTCTAAGATATAACCATTTACTCTTTTGTTATAGAAAAAATATTATAACTAATTAGATTTACTATAATTCCTATGGTAATTCCATTTAAAATCCTTGTCATTGTGTGTGATGTGTAATAGCTTTTGTTTTATTATTGTATACAACTTAAAAAATTTATTGTATTATAATTATCATGATAGCTCTCTGTGTTATAATTTTTGAATTAATCTATTATATCAACTTCATAATTTATTATGTTGTAACTATTATGATTGTACCCATTGTATTAACCACTTTTATAACTGCTAGAATGTTCTCTATTATTTATATAGTTAAACTATAGTTAAACCATGCAGGTCAAACAATACTAGCATCAGTGCATCGGCTCCATTAGAATTCCACAAGTATGCATGTTTGGGCGAGAGTAGTATTAAGATGGGTGACCTCCCGAGAAATCCTCGAGTTTGAATTATGCCTAAAAATGAATGTTGTTTGAACCTAATTTAAATATCATCAGAACCACATTCAAATAGTTTGAATCTTGTTCAATCATGATTAGTTTAAAATCTGAACATCATTTGATCGAATTCTCTTTGAACATTATTTTAATCTTATCTGAATCTTTTTTGAGCTAATTTGAGTAAGACTGACTATAAATAAGTATGCATTCTAAAGCAAGGTATGTTATTCCAAAATAAACATTTAGACATATTTTTTGAAATACTATCAATAGTATATTTCTCCAATTTTCAATATTATAGGGATAAAAAAGTCAAATTTCACTTAAAGTGTATGTAAGTCACATGCACAATATATATTAGCAAACCTATAAACAAAAGTGACACTTTACTCAAATTTTCAATTTCAGATTAATACATAATTAATAAAAAATTGGCAAGCACCTAATCCATGAGAATATGCATGTAACCAAGAAAAAATTTGATATGTGCCAAATGCTATATGAACTTGTACCAATTTCTCATTAAATATGTGTTAGCTTAATATTGGATCTTCTCTAGCTCCAGCTCAATGCCAATGAAAAGCTCATGTTTAGCTTGTTAAGCTACTCTTTTTCTGCCCAATCTTTAACTAACAAGCTAAGCATGAATGTAACTTACCAGGCGCAATTCATTAATAAATTAACTGAAAATAAAGAAAACTCTATTCAAGTTTTCTTTGATAAAACCTCATCAAGAAATATATAGACTTGCCTTGAAACCATCATTAGGCAACAATAATGGAAGATATTTTTAGCTTTTTTTCCCCGGAACTATAGATATTATTGAGAGAGAGAGAGAGAGAGAGAGAGAATATTGTTGTTAAATGTCAGTAGTCTTTTGGTAGACTTCAAATATGAAAATTAGTTGACGGTAGACATTGTCATTGATTGATGACTACTATAGTTGTCAATGAGTAGTGCTCAAAGATTTTTCATTTGGTAGAATTATTTCCATTAAAATTCTTATTGGGATCCCACTTAATGTAATTAAAAAAAAAAAAGAGATGGCTTATAGATTTTTGCAGGGGACATTTTGGTTGGTTTTGTTAAAATTTCTAGGATTATTAAAGGATCAATTAGTTGTCAGCCTTTATAGAGTAAAATAAGATAAATATACAATACTTGCATTTTTAAATGGTTGTTTAAATAAAATAAAATATAGAGTCATCTTTTGAAGTATTTTAAATTACATTTAGCTTATTTTCAATTCATCTAATTGAAGGAGATATTAAATACATTAAGTATATGAAATTTTGACTTATGCTACCACCACTACCCTCCACTGCCTGTTGTCCGCCACTAGCCTCCTAATAATTGTTATTGTATTTGAAATATTAGTTTTGCTTTGTTAGCAATGAAATATTAAAAAATTAAACTTTTAAATTTCTTTTGCAATAAATCAAGAGACAATAATATTTTTCAAAAATACTCTCTCGAATCCCAAGTTCATCTAGCAAATAGCCCATTAAAATTATTGTAATTATTTATTACCATATAAATATTAGAATATGTGTTTAATGTTTATAGAAGAAAATTTATTATATTTACTAATGTAATTTATTCTTATTATTAAGGATATTCTATTGTATTATATTTTCCTCGTTATTCTCTTATATAAACATATATATATTAGCACAAAATAAAACAAACAACGATATAGTCATTTATTATTTCTAATATTTTTAACTCAAAATTAGAAAACTCATTTTGACTATTATAGTTGATCCCCAAAACATTCAAAAAGTAGCGCCCTTTTGGAGGTGGATTTCTGAACATGTGGTCTAGGTGTCACGCTCTGATGCTCACCGTGCAGGAATTGCTTAGGACGGACTTGAGCATTACCCACGAAGAGTAGCCTTTTTGGTGAAGCTTTCTCATTTTCTCTGATAATCGGACCTTTATACTTTTATCTTCACAAGACACTTCTTCTTAATAGCTTTCAGCACCTTGTGCACTCTAGAGGATAGAGTCTCAAGATGCCTTCTTTTTGGGGTAATAGCTTGGTGTCGCTACTGCCATAATGATTGTTTAATATCACTAATAGAGTGTTCCTTTTCACTAACTTGAGATTTTCAAACTAGTTGTGAGTGGGAACACATGCTTCTAGCATCAAGTCTGGTCACATGGATAGTGATTCATGCAATAACTACTGAGCTCGTAGTTCAGCATTTCTTTTCCTTCTTTGCCTTCTATTCAATATTCCTTCAGAAGAGGAGACTTCATCATCATGCCTTTCTAGTGCAAAAGGTTTGACTAGCAGAGTGATTGCATTCACAGACATGATTGAAACATTCTGCCCAGTGACAATTCTTTTCATGATTGGTGCCTCAAAATGGCACAATCTTTCGAATACAAAGGTTCTCCTTTGAGGAACCTCAGTAGTAGTAATGGCCATTCTAGTTGTCCTCCTCCCCTGCACAAGTTGGTGTGTGCAATATGTAGGTGCTTCAAGTAGAGGATTGTTTGTAGCAGCGATAGCTAGGAAGTTTACACTATCAAATTGGATGGTAGCTCCAACATCACCAATATTGACTACAGTGTTAGCTAGACGAATATTAGCTCTACGACCTAGTTGCATGATGAGTGGTGTACTCTGAAGATCCATTAATATATAGAGGAAAAAGATTAGTCATAAGAATATGGTTGATTTAAATTTAATTTCATTGATAATTAATTTTAAATTTTAAATTTTATCATGCTCCATTGCTAATATAGCTCAAATTCGACTAGCCAAAGATGGAAAGAGAAATATTTTCCCAATGGAGTCGCTAGAAATCTGTGGGCTCCAAAAATTTTCCATCGACCTCTCGATGAAGAGAGTTAGATTCAATGTCACTCAAACATTCAAAAGGAAGATGGAATAGTAGATAAGACACTACACATCAATTTCACCCTCATTTTATGAGAACTTTAGATCTAGTTCCAGTTTTTATAGGTGCAAGCACCTATAGTTAATTACCCCTCCTAATGTTAAAAGAAAACTTTCGATTAAATATAGTTGTTTGATCATTGAATGCATAGCGTATAGTAGCAGTATGTGGAGTTTTGAAATTTAGAATTTATGAAATTCATCATATGTTAACTTAAAGTGGATGGTTGGGTGAACGATGATGTGCCCAATCAAGATCCCATGGTTTCATCATCCTGGGCTATCATGGTCCCTAGTCTACTTAGTCAAAGGAGGTAGTTGACCCAACTTGACCAAAGGATCCTTAGCAGCAGCCATGGGTTGCGTCATCCAAGAAAACTTTGTAGACTTAGGGTGGTGTTTGTCTAAGGAGGCAATCTTAAGTCCACCTTAGCTAACAAAGGGCTTTTTGTCCTATCAAGTGCACCCTATGGTTTACATCTCAAAGGGTAGAGCAATTATGGAACACATGAGCTACAGTCATGACCATAATATAATGGTGTCATTTGGGGACAACCACCCGTTTAGAGGACTCTAGTCATAACTACATCATATGTGGAGCCTATTAGCCAAGCCACACAGTCAGAGGACACAGACCAAGTCCTTGCTGGCATGAGATTGATTTAAAGTGAACATAGCAGAACACTTGATTTGATACTGACTCCTTGGTGAGCTAGAGCTTTCTTAATTTAATGCATCCAACAAACGATTGCGAAAGGTGGGTTAGATTTTAGCTTTGAATTTTTTAAAGATTGAATTTCATTTAGGCATTTATAACTTAGTGATTTTTTTAATTTTTTATTTGAGTTGACACTTGATTCAAATTTGTTTGATCTCAAATTATGATTACATCTTAATAGAATTATCCCCTCCAGTTGAAATCTCCATTCAACACAGCCATCATCAGGGTGTTAGGATCTTAATCACTTAATTTATTATTCTAGATTCTATCGACTCTATTAATTTAATAATAGAGGATTAGATCTAAATTTATACTTTGAGAATTTTGAATTTGACATTATTAAATATAAATATATGAGATATTTTGATAATAATAACCCATCCGGTTGATAACTTCAATCAACTTAGCCATCACTATGGTAAATAAGTCTACTTAGTTATTTGATTTATTGTTTCATATTCTATCGACTCTATTAATTTAGTAATAGAGGATCAGATCTAGATCTATATTTTAAGAATTTTTAGTTTAAAATTATTGAATAAAATATCTTAAATATTTTGATAACAATGACCCCTCCGATTGATATCTTCAATCAACTTAGCCATCATTGGGGATATGTAAATCTTCTAAATATTTAGTTTATTATTATAGATCCTGTCGACTCTATTAATTTAATAATAGAGGATCGAATCTAGATTTATATTTTGAAAATTTTAAATAATAATGACCCCTCCAGTTGATATCTTCAATCAACTCAATCATCATTCGGGATATATAAATATGCTTGATCATTTAGTTTATTAATCTAGATCTTATCGACTCTATTAATTTAATAATGGAAGATTAGATAAATATTTTTATTTTGAGAATTTTGAATTTGAGGTTATTGGATATGAATATATTGGACATTTTGATAATGATAACTCATCCGATTAATATCTTCAATCAACTCAGCCATCATTGGAGAGTTGGGAAATAGTTGTTATACTGTCATATGAAAAAATTAGCTTCTTAGAGATTTTCTTAAGTGGAGAAAGCTATAACAACATTATTATGGGTTGTTAACCTAGACCCAGCCCGTAGACCCAACTGGGAATCAACCCGTGCAGTATTCTTAAACACTAAATTCATATGTTCAGCATAATGTCCGGGCCCATGCAGGTGACTCAATTCAAGTGCTTACATAGATTTTAAAAGAACTTACTATTTCTAAAGCACTCACATATACTTTAATACCAATAAATTGATATGAATTTTGAAGCTCTTGAATTCGATTAGAAGTTTACCTTATGATACAGGCATATCAAATTAAATTCATATGGATATTTATATGAGTTTTAAAAATATCCAAGTTGAATTTAATAAATACTTTATGAAGCATGTGGGGTTTATTTAGAAGTGAAATTAAGTCCTTCTATCTGGTTCTAATTTTTTGTTGTAGATTCGGTAGAGATATATTTTAGCTCTTATTTAATTCAGAGCATCATACCATCATTTCTATTTGTTTCTTTTTTTATTGAATTTGAAAAATTCAACAAGTCTCATCCATGCTTATTGATTAGCTTATAAGCTCAATATAATTCTGTTTTAGACTTCTTCTTCTTTTTTCTCTTTAATTCATCAGATAGAATGCTATCTAAGCATTCGGTAAATAGTTATATTCATGCTCATCAGTGAGCTATCATAACTCATTCCTGCTTGTAAGCTAATTACTCAGTATTTGTCTTATTTATAAAGTAATCACCATGTCTATTTGCACGTTTCCAGCAAATCCTTTTGGTTCATTTGGAGCTCAACTTATGGATTAGATTGTCTAGTAATAGATGGCATTCATGTACATAAACAATCAAGTACTCTGTGAGTTCCTTATAAGTTTAATTTATGTTTTAGTTATGTCTATCAATGAGCCTCCAAACTCATAGCAATTCTAATTCATATTTCATTTTGAATCACTTTAATGTGTTGAATGTGATGAGTCAGATAATTTAATTGCTCAATAGAATATGTTATCAAGACACTTCATCTAGCCTTCAAGTTTATCATGAATCTCGTTCAAGTTTTTTTTTGTTTTGTCTTCAAATTGCTTAATTCATGATATATAGTGATCCAATCATTTATTAAGAAGAACTGATCAAGCCCATCAGCAAACTACACAGCTCCATTGCAAGCTCGTTGTGAGTTTTGCTTGAGTTCTCTTCTAACTAGAAGGTGGGCATTCAAGTATACCATAAATCTCGTACATTTTGATGTATAAGATATAACAATTCAATAGTTCTTTGAAAAGTTATATTCATGCACATAAATGAGCATTGAATTATAGGTTTCATTTGAGTTTAATTTATTTTACAAGTTCATTCTTTTATCTCAAAAGTTGGCATTTAATATAATTGTTGATTTATACTTCAAATATTCTATTAATTCATTTAGTTTGCATTTTTTAGTACATAATCTGCAAAATTTCAGCAGCCTCTGGCATCATCCCCATTTAAGGGGCTACATCGGGGACTACTTTGACCTACCCTCCACGCTCTTTTAAGCACAGCAGTCAGTGTCTTGTGACACCGCGGTCGTAGTCTTCAATCCCACCATGCTCTTCTAAGCATAGTAAGGTCTTCAAATATACTTGCATAGAATATATACAAGTTTCCCCACTATGCTCAGTAGCTTCTGTGGTGGATGAGAGGTACTGAAAATAATAATGATGAAAAGTATCAATGACACAAGCTGAGCTTTTAGGCCAAATGTCAAGATTCTGATTAGTGATCTCCTCAATAAATGTCTTGGCAGCGAGCCGATAACCAATAAAAACCAAGTATTCTTTAACAGCATAATTAAGATCTTTGTGCTCAACATCCTTCAATGGTCCTAGAAAAGAAAAGTTGCTCTCTTTCCCCGCTGAATTTTTAGGCCATTAACTATAGAAGCATCATGATATTCATTAGGAAGAGCTTCAGTCATCTTTTTTAAATTTTATTTGAGCCTTATGACATCTTCTTCTGCTAAATGAAGCTCATATTCAGTGACCGCCAATTTCCTTCCACTACTTGTATCTCCTCAAGTAAAGTTTATGGATTTGTAGCTCTTTAGGAGTTGAAGCAGGCGATCTGATCTGACAGGAAGAGGGTAGGATCTAAGAAGTACTCATGAAGGTGAATGGCCTGGTCATCTCGTCCATCCTCGATTAGCTCGTGGAGGAGCTCGAAGGTAGTTAATATATAGCCTTCCTCCAATAAGAAGTTAACAATGCAGTTGCACAATGACAATTTTTCAACATTCATCGTTCAAGAATCCATTTCTACCCATTGACGCAATGACTGATGCTTTCAAATCTGCACCACTGGCATTGAAGAAGCCTACTATGAATCACTTGTTTGAAGAAGCCAAGGAAGGAAGGGTAAGGCTTTGGGAGGTGATGGATGGTGGAGGGAAAGATGAGAGTCACCTTTGTGATGCCCCTTCTCTTTTTCGAGTAGAAGTGAAGCGGAAGGGGTTTATTTGGGACGGTGTTTGAATCGATCAATTGGAGTGGAAGAATGAGAGGGTTGGGAGGGGGACCTCAGCAGCTGCTTGATCAGGAGAGAGTTAAGAAAGGAGATCATTCAAACAAGAGGAAAAGTGAGTCATAAGAATAGGGAGGAGCTGGAGAGGTCTGTCCAGCCTGCATGCGTGTTACTATGAGAATGGGAGGGGGTTGCTTGCCTGTGGCTGGGAAGGGAAGCCGAGCAAATGGGAGTTCAACCTTTTTCTTGGCTTGCAACAGCAGGGACGGGATAAGGCTAAGTGGGGTGGTATGGGAGGGAGGATGTGGCATCTCATTATTGGTAAAATAGAAGGTAGAGGCATGAGAATGGGTGGCAAGTTCTAAGGCATTGATCGGATGTGATTAAGAGATAATTAGGTAGATTTATCTCAAAATGTGTGCAAATTTTGATGATATTTAAAGCAGGACAACTTTAGTCAAATTTAATGTGTATTCTAAGTAATTTTGACATTCCAAATGCAATGACACAATCTGTTTCAGGATCGAAGGTTGTTTGGTTCAAGTCGATGTCAAATCAAATCAATTTCAATTCAAAAATGTGTATTATCGCTTTTGACTACTCGACGTTTGCATAGTCTCATCTGAATTGAGCGAAGACAGTCTCATTTGATAGGTTTTGTCATTTTAATACTAACAGCATGATCAATTTGGTGAACAGAGGTGATTTGGGCATCGTCATAGCCTCTCGACTTTGATATACGCGTAGGGGAGTCGATGAATTCCTTTTTGATCAGTTTGCTATCAAATTATGCAATATAAATATTTTCATCAATTTCAATATTTTGAATGTGATGATAAAATTTGTTCATCGATTGGGGATCATTTTAATTAGTTTTGGTGATGTCAAGTGTATTTTAGCTTCAATTTTTGCATCATTTCATCCAATGCTGATCAACTTCATCTTGTAAACTCGAATTGACTGATGTGACATGCATGGAGGTCAACAAATTCCACTCAACAAATATGATTTATGCATGGAGTGAGTCTTGTTTATTAAAAATTGGTTGACCTTTCGTGTCGACCGTGAATCTCAAATTACTTCAACTTCAATTTCAATAGCTCGCTGAAGAGCTTCTTCCACCATATACTCTCTGCTTCAATGGATTTTCTGGAGAAAATGAAGCGACGGCGGACCCTGCTCGAAGTTCAAGCTCATTTTTCCGATTGAGCTCGAGCCGGAGCTCGATTCTTTAGGATGGTGTTCGAGCTTGAGCTCGTTTAAAAAATTGTTTTCACGAGCTCCTTAATGAGCCTTAATCGAGCCATTATCGAGCCTTAATCGAGCCTTATACAGTATCATTTATGAACAAGCCTTAATCGAGCCTTAATTGAGCCATTATCGAGCCTTATACAGTATCGTTTATGAACAAGCCTTTAATCGAGCCTTAATCGAGCCATTATCGAACTCCTTAACGAGCTTGTTCGTGAGCTTTAACTGATACTGTTCACGAACATAACTGAACTGAACAATAACTTGTTCAGGCTTGTTCATTTAAGAATCGAGTATTTACAAAAGTGTTCAAGCTCGTTCGATTAATTAAATGAACGAACATAAACGAGCTCTAATCAAGCTGAGTCACAAGTAGCTTGTTGAACGCTCGGTTCATTTGCACCCCTAGGGTTTGCTAAAGTTCTATTTATTTTGTATCATTGTAGATTAGGGTTTCCTCTGACCCTAGCTTCATGCTTGATCGGGTTTGGCAGAGGAATTTGTTTTTTTTTTTTTGAGATTTGAGATTCTTTCTATCTTAGCTTTAAGCTTGATAGACTTATTAAAGGATTGACCTAATTTATTCATATTGACTTATCAAGGAGTGTATGTATGCCCTAAATCCTAGCTTATTATTTTGATGAACTCATTGAATGGTGCATACAGACGACCTAGCCTTCCAGCTTATATTAGGTTTATAATGTTGAGTTATCAATCTGGAAATAAGTGCTCTAATAGACTAAATATCCACAGAATTCTTTTAGTTCGGCTATCGGCTTTGTATGAACTATGGAATTACTTCATCAGTCATGTGCTTTTTGCTTTTACGAACTTGATGAGGAAATTAACTTTGATCTATGCTTTATGCTTGATCAAACTTTTAAAAAGAGATTGAAATATCACGCAATATAGATAAGCCATAGAGAGTTAATATCTTCAGTGAAGATCTCTAGCATTATTGTTATTTTCTTTTGTGAGAAATCATCAAAACCCCATTTTTGGCTTGTTGGCCACCTGTGACCGCCAACTTCGGAAAATGAATGGAGCACTGCTCTTCCGCTTATTGTTGAGGAGAGCGTCAGCAACTCGATCAATTATGGGTTGTTGAGTTTGACATTTAGAACCCATCCATGTCCTAGACTTGAAGATATAGATGTTGATGTTTTTCCAACTTAGTTGATTGAAGCTTCCAAAATTGGGATTTCTTCTGACTTGATCTTTAGAATTTGACAAATCATGGAGATAAACTTTTGATATTTAGGGTTGTCTTTTCATGTGTGCATTTGATTCTTTTTGTTCTTGCAAGAGCCTGCAACTCTGACCATAATAGTTATTAATATATTCAAAGATCTTAGCATAAAGCCCGATGTCAAACTGAATACATATACAAGAAGACCTTATGCTTCACAGGAGAGGGTTGAACAACTTTGATCATAAAAAAATGAGGGCTCTTATCTAACAAAGGGATTGCAAATTAGTTCACAAATATATTACAAGGTTTGATTTCCTTTTGTGGTGTTTATTTTTGTGTTGTGTGTATATTTTTGAGGGGACACCACATAGATCCGTAGATGTACTTATTAGGATGATCTGGTATAACATTAAAAAATAGTCTACTATCTCAAGAGATAGAAGTCCCTACCCTATAATAGACCTAAACTAATAAGGACTCCTCAGGCATGATGGGTCTTCGAATATACCAGAGATTTTTCATCTACTTTACATGAAAAAGTAAAGAAGGGTTTATTTAAAATAGGTTCATTAAGTTCACTATAGAGGCAAGCCTCATAGTTAAATACATCTTAAGGAAAGTGAATCCCTTAAGAATACTCTCGATTAAAGTAGGCAATTATTATCTCCAAATATTTCAAAAATAGGACTATCAAATGATTAGTTTTATTTTAGAAAATCAAATGGGAGAGTTATTATCTCAACCAAAGGAGATGAGTAAGGAGTGATCATGATACCAGGAAGCCTAGTGAGCACTCCAATCTATCCTATAGTTGGGCTTTATATATTTGAAGTTGAGGAGATTTATTTATTTGAGTTGAATTTTTATTAGAAATTTAGGACTTATAATTCCATAACACAAGATGTAGAAATGCCTAAAAGGTGAAATATCAACCTCAAATCCTAAATCTAGGGAGCCTTGGTGAGGTCCAAAACATGGCCTAAATCTAAGGTGAAAGTGGGTATATGGTTTACCTCCACAAGAGAGAATAAATCACCTAACTACTGAACATATTACCGCCTGGAGTAGTAGCCAGGTAACTCCACCTACTTTTAAAATCCATGTAGGCAAGTCATGTGCTTTGCAAGATTGTTAAGTTGTTAGTTACTTAGAAGAGAAATTAAGTCCTTAAACTCACTCCCTGAAAGACTAGAGCATGAAGGGCATGAGTAATGACTTAATCTAATGCAAAATTTTGACAAGTTTTATTTGATTTTTGACTTTTTATTTTGACACAGGCTGTGGGATTTTGTATGCCTAAATGCATTAGAAATTAGTTATGGGCAAAATCCAAAGAGAAAGAGGTGTCTTTCCATCAAAATCTCTTATAGGTTAAGTCTTTATTCTCTGGCATAGATGGAAGCCCTCTCTTATCAGGAGTGGAAGAATATGGCATGTATGATATTATACATATAATCATCCAGCTAAGGGTTTGCTAAACATTTTATTATCTTGCATTAATTTCTTGGCTTTTATGTGAGGTTATGAATTATTTTAGAATTTTAGTTATGAGTTGTTAATGGGATAGAAAATTTATTTTTATTCTGAGCCTAATCGCATCTATGCCACACAACAATCACCAATCATAAAGAAACTATGAAAAGGCATGTTATTTCTAATGCACAAGCTAAACAAAATATCAAACAATTTTACAAAACTGTCGCAAAGAATAAAATGTCGATGCGGTTGGGTAGCACCATACAACCCAAAATGAAATGTGGATTATCGAGCTCTACCCTTATACATCTCGGTATAATAAAAGAATAATTATAATTATGAAATGATAAGTTTTATGGGGGTCTTCATTTTTCATCCTCAATTCTCACTTTTCATCTCTCACTTCCTCACCGTGATTTGCTCCATTTCTTTCTTTCTCTTGGTTTGATTGGAATGTTGCTTGCTCCAAGGGCATCACATGGTATATAAGACATGGTCTTATAACCAGTGTTCATCATAATCCACCCCATAGCACTTATCCTAATCCTAATGCAAAAAATTACATTAAAAGAGAAGGAAAGTAAATCTACCTACACCTGCAAAATAAGTGTTAGCTAAACACACCATACAACCCAAGAAGGTATATGAATAATTTGAACTTAGCACCCCACACATGAGTAACCAAGTCCACCTGTCCTAACTTGGGCTATACTTAGGGGGTAAGCAACTTGCATAGTAAAGAGCATTTATAATTTTATTATAGTGGCCCCTTAAGCATGAACCCCTACATAAAACATGATTTGTCTAATGTAGGCCTAACATTCAGACTACGCACATACACCCTAACATCCAGTCTAAAATAGTACATCACAAAACCAAACATTCATCAAATCATGCACCACCGAAACATAATGTTAGAAATGGTAACTTAGTATAATGTGCATGTGTTAGAACTTGTGTGGTATGTCCTAACTAGGCTTTAGAGTTATGATTTGCTAAGTATGAGAGATTTAATTTATAAAGGGTTGGTTTCAGTTTAAGTGGTTTACTTGATTTGGAGATTTCACTTAGTATTTTCTTTTATTTCATATAGACTACACTTTACAACTAAGTGTTATAAAGAGAAGAAAGAGAAGGAATCTCTCTTTTATCCCTACATTAAGTCATTTCTAAGGTAAGTTAATTAGCATAGTTCTCTTTAATGAATGGTTTATTATGTGTTTTAATTAACCCTAAGTTTATGTTCACCCTAAATAACCCTATTCAATAAGAAATGCATATTAAGATTAATTATAGGGGATTACTATCACATAACACACATTCATTTATTTCTTTCCATCAAGTATATCATTCATATGAATAATCTTAAGCATACATATACATGCAATGTAAATCTTAGCATACTTTAATGATGAATGCAAAGAAATATATTTTAAATTTAAATATTTCATTTGTTGATTGAATTATAAATGCATGTCTTCATTATGTAGAAAAAATAGATTTTTCATTCATTAGCTAAGCACACATCCACATGTATAAAAGTTTTAAGTGAGTACGACGCCATTGTTTTCTACACTAGGGGTGTAAGGTACATAAACTACTTAAGGCTACTTAAAGCCTCACAACCCCTGGATGTCCAAACTAATATACAACTTTTTTTAGATACATGTAAATGTATGAATAACAATAAGGATAGGAAGATCCATGCAAAGGTTGTACTTGATTTATAATTCTTTATTCATTGGCCACATCATATATGCATATATATACGAGTTTTAAGTGAGTACAGCATCATCGATTTCTATACCAGGGGCATAAGGTACAAGACCTACTTAGAGCTACTTAAAACCTCACAGCCCCAGAATGTCTAGACTAATATAACACAGTTGACCACTTTTTTAGAATGAGCTCTCAATCTCTTTATCTTACACATAGGACTCCTCTTGGACACTAAGAGTTCCTTAGTCTTAAGACACTTCTAGTGATTAGGTGAACACTCAACCTAACCATAGAGACTTAGAAGAGTTAGCCATAGGAATAGATCATGCCTTAGGGGTGTTAGGAAAACTTGCCTACTCTATAGCTTGAACCAATTCCTTAATTCCTTTTTTTCTCAAGTCAAACTCCAAATCCAAACCAACTTCAAACTCAAATCAATTCCAACTTAATTGATTTTCTCAAATCCAACTCAACTTCAAACTCAAATCAACTTCAATTCCAATTCAAATTTTAAATCTATTCCAACTTAATTGATTTTCTCAAATTCAAATCAATTCCAAAACTCAAATCATGAATCAATTCCAAATGATTGACATCCATAATCAATTCTAAATCCAAAAATCTTTCCTAAGTCACTTTGATTTCATCTTATGGACTTAGCTCAAATCAAATCCAAATCACTCCAAACTCAATATTTTCTCATAAACCATTTATATTCCCATTTATATTCATAAATATAAATAAAATATAAATTCAAATAACCAAAACTAAATTCAAAACTCAAGTCTAAATCCAACATAAATCCAACTTATACTCTTTCAAGTCAAATCCTTGAACTTAGACAAATCATTTTCAAATCAATCCAAATCCTTGGATTTTCTCTTCAAACAATCATTCCTTCAATCACATGTCCAAATATAAATATAAACTACAATCATCAAACCAAAATCAAACTAACCCAAATCAAACCCATGTTCATCCTTTGAAGTTGAAATTGTCAATTCAATCAAAACCCATTTGACTCCAAATCACTTCGCAATGGATTTATATTTCAATCATAAGTCCATATGTGAGTTCAACCAAACTTGAATCAAGCATTGAACAAGTCAATTGACCCACTTAGGCTCACTTGACCTAAAGTGACCTAAAGCACCTTTTTGAGCCAAATTCTAATCCTACCTAAATTGAATTTAACTAAGCCCATGTAAGCCTTACATTGTGAGAAATAATCATCATAAGATGATCAATTACTCAAATTGGATCAAACCAAGTCAAACCTAACCTTTGACCAAGTCAGCATTTGACCTAAATGAAACCTAAACTAGCCAAAATCCACCGTTGGCCAAATTGATTGAAACCATTGATAAAAAGTAATTCATGATCAATAATTGAACTTGACCAAGTCATCATTTGAGCCAAACCTAGTCCAATTGGCCACTTGACCCAAGTTGACCTAAAAAGTCAAAATGGGTCAAATCTTGATCTAAACCAAATTGATTGCAACCAATGGATCAAATTCATTTTGAATCACTTCTTGAACTTGACCAAAGGTTCAATTAATCACTTAAACTTGACTCAACACCTAACCTAACCTAATTTGGTCAAATTGATCAAATTGGTCAACTTTACCAATTTGACCCTTTTGAACCTAAGTGAGTCAAACCCAAACCTAGACCAAACCAACACAAACCCATTGGACCAAAACATCTCAAATCATCATATGAACCTAACCCAAGCCTTGGTTTGACCCAATTTGACCAATTGGTCAACCCAACCCAACAACCTAGCCCAAATTGATCAACCCAACCCAACCTAACCCAAATGGAACCCATTTGACCAAATGAACCCAATTTGATTGTCCAAAATCATTTGGAAATGATAATTGAACATAATCCAATTCCCCACTGGATATAATTTTGTCAAATGAGTCATTTGACCCAATTAAATTCAAACATAACCCATTAACCCTAACTAGGATCAAATGGGTTTAAACCCAAAATGAAATTTGAAATGAGTTAACTTAGTGCAATTCAAATTATCTAGATTAATTATATTAAAGATGAAATATCACTTAATTAAGTCAATCAAGTCATTTCACTTAACCAAAAATCCAATTCAGAATACTAAAGCCAAATGGATCAACATACCCAATACACTTTCAAGATTGAAAGTTAATAATTTCCTAACTCATGGAGAATTATTAATGACTAAGTGCATAAACATTTAACACTAAATTGAACATTAATCAAACGATGAAATTGTGTTAAAACCAATTATCCAAGGGTTAGTCAAATGCACTAATTCCAACCAAATCACTTGAGATGGAGATGAGGCTTGCTCAAACATTTCTAATGAAGGTTAACATCCCTAATCAAACCATTTAAACTTCTCTTTATTTATCACACTAAAGTCCAAATGGTTAAATGAGGAGAGAGGGGGAGAAAGTCAAAGGCATCTTCCCATTTACTAGAGCCCATTCCCCAATCATCCATTAAGGGAGAAGGTTGCCTTCAAGTGAAGGCAGCAACTTATCTAAGTTCCAAGGCTTCCCCCAACCACCCACCCCCTCCCTCCAATCAAGAAAAATTGGAAATAAAAAGGCAAGAGGGGGTCGGCCAAATAAGATTTTCCACTTCCACTTCACCTCAAGCAAAACAAGCTCTTCCATCACCTTCACTAGTGAAAACGAAGGAAAATCGAACCGTCCCTCACCTCCCAAGTCACTGGCAAGTAGGAGAACCACTAAGGCCAAAGGTAGCAAGCTAAGCTCAGCCTAAGGACAAATCTAGAGCAAAGTAATCCAATTCCTTTGGGGCATAGGCTTTATTTGGAGTTCATAAGCTGATCGAATCAATTTTGAACCCAAACGAGTGACAGATCGAGGTATTCCAATAATGACCCCCCTTTTTCCTTTGATGCTTTTGGCCTAGGTCATCTTCTAGGAAAACTTGATTTCAATTGGAATCAAGCTGTATAAATTGATAGGATTCTCCTCAACGATCATTTTTCAATTAAAATCGTGTGATTTTGTTGCCTCGATCGAAAGATATTAACAAAATACCATGGGCTCTCTCGCCGCATCAGGTGAGATCGGACCAGTTCCTTTTAGAAGGAACGGATAGTCCAGATCTGCGTACCGATGATTTATGGAACCTCGGGAGTAACCTGACCGTCAAAGATTGGGCGGCATAAGATCCCTGTTTACCTTTTGCGGCGGGCGCCCGTCCTGTGGACCAAGCCACATGGATGTGCCATAAGCATGCCACAAGGCCGCATTTTCACATGGACCCCTTCCACTTAAAAACCTATAAGCAATGGTTTTAAATTATTAAAAATTTATAGGAACTTCTAAAATTCATAGAAAAATAAATAAAAATTAGAAAAATGCAAATAAAGGCTCTATGGATTCGTCTTGATGAGAGGAAGCCATGAAAATTAAAATCTTTAATTTTTATTAGGTATTTTCCCTTAAATTTAGGTTTAATTGAAAACATTAAACCCTAATTACTCTTAAACCATTAGCCTAATTAAAAGTAAAAAAATTTAGGAAATTAAATTAAACATGAAATATACCTTAGGAAATTTTTTCAAAATTTAATTCAGTAAATTCAATGGAAATTGTAATTTCACATGCTTGATTCATTAATTGATGAAATTAATTAATCCCTAATGAAATAATTAGGGAATTTTAATCAAACAACTTTATATCAACCTAATGAACTTCAACAAACATTAAAATACCACTAAAACTCAATTAAACCCAGTAATCCTTAAATTGACTTAATTAAGCATTTAAATGAATTAAATGACATGAACTTAATTAAATCATAATAAATCAACCAATAATCCAAAAATTATGAATAATCACTCATTGGAAACATATTTCATTGAGGAATCTATGAAAAATATAATCCTTAACTGAATCTCATTGAATTAGCCTTAATTTAAGTTTTAATGAAATAATTAAAACTCTATTTACTCCCTAATTACAAATCTAATCAAAATGAAACTTTGAACACATGAAATTGACATGTAACCCCACTTACTAGGAAATTTTCAAAGCTAAATGACCTCTGGATTAGGAGTTGTTAAATTTCTAAATCCTTAGATCAACGTTAAACAATAATGGATTAAAGAAATTGATTAACCCATTAAATCACATAATAATGATGAACCAACTTTAAGAAAATCTCAGAAATACTTAGGGTAGTTCATCTAAACATCTTAAGTCAATTGAAGTAATCAAATTCAATCTTAAGTTAATAAAATAAAACCTTAGGCTAATGAAATTATTAATCAACTTAAACATTAAACTTTGAATCAATAAAATTTATTGAAATAACTCATCTTTAATTAAACCAATATTGAATCTAAAGGTCAATTAAATCAGATTAAATAATATTGATAATTAACTTAAATACTTTAAGTTAAGAATAATCTGTGAACAAAGTTAAGTCAAAAATACTAAATCATATTAATGAACATAAACCTTAAGCTTACAAATCCATAATAAAATAACTTAAATTAAAACAAATGTTTAATTAACCTCATCATTTGCAATTGATCTAATCTAAGAATAAATATAAAACCTTAACCTAAGCACATTAAGTTAACATAAAATGAATTAAATCAACTTAATAACTTAGTCTACAAGGGATAACATAAATCTCAAACAAAATCTAAATTTAACAAACTAAATTAATTAATCCAAATAAAATTTAATAACCTAATTAGCATAATATTATGTTAAGAATCAAACCAAATCAACATTATCTTAAGATTTAAAATTAGTAAACATAGGATTAGTTTCCAAACAAAATTAATTAATAAACAACTCAAAATTAATCAAATTCAATGAAATTAACATAAACATAGAATAATGAATCAAGTAATCATAAATCAAACTAAATTAAACCAATATAACTAAACCTAATATAAAATTAATAAGCAACATAAACTCAATCAAATTAAGTGAAACTAACATAAACATTGAATAATGAATCAAGTAATCACAAATCAAATTAAATTAAATCAACATAAATAAACTTAATGTAAAGCTAAGACAAAAGTCAAATTTTAACTTAAACATTCTCAAGTAATCATATTAACTTAAACATTTTCTAGTAATCATAAATCAAATTAAGTGAAACCAATATAACTAAACTTAATCTAAAGTTAAAACAAAAGTTAGGCTTTGCGGTGATGTATGGTGTTGTGTTTTATTTTGTGATGCAATGTTTTAGACTGGATGTTAGGGTGAATGTGTGTAGTCTGGATGTTAGGTCATTATTAGCCTAATCATATTTTCTTTAGGGGGTTATGCTTAAAGGGCGCTGTAATAAAAATATAAATGCTTTTGTTGTACAGGTTGCTTATACCCCTAAGCATAACCCAAATTAGGACAGATGGACTTGATTACCCATGTGTAGGGTGCTAAGTCCAAATTATTCATATAACTGCTTGGGTTGTATGGTGTGTTTAGCGAATATTTATTTTGTAGGTGTAGCTAGATTTACTTTTCCTCTTTTTAATATAATTTTGCATTAGGAATTAGGATTAGTGTTATGGGGGATTAGGATGAGTAGTGGCCAGAAGGCTTAGTCCCTAGGATGCCCTGTGATATCTTTGGAGAAAATCAAATCAAAAGAAAGAGAAGAAAAAAATGAATAAATGAAGAAAAAGAAGACCCCCATAGCATGTATTATTTTTGTAATTCGGGTTGTATAAGGGTAGAGCTCAGCTACCCACTTTTCTTTTCAAGTTGTACGGTGGTACCCAACCACATCGGACTTCTATTCTTTTATGCTAGCTTTATAAAATTATCTGATATTTATTTAGCTTGTACATTTAGATGGCATGTTTTTTCCAATTTCTTCATTGAGTGATGAATGGCCTAGATGCGGTTAGGCTCTTAAGAAAAAATAAATTTTATATCCAATTAATCAACTTAAAATTAAAAATTAATGACTCATAACCTCACCTAAAGCCTAATTATAAATCAAGATAACAGATTTAACAACCCCTTAGCTGGATGTTGTATGTCTCACATCATGCATAAAAAGCATCTTACTTCACTCTTGCTCATGGAGTGCTTCCACCTTCGTCAAGGAACTTGGCTTGACCTTTGAGAGCTATGGTGAAAACACACCTCCTTCTTGTTAATTTTGGCTCATAACCAATTTCTCATGCATTAGACTTATGAATCCCATAGCCTGTGTCAAATAAATTTTCCAAAAATGAAAATAAAACTTAACAAAAATTTGCATTACATTTAAGTCATTAATCATGCTCAACATGATCTAGTCTTATAGGGAGTGTGTTTAAAGACTTAATCTCATTCTAAATAAATAACAGCCTAGCTATCTAGCAAAAGCATATGACTTGCCTTTAAAATCATAAGAGTTAGTTGGCGGCCACCCCCAGGCAGTTGCAAGTCCAACAGTCAGGTGGTTTATTCTCTCTTGTGGAGATAAATCATGTACCCATTTTTGCCTTAGATTTAGATCATGCTTTGGCCCTCGTCAAAGCTCCCTAGATTTAGGATCTGAGGTTATTATTTTCCTTTGTGGGCTATAAGCATAAATCCTCACTGCTTAGGCATTTTCATGATCTTGTGTTGTGGAATGGTAAGCCCTAGATTTCTACTAAAAATTCAACTTAAACATATAATTCTCCTCAATTTCAAAAATATAAAGCCCAACCGTAGGATAGTTTAGGATGCTTGCTAGGTTTCCTAGCATCATGAGCATCCCTTACTCATCTCCCTTTGGTTTTGATAATAACTCCCTCCTTGATTTTTTTAAAATAACCAATTTGTTGATAGTCCTATCTTTGAAATCTTTGGAGACAATGATCATTTACCTTAGTTGAGAGTATTATTAAATCATCTCATTCCTTAAGATGTAATTAACTATGGGGGTTTGCCTCTATAGGATACTTAAAGAATTTGATTTAAAATAAACCATATTTTACTTTTTCATGTAAAGTAGGTGAATAATCTCTGGTACATTCGAAGACCCATTATCCTTAGGAGTCTTCATTAGATGATTAGGTTCATTATAGGGTAGTCACTTCTATCCCTCGAGATAGTACACTATTCCATAATGTCGTACCTGATCACCCTAATGAGAACATCTATGGATCTATATGGTGTCCAACTATAATATTTTGATTTCATTACTCAAGATGAAAATAAAACACCACACATTTTTCTAGCGACTCGGCTGGGGTGGGTTTCTCTCTCCATCTTTGGTAAATGATCATTATCTCCAAGTATCGATAGTAGGTTTGTACTTTGTAAGAACCCAAGACTATCTTTATGTTTCATTGGCACTTAGATTTTTTCATCCTTAAACTAAGCTAGCCAACATCTTTAGGTTTTAGGACCTCACTCCGTGTAAGTCCTAAAACCCTTGTTGGGTCCCCCAATGGGTGAAAATAAAAAAAATTAATAAAAAAATGACTAAAGACTTCCTCCTTACCATTTTCATGGTAAGGAAAGGTTCATTCCAAAAAAATAAAGAAAAATAAACCCTATATGAAAACATCGATTTCCAACAAGTACTTTTTCAAAATGCACATAATAAAATGTTTGCACAAAAATTTCATAAATCACCCCCATCTAACAATCTTAATGATTGTTATATGTAGGATCTTCCCAAAATAAAATCCAAAATCATATTTTCCAAAAGCACAAATGAACATCTTCATTCAATTTGTTGAATGAAGATTTCATTTTCAAATCAAAAATAAACAATCATATTTTCCAAAAGCATAAATGAACATCTTCATGTAATTTATTGAATGAAGATTTCATTTTCAAAAAAAAAATCAACAATCTCTTATCAAAAATAAAATCCAACAATCATATTTCCAAAAAGCACAAATGAACATCTTCAATAAATTTATTGAATAAAGATTTCATTTTCAAAACAAAATCAATGATCACATTTTCAAAACAAACAAAAAATCAACAATCATCTTTCTAAAAATAAAATCCAAAATCATATTTCCAAAAAGCACAAATGAACATCTTCATTCAATTCATTGAATGAAGATTTCATTTTCAAAAATAAAACCAACAATCATGTTTTTAAAAATAAAATCAACAATCATCTTTCCAAAAATAAAATCAACAATTATATTTTCCAAAAGCATAAATGAGCATCTTCATTCAATTTGTTGAATGAAGATTTCAATTTCAAAAATAAAAAAAGAAAAAAAAAGTAAATAATAATCCCTTCAAAATACACAACATTTTGATCTTTCATTTAGCATACCCAAATTTGCAAAATGAAGATCCTTTTTTCCAAAAATCAAAATCAAAATCAAAATCAAAATCAAAATTTCGATTTTCATTGAGCATACCCAAATTTGCAAAGTGAAGATCCTCTTTTTCAAAAATCAAAATCAAAATCAAAAATCAAAAATCAAAAACAACACATGGATCATTTATCTAGCATACCTAAATTTGCTAAGTAAAGAACCTTCTTTTACAAAATAATCAAAAACAAAACACATTTTGGATTTCCTTAGCATACCTAAATTTGCTAAGAATCCTCTTTTTCAAAAATCAACAAAAACAAAACACATTTTGGATTTCTTTAGCATACCTAAATTTGCTAAGAATCCTCTTTTTCAAAAATCAATAAAAATCAAAAAATAATATTTTGATTTCCTTAGCATACCTAAATTTTCTAAGAATCATCTTTTTTAAAAATCAACAAAAAATTTAAAAAAATAACATTTGGATTTCCTTAGCATACCCAAATTTCTAAGAATCCTCCTTTTCAAAAATAAACTAAAATCAAAAATAATATTTAGATTTCTTTAGCATACCTAAATTTGCTAAGAATCCTCTTTTTCAAAAAATCATCAAAAACAAAACACATTTGGATTTCCTCAGCATACCTAAATTTGCTAAGAATCCTCTTTTTTTCAAAAATCAACAAAAACAAAACACATTTGGATTTCTTTAGCATACCTAAATTTGCTAAGAATCCTCTTTTCAAAAAAAATCATAAAACAAAACACATTTGGATCCTTTACTTAGCATACCCAAATTTGCTAAGTAAAGATCCTCTTTCCAAAAATAACAACACATTTGGATTCTTCATTTAGCATACCCAAATTTGCTAAATGAGGATTCCATTTTCAAATTCACACATGATTCACAAAAAAGCAAACAGAAGAAGAAATTATTTTCAAATACCTCACCTAGCATACCCAAACTTGTTAAGTGAGTAAATTCTAAAATTCATAAATCAAAACAAAATCAATTGAGCCTTTACTTTAACATACTCAAATTTGTTAAATGAAGGGTCCCCATATAATCAAAAATCAAAATCAAATATGAACCTATGGAAGCATCAATCTTTCTAAAAATATATGAACCCAATTTCAATATACATAAATTTGTTGAAAATAGATTCTACATTCAAAAATCTCCTTTCCAATCAATTCAAAAATCTCTCTTTTAAATTCATTTGAACCCCACTTAACACTTTTAAGTTGTTGAGTGTGGGTTCAAATTCTAAATCAAAATTCAAAAATCGACAAAGTAGAAATCTGATTCAAACTTGTTGTTCAACATTGCAGATTTTAAGTTAGTTTTCAATCAGTTCAGTTCAGTGCAATTCAGTTTCGAATGGCAGCACAGAAATACGTGTTCAAATTTTCTTTCAAGATGGACTTGGCCTTGGATCAGGCTAGCCTCCCACAGTCTGATTTCTCCCACCTCATCCACTTTGGCTGAGGCTTTGAGAGGGCTAGGACCACATGTGAGGGGACCACCCTCACAATAGTCAGCAGGAGCATGGTGACCAGACAAAAGCTGGTCATCCAGGTTGAGTTGTCATCTAATTCAGAGATTCCCTCACTGAAGAGGAAGGCAGTGGTGCGAAGGCCAAGGCGCTAATTTCTTCTCGTTGCCCTCGACGCGCTAGCACCCATTCATTGGCACCTTCCAAGGGGAAGGCTCCCATTCAGATTGTCTCCTCGCCTTGAGATTGGTCTAGTTCGCCGACCTACCGTGACTCGATCAAAACAAGAACCACATGATCAAGCGGTATCACACCCACATAGCCAAGGAGTTGGAGGCACCAGCCACACAAGAGGAGTTTCCCTAGATGGTTTCCACTAATCATAAAAAAATAAGTTTCACCCCTCTTGGATCCGATAGAGGATGTTAGAGGATTTCGCTTTCACCTCCGCAATATAGGCTCCTATCGTGAGGAGGTGGTCATGCACCTTCCTTCAATCAATTTTGTGTAGTAGCATGGCCAATCAGGTCGGGCTCAGCTTTGATTTGTGTTCTCATTCCTAGTAGTGCAAACATCGAGTGAGAGGCCGGGAGGCCCGCATCAATGTTATTATTAGGGAGTGACAAATGTCAAACCAGCCTTTGCTTCTATCGACTTTCCAAATCGATGCACTACCTGCACCAATTGTACCGATAGCATCTTACGGACGGGTACTACCTACCATAAGAGAGGAGCTCCTACTCAGAGAGAGTCAGTGGTGCCTCCACCACACTGTTCTAATCTGTTTCCACCATCTCCTGTGCATGTTCCATCATCTACTGTTTTAGCGAAAGCCATGAAAGCTGGATCGGGGGAGAAGAGATCCCCATTAGTGATCCAGCTATGTCCAAGAGATCTCATCCCATCTACACCACCTACTGAGGTGAGGCTGAGCTCTCCTACTCGACCTTCCAGCCCAATTATGGTGAAGATAGAATGGCGACCACAGAGCATAGTAGTCATTCCATCACCACCACCACCGCAGCAGGCTATAGAGATAGTAGTAGTAGTTGAGGGAGGAGGGGACAGTTCAGTCACCCCCATGGTTATAGATATTTTTGGGAGTACCATTCCACCCAGATCCAGCAGTAGTTAAGAGTATCTATCCTCTAGTGAGTGTAATCCTCACAAGATCATCTATCTAGCAGCAGGGGAGGTTAGATGTATTTCATTCATGGCAATAATCCTACTACTAGTGCCCCATTGGAGACGATCCCTAGATGACATATCAAGATATCAATGGAGAAGCAGGAGATCTTAGGATATGCTTGGTCCGATTTAGAAGATTAGAAGGTTAGTTTTGATCTTAATGAAGATGATCTGTTAGAGGATTTAGTGGGGGTACACATGGTAGACACCAAGGGTTCCCTCCTCCATGATCAACAGAGTTTGGAAGGTGCTGCGATTGATCAAGAAGACACATCCTACTCGACCCAACACCTCCTTCAGCAATTAAAGCAAAAGGATGAATAAATAGATAGGATGGAAAAGAAGCTTGAAGACTTACTAGCAGCAATTTTTACACTTCAGAACTAATCCCCGGTAGTGCATCCTACTATAGCAGAGACTAGTCAACCAGAGTTATTGCATGTCTTGGATCCAGCCAAGACTTTACCTCCATTAGAGTAGGACAGCACCAGCTTGTATAGAAAGAGGTAGTGGATAGTACCTCCATACAGGAAAAGGACATTAAAACTATGGTTAAGCAGCAAGTGAGAGAAACATTGGCTCAAGCTTGAGGAGAATCATCAGTTTCAAAGGGTAGACCCTACCTAGAGGAATTTGATGCCATCCAATATTCTAAGGGTTTCGTGCCACCTTTTTTCAAGAGCTTGATGGCGTGAAGAACCCAAGGCAAACATTACCATTGAGCCGTTGCAATGCGGCGGATGCTCTCTATTCGACTTTTATCAATAGCTTAGCAGGCATAGGCTTCGATTGGTATGTTAAACTTCCCAATTATTTAGTAAAGACTTTTGGTGAGTTGGAGCAACTCTTCATCAAGAGGTTTGTTGGAGCTCAGTAAAGGGTGACCGTAGGCGATCTCATTATGGCTCAACAACACCTTGGTGAGTTTCTCATTGATTATATTCTCATATGGTGCAATTTGAGTATGAAATAGGAACTACAACTATCTGAACAGCACGCCATTAAAATTTTATTGAAGAATATTCATGGTCTGGTCACTTTCATCCTCAAAGGTTTCACCATCAAGATATTTGAGAAACTAATCAACAAGGCGGCTAGCTTATAAGGAGAAGCCAAAAATTTTCTATTTCCGGATCAATTAATAAAGCCAAAGCCACAGAAAGCTTATGAGAAGAAGCCGTGGTAGATAGAAAGTGGGGAAGTAGCCCGAGAGCGAGAGAGACCTCGAGCTCCACAGCCATCACTTCCACCTCTCTACCACACCAAGGCCATCTACCCACCACCACAGCAGCCTCCAAGGCCTTCGCCGCCTCCTTCTTAGCCATATCGATAGTAGCAGTGATACACATACCCGCCACCAGGTAGCTACGGTCCACCTACTCTTTTGGGTAAACTAAATAAGCCTTATTCATTTAAGAGGGAGGCAAACAGAAAAATCTTTAAGAATCTCTTAAAGAAGACTGATTTTTAGCTACCCAAACCTAGAAGGCTAGAGGAAGTGGGCAAAAGCAATGATCCTAACTTTTTCCCCTACCACCGCATGCTAGGTCATGTTTTGGAGGATTTCTTTACATTCAAGGACTGGCTTGAGCATAACTTCAATATCGACGCCATAGTAATCCCAAAAAAAATACCTTGTGGAATAACCATCCAATTCCATTAGCGCAATCCTTAGCCATGATTGCAATCCTTCCAAAATTAAAGAATGTTGGGATGTCTCCTTATCTTGAACCTCTAAGAAGATTATGTCAAAAAATCAAGAAATTTTTCTTGCAGGTTCCTGAGGCAGCTCAAACTTCCAATATCAAGAAAGGTTTGCAAGTTGTCCAGGACAACTTAGGGAAAAGGGGAGCTAGTAAGAATGCTAGCTCGAGATAGCCAAGTAGTAACCATTGTTACTAACCTACTCTAATTCTAATAGCTCTACTATAAGTCGGGCAAAATCCCTCACTTTACTTACTTTTACTATGTACCTCCTTCAAAATCCAAGAAATGAGGAATAAAGCTAGTTTGAATTATATCGTGTCACTTCCGATGGGTTGTTTAATTCTATTCTTATTGAAAACTCTCAAGTCTAAATAATTATAACAACTCGATCTTCTTTCTATTAGAGTTGGACCTTCCTTCTCAATACTATGGGTTCACCTCTTGATAGACTTGGAATCAATGGGTCCCATAGGAGAATCTATAGGTGAGCATGAGTGTGGTAGAATCTTTCCACTAACCGCCATAGATCAAAGTCAACCTAATGATAAGGTTCTACCTCCTAGGCACCTCAAGATAAGGGGAAACAAGGCATTGGTTCAAATGATCAAGAAGCGCCTACTTAGGATGCTCCATTCTTGGATATGCTTCTGGAGGATCAGCCCAAGGTGGATTATAATGTCATCACTCACCTAAGAAAGTTGTCATCTAAGTTAAGCATAGATGATGCCCTTATCTTATCCAAAGATATGAGGGAATCATTAATCAACAATCTTCTTGATCCACAGATATGCTTAGCTCAGCTGACCACTATTGGAGAGGAGGCACATTATTTTAGAAAAGCCTAAGGAGTCACTTTCACAAATAAAGACCTTCTTCTAGGGGACATGGAGCACAATCGCCACCTCCATATTATAGTGGATATAGGTAGATTCTGACTTTCTAGGGTTCTTATTGATCCAGGTGAATCGATGAACATTATGAGTTTAAAGACCCTTGCTTACTTGAGGATTGACATCTCTACACTCTGAGGAGATCGGATGATTTTGAGTGGATTCAATGAACAAGGCGAGAGAGCTTTAGGTTCCATAGTGTTGCCTTTGGAAATAGGTGACTAGAAGACTGAAGCCAAGTTTTATATCATTGATTCAAATACTTCATTCACTTTGCTTAGTTTGATACATCAAAATAAGATGATTCCATCCTCCCTCCATCAGTGCATCAAGTTCAAGAAGGATGGGATTGAATATTGTGTCAAAGGAGATGAAAAGTCATTTTCAGTCAGAGAGGTTGAGATATATGAGGATGTGACCTACTATCTTTCTCAAAACACCTTTTCTCATGAACTTGGTCAAAATTCAAATCCAAAAGAAGAAGAAAAAGAAGAAAAAAAAGAAAAATGAAAATACAAGTGAACCAGAAAAGGACATCGAGGAAGAAGTAGAGTCGCATATCACATTCCACCCATAGTTCATTCCATCATATGGACATGCGGGTGGAATGACTTGACCTCCACCAGGCAAAGGTAGAGGCAAAAATAGAGGCATTCCCAAAGGCAGAAGTCCCCATGGTTGGCCCCCAGCCGATAGGGGTTATGTTCTAGTTCATAGGAGTACCCTTACTATTCACATAAACTTGGAATCCAGCTTGGAGGATGAGTCCAATGTGATTAGCATACCAACTAACCCCTCTTAGTGGGTTTCATTTGAGGTGACACTCGAGTGGATAATGAAGGCTGCCTCCATAAAGCATGAATGTCAATTTTATGTGAAACTATCTAGTAGTTAGGAACCTTAGCTCTAACCTCGCTTTCCTCTCAAAAATTTAAAGGTTTAGTATTTAAGGAAAACTCTTAGTCTTTTAGAGATGTCAAGCCGAAGAGATTCCTATTGGGATCATCATCCTAGAGTCCAAAAACTGATGTAGGACTCGAGGATCATTCAATTGAAGAATTAATAGAATTGCCTTTTGATTTGTACTCACCTTGTGATCTTAATCTTGCAAAGAAGGGTTTGATTCCTTAAACATGGTCTAAGCACAGGTCAAAGTACTTTAAGAAGCTGTGGAACAATAGAGGTAGGGATGCATAATCAAGATCAGGACAAGAATTCAGTACAGTGGGACCAATCAATGATGACGATTATTTGCTTAGTTGTCACCAATCATCTAGAGTCTGATAGGTTCTTTTCACACCACACTAACTCTTACGAGGATGTGTCTTTAAAAACTTTAGATAATCTAGATGATCTCCAGATCAAAGATGCACCACCATAATTTGATGAGGAGATCCATTCAATAATTGACAAGCTCAAAGAAATCAACCTCAGGATGGTAGAAAATCCACGCCCGACATACATCAGTTTATTGCTGAATGAAGAAGAAGCCAATGACCTAGTTAGGCTATTGACTGAGTTTAAGGACTGCTTTGCATGAATCTATAGAGAAATGCCCAGTTTATCTTGACGTAGCAGTCCACAAACAAGCAATAGATCTTAACACCAACCCTAGCAAGCAAACTCCTAGACGTAAATGATTAGAAATCGAACAATAGGTCATTTCTGAAGTCAAGAAACTGATCGATGTTGGTTTCATCAGGAAAGAAAAATACCCTACCTGGTTAGCCAGTGTCATCCCAATTAAGAAGAAGAATGGCCAAATTCATATTTGTGTATATTTTAGGGACTTAAAAAAGGCATGTACTAAGGATGATTTTCCTCTTCCTATACCAAAATTAATGGTGGACATCACCTCATCTCATGCAATTTTCTCCTTCATAGATGGGTCATCTGGCTGCAACCAAATTAAGTTAGCCCCCAGGATGAAAGAAACACTACTTTTCAAACCCCGATCAGAATCTATTATTATAAGGTTATGCCTTTCAGCCTTAAAAATAATGGTGCTACATACCAACGGGCCATGACTCAAATCTTCAATGAACTCATCCATCATCAGGTTGAGTGTTATATTGATGATCTAGTAGTCAAAAGTAAAGAAAAGGAAGACCAGCTCTTTGACTTGAGAGTAGTTTTTAAACAATTAAGATAATATAACCTCAAAATGAATCTTCTAAAGTGTGCATTCAGAGTAGCTTCAGAGAAATTCCTTGAGTTTGTTGTCTAGACACTAGGGAATAGAAATAGAACCAAAAAAGATCAAAACTATCTTAGAAATGCCACCTTAAAAGTTTAACTCAACTCAAAACTTTTCAAGGACAGTTGGCATATCTAAGATGTTTTATTCCCAACCTATCGGGGAGATTCAAGTCATTTTTAGCACTTGTCAAGAAGGATGCTAAGTTCAAGTGAGATGACAAGTGTCAGCATGCCTTTGAAGATAATAAGTAGTATTTGGTGAAGCTGGCAGTTCTAGCAGCCCCTATCCCGGGCAAGCCACTCATCCTCTACGATGTTGCATTGGATGACTCCCTCAGTGCTTTGTAGGCCCAAGCCAACGATGAAGGGAAGGAGAGTGCTCACTACTACCTCAGCCGTCATCTGATTCCTGCCAAAGTGAGCTACCCACCTATTGAGAAACATTGCCTAGCTTTAATCTTTGCATCCTAAAAGCTATGACATTATATGCTTTCACATAAGATGAATTTGATTTCTAGAACCAATCCACTACAGTATCTCATGACACAACCAATGCTATCCGGATGTTTGGCATTGGTCCATGATTCTCTCATAGTTTGATATCACATTTGTATCCCTCCGTGTAGTGAAAGTACAAGCACTAGCAGATTTCTTAGCAGCACACCAACTTCATGGGGTGAAAGGACAAGCACTAGTGAATTTCTTAGCAACACACCCACTTCCTGCTGATTCTCCGCTTAATGATGATCTCCCTAATGAACAAATCATGAACTTAGGAGAGGTTGATAACTGTCGATGGGAGATGTATTTTGATGGTGCGGCTTCCTTTCATAATTGAAAAGCACCAGTCTACTCTTCCAGGAAAGGTAGGGGTAGGAATAGTTCTCTTAACTTTAGACCACAATGTGATGAGATTCTCATACTATCTCTTCAATTTTTGCACCAACAATGAAGCTGAGTATGAGGCTTTGATTGTCAGTTTGGAGTTAGTCATTACAGTATGTGTCAAGAGCATCAACATCTATGGGGATTCTCAGTTGGTCATCAACCAGATTGTCGGGTCCTACAAGGTTCTCAAACCAAAGCATCATCATTACCACAAATACACAATGAAGCTGTTCACCCAAACCCCTGAAGTCACCATATATAAGGTTTCTCGAGCAGAGAATGTAGTAGCAGATTCTTTGGCCAAACTTCCAAAGAATTGGCATGTCTGGAAGATGAGTCCATTCCAATAATGATATAAAACATACAAGTCCTATCCCTTATTAATGTTCAACTCCTCGAGAGACTTTCTCTTGAAGGGGAGGTTGTCATTGCCAACAAAGATGAGGAGCTAGGCAGAGCATTCGTTACTTGAACAACAAACTACCTCAAGAGAAATCACAAGCCCATCGATGAAACAAGAGCTCTCTCATGCTCTCATGGATGGCACCTTGTACACGGTCCTTTGATCAAATGAGGTTACGCTTTTTAGACGAACACGAAGCCTCTAGGATCATGTCTGAGGTACATTCAAGTCTATACAGAGTGCATCAATCCGGTCTGAAGATGAAAGCAAACATCAAGAGACTAGGATACTACTGGCCTTCGATGATTACAGAATGCATGGATGTATTTAGGAGAAGCCATCAGTGTCAGGTACACGATGTGGTCTTGTATAAATCACCCAATATTTGACATCCTACATTGGCTTTATGGCCATTTGAATGTTAGAGTACCGATATTGTGGGTCCTATCGATCCTTCTTCTTCCAAGGGTCATCGATTCATTCTATCTACCACAAACTACTTTTTTAAGTGGGCGGAGGCAATCCCACTCAGAGAGGTCATAGCTTAGCATGTGCTTCAATTTTTTAGAAATCATATCGTATATAGGTTCGGGGTGCCTCGATGAATTATATCTGATGATGGTACTGCATTCAAAAGCACCAAGATCAATAGCTTTGCCAGAAGTCACAGTATAGATTAGAGATACTCTTCCATCGGCTACCCTAGAGCAAATGGCTTAGCAAAAGCATTCAACAAAACTCTCATCTAAATACTAAAGAAGATGCTCGATGACAATAAGCGACAATGGTATGAGCAGTTGGTTAAAGCCTTGTGGGCCTACCGCACCACATACAGAACTCCAACCCAATCTACCCCGTTCTCCTTAGTGTATGGGTCTCAAGCCGTTCTACACTTAGAAGTCCAACTCTCATCACTAAGGATAGAATTGGGTAACAAAATCACTACATAATAGAATGCAAAGTTGCAGTTAGAAGAGCTTGAATATTTGGAGGAGAGATGCCTATGGGCGTGCCAGAATCTCGAGTTGTACAAGGCCAAAATGATTCAAGATCATAATAAGCTAGTCTATCCTAGAACTTTCCATGTAGGAGAGCTTTCCCTAGTTCTAAGGATACCAATTATTTCCCGTCGAAAGATGGGAAGCAAGTTTGAACCCACTTGGGAAGGCCCTTTTGTCATAGAAAAGGCCTACCAATGAAGATCTTATCAGCTTATTGATTGTAAAGGGGAACCCTTGATGCTTCCAATTAATCAGCTCTATTTGAAGAAATATTACCCATAAAAATATGTTTGAAAATAATCATCGTAAAAAGAACAAAAATTTCATTTCAATTCATTAAAATCTTCCCTTCTTTCGAAGCATTGTTTGTTTATCTTGTGAATCCGCCATGATGTGTCTAGGATAGGTGTAAGAGAACCCAAGAGGAATCCTTTCCCTCTTTCACAACACGAACACAATCAAACACAATTTCCCAGCACTACTCGAATAGGTGTGAGAGAACCCAAAAGGCATTCTATTTCTACTAGCATAACTAATTTAGGTGTAAGAGAACCCAAGCGGCATCTTTTCTTAGTGGGATCATAACTGCCATTTATGGCACCATCTCATCAATTCCCCTCTGTGTTTTAAGATAGGTGTAAGAGATCCTAAGAGGCATCATATTCCTTCTAACACAAATAAAATTAAAAAAACACATATCTTTTGTCTCAGGCTATTTTGATGTGGGAGCAAGCCCCTTGGGACACTCACTCATTAGGCTATAGGTCAAGCTGATATGCTACCTTGCTAGTATGCACCCCAGTGGTCACTTGTGGAGGATGTGTGTCCTCGTACTTTTTTCTGAACTTGAACATTGCAAACCAATGAGTGCCATGTTAGTTTGGTAGACTTCACTGCGCAAACAGCAAGCTACCTCATGTTGATTTTGTTAAGAAGATGTGAGTCCCCAAACTTTCTTCTTCAACTAACCATCATGTTCTAATTAGGTCGAGCATATTTGAGGTTTAGGGTAAGTCCCCAATGGCTCCTTTCCTCTTGACTACTCTTGAGCTGATATAAGTCCCCCAATGGCATTCACTCAATAGTTGCCCTAGGTCGAATAGCACCTATCGAGCTGAAGATAGACTATCCCAATAATCAATTCCACTATTGGAGGATGTGAGTCCCATGCTTTCTTCCTATGTTGATTATTGCAAATTGATGGGAACCTTAAGTTGTTGATGTTCTCTATACTGACAGTGACTCACCTGGTGGATACACCACTCTTGGCAGATGTGAGTCCCCACGCTTTCTCCTTGAGTTGGCCACTGAATACCTATGCATATTATCTTCTCCAGGGTTTTGGATCATGCCCTTAGTAGCCCCTTTTCCCTGTGGGCATTCTACTTGGATCACATCCTTTGCGACCCCATTTAGACACTACCCGGGTTACTCTTAGATTAGAAAGTCCTCTATCCAAGTAGCCACCCCTATGGTTGAAGAATTTGTTCAGCGGATGTGCAGATTCTCCCTTGGTTTAGTAAATTTGAGATAGGTCTAGGCTAATATAAGCTCCTTCTCAGTATGATCCCTTGCAAACCAACAGGGTCCATGATAAATAAACAAAAATAAATAAATAAATTATTTCGCTTGTGGATTAGGAATTCAAGCCCCTTTCGCATCCTATCTTTAGAGGCGTGTCTGTAGAACTCCCATAGGAATGTCTATGCTTGAGTTGAGATAAGTCCCTTGGCACTCTCTCGTAGTCACCCTTTAGGTCGGGTTCAATACTTTTCTGGCGTTTAGTCATTCCACTTTGAAAGATATAAGTCTACTACACATTCTTTCTAGCATGGCTGTCGCAAACTGATGGGTAGCCCTAGGTCGAGTTTGATTTGTTGCCCAAGCAATCGATCACCCTAGTGGTCTTTTGTAGTGGAAGATGTGAGTCCCTACACTTTCTTCCCATGAATTGACCATTGTAAACTGAAAGGTGCTATTTTGGTTGGATAGTTTTCCCCTCGGTCAGGAAGCTACTCCTTTTAGTTCAGTAAATCTGAAATTTATCTAGGCTGATATAAGCTCCTTCTTAATGTGATCCCTCGCAAACCAACAGAATTCATCAAAGACAATTAAAAAAATAAAATTAATTTTTACTTCTTTGAGCTAATTTAAGTCCCCAGTAGCATTCACTCAATAGTCAACCCTAAGACGGGTTTGATTATTGCACAAGCAATCGATCACCCTAGTGGTTCCTTATTTTGGAAGATGTGAGTCCCCATGCTTTCTTCTTAACATGGCCATTGCAAACTGAAAGGCAATCTCTTTGTTTGGCTAATCCTACTATGTGGTTGGTAGATTGCCCCTTTATATTAGTAAATCTGATGTAGACCAAGGCCCATGACCCCTATTCAGTGTAATCCATCGCAAACTTATGGGATCCATCAAAAATAACTAAAAAATAAAATTAATCTTGACTATCATTGAGGTGATTTAAGTCCCCCAGTGGCATTCACTCAACAGTCAACCTAAGGTTGGGTTCAATCCGTTGGCTCGCCAATGGACCACCCCAGCACTAGTCCCTACTTTGGAGGATGTAACTCTACTATGCTTTCTTCTTAGTACAGCTGTTGCACACTAAAAGGCAATCTCTTTGGCTAGCTGGTCCTACTTTGTGGTTGGTAGACTACCCCTTCGGATTGGTAAATCTTATGTAGACCAAGGCTCATGGCCCCTATTCAGTGTAGTCCATCGCAAACTGATGGGATCCATTAAAAATAATTAAAAAATGGAATTAATCTTGACTATCTTTGAGATAATTTAAGTCCCCTAGTGGAATTCACTCAATAGTCAACCTAACGTTGGGTTTAGTATGTTGCTCACCAATAGATCACCCCAACAACTGGTCCCTACTTTGGGGAATGTATGTCTACTACGCTTTCTTCCTAATACAGTTGTTGCACACCAAAAGAAAACCCCTTTGGTTAGATAGTCCTACTATGTGGTTGATAGACTACCCCTTTGGATTGGTAAATTTGAGTTAGGCCTAGGCCTACATGGCCCCTATTCAGTGTGATCCATTGCAAACTAACAGGGTCCATCTCAAAATACAAAAATTTAAAAATCTAAAACAAATTCAACCCTCCTCTCTCAGTGGATTCAAACTAAATAAACAAAACAAATCAATCAACCTCCCCAGTGGAGGCAAAAAATAATCAAATCAAACAATCAAACAAATCCAAATCAATCTGCTTCTCCTCAGTGAGATGTAGGACTTTTCGTTCCTTCGAATCACTAAACCTCATTTCACCTCTTCTCCCTAGTGGATGACTTGAACTTGCTCCCCTAGTGGAGAGTTCATTTTTTTCATCCCTAGTGGAGCACCAAATCTGAAATCAACAAATCAAATCAAATTTCTCCCCAGTGAGACACAAATCAAATCAACCTTCTCATCCCCATGTGGGTCACTTGAAACTTTTCCTTACTGGAAGGTTCACATACTCAATCCCTAGTAGATTCCTCCTTCACTCTCTTATGTCTTTGACATGAGTACAGTCATATTGCACTAAGCTCTTGATTCCTTCAACACATTGGGTTAGGAGTAGATCGTTTCTATTAGTGCTCATGATCGTTCGGTGTTATTGATCATTTTGGTCAACACTAATATGTGTGGTGTGCCTTGTCAATCACATCACACCTATTGGGCGCCCTTTGATGACCTCATTTTTAGAATGAGCTCTCAATCTCTCCAACTTAGACATAGGACTCCTTAGACACTAAGAGTTTCTTAATCTTAAGACACTTCTAGTGATTAGGTGAACACTCAACCAAAACCTAGACACTTAGAAGAGTTAGCCATAGGAATAGGTCATTCCTTAGGGGTCTTAAGAAACTTGCCTATCCTATAGCTTGAACCAAATCCTTCCTTTTTTTTCAAGTCAAACTCCAAATCCATACCAACTTCAAACTCAAATCAATTCCAACTTAATTGATTTTCTCAAATCCAAATCAACTTCAAACTCAAATCAACTTCAATTCTAAATCAAATTTTAAATCAATTTCAACTTAATTGATTTTCTCAAACTCAAATCCTGAATCAATTCCAAATGATTGACATCCATAATCAATGCCAAATCCAAAAATATTTCATAAGTCACTTTGATTTCATCTTAAGGACTTGGCTCAAATCAAATCCAAATCACTCCAAACTCAAAGTATTTTTTCATAAACCATTTATATTCTCATTTATATTCACAAATATAAATGAAATATAAATTCAAAAAACCAAAACTAAATTCAAAACTCAAGTCCAAATCTAACTTAAATTCAACTTATACTCTTTTAAGTCAAATCCTTGAACTTAGCCAAATCACTCTCAAATCAATCTAAATCCTTGGATTTTCTTTTCAAATAATTATTCCTTCAATCACATGCCAAAATATTAGTATAAACTATAATCATCAAACCAAAATCAAACTAACCCAAATCAAACCCATGTTTTCCTTTGAACTTGAAATTGTTAAATGAATCAAAAACCCATTTGACTCTAAATCACTTGCAAATGGATTTATATTTCAATCATAAGTCCATATGTGAGTTCAACCAAACTTGAATCAAGCCTTGATCAAGTCAATTGACCAACTTAGGCTCACTTGACCCAAAGTGACCTAAATCACCTTTTTGAACTAAATTCTAATCCTACCCAAATTGGATTGAACTAATCCCATCTAAGCCTCACATTATGAGCAACGATCATCATAAGATGATCAATCACTCAAATTGGGTCAAACCAAGTCAAACCTAGCCTTTGACCAAGTCAACATTTGACCTAACTAAAACCCAAACTAGCCAAAATCCACCATTGGCCAAATTGATTAAAACCATTGATCAAAACCAATTCATGAACAATAATTGGACTTGGCCAAGTCATCATTTGAGCCAAACTTAGCCCAATTGGCCACTTGACCCAAGTTGACCTAAGAAGTTAAAATGGGTCAAATCTTGATCTAAACCAAATTGATTGCAACCAATGGGTCAAATTCATTCTAAATCACTTATGAACTTGACCAAAGCTTCAATTAATCAATTGAACTAGACTCAACACCTAACCTAACCTAATTTGGTCACATTTTTCAAATTGGTCAACTTGATCGATTTGACACTCTTGAACCTAAGTGATTCAAACCCAAACCTACACCAAACCAACTCAAACCCATTGGACCAAAACATCCCAAACCATCATATGAACCTAACCCAAGCTTTGGTTTAATCCGATTTGACCAATTGATCAACCCAACCAACCTAGCCCAAATTAGTCAACCCAAACCAACCTAACCCAAATGGAACCCATTTGACCAAATGAACCTAATTTGATTGACCAAAATCATTTGGAAATGATAATTGAACATAATCCAATTCCCCATTAGATATAATTTGGTCAAATGGGCATTTGACCCAATTAAATTCAAACATAATCCATTAACCCTAACTTGGGTCAAATGGTTTTAAGCCAAAATCAACTTTGAAATGAGTTAACTTAGTACAATTTAAATTATCTAGATTAATGATATTAAAGATGAAATATCACTTAATTAAGTCAATCAAGTCATTTCACTTAACCAAAAATTTAATTCAAAATGCATAAAGCCAAATGGATCAAGATACCCAATGCACTTTGAAGATTGAAAGTTAATAATTTCCTAACTCATGGAGAATTATTAATGACTAAGTGCATAAACATTTAAAACTAAATTGAACATTAATAAAAAGATGAAATTATGCTAAAACCAATTATCCAAGGATTATTCAAACGCACTTATTGCAACCAAATCACATGAGATGGGGATGAGGCTTGCTCAAACCTTTATAATGAAGGTTAACATCCCTAAACAAACCATTTAAACTTCTCTTCATTTATCACAATAAAGTCCAAATGGTTAAATGAGGAGAGAGGGGGAGAAAGTCAAAGGCATCATCCCATTTGCTAGAGCCCATTCCCCCATCATCCATTAATGGAGAAGGTTACCTTCAAGTGAAGGCAGCAACTTATCTAGGTCCCAAGGCTTCCCCCAACCACCCACCCCCAAATTGGAAATAAAAAGGCAAGAGGGCATTAGCCAAACAAGATTTCCCACTTCCACTTCACCTCAAGTAAAACAAGCTCTTCCATCACTTTCACCAGTGAAAATGAAGGAAAATCAAACCTTCCCCCACCTCCCAAGTCACTGGCAAGTAGGAGAACCACTAAGGCCGAAGGAAGCAAGCTAAGCTCAGCCTAAGGAGAAATCTAGAGCAAAGTAATCCAATTCCTTTGGGGCATAGGCTTCACTTGGAGTTCATAAGCTGATCGAATCAATTTTTAAGCCAAACGAGTGATAGATCGAGGTATTCCATTAACGACCCCCTCTTTTTCCTTTGAAGCTTTTGGCCTAGGTCATTTTCTAGGAAAACTTGATTTCAATTGACCAAGCCATATAGATTGATAGGATTCTCCTCAATGATCATTTTGCAATTGAAATCGTGTGATTTTGTTGCCTAGATCAAAAGATATTAGCAAAATACCATGTATGGCTCTCGGCTCTCGTAAAGATCTAGGGAGAGCAAATCAAACCGTCCTTCCTTTTAGAAGGAACGGACAGTCCAGATCTAGGCCAACTGGATGATTAAATCCCTTAAGGAACCGCGGGAGTAACCTCGACCGTTCGATCTTTGATCGGACGGCCTACAAATAATCTCGCATTGTGGCGTTAGCTGATGAGGATGCCACGTGGCTCGGCGTGGACCAACCCAAGCATGCCACGTGACCCGTGTTTCGGCGTGGACCCGTCACACTTAAAAATCGTTAAGCAATGATTTTAAATTATCAAAAATTTACAAGAACTTCTAAAATTCATAGAAAAATAAATAAAAATAAAAAATGTAAATAAATGCTCTATGGATTAGTCTTGATGAGAGTAAGACATGAAAATTAAAATCTCCAATTTTTATTGGGTATTTCTCTCTTAATTTTGGTTAAATTGAAAACATTAAACCTTAATTACTCTGAAACCATTAATCTAATTAAATTAAAACTTTGGGGAAATGAAATTAAGCATGAAATATACCTTAAGAAATATTTCAGTATTTAATTCACTAAATTCAAGGGAAATTGTAATTTCACATGTTTAATTCATTAATTAATGAAACTAATTAATCCAAAATGAAATAATTAGGGAATTTTAATCAAACAACCTTAAATCAACTTATTGAACTTCAGTAAACATTAAAACACCACTAAAACTTAATTAAACCCAATAATCATTAAATTGACTTAATCAAGCAATTAAATAAATTAAATAATTCAATTAAGTAACCTGAACTTAATTAAATCATAATAAATCAACCAATAATCCAAAAATTATGAATAAACCCTCATTGAAAACAAATTTTAGTGAGGAATCTATGAAAAATATAATAATTAACTGAATCTTATAAAATTAGGCTTAATTTAGGTTTTAATGAAATAATTAAAACCCTAATTACTCCCTAATTACAAATCTAATCAAAATGAAACTTTGAACACATGAAATTAGCATATAACCCCACTTGTCAAAAAAATTTCAAAGCTAAATGAACACTGGATTAGGAGTTGTTAAATTTCTAAATCCTTAGATCAAGGTTAAACAATGATGGATTAAGGAAATTCATTAACTCATTAAATCACATAATAATAATGAACCAACTTTAATCAAATGTCAGAAATACTGAGGGTAGTTTATCTAAACATCTTAAGTCAAATGAAGTAATTAAATTCAATCTTAAGTTAATAAAATAAAACCTTAAGCTAATAAAATTTTTAATCAACTTAAACATTAAACTTTCAATCAATAAAATTTAATGGAATAACTCATCTTTAATTAAACCAAGAATGAATCTAAAGGCCAATTAAATCAGATTAAATAAGATTGATAATTAACCTAAGTACTTTAAGTTAAGAATAATCTGTGAACAAACCTAATTCAAAAATAGCAAATCATATTAATGAACTTAAACCTTAAGCTTATAAATCCATAATTAAATAACTAAAATTAAAACAAATGTTTAATGAATCTCAAAACTTGCAATTGATCTAATCTAAGAATAAATATAAAACTTAACCTAAGCACATTAGGTTAACATAAAATGAATTAAATCAACTTAATAACTTAATCTAAAAGGGATAACATAAACCTCAAACATAATCCAAATTTAGCAAACTAAATTAATTAATGCAAATAAAATTTTATAACCTAATTAACATAATATTTAAGAATCAAACCAAATCAACATTATCTTGAGATTTAAAATTAATAAACATAGGATTAGTTTCCAAATAAAATTAATAAATAAACAACTCAAACAAAATCAAATTAAATGAAATTAACATAAACATAGAATAATGAATCATCTAATCATAAATCAAACTAAATTAAACCAATATAATTAAACCTAATATAAAATTAACAAACAACTTAAACTCAATCAAATTAGGTGAAACTAACATAAACATTGAATAATGAATCAAGTAATCATAAATCAAATTAAATTAAATTAACAAAACTAAACTTAATGTAAAGCTAAGACAGAAGTCAAATTTTAACTTAAACATTTTCAAGTAATCATATTAACTTAAACATTTTCAAGTAATCAGAAGTTAAATTAAATGAAACCAATATAGCTAAACTTAATGTAAAGTTAAAACAAAAGTCAAATAAAAAATGAACCATTCTAAATGAAATAAAACTAATATAAAATAAATTAAACTAATCAAAGTAAACATGAAACAACTTAAAGAAAGGAAATAAAATTATTTGAACTAAAACTTTAATTAAACTCCAAGCTAAAAAAATTATAACTAAAATAAATTTCATTAAAGAAAAAATGTTAAATACCTTAAGTTAAAGAACTTAAAGGTTAATGAAATGTTAAGAATAATTCAACTTTAACTTTGTAAACTCATTAAGGATAATTGGAATCAAATCAATTAAAGTAAAACAAAGTCAACATAAACCTAAACAAAAGTAAACCAAATCAAATGAAATAAATTGAATCATATCAAAAGAACAAACTAAATGAATTAAATCCAACTTAAATTAAAGAAAAGAAACAAAACCAATCCAAATATAAGTAACATAAAAAAGACTAATTAAGATATTTAAGGATCTTAGTTAGACTTTTGGAAACTCCATTAGGATTTAGGATGTGGAATAAAGTGAGTTTCACCTAAAAATGAAATTCATTCTATTTCTCATTCTTGAAAACCTAAACACTACTTTAACCAAATAAAATGAACATAAAAATAGGAATTAACTCACTAAACCATTTCAAATGAAATCAACCAAAGGTCAAAAAATTAAACAAATTCAAACTTCATATCAAAACTTGAACTTAAAGGAGCCTATCAAATCCTAACCACACAAACCCCTCCTTTCACACACTAGAATATTAGGTCACCGACCTTAGAATTAGGTTAGGTCGATGTGTTGTGATGTATAGTGTTGTGTTTTATTTTATGATGTAATATTTTATACTAGATGTTAGTGTGAATGTGCATAGTAATGTTAGGTTATTATTAGCCTAATCATATTTTCTGCATGGGGTTGTGCTTAAGGAGCGGTGTAATAAAAATATAAATACTTTTATTATGTGGGTTGCTTATACCCTTAAGCATAACCCAAATTAGGACAGGTGGACTTGGTTACCCATGTGTGGGGTGCTAAGTCCAAATTATTTATATAACTGCTTGGGTTGTATGGTGTGTTTAGCTAACATTTATTTTGCAAGTGTAGCTAGAATTACTTTTTCTATTTTTAATGTAAATTTGCATCAGGAATTAGGATTAGTGTTATGGGGGATTAGGATGAGCAGTGGCCAGAAGGCTTTGTCCCTGGGGTGCCCTATGATACCTTTAAAAAAAATCAAATCAAAAGAAAGAGAAGAAAAAAATGAAGAAAGGAAGAAAAAGAAGACTCCCATAGCATGTATTATTTTTATAATCTTGATTGTATAAGAGTAGAGCTCGGCTACCCACATTTTTTTTTGGGTTGTACGGTGGTACTTGACCACATCGGCCTTTTATTCTTTTGTGCTAGCTTTATAAAATTGTTTGATGTTTGTTTAGCTTGTACATTAAGATGGCTTATTTTTCCTAGTTTCCTCATTGATTAATGAATGGCCTGGATACGGTTAGGCTCTCAGGGAAACATAAATTTTCTATCCAATTAATCAACTCAAAATTAAAAATTAATGACTCATAACCTCACCTAAATCCTAGGTTATAAATCAACATAAAATATTTAACAACCCCTTAGCTGGATGGTGTATGTCTCACATCATGCATAAAAAGCATTGTTTCAATCTTGCTTATGGAGGGCTTCTACCTTTGCTAGGACTTGGCTTGACCTTTGAGAGCCATGGTGAAAACACACCTCATTCTTCCTGATTTTGGCCCATAACCAATTTCTCATGCATTAGCATAGCCTGTGTTAAATAAATTGTCCAAAAATTAAAATAAAACTTAACAAAAATTTGCATTACATTTTAGTCAATAATCATGCCCTATATGATCTAATCTCTTAGGGAGTGTGTTTGAGAATTTAGTCTCTTTCTAAATAAACAATAGCCTAGCTATCTTCCTAAAGCATATGACTTGCCTGCATCTATTTAAAATCATAGGAGGAGTTTATTGGCAGCCACCCCCAGGTAGTTGTAAGTCTGACAGTCGGGTGGTTTATTCTCTCTTATGGAGATAAACCATATACTCATTTTTCCTTAGATTTAGGTCATGCTTTGGCCCTCTCTAAAGCTCCCTAGATTTAGGATCTGAGGTTGTTCTTTCCCTTTGTGGATTATAGGCATAAATCCTCACCTCTTAGGTATTTCCACAATCTTATTTTGTGGAATTATAAGCCTTAGATTTTTAATAAAAATTCAACTCAAACATTTAATTCTCCTCAATTTCAAAAATATAAAGCCCAACTATAGGATAGTTTGGGATGCTCGTTAGATTTCCTAGCATCATGAGCATCCCCTACCCATCTCCCTTTGGTTTGATAATAACTCCCTCCTCTTGATCAATCCCACTTGATTTTCTAAAAATAACCAATTCGTTGATAGTCCTATCTTTGAAATCTTTGGAGACAATGATCATTTACCTTAATTGAGAGTATTCTTAAGAAATCTCATTCCTTAATATGTAATTAACTATGGGGGCTTGCCTCCATAGGGAACTTAACAAACCTGATTTAAAATATATCTTACTTTACTTTTCCATATAAATTAGGGGAAGAATCTCTGGTACATTCGAAGACCCATTATCCTTAGGAGTCTTCATTAGACGATTAGGTCCATTATAAGTAGTGACTTCCATCTCTCGAAATAGTACACTATTCCTTAATATCATACCCAATCACCCTAATGAGAACATCTGCGAATCTACGGGGTGTCCAACTAGCGTATTTTGTTTTCATTACTCAAGATGAAAATAAAATGCCACAACCACTTTTCTCAAATACATATGAATGTACAAAAAGAACCACATGAATAGGGAATCATTAAAGAAATTATGTTTTATTTGGTTATGTTATTTACATGTGTGATATGAAATTTTTCTTAATTCTTAACATGGAGATGCATAGGAATATATTTAGGCAAGTGTTGTGTCCTTTTCAAAGGCACTATACATTTGCAAATCCTATGTGGATCCATGTTAAGATAGGAAAAGAAACCTTCACATTACACATCTTATACTATTTATCACATGCAAGCTTATAGGTATTTATAATTAACATCATTTCATTTATAATAATTAAATTATAGGATTTGAAAAAAGTTTTTGCTTGAATAGTGATAATTGCCACTCATATTCTTAATTTTAGCCAACCCAAATAATTTGACATAAAAGAAAATATTTTATTTAATTAATTTTAAAAAGAAATGAATGCATGGTTTCATATGGCAAACAATATTTAGCATGATTAGAAAGAAATAAAGGAATGTAAACATATGATTTCATTCATCCCTAATTAATTCCTAAGGACAATCATATTAAATAAGGCTATTTAAGATGAACCAAAATTCTTTTAAAGATATTTTTAACTTTGAGTTTGATTTGATTTAGGAAATATGAAAGAGGTTTGCTAATCCTAACCCAATTCACCATATGTGAATTAATTTGGTTTAATGAAGGATATTTAAGTTGATTTTATGTTTAAATTATGATAAGGTATAAATTAAATTAATTAATTAGCCCTTACCTACATCACCTTAAGTTAATTAACTAATTAATAATAAGCCAATATGACATGCAACCACATGAAAAGTAAATTTGCAATGCTCCTAAGAAATGAAAGGGGCTAATGCAATTGGCTTATAATTAATAATTAATTAAGCTCAAGGGATCTCACTTAATTACCTTTATGATTTTCTCACACATGTGAGCCAACCATAATTTCATTATCTCTCACCTTAGGTTATTGAACACCCAAGGAGCTACCCAAGATCAATTAAGGGTTGTTTAGGTGTGGATGAATTGATTTCTTGATTTTAATTTTATTAAGTTTTTAATGAATTTATTAAACATTTTGGTTATGCTTTAACTTGAATGATGAAATTGACTTGGGAGAAAGGATCAAGAGAAAAGCCCCAATCTTAATCCCTAAATTATTTAAGCATCCAATCAGATTTTCATTTCCTTATTTTAAAAATTAATCACTTAATTAATCAATTAACCATTTCATTAACCAATTAATTAATTTGATTTTGAAAGATAAAGAAAACTTAGAAAATAAAGTAGGAAAACTATCTCCAATCACATTCCCTAAGTGATCTTATTGTTCAATAGAAATAAATATGTTTAAATGATTAATCAAGTCACTATTTATTCCTTAATTATAATTAATTGGATTAAGAGAGTGATTAGAGCTTAATCAAATAATTTTCCTAATTAAGCCACCAATAAAATCCAAAAAATAGAGGAGGCAGAGGTCATCCCCCTAACCATCCACAAATAATTTGAGATTTATTGAGTGCTTAATCGAGGTGTAATTAAGCTAATTAGATTTTTGATGAAAACTCCAATAATCCAAAATCAATATTCAAAATCAACTAATTATAATTTTCCTAGATTCTCCTCTCAAAATATCTTCAAAATGAGCCCAAGTTTATATTTTTTGGATTTTTTTTATAATTAGTTATGATTTTAAGAAGTTTCAAGATTAAAAACTAATTAATTAGCCTCAATTAAAGCCTTAATCCCGTATGGAGGCTGATGTGGCGTGCTTTCCACGTGGTGCAATGGGATTGGCTATCTAAGTAGTCACACCCATGCGCTGACTCAGTCGGCAATGGATGCTCTTTCTTTGTGGACCCGATCTAAGATCGGACAGCCATGATTCAATCCACGATTTAGGAAAAGAATTAAGGGCTCTACTATGGGATTTGATCAAATTCGTTCAACTTGATAATGCAAGATTGACGGCACATGATCTATCATTCAAGAGTGATAAAAGATGGATGTCATCCATCTTCCCTCACTCAATTCAAGATCACTCGAGATCAGATTGTCTCCAAATTCTTCCCACACCTTTGGGGAAGGGAGACACACACATCCAACGATCAATTTTGCATGAGGTGCAAATTTTCTACAAAAAAGACCAAGCTAATTTTCCCTATAGCTACGATTTTGAGGAATTACCTCACCAGAGCTAATGTCCAGTGATGCAACACCAGAGGTAGCTTCACCTTGTTGAGGCGAAGCCCTGTTGAAGAAGTCCTCAATTTGGGATATGATTGATGAATCCAATGTACTCGCCTTCGATCAAACTCATCGATGCTTTGGAAGGCTTGGAAATGATTTAGTTGGCTTCGATTGAGTATGAGGATGGTGTGGGTGCAGGGACTTGAGATTTAATTTAGTAGAGCGGGAGCATTGCTTGAGGGAAGGGTGTCCAATTTTGGTTTGCGCACAAGAGTGGCAATGGCCTATCAAGAAGAGGTTGGGAATCCTTAGAATCACTCTGAGGGAGTTCAAAATAAACTTAGGGACTCACACGATTCAATTGGGTGCATTTTTGTGTTTGAATTGAGGGGGTATACCCCTCAGTTCCCCATCATTGATGGATTGCATCATGCACACATTTTGCACTGGCTCATCATCGTCCGACCACCGGAGTTATCTCCATCAAGGTCAGGCCACACACCAGGGATGGAAGGAGTTATGGGGAGTTGTCATGGACCCAATGTGCAAGGATGCCATGGTCTTGATCCAATGGGTGCATTTGGGTTCGAGGTGAGTCAACTCACCTCCCAAAGGTTCTTGGCTGACCTATGGTGGGTTAGGTTGGCTAGGTGGGTCATGGGAAAGATCTTTTGAGTGAAAAAGGGCTTCCATGGGAGTTAACTTGGCTTGGATCCATTAGTTTTAAGATTTAAATCCCATGGTTTGATGGTTAATCCCCTTGGTGGGGTCCACTTAGCTTTTGGACTGATTTGGGAATGAAGTAGGGTGTGCTTGGGTCAAGTTTGACTACGTCCTAGGGTCTCATATTGGTTTGGAGGGATTTGGCTTCATTTCATCAAAATGGGTTCATTTGGGTTAAGTTGGGTTGGGTTTGGGCTATACGGTTTGGGCTTCATTTCATCAAAATGGATTTCAATCATTGGATGGTTGGATTTGATTTTTGAATTTGAATTCAAATTTGAGGTTTGGTTTGAAAGAAGAAAGCAAGGATTGGGTTTGGGCTATACGGTAGGTAAATCTTCCTAAATCCCTAATGCATAACCTATTCCTATGGCTAGCTCTTCTATGTCTCAAAGGTTAGGTTAAGTGTTCAGTTAATCACTAGAAGTGTCTTAAGACTAATGAACTCTTAGTGTCTATAAGAGTCCTAGATCTATGATAAGAAAGTTGAAAGCTCAATCCAAAAGTGAGGTCAACACCTTTACTATAAAATAAACCTATCTAAGGATTTCAGCTTAAAGCATAATATCGACTTAGATAAAGATATAAAAATGATCTCTGTCTAATAGGAGAGCTTTCGTAGTAACTATTGAGAGAATTTGAAATATCTTTAGTCCTATGCTTTGTGCTTTCAGACTTGTTGAAGACTTCCTCTTAAGAGTTTGAAATTTGTATTTTCCTCTTATCACTAGGGAGAAATTGGGATGATTGTTTATTTAAGTTTTGGATAAAATAAATCTGTGGGTTTGCAATGGATTGCACTAAGAAGGGGCTATGTCAGCCTTGGCCTTTCTCAGATTTACCAATCCAAAGGGGTAGTCTACTGGCCACATGTTAGAACTATCTGACCTAAGGGTTTTCCTTTTGGTGTACAATGACTGTGCTATGGAGAAAGCGTAGTAGACTTACATATCCAAAAGTAAGGGACAACCGTTGGGGTGATCTGTTCGATGCAACAAATCAGACCCAACCTAGGGTGACTACTGAATGAATGCCTTTGGGGACTTATATCAACTTGGAAATAGTCAAGATAATGTCATTTGATTAAATTGCATTTGTTTTAATTTCATCTATTTTAATTTGATGGATCCCTTCGATTTGCGATGGATCCACTAAGAAAGGGCTAATATCAGCCTAAACCTGTCTTAGATTTATCAATCCAAAAGGATAGTCTATCAGCGGTGAGATAGAACTAACCAACCAGAGGGGTGCCTTTCAATTTACAATGGTCTAGTTAGGAAGAAAGCACGGGGACTCACATCTTCCTAAACAAGGAACCACTAGGGTGATCGATCGCTTGCACAAAAAATTAGACCCGACCTAAGGCTGCCCATCGGTTTGCAATGGTCGTATTGGAAAGAATGTGTAATAGACTTATATATTTCAAAGCAAAGACCAGCATTGGGGTAACTCGTTAGCGACACAACAAGTAAAACCCAACCTAAGGGTGACTATTGAGAGAGTGTCGACCCGGGGACTTATCTCAACTCAAAATAGTCAGGCAATTCCTATAGGGAGTTTTGCTGACACTACCCTAAAGATAGGATGTGTGCTTGGGAAAGGGGCCACTGGGGGCTTGAATTCCTAATCCACAATTGAAGATATATTTTGTCTATTTTATGCTTACATAGACCCTGTTGGTTTGCGAGGGACCACATTGAGAAGGTGCTTATATCAACCTAGTCCTGTCTCATATTTATTGGGCCAAGGGAGAATTTGTGCATCTGCTAAACAAGTTCTCCAACTACAAGGGTTGTTATTATGAAAGGGGGACTATCCAATCCAAGAGTAATTGGGGTAGTGTCTAGATAGAATTGCTAAGGATGTGATCCAAATAGAGTGCCAACAGGGGAAGTGCCATTAGGGGCGTTATCCAGAACCCTTTAAAAGAAAGCTTGTAGGTATTTGATGGCCAACTCAAGGAGAAAGTGTGGGGACTCACATTTCTCAAGAGTGGTGTATCCATCGAGTGGGTCATCAACAGCATGGTGATAACTAGCAACCTAAGGTGCCCGTCAATTTGCGACAATCAGTCTAAAGAGAAGGCGTGTAGACTTACATCTCTCCAAAGTGGAACTAATTGCAGGGATAGTTTGTCTTCGGCTTGATAGGGGCTACCCACCTAGGGTGAATATTAAGCTGAGTTTTATGTAAGGACTAAATCCAAGCTTTAAGTAGTCAAGAGGAAAGGAGCCTCTAGGGGACTTATCCTAAACCTCAAATATACTTGACCTAGTTAGTGCATGATGGCTAGTTCAAGAAGAAAGCATGTAGGCTTACAACTTCTTACACGAAGTCAACTTGGGGTAGCTTATTGACTACATAGTAAGACCTACCAAACTAATAAGGCACTCGTTAGTTTATAGTGGGTAAGTCAGGAAGAAAGCACGGAGACTCACATTCGCCAGATAAGTCACCGCTGGGCTGATATACTAGGATGACATACTAGTGAGTATATCAGCCTGACCTAGAGGAGCTAATGAGTGAGTTCCATGGGAGGCTTGCTCCCACATCAAAGTAGCTCGAGATAAAAGATATGTGTTTTTTTGTGCTATGAAAGAAGGAATAAGATACCACTTCGGTTCTTTTACACCTATCCTAAGCACGTATGAATGTTACTCCACTAAGAAAGGATGCCGCTTGGGTTCTCTTACACCTAACTTAGTTGTGTTAATTGAGATAGGACGCCTCTTGGGTTCTCTTACACCTAACCTAGTAGTACTGGAGGATCGTTTGTGGTTTGTGTTTGTGTTGTGGAGGGATAGGATGCCGCTTAGGTTCTCTTACACCTACCCTAAACACGTCGTGGCGGATTCACAAGCAAAAGATGTTTCTAACACATAACAAATGGAATTTGATATGAAAATAAATTTATTGATGATTATTTTCAAACAAGATTTATGGATAATATTTTTTTAGGTAGAGCTTATTGGTTAGAAGCATAGGGCACTCTCCCTTACAATTTATGATTTGATAAGATCCTCATTGGTAGGCCTTTTCTATGGCAAAAAGGCCTTCCCAAGTTGGTTCAAACTTGTCTCCCATCTTTCGACGAGCAACAATTGGTCTCCTTAGAACTAAAATAAGCTCTCTTACTTGAAAAGCACTAAGTTGGACCAACTTGTTGTGAGTTTGAATCATTTTAGCTTTATACAACTCAAGGTGTGGCATGCCCTGAGGTGTCTCTCCTCCAAACCTTTGAGCTCTTCCAACCGCAGCTTGGCGTTCTGCTATGTAGTAATCTTGCTATCCACAGCTATCCTTAGTCATGGGAGTTAGACTTCTAATGATAGAACAGCTTTGAACCCATACACTATAGAGAATGGGATAGATTGAGTTGGAGTTCTGTATATGGTGTGGTAGGCCCACAAGGCTTCAACCAATTGCTCATGCCATTATTTCTTATTATTGTCAAGTGTCTTCTCAAGAATTGGATGATAGTTTTGTTGAATGCTTCTACTAGACCGTTTGTCATTGGATAGTAGATGGTGGAATATCTCTAATATATGTTGTGTCTCCGGGCGAAACTGTTGATTTTGGTGCTCTTGAATGTAGTACCATTATTGAATATGATTCATTGAGGCACCCTGAACCTCTATACAATATGCTTCCTAAAAAAACTGGAGCACATGTTGAGTTGTGACCTTTCTAAGTGAGATTGCCTCCATCCACTTGGAAAAGTATTTGGTGGCAACTTAAATGAACCAGTGATCCTTGGAAGAAGGAAGATCGATCGGACCCACTATGTCAGTGCCCCAACACTCAAATGGCCATGAGGCTAAAGTAGGATGTAAAACATTGGGTGGTTGATGCAGGACCACACCGTGCACCTGACATTGGTGGCATCTCCTAGCTACATCCACACAGTCTGTAATCATCGTGGGCCAGTAGTATCCTAGTCTTTTAATCTTGGCTTTCATCTCTGGACTGGACTGGTGAGCTCTGCATAAGCCTGAATGTACTTCGATCATAATCTTAAGGGCTTCGTATTTGGCTAAACAACATAACCACATATGATCGAAAGACCACCGCTACAAGGTGCCATCCATTAGAGCATATGAGAGAGCTCTCTATTTCACCTGATGGGCCAATGACTTCTCTTGAGGTAGTTTACTTGTGTTTAGGTAATCAATGAAAGGCTGCCAATCTGACTCATCGTCCTCTTTGGCAATGGCAACCTCCCCTTCAAGAGAGAGTCTTTTGATGAGTTCAGTGTCAATAAGGGATAAGACTTGTCTATTTTGAACCCTTAAAGAAATGGACTCATCTTCTGGGCATGCTAACTCCTTGGCGAGCTTGGACAATGCATTTACTACACATTATCTCCTCAAGGAATCTTGTAGATAGTGACCTCTGGAATCTGAGCCAACAACTCCATGTTGTACTTGTGGTAATGATAGAGTTTAGGCTTTAGAACTTTATAGGACTCAGCGATTTGGTTGATGACGAGCTAAGAATCTCAAAAGATGTTGATGCTCTTGACACATATTGTAATGATTAACTCCAAACCGGCAATCAGAGCCTCATATTTGGCTTCATTGTTGGTGCATGGATTGGACAGATGATATGAGAATCTCATCACATTGCAATCCGGAGTTAGGAGAACTATTTATGCCCCTATCTTTCCTAGAAGAGTAGATTGTGGTTCTTCTCCTCTTTGAGAAGAAGTTGCATCATCAAAATACATCTCCCAACGATGAATGCTAGTGTCCTCTAAATTCATGATTTGTTCATCAAGGAGGTCATCACTAAGTGGAGAATCAGTAGGACGTGGGTGTGATCTTAAGATATTAGCTAGTGCCTGTCCTTTCATAACACCGAGGGGTATGAATGTGATGTCAAACTGTGACAAAATCATGGACCATCATGTCAACCATCTAGATAACGTTGGCCATGTCATGAGATATTACAGTGGATTGATTCTAGAGATCAGATTCATCTTATGGGAAAGCATGTAATGTCATATCTTTTGGGATGCAAAGATTAAAGCTAGGCAGTGCTTCTCAATAGGTGAGTAGTTTGCCTCAGCGAGAATTAGATGATGATTGAAGTAGTTTGCCTCAGCGAGAATTAGATGATGATTGAAGTAGTAGAGCATTTTCTTTCCCTTCGTCATTAGTTTGAGCCAATAGAGAGCCAAGGGAGTCATCTAATGTAGTGGCGTAGAGGATCAATGGCTTGTCCGGGATAGGGGCTGCTAGAACTAGCGGTATCATCAGGTAATGCTTGATGTCTTCAAAGGCATGCTGGCACTTATCATCCCACTTAAACTTGGCATCCTTTTTGACAAGTGCTGAGAATGGCTGGCATCTTACTAATAAGTTGGATATGAAGCATCTTAGATACGCCAATCGCCCTTGGAATGATCTAACTTGAGTTAGACTTTTAGCTGGTGGCATTTCTAACATAACATTAATCTTCTCTAGGTCGATCTCTATTCCCAGTGTTGGACAATAAACCCAAGGAATTTCCCTGAAGCTACTCTGAATTTATATTTAGGGGATTCATTTTGAGGTTAAATTATCTTAACCGTTCAAAAATTACTCTCAAATCAAAGAGATAGTCTTTCTTTTCTTTGTTTTTGACTACTATATCATCAATATAGCATTCAACTTGATGATTAATAAGTTTATTGAAAATTTAAGTCATGGACTGCTAGTATGTAGTACCGAAATTTTTAAGGTCGAAAGGCATGGCCTTATAATAATAGATTCCAATCAAGGTTTGAAAAACAGTGTTTATTTCATCCTCAGGGGCCATCTTGATTTGGTTGTAGCCAGATTACCCATCCATAAAAGAGAATACTGCATGAAATGAGGCAATGTCCACCATCAATTTCAGTGTTGGAATTGGAAATTCATCTTTAGAACATGCCTTATTCAGATCCTTATAATTGACGCATATGCAAATTTAGCCATTCTTTTTCTTAACTAGGACGACACTAGCAAACCAGGTAGGGTATTTTTCTTCCCTGATAAAGTTGGCGTTGATCAGTTTTTTGATTTCATAAGTGAACTGTTGTTCAATTTCTAATCGCATGTGTCTAGGAGCTTGCTTGATAGGGTTAGCATTAGGTTCTATTGCTAGTTTATGGAATACTATGTTAGGAGATAAACCAAGCATTTCTTCATAACTCCATGCGAAGTAGCCCTTAAACTCAGCTAATAGCCTAACTAAGTCATTGGTTTCTTCTTCATTTAATAAGGAAATGATGTATGTTGGGCATGGATATTCTTTTGTTCCCAAGTTGATTTATTTGAGTTTGTCAATGGTTGATTTGATTTTTTTTTTATTTAAAATCTAGTGGTGCATCTTTGTCGTCAGGCTCACTTGGGTCATCTGAAGTTTCTAAACATGCCTCCTCATAAGAGTTGGCATGATTTGAGAAGAACCTATCAAACCCCAAATGAGTGGTGATGATTAGGTAATGGTTGTCATCATCGACTGGACACACTGTGTCAAATCCTAGTCCTGATCTTAACTGAGAGTATTTGCTTTGACTTTCTCATAGTTTTTCAAAGTAGTTTGAACTATGTTTAGACCAGGTATGTGGATTAATCCCTTCTTTGCTAAGTTAATAAAACAAGGAAAATACCAATCAAAAGGTAGTTGCATTAAATCTTTATATGAATCATCCTCAAGTTCTACATCAACTTCTTGACTTGAGGATGATGTTAAACAAAAATCTCTCTAGACTGACATCTATGGATGACTTGGGGGCCTCCTTAACTACTAAGCCTTCAACTTTCTTGGAAGAAAGTGGTTAGAGCTAAAGTTCCTAACTGATGTCTAACTGTTCTACATAATGATGATTTGGATATATTCATGCTTTGCTTGGAGACCTGGTCTTTGTCATTAACTGGCCCGAACGTCACCTCCAAAGGGACACACTAAGAGGGGTTGGCGTGCTAACCACATGAGACTCATCCTCTGAACTAGACTCTAAGTCTATATGGATAGCGGGGATACTCTTGTGAGCTGGAACATAGCTCCTATCAGTTGGCCACCAGCAAGAAGGTCTTCCACCTCTAGAACTACCTCTGAAATTACCTCTTTCTCTACCTGGTGGAGGTAGACTCATCCTACCCATGTGTTCATATGGAGAAACAAATTGTGGGTGGAATCTAACATCTGGTTTTACCTCTTCATCGGTGTCTGATTCTCACTCACTTATGCTTTCATTTTCTTTTCCTTTTTTCTTTTCTTTTTCTTTTTCAATCTCTTTTTTTTTTTTTTCTTTTTCTTTTGATTTTGAACTTTCACCAAGTTCACAAGAATATACTTTTTGATTTGGAGGAAGATAGTATGTTGCATCTTCATAAACTTTGACCTCTGTAACTGAGAATGGCTTCAAGTATCCTTTGACATAATACTCAATTCCACCTCTTCTGAATCTGATGCACTAATGCAAAGAAAATGGAACCATGTTGTTTGCATGTATCCAAGGCTTACTGAGCAAAGTAGTGAAAGATGTATCTAAATTAATTATGTAGAACCTGGCTTCTGCCTTCCAGTCATTTATCTCTAGTGGTAACACTATGGAGCCTAAATCTCTCTCGCCTTCTTCGTTGAATCCTCTCAACATCATCTGATCTACTTGGAGCTTAGAGCTATCAATCCTCAAGTAGGCAAGAGTTTTTTAGACTCATAATGTTCACTTATGCATCTTGATTAACTAACACCCTGGAGAGTCTGAATCTGCCCATATCCACTGTGATGTAGAGGGGACAGTTGTGCTCCGTTGTCCCCAAAAGAAGGTCTTCATCGATGAATGTAACTCCATGGGCATCTCTTGAAAAGCATGCCTCCTTTCTAATAGCAGTCAGCTAAGCTAAACATATTTTGAGATCAAGAAGGGCTTTGATCAATGACTCCCTCATCTCTTCGGATAAGACAAGGGCATCATATATGCTTAGTTTAGCCGACAACTTTCTCAGGTGAGTGAGGACATTGTAGTCAACTCTGGGTTGATCCTCCACAACCATATCCATAGGTGGAGCATCCTGTGGAGGGGCTTCTTGAGTGCTAGAACTAATGACTTGTTTACCTTTATCCTGAGGTGCTACCCTAAGAGGTAGAACTTTGCCACTACGAAGGTTGACTTCAATTACTTCATAAAATGGTTTAGTGGAAAGTTCTACCTGCTCATCAAGTTCACCTACAACTTCTCCTATATAATCATCAGAGTCGGATGACTTTAAATCAATCTTAATGGGGGAACTCGATTGATTTAGGAATGGATAATCCATTTCAAAATCAGAAAGGAGTGGATCAAAATTGTTATAATTATTAGTGCTTGGAGGGCTTTTTGTTGGAATAAAATCATCAAGATCATCAAAAGTAGAGAATGTAAGTGGAATCAGTCTTTTTCTTCATTGATTTCTTAGATTTAGATGAATGTACAAAGTAGAAATCAAGTAAACTAAGCAGAGTGAGGGATTTGGCAACCCCCTTCGCTGATACAATGCGACTGCCAAGAGAAGAACTAGCTGAAGGAGCTGTGGTTGCAACTGTGGAAGGGGTGCTGGACTCGATCAGTGGTTGCGCTAATGTGTTATCTCAGGCAAGTGAAAGTTCTCACTGCTGCTGCTGGGCTTTTAGCTCCCTCAATTTATCTTTAGCAACTTGCAAACCTTCCTTGGAGTTGGAGGTTTGAGGTGCTTTAGGCACCTGCAAGGGTAACTTTCTGATCATAGAAATTATTTTCATGGAGGTTCTGATTAGGGATATATCCCAACCTTCCTCTGTCTTCAGAAGATCACATGTATCCCCAAGGATTACTCTAACAGAAGTAGAGGGTTGTTCTAAGTAGGTATTCCTTAGGGATGACAATGACTCCCACTTGTAGCTATGCTCAAGCCAGTCCTTAAAGGTAAAGCAATCTTCCAAGACATGTCCTAGCATGCAGTGGTAGGGGCAAAAGTTTAGATCATGACTCTTACCCACATCCTTTGGCCTCCTACACTCTGGCAATTAAAAACCAGGCTTCTTTAAGAGGTTCTTAATCATCTTTCTGACTACCTCCCTTTAGAATGAATAAGGTTTATTCATTTTATTAGCAAAAGTAAGTTGTTATAGTTACCTGGTGGTGGATAAGAATACTGTCGCTAAAGTTGTGGATGGGGATACTGCTAAGCAGGCGGTGGTGGAGGCCACTCTGGCAACTGAGGTGGCCGATATGGTAGCTGTGGCGGTGGCAAAGGAGATGGTAGAGGAGGCTACTTAGCTCGAGGTTTATTTGACTGAAACCTAGCGGGCTACTTCCCCTTATCAACTATTGTGACTGCCCCTAGCTTTTTCTCAAATGCCTTCTACGGTCTGGGCTTGACTGACTGATCTTTGAAAGGTAATTGTTTGGCCTCTTCTTGTAGACTAGCCGCCTTGTTGATAAATTTCTTAAATGTCTTAATGGTGAACCCTTTAAGCATGAAGGCGATCGGGCCATAAATATTCTTGAGTATAATTTCAATGGCATGTTGTTCAGATAATTGTGGTTTGCATTTCATACTTAATTACACAATCTAAGAATATAATTAACAAGAGACTCACCGAGGTGTTGTTGAGCTACAAAGAGATCGCCCACAGTTATCATTTGCTGAGCTCCAACAAATCTCTTAATAAAGAACTACTCCAACTCAGCAAATATCTTCACTGAACCATTGTGTAGTTTAGTGTACCAATCAAATGCAATATTTTTCAAGCTATTGATGAAGAGGCGAAACAAGAGAGCATCGCTGCCACCAGCATTGTAACATCCATCTCTAAAATATACTATGTGCTCCCACTACCATAAAAAAATTTTAAAGGATGGAGGCACAAAGCCCTTATGGTATTGGACACCATCAAATTCCTCCATGTAGGGTCTACTCTTTGGAACATATGAGCCACCTAGGCTTGCACCAATGCATTCCTTACTTGTTGCTCCACCATGTCTTCAATGTCTATTCATGCATGGAGGTGCTATCCACCACCATCCTATGTAAGCTACCACTATCTCCCTCTGCAGGAATGCATCTAGGATGTTCTAAAGAGTGTGCCAACTCTGCTCTGTTAGCTAATATGGGAGAAGGTTACGAAACTGGAGCTGAATTCTACAATCCTGACATCCCTGCCATCAACTCTTCGATCTTCTTCCCTATTTGGTCAATATGATCATCCCTCTACCTAAGCTGATGGAGGAGGTGCTGAGTTGAAGAGACGATGTCATCCTCTTCAACTACAATACCATACTGACTGTGTTGATCCCACTGAAGATAACTCCTAGTATCGACCATATGAACTTCGGCCAAACCTTCAAGAATATCATCCTCAATTGGATCAAAGTTGACCTTTCCTTCCTCATAATCTGATCGGTCACTCCCTAGAAGCTCTTTATTTTCTGTAAAGTACTGTGCTAAAATCTCATTTAGGGAATGATCTAACTGTATGCATATACCTGAGGTAGAAGGTGCTCATGACGGAGATGCACCTAACACTACATCCTTTGGAGTGTTGGCTCAGGAGGGTCATGGCTGGAAGATATGCTCATGATGCCATGGCGGTAGTGTCTCAGGAGATCCACTACCATGGCGACTGCAGAGCTATCCCCTTCCCCCTCTACAGCTATTATTATCACTGACTCTGATGGTGGCAGTGGTGGTGGTGCGACCACAATGCTGCGAGGCTGCCACTCCTTCACCAAGACTGAAGTGGGAGGTCGTGTAGGGGAACTCGTCTGCACCTCAGTCAGTTGAGTAGATGAAATGAGATCCTTTGATCATAGTTGGATCACCAAGAGCATTTCTTCTCCCCGGATACTATCTTCTGTGCTTTTGTAGGCACGGTGGATGGTGGGACCTGAACTGGTGATGATGAGCAAGAAGTGGATCATTGTGGTGGAGACAACACTGGCTCTACCCTCATCGGGGCTTTCCCCATATGACTGGTGGTACCTGTCATTATTATGTTATCATCCTATCAATCCTATCAGCTCTAATGGCCCGATGATTGGGGATATCAGCTAGAGTAGAGGCCGCCGGCTATCTAGCAAACCTCTGCCACTCTCTGCTCCACTTGGCTGCTACTGCCTCGATGCTCATCCGTGAATGTGCACGTAACACTCTTAAGGATGATCGACCTCAAGTCAAATAATGTACCAGACTCTGAACATTTGTGTACCCTACCTACCTGTCATAATACTTTCCGTAGAGCGACATAGGACTCCTCTCATCCCTAGCCAAAACCTTATGGTATGTAAGAGGTGGAGGCAACGTAGCTATCCTCTGATAGTCCTCCTCTTCATATGATGTTGAAAGTGGGTGGAACTGGTTGCTAGTTAGCAATGGGAAACCCTCACGAGGAGAACCCACCTCTGCAATGTGGTATATGACATCCATCTCTTGGGCAGCACACTCGTCGTGCCACTTGATCTTGTGGTTCTTGTTATGTCTCTATATGCGGTGTATGGGCGAGCAAGGCTGTAAGAGCTAGATCTACCGAAGGTAGGGAGGCTATCTCAAAGCCGATAGCCTTCCCAGGGGACCAATGAGGAGGTGCACGCAGGCGGCGGTGGGAACAAATGGGGTAGGAACTAGATTGAGTGGAACCTCGACGCCTTCCTCTTGGGAAGGATACTCGATGTCGAAGGTAGGTCTATGGATGGACCACCACCTCATCCCGGCTAACAGTGAGGGTCGCCCCCTCACAGGTGACGTGGGCTCCCTCGAATCCTCGGCCAAAGAACACAAGATGGGTGGAGTCAGTCTGAGGGAGGCTGGCCTAATCCAGGGCCAAACCCATCCTGAATGGGAAGGTGAAAACAAACTTATAAGAGGCCATGTGTGAAGACTGTAAAGACTGCACTAACTATTCTGAGCTGTATGTCTACATTTGTTGAAATATAACTTGTATCATATTTTTTTCTTGATATTTGTTCCATGAAAGTAATAGAAGTTTGGGGTTTTGAACCCACACTCAACAATTCAAATATGTTAAGTGAGGTTTATTAGATAGATTTGGATGTTTTGGAGGAGAGTCTTTTTCCATTTGATTTTTGACTTTAGAACCCACACTCAACCAATTTAGGTAGGTTGGGTGGGGTTCAAAAATTTGAGGAGAGATTTGTTTTCTTTTTGGAGATTATTTTCATTTTATGTTTCTTATTTGAAAATATGGATAGTTTGAAAGACCTCTACTTAGCAAATTTGGGTATGCTAAGAAGAGGTTGTGATTATGTGTTTGAAATATATTTTTTCTTGTGAATATTTGATTATGTGATATTTTTTTTTTTGAAAATGGGGCTTCTAACTTAACAAATTTGGTATGTTAAGTAGAGGCCACATGTGTTTGACTTGTGCCTGAAGTTGAGACTTTTACATAAAAAATTTTGTATGTTAAGTGAAAGTCAAATGTGATTGTGAGATAGATTTGCTTTTGTTTGAAGAAGGGAGTCCCACTTAACAAATTTGGTATGTTAAGTGAAAGCCCTAAATGTGCTTGAGATATGTTTGTTTTCTTTTGAATATGAGACTCTCTGTTAACAAATTTGGTATGTTAAGTCAAATCTCAAGTGTGGTTGATATGAAAAATTGGATATTTATTTACCAAATTTGGTATGTTAAAATAGGGATCAAATGTGTATTGAGTAGAAACCCTCACTTAACAAATTTGGTATGCTAAGTGGAACCTAAAAGTGTTTGATATGTTTTTGAAAGTGGCACTCCACTTAACAATTTGGTGTGTTAAGTGGAAATCAAAGTATAATATGACTTGAGAATGATAAAAAATTTGGTATGTTAAGTGAGAATCCAATATGACATGATTATGTGGTTCTTACTTAACAAATTTGATGTGTTAGATAGTACAAATCATATGCTTTAAAAATGAGACTCTTACTTAGCAATACTGGATATGCTAAGTGAAAGCCTAAATGTATGTTGTTTTTATTTTGAACATGAGACCCTCACTTAACAAATTAAAATTGTTAAGTGAAAGTCAAATTTATGTTTTTGGAAATGAGACCTCCACTTAACAAATTAAAATTTTTAAGTGAAAGTTTAATTTATATTTTGAAAATGAGACCCTCACTTAACAAATTAAAATTGTTAAGTGAAAGTCAAATTTTATATTTTGAAAATGATACCCTCACTTAACAAATTGAAATTGTTAAGTGAAGGTCAAATTTTATGTTTTGGAAATGATACCATCGCTTAACAAATTGAAATTGTTAAGTGTAAGTTAAATTTTATATTTTGGAAATGAGACCCTCACTTAACAAATTTAAATTGTTAAGTGAAAGTCAAATTTATATTTTGAAAATGAGACCATCACTTTACAAATTGAAATTGTTAAGTGAAAGTCAAATTTATGTTTCGAAAATGAGACCCTCACTTAATAAATTGAAATTATTAAGTGAAGTCCAAATTTATGTTTGAAAATGGAATGTTTGATTCAAATAGAGATCCTCACTTAATAAATTTGGATATGTTAAGTGAGAATCAAACATGGCATGATTTTCTTTTGAAAAGAACCTCCATGTATCAATCATGGAGGGGTTTGATTTTCGGATTTTGTGAGCTTCTTGAGTGGTGCTTTTGGAAAGTATCATTTTTCTGAAAGAAATTATTTTCATCAAATTTTATAATAAACCTTGCCTCACCAAGCTAGTGGTGAGGAGGTTCTAAATTTTTATTATCTCCCTTTTGTTGATAAATTTTGTTTTTACCTATTGGGGAACCCAATATGGATTTCAATACCTACACGGAGTGAGGTCCTAAAACCTAAAGGATATTGGCTAACTTTGCTTAAGAATGAAATAAGTTAAGTGATAATGGAAGGAAATATAGTCTCGAGCTCACATGAAATGCAAGTCCACTATCGATGCTTGGAGACAACAATCGTCTACTAGAGATGGAGAGAGGAACCATCCCCAACGGAGTCGCCAGAAAAATCTATGGTGTTTATTTTTATGTTGTGTGTGTATTTTTGAGGGGACACCATGCAGATCTGTAGATATATTTATTAGGGTGATTGGGTAAGATATTAAGGAATAGTGTACTATCTCAAGAGAAAAAAGTCACTGCTCAATAATGGACCTAATCACCTAATATGAACTCCTAAGGCATGATGGGTCCTCGAATATACTAGAGATTTTTCTCCTACTTTACATAGAAAAGTAAAGCATGGTTTATTTAAACCAAGTTAGTTAAGTTTCCTATAGGCAAGCCTCCATAGTTAATTACATCTTAGGGAAAGTGAATCCCTTAAGAATACTCTCCATTAAAGTTGGCCATTATTGTCTCCAAAGGTTTCAAAGATAGGACTATCAAAGGATTAGTTCTATTTTAGAAAATGGGAGAGATCAAAAGGGAAGAATTATTATCGAAACCAAATGAGATGATAAGGCAGTGCTCATGATATCAGGAAGTCTAGTGAGCACTCCAATCTATCAAATATTTGGGCTTTATATAATTGAAATTGAGGAGATTTATTCATTTGAGTTGAATTTTTATTAGAAATCTAAGACTTATAATTACACAACAAAAATTTATGGAAATGCCTAAGAGGTGAGGATATATGCTTGTAGCCTGAAGAGAGAAATAGCAATCTCAGATCCTAAATCTAGGGAGCTTTGGCGAGGGCCAAAATATGGCCTAAATCTAAGGTGAAAATGGGTATATGATTTTCCTCCATAAGAGAGAATAAATCACTCAACTGCTGGACTTATTACCGCCTGGAGTGGTAGCCAGCTAACTCCTCATACGCTTTAAATCCATGTAGCCAAGTCATGTGCTTTGTAAGATGGTTAAGTTGTTATTTACTTAGAAGAGAAACTAAGTCCTTAAACTCACTCTCTAAGAGACTAAATCATGAAGGGCATGAGTAATGACTTAATCTAATGCAAAATTTTGACAAGTTTTATTTGAATTTTGGACATTTTATTTTCACACCATGTGGAATTTTGTATGCCTAATACATGAGAAATTGGATATGGTCCAATCCAAAGAGAAAGAGGTGTCTTTCCATCAAAGGCTCTTACAGGTTAAGCATTTATTCTCTAGCATAGATGGAAGCCCTCTCTTATCAAGAGTGGAAGAATATGACATGCATGATATTATACATACAATCATCCAACTAAGGGGTTGCTAAAAATTTTATTATCTTGATTTAATTTTTAGGCTTTTATGTGAGGTTATGAATTATTTTAGAATTTTAGTTATGAGTTGTTAATGGGATAGAAAATTTATTTTATCCTAACGACTAATCGCCACACAATCACCAATCATAAAGAAACTATGAAAAGGCATGTTATTCTAATGCACAAGCTAAACAAAATATCAAATAATTTTATAAAGCTATCGCAAAAGAATAAGAGGCCAATGTGATCGAGTACCAACGTACAACCCAAAAAGAAATGTGGGTAGCCGAGCTCTACCCTTATACATCCCAGTATAATGAAAGAATAATAATAATTATGAAATGATAAGTGTTATGGGGCTCTTCATTCTTCATCCTCAATTCTTCACTTTTCATCTCTCACTTCTTCACCTTGGTTTTCTCCATTTCTTTCTTTCTCTTAGTTAGATTAGGATGTAGCTTACTCCAAAGGCATCACATGGTATATAAGACATGGTCTTATAACGAATGTTCATCCTAATCCACTCTATAACACTTATTCTAATCTTAATGCAAAAATTACATTAAAAGAGAAAGAAAGTAAATCTAGCTACACCTACAAAATTAGTGTTAAACACATCATACAAATTTGTTATGAATAATTTGAACTTAGCACCCCACACATGGGTAACCAAGTCCACCTATCCTAATTTGGGCTATGCTTAGGGGCTAAGCAACCTACATAGTAATGAGCATTTATATTTTTATTACAGCGGCCCCTTAAGCACGACCCCCTCCATAAAAGATGATTAGTCTATCGTCGGCCTAACATTCAGACTACGCACATACACCCTAACATCCAGTCTAAAATAGTACATCACAAAACCAAATATTCATCAAACCATGCACCGCCCTAACATAAAGCTAGAAATGGTGACTTAGTCTAATATGCATGTGTTAAAGCTTATGCGTTATGTCCTAACTAGGCTTTAGAGTTATGATTTGCTAAGTGTGAGAGATTTAATTTATAAATGGTTGATTTTTCTTTAAGTGGTTTAGTTGATTTGGAGATTTTACTTAGTATTTTCTTTTGTTTCATATAGCCAACACTTAGCAACTAAGTATTATAAAGAGAAGAAAGAGAGGGAATCTCCCTTTTATCCTTACCTTAAGTCATTTCTAAGGTAAGTTAATCAGCTTAGTTCTCTTTAATGAATGGTTTATTATGTGTTTTAATTAACCCTAAGTTTAGGTTCACCCTAAATAACCCTATTCAATAAGATATGCATATTAAGATTAATTATAGTGGATTACAATCACATAACACACAATCAATTATTTCTTTCCATCATGTATATCATGCATATGAATAATCCTAATCATACATATACATGCAATGTAAATCTTAGCATACTTTGATGATGAATGCAAAGAAATATATTTTGAATTTAAATATTTTATTTGTTGATCGAATTATAAATGCATGCTTTCATTATGTCAAAGAGGGTTTTTTCATCTATTAGCTAAGCACACATCCACATGTATAAAAGTTTTAAGTGAGTATAGTGCCATTATTTTCTACACCAAGTGTGGTATTACCAGGGCTACTTAAAGTTTCAACCAGGGATATCGGACTAATATACCACTTTTCTTAGATACATGTAAATGTATGAATAACTATAAGGATAGGAAGATCCATGCAAAAGGTTGTACTTGATTTATAATACTTTATTCATTGTTCACATCATACATGCATATGTATAAGAGTTTCAAGTGAGTGCGATGCCATTATTTTTTACACCAGGGGCATAAAGTACAAGACCTACTTAGGGCTACTTAAAGCCTTGCAATCCCGGGATGTTCTGACTAATATACCACTTTTTCAAATACATATGAATGTACAAAAAGAATCACATGAATAGAGAATCATGCAAGAAATTATGTTTTAATTTGGTTATGTAATTTACATGTGCGATATGAAATTCTTCCTAAGTCTTAACATGGAGATGCATGAGAATAGATTTAGGCAAGTGTTGTGTCCTTTTCAAATGAACTATACACTTTCAAATCCTATGTGCATCCATGTTAAGATTGGACAAGAGAACTTCACATTACACATCTTATACTATTGTCACATGCAAGCTTATAGGTATTTATAATTAACATCATTTCATTTATATGATTAATTTATAGGTTTTAAAAATATTTTTTGGTTTAATAGATATAATAGACACTCATATTCTTAATTTTAGCCAACACATGCACTTTTCCATAAAATAAAATATTTTATGTAATTATTTTTCAAAAGAAATGAATGCATGATTTCATATGGAAAACAATATTTAGCATGATCGAAAGAAATAAAAGAATGTAAACACATGATTTCATTCATTCCTAATTAATTCTTAAGGACAATCATATTAAATAAGGCTATTTAAGATGAACCAAAATTCTTTTAAAGACATTTTTAACTTTGAGTTTGATTTGATTTACGAAATATGAGAGAGGTTTGCTAATCCTAACCCAATTCCCCATATGTGAATCAATTTGGTTTAATGAAAGATATTTAAGTTAAATTATATTTTAATTAGGTTAAGCTATGAATTAAATGAAATAATTAACCCTTACCTACATCACCTTAAGTTAAATAACTAAGTAATAATAAGCCAATATGATATGCAACCACATGAAAAGTAAATTTGCAATGCTCCTAAGAAATGAAAAGGGCCTAATGCAATTGGCTTATAATTAATAATTAATTAAGCTTATAGGATCTCACTTAATTACTTTTATGATTTTCTCACACATGTGAGCTAACCATAATTTCTTTATCTCTCACCTTAGGTTATTGAACACACAAGGAGCTACCTAAGATCAATTAAGGGTTGTTTAGGTGTGGATGAATTGATTTCTTGATTTTAATTTCATTGAGTTTTTTATGAGTTGATTAAACATTTTGGTTATGCTTTAACTTGAATGATGAAATTGAATTAGGAGAAAGGATCAAGAGCAAAACCCCAATCCTAATCTCTAAATCATTTAAGCATCCAATCATATTTTGATTTCCTTATTTTGAAAATTAATCACTTAATTAATCAATTAACCATTCCATTAACCAATTTATTAATTTTATTTTGAAACATAAAGAAAACTTAGGAAATGAAGTAGGAAAAGTATCCCCAATCACATTCCATAAGTGATCTTACTGTTCAATAGAAATAAATATGTTTAAATGATTAATCAAGTTAATGTTCATTCCTTAATTATAATTAATTGGATTAAGAGAGTGATTAGAGCTTAATCAAATAATTTCTCTAATTAAGCCACCAATAAAATCTAAAAAATAGGGGAGGCAGAGATCATCCCCTAAACATCCACAAAAAATTTAAGATTTATTGAGTGCTTAATCATGGTGTAATTGATGGCTAGTTTGGTTTGGCTGGTTTGACGGAAATCAAGTGGCCAATTAGGATTGGTTTGGCTCAATTTATGGCTTGGTCATGTTCAATCATTGATTATGAATGGGTTTGGGTTAGTGGTTTCAATCAATTTGGCATATGATGAATTTTGGCTAGTTTGGGTTTCATTTGGGCTAAATGTTGACTTGGTCAAAGGCTAGGTTTGACTTGGTTTAACCCAATTCAAGGTGGTTGATCACCCCATGATGATTTTTGAACATGATTAAGGTTTAGATAGGTTTAGTTCAATCCAATTTGGGTTGGATTAGAACTTGGCTCAAAAAGGGTCTTTTAGGTCACTTTAGATCAAGTGAGCCTAAATGAGTCAATTGGCTTGATCAAGGTTTGATTCAAGTTTAGTTGGACTCACATATGAGCTTAGGATTGAAATATAAATCCAATTGCATTTGGTTTAGAGCCAAATGGGTTTTGGTTCATATGAAAATTTCAAGTCAAAAGGGCTAACTTGGGTGTTATTTGGGTTGATTTGGATTTAGTTCGATAATGGTGGTTTGTGTTTATATTTGGATCATTGGTTGAAGGATTGATTGAATCATAAAAAATCCCTGAGTTTTGAGTTGATTTAGATGTCATTTAGCCAAGTTCAAAAGTTTGGCTAAAAGGGCTAAAATTAGGAATTTGGTTTGATTTGAGTTTGGTTTTGGTCATTTGGATTTATATTTCATTTATATTTGTGAACATAAATGAATATATAAATGGGTTATGAGAAAATCACTTGAGTTTGGAGTGATTTGGAAGAAAATTTGATTAAGCTTAGGGATATAGGTCAAAAGGGCTAACTTAGGTTTTGATTTGATTTTATTTATTTTTTATCATTAGAGGGTGAGTTTCATTTATATTTATGAATATAAGTGAAGGAATGATTGATTTATAAAAAAATAAATCATGTTTGGGTTAATTTGGATCAAGATTTGATTAGGTTTATGAAGGTAGGTCCATATGGCTTAAGAAGGGTCTTGATTTGATTTGATTTATTTTAATTTGGTTTGAAAGGTTTGAACTTGAGTTTCATTTATATTTGTAAACATAAATGAAGGAATGATTGATTTATAAAGAAATCAACTAAGTTTGAGTTGGTTTGAAGGAGTTTTGGCTAAGCACATGAAGGTGGTTCATATGGCTTAGGAAGAGATTTTGAAATTTTGAGTTAATCATGGGTTTCAATCAATTGGGTTTTGGAATAGATTTATGATTTGGAATCTGATAATTAAGAAAATCAATTGGATTGGGTTGATTTGGATTTGGTTAATTCTAAGTCCTTAAGATAAAATCAAAGGGCCTCGAAGGGATTTGAAGTTTGAATTTGGTGATAGATTTCAATCATTGGATGGTTGGATTTGATTTTGGAATTTGAATTTGAATTTGAGGTTTGGTTTGAAAGAAGGAAGCAAGGATTGGATTTGGGATATAGGGTAGGAAAATCTTCCTAAATTCTTAAGGCATAACCTATTCCTATGGCTAACTATTCTAAGTCTTTAGGGTTAGGTTAAGTGTTCACCTAATCACTATAAGTTTCTTAAGACTAAGAAACTCTTAATGTCTATAAGAGTCCTAGATCTATGATGAGGAAGTTGAGAGCTCACTCCAAAAGTGAGTTCAACACCTTTACTATAAAAGAAACCTATCTAAGGATCTCAGCCTAAAGCACAATATCAACTTAGATAAATATATAAAAATGCTCATTGTCTAATAGGGGAGCTTTGGTAGTAACTATTGAGACAATTTGGAATGTCTTCGGTCCTATGCTTTATGCTTTCAGACTTGTTGAAGACTTCCTCTTAAGAGTTTGAAATTTTTATTTTCCTCTTATCCTGGCTTTGTGCCTTGGTGGACTTAATAATGGAGTTGATGATTTGTTGGAGAGATGAGAACATCTTTGGTCCAATGCTTGGTGCTAGATGGACTTGTTGAAGATTCAATCTTGAAATTGAAATTTATATTTTCCTTCTATCATGGCTTCGTGCCTCACTAGACTTGATGGAGTTGATGACTTATATACGAGATGAGAATATATTCAATCTTATGCTTTGTGCTTTGATGAACTTGTTGAAGACTCCATCACGGAGATTTGTATCTTGTATTTCCTTCTATCCTGGCTTCATGCCTTGACGGACATGGCGGAGGAAAATTTTAAGTTATCTTGAAGATTTGTCAGGTGATATGAAATTACCTTCTGCCACAGCTTTCTACTTTCGTGGGTTTATAGAAGAATGTATGCCGATGACCTAGCCCTCAGAGCTTATGTTAGGTCAATGATGAAGAGTCATCAGTCCTATGCTTTGCGCGTAACGAATATATTGATGACATGACTCCCTTAGTTCATCCTTTAGCTTCGTACAAACATTAGTATGACTTCTTCAATCTCTTTCTTTCTGCTTGATTGGACTTACTAAAGAAGAGTTTCCTTTGATCTTTGCTTTCTGCTTTAACAAACTTATTAAACAAGTTGATATTTCTCATTTAATATTGATACTAAACTCGGCTTAGTGTCTTCTTGAGTGAGGATCTTTTTGTTGGATTTTCAAAAATAACCTTACGACTATTAGGGATGATCTTCCAGTATGGGCCACTTGAACTCACCAAATTGGTAGGATTTGAGAGTTTTTGGAAGCTCTTGCCTTTGAACTAATAAAGTAGGAGGATCCCTTACTGTGCGGCCTTTGTGGGATGTTGAGTAAGCAGACCTATCAGTGACTAGGCTATATTTGGGTGTGTTGAGTCTGTTCTTATGCACCCACTTGATTCTTAGACTTGAGCAATTGATAGAGGATTTTATCATTAGGCTAATGAGGTGGGAGATCTCTTACTACGCATTTGTGGCATATTGAGTAAGTAGACCTATCAGTGACTTGACCATATTTGGGCATATTCACACTGACCTTATGCACCAACTCGAGCTTTAGATTGGATGTATAGATGGAAGATGTGTCCCCAACTTGGTTTATTGTAGTTTGCAGACTTGAAAATTTCTTTTTTTGGTCAGTAAGACTTTGAGACTTATGAACCTTGAATATATAATTTGAACATGTATATGGGGATCTCAGCCTTAGGTGCGATGTCAACCCAAATACAAAAGAAGGTCCCCTATTTTAGAGGGAAAAGCCTAATATTTTGCTATAAAATTTTAAAAAATATCCCTGTCTGGCAGGGGGATGTTTACTTTATTTTGAAAATGCATTCTTATGAACTTACACATGTAATGATGGTGAGGAATAATTAGTATTCTCAGCACCAAGACCAATTCTTCTTGAAAAACTCGAGGACATATTATATGATCGAATGCTTTGGATGTCCTCACTCGGTAGACTTCTAAATTTTGTTGAGCTTAGAATCAAGCCTTGTCAAGCACATCAAGCTCTTCTATCCGTAGACGGGCATTCTCATCTTGGGTAGGATCGTGTTGAATGGCTACTCAGAGTGAAGGTAATTTAACTTCAAGGGGTTGAACTGCTTCAGATACTAGTGCATAAGGAGTGGATTTTGTGGAGTCTTGTAGGTGGTGTGGTAAGCCCATAAAGCTTCCACAAGCTTGGTATGCCACTCTCTTCTATTTCTTGTTAGTATCCTTCTGAGTAACTTGATTAGTGTTTTATTGAAATCCTTTGCCAAGTCATTTGCTCTCGGATTATAAATTGATGAGTATCGCCAATCAATCTATGTCGATATGCAAATTTATAGATTTTAGTACTCTTGAAGGTTGGACCATTGTCTGAGATAATTTGGCACGATACACCAAATCTATAGGTAATATTATGGGTGAAGAAGTTGATCACATGCTCAATTTTGAATTCTTTGAATGGGGCGGCTTCAGCCCACTTGGAGAAATAATCAGTGGCTGCTAAGATGAAGCAATGGTTGGTTGATGATGGTGGATCAATCATGCCAATTATATTTGTTCCCCAACATTCAAATGGCCAAGATGATATCGTTGGATGTAGCATATTTGGAGGTTGATGAATGACGTGGTCATGAACTTGGCACTCATGACATCTCTTAACATGATCAATACAATCCTTTACCATGGTTGGCCAGTAGTATCCCATTCTTTTGATTTTAAAAGTCATTTTAGGACTTGGTTAGTGTACGCTACAATGACCTTCATGAATTTTAGAAATTACTTTGTTGGCTTCTTCTATTCCTAGGCAGCATAGTCACATCTACTCGAATGACCTACAATATAGGGTATTGCCAACATAAGCAAATAGTCAAAGCATTTTCTGAAGTTGTGCAACCATTGACTTATTACTTGGCAGTTTGCTTTCCTTAAAGTAGTCAACGAAGGGTTGTCTCAAATCTTCCATTTATTCCACTGTGAGGATTTCACTTTGTGGTGTTTGAGTTTCTTTAGATTAAGCTATTGCCTCCTGAATATTCTGAGCCTCATCTTATTGATTTTGACAAGCAATTTACAAGGGAGTGTGAAGAGCGACATGCGCTACAATTTGCTGGTTTGCATTTGATGACCCTCTTCCAGCGGGGATTTTAGATTTTTTGGCTCTAGGACCTGACGAGTGCAAACACTAATTAGTATAAAATCATCATTGTCCATACTTGCCATCTCTTTAGCTAACTTAACCAGGCAATCATCTTTGTTATTCTTGGCTAGAGAAACCTGAGTTACAATGATGTTTGGAATTTTCTTCATAAGCTCGAGAACTCGTTTGTTGTAGTGAGCTAATTAAAGCTTATTGATTTTGTAAATACCCAGCACTTGATTAATGATGAGCTGAGAATAGCCATAAACTTGTAGATTTTGGACTCCCATAGAAATGGATTCCTCCATACCTACCACCAATGCTTCATATTCTGCTTTATTATTAGTTATTGGCTCAGTTAACCTGTAGGAGTGCCTCATTATACCACTCTCTAGTGTAATTAAGATGAGGCCAATGCTAGCTCGAGCCTTTGGAAGATTTGAGGAGTAAGCATATTTGATGGATGAAGCTCCAACAAAATACAGTTCCCACATTTGTTTCTTTTTCTTTTCATATATATGCATGATCTGCTCATCAGGAATATCATTATTAAGCGGTGAATCTGCCAGGATGGGGTGTGCAGCAAGAAATTCTGCTAGAATTGGCCCCTTCAATGATTTGTGGGAACATATGTAATGTCAAATTATAGTAGAAGAATAGCACATCGTGTCAAGCGACCTATCAACGTTGGTCCTGTCATCAAGAACTCAACTGATAGATCTTTGAGATGAGAGTAATTTTAGGATTTAGCATGTAATGATAGAGTTTTTGAATAGCAAATATTAACGGCAAGCAATGTTTCTCAATCAGAGAATAGCACATTTTTGCTCCTATTAGTCATCAACTAATATAATATAAATTTCTCTCCTTTCCCTCTTCATTATGTTGTGCCAATGAACACCTAGATATTCCTACAGTGTTGCTGTGAACAAGATGAGAGGCTTCCCTGGGATCAGCGCTGTGAGAATGGGCGAGTTCAACAGATACTTCTTAATACTATCAAAAGCCTCTCGACATTCTTTGTCCTGTTTGAAAGGAGTATCCTTTTACATTAGCTTCTTCCTCTTAGACGCAGACCTCTGATCTGCACCTCCAATAAATTTTTGGTTAGGAAGACTGCGATCGAACCTGACCTCCGCTCGATGATATGGAGCTGGTTGGCGACAGGATCCCTTGGATGACTCTCCAAGGTGTAGACCATTAGAAAGCTCATCACATATGACATTTTTTCTTAAGTAGACATTATTGACGAGTTTCATTTATGGCAGATCTTTGGGAGTACAGTCCAGATGTCACGCTATTATCTTTCTTTAAGGTAGTTTCACTTCGAGACTTTGGCCTTCAAATTTGCTTACATTTTTGTTGGGACCTTTCGACAACGGATTCTTTGACCTATGGACGAAGTGTCACGCCTCGATGATCACCGTGCAAGACTTGAATTGGTTGGTATATTATCATGGTTGTAGGAGGAGGTTTCTTTGGAGGAGTAACTCTAGCCTCTCTGATAATAGGACCTTGATATTTTATTTTCATCAATCATTTCTCCTTAGCAACTTTGAAGACCTGATGCACTCTTGCATATACAGTTTCAAGTTTCCTCGTTGAAGAAGTTGGAACCTAATGTTGTTGAGTCTAAAAAGACTATTTGATTTGACCAGTAGAGTTGTTTCGCTTTACCCATCTTAGGCTGTCAAACCTGTTATGGGTTGGAACACTCGCTTCTGGTTCCACAACTGGTTGTACAATTTTTTTGCTTGAACAATGGCTTTTGAGCACTGTTGACCTCATTTTTAGAATGAGTTCTCAACACCTCCATCTTAGACATAAGATTCCTCTTAGACTTTAAGAGTTCCTTAGTCTTAAGACACATCTAGTGATTAGGTGGATACTCGAACCAATCCCTAGAAGACTTAGAAGAGTTAACTATAGGAATAGGTCATGCCTTAGGGGTGTGAGGAAACTTCCTACCCTTAGCCTAAACCATTCCTCACTTTCCCCCTCTCAAGTCAAACCCCAAATCAATTATATTTGATTTTCCCCCAACTCAATTCAATTCCATGATTCAATTCCATGATTGAACTCCATGATTGAAATCCATGATTGAAATCTATGATTGAAACCCATGATAAAAATCCATCAAAAAATTCCAAGTTCAAATTTTCTAAGTCATTAACCCTTTCTTAAGGACTTAGCCAAAATTGTGATACAAACCTATTCAAACCTTTGAGATTTTCTCATAATTCATTTATATTCGCATTTATATTCACATATATAAATGAAATATAAATTCAAACCCATCAAATCAAGTTCAAAATTCCAAATTAGTTCATGAAAATTTTCTTAAGTCCTTTAATTTTTTTATTAAAATACTTAGCCAAAATCAATCCTATACCTTGATCAAATCAATTCAAACCCTTATGATTTTCTCAAAACTTATTTATATCCTCATTTATATTCTCATATATAAATGGAATATAAATAAAAATCAATCTAATCAAAGGCAAAAATTAAATTCCAAATTTAAAATTCTTGAAATTCCCTTAAATCCCTTAATTTTTCATTAATGGATTTCACTTAAACTTTGATCAAACCATTACAAACTCATGAGATTTTCTCAAAACTTATTTATATTCTCATATATAAATGAAATATAAATATAAATCAATCAAATCCAATTCAAAAAATTAAATTTCAAATTAACAATGTCTTTAAATCCTTTAAATTCCTTTAATGGATTTAACCCAAATCATGATTAAACTCTTTCAAATACTTGAAATTTTCTCATGATCAATTTATATTCTCATTTATATTCACATATATAAATGAAATATAAATTCAAACAATCAAAATCAATTCCAAAATTCAAACTCAAATCCATTCAAAATCCAATCTAAGCCTTTCAAGTCAAAATCTTGAACTTAGCCAAATTACTTTCAAATCAAGCCAAATCCCTCATTTTCTCTCATGATTCAATCAAACTTACAATCATGAGCTCATATATAAATCCAAAACTCAATCACTAAATCAAAATTCAAACCCAAAACCCTTTCATACTCTTCCTTTGAATATGAAATTTTCAAATGGATCAAAATCTATTTGACTTCAAATCACTTGTAAATGGATTTATATTTCAATCATAAGTCTATATACAAGATCAACCAACTTCAAATCAAGCTTTGACCAAGTCATTTGACCCACTTAGGCTCACTTGACCCAAAGTGACCTAAGGTACCCTTATGAGCCAACTTTTGATCCTAACTAAATTGGATTGAACCAAACTCATATACCCCTCTCGCCATGATCAATAATCATCATGGGATGATCAATCAATCAAATTGGGTCAAACCTAAGGGTTGACTAAGTCAACACTTAACCTAAAATGAAACCTTACATAGTCAAATTCCACCATAGGCCAAATTGATTGAAACCATTAATCTAAGTTCACTCATGACTTATGTTTGAACTTGACCAAGCCAACATTTGAACCTAGCCCAATTGGCCCACCCAAGTTGACCTATTTTGACCTAAAGGGCCAAAATGTGCCAAAACTTGATCTAAGCCAAATTGATTGAAACCAATGGGTCAAGTCCATCCCAAATCACTTGTGGAACTTGACCAAAGCCTCAATTGGCCAACTAGACCCAACCTAGCCCAATTGATCTTAGACCCAACATGACCTGAAGGGGTCATGTTGAGCCAAAATTGAACTTATCCAAAATTGATTGGAAAAAAAGATACCAATCCACTTCATATGACTAACCTAACCTAAACCTACCCTTGACCTACCTCAAATAAGTCAAATGGGTCAAATGGGTCAACTTGACCCATTTGACTTAAGTGAAGTCATATAAGCCAAAACCAAATATATACCAAATTGAATTGAACAAAAGCCACCAAAACAATTCAAATGGTCATATGAACTTGACCCGACCCTTGGTTTGACCCAATTTGACCAATTGGTCAACTTAAGTTGACCCATTTTGACCGAAATTGGTCAACATGAACCAAACCCTATCAAATGAATTTCAAATCCAATGAAATTTGGCCAAACCTAGTTTCTCCACATACCCAACATGTCCAAAGTGGAAAAATAACAAAATGACAATTCTACCCCTAGGCATAGAACAAATTTTGGCCTAGCCCATGGGTATTTTGGTCATACACTCTTCATAATCACTTAAGGCTTTCCTAAAAGCTCAACGGGACTTAGTGATGAGTGGTGCACCCAACTCAATGGATTTGGGTCAGCCCATTTGGCCCATAGACCAAACCCGACCACATAGCTTGAAATTGAATTTTCAAATTCCCTCGTAAGCTCAATTTGATGCACATGGGAGCTGGAAATCCACTCAACATCTCAAACTGACCATGTGCAAAGATCTAATAGCCTAAACAACCCTCTCAATCTAGTCAATTGGATCGATTACCATAGCGGGAGATATACTCCCCCTAATTCAATAAAATTTCAATTGACTCTCTGTCGATTGAAGCCTAGGAACCCTTAGCAATCATCACAGAGCATTCTCATGGTCTTGAGAGAGGATTAGAATTCTTCCTTCTCCGTTTTGCATAGTACAAAAATAGGGGAGGTGGAGTGAATTGCTAACTTCCTCTACACTTGATCTCCATCCAATTCTCCTACACACTTCTTCTGAGGACCAATCCGAGCTCACTCAAGCTCACATTGGAGTTCCCATAGTAAGGAAAGGATCAATTCAATTAAAACTGAAGCCCAGGTGAAGTGGTGTTGGTCCATCCATTGATCCACTCAATCTCAAGGCCTAGGAATTTCAATAGGGCTTCATCTCCACCAGACGAAGCTACCTCATCGATCTCGAGTACCGGTGATCACCTTCAACGACGTATGAAACTTTTCGACCACTTAGCTTAGGGGGTGTTGGTCCTTTGTGAAAGAAATATTCATGGCATGTGAAATCCACCATTGGATAGGTTTGTAATTGTGCTTAGATGGTGTGGGTTGATTTTTGTATTATTCCATGCTAGATCGGGCTCAGATTTCCCCTTAGATCATGGATGGTCTCCATTGATCCTTAGGGAAGAACTTGGCTCATCTCAGCCATCCATCCACGCATTTTAGATGGATGGCTAAGATTATTTAGCACAATTAGTAAATACATTTCTCTAAACCTCGGTGAATACATGAATTCGATCTTTGATCGTGAAAATAGTGCATATAGCCATTTGGGATGTGATGTTTAAGTCACACCCTCATGGCGATGGCGTGTAAAGCGCCGGCGCCACGCGCACCATGGTGAGGATTAAGTAGGGATTAGTTAAATGCCTAATTAATTCCTAATTAATCCATAGAACTTCTAAAATTCATAATTTCCTCTAGAAAAATCATAAAAATAAATGGGAAAATGCTATGGAAAGATAATTTCATCTAAAATATTTCTAAAATAATTTGAATAGATTTTGAATTATCCTTTTCTCTGAGTTTGGGTTTCTTTGGGAATCTTAATTTGCTAATTATCCTTTAATTAGGTCATCAATTAATCTCAATTTCTAGGGTTCATTTTAGGGGATGACCTCTGCCTCTTACCCCAACCCCGCCTTATTTTCTTGAGATTTATTAAGGGCTCAATTGGGAAAATTGCTATTTCATTCCCTAATTACCCATTTAATATAATTAAGGGTAATTAAGGTGTAATTAGTGGATTTATCCTATGATTAGGTTTGATTAAGGTTAGATCCAATGAATAAGGGATTTATAATTTTGGGGCATTTCCCCTAAGCTCCCCATTTTCTCCCCTTAATCCCCTTTTAATTAAGGGTTAAATCATTAATCACCCCTTTAATCAATTTTTCAAAAATTCTAAAAAGCTCTAAAACTTAATCTACCTTGGGTAGATGCTTAGGTGTTTAATAGTCTAAGTTTAATTAAGGAAATCAAGATCCCATTCATAAGTGTGAAAGGGTATTTTAAAAGTACATAAGCTAAACCCCTTAGCTTAATTAACTTTTAATTGTGAGCCAAATTGCATTTGGCCTTGTCATTATTAGGTGCATTGCAAATTTAAATTCCTTGTGGGTTTTATGTTATCTCATTGGCTCATAATTACTTAGTTAATTTTTCTAAGGTGGTGTATGTAAGGTTAATTAAGCCACTTAATTTATGCCTTAACCTAATCAATGCTTAAAATGGCTTTAATTATCTAAAAATTAAATAAAAATACAAAACATATGTGAGAATGGGTTATGAATAGCAAACTCATCTCACCTTTTAAAATTAAATCAAACTTTAAACTAAACAAAAATCATTTTGAAATTCACTTTGATTTATTCTAAATTTTCTTATTCTATAAGAATGTCTGTAGGATTTAAGTAAAGAGAGTTTGTTTATATGCTTTCATTGCTTTGGATCTTTCCTAACATGTTAAGTTGTATGCCATGTGATTCATGCATTCATAATTTCATGTTTCAAATTTTAAAATGAAAATTGTTTACTTTATGTCAAATGTGCATGTGTTGGCTAAAATAAAATATGAGTGGTTATTATCACTACTAAATCCAAATTATTTTCAAAATACATAAATCAAGTAAAATCTGAAAGTGTGCTATTCATATCTTAATTATAAGCTTGCATGTGAAGTATTATTAAGGTATGCTCAATATAGGTTTCCTTTCTTTCCTATGTTGGCATAGTTTTGAATAGGAATTTTGGTGAGATATAAGATTCATTTTAAAAGGACCTAATGCTCACCTAATTTCATATACTATTCATCCCTATGCTAAAATCTAAGAATGGTTACCTACACTTACATTCATAAATTGCATAAACAAAACAAATCTATTAAACAATTTTTGCATATTCTTTTTCCATTTCATTTCTTTTATATACATGTTTGTGCTTAAGGAAAGTGGTATATTAGTCTGGACAACCCCGAGGTTATGACAATTTAAGTAGCCCTAAACAGGTCTTGTATCTTACACCTCTGGTTAAAAATGGCACTGTACTGACTTATGCCTTTCTTACTTTCATGTATGTTTGTGAAATTTTGGATAAGAAAAACCTTTTCTACTTAAGAAAATCATGCATATTCAACTTCTAAATTTTCTTTAATAGATTACTTAGCATGCATCATAAATTATGTTAAATATTCTCCTTTGCATGTATATATATGCTTAGTGTCCATCCATATGCATGTTATATATGTTGAGAAAGAAATGAAGTAATGTGTTATGTGAATTTTGATTCATTTTATTTAATCTTAAAATATCTTTCTTTTTGAATAGGTTTGTTTAGAGTTTGTTTAAACTTAGGATTGATTAAAAGATGTAATCAAATCATTCACCTAAATGAAACTAAAGCATGAACCTACCTTAAAAAATTACTTAAGGTTAGGGAAGGAAAGAGAAGTTCTCTTCCTTTCCTTCTCTTCATAACTTAGTAATTAATTATAGGTTTCACTTAAATCAAATTAAAACATGATATAAAATTAACCCAAAACACTTAAAAAACTTAAGTAAAATCCTCCTCTAAGTTGAACATGTTCTTCACACTTAAAAAATTTGAACCTAAAGCATTACACACACATTAGCCTAAGTTACCACTTCTAATTTTAAGTTAGGTCGGTGCATGGTTTGATGTTATATTTTATTTTGTGAGGAATATTTTAGACTGGATGTTAGGGTGTATACTCGTAGATTGAATGGTAGGACATTTTTAGTCTAACTATTTTTTTTTTGTAGGGGATTGTGCTTAAGTACCATAAATAAAAATATAAATACTTTTGTTTGCAGGTGCTTTATACCCCTAAACATAGTCTATAGGCCAGGCACTTAGTCACCCATATCTGGGGTGATAAGTCCAATATACATGCTTGGGATTTGTGTGGTGTGATTTAATTAATCTTTATTTTACAGGTGTTAGTTAGATTTCTACTTTTTCTTTTCATGTAAAAATTTATATAATCAAGATTTTGGAATGATTTTTTATGGGGATTAGAATGAGCATTGATCATAAGATCCCATCTTATGCACCATGTGAAGCCTTGGAGCATCCACCTTCCAAGCTTCCAAAGGAGGAACCAAAGAAAGAAAAGAAGAAAGAAGAAAGAAGAAGAAATAAAGTTTGAAGACCCCACCCCATAACAATGAATTCCTTTGCTTAATTGTAATATTCATTTGTAATTTGGGTTATATAAGGGTAGAGCTCGGCTACCCACATTTGATATTTTCGGGTTTATGCGGTGGTGCCCAACCATAAACAGCTATTATTCTTTTTGCGATTAGCTTTATAAATTGATTGATGATTTGTTTAACTTTTGCATTATGTGGTATGTTATTTCTAGTTTCTTCCTTGCTTTATGTATGGCTTGGATGTGGATTAAGCTCTTTAGAGAAAAATAAATCTTTTATCCAACTTAATAATTCAAATTAAAATTAAACAACTCATAACCTCACCTAAAGCTTAGGTTTAAAATCAAGATAAAAGAATTAGAAACCCCTTAGCTGGATGAGTATTTTTTTTATAATATCATGCACAAATATATCTTATTTCACTCTTGATTGGAGGGCTTCCACCTTTGCTAGAGAACCTGGCTTGACCTTTGAGGGCCGTGGTGGAAACTCACCTCCTCCCTTCTCGTTGATTTTGGCCAATAATATGATTCTCATGCATTAGTCATAAAAATCCTATTAGCCTGAGTCAAAATGATTGTCCAAAAGTAAAAATAAAATAAAATTTGAATTGCATTAGATTTAGATCATTTGAAGCATGTCCCTTTACATGATCTAGTCTATTTAGGGAGTGACTTTAAAGACTTAGTCTCTTTCTAAATAAAAATAGCCTAGCTATCTTGCATAAGCATAAAGACTTGCCTACATGTATTTAAAATTATAGAAGGAGTTAGTGTGTGGCCACCCCCAGGCAATTTTAATTCTAAGTTGTTGGGTGGTTTATCCTCTCTTGTGGAGGCAAACCAATTATCCATTTTTGCCTTAGATTTAGGTTGTGCCCTCAGGTTTTGATTAATTTTCTCCTTTGTGGGCCATAAGCATAATTCTTCACCTCTTAATCTTGTGTTAAGGAATCAAGTCTAAATTTCTAATAAAAAATGCAACTCAAATAAGCTAAATCAATTTTAAAAATGTAAAGCCTATAGGATAGTTTGAGTTGCTTGTTTCCTAGCATCATGGGCATCTCCTACTTATCTTCCATTTTGGCTTCGATAATAACTCCCTCTTTTGATCAATCTCATTTGATCTTCAAATACAAACCAATTGATTGATAGTCCTTCCCTATTGAAATCTTTAGAGACAATGATCATTTACCTTAATCGAGAGTTTTCCTAAGGGATCATGTCCCGTAGGATGTAATTAATTATGGGGGCTTGCCCCTGTGGAGAACTTAACGAACCCAATTTAAAATAAATCCTGCTTTACTTTTCCATCTAAAGTGGGGGATGAATCTTTGGTACATATGTAGACCCATCATCCTTAGGAGTCCTTATTGAGGTGATTGGTTCCATTAAAGGGTAGTGACTTATGTCTTCCGAGATAGTACACTATACCTTGATGACGTATTCGATCACTTGAATAAGTACATCTGTAGATCTGTGTGGCGTCTTACCAAGATGAATTTCTATAAGGTTTCTTCTTTCTTTTCTCCACAGATTTGAAAAGCTCCTTATAAGATATTTTTTTAACCAATAAGCACGTAGTTCAGCATTTCTCTTTCTTCGCTGTTCTAGGTTAGCTTGTTTCTAAATGAAAAAGCTTCTACATCGCTACTTCTTCTCGAGGAGTCGATCTCCATATTTATTTTCCTTTTTACCAGGACCTTTTAACGGTGGATTCTTGAACATGCAGTCTAGGTGTCAAGCTCCGATGCTCACCGTGCAGAAATTACTTAGGACGATCTTGAGCATTACCAACTAAGAGTAGCCTTTTTGATGAAGCTTTCTCATTTTCTCTGATAATCAGGTCTTAATACTATTTTCTTCATAAGACACTTCTTTTTGACAACTTTCAGCACCCTGTGCACTCTAGAGGATAGAGTCTCAAGATGCCTCTTTGTAGGGTTATAGCTTGGTGCCACTACTCCCATAATGATTGTTTGATATCACTAGTAGAGCTATTCCTTTTCACCCACTTGAGATTTTCAAACTTATTGTGAGTGGGAGCACTTACTTCTGACATCAAGTTTGGTTGCATGGCTAGTGATTCAGACAGTAACTACTGCGCTCGTAGTTCAATATTTTTTTTCTCCTTCTTTGTCTTCTACTCAATTTTTCTTCAAAAGAGGAGACTTCATCATCATGCCTTCATAGCAAAAAAGGTTTGTGGTGGTCGCATTCACTGCATGACCGAAACTTTCACTAGTGATGGTTCTTTTGACTAGTGCCGTGACGAATCTTTTGAAATACAAAGGCTCTCTTTCGAGGAACCTCAGTAGTAGTAGTGGTCATTTTAGTTGTCTTGCTCCCATGCACAGGTTAGTGTGTGCAATATGCAGGTGCTTCAAGTAGAGGATTGTTTGCAGCAGGAATAGCTGGGAAGTTTACACTACCAAATTGGATGGTAGCTCTAACATACCAAGTATTGATTATAGCATTAACTAGATGGATATTGGCTCTGCGACCAAGCTACATGATGAACAGTGTGCTCTAAAGATCTGTTAATATAGAGAGCAAATAAATTAGTCATAAGAATATGGTTGATTTCAAATTTAATTTCATTGATAATTGATTTTAAATTTAAATTTTTATCATGCTCCACTGCTACTATGCTCAAATTCAACTAGTTAAATATGGAAAGAGAAACATTTTCCAACAAAGTCGCTAGAAATCTGTGGGCTCCAAAAATTCACCACCGACCTCTTGATGAGATTAGATTCAATGTCAGTCAAACTTTCAGAATGCATATGGAATAGTAAATAAGACACTACCTAGATATTTTTTCCATCATTTTGTGAGGACTTTAGATCTGGTTCCAAGTTTCCTATAGGCGCAAGCACCTATAGTAAAATACCCCTCCCAATGGTGATAGAGAACTTTTGATTAAGGCTAGTTGTTAGATCGCTGAATGCATATTGTATAGTAGTAGTATATGGAGTTTTAAAATTTAGAATTTATGAAATTTATCATCGGTTAACTTAAAGTGGATGGTTGGGGGAACGATGACGTCCCCGATCAAGATCCCATGGTTCCATCCTAGGCTATCGTGGTCCCTAATCTACATAGTCATAAGAGGTAGTCGACCCAACCTGACCAAAGGATCCTTATCAATGGCCATGGGTTGCATCGTCCAAGAAAACCTTGTAGACCTGGGATGGTGTTTGTCTAAGGAGACAATATTAAGTCCACCTTAGTGAACAGAGGGTTTTTTGCCTTATCAAGTGCACCTTATGGTTCACATCTCAAAGGGCATAGTCATTGGGTAACATACAGGCTACAGTCATGACTGTAATATAATGGTGTCATTTGGTGACAACCACCCGATCATAGGACACTTGTCGTAACTACATCATATATGAAGCCTACTGGCCAAGCCAAGCAGTCAGAGGACATGGGTCATGTCCTTGCTAGCATGAGATCGATTTAGAGTAAACATAGTATAACACTTGATTTGGCACTAGCTCCTTTGTGAGCTAGAAATTTCTTAATTTATCGCCTCTGACAAATAGTTGTGGATGGTGGGTTAGATTTTACCTTTATTTTTTAAAGATTGAATTTCATTTAGGCATTTATAACTTAGTGATTTATTTAATTTTGTATTTGAGTTAACACTTGATTTAAGTTAATTTGATGTGAGATTATGATTATATTTTAATAGAATTATCCCTCGATTAAAATCTCCATTTAACACAGCCATCATCGGAGTGTTAGAAGCTTAATCATTTAGTTTATTATTTAACATCTAATCGACTCTATTAATTTAATAAAAATTATTAAATCTAAATTTATACTTTAAGAATTTTGAATTTGAGATTATCGAATATAAATATCTTGGATATTTTGATAATAATGACCCATCCGGTTGATATTTTCAATTAACTTAGCCATCACTTGAGTAAATAAGTCTACATTCATTTGATTTATTGTTCTATATTCTATCGACTCTATTAATTTAGTAATAGAGGATTAGATTTAGATCTATATTTTAAGAATTTTAAATTTGAAATTATTGAATATAAATATCTTAGATATTTTGATAATAATGACCCATCCGGTTGATATCTTCAATCAACTCAACCAGCATTGGGGATATATAAATCTGCTTAAATATTTAGTTTATTATTCCAGATCTTGTCAACTCTATTAATTTCATAATAAAGGATCGGATCTAGATTTATATTTTGATAATTATTTTTATTTTGAGAATTTAGTTTATTGTTCAAGATCATGATGACTCTATTAATTTAATAATAAAGAATCAAATAAATAATTTTATTTTGACAATTTTGAATTTGAGATTATTAGATATGAATATATTGGGCATTTTAATAATGATGACCCATCTGATTAATATCTTCAATCAACTTAGCCATCATTAGAGAGTTGGGAGATAGTTGTTATACTGTCATATGATAGAATTAGCTTCTTAGATATTTTCTCAAGCAAAGAAAGCTATAACAATATCATTAGGGTTTGTTAACACAGATCCAGTCTGCAGACCCAACCGAGAATCAACCTGCGCAACATCCTTAGACACTAAATTCATGTGTTCAGCATAGTATCGAGGTCCATGCAGGTGACTCAATTCAAGTGCTTACATAGATTTTAAATGAACTTATTATTTCTAAAGCACTCACATATACTTTAATACCAATAAATTGATATCAATTTTGAAGCACTTCAATTCGATTAGTTTACCTTATGATACACGCATATCAAATTAAATTCATATTGATATTTATATGAGTTTTAAAAATATCCAAGTTGAATTTAATAAATATCTTATGAAGCATGTGAGGTTTATTTAGAAGTGAAATTAACTCATTTTGTTTTATTCTAATTTTGTATTGTAGATTCGGTGGCATTATATTTTAGCTCTTATTTAATTCATAGCATCGTACCATGATTTATATTTGTGTCTTTCTTTATTGAATTTTAAAATTTCAACAAGTCTCATCCATGCTTGTTGATTAGCTTATAAGCTTAATATAATTCTACTTTAGACTTCTTCTTTTTTTTTTCCTTTAATTCATCAGATACAACGCTATCTAAGCATTCGGTAAATAGTTATATTCATCCTCATCAGTGAGCTGTCATAGCTCATTCTTTCTTGTAAGCTAGCTACTTAGTATTTATCTTCCTTACGAAGTAATCACCATGTTTATTGCACGTTTCATGCAAATCCTTTTGGTTCATTTGGAGCTCAACTTATAGAATAGAGTGTCTAGTAAAATATGGCATTCATGTACATAAGCAATCAAGTTCTCTATGAGGTTATATCATTGGGGATTAGAGTGTCTAGCAATTCTTATTCATATTTCCTTTTGAATCACTTCAATGTGTTGAATGTGACGAGTCACATAATTTAGTTTTCGGTAGAGTATATTGTCGAGACACTTCGTCTAGCCTTCAAGTATATCATGAATCTCGTTCAAGTTTTTTTTTTTTTTTTTGTCTTCAAATTACTTAATTCATGATATATAGTGATCCAATCATTTATTAAGAAGAACTGATCATGCTCATCGACAAACTTCACAGCTCCATTGCAAGCTCCTTGTGAATTTTGCTTGAGTTCTCTTCTAACTTGAAGGTGGACATTTAAGTATACCACAAATCTCATACATTTTGATGTATAAGATATAACAATTCAATAGTTCTTTGAAAAGTTATATTCATGCACATAAATGAGCATTGAATTATAAGTTTCATTTGAATTTAATTTTTTTTATCAGTTCATATATTTATCTCAAAAGTTGGCATTTAATTTAATTATTGATTTATACTTCAAATATTATGTTAATTCATTTGGTTTGAATTTTTTTTTAGTCTATAATCTGCAAAATTTTGACATCTTTCTAGCGTCCCACGTTTTCGTGCTACATCTTAATCGCTGACCTACCCGCCACGCTTCTTCTGGCGAAGTGATCGATTCGTGACAGTGATCATAATCTTCGATCTCACTACACTCTTTTAAGTGTATTAGGGTCTTTAAATATACTTGCATAGAATAGATACAAATTTCCCCGTTGTGCTCAGCACCTTTTGTGGCGGATGAGAGGTACTAAAAATAATAACGACGCAATGCAACAGTGACACAAGCTAAGCTTTTAGGCCAAATGTCAAGATTCTGATCAGTAACCTCCTCAATAAATGTCATGGCAGCGAGCCGATAACCAACAAAAAGCAAGTATTCTTTAACAGCACAATTAAGATCTTTGAGCTCAACATCTTTCAATGGGCCTAGAGAACAAAAGTTGCTCTCTTTCCCTCGCTGAATTTTCAGGCCATTAACTATAGAAGCATCATGATATTCATTAAGAAGAGCTTCAGTCATCTTTTTTAAATCTGATTTGAGCCTTGTGACATCTTCTTGTGCTAAACGAAGCTCATATTCAGGGACCGCCAATTTCTCTTCCACTACTTGTTTCTCCTCAAGTAAAGTTTGTGGATTTGCAGCTCTGAAGGAGTTGAAGCGGGCGATCTGATCTGACGGGAAGAGGGCAGGATCCGAGAAGTACTTGCGAAGGCGAATGGCCTGGTCATCCCGTCCGTCCTTGATTAGCTCATGGAGGAGCTCGAAGGCAGTCAGCATATAGCCTTCCTCCAACAAGAAGTTAACCACGCAATTGCACAGCGACAATCTTTCAACATTCATCGCCCGAGAAGAATCCATCACTACCCACGAATGCAATGGCCGATACTTTCAGATCCGCACCACCGGCATTGAAGAAGCCTGTTACAAATCACTTGTTCGAAGAAGCCGAGGAAGGAGGGCAAGGCTTTGGGAGGAGATGGACGGTGGAGGGAAAGACGAGAGTCACCTTCGCGATGTTCCCCTTCTCTTTTTCGAGCAGCAGTGAAGTGGAAGGGATCGATTTGGGATGGTGTTCGGCTCGGTCAATTGGAACGGAAGAACGAAAGGGTTGGGAGGGGGGCCTCAGCAGCTGCTTGATCGGAAGAGAGTTGAGAGAGGAGATCGTTCGAATGGGAGGAAGAGAGAAGTCGCGAGAGAGGGAGGAGCTGGAGAGGTCTGTTCGGCCTGCGTACATGTTTCTGCGAGAATGGGAGGGGGTTGCTCGCTGGTGGCTCGGAAGGGAAGCGAGCGAATGGGAGTTCTTTGTTTTTTTTTTTTCGGCTTGCAGCAGCAGGGACGGGATAAGGGTAAGTGGGGTGGTATGGGAGAGATGATGTGGCATCTCATTATTGATAGAATAAGAGGTGGAGGCATGAGAATGGGTGGTGCAAGTTCAAGACGTTGGCCGGATGTGATTAAGAGATAATTAAGTAGATTTATTTCAAAATGGGTGCTAATTTTGATTAAATTTTAAGTATGATAATTTTAGTCAAATTGGATATATATTCTAACTAATTTCGATATTACAGACGCAATGATGTAGTCCGTTTCACAATTGGAGATTATTTGGTTCAAGTCGGCATCAAATTGGATCAAGTTTAATTCAAAAATGCGCATTATCGCTTCTGACCGCTCGACATTCGTGTAGACTCATCCGAATTGAGCGCATATAATGTCATTTGATATGTTTCACCATTTCGACGCTAACGACATAATCAATTTGGCAACGGAGTTGCGCATCATCGTTTCTGACTCGACATGCGATGAACACGTCAACGGATTTCCTTCTTGATCAATTAACCGTTGAATTGTACAATATCTATATTCTGATAAATTTCGATGTTCTGAAGGCGATGGTGAATTTCGTTCGATGATCGGGGATTATTTCGATTAGTTTTGATGATGTCGAGTGTATTTTAAATTTGAGTCCGTCGATCGACTTCGTGAACTCGACTCAACTGATGTGACATGCATGGAGGTCTACATGCTAGGGATCCAGTGCCATCGTGCCAAGAAGTTCACAATTAAGTGCCTAAAGTGCAGCACCTTGGCATGGAAAAGACAGTGCCTCAGCGCTGTGAGGTAGAAACATAAGTCTCAAAACCAGAAAGGGCAGCGCATTGGCACTGTAAACCCAACACCATAGCATTGGGGCGTCATGTAGAGTAACATAAAATAGATTGACTCTTTGACCAGTACCACGATAGTGCCAAAGTGGCATCATGATGCCAGTCAAAGAAGGTATTTGAAGATCGACAAGCTGACATGCACATTTAATAGAAAATGATAGAACTTTTGATCAGCACTGTGTCGGTCCATCAATATCTGACATGCTTTTCAGATATAATTGACTATGAAATTAATGGTAATAAATATTAATAAGCACTCTTTTTGATCGGTATTGTAACATCTTTGTCCCTTTTATAGTCCATCAATGTAGTTTCAATTGACTTTCAGTTTGGTAGGCTAATAGTAGAGTGTCATCTTCTTCTCCTTTATTTTATGTAGTTGACTTATTCATGTAGTTTACGTTTAAGTGATCTGCATTCTTTATCATTATATTCAAATTTGTTATAATTGTAGCACTTAACTTGAGATCTATCATACTTCGAGTTTGAATATCGTCAGCCACATTCTCTTGCTGAGCATTCTCCTCTTTCACAATTATTATTGTAAGTGTCTCTAACATGACCTCATACTTCTCCACGACTTCTTCCATGTTGACTCTTTTTTGTTGAAACTTTTAACTTTTCTAGTTGATTGAGCATCCATCTTGAGGATTTGCTAGATAATCATCTTATTCATTCTCTTCTTTTTTTCATTAGCTTAGAACAAACTCAAGAATTACTTTATTGTCATGGATTGTAGATCCTTGATCTCTTCGGTGATAGTTGTGATACTATCAAATCTTTAATTTAATTATTAAAAATATTTTTAATGATAGCTATATATTCTAAATTCCTACAATATCTTTTTAGTTGATTTAAAATAATAATCATTCTTATAACATAATCCAAGAACAACTCTCCTTTTATATGAAAGAAATCAATTTGGCTTCGTAAAGTGAGAAGCTAATAACTTGTACAAAAGTGTTAAAGTGTGTCCGCTTAAGAAAATAGAGTTGAAATGAGAAAGTTTTTAGAACTAGGAAAAGATTGAGGTGAGAAGAGGAATTTGATAGAAAAGCTATAATTTTTATTTCTCACGTTTCATGCTTGATCTAAACTTAAGGACATCATATCTAATTTTACTAGCAGTCATTGCATAGAATTATGACAACTCATTTTGTTCCAATGACAATAAATAGCTATCTAAAATTTTCTTATTTTTAGTATTACAAATGATAATTAATATATATTTTAGATTTTCTTAATAAACTACTCTAAAGTACAATTTTAGACTATTCTTATGAATCACACTGGAAAAGAATATTTTAAAATATAGGCTTATCATCTGAAGCCCAAATAATTAATGGGCAGAAATCAATTTTAATTTTGAACAAATAAAATCCACTACAAGGGTTCTGGTTAAAATATTATATATATATATATATATATATATATATATATATATATATATATATATATATATATATATATATATATATATATATATGTATGTATGTATGTATGTACATACATACATACAAATATATGATATCTTGCATTTTGGTTGCTTTTATTTTGTAAAAATATGATGCGATTAAAAAATTTATGTTAATATCACTTAATGTCTGTCAAACGCATAAAGAAATAAAACTTATATATGAAGTAACGAAAAATATCTTTGCAAAACAAAAATTATTATAATAGCAATCAGCATTTTTTTTTTTAATTTTTAAAAAAGAAAAGAAATAGGAGAATTAAATTTAGGTTGACGTAAACAAAATGCAACATTTTTATTATAAATCTAACATAAGAAAACATTTCTTGTAATTTGCATTTTAAATTCAACTGTTTTATAAATCTATAGAATTAATAAATCTATCACACTGAAATCCGCACCTCTCAACTGATTCATCCACCGACATCATCATCTCTTGCTGCAAAGCACAAACTCACATTTCTATAGGTCGACTGAGGTCCGGCAGATGGGGCAAGTGGAATTGGAGCTAAACCAAGTGTCAAAGTAATCGAGGTGGAGGTTATAGCGGCAACCAGGAAGCCTCTGAGCCTCTTCTCCATTGGTGAGGTTGGAGAGGCAAATGTCACATTCATTGTCATATTTGATGTCTGCAGAGCAGACGACGGTGACTAGGAGCAATTTGAGCACGGTTGAGTTGACTGCATAGCATGACAAGGCGGCTAAGAGAAAGCGAGGTTGAGAGCTTTCAACGATTGAGAAGTAGCGGTTTTTACAAAATGAATTAGTCTTCCATTTATGTTTTCAAGAGTTTAAATAACTATTGCACAATACCAAAACTTGAGGAAGTTGCCAAAAAATAATTTGTACAAAAATATTGCATACTGTTTTGTACACCATTAATTTTGCAATTTTAAATGAATAGATTTTTTTATTTCTTCACAATAAAAGTCCATTCAAGACAGGGTATGCATTATTTGATTTTAATCAATAAAATTAAACCAAATCAAAATTTTTGAATAATTTGATTCGGATTTGAACTTAGTAATTTGGATTTTGGTTTAAATTAATGAAAACTTTGGTTTTTGATTTTCGGATCGATTTGTTAAATAAAATTTTGGATGGAACCAAATAAACCAAACTAATTATATGATATACGGTATTATTAATTTATATATTATAGGCTTATAGTAAGAATTATAATGTTCGTTCATTATACAATAAAATATTATGCAAATAATTTTTAAATGTAGCAAACTTTGGTTTATCCAAAACCAAACCAAAATAATCGAACCAAATTACTATTCAATTTGTTTGGTTTTACATTTTATTTGGTCGGATTGGTTCAATATTTTTAGGAATCTAAAATCAATTGGTTTTAAAAATTTATCATCCCATCCATCCAAATCAACCAAATGCACACCCCTAATTCAAGGTATGAAAGATTGTAAGCACTTAAAAGCATGCATTTGAAAGAGGAATTATTTTTTTCAACAACACTGTTTTAGAAGCTCACACAATGAAGATCTCTATGGGATTCATAGATGTATTATTCACATTATATGCAGTACATAATAATATGAGGTTCTATATATATATATACACTACGAAGTTATGAGTTGGATTAAGGATGTTAAAAGATGAACTGATCGAATAATCTGATTCAAAATCAACTTGAAAAATTCAATTTTGAGTTGACTCAATTATTATTTGGGTTAAGCTGGGATCAAAAACTTTACTCACATGTGACCTGATTGTTATTTAACTTCAAGTTAGACTGATTCAAGATGAAGAACTGAAGTTAAATGTTGTGCTGAAAATACTTGCTATTGGATCATAGTTGGTTATGCAGTGATGGCAGAGATTAATTCTGTTATGATCATACGGTGAGAAATGTGAGAAGAACAGTGATATGAAGCTACACATATACAAGTAAAAACCCACTTATTCAGAGTTCTTATCTACGCCCCTCGAGGTAACAAGAGTTGTAGTAACTGTTAGCTTGTTACGCAGCTGAATAAATCTTGTTGCCAAGAGAAGTTCGGTAGAAAGATCAGCTACTTAATCCTTCGAATTAATGTGATGAACTGAAATGGCGTTATTTTCTATTCATTTGCAGATAAAAAGAAAATCAATTTCTATGTGTTTCGTTCCAGCGTGTAAAATAGGATTGGAGACTAAATGGTCTATTCGAGGTAGTTGTAGCTTTTTTTTAAAATTAATTGTAAAACTGTTGTCTATAATATAATTTTTTGAAAAAATTATTATATATGTTATAAATATTTTTTTTTTGAAAAATTCAAAAAATAATTTTCTGACAACCATCACATTCTTAATCGCTCTGATTTTTAAAATAATTTTTTCTCCATAAAATTTTTTAAAAAATAGTCAAAAAATTGATAAATAAAAAATTATTTTTCTTTCTAACTATTTTCTAAAAAATTAAAGTAATCAAAAAATTATCCCAAACATACTCTAAAATAAGAGCCAAAATGTTATCCCATTAGAGTGATATAGGGAAAGAGGCAACCAAATAATACCAGTGGCAACAGTAGGCACAATACTTAGTCTATGTAGGTTAATTGGGTTAAAATAGGTGATCTTTGAATTAATTTGATCGCGATAATTCAAAAAAAAAAAAATTTATACAATTGAGATGATAAACAAGTTATATGTATGACATTTAATTCAAATTAAGATGAGTTCTAACCACTAAATATATTTATAATAATATATACTAAATAATTATATATCTTAAAATAATATTTACGGAGCATTTGACTGAAGCAAATGATGAATATTTGAAAATAGAGCAAAAAAGTTCTTTCGACTTATACTTAGCAAATCACTAGCACTACATGAAAGGATGATAACTCCTAAAAAAATATAGTTCATCAATCTAAAGGAAAATTGCGAGAAAATTGAACTGGAAACTTGAATTCAGCAGAAAGGGAAACCTCAAATTTGGGTACTTGATCACCACAGCAAGCCAAACAGGCTGAGCAAATATTTGCTTTGCCTTATCCCGTTTTCTAGCTAGTAGGAATTTAAGGGATGTTTCGGATCACGTTTATTGTGTGCAAGAAAAATCATGAAGGTAGAGTAAAACTTTGTCTTAAATTTATATGGAAATTTAATATACATATAGATAGTTGAAAATAATAAAAAAATTTAAGATTTTTATATGAAAAAATCTCAAAAAGAAGAGAAAAAATCACCAGATTTAGCCCAATCAAAATGTACTTTTAAAATTTTAACTTTCTCGATAATGGGATTACAAGATATCATTTGAAAAATTAAGACGAAAAAAGTTAATTGACACAACAACCATGTTAGTAGGTAATAATGTGACAACAACCACAATCTTTACGACACTTGTGGTGATGGACTTTAAACTCGTGGTTTCTTCTTTAGTTATATCCTAGCTTTCTCCCAAGCTATCTTCAAGCTTTCTCTCTCCTTTATGAAAAGAATTGAGCCCTATTTAGAGAGTTTTGAAGAACTATTTTTGGTAATTATAGTCAAAATTTTAAAATACTATATCGGATGGCTCATATTGATTCTCTTGATCGTAAATAATTTTTTAATGATTTGTCATTCAAATGATCTCCGATTTTAGTAGACTTGAGCTTATTTGGACTCGTTTCATTGAGGTGTTCAATTTGACTATTAAAATTAGAGTTTAGATCATTGTTAATCTCATTTTATAAATTTTAATATAGATTTTTTTCTGAATTCATTCTCTATTTTATAGATTTTAAAGTAATATATCAACTTCTACTTTTTATTTATTAATTTTTATTTTATTTTATTTATACTTTAATTCAATATAAAATATATATAGTCGTGATATTTGCTTTAAAAGTATTCAAAATATTCAAAATTTATTTTGAGTATTTTTAAAAATAATATGATTTATTTTTAAAAATAAAAAAATAAAAAATAATATATTAAATAACATTTTTTTTTCAAATATTATAAAAAGTAAAAATAAAAAACACAAAATTGACACCGAACAAGCTCTTCGAAAATGAGAATACGAAGCTTTCTCGTTCACAAGCTGTAAAAACACAGTTCATTAATCTAAGAAATAATGTGGTATAATGAAGACTAAGTTTTCATCAAAAATTATAAATTATAAAAGCTTAGGGGCCGTTTGTGATCACTTTTATTTTTTATTTTTATTTTTATTTTATTTTATTTATATTTTACTTAAAAATAAAAGTTATTTGATTGTACTGTTTATTTTAAAAACATTCAAAATATATTTTAGATATTTAGAATATTTTTAAAAATAAAAAATAAAATCACATAAAAAATATTCTAAATAATATATTTTTAAAAATAATATAAAAATAAAAATAAAAATAAAAAATAAAAAATAAAATTGATCCCAAAATAAAAGCTTAATAATTGCAGCCAACTCAACAACAACTTGCAATTACTTGAACTGGGAAAGAGTTGAAGCTTCTGATGTTAATGGATGGCACAACTAATTTAAGCTGTGGGAGTGGGACATGAGACGAAAAGATTTATACATGTGCCGTTAATAAAGGGGTTTTTGGTTCAAAGGGTGTGGACTTAACTACGCTTTGTACTGCTGGTTGGCCTATTTGGGTGGTTTAAAAATGTCAGATGTTCTTGCAAAAAGAGGTATTGGCTCCAACCTCTGGTGCTGCCTATGTCAGGATGCATATGAATCTCACAACCACCTATTCTTTGAATGTCCTTTCTCCATGAACTTGGTTAGAAATATTATTCCCAATGGGCAGTTCTTTCTGTTTAACTCTACACTACATCAAATACTGGATAATGTGGAACTATACAATCATAAAGCTATAAGGAACCTTAAAAATCTCATTGTTGCGGTTTTAGTATATATCATTTGGAAAGAGAGAAACAACAGGATATTCTCTTCCTCCTTCTCTAGCCCCTTGACTCTCACATATCAAATCAGGAGAAGAGTTAGTTACAAGATCACTCGGTGGAAAATCAAAGACAAGTGGCCGCTCCTTGTGAAAAAGACCCTCAATGATTGGGTGATCAAAGATGGCTTCTAAATATATTCCTGTTCTGCTGGTTTCTTTCTTCTCTCTAGCTGATGCTCTAATGTGCCTGTTTTGAAGTGCATGCTTCACTATAGATCCCATTTCCCTTCTCTTGGCTGATGCTCCGATGGTGATTGCTTGGACTATGATGACAAACGAGCTGCTTTTTGCTCGATCTATTGTGGTCTGCTTGGATGGCCTTCCCAGCAACCTGGTTCTTTGCTGCCTCTATACTCATTTGAAACCACTGGATGGCCGGGAGGGCAATCGCAGATCTTCTTCAGTTGGTGGAATTTGGTGCAGGGTCAGCTTCTCTCCAACGAGAATTGTTGTGCTGTTTATCCTGCTATTTTGTGTCTGAGTCCAACAATCAAAAAAAATATATATTTCCTTTTTTCTTTCTTTCTACAGCTGCTGCGTGAACTTCACTGATATTGTTTTGTTCCATCCATAATTTTTTATGGGGGTTGGCTTAAAATTGGTCTAATTGTCCTCTTTTAAAAGTTTTGTCTAGGTGATTCATTCTGTTTTTGTTATTAGTTTTGTCAATTCCTTCTTACAGCATTGTAACCGTTTCACTTTTGGAATGAATTGGGTCTTTGACCCTCAACCTTTTCCAAAAAAAAGGGGTTTTTGGTATAAATTTTGATTTATATTTTTATGTTTTTTTTTTTAAATATGATTGTTTACTAGATTTTTTAAGTATTTTTTATTTTTTTATTTCAAAAATAAATAACATTATTTTTAAAAATACTTAAAATAATTTTAGATATTTTGAGTGTATTTAAAAATAATAATTATCACCAAATATATTTTACTTTAAAATAAATCATAAACAAAACAAAGTATAAATATAAATGAAAAACAAAAATTAAAAGTGATTTCAAATAGTCCCTAAGTTATTACTATTATTATTATTATTATTATTATTATTATTATTATTATTATTATTATTATATATTAAAATTTAGATATTATATATATAAATATATAAGAATTATGTGTTATATTTCAGATATTTTTAAAGAATTATGTGTTTATTTTCGATGAATTGCTTATAATGAGAGAGTCTCTTATAGACTTTATTTAAGTTAGAGCTCTTTAAAATTAGTTCAAATTGATCAAAATCTTATTTTAAATTTTGTTTGAACCTTGGTTCAAACTTGATATGAAATAAGGTTAGAATTAGCTTCAATCTACTCCGCTCAGCAAGATGTCGCCACTCTACAAACATAACATTGTTGGAACTTATGGCATTGCATCGTCATATATAAGAACATATAAGATCATCTTTAGCCCCTCTCCTCCCTTCTCTTCTTGTCAGACCGTCCCTTGTCGCCATCATGAATTGGTTAGCCAAATGTTGCTCTAACATGGATACATCACATCTAAAGTCATTAGTAAATTTGAGTTCAAATTTAGCATCGTCACATTTTCATTTCTTTCACATGAATCAAATTTGAATCGGGTTCTGATTTTGAGTTAGAATTAGTTCCAATTTTTTGAATTTGTTTTTGAGGGATTTCTATCTTTTAATTAAGATTAACTTTATTTTAAATTATTTTTTCAAATATAATATATATATATATAATGTCAAAAAATTCTTAATTAAGTTTTAAGGTAATTTTTTTTAAAATAAGTATGGTTTAAAACATGATTAATAATTTAAGTATATTAAAAAAATTAGATATAGATATAATTGCGTTTAATGGATGACTTTGTTGTCGTCGAATCGGCGTTAGTCCTGTTTAAGTCTTGAGCTAGTCACCTTTTAGCGGTGAATTGTAGAGTCGTCTGTTTAGAAATTATATATAATTTTTATTAATATTAACCTAATGATCAAAATCCATGAACTAACTTATAAGTGAAATTTATTTTGGACCAAGTTTGTTTAAGAGTTTGATTGGGATATTTTTTTTATTATAGTTCAGATCATTTTGGGACCAGTTTTTATTGTTTGTTTTCTATTTTTTTATTTTTGTTATGTTTTATTTATATTTGAGTTGAAATAAAATGTATTTGGTGGTGATAATTATTTTAAAAATATTTAAAATATCTAAAAAGTTATTTTTATGTGCTTTTTAAATATAATATTATATATATAGTCTCTTTATTCTTTTATATTTACATATCAATCACCTTTAATTTTAATTTTTTAAATTAAAAATCAAATATTAAAATTCATAACAAAAGCTCAACTCATATTTTTTATTTTTGTAAAATTACTAATGATCTCATCTTGACACATACAAATACATATATCTGATAATTTAAAAAAATATGGACGGTATTTAAGTTGTTAAAACATATGCATTGGATCATTGATTTGTATAAATACCATTTTAAAAAGAAAAATAAAAACACTTTGAAAGACACTAAAAATATTTTTAAAAATTAATATCAAAATAAAAACAAAAACACATAATGAGTCTGATTAGGGCTGTCAAAAAAGCTCGTTGTTGAACACCTGTTTGCTCGATATTTAGCTTCGTGTTCATTCATTAAGTAAATGAGCGAACGAACAAATATTTGGGCTCGATTTATAAATGAACACAATCCTTTGTTCGATCGTGTTCCTCGATTTAAAATAAGTAATTTATATTAAATTTTATTTAAAATATAATTTATGTCATTAAATATTTTAAAATTGATATTTAATTTAATTATAAAATTAGTTAATAAATTTTTAAATAAAATAAGCTAAAATATATTAGTAATTATTATTATGGGTTTTTTTTGTAATTATGCTTATTGTTTACTATTTAGGATTTAGCGAGTGTCGGGGAGGTGACCGTCCAAGCTTCGTAGCTTCGTATTAATCCCAGTAGGAATTTATATTAATGGTGGATTTAAAATAAAATGAGCGAGCGATATCTGATATTACTATTAGCCCTCGTCTCTCGACTCGTTCCACATTTCGACCGCAGCCCTCTCGAATCTCGACTCTCTGCCTCTCGACTCTCTACCCTAATCCTGTAAGTCGCTCGACTCCCTCTCTTGTCTCAGTGTTTTGGCGCGATTTACTCTTCCTAGCAAGAGTCTTGCGAGTTGTGAGTCTTGCGAGTTGAAATGGTAATATCTGTAAGTATGGGTGTAAATCTGGTCGCGATCTCTGATCTTCTATGGTTTGGTACCGGATATTGTTTTCTTTTCTTTTTTCCATCATCGGTTTCATGTTAAAAAGCCCTATACATTGTGGTCGTGATATCTGGTTTTCTAGGGTTTGTAACCAAACACAATTTTCTTTTTTCTTTGGTCGCGATCTCTGGTTTTATTCTTATTTTAAGCAATTCTTTTATTCTTACTATGGAGATGTATGCATACCTTTATTTCACCGTTAACACATGTGTTGCTTCTTTTATTCTTACTATGGTCTATGAATATGGAGGTTATGTTCATCATGCATTTTGATTGGTTTGGATGTTACGATCATATTTGGTGGTATCTTTGTAATCTTTCTGCAACTATGGATGTGTTTCTTGTAGAATGTTGTGTATTATTTGAGAATTTTTGTTTCAAAGGAGAAATCATTCTATTATGCATACTATGAGAATGAAGTAATTACAAACTTAGAATTTATTACAACTATGGTCGTAATCTTTGTATGATTTCTGACATTGGATATTTCCTGTAGGATGTTCTTAATTTTTTACTACTATGGTTGTAATGCTGTATGTTGTATGCTGTAATGTTGTATCATGTACTCAGTATCTATAATTCTATATGGATGTTCTATTTTTTACAATTATGTTGTATGTTGTAATGTTGTATGTTGTATGATTGTAATACTGAAATAATGGAAACATGAAATGTGTTATGTGTAAGACCCCTTTTCCTCATATTCTAGTTCAGTTGCTCTTGCCGATTTAGGTTGGCCTCTTTGCCAATGTGGATCCTAATTCCTAACTCATATTTTATTTTGTCATTTAGTGTGTAGTCATGTCTAATGTGGATCATTCTCAGTCTGCATCATGTGGTGATGATTTAGTTGTAGGTAATGATATACCAAGTACTTCACATAAGTTGAATCGAGAAGCATACACTTGAGACTACTAGTGATGTTAACCCTAAGAGAGGTAGGAAGAGAGTATCTTCAATGGGAGTATTTTATAAACCACTTCTATATTTAAGGAGAGTACACCCTCTTTACAATGCATATATATTACAAAAAATTCATAAATAAAAAACTAGCACAACTTCATAACTTTTGAGGCATGTGAAGGAATGTGAAAAAATCAAGGCCAAGAATAAGCAGGTTGTTGAATTGGCAGACAAAAGGCAAAAAAAATTAAATTTTATGCCTTTTGATGTCAATTCTGAAATTGAGATTTATTACATGACCTCAAAATTATGATCATCTTGATTAGGAGATAATTGCAGAGATGATTATTGTGCATGAGTATCCATTTATGATGATTGAGCATATGTGATTTAATATTCTTTTGAAGGTATTGAATCACAATTACGAGAGGGTATCTAGAAACACAATTAGAAGTGATTGCATGAAAGTTTATGAAAAGGAAAAAGAGAGATTAAAAACTTTTCTTAAGAGCATTCATAGATTCTTTGACTTCTGATTGTTGGACATCAAATCAAACAGTGGGCTACATGTGCTTAACAATTCACTTTATTGATGATTCTTGGCGATTGCATAAGAGAATCATCACTTTATGAACTTGATCCTCCACACACGGGTACTTTTATTTGTGACGTTATATGTGATTATTTGTTGATTGGAATTTGCGACAAGGTATCTACTATCACACCTGGATAATGCTTGTAATAATGATGTTCTTTGCAAATGCTTTAAAATTAATTTTCAGTTTAGAGGAAGTTACATTTTCAGAGTCATTTTTTTCATGTTAGATGTTGTGTTCACATCTTGAATATATCTTGGTTCAAGATGATTTGAAAGAGGTGCAACAAATAACCGTTAAAATAAGGAGATAGAAAATACCTCAAAAGTCTTCTTCGTTTACATAAGTTTGTTGAAGTGGAAAGCTTAGGGTCCCTACTTCAAAGGGATTATGTATTGATGTTCCTACAAGGTGGAACTCCACTTATTTAATGCTTGAGTTTGCTTTTATTTACTGCAATGTGTTCATTCATTATACTGATCGAGATTCTGACTACAAGTGGTTACCTTCTGAGATTGAATGGCATAGCTATGAGCAAATTAGAAGGTTTCTTTCTTTTCATAATATGATAAAAATGATTTCAGGTTCTTCTTATCTAACTACCAATTTATTTCTTTCTACTGTCATGCATGTTAAGAAACTGCTTAATGAAGAGTGCAATTTCTTGGATCAATTTGTCAAAATGGCCACTACTATGAAAATTAAATTTGAAAATATTGGGAGAATGCAATCTACTCATGGTTTGTGGCTTCTGTCTTGATCCACGCCTCAAAATGAAATTCATTATTTTTACATTTCCTAAAATATACTCTACTTTTGAGGTAGAGTCTAAGATAAAGAGCGTTGAGGATGTTATTTGGGAGATATATAATCAATATTCAGTAGATAATAGTGCTTCAAGCTTTTCAGCAGTTAGTAGATAATAGTGCTTCAAGCTTTTCAGTAGATAATATATGTTATTTGGGAGATATATAATCAATATTCAGTAGATAATATTGCGCTAGCATGGATACATCACATCTAAAGTCATTACTAAAATTGAGTTCAAATTTAGCTTCGTCACATTATCATTTCTTTCATATAAATCAAATTTGAATCGGATTCAGATTTTGAGTTAGAATTAGTTCCAATTTTTTGAATTTGTTTTTGAGGGATTTCTATCTTTTAATTAAGATTAACTTTATTTTAAATTATTTTTTCAAATATTTTATATATATATATATATATATATATATATATAATGTCAAAAAATTTTTAAGGTAATTTTTTTTTAAAATAAGTATGGTTTAAAACATGATTAATAATTTAAGTATATTAAAAAAATTAGATATATGTATAGTCACCCGTTTAATGGATGACTTATTTGTCACGTCAAATTTGACGTGACGTTAGATTTAAGCTTGAAATTTGGTCACTTTAACGGACATTGTATGGAAGTCGCATTTAGAGATTATATATAATTTTTCTTAATATTAACCTAATGATCAAAATCCATGAACTAACTTATAAGTTATAAGTGAAATTTATTTTGGACCAAGTTTGTTTAAGAGTTTGATTGGGATATTTTTTTTATTATAGTTCAGATCATTTTGGGACCAGTTTTTATTGTTTGTTTCCTTTTTTTTTTTTTTTTTTTTTTATATATTTGAGTTGAAATAAAATGTATTTGGAAATCTCAACACCGAAGCGATTCAATTTATAAGATTAACTTTATTTTAAATTATTTTTTTACATATTATATATCTATGTCTATATATAATGTCAAAAAATTCTTAATTAAGTTTCAAGGTAAATTTTTTAAAATAAGTATGGTTTAAAATATAATTAACAATTTAAGTATATTAAAAAAATAGATATAGGTATAGTCACCCGTTTAACGGATGACTTATTTGTCACGTCAAATCTGATGTGGCTATGCGTTTAAGTCTTGAGTTAGTTAGGTATAGCATATGAATATATAAAGTTAAACGGACAACATACTTATAACTATTTTTTAAAAAAAATTTCTTTGAATGATCGGAAATCTCTTTTGCATTATTTGCCCTAATTCTTTAATTAATTCGTCATTAGTTGTTAATTATAAAACCTATTTTTGAAATTCAAACAGGATGATTCTAAATCGAATCGCTTCGGTGTTGAGATTTGTATTGGGTGGAAACCGTGAAGTAAGCGTTCAGAGATTATATAGAATTTTTATTACTATTAACCTAATGATCAGAATCGATGAACTAATTTATAAGTTACAAGTGAAATTTATTTTGGACCAAGTTTGTTTAAGAGTTTGATTGGGATATTTTTTTTATTATTGTTCAGATCATTTTGGGACCAGTTTTTATTATTTGTTTTCTATTTTTTTATTTTTGTTTTGTTTTATTTATATTTGAGTTGAAATAAAATGTATTTGATGGTGATAATTATTTTAAAAATATTAAAAATATCCAAAGAGTTATTTTTATGTTCTTTTTAAATATAATGTTATATATATAGTCTCTATATACTTCTATATTTACATATCAATCACATTTAATTTTAAAATTTTAAATTAATAATCAAATATTAAAATTCATAACAAAAGCTTAACTCATATTTTTTATTTTTATAAAATTCTTAATGATCTGATTTTGACACATATAAATACATGAATTCGATAATTTAAAAAAATATAGAGAGTGTTTAAATTTTTAATACATATGCATTAGATGATTGATTTGTATAAATACCATTTTAAAAAGAAAAATAAAAACACTTTGAAAGACACTAAAAATATTTTTAAACATTAATATCAAAATAAAACAAAAACGCATAATGAGTCAGATATATCAGATTTTGTCATTGTTAATACTATCTATGGCGCCTTCCCTATGATTAATATTTCTCATAATAATGAAATTATAATATTTTTGAATTTGAGTTTATTTTCATTGCTGAATATAATTAGTTATAAGTAAATGATATATTTAATGGGTAACTTTTGTAAAATAATATAAATATTTTGTTAAATGGGTGACTAGATGGGATACTCAAAAGAGTAATTAGTATCACATCAAATTTGATTATCTATTAAATAGATGATTATATTTATATATAATATTTTTAATATTTTAAAATTATTAATTATATTTTAAATTATATTTATTTTAAAAATTTTATCTAATTAACTTCACTACAAGCACAAGCCCCAACGGCGCTTGGTATGTATGAGGACAAGAGTACGACATTCTTGGGCCCCTCCACGTTCTATTGATGAGCTTTATTGCTTTGTAGTGGCGGTAAAGGTAAACGCACGACGAAAAGTCGAAAGGACCCATCGTCTCTTAGTTCATGGATTTTTAGATTATTCTTATAATACAATTAAAAGAAATGAATAAAAAACAGATTGAGAACAATAAAGACATCCATAAGATATTTTTAATACATTCTAAAAAAAAAAAGAAAAGCCGAAAGGAAAGCTGACACGCACGTCTGTCTTGACTTGTCTTTCAGCATCGTAAATATTCCGTGAGAATATTCATCCAAAACTAGACGATAAATGTAAATTATATATTTTATTAGAAAAGAAAAATTTATAAATAAATACACGATTTTTATACATATACAAATCTAATATATAAAAGTTAACATTTATAAAGACAATACTTTTTCTATACACAGAAAGTCATAATTAATTTTAAATTTTAATGATGATATTATTTGTGTATCATATTAAATATTTTCATGCATTATATATATAAATATAAAAATTTAGATATTATATATATATATATATATATATATATATATATATATATATATATATATATATATATATATATATAGATATGCTCAAAATACTTAATCAAAGTCAATCTTAATATCAAAATTTAATTTTGACGAAATTTATCAGACAAGACTGAAATATCCTCAATCTTGGATATCATTACATCCCAAAATAGCTCTTAAATATAGAGTGTTTATAGTCAAAAAGGCGTCTCGAATGAGGGATCTAAGAGTAAGATCTCTCATAATTCGACTTTATTGGGCATCCAAATCAAAAAATACATCAAATGATCGAAGGAACCATTCTAAGCGTCCGATCAAGAGGAGGGTGAATTTTGCATAAATTACGAACGCCTCCTCCCATCTATAAATAACTCTATCCCTCATGAAGGGAAAAGTAAAGAAGATAAACAAAAAAAAAAAAAAAGTCGAAAAAAGCTGACACACGCACCGTAAATTACCCAGCATCGTAAATATTCCATCATCAAAGAATAAATGTAAATTATATATTTTATTAGAAAAGAAAAATTTATCTCATACACCATCTGTAATCACATAAAGAATCTAACATATATAGTTAACATTTATAAAGACAATACTTTTTCTAGGTTTCCACGTAAAATTATTTAATTTTAAATATTAATGATTATATATACAAGACATAAACTCTTTACTCTATATAAATTTAGAAACAATATATATATATATATATATATATATATATATATATATATATATATATATATATATATATAAGGTAGATTTTATTATGAGCTCTTATAGTAGTGCTAGTTTTCTAAAGTCTAAGGGTTGTCCTCTCTATTTCCACAATCTCTTTTTGATCCTCCGTGCATTGTGATATTGTCTTTGCAGCATCTAGATCTATTTTATGAAGTACAAAGGTTCAAATAAAATTTAAATTTTATTTAAATCTTGGTATAAAATAGACCTATGGTATGAAGTAAAGTACTTGACTTTTAGTTTTAATCAAAACTAAAACTCAAGTTCATTCCACTTCATCCTATAAGTCTACTGTTTGACCCACCCATCCAATTTGCCCGACTCATATGCCTAAAACTTATATTGAAGGGAGCTCTGAGAATATTAAAGAAGTAATATATTTCAAATATCATAAAAAAGGTTATATGTAAAATCAATGTAAACTCAAATCATATTTTTAGAAGAAGTTAAAACCCTAATAGATGATAATCTATAAAAAATTTATGATGACACTCTATTATCTGTTGAAGAAGTAGAATTAATTGATGATCTTCAAGTTATTATGATGAGATATCTTACTATAATTAAAAATGAGGCAGAAGATGGAAGAAGAATATTTTTAGCATATATGTTATGTGTAATGAAAGGAGATATAGGTTAGTTATTGATGGAGGAAGTGTTATGAATGTCATTTCAACACACTCCTTAAGCCAACCTAAAATTTGAACCTCACTCTGAACCATTTCATGTTAGTTGGGTAAATTATACATCTCTTCCCTTCACCAATCATTATTTAGTTCTAATTAAAATAGGAAGCTATGATAATCAAATTTCTTTCTATCTATGTTATTTATATCCCTTTCTTTGGTAAATTATACACCTTAAGAGAAATTTCTTTCTATCTATGTATACATTCATATCCCTTTACCACTTTTTATAGAAAATTCCTTAAGAATTTTAGTATCATTGTTGCTCCGATAACTGATATATTAAAATTAGATAAATTTTATTGGACTCCTAATTCATAAAAGGCCTTTGAGCAAATTAAAATTCTTATCACTTTTGCACTAATTCTTAGACTTTCAGATTTTTTAAAAACCTTTGAAGTGATATGTGATGCTTCATAAATTGAGATAGGTGAAATTTTAAATCAAGAGAATAATCCTATAGTACTCTTTAGTGAAAACTTAAATGAAGCCAAACAACGATATTTCACTTATGATAGAGAGTTTTATGCTATAATTCAATCTATAAAGTATTGGCGACACTATCTATTATATAGAGAATTTATACTTAATTCTGATCATCATGCCTTAAAATTCATTAATACTCAACAAAAATTAAGTCAAAGGCATGATAAATAAGTTGAACTTTTACAAGACTACTCTTTTGTTCAAAAACATAAGCCTTGAATTGAAAATAAACCTACTGATGATTTATGTAGGATAAACCTAATGATTTCTTTTTTAAAATTGAAAATCTCAAAATTTGATCGAATTAAAGATAATTACATTATGTGCCCTGACTTTCATTTAATTTATCTTGAACACCTAGATAAATCAGTAACTTTACAAGGATCGTTCTTCATAATAAAAGAATATTTATATAAAAGAAAATAACTATGTATCATCGATCTTCCCTTAAAGAATTTCTTATTACCGAGCTACATGCTAGAGGTATTGTTCCTTATTTTGGGAAGGATAATACCATATATTTATTAGAAATAGACTTTAGTAGCCTTCTTTAAAATGAGATGTTCAAAAAATTAGTGGCTTAATGCTTAGTTTGTAAATATGCTAAAACTATCAAATAAAGGTCTAGACAATACCCTACTTTACCTATTTCTTTCCAACCTTGGAAAGAACTATCAATGAATTTTATTTTATGATTACTTAAGACAGTTCGAGGACATGATAACATTTTTGTTGTAGTGGATATATTCTCAAAAATGACTTGAGCCATGATTTATTGGGGTAGATGGTTCAAAATTTTGATAATTGGATAGTACATATAAATTTTAAGTTCTTAGATTAAATTTAGGTTATTAAAAACTTATAATAATAGGCTAAAATTTTTATATTAAATTATTTGCCTACTTGAGAGTAGTGACTCATGAATCATATGATATTGGGAGATGAACTATGAAAAGATAGATGTTCCTCATCACGAATCAAGTCCAAGAATGCATTGCTTACTAAGAGGAAGATAGGGGAATGGGCAGCGAATAGGCCTTCAGTAGCTTGAAGGGAGGGATACTCCTAGGGCACATGAATTAACACTCAGACATATTATTTAAAGAGAATATAAAGCTTGTGAGTTTTGGGATATTTAAATGAATTTAATCACAAATTTATAGACATAACACATGTATAATGATTTTAACCTACGATTTCCTGGTTGATAATAAAGGCTCTTAACTTCTAGGTCATGATACCTTGCACAAAAATTAGGTGATCTTATCATTTAGTGAGTCAGTTTATGATACAAGCATACTTGAAATTAGGTGATCTTATTATTATTAGAGTCGTTGCAATAAAATATTCATTTTGTTATAAAAATGTGCAAAAAAAAAAAAAATGGCTTAACATGTTTAATTCATTATTCATATAAAAAACTTTTTCTTCTCTCTTTTTTTTTTAAAAAAAAATATTATAACATATCAATATCAGCTAGAACACAAACATAAATGCATATATAATTACTAATATAGGATATTTACATACATTTAGCATGAAATAATATATATATTAACAAATTTGAAGTATGGCACAATAATTACATTAATTAAATGCATGTAAAAAATAAATAATAAATTGATATAATAATAAATTTAAATTTTTTTTCTCAAACAGTATATATAATTTATAATAATCTAAACAAATTAATTACTAAAGTTATATTTCATTTGTCTATTTTAAAATTAAAAGTCTTATTAATTTTTTACTCCACCATAATGTTATCTTCCACATATTTTAATATTATAAAACAAAATACATTTTACTATTTTAGACAATAAACCAACATCATGTCGGGTGGCCATGTTAGCTCATCATTATATTATTTATTATATTTTTATTAATTTAATAAATATATGAAAATTACATAACAACTTGTATTATTATATAAACGTATGATAATTTGTTATAAATAAATAAAGCACATCAAGAAACAGTACAAGCTGTATTATACAACTAAACTAAACCTACTGGGCATCACTAAGTTATCATCCCCGACATTAAAAAAAAAGTATTATTTTCTTGCTATCATGACATCGCATGTAGAAAGCAAACCATTTGATTATTATTTAACTCTTTATATTTTTTTTTGTTTATTAAATTGGGTTTAGTGCATCACAGTTGACATAATTAGTGGGTGGATTTCTCTAATCCCCCAGCCAATATGAGCACGAAATGTATAGCAACACCGCACCCGATGGCAGTAAAATAAAGCACGACCCACGTCTCTTAGCTCGGTTGGTGGTCTAATAGTTAATATCTAGTATTAATGGTAAATCAGTTTTTATGAATGTTTTTTTGATTAGTTTGATAATAATAGATGGGTGGGGTGTTGGGTGGATACCCATTCCCAAAAAAAAATAAAAAATAAAAAAATAAGCCGCACGTTGAGTAATTTATATGAGCTAATATTTATAGTTTAATTATTTTTTTATTTTTTTATTTTTTTATTTTTTTGGTAATGGGAGAAGCCTCAGGCGTTTGGAGTCTAATTATATTCCGAAAAGCTGAACAATCTCCAGCACATCAATCCCATGAGAAAATGATTATGATGAATAGTGTTAGTAATTAAAAAAATATGCAATGGATCTTTGCTTGATGATTATAAATTTAGGCTTTCAATCAAGAGATATTTAATTCAAGACTTTATATATACATTGTGTGTGAATTTGAGATTAAATTTACTCAAATGTTCTAAAATAGAGAGAGAGAGAGAGAGAGAGAGAGAGAGACTAATGACAGGAAGAATTTGAAGGAAGGGCCTACTAATTTTATTTTTTCGCTTTTCTTGCTTGAAATAAACTCAAAAAAAATCACCTCTATTTATACTAGTGGTTATTGTATAAGATTGTGACAACATATTTTGATCCAATATTCTCAAATAGTTCTCTAGAAATCTCTTCTAGTTTATATTACAAATGGCAATTAATATATAATTTATACTCTTCTAATAGATCACTTTAAAATATAATTCTAGTATATATTAAAGAATCCTTTTAGAAAATAGTAATCTAGAATATGGGATCATATCTTAATACTCAAATAATTTATGGGCCAAAACCAAGTTTAATTTCGAACACCTCCTCTTATAGTTAATTTTATAATTTTAGAATAACTTTACATTTTGATGAAATCTTCACATTTGAGTGGCTTGATGAAAGTATTTACAATTTAATCTTGAGATTTAATATACTCCACTTGCACCTCTCCCTTTATAATGGTGTCTTTGATATAGTGATAAGGCATGTCAATGTACTAACTATCATGAAAGACTAGATGTTTGGCTAGCACTATTATAAACTTATTATTACTATGAATTTTGGTTGCTTTTTGTGAAAATCTTAACTCCTCAATAAATTTCAAAGCCAAATTGTATGACAAATACATGAGGTAGTAGCAATGTATTATGCTTAACAAATAGAGAGGGTGACAATTTGTTATTAGAAAATTTACAAATCAACCACATAATACATGTGTATTTATAATTTAATCACCCTCTCTATTTTTTTTTTTTTTTTTTGAACTATCTGACCCATATATTTGTATGTGCCACAATCAAATCATTGGAAATTTTATAAAAATGAATAATATGGGATGAGCTTTGTTATGAATTTTAATATTTTAAAATCAATTTGAAAAATTAAGATCAAAGATGGTTAATTTGTAAATATAGAAGAATCAGGTGACTGTGTATGTAAAAGCCCCTTTGTTATTTGTTAAGCATCCATGTGAAAGTAGTATCTCACATAAAGAATACAAAGTCTGTAGTACTCTTTCTATCGCCCATGTTTTCAGCCTAGTCACTATTGTTATATCCTATAAGCTTGAAATTATTAGATGATGAGCAGAGTAAGCCACAAAGTTAATTATATTTGTCATAGAGTAAAATTCTCTTGGTGATGTTCAAGTGAGTGGTAGTTGATGTCTCCATATAATAACTAATAACAACAACAAAATAACAATACTTGTGCATATTAAATAGCATAAGTTGCTAAACAAATTCTTGAAATGTGTTAGATCAATTCTTTCTTCATACTTTGATAGCTTAGTTTCACATTAATTAGCATAAAATTTTAGTAAATTTATTTATTTGTATATGCATTTTTATTAGTAATTAATGTTGGGCTATGATTTATTTTCATTATTTTGAATATTTTTAGTAGGGACTTTTTATTTGAAATTAAAAAGAACAAAATCAAAATATTTAATAGTAGCACTTAGGTATTGTGCAAAACAATGTCGCAATGCCATTATTAAAGAAATTAAGTTTAGAGATAGATATCCAAATCCATAGTGTTGTAAAACCGTGTTGAGGTGTTACAATCACTAGAGATATGGATCTCAAGATAGTAATTCTAGCATCATGACATTGCTATAGTAGAATTGTGACACTAAAAAAAGTTCAAAGAAGCCTAAAAATGCATGAAGATAATAACCAAAGCGTCTTGGCACTAAAGCACCTCAATGTGAAGTCTCTTCATTTTAAAGTAGAAAGACAAAATGTCTAACACTGTAGTGCTGTAGTTGGGCATCATGGTGCAACTCTCTGATATATGCAGTTTTAGACAATTTGAGCCATCAATTTTGGGGGTATTTCTGAAGTAGTTTTTAGAAGTTTTTAGAGGAGAAGTGAGTATCAATTTTGGGAGTATTTCTAAGTATAAATTAACCTTTATTTTCATTTGGAGAGGATTTTGACAACTATGTGCTTCATGTACTATTGTGTGAGTGTGTGTTGTAACAACTGATTCTATAGTAATTGGACCTAGTATGACATGCATATTTGTTATGTGTCCACTGATTTTGTTTTGGGTTTTGGAGTTTAATTTTATGTTTGGTTTATTCGTAGATTTTTTTTATATTTTGATTGGACAAAATTTTAGCACATAGAAAATTATCTTACTATATTTAGTTAATTTTTCGAGATGTGTTTTATGCATGATTCACAAATTATCTTTGTCATATTGTAGAGCACTCTTGACTTTATATTAAGCATATTTCTGTTTTTTTATGAGCGTTGTAAGTACGAAAATAAAAAGTTTCTTATTAGAATTGCCTTTCTTAAGAAATTTATATCTTTTTCTAAAAGTGTGTTTTCTAGAACTATTAGATGTCTATTTTGCAAACCATTTTCACCAGTATTATACACATGGTGTTGGATTTTTTGATTATTTTTCTATAATTATTAGACTCTCATATTTAAATGTATGCAGAAAATAATGTAAAATTATAATTAAAATTTGATAATTTATATAATTACCATTATACTTCTTTTTAATTAATAAATAAAAATATTTTTAATATAAATATCCCACCCACTCCCTTGTTTTCATCATTTTCCCAAATCATGAATAGTTTAGAGAGAGAAAGAGAGAGAGACAAGAGAGAGAAAGTCGATCCACAAGTCATAGAGCTAATTTCGCCTGTCGAGCCAATTCAAAAAATTGCCAAGCTCTAGATAAGCTACTCATATATACTTCATATTTCAGTTTCATTGGCTTGTGTAGTATTTTTAGTATTTTATTTGGTTGGATTTCGTACAAACTCATATCTATGGAGATTTATAAATTTTTTACCATGTAACTTTTAATATATTGTAGAATGAACTGTGCTTAATATATTGGCATAGAAAAATAAAATTTTCATCGGGTTTTTTATTTTATATAGAATTTTATATATTTTTATGAGTATATTGAGCCTGGCAAAAAAAAATATTATAATGCAAAAAAAACTTCAAAATATTGTTCTAGATAATACATATTAATGATTTTGTGAATTATGATTTTTATATACGCACACAAATTTATCTATAATTCCTCCTGCTAGTTGTACTCACTGATATTTTTATATTTCTATAACATATTTGATAATATTTATATATGCTGAAAATGATAATATTTAATGCTTACGTATCAAAGTATATGTGCAAAAAGGGGGAAAAATGGGGAAGTGCAGGTGGTTGAATGATTGTATATTATGCACATTCAAATGAAATTATAATAGCTTGTACATCTATAAAATTATCTATCTGTGCAGTTTATATGCTTGAACAGATGTGAACATGTGGAGATATAAGTAAAAGTGAAGATATAAGAGGCAAAGAGAAAATATGAACAAGTGGATGTGTAAGAGGAAGTGGAGGTATAAGGGTAAAAAAAACTATAAAATAGTCCAATTAAAGAAAAGAACTATTATTACATATTGTCTTATTTTATTTTAATATAGTGTTGTTTACACTATTGCTTAATGTATTCTTACGATAGATATTAATTTTTATATTGACACTATACTTGCTAGACACAACATGTGACTTGTTGAAATATTATTCTAATTTGTTTAAATTTATAAAATGGTATTTTTAGAAATTATCAATTCTTTTTGTTTTATGTATTGAAAACTATAGTAGATTTTGAGTAGCCTGTTGAGTTGTGATTGTTTACCCTTTGTGAGCTCCGAAAATTTACCACCGACCTCTCACATTGAAAGAGAGTGTGATTGAATGTGTCGGTATAATTTTTAGAAGATAAATTAAATAGTAGATAAGACACTACCCAAAGATTTCGTCCTCATTTAGTGAGGATTTTAGATCTGGTTCCAGGTTTCCTATAGGCGCAAGCACCTATAGTCAATTACCTCTCTCAATGCTGAGAGAGAACTTTCGATTAAGAGTTAGATCATCAATGAAAGTAGCATATAGTACCAGCATATGGAGTTTTGAAATTTGGGTTTAGAATTTATGAAATTCATCATCGTTAGCTTAAAGTGGATGGTTGGGGGAATGATGACGTGCCCAATCTAGATCATATGGTTCTCATCCTGCATCGCCGCGTCCCTTGGTAGAGAATGACCCAACTTGACCGAAGGATTCTTATCGAACACATGGGTTATATCGTCCCAAGAAATCCTTGTAGACCTGTGGTGGTGTTTGTCTATAGAGACAATCTTAAGTCTACCTTAGCTGACAGGGGGTTTTTTGCCCTATCAAGTGTACCCTATGATTCACAATTCAAATGACAGAGCCATTGAGGAGCATATGAGCTACTGTCGTGATTATAATATAATTGTTTCATTTGGCGGAAACCAACTCTGATCGTAATTGCATATGTGGGCCTCTTGCCATACAATCGAGACAGCCGCGTTCTTAATAAGATTGATTGAGAGTGAACATAGTAGAACATTTGATTTGACTTTGGCTCCTTTATGAGCTAGAGTTTTCTTAATTTATCACCTCTAATAAACAATTGCGTAAGATAGATTGAGTTTTAGCTTTAAGTTCTTTAAAGATTGAATTTCATTTAATTATTAGTAGCTTAGTGATATATTAAATTTTGCATTTGAGTTGACATTTGATTTTGATTAATTCAATTTGAGATGGCAAGCACATTTTGATGGTAGTTGACCTTCATATATATGTCATAAGTCGAGTCAAGCCTACAAATCGAATTCAACGGACTTCAGAAGCGACGGTGCGCAAATTAAGGCTCAAAATGCACTAGACGTCACCGAAAATGGTCGAAATGACCTCCAATCGATGAACGGACTTCGTCATCGTGTTCAGAATATCGAAATTGGCCAAAATATAAATATTGCAATCGATCAAGTGATTGAGCTATCAATATGTCGACACACATATTGGAGTCGGGAAGCTGTGACAATATCCGAACGTCTCCGTTCATGAAATTGATCATGTCGTTAGCTTCGAAATGTCAAAAACTACTAAATGAAATTGTACATGCATTCAGCCGAGTCTGTTCAAATGTCAAATGATCGAAAGTATCAATACGTAAATCGAGGTTAAAATGCACTAGATGTTACCAAAACCGGCATGACATCCGTCGATGAGCGGACTTTCGTCATGTTCGGAATACAGATTGGTCATAATATAAATATTGCCTGATTTGATGATTCCGTCATCGTTTATGTCAAGCGCTTTAAGTCGAAGGCGACACCAAATGATGATTTCTAAATTGATTTCATAATTTCAAAAATCAATCATCAAATAAGATTATTAGTCATTGACAAATCGCATGAAAATCAGTGCCGAGTGTCACGCATTTTTTGGTGATTTCAATTTGATGTTGATTTGACAAAGCACTCCGTTGTGAACGAACTCTTCTATTATGTTGAACATTGGAATAAGAATTTATATATATATATATATATATATATATATATATATATATATATATATATATATATATATATATATATATATATATTAAATATACAATTTTATCAACATGAAAGTTGCATTAAGGTTGTTTAGTCATTTAAAAAAAATACATTTAAAAGCCCTAACTTTCCTAACCAGCCCTAAATCTAACTTAATCCTAATCCACACTCGTTCAGCTCCTATTCACGCTCGACCAGATCCCTCTTCACGCGATCGAACGGCACGGCCCATCTCCTCTTCACGCAATCGAACGACGCGAGCATCCCTCCTCCCTCATGCGATCGACCTCCTGCTCGATCAGCTTCACACGCACGGTGAGCAAGCGTTCCCCCTCTTTCTCCTTTTTCCTTCTCCAAACCGCAAGGCAGCAGACTTCCCTCTTCCTTCTCCAAAATCGCAAGGAAACTCTCTCGATTTCCCCTGGGCTTCCAAACCTAAAAGGTGATTTCCCGTGCTCTCTTCTTCCTCCTCCCACTTCTCATTCAAGAAATTGAGAGCTTTCCCGTCCGTCTCCTTCTTCAACCCTCTCGAAGATCACCAAACAGACTATTTTACTTGCAATCCCTCTAAATATGTTCGTTGATGTAGTTAGATGTGCTACTTGTTGTGCTGCTTCTTCTACTGGGTGGACTAGAGTAATTGTTGAGAAGCCCTTTGGTCGTGACTTTGAATTTTTCAGAGAGCTTACAACTTCTTTGAAGCAATATTTAACAGTAGCCGAACTCATGCAAGTCTGTTATTGTTGCTAGTTGTGGATATTTATATATATATATATATATATATATATATACTTGTATATTTTTTCATAATTTTTATTTCATATGCTCTAGATTGAACAAAAGAGCATCACAACTCATAGAAGTCGAATAAATTGTTAGATGTCATTTCTACTGAAATTTTGACTTTATTTATTTTATTTTATTTTCATGTTTGAACACATAATATTATGTGAAGATGATTGTGGTGTCGTAACATCTCTATCTTAATATAAAAAAAATGTATGACAACTTATAAATTTTAAATAAAAAATAATTCAAATGAAAACTCAAATTAAATAAAAAATGTATGATAAAAGGATAAATATTAAATCAAAGTGGAATAAACTAAATAAAACAAGGAGGAGAATGCTTAAAAGAAACTAAACAAAATAAAAAGGAAATACAATACTAAAGTAAACTACTTACTTTAAATAGAAGCAAGTTTCCTTCCTTTCTTCAAAAATCCTTAAAGTAAAAGGTAAGACCCACCCCATAGCCTTATTTATATAAAAAAAGCTATCTTTGTGGGACTCACTTATAATTAAACTAACAACATATGTAAAACATATCATAACAATCTTATTTCATGTTTGTTATCAAACAAATCTGAACTTAGGAAGTAATACTCATAACAACCTGCAATAAGTTTGAAGTTTAATTTTCAAATAAATAGGAAATTTGATATGAAAGGATAAATCTAAATAATTCTCTTGTTGTAGAATAGAATAGTCTTAAATGCTAAAATTAGAAAATGAAGCTTTCTTTTGGGTGAACTTAGATAATATAAACTTGTATGAATCTGTGCATGAAGTATCATCGCATATCTTATACGGTTACTCTTTGGATCAAATATTTCAAAATATATGCAAATGCTTGAATGAAAATAAAATCATTACACATATCTAAAATAAATATATTCTTATTCAATACTTGTAGAAACTTTCAAACAATCGCCACCGGATCTGCGGTTCTTTGTCTATGTAGACAGAAAGCAACACTAAACTAAATGCTGCACAAATGAAGGAGCTTTCCTCTAATACAAAAAAATCAAGGAACTTCATTCAAAATTATGATTTTCAAACTCAACGAAATTACTAATTAGGTTAAATTATCTAAGCTATAAATACCTGCACGTGCTCGGACATAGAGATTTCAAGTGTAAATTTTAAAGTCTGAAAAGATTGCGCAGGCTAAATTAGAATTAGTTAAATGTTAATCTAAAAAATCTAATAAGATACTAGATCAATTTTCAAACATCTACTACGCCACTAGATTCGTAACACTTTGTACAAGCGAACAAAAGACATTAGTTAAGATATTCTTAGATACATCCGCATGGGCCGCGATACTATGCTGAATGCTTAAATTCAAGTGTCAGGATCTTGCGGTTTACTAGGTTTAGTCTTAGTGGTCAGGTTAAAACCTAAAAAATCATTATAAAATTTTAAATCGAGAATATCTCAGAAATTACATCGTGTGATAAAGTTTAATCCTCTGTTAGTAGTTAAATAAAGTTAATAGGATCTAAAGTTCTTAAATATATCCAAATTAACTCAAATTAAATATCAATATCTAAAAAAACTGCTCAAATGAAATCTAATCATTAAAATCTTAAAATAAACTCAATCTATCCACCTTCCATAACTATTTATTGAGTGTGACAAATTAATAAAACTCTAGCTCATAAAGGAGTCAATGTCAAATCAAGTGTTATACTATGTTCACTCTCAATCAATCTCTTGTCGGTGGATGTGGCCTCATTGCTTGCGTAGCAGATGAAGCTTTGAGTCCCAATCGGTGATTTGGCTAGTTGCTCCATAATATTATGGTTACGTCGTGGCGTATGCTCTCCTTGGCTTTGCCCTTTGAGTTGTGAATCATAGGGTATACTTAATAGACAAACAATCATCGGTAGTGGACTTAAGATTGTCTCCTCGCCCCCCAGTCATAAGGATTTCTTGGATAACGTAACTCATGTATTGATAAAGATTATTGGTCGGGTTGGATCATTCTCCTCGACAAATGGGACCACGGCGGCTGGGATGACCATGGGATCTACATCGACGTCATCATTCCCCAACCGATTTGAAATGATGAATTTTATAATCTAAATTCTAAAACTTCATATCTTCTTCTTATATCTTCGCATTAAGCGTCTATAGTCTTCAGTTATCACGAGGGTAATTAACTATATGAGCTTGTGCCTATAGGAAATCTCAAATCGGATCTAAAGTCCTCACCAAATGAGAACAAAAATCTCTAGATAGTGTCTTATCTATCTTCTACTTCAAGATTAGATATTCAAATCATATTCAATTTGTAGGTGGTGGTGAATTTTGAATGGTAGGTATCCTAGGTTGAAATCTTTATTTAACACAGTATCATCTAAGATGTATTGTTTGATCATTTAATTTATTATTTCATATCATGTCACTCTAGTTTAATAATAGAGGATCGATTCTTTTATATGATAAAATTAAACTATATTTTAATAAGTTGAAATTCTTATATAATTAGATTTTTGGGTTATTAACGGGATCAGGTCTAAGACAAACCAAGCAAACATTTGACATTAAGTTTAAGCATTCAGCATAGTGTGGGGGCTCATGCGGGTATTTAATAATTTAGATAATTTTATGTTTAAATTTTGATATTAATTTTGTATTTTCATTTAATTCCAACTTAGCCTGCGCAGCTTTTTTAGACATTAAAATTTGTATTTTAAATCTCCATGTCCGAGCACACGTAGGTATTTTTAGCTTAGATAATTTCATTTAATTAATGAAATCAATAACTTTGAAAATTATAAGTAGAATGAAATTTCTTAATTTTTGGATTGAAAGAAGCTTTATAATTTATGAAAATTTAATTTAGCATCGTCTTCTGTCTGCTTGTTCGAAGAATTGCAAATTTGGTGGCATATTTATTTAAAATTTTCAAATGGTGCCTTCTGCGTGCTTGTACTTGAATATTGCGGGTTCGGTGGAGTGGAAGGTGTTTCAAATTATTCTAGTAGCTTACTAGATCCCTTGGAATTTTAATTACTTTCTTTTTATTCAAAGTTGATTAATCTTTGAACTTTCAATAGATTCTCATTTATATCTGTTAGCAATCCTCGAACTCATTGAGAGCTCTATTCAATTTTTCCTTGATTTAATTCAAGTATTTAATAGGATAAATAGCATGCTTCAAATATTTTCTAAGAATTCCTTGAACATGCCTATTTGTAATCTTTCAATTTCATTAGGGATCTCCTATGGATTCTTTGATTTTTTTTATTTGGATGTATTTGAAGAATATATCATAATTCAAATGGGTTCTCTTATGCTTCAATTTGACGTTCAATGGATTCTTACATCATTTAACATCTAATATGATTCTTCAATTGTTCAATTAGTTTTATAATTACTTGTTTGTGAATTTAATACTTTGAGTATTCAATAAGAGTCTCTATTCACATGAACAAATATCAACTTCAATATCACACCAGTTTTATATTTATTGAATAACTGGACATCAAGTTTGTTATAACTCCTTCATGGTTTAATATTCGACTCCCCCCATCTAAGTTAAAACTTATTTAGTTCCCCTTTTTTTTGAGGAATTTGCGAGAACACAAACTCACTTTATTAAGAAGTTAATTTTTAATAAGAATGAGTCCCTCATTGCTTCCTCCAATCCCTATAAATGTGGCTAAGAGGAGGCCTTGCATTTTATTCCACTTGTTTGAGAGGTTAGAGTGCCTTGGAAGAGAGGGGAAAGGATTCTAGCTCATAGGTCAAGTGTCGCAAGTCTCTGAAGATTGTATGCTCTTTTCACTTTTATTTATTTCAATTTAGTATATTTAAATCTGGTTTCTTTATTATTATTATTATTATTATTATTATTATTTTGATGTGATTGAATGATACATACAATTTTTGTTTAAATCTTGATCCCTTCTCTTTTTTTTAAGTCCAAAATTTAATCAAAATTTTGGCATATTCATATAGGAGGTTGCGTCAAGCAGTTTGGGGCCTTAGGTCATTCGAAGCGTAAATGTTTTAAAGCACCTAATTTTCTCGTTAGGCGATGATGGCGTGATTTTTCACAAAAGATAACGCATGCATATACATACAATCATTTTCATTCATTCTTACATTCAAACTCATTTCATCTCATTTTTTTATAACGAATAACGTGCGATTAACAAGTAAAGTGAAGGAATGATAAATCTGAAACCTAGAAAAGAACCTGATGATATTCCTCTTCATGCAGAACGATCCGAATGGGGAAAGCAAGGAAGGATTTTCGGATGGCTTGCAGTTTGGGTGAAGGAAGAGAGATGTGGTTCGTTTTTATGGGAGAATGAGGGAGGGAGGAGGAAGGATTTTCGGATGGCTTGCGGTTTGGGTGAAGGGAGAGGGATATGGTTCGGCCAAGGAGGAAGTTCAAAAGAGAAAGGGGCTTAGGGGATTGAAGGGATTGAGTGAGGTTGCTTGCCATTCGAAGAGACAAAAAAGAGAGGAGGATCTTCTCGTGCAATTGAGGAGACGAGCGAAGGGAGGAAGTTTCGATCTACCGTGGGAAGAACGAATGAGTTTCCTTCGGCTCTAAGGATGATCATGCGTGCGGTTAAGTGAACGAACGAGAGAGAGGGAACGGTTCGCGAGCGGGAGCAGCTCTCGCGGTTGAGAAATCTGAACGAGGGAGGGAGGAAGAAGCCAAACCTTCCTCTTAGGTCGAGCTCGCGTGAAGAGGGGAAACCGAGCGGAAGGGATCGGGTCGGACGAGGGAGATGGGTCGAACTGATTATATATAGGGCTAGTTAGGTTTATTAAGTATATTTATAAGGCATTTAAACAAGAAAATTAGCCCTAATTAAAATTTTGCAATAATGCTATTATGTAATTATATATATATATATATATATATATATATATATATATCAATTTGAGGTTATTTTAATATTATTTGGATCTGGCAGCGATCCGTTTCGATCTCGATTAGTCGACGTCGGCTAATTTCATTTCTCAAAATGCATTATCACTAACGCGATGTTGTATAAATTAGCGACCGATCGCGACATTCGTTGATAGATTTCAATGTTTTGAAGCTAACGACGTAATCAATTTTGTGAACGGAAGTCGTTTGGACATTATGACAGCCTCCCGACTTCGATATGCGCGTTTGCATATTGACTGCACAATCTCTTGATCGATTGAACTTTAAATTGTGAAATATGAATATTCTAATCAATTTCGACGTTCTGAACGCGATCGAGAAGTCCGTTCATCGATCAGTTTTTTTATATTTATTTTCATCGATGATAATAGTGGCTTTGTTTTGTGTAATGAAGAAAAAAATTTTTTTTCAAATAGATCAAGAGTATTTAATTAACAATTACCTCCCGACTCGATGTGACCCCTCTTGATATGCCGATTTTCATTAGGTTGGGTTATGACGTGACATGTATCGTGTGTTAATTTGTGAGAGAGTGAGAGTTATGAGTGAAGATGGAAAAAGAGAGAAAAATTCATGTAAGAAGGCAAGGGATAGAAACAAGAAGAACTTAGAAGATATATATATCACATCAAATATTTACAACAGATTAAAAGAAAAGAAATGCACCTCAAGAAAAAAAATTATTGTTGTTGTACAACTTTGGTCGTGAATTAATGGTTAATTAAGCACGCGAAAAGGAAAGGGGCCAAATGCTAAACATAGAGCTTAAGAACAGACACTACTGCATGATGAAAAATATCCCTTCTAAACTCATGAAAAAATAATAAAAAGAGGGTTTTCTATTACAACAAGGAAAACTCTATATCAAAATGAAGATGGCACATAAATCAACATTAATTTTTATTCTAAATACCTACTCTTATGGTTTGAAATGAGGGAAAAAGTATATGACATTGTTTAAATACCTTATCATATATTACTTCCCATAAGTCAAAATCGATAAAAATACAACATTATAGTTACAAATTAATAAGAAAAAATCAAATATGAGCGCTCACCTACATTCAATAGATAAGCATGGTTGGACTAACCTAGAACTTGTTGGGTTCAAAATAATTATTAAATTATTCTGATAAATATTAATTGCACTCTAGTGTGATAAAATAATATCTTGCTTGAAGATTTATTCATAAAACCTTTCAAAAAGACCTTTAGAGTTCATAATCACAACCAGTCAAATTTAAAATATCTCCTTTACAAAGATTATACTCAAGTGAACAATTCAAAAATACATACAAAAAGAGATCAAAGAAGAGTAATCTTATACTATATCTCCTTATTTAATTATAAAACTTATTTTCCTCCGTATAAGAGATATATACTAACAAAATGAATTACATAAAAAATAGAATTCTTTTTTTCTTTTACTTTCTTCTTTTTCTGTTTATCCCATTTTTTTTTTTAGTAAATCATTCCCATCACAAGGTAAACCACTATTAATCATTTGCTCTTTATCCCATGTGAACCATCATTATTCCACCCTAATATTACATCCACTCATCAAATTACTTTTGATAATCACAATCACATACAACAAATTTTTATGTTCAATAAAAATAAAAGAAATCACTACTTTTTATTTAAGTCATTTTTTATCCTTTTATCCCATTCACCTCCCCCACCCCCACGTTCAAAACTAATAATAATAATAATCTATATATTAAACTAAAAGAAATGTCACGGGAGTTAATCTTCCACAAAAGAGTCCCTCCACTTGTCTAGCATCTATATAGAGTACCTATCCACTAAAAAAAAGAAACCAGAACCAATTATTTGTATCCAGAGAAATGGCTCCAAGGATCGCCATCGGCCACCATCACGAAGTCCGGCAACCCGACTGCATCCGGGCAGTTATCGCTGAGTTCATCCTCACCTTCCTCTTCGTCTTCGCCGGTGTCGGCTCCGCCATGGCCGCCGGTACATACCTTTCCACCTTCCTATCTACGCGTCTACCCAAGAGTTGACATAAAGTCTTATCCTTCTATTATATTTACAGAGTGACAACTATCTTTAAGGAAAGCTTTCGGTTTAGAAAATCCTAATGAAATTTACTCATGATAAACATTAAAATTATTTAATTTCTTTTAGGGTGAAATATAAATTTTAATTAATTTATTATATATTTTACGAATTTTAAAGATTGAGATCCTTTTTACTCCAAAAAATCATCTCTCTATTATTCTGCTCGAATCTATAGGGTCTCTTGCGGAACTAGAAATGTTCAGATATGAAAAGATGTATGGACCTTACAACTGAGATCTTCAGGAAGACTTACGATACAAGCTATTAACTTTTTGCAGAGAAAGCGGTGGGAGGAGATGGGACAATAATGGGGCTGACGGCGGTGGCGGTGGCACACGCGCTGGTGGCGGTGATGATATCAGCGGGTCTGCACATCTCCGGCGGTCATCTTAACCCGGCGGTGACGCTTGGCCTCGCCGTCGGCGGTCACATCACGCTTTTCCGGTCATTTCTCTACTTCTTGGCCCAGTTGATCGGATCTGCGCTTGCCTGCTTCCTGCTCAGATATCTCACTGGTGGTTTGGTAAGTTTAAACTTTTTTTTTTCTTGAGATTTAATTACTTTTATTGTTGTTTATTAGTAATAATGATAATCTATGATCTTAAACGAGCCGTTTGAGATTTTTTATTTTTTTATTTTAATAATATTTTGATTCAAAATAAATATATTTAATATTAATAATTATTTTAAAATATTTAAAATACTAATTAAATATTTTAAATATTTTAAAAATAATATAAAAATTAAAAATAAAATTAATCTCAAATAGATCCTAAGATTATTCTGTCGTTACGATTACTTGGGTAATTAGGTGTGAGATCAAATTTTATTTTAAAACTTTTGAATAAAATTATATTTTAAATAATTTATTAATTTAAAAGTGCATCAACTATACATTAAAATATTAATCATTTGAATAGATATATTAAATTTGATTTTATATTAAAAAAATAAAGTATACTTAAAAACTTGAATATATATATATAATTTGATCTTAATTTTTAAAAATAAATAAATATTTAATAGATTATAATAAAAAAATAATAGCAGATCTCACATGAGATAAAAATTTATTATTATTATTGTATATACAATTTTTGTATATTTAATTTTAAAGAATATCACAGAGTTTTTATATGTATTGTGAGTAAACGAAACTTTGTTTTAATTTTTTTATTATAAAATTTATTTATTTATTTTAACTAAACGAGCTATTATTTGTATGAATTTATAACAATAAACTTTTTGACGGATTTAATATACGTAATAAAAAAATTTTCTTATTGATGATATGTAATGAAATGTTTGTGAATAATATAATAATAATAATAAATAATAATAATAAAAAAAAAAATAATAGTAATAAATTATAATAATAATAATAATAGTAATAAAAAAAATAATAGTAATACAATAATAATAATAGTAATAATAATAATAGTAATAAATAATTATAATAATAATATAATATAATATAATATAATTTTATTTTTAGAACGTAATAGACGAATAAATTATTGTTTATTTTTTTATTGAAATAAATGTTATTTATATTTTTAAAAATTGACGAATTTACAGAAACAAGTTTAAGAACAAGATTTTACTATAAATATATATATTAAATTTCAATATATATTCGAGAGATTTCTCAATATTAATATATATTATTTATGAATTATTATGTTTCTACATATTAATTGATAATTAAAGGATAATAATATATTACAATTTATAATTAATATATAATAATTATATATTAAATAAATATCATATGATGTTATATTATTAGAGATTGAACTCTTAATCTATAGTTAATTCAGATACCATATTTAATAATTTCTCTTAAAAGAAACTTTTTTTTTAACTCTCTTTTAATAAATTTTTTATTTGAGTATTTTTTTCAATTTATTTTTTGAAGGAGACGCCGGTCCACACACTTGTTGCCGGAATGGGAGCCCTCCAAGGAGTAAGCATGGAGATTGTTCTTACATTCTCTCTCCTGTTTTCGGTCTATGCAACCATCGTGGACCCGAAGAAGATCATCCCCAATGGGTTCGGCCCATTTCTAGTCGGGCTAGTTGTGGGGGCTAACATTTTAGCTGGTGGGGTTTTCTCTGGAGCATCGATGAACCCAGCCCGATCATTTGGGCCTGCATTGGCTACTGGTAATTGGACGGACCATTGGGTCTATTGGGTTGGCCCTCTCATTGGAGGCGGGCTGGCTGGGCTCATTTACGAGTTGTTCTTCAAAAATGATACGCATATTCCTCTCCCAAGAGAAGAGCCCTTTTAGAGCATCTTATAATTCAATGCATTATATGCTTGCTCATTTTATATCAATTGTGAGTTGTTTTTTTTTTATTGGCTTTTTTGTTTATCGGATGAATGCGTGATTCCAGTGTTCTAGGTTGAGACCTAGGATTAAATAAATATAAAATTTTTATTATGCAATTATAAAAAATATCTTTTCAATAATATATATATATATATATATATATTATTATTATTTTGCCACCATTCATTTGATTGAATGAAAGTGACACACCACTCTGTATTGCAAAATTCAATTAAATGATGATTTTGACTCAAATCACATTCTTTCAAAATAGCATCTTTCAGCCACAACTCACATTCTCACCTCTAATGGTTAATCCTTCAAAAAATGATGAACATAACAAGAGCAATAACAACAACAACAACAACAACAAGCGTTGGTCGGCTACATGAATCCTTCGTCTCCATTGTGTCCTATTATGTGTCAAATTCTCATTTAATTCAAGTATATTGAGGTCATTTTTTATACATCTTAACCAAGTCTTTTTAGTCTACCTTTCTTAACATAAGACAAATCTAATGCATCTACTCTCCTAACCGGGTCATCGGACGGCCGACGCTTTATGTGGCCAAACCATAAGACCTGCAATGACTTATGGTGCAGAATGTTGGCCAATAAAAGAGAAGCATAAGACTAAGTTAAGAGATGATGATCGATAGATGAGCATCAATATCTATGATGCCAAATCTTAATAGCAAACATTCATGTAATTATTTGCATGTAGACATCACTATTTTTTTGGCAAACATGGTCTCATATATGACATTCCCTATAGAAACCTAGCAAAGCTTATAAATATAGGAATGCGAGGTCGATGAGAGGGTGCATTTTGAGTTTTAACAACTCAATGACTTAGTAAAGAAAAATCACTTCAATTTTTATCTCCTGACATATTTCAAGGAAGATCATATTTATGTTCATTAAATAAGGCTTCAAGCATCCCAATCATCTTAGAAAATTTTCAACACGTGTTACTTCATTCTAGGCTCAACTCTTCATGGTTGTATTTTTTGTTTGTAGTATAAATATACGGGTATTTCTCTTTATATCTTTTTTGAAATGGCCACTATGAAATCTATTTTCTCTTCTCTATCAACATTATAAGGTCATGCTTTGGGTGTCCTTTTAAGAAACTAATATACCTTAGTTAGCATACTATTGACAAAAGTCTTGGCTAAACCACTCTAAAAACTCCTTATATGTTTGGTGCTTATTGCTCTCCTTTACATATTTATACTAATCTCTCTTAGCATCTTGATATAGTGTAGTGTACTCTTCCTTTCAACATTCTTCACCAACTTAATATATATATATATATATATATATATATATATATATATATATATATATATATAATATATATATATATATTATATCTCAACTTAGTAGGTTATCTTAGGATGAAATATATTATCAAGATGTAGGATTTTGTAGGCTTAAGGCACCCCAAAGCGAAGAAAAATTTTATGGGTGACTTTAAGTAGATAACTATAAGAGTTTTCAAGTTCGGGGTAACTTAAAGCTAAAGAGAAATTCAATAAGCGTCAACCACAAAAAAGTTATAGGGTATTTTATGTCCGAGGGAGTGCAAAGCTAGAGGAAATTCTTTATGCAACCATTGCCAAAGACTTACAATATTATTAAGAGCCTTAATCCTTGAAAAAATTTATATAAATAAACATTATAATTTCTAGACTTGCATCCAACCTCATTAGATTTGTTTTCATCTCCTTTAGGATTTATATTATAAAGTTGTTTGCAAAATAGTCATCTTATTCAATACTTATATTATATTCCCAACTTGCACCACTTTGATCTGTTTCAAAGTCCATATCAAAATCATAATTTTGATGTAACCATCTCTAGGGGTGTAAACGAGCCGAACCTTTGTTCGCTCGTGCTCAAAATTACTGTAGGCTGTTTAAATGACTCAAAATTTTGTTTGTGTCATTTCGAATTATTCAAAATGGTTTGAAAAGTAATAATATAAAAATATGAATGAGAGAGATTTGAACTGAATCTTTAAATTTCTAAACCATTAAAAATATTTGCAACTATATATATATATTTTATAAATGATCGAATGAAGGATTGTTTATATTCGACTTATAAATCGAGTTTAAAATATTTGTTGTGTTTCTAAGAAAAGGTCAAAGACAAACTACTTAATGAAACATAAGTTTATTCACGAACAACTTTTTTTTTTCCTAACCATCTCTTTTACAATTTATATGAATGCCTCACGTGCATTGTAAACATCTCCTTTAATATATATGAGAACTTTGCTTATGTCATAGTTACCTCTCTCTCTAGACTTATATTGTTACATTGCATGCATTATAGTCATTGACACATCAAGACCTCATTGTAATGTTGCTTATATCACAACCATCTCCTTTGAGAGCTACATGTCAACATTGTTTGCATTGTACATATCATAGTCTACACAGTTAATTTAATCCAAGTTTCATTTTTTTTTCTCTCTCTTAAGAGCTTTCCTCTCAAAAGATCTTTTGTCTCATTTTTTATATATTTGATTATTTGTATATGTAATTTTGCAAGCAACTTTGAGTAAGAAAATTAAACCATCATTTTGAAAAACTTTTAAATATTTGTGAATTTTAAAATTAAGATTAATAACTAACTATTTTTAGCTAAATGATAATTTTAACAATATTTATCACTTTCTTAAACATATTATTTATTTATTTAAAAATCTCAATATAGTAGGAGTACTAATTTCTTCTTTAAAAAATGTTTTTCTTATGAACACTAAATATAAAAAAATATAACTTTTATTAATGATTTAGATCAAATGATGAGGCCCTGCAAGATGATAAATTTAGAATTTTTGTTGTTTTGATGATTTTAATTATTTGTGAATGAAATTTATCAAAAATGTGTAAAGCATTTTAACTTAGGGTCTGCTTGGGAACACTTTTATTTTTTATTTTTTATTTTTATATTTTGCTTAAAATAAACCTTATTTGATTATATTATTTTTTTAAAATACTCATAATATATTTAGATGTTTTAATATTTTAAAAAAAAAAAAATAAAATCATAAAAAAATACTCTAAACAAACATATTTTCAAAAATAATATAAAAATAAAAAATAGAAAATAAAATTGATCCCAAATAGCCCCTTAATGAGCTAGAGATTTGTTTTCAATCAAGAGGCCTAGGTTGTATATGAATTTGTAATTAAATTAGCTAAAATATTTCAAAAAAAATCATCAAAATTACTTTTTTTAAAAAAATTTATATCAATTATGCTAAAACTCAACTTAAACCAATCAATATCCTCTAAATGAATTGACTTCAATCAAAATTAAAATTATGAGTTGAATTAATAGTATATTTTATAATTATAAAATTATTAGAGCAAATACAACAAAATATACTATTGTTGCTGACTTTGCAAAAATAAAGTCAACTATCATGATTTAATGAAGAATCATTTTCTTTATGGGAGATTTACAATCATTTATATTTACATATTTAATACACATAAAGTTAGATATTTACTTATCTATTTTTATAAAAATTTTAAATGAATAAAGAGATAGATACAAGATACAAGTGTTATATATGTAAAATTGAAGTTTAAAAAAATATAAGTAATAATGAAAATCTCCTTTCTTTATTTTATGTCACATCCACAATCCAATAATGCTGCATGCTCTAAAAAATAAAAACTTTGAAATGGCACCTATTACCTAACATATAAGAAAGTATATAGAAGTAAAATTAAAATTGCTAAATTCAATTATTCTAGATTAATCATGATTTTTATGTGAATGCTCTTGTTGTGACATATAAAATGTCAATCATTCAATGACCCAATTGAGAGAATATATATTATATTTGATCTATGTTAAGAACGATAAAGATATGCCAAAAAAAACTTGATTATATAATATAAAAAATGATTTTAATTTATTAAAATTACACTTAGTAGGCCACAGAGAATAATGATTCATATAGTCGATCCCACGTAGTGGGATAAACACTTTTTGTTGTTGCTCTCTTGTTGCCTTTAGTGGTGTAGGTGAGTTGAATTTGCTCAAACTTGAATCATTAACGAGATCACGAATCAAACTTATCAAGTCACAAGTTAGAGCTTGAGTTCATATTCGAGCTCGTATTATAAACGCTTGAGCTTGATTTTGCTCGACTCAAGAGCTTGTCGAGTTAGCTCGATTAATATTGGACCTACATAATTTTAATTATGTCGAACCAAATCCACATAATTTTAATTATATAAATTATAAAAATTTAGAAAATTTGAGTGTCTATAAATGAAATTGAGCTCAACAATCAAGCTCGATCTTTTAAATTGAGCTTGAGAATTCAAGTCTAGTTTGAGCATGACTTCTATTAGCTAGTTCAAGCTCAATAAATGAGCTAAAAGTCAAGTTTGAGCTAAAGTTCGAGCAGACTAACAATTAAATAGAGCCATCTTAAATCAAAAATTAGCTCAACTCAATTCATATATAACTTTAATGACATCTTATATTCAAGAATTTCACCACTTAATGTAAATATGGTTGAAAAATGGGAAAATGTTGCTCAAAAGTTGTTCACCAAATCATTTAAATAGGATGCCCAGCTATTAAACCAATTCATTAATAGTTGGGTACAGCAACAACAATTTAAATTTAATGTTTTTTTTACTTTAAGATAAATAATTGACGTTAATTTATCGTCCACTAAGCTTATCACGTGCGTTTAATATAAGTAGGGTTGTCAAAAAAAGCTCGTTATTCAAAATAACTTCGTTCCTTTCGCTAACTAAATGAATGAACAAAGATATCATTCGATTTATAAAGGAGATGAACAATCATTTGTTCGACCGTTCTCCTATTTAGCTCAAATAAAAAATTATATTATTATTATTATTATTATTATTATTATTATTATTATTATTATATTGTTATTTGTTGTTGTTGTTGTTGTTGTTGTTGTTTATTATTATTATTATATATATATGAACACATATATACATATCATAAGTAAAGTGAACTTGGTGGTTAAAATTTTTATTACGAAAAGATTGGCCAGTTCAATTTCATACTGATTTTATTATCAGATTTTGTATTTCAACACGACACCTAATAAAGTAATTTTCAAACGCTAACACCTAATAAATGAAATTTCAAGTCATTTCAACACGAAACCTAACAAAAGTAATTTTCAAACGACAACAAGAGTTCGCTTTCTACACTTACACTATATGGAAGTTCTATAGAAACTTTTATAATGACAAAACTAGAATTTAGATGGCTGGATAGTTTTGTAATTTGAATTTGTTTTAAAAATTAGTTGATACGAGAGCTATTTTATGAAGATTTTGGACTTGGATGCTTCATAGGATGAAGAGAATATAGGGGGAGCAAAAATATTACATTTTTATTCATAAATGTTTTCTCATATATATGCAAGCAAAGCAATAATAGATTGAATCCTTTTATTTTAAAAAGAAATCAGAATAGTTTTCACATTGAATTGGTTAAGTGATAGATGGCAGTTGGCTAAACTTTTTCGATTCGAAAGTTTTAAAAGTATTAAAGTTTATTTGTCTTTTGCTTTTGAAAAGAAAAACGGAGCTAAAATGGAGCTAAAACTCGGTTCAAAAAACACACTATTCAAACGGGTATCAAAATTAAAAATTCACGCTCTCAAAAGTAAAACGCACTAAAAAAGCTCTCCCAAACGAAGCCCTAGTTTCATATGGCACTATATGAAGAAACTTAGGAGAAGATTTTTATGATCTATCGATACTATGTATTCATGATCGCTAAGTCAGTTAAATTATATTATTATTATGAATTGGCTTCTATATAATTATAAATGTGTAAAAAAAATATGATCATTTCTACGATGTTGAACCTTAATATCAACCTATAAATTAGAGTTAGAGGATAAGTTCAATACATTCTGTTTGACAAATACAATATCAATTTTATACTTTTTAGTTTGAATCTAATACAATCCCCAAGCTTTTATCTCTACCTTTCTCCTTCTATAGTCTTTCGCTCTTAGACTCATTATGTGCTTATTTATAAAATTTGATATCATGTACAGACATATTTGAATTTAACATCCTTTAAAGTGTGTTGCACATAAAAATTTTTCTTTAAAGAAGATGGACCAATATTTTTAATTCACGAATCATAGAATATAAAAAGTCAAGAAGGTCAGAAGTCATGAAGATAAAATATCAAATTTTAAATGGAAAAATGTATGTATTTAAACAACCACCTAATGAATTCAAAGAACATATTTTATTGGGAGGCCTTCTCATTTCTTATCTATTCAAATAAGGGGTTGAACCAATTCTTCTTTTCAGGGTGGGCAAAAATTTTAAATAAAAAAATAATATAATAATTAAATAAAAAATTTTAATAAGTAAAAATACATAAAATTAATAATTTTAGAAAAATTTATAAATAATTAATAAGATAATATCACCATTTTGATAAGAGAAAAATATAAATAAATTAAATATATAAAAATTATAGAGTTATTTTTTAATTAATTTATTAATTCACTGAGAGTAAGGAATATAGTTAAATATTTTAAGGGAGAATTGGGCAAAAGTGTACATTAAGGGTGGACAAATTTAAAAAAAAAACTAATATAGTTCAAATTCAATGTTTTGTACTTCTATAAATACTTTTGTGATGAAAGAAAATGATATGTTAAATTGATACTAATTTATTTGATTTATCACAATTTAACAAATAAGACTTGGTGGTCTTCTTCTTATGAAAGATTTGATGTTATCTTCATTAAAATAATATTTTAATTCTCTTTTAACTATTCTCCATCAATTTGGAATCAACAAAATAATATAGAGTGTAAGGTTGCAAATGGGAGATGAATTTAGTGATTCTTCTCTTTATTGACTAATTTTGTTTGATTAACATTTCTTATGCTTGTGAGATGAATTTAGTTATTCTTCTATTTATTAAAAAAATTTAGTATTATTGGCTTCCCTTAAATCTTATTCTCTTGACCTTTACTCTTTTCCAAATTTCTTCTATTAGTTCATTATATATTATTGTTGCGTGCCGGAAGACCAGTTGCGGTAGAGTGAAAGTTTACGCCTTAGCTTTGTTGATTAGTCCAAAGACACAGCGTATTTAAAGAGTGAGCGAGAACTCGACAAATAACCTAGGAAAGGTTAAGAGGTCCTGGACTTCCCACACTCTCTTCCAGTTAATCATCATCTCAGTAACACTCGATGAAACCTGGATAGTCAAAATCCCGGAATCCAATTGCATATTAGCAACGCCAAATGATATTGACCAATCACCCCGGATGGGTAAGAACAAGACGGGTGTATAAAAATAATAATCATAAAAAAATATACATAGATATCATCAACGATTAATACAATACTATAAGAGAGAATCAAGATCATACACGCTAATATTACATAGAACAAACAACAAAGTAAAAGACACCTACAACCGACACTACATGATATCAACGCCCTCACTACTAGAGATCCTCCGGAGCTACTCACACAACTCCTTCATCTTCGAATCGGCGAAGAATCTTGATGCGGGAGATATATCCTCAATTCTAGCTCCAGCTTTTGCGATGTACCACGGACTCCTGAACCCTGGATGAAGCCCTCCTCTAAACATTGGCGCCCAAGTCCTTCACTTCAACATCAAGTAGATGATTACGAGCTTCCTGAACATAGTCTTCAATTATACCACGATAAGCTAGAGAGTTCTTGAAGTCCTCCACCGCCTTCAAGGAGATTTCATTTGCTTCCGCCGACATCAGACGCTCTTTCTCCAAAAGACGATCTTGTAATGCTTTCTTCTCCCACCAAGTCGAATTGTGCAGCTAACCGAGGGTTATGGTATCGTAGTCACCCTCGACTTGAGAGCGACAGTGAGAGTCGATGGATCGTTAAGTCAATGCATGGCGAAGTCTCAACCGCGATGAGGGCCTCGTATTCACCATATTGTTAGTGCAAAAATTTTAAACGAAGTCCATACTCTAAGGTATTCACTGGGGAAAATAAGTAAACTCAAACTCCAAAGATTTCAAGCTCCATCAACATAGAGAGTCCATTGAGGAAATAAAGGACGTGTGATAGACATATCATTTGAGTTGGGGCAAGGTGCATTCTACCATGAAGTCTGCAGTATTTGAGACTTTATGTCGAGGTAGAAAATTAATGTCAAATTCTCCCAATTCCACGACAATTAATCTTCCGGATGCTTCCGGTGCGATAGTTCTTGGGTAGATTAGTGTAAACACCGATAGTATGAGCTTGAAAGTATGGACGCAATTTCGAAAAAAAACTAGGGCTAATGCCATCCTGTCATGAAGTGGATAACGACTTTCTATATCGAAAAGTATTTTGTCGAATAGTAAATTGGTCGTTGTATCCCATTTACTGTATCAAGACGAGCTTATTGCATGGGGAGAGGCCGCAAGATATAAGTATAATGTTTCTCCTTGAATAGGCTTAGAGGGGAGATGCTAAGTACTCTTAGTTGTTCAAAAGATTGACATTCCCCATTGAAAATTATTATTTTTTCCTTTAATATTCTCAAGAATGGCAAGTATTTGTCCCAACGAGCTAAGAAATGAGATAGGCAGATCCCATTTAGACGTTGAACTTCCTTGATATTCTTTGAGGGGTCATATCTCGAGAGCCTTAATTTTTCGGGTTGGCTTATTCGCATGGGTTACCATAAACCCAAGAAATTTTCCGATGTAACCCCAAAGGCACATTTGGTGGGGTTGAGTATGTTACAAGAAGATTGAAGCACGCTTTCTAAGTCGAGATATGTTGTGATTCTTCCGTGCTTTTACCAACATGTCGCCCACGATACTTCCATCGTCGCCAATAGGCCTTTGAAAACCATATTCATAAGACGCTGATAGGTAGCACCCGCATTTTTTAACCCGAATGGCATAACTTGGTAGCATATTGCGTTGAGGGCCTTTGCTCATTTCGAGACTTCAGAACCAAGTCACCGACGATATTGGACTGGTTTTACTCTTTTGAAGTGGCGAGCTACCCTTTGGTGATAGGAAGCCCGGTAGGCCATGTCATGAGTTTGAGTAGGTCTGTGCCGCCGAAGTTTTTCTTCATTGTTACCATGATCAAAAATTAGACTCTTGGACTTGAAACCGATATCCATCGGTATGATAGCTTTGAAAAAACACAAGTTATATGGCATCTCACCTTGGGTGCGCGATGTAGGGTAAGCCAGAACATTGGAAAGCTCATCAACCCATTGCCCCCTTCTCAAGATGTGTTTTAATCCTTTGAGTATTGGTAGCTTTGGCCCCGCCTGCTAGTTTGTGGATGTGCCACGTCGCGTGTAGAATGTGAAGATCTTTGCAAAAGGACGAAAGACTTTTCCAAGAATTGAGTCCCATTGTCGGATGATCTTCACAGAAGACCAATCGACACACTATATTTTTCCAAACAAATTGTTTAGCTTTGCCTCGATTTTGGCGAGTGGTTCGCCTTCCACCCATTTAGATTAGTAGTCGAGCTAGAATGATGAACTTTCTTTGTCCCGATGCTATCTAAAAGGTCCCATTATATCAATTCCCCATCGAGCAAAAGGCCACGGCTTTGAAGAGATGAGAGCTCAAGTGCATGAGGAAGGTTTGAATGCAACCGACAACTAGCACATTTTTGGTGAACCTGTGGCATCTTGTTTCATGTAGGCCAATAGAATCCTTGCCTTATAATTTTAAGGGCTAGCCTTCCTCCTGTGTTTTCCCATATTCCAGTGAACCTCTCTTAACATAGTCGCCTGATGGTGGAAGACACTTGAGGTATGGCCCAGAAAGCTTCGTTTATATAGTTCACCTCCAATAATAACAAAGTTTGCCTTGTCTCTGAGGCAGTGGCCAAGAAGGTCTTCTGGGAGGCTTCCTTCTTGCAGAAAGACATGATGGGGTCCATCCATGAGGGTTCCTTCACCTCATCAATCGCTTGTATTACCCATGGTCCCCGGGAAAATATATTTCTTCAATATGCTTTCTCTTGAATAGATCTAGATGACGAAGCAAGCTTAGCTTATGCGTCAATATTTTCTCCGCGGTATGTGAGTGATTTGATGCCTAAGATGGGCAAGGAGAGACTTCACCAAGTCGAATGACAGCTAACCGAGGGTTATGGGTATGAGTCACCTCGACTGAGAGGCGAAAGTACTGAGCCTCTTCTCTCCATCTCAAGGCCTTGCCTACTAGCTCATCACTGTGCGCTCCACCTCATGACACAAGAGAGAAGTCGACATGTTCGCTAGCTCGCCCTACACCCGGCCACCGATCCTCCAAAGTCGCCAACTTTGGCCTTAAGATTCATCTTTCGCTCACACTCGCCGCAGATACTTTACCTTCACAAATTCATCGCTCCACTCATCTAAGGCAACACCCAGATGAGCCATCAATCATAACGATTGAGTTACCTAAAAAAAAATCAGCACCAATGTTACATAAAAAAGAAATAAAAATAATGTACTAATTCATCCGCCCGTTGACGTCCGGTGCATAAGTGATTTAATACCTCTTCAGGAATTTGCGGCTTCGAGTAACGAACTCCCTCATCGTGAGTTAAAACAGTTAAACTCTCAGAGGCCAACTGAGGGTGAGCATCTTCTCCGCAGATATATGACGTGGTCATTTCAAAGACAAGTCTTCTTTTTCCGAAAAGATGAATCATATCGATGATTCGACGGGCTTCTCGAGAGAACCCTATGAGTATGAGGAATCACCTTTACTCAACCTCTTCAACTAAGAGTGAGATCTTCCCCGGATGGAAAGACCAACCTTGAACATCCTATCTTCAATTGTATATTTGCCAATGTGACGTAACTCATGTTGCAAGCTTCCTACGTCAGGAATATTAAGAGTTGCTAAGATATCATTCTAAGATAGAATGGTCGGAAGATCATTCAATGTCCCCATCTCGTGAAGTCCCCACTCATTCTTCACAAAAAGAATCCAATTGGACCAATTTAGATGGATCCCGCGTAAAATTCTATCCAATTCTTTATAGTCCGATAGAAACACGCCCCCCGAGCATCACATGTGAATCTACACATTCGCACAAGTATTCAATGTTCAAAGTAACACCACGCTCAAGAAGGTAGTCAAACCAACGATGACCATTAAAGCTCAAACGAAATCACAAAGTTACGCTACGCTTTTGAAGATCTCAACCTGGAGCCAAAGGGAATCGCAGCCCCGCATCTAAGAGTCATCTCGAAATAGTAAAGTACCGCGAGGTGAATGGGCTCGACGATTTTTTGGCAACAATAGCAAACTCATTTGGGAAGAAAAATTTTCATGGAACACCATTAAGCTATCTGATGTGACAGTGGATGATGGATCCATAGTCGCCACACTATGAGTTTTCTTCTGGCCATCACCCTGTAAGAATACATATTAAATAAAAAGGGAGAAATAATAATAATAATAATAAATAATCGAAGAATTTTGTGAAACAGCTCACTCACCTCAATATGCGGGCACATCTTCTTATTTTGACCCTCTCGCTCGCGCACAGTTTGGGATAAAATTCTTCTCCTACGAACTAACGAAAGAAACAAATACATATGAAGGGGAGGGGAAAGAAAAGAAGAAGGGATACATATAGAGAGAAAGAGAGAAGCTATCCCCTAATAAGGCTATGAAATTACCAACAAACTTTCTCGAAGTGGACGATGGTTCTAACGGATGCTCCTCGCCATCTTGGCGCTTTCAACACAACCATCCATCCAAGTTGAAAGAAAGCTAATTTTCTACAAGAAAAGTAGAACCTGAACTTTGATCACCTCCGACCGGACGGTCCAACCAGGTCGGACCGCATTTCGGGTGCTTTTACGCTTCCCGTGGATTGCTCAAATTTATGGGCGGTCATAGCCATCGCAGAGAGATTTGTGCTTCCACACGATGAACCAAATCGGCATATGAGTGGACCGTGTCTCAGATAGTGACGAAAAGGCCTGACGAGTCCTCCAAGGAAAACTCTTAATAGTTCGTGGTCTACCTGTATTTTGAAGCTTCTAAGGAGAACCTCGAAGTATTCCTTAAGGGATTCTCTCATTTTGACGCCTGAGAGATGAGAGGAATCTTTAATGATCCTTCGATTTGCAATGAACCTGCTGTACAAAGATATTGGCGAAGTTCATCAAATGTATGGATGGATTCCCTCGGGAGAGTAGAACCAAGTGCGGTCCCTTGAGAGTAATAAAGACCGACAAAGCATGTCGAGCTCTGGATATGCATGATGGTCCTGTAATGGTCGATGTGTTCGTAAGGGTCAGTAACTCCATCATAAGGGTCAATGCTTGAAGCTTAAACCCTACGGGATGGGATGTCAAGAATAGCTTCACCAAAGGGGAAGACTCGATAATCATGCGGTGAGAGAAGATATGATTCCGCCTTTGTGATGGAGTTTTTCTCGCATCAAGCTGTAATTCGCATGTATAACATGGCAGTAGGGTCAACAGGTGAGAATGCGCGCTACGCAATAATAATCGGATGTGGTTGAGCCGCGACGATGGATGGGTGGAACCGGCAAGGTCAAGAAGTTCAAAGATCACGCTTTGGAGATGGTGGAACTTCAGCGCCTAAGAGAGCAGCATATTGTCCTCCTGCAAGTAATAATCGATCTTGGGGCCGGTGTGTTTGCCGTGATGGAGGTTGTTGTTGTGTTCCTCGAAAAGTCGGATCATCTCATTTCAGACTCTTCCATTCGGCATTCTCTTCTAAAGAGATTCCCTGCGTTTCGCCAATGTGGTCATGCCCATTAGGGGAAGTGGGGCTAAGCTTGACGCCCCGATTCAAGGATTGGTTTCAGAGTGACGGAGTTAGAGCGAGAGGCTCTGTTACTAAGATTGCCTATTGGTCATGTGTGTTCGCAAAAAAAGTATGATCGAGGGAGTCTCTTCCCACGACGGCGCCAAACCGCTATGCGTAAGACCAGGTAGAGTGAAAGTTTACGCCTTTAGCTTTGTTGATTAGTCCAAAGACACACACGTATTTAAAGAGAGAGAGAACTCCGTAAATTTTAACGCTGGAAAACCTCAAAAGAGGGAAAACCACTGGCTGCCCACAAAAAAATGTTCCACTATGTATATGCCTCGGCGTAATCTTCCGATAACGGGATTACAAGATGGTATACAAGAAAGGAACAATAGCTATGTAACAACGGTCAGGTTGTAATAGTTGCATGTGTGATGTGGATCGGTGAGAACTTCGTGTGGAAAGGCAGGAACAATTTCCGCGTAAATATAGGAACAACCGCGAAATGTAAGAACAGTGATTGACACAGGGTCAAGGATCGGCACGGCCGACGGTGGTGGTTGATCGACTGCTCGAGGATCTTCGAGAGCTCTCCTCCTTCTTGCTTGGGCTCCTCTCCTTCTTCACTTGGCCTCCAAAAGTATCCCTTCATATAGAATATGAGGGGCTATTTATAGATTGGGACTTGTAAATACATGGAAAATCCAAACCACTCCTCCCATCTGACGGACCATTCCTTTTGATCATTTGATGTATTTCAACATTTGGATGCTCAAATGAGTGAATCAGATCTTAGGGTTGTTAGATTGTCGAGATGCTCTCGATTTGACTATAAATACTCTATATTTGATGATCATTCAGGTTTAATTCATGTTCCAAAATTTTCACGATGTTTGGTGCTTGATCTTGATTGATTTCGACTTGGGATCCTTGCCTTCTTAAGAGATTCATGCTTCGACTAGGGGAATTTTGAATGTCATATCAATTATTATTATTATTATTACTTTTCTTCAAATTTTTTTAATGAACTAAGATTATAGTGGCTACTTGTGTTGGCACTTGGTGAGATCTAATCATTATTGAAGCACTTGGTGGCATAAAGTTTTTTGGGTGATTTTCTTGCATTGTGGTTATTTACCTTGTTACATACTTTCTTCTTTTGTTAACATATGTATATTTTCTTTCCTAGGTTCATAATATCATTTTTTATGTTATATTTATTGATGTATTGTATTATAGGCTTATCATAATTTTTATGACATCTAATTAAAGGTAATACCTAAGTTTGAATATATGTGTAATTTTGTATGTAAACATGTGAGTTATGACACATTGTATGATTTAAATTTCATATGTTAGGTATAGGGTATTCTAGATGTTCTTATTCTTTTAAAAAGGTGTAAATCTATGTGGGAGATATTTCATATGTTTAATCATAATATATAAGAAGCGATTTCTCAACATTTTCTTTCCCTTATGCTTCATTGCCAAGAAGCATCTCCTTGGGTGATTAGTTAATTTTTTCTTCTAAAGTTATCATATAAACTTTGTATATTATTTTCTTTCATTTAACATCATCTTACATAATCATATATAAACTCTAACTCTCATATAAACTCTATCTCACCACCATTTTCAAATACTAAGTTTTCTAATAACCCACAAAGTAACCAGTAATTAACTCCATTTATTTTCGATCATTTTTTGGCCCTCATATCACACATTTTTGTAAACTTAGACCATTGTGAGATGAATGATTTATCCTTCTAACTTCACAAAAAAAATATATTATTGACTTAAACATAACCTACAATGAATAATTCTTCTTCTTGTAGTATTTCATCTATCATTGAATAAATAGTTCTGATAGGAAGTTGAAATAAACGACAAATTAGTTGATGGTATGCACAATTGAAAAGAGAGTAATTATAAAATAAATAAATAAATTTTAAAATTATATTCAGGCTTATTTATTAATTTTCTTATCGAGTTAAGTAACAACCAAGCTTTAACTAAGCTTAAATAATTGTATATTTAATGCTATTAATTTAAATATACCATCCAATTGGTAGGCATAATTAAAATTGTAGATTTCAATTAGATTTGACAAAGTTCATTAGATATTATTAAAGTTGGTTGTTGAAGTTTAAATATTATTAAAAAATGTTTAAATATATAATTTTTGCTATTTATTTGATATTTTTCTCCTATATATAATTTTATTTATGTTGCGTGCCAGAAAATAAGTTGCGGTAGAATAAAACTTCACATCTTAGCTTTGGAGATCCAAAGACACGCGCAGATAAATAAAAGAGAATAAAAACTCTAGACTTTTAATGAGAAAAACTAAATAGCCAATGGGGAAAAATCACTCCCCCAAGAAAAAAATGCTAACTATATATCTATTTTAGAGTAAAGTTTAAGTTTTCCGATAATGATTGGTTACAGGTCAGAAAGTCGACAACAAACCTAATCGTGACAATACGCAGAAGAAGCTCAAAATGTTAATGAATAGAATGACGACCAATGATCCAATCGGCCGTGGTGGTAACCGGCGGTGGTGACTAACAATGGTCGACGCGATATCGGCAGGTGTGGCGTGACCAATGACGTCGACGGCGGTGATCGGCGATGCGACACGCAAGCGGTGGCGGTGATGACCGCCGATGGTCTGGAGATGAGGAAGGATGATGGCGATCGCCGACGTGGCACGATTATGCTTGAGGTTCTTCAAACCTGAGCTCTCTTCACTTTAGCACCTCCTTCACGTGATAAATGACGGGCTATTTATAAATTATGAATGGTAAATACAGCAAAATCCAAACCACTCCATCGGACGACTCGAAATGATTTCTTCGATCATCTCATATATTTTAAGTATTTGAATGCTCAAATGAAGTAAGAATTAGGAGATATTATGCTTGTTAGATTTGACTCGTCAAGACACTCGATTTGACTATAAACACTTCATATTTAGGAGCCGACTGATATCACAAAGTTTTCAATTATATTTTAAACGCTGATCTCGCTATGACTTGATTGCTTTGACATCAAAATTGCTTGACTAGTGGAATTTTCCATATCGATCTATTTTTGGATGACATTACTTATTTCATCCAAAAATATATTAATTTTTTTAAAAATAAAATAGCTTTACTTATTATTAAGATTTGTAATTACATATATATATTAATTTATTTATTAACAAATTAATTATCAATGTTTATTTATATATATGGTTATTTAGTCTTGAAAGAGAGGGATTTTTTTAAAAGAATTAAATGTCATAATGAGGAGAGAGGTTCTGTCTTTTTAATTAAATGACTAGCAAACACCAGCCATAATGAGAGAGAGATTTTTTTTCAATTTTTTAATTTATTCCTTTTTTCCCTATAGTGGATCTATAAAAAATTATCTAGGTCATAAGGAGATAGAGTTTTCATATGCTTGTATTCTTAACTTAGATGAGAAATTATTTATAAGTTCTAAGGGTAAATTTTTTTTTCTTTTGTCAATTTAATTTCTTAAAAGAATGTCATTTGATAAGTAGTCATACAGAGGCTCCTTTAGAGAAAGTCTCGCCGGATCGACCGTTGAGGGATCAAGCCCGTATATAATTTATGCTCTAATTTTTTCTAAAGAGACGCCAATGTCGCCGTGAATCGAGTTTGAGGATGGATAGTTCATAAGACGGCTCCATTTTCTCTCGGAGGACAATTGTCTCATCTGGACTTTGAGGTGATCAAGGTCAGAGTTCATAACGAGGCTTTAGTTTTCTCTCAGAAGAGGCATCAACTGTCCTCGTCGGACCGACCGGGTTTGGAGGTTATCAAAGCCCGTAGTTCATAGACGAGCTTTTCCTGAGTTGTCCTTACCGACTTGGTTTGAGGCAATCAGGGCCGTAGTTCATACAACCAGGCTCTAGTTTTCTCGAGAAGGCCAATGTCCTCTTCGCTGATTTGGAGGCAATCCCCGTATTTTATAAAATTTGATTTTCTTGAAACTCCAATAGTTGACAACCGTGGTGGGAAGCATTGATTATGAACCATTCGTAAAACTTTAAATTTCGGAAGATAATTTGAGTGTCATTTTCATGATGTTATTTGCTCTGGCGGGAAAGGGTATAATTCAAGGTTTTGACTCATCAGGTTGTTTGTTAAAGTGCTATGACATTAATCTGATGGAAGAGAAATCAAATGCTAGAATTTTTGACCCATCCAGGTTGTTTGTCAAAGTGTGGCGACGTTAAGTATGGAGGTCAATTGAATCCAGGATTTTGACATCCTTATTTGTCAAAGTATTACTTCTCAACTGTATGGAAGAGGTTGAATCGAATCTATTCAGGATTGTTGACACATCCAAGGTTATTTGTCAAAGTGTTACTTAATACGTTAACCTATATGTAAGATGTTGAATTGAATCCGCTAATGATTTTTGACCCATCCGAAGTTATTTATCAAAGATTATTTAACATGTATGGAAGAGGTTAAGAATCTTGAAAATTTTGACCCATCCGAGATTTATCAAAGTATCTGACATTAACTGTGAAGAGGTCAAATCAATGAGAGAATTTTGACATCCGGGTTATTTGTCATTATGACTTAACTATGGAAGAGGTCGAAATGGGATTTTTACCCATCCAGATTATTTGAAAGTGTTACTACATGACGCAAAGAGAGAATAGAATCACCGCCAAAGATTTTGACCCATCCGAGTTGTTTGTCAAAGTATTACTTGATAACGAACTGTATGGAAGAGATTGAATCAAATCGAATTTTGACATCCGAGTTGTTTGTCAAATTATTACTGATAACGCTAACTCATGGAAAAGGACGAAAAGGGTTTTGACCTATCCGAGGTTGTTTATCAAAGTGTTACTTGATGACGTTAACCTGCATAGAAGAGGTCGAATCGAATCCACCAAAAAATTTTGATATCCGGTTGTTGTCAAAGTGTTACTATTATTAACTGGAAGATGTCAAATCAATTCACCGGATTTTGACCTATCCGGTTATTTATCGAGTTTTACTCGCGACATTTAACCTGTGGAAGAAGTCAATAGTTTTAACTCTCATCCGGGATGTTTGTCATGTACGATGAACCCGTAAGAAGTTAAATATTTTGATTCTTTCGAGATTATGCCGAGTATTACTTGGTGATGTTAACCTGTGGAGTATAAAGTCAGACCTATCCGTTGTTTGTCGAGTGTTACCGACGCTTACTTGTGTTAGGAGGTCAATTCAAAAATATCCGTTTAGAATGTACAAAGTTGCTTGACCTTCCTTATTTTTTTCATGAGTATGATCAAGAATCATAATTTGCAAAGTTATCTCTATTTTCTTTTTGTTGAAATTTCTTCAATCATTGACTTACTTCTAACCGATAATCAATTGATATCCAAAATATTGATTTGGGATCTTTGAGATTAAGAGTTGCCTCAATTTCTAACAAAAAAGTCGTGATCGATTCAAATCTTCATTCTTCTTATGTGTTCCTCCAGAGTAAGATTTCTTCCACCATATGATGGTCGAACATAAGGTTATTGTCAACCATTGAAGAAAGGAATATTTCATGACGGCGCAAACTGTGCTAAAAAAAAGCGAGAATAAAACTTCACACCTACCATCGGGAGATCCAACATACACGATAGTTGAAAGAGAAAGAAAACTGAATTTTTGTGGAAAAATCCTGTGAAAAAAAAATCACGGCCTACCAAAATGCTCCACTATATCCTGCTGACAAAGTTTAAGTTTTCCCAATAAATTTATTACGAGTCATGAGAAGATGAGAATCGAGGAAATTTACTCATGGGTGATGTCCGATGACTATCGGGTATGAATGGTGATAACAATAAATTGCAAATGACCATCGGTATTCAAGTATTGATCCGGCCGACGTTTACCAACGACGGTCAATGGCGCGAGGACCAAGATGGTGGCTAACGCGGTGGCGATGACGGCTATGGGTTTGACAAGTGATGGCGATATTTACACCGCTGATCTGGCACGAATTATGTTTTGATCCCCTGTGAAAAATGACTATTTACGAGATTATGAGTGTATCTCTGAATACATGAAAAATCCAAACCATCACGGATGCCACATTTTCATTTGATCATGATATATTTTAAGTATTTGAATGCTCAAAAGTCAATTACAGATCTTGGTTAGATATGGCCGTCAAGACACTCGATTTGACTATAAACACTTCATTTAAGATTATCGATATCACAAAGTTTTCAATTATATTTTAAGCTTGATCTCTTAAGTCTGACTTAGAATCAAATTTCTTTCGAGCATCAAGATTCGGCTCACTAATAAAATTTTAGTGTCATATCCATTAATATACATGATTTTAAAAGTATATCATGCTTGGGAAAAATGTTATAAGAACATAAAAGAATTATCAAATAAGTAATTAAGTGATCAATAAATGAGTATTTTATCGTGTTTTTAGTGCACTACATATTAAGTAATAAATGAGCATTTTTTATAATTATAAATAAATAAACAAGTGAGGCAAATTTTAGCTTTTTTATTTATATAATGTGCTTTTAAAAATTTTATTTAAGCTTTTTTATTCAAAATGTGTGTATATAAATAAATAAATAAAAATAAATAAATAAATTATATATATATATATATATATAATTATTCTTTTAAATTAGCGATTAGACGACTCCCTAGAGTCTGGCAACAGGATTTCTAATCCAAGCCTATAGGAGAACAGCATCAAGAGTAAAGATAAAAAAAAAATGTAAATTTTGATCCTTCCATCGATGGTTAACTCTTTTCCCTGCTTTATCAATAAACATCAAATAAAAGAAAAAAAAAATGGCGCAGAAGATGTTAAGATATATCACCTGATCAAAGCAGGTGGTTTTAAAAGAACTGAAGCAGTTTCTCGTCAATGCAATCAAATTAAATACATTTACTTTTAGTTTATTAGATAAAGTTTTATTTTCAATATGTTTTTCTGGAAGAAAATTTTGTGAAAGAAATCAAAATAGCCTCTCTTACGTTCACATATGAATCATGTTGTGATCAAGTATGGTGTTCTTAATACAACAACAATAACAACAAGCCTTTATCACACTAAGTGGGGTCGGCTACATGAATCCTTCATCCCCATCTTGTCCTATTATGTGTCAGATTCTCATTTAATTCAAGTATAGTAAGATCATTTTTTTATACATCTTATTAAAGTCTTTTTAGGTATATCTCTATCTTTCTTAATATAAGACAAATCTAATACATCTACTCTCCTAAGCATGATGTTCTTAATGTTGCTATATATTATTCTGATTGCCTAAGTGCGTACTTGAACTAAAATCCCTCTTACTTCTATGGAGGTAGGCCTTCTTCACACACATTAAAAAATATAAGAATTTTGCAATTGAGGAAAGGTACATGACTTTCCTCTTTAAGTTTCATGAAATGAATCATGCTTTATTTTATTATAGAGGATAAATCATTCAAAGATAAGATAGTTTGATCCTCTCAAACACTTAATATATACAAAAAAAAACCTCTTAAGACACATAATAACTAAATATAAATTTGTAATATGGAATTTTATTATGATATAGACGACATTTAAAATCAAGACCTTCGCAATAACTTCTAAAGCTCATAAATAGTAATTAACAACCCATTTATAGAAAATATATTAAGTTCTATGAATTGAGGCTTAAATTTTATAAATTTTTCACAAATAAGTAATGTGATGAACAAAATATTTGAAAAATAAGAAAAAATATTTGAAAAATAAGAAAAATATTTGAAAAATAAGAAAAAGCAATACAAACAATAAGTAGATACATTCAACCATTTAAGCACAAGATTTTTACAACACTACTTTGGTTCATACCAACACCTATGATGTTCTAAAAAGCTTTCACAAAATTACGTTACACCTTCAAATGGAGGAGAAGCCTTCACACCAATCATTTCTCAAGTATTAGTTCTCTTTCAACTTATTTTGAGCAATAGTACCACCTTTATGGGCTCTTTTCTTGAAAAAGGCAACAAAATGCTCAAAAAGCATATTACATATAGTCATACTCGTAGATCTAATATTGCACAAAGAAATTGAGCTAATTAATATCAAAATATCGAAGCACTTTCTTTAAAGCAAAAGGTGATTATTTTCTCTCACTAGAGCTAAAATAGAAAAAGGATTTTTTGCAAAAGAATAGGACTTGATGGTTGATTTTGAGATATTTCTAGGGTTTCATTAATTAATGTATCTTTCTTAAGTCAAACATATAATAGGATATATATGTTATGATCCCATGTTTTAAATCAACATTAAAATAATTTAATATTGATATCTCACATTTTATTATTTATCTATCCATTAACTCAAAATTATGCAATGAATTTAATTTGGTGATTTTGTAAATAGTGTTTACTTGTTTGGGCTCACAAAGGCTTATAGAGACTCATAAATTTACTAATCTTATATTTTAATATTAATAAAATAGCTGAGTTTTAATATTTAAAAATATGATTTAGTTAATTGGTAATAAATCTTTATATGATATTTTGAAAATAATTTTGCTTTGAAAGTAAATAATTTAATGAATTTTGAATGGATGTGAATTGACTTTTATTCTAATTAATATTAATATTTGTTGATGTGGTAATATTCTATTCTATATTATTGATCATTGACTTATAGTATTCATTTGTTGTGTCCTTTAAGAAGTTAATTCTTATATTACATAGGTTTTTTGAAATCGGCACATATTACTATAATTTCAAACTTTTGAATAATTATTAAAAATAATTCATATCTAAATATGCAAATTAATTGTACACATATAATCACTAATTTTTTTCTTCATAAATTTAATTTTAACAAAAAAATATAATATTGTTAAAAATAACTTAAAAATTTGTTAAATGTATAATTAATTTTAATTTGAAATGTACATGTAGTTAAATTCATAATTATATAGATAAATTAAAATAGTTTTTCTATGGCTACAAATGAATTGGCATTTGACAAGCTACTTGTGTGGCTCTATTAGAGGTCATTCATTACTATTCAATTAATTAATTGAACAAGATTATACATATTTATAAATACTCAGTCATTAAGGGACTGTTTGTTTTGAATTCTTTTGAGTGTAAAGTAAAATAAATATAGATGATTTAAGTTTTTATGTGTTTGACATGATGCAAAGTAAAATTTTAAAGTAATATAATGTATTTAGAATATTGAAGAATATTTTTGTATATTTGAGTCTCAAATACGAATAAACACACTACAAAGTCTGTTTATAATCGCCTCACTCTTATGCTAACGCCACCAACCCACTATCAAGCAATCTCATCGACCATCACCATTGTCACCCGTAACCCCAAAAATAATTTACATTACATTCATTTTTCCAAAATAATAATAATAATAATAATAAAATAAATAAATTCATGTATTTATAGAATTTTAAACTAAACAATCTAAATTAATCCACATACATTACATTCCTTTTTCAGAAAATCAAACAACCCCTAAAAATGAATAAGCTTCAACAACTCTTTGCTTGATTTAGTTATGATAATGAATTTTATCACTTAAAAATCACAAATAAGTTTGTTAAGAAGCTTGATAAATAGTAATCATTTAACATTCATGAATAAGCTTATTAATAAGCTCATTAAAAACACTCAATAAATACTATAATTAAATGTTCACAAATAAGCTCATAAAGAAGCCCATTTATATTTATATAAATGAAATAATTCATTCATAAAATTAATTAATAATATATATTCATTTTAATTAATTATTAATTAAAATAAATTTTATTTATTTATTTTAATTAATCTTTTAACTAAAATTCTAAAAGCCTGAAGTTGTAGATGCCAAGGTGCAAAAAAAGTTAGAAAGAATAGAAAGATCGAAACAAACCAGTAACCCTAAGCTCACAACCCCAATTTTTTCTAGTTTATCAATTGCGGAACTTGCAGACAAAAGGAGCCCAATGAAGGCCGAAGGTAGTGACGATCTTTTTGGATCAACGATGTGAGAGCAAGAAGGCAAGTTCGGGCCGTTTTCTATGGTTTATTTGAAGGTATCCTAAACATGCCTCAAAATAAAACCGTATGTTTAGGATTTTTATCTGATTATGCGTAGCTACAGTAATATTCTACCACTACTAAAATTGAAGTAATAAGGCAGCACACTGTTGCCACATTTTTGAAAACCACTGTCTTTAGTTGGCTTCAACAGCGCTTTAAACAGTCAATCACAAATGCGGCTCGAACCACCAATTATAGAAGTGGTTTAAACTGATACTCGATCTGCACTATTAAGCCTTCAAATGATACCCACTGTCCCATTTCGAAACCCTATTGCATTGGCTGCTCATCAGCTCTCTCGATGCCGACGCCTTCCTCCATTTTGCTGGTTTTTCAGGTATGTTTTCTCCATTTTTTGTTGATTTATAATTTTGAAGTGTTGTATATTTGCATTTAACTATAAAAATGTTATTTGTGTTGAAATTAATTGTTCTTTCTTCGACTATTTGTCACATAGAGTTTTAATTTTGCTTTGTAGCTTGGAATGAAGTTAGGATTTGTTTTGTTGCTTGATTTGAGCCACATTTCTTCAGGGTTTAATCTAAATAATGCACAAAATTTTGGTATATTGTAAAAACCAAGAAAATATATATGCAATAAAAAGATTTGCTGATTTTATTTCATATCTAATAAAATAATATTTATAAATTAGCCTGACATTATCATATATGCAATTTGAAAGAAACTCTCATTATTGGTTTTTCATGGAAGTTTTGTCATGTAAATTGTCAAATGAAAAGATGTTTGTAACTTGTTTGGAGTTTATTAATTTGATTGAAATTTACTAAAATTTACTAAAATTTTATTCATAGTTTGCTTTTTTATGCACAATTAAAAGTATTTTTAGTAATGTAGAGATTTTTCATGGCACAAATAAATATTTTATCCTAGATTTAAAAAATGTTATTCATTTATTATAAAATTTTAAATCTTAATCAAATCTAAGGAAGAAAAGATCGAAGAGTTTTTTTTTACAGCCATGAAACTTATTTATTCATTCCACTTACATGGTGTTTTTTTGACATTTAAAGGAATTTAATCAACTAGATCATGTCTTAAATCTTTTCATTAGCAACATAAATTGGCTTTCAAATATTTCATAGACAATATAAGTTAACTCGTTGTAACCTTGTGTAAATTCGATCAATTTATAGAATTTGCATTTCCTACAATAATGTTTTAAAAATAGTAAATTCAATGTGATCACTAGAGGAAAGCTGTCAATTCCTAAAAATAATTAGTCAGAAATCACACATTTTTCATCGAAAATTGGCATTTTTGACTGATTTTCTTCCTTTGAAAAAAACTTAGTTGAAAATGCATTCTGGTAAACAAAAAAGTTGTTGGAAATCATATTCGACAGTTTTCCAATAAAAATTTTGTCGAAAACTATTTTAGATGAATTGGTGGACGTAGTCGTGGTAAAATCTCACAGAAATTCTTGATAGCAATTTTTCAACGAAATTTTCATCGGAATTTTCCAATGGCAGGTTCTGACAAAAATCTTGTTATTGAAAATTTCTACCAACTAGAATTTCAAATGACGGTTTGTGTCGTATATGACGACAAAAAATTCATTGAAAATCCATTGGAAACCTATACATATTTGAAAAAAAAAGAAGAAGAAAAGAGCTTTATATATATTTTTTCATTTTTACACCTGCAACAACACTACATAACAAATATATAATTGATTCATAATGGACTATAATAGGAGCACAACAACTCAACAAATAAATTCATACCATTAGAAAAGATAGTTCTAAATAAATATTTCTGTCACAATTATTTTAAAATATTAACATTACATAAAAATGTTTAATAATTGAAGTTAAACATGAACAATAACATGAAACAAATAAAAAATTAAAAATACAAATAAAAATTATTCATTCTCGTGTCCACATCGCCTCCTCTTCTACCACTGGCTCTTTTCCCTTATGTCTATCTTGGCATATCTTCTTTATTTTTATTTCCATGGCAATCTTTTGAGCTTCCATCTGTACAATCATTCGAGCCTCCATGTCCTCAGCTATTGAGACAATACACCTTCTAATCAGCTCGTCAATTGAATAAGTACTAGGTCCAAAGAAAAATGGCGTGCATTATAAGCCAATTCCTGTGAACCTAGGCCATATATTCTTCTCTTTTTATCACATTCAACAGTTTCTCTCCAAATGTTAAACTCTAACTGCTTAGACTGTCCACTTAAACTTCTTGCACTAGTAGAACTTTGACTCTACATCTCCTTCAGCCTTATGTACTCATTCTACAAAAAATTGTGATGTTATTTAAACAAAATGTATTTTCAATAAAATTGTAATTGAAAAATAAAAATTTTATTTATGTAAGCTCTTTGTGACTTGACATTAACCCACCATTGTCCACCTAGTACTTATGTGTTTTATTATGTAATTCTTCAACTATGGGCACCCAAGTATTTATTTATATAAAAATACCAATAAAGTTAGTAAATATTGCTTATAAATTTAATTACCATAAGCAATTAATGACTTACCAGTATTCTTTTATGCTCAGTATGAGGAACTAAGCCTCCAATATGTAGAGAGTTGTCTATGAACTTATAATCAAAGGATCGATTTTATTCAGTCAGCTCTTTATTATGTATATAATCTGGAGAGGCACATGCTGAACACAACTTAGCCCACAATTCCTCCCCAATTAGTAGAGGTCTTTGTCTAGACTTGCATATGTCCATGAACATATCTAGCAAATGAGCAGTGTCTCTTGACTCAAAATATTTTCTAATATCCTAGCTGTGTTCTTGTAATCACCAAAATTTTTTCTATTATATAAAACACATTAAGGAGAATCAGTAGAACTTGAGCACAATCAATTGCATTGTATAAATGTAAAGAGCTAAGATAATACCTCAAATTGCTTGAACCACATGTCACACACTTTTATTAGTACTTTCTTTTATGATACATATGGAGCATCAAATTTCCTTCTTATTATGTCTCTTATTTTATGTAATGCTTGTCTTGATAGATCTAAACTGCAAAAAAAATTTATGTTTAACATCACCAAAATCTAAAAACTAAAGTAATGTATACAAACTTATGTCTCTCTTTAGGCTCAATAAAAGTGCATTACGTAGGTTTCTCGACTCCACCATGCTCAATAGGTGTCAATGGATCGATTTGATGCCGTATGATTGAACTATTTATAGTCTTAATGTATTTGTTGTGACATCATCTCTAATTTGGTGTTAGCATAGTAATATAATAAATGCTTCAATCAAGTGGATAATATCACATCATTTGAATGAAAGCTTCTAAGATATTGTAATCATCTTTATCACTCCGTACTTTTATTTTTTTGATTAGTCTAGCAATTATCTTGCTTAATTGAATCTAACTACATAACGTAAAGTCTCATTTATTAACAATCATTATTTGAGTCTCCTTTCCAATTATAATGGATAAGAGCTTGATTACTAAACCTAAATGGAGTTCAATATACAAAAAAAGTTGTTAATTTTTTTTTGCTAGCCAGTGGTTTTGCACATAGTAGTCACTTTTATAAGTTAAAAACTTATTTGTAGTAATTATTACTATTATAATGTTGTTAATAATGTTTACTGTTATTTTAATAGTGAAGCAACGAGCCATTTGATGAAGATTGATAAGGATGCTCATTTAAACATGTGGACGTTCTTATTTTCATTTCTTCAATTGTTTGGTGGAAGCGTTTGGGTGTTGTAATTAAACTTTTGCTAGTAGTTGTATCATGTTCTTTCTTGTCTTTATAGTCAAACATCATGTGTTAAGTATTTGTTAAGATTGGCAATGAATGCTAAAACTCTATATTTGGCCTTAATATATTTGTGCATGTTTTTTTGTCATATGTGGCTTGACCTTAATCTATTTGCACAAGTTTTATTGTTATAAGTGGTTTGTATATTAAATATAGACTAATTTGATTTGTTAAAGTTTCATATGTGGCTTGACCTTAATCTAGTTTTCCGACTTTTCTCTTCGCCGCAACAGGAGAGGAACACCGTCATTAGGCGGGTTCTTTTTTTGATTTCGGCATTACCCATTTCCGTCCCCTTTCGAACATTCCTCTTGCCCCAGTCAAAGAGAAACATCGTTATTAGGCGGGTTCCTCTCTTGATTTTTGGCATTTCGAACTCCGTCTCTTTGCCGATCATTGCAACATACTGAAAAATGAGTCAGAATATATGTGATGTGGATATATATATGCTTGTGTTTCTTTACAGGTTTGAAGGTCTCGTCGTGCTCATTGGCGAGATGAAAATCGATCGGTGTTAGACACATCCGCTACGCTCATTAGACGCACAGTAAGCCAACATTCGTTGATGTCCTCCTGATGAATGCTAAATTAAATTTCTAGACTTAGAAAAAAGAATGAATATATGTTGCATTGCATTTATCTTCTTTAGAAGGCCTCACACACTATTGTATGCGGACGAGATGAAAATCAACGTGCGAGACACCACTCGCCATTGGCTGCATCGAAAAGTCAAAACACTCGATGTAGCTCACGCTGGGATGACGCCGAGGTCGCCAAAATTAAGGCCAAATCTTTTGATTTAAAAAAAAGGAGAACAAAATGAATTGGCTTAAGAATATTAAGCAAGGAAACCTAAAGCCAAAACAAGCGATGGGTCTGACCCCTCCGCTACGCTGACAAAGAAGCTACGATGAAGCGCACCAGAGTCCTCCGACGGTGGGTCAAGAAGACATTATATTATCATGATCGATGTATGCTTCCCCGCTCGCCTGAGTTGGAATCATGCATATCCGATAGACAAACAACCTCTCGTAAGACTTAAAGATTCTCCTTAAACACCCAGTCTACAAAAAAGATTTCTTGACGATGTAACCCATGTTGTTGATAAGCATCTTCTAGAGTCAATCACCTCCTCCTGACTAAGTAGACTGTGACCATGGACGGGATGACTAATCATGAGATCTAGATCGCACGCCATCATTTCCCCAACCATCCGCTTTAAATGATGAATTTCATAATCTTAAATTCTAAAACTACACATGCCGCATAATACGCCACGCATAAGTACCTAACGATCAAATTTTAATCGAAAGCTTCTTTTTATTGGGTAATTAACATGGCTTGTGCCTAGAAACCCGGAACGATTTAAAAGTCCTCACCAAATGAACAAAATCTCCTAGTGTCTTATCTACTATTTCATCTGCCTTTTAAAAATTATATCGACATTCTAAAATCAAACTCTCTTCAATTCAATATTGTTGAGAGGTTGGTGCTGAATTTTCGGAGCCCACAAATCAATAATTTTGTTCATCATAAATTTAATTTTAACAAATAAATATAATTTTGTTAAAAATAACTTAAAAAATGTTAAATGCATAATTAAATTTAATTAAAAATATACATGTAGTTAAATTCATAATTTATATACATAAAATAAAATAATTTTTCTATGGCTTCAAACGAATTGGCGTTTGACAAGCTACTGTTTTGGATCTATTAGAGGTCATTCATTATTCAATCAATTAATTGAACAAGATTGAACATATTTATAAATACTCAATCATTTAGAGATTATTTGTTTTAAATACTTTTGAGTGTAAAGTAAAATAAATAGATGAGATTTAAGTTTTTGTGTGTTTGACATGATGCAAAGTAAAATTTTAAAATAATGTAATGTATTTAGAAGACCTTGAAAGAATGAATTTTGTGTATTTGAGTTTGCCCAAATCTGGGCGAATTTCAAATACACTATAAAGTATAAAGTGTTGCGGTCACTGCTAGCCGTCGCCCCCCGCCACCACTACGAATGCCACCCGCCACCACCAGCTGCCGAACGCCATCTGCTGACGACAGCCAACTCCCATCGGCCACCACCACCGTCACCCATAACCTCAAAAATAATTTACATTACATTCAAACTTATGTATTTGTAAAATTTTCAACTAAATAATCTAAAGTAATCCACATACACTATATTCCTTTTTCAGGAAACAAAACAACCCCTAAAAATGAATAAGCTTCAACCACTCTCTGCTTGATTTAGTTATGATAATGAATTTTATCACTTCAAAAATCACAAATAAGCTTGTTAAGAAGCTTGATAAATAGTCTCATTTAACATTCATGAATAAGCTTATTAATAAGCTCATTAAAATAACTCAATAAATACTATAATTAAATGTTCACAAATAAGTTCGTAAAGAAGCTCATTTATATTTATATAAATTAAATCATTAATTCATAAAATTAATTAATAATATATATTCATTTTAATTAATTTATTAATTAAAATAAAATTATTTTATTTATTCTAATTAATATTTTAACTAAAGTTGTAGAAGCCAAGGTGCTAAAAAAAGTTAAAGAATAGTAAAGACCGAAACTAACCATTAACCCTAAGCTCACAACCCCAATTTTTCTAGTTTATCAATTGCGGAACTTGCAGACAATAGAGCGTAATGAATGCCAAAGGTAGTGATGATCTTTATGGATCCAACGATGTGAGAGCAAGAAGGGAAGTTCGCGCGGTTTCTATGGTTTATTTGAAGGTATCCTAAACATGCCTCAAAATAAAACCGTTTAGGATTTTATCTGATTATCGTACAGTAATATTCTACCACTACTAAAATTGAAGTAATAAGGCAGCACACTGTTGCCACATTTTTGAAAACCATTGTCTTTAGTTGGCTTCAACAGCGCTTTAAACAGTCAATCACAAAAGCCTGGAACCACCAATTATAGAAGTGGTTTAAATTGATACTCGACCGCACTATTAAGCCTTCAAATGATACCCCTGTCCCATTTCAAAACCCTATTGCATTGGTTGCTCATGACTCTCTGCGACGCCTTCCTCCATTTCGGGTTTTTCTGTTTTCTCCATTTTTTGTCAATTTATAATTTTGAAGGGTTATATATTTCCATTTAACTATAAAAATGTTATTTGTGTTGAAATTAATTGTTCTTTCTTCGATTATTTGTCACATAGAGTTTTGATTTTGCTTTGTAGCTTGGAAGATGTTAGGATTTGTTTTGTTGCTTGATTTAAGCCACATTTCTTTAGGATTTAATCTAAATAATGCAAAAATTTTTGGTATATTGTAAAAATCCAAGAAAATATATATGCAATAAAAAGATTTGATGATTTTATTTTATATACAACAATAGCAAGCCTTTATCCCACTATGCGGTTATATGAATTCTTTTTCTATCAGTGTCCTATTATGCGCCAAATTCTCATTTAATTCAAAAAATACTAAGGTCATTTTTTATACATCTTAACTAAGTCTTTTAAGTTTACCTCTACCTTTCTTAACATAAGCAAAAAACTAATGCATCCGCTCTCCTAATCGGTCATCATGCTGACGTTTTCTCGTACCAAACCATCTAAGACTCTCTCTAATCTTATCTGCCATGGAGCTACTCCAACTTTTTTCCGAACATACTCATTTCGCATTTTATCTCTAAGAGAAAAGCCACTCATTCACCTGAGCATCCTCATCTCGCAACATTTAACTCTTGTCTTATTCTTTTCGCCAACATTATGCATCATAAATCATCGTAGGTCTTACCACCATCTTATAAAATTTTCCCTTAAGTTTTATAGATTTTCTATCATTAATAAGCCGATGCATTCCTCTACTTCAACCATCCAACTTGAATTCTACGAATAACATCTCCATTTATTTCACCATCATTTTGAATAATAAAACCTAGAAGCTCACTCTTTTTAATGACTTGTTCGCCCAATGTCACAATACTATCACTAGAACTTCTACAACTAAAATTACACTCTATATATTCAATTTTAGATCTACTTAAACGAAAACCTTTAGACTCTAGGGTTGACCCCCATAATTCAAGTTTCTCTTGGACTCCCTCTCTAGTCTTATCAACAAGAAGAATGTTATCAGCTAAAAGCATACACCAAGGTACATCTTCCTGTAAATGCCTAGTAAGAACATCCATAACTAAAGCAAAAAGATAAGGGATTAAAGCCGATCCTTGATGTAATCCAACGAAATAGGAAAATATTTTGTCAATCCTCCTTGTGCTTGGACACAAGTATCTAGTATACATATCCTTAATGACTTGAATATAACCAATATTAACTCCTTTCTTTTCTAGAACTCTCCAAAGAATATCTCTTGAAACTTTATCATAAGATTTCTCTAAAGCAATGAATATTATATGTAGATCCTTCTTACTTTCTCTATACTTCTCCATCAAACCTCTTAACAAATGTATAACATCCATAGTAGATCTACCTGGCATGAAACCAAACTGATTGTGAGAAACTTTTGTATCACATCGTAACCTATGCTCACTCTCCCATAATTTTAATGTATGACATTAACCTAATTCCTCTATAATTTGCACACTCTTGTGCATCACCTTTATTCTTAAATATAGGAACCAACAAACTCTTTCTTCACTCATCTGACATCTTTTTAGTATTTAAAATAACATTAAAAAGATTTGTAAGCTAAGAAATTTCTTGATCTTCTAAATATTTTCACACTTCTATTGGAATATCATTAGGTTGTACTATTTTTCTACATTTCATTTTCTTTAAAGCTTCTCTAACTTCAAACTTACTAATACGACGATAAAAACAAAATTCTATTTTTGTTTGTATTAAGGTTGTTAAAATCTATCAGGATCTTTCATTGAAAAGTTTATCAAAATATCTCATCCATCTATTTTAAATATCTTTTTCTAAGAAAAACACTTTATGATTTTCATTCTTAATACATCTCATGTGAACTAGATTTTTATTTCTCCTATCTCTTTTGTTGGATAATTTATATATATATTTTTTACCTTATTTAGTATCCAATTTATTGTATAAATCTCTAAAAGCTAAATTTTTTACATCATATTGCTCTACGGGCCACTTATATCTTTCCTAATTCTCCGAGTTTTTATATCTAAACCAAGTTTTATAATAATGCTTATTATTTTTTTATCTTTTCTTGCACATTCTGATTTCGCCACCAACTATTTTTATTAAATGAAGCTTTTCCTTTTGATTCTACAAGTATTTTTTTTGAACTTTAATTTAATTTTTATGACTCTCACATAACATTAAGATCCTTAAACATCTCAAATTCTAAGCTCTTATACTGTTCTTAAAATATTGTTATTAGTGTTCTTTAAGTACCCTTATATAATCCTGACAATAATTGATTTATTTTTCATCTTCCAATTTTTTCATCTTAAAATCTAAAACTAACAATGGGTATTTAAACTTTCACTCAGAATGACTTTACAATCTTTACATTCTAAACGATCTATTTTTCTTAATAGAAAATAATCAATCTATGTTTTACTAGATCCATTTTTATAAGTAATAATGCTATCTTTTCTTAAATAAAATACAAGAATTATAAAATCATGTGTTAAAACAAAATCTAACATAATCCTACATTCTTCATTACCCAAATCCATAGTCACCATGAATATTTTTAAAATCTTGTACTACTCTACCAACATGTCTATTTAAATCTCCTTCAATAAATACTTTTTCTTCAAGAGGTATCTTTTGTATTAATCTTTCTAATTTATTATAATTTTTTTTTGAACCTACATCCAAACCTACTTGAGGAACATAAACACTTATAACATGATAATCTTAGTATCAACAATAATCTTTAAAGCTATAATTCTATCTCTAAATCTATTAATATTTATAATATTATCCTTCAAACTTTTATCTATAATCACACCTACGTCATTTCTAAATTGACTTATACCTAAATACCAAAGTTTAAAACTTAAACTATTAATCTCCTTGGCCTTCTTCCCAACACATTTAGTTTCTTGAATACATAAAATATTTATTATCTATGAATCATAATATCAATTAATTCCATTAATTTACCTGTAAGAGTACTTATATTTCAAGTTCCTAACATAATTCTAGCCATTGACTAACTTTTGTAACCCTGCTTATTTAACATGCACCTAGCAATGCGCCTGCACTTTTCATCGTATTCGCCATATACATCGCTTTCGGACTTCAAGATTAACACAATATTTTAAAGGATTCACGCCATGATTATTTCGATAAGTTTTACTGTCATTGCCGACCTATCAACCCTCCATTTTTCACATCCGGACTTGGGACCGGCGAAGGTAGTGTTTTATTTCAAATCTAATAAAATAATAATTATAAATTAGCCCGACATTATCATATATGCAGTTTTCTTCTCATTGAAAGAAACTCTCATTATTGTTTTTTTTTCATGGAAGTTTTGTCATGTAAATTGTCAAATGAAAAATGTTTGTGAGTTTGGAGTATATTAATTTGAATGAAATTTACTAAAATTTTATTCATAGTTTGCTTTTTTATGAACAATTAAAAGAATTTTTAGTAATGTAGAGATTTTTCACGATACCAATAAATATTTTATCCTATATTAAAAATGTTCTTCATTTATTATAAAATTTTAAATCTTCGTCAAATCTAAGAAAGAAAATATCAAAGAGATTTTTTTTACAACCATGAGACTTATTTATTCATTCCACTTACATGGTGCTTCATTGAAATAGGTTTCAATAAAGAATTTTTTTGACATTTAAGGGAATTTAATCAATTAGACTAAGATATCTTTCATGTCTTAAATCCTTTTGTTAGCAACTAAAATTGGCTTTCAAATATTTTATTGACAATATAAGTTAACTCATTATAACCTTGTGTAAATTTGGTCAATTTATAGCATTTCCTACAATAATGTTTTAAAATAGTAAATTCAATGTGATTACTATAGGAAAGCTATTAATTCCCAAAAATAATCAGTCAGAAATCACACATTTTTCTTCGAAAATTGGCATTTTTGACAGATTTTCTTCCGTTGAAAAAAACTTAGTTGAAAATGCATTCCGACAGACAGAAAAGGCCCTGGAAATCGTATTCGACGGATTTCCAATAGTAATTTTGTTTGAAACAAATAGATGAATTGCAAATTTCGATAGCAATTTTTCAATCAATGGTACGTTCCGACAGAAAAGCTAGCATTAAAAATTTCTACCCACCAGAATTTCAAATGACGGTTCGTATCGTATATGGCGATAGAAAATTCATTGGAAATCCATTGAAAACTCATATAGATTTGAAAAAAAAAAGAAAAAAGATTATATATATATATATATATATATATATATTACATAACAAGTATACAACTGATTCATAATGGACTATAATAGGAGCACAATAACTCAACAAATAAATTCTTATATTAGAAAAGATAGTTCTAAATAAATATTTCATTACACAAGTATTTTAAAATTCTAACATTACATAAAAATGTTTAATAACTGAAGTTAAACATGAACAATAAAATGATACAAACAAAAAATAAAATATACAAATAAAAAGTATTCATTGTCGGTGTCCTCATTGTCCTCCTCCTCCTTTACCACCGGCTCTTTTCCCTTACGTTTACCTTGACATATCTTCTCTATTTTTGCTTCTATGATAGCCATTTGAGCTTCCATTTGTACAGTCATTCGAGCCTCTATGTCCTCAGCCATTGAGATAATACACCTTCTAATCAGCTCTTTGATTGAATAAGTATTAGGTCCAAAGAAAAATAGCGTGCATTATAAGCCAATTCTTGCAAACCTAGGCCATTTATTCTTCTCTTTTTATTATCTCCAATAGTTTCTCTCCAAATGTCGAACTCTAACTGCTTAGACTGTCTGCTTAAACTTCTTGCATTTGTAGAACTTTGACTCTACATCTCCTTAAAGCTTATGCACTCATTCTACAAAAATTATGATATTATTTAAACAAAATATATTTTCAATAAAATTGTAATTGAAAAATAAAATTTTACTTATGTAACCTCTTTGTGATTTGGCATTAACCCACCATTATCCACCTAGTACTGATGTGTTCTATTATGTAATTCTTTAGCTGTGGGCATCATTCCAAGTACATATTTCTATAAAAATACTAATAAAATTAGTAAATATTGCTTATAAATTTAATTACGACAAGTAGTTAATGACTTACCAGTATTTTTTTATACCTAATGTGAGGAACTAAGCCTCCACTAAGTTGAGAGTTGCCTATGACCTTATAATCAAATGATCGATTTTATTCAGTTTGCTCTTTATTATGAACATAATCTGGAGAGGCTTATGCTCTACACAGCTTAGCCCACACTTCCTCCTCAATTAATAGAGGTCTCTATCTAGACTTATATATGTCCATGAACATATCAAGTAAACGAGCAACACCTCTTGACTCAAAATACTTTCTGATGTTCTAATTGTGTTCCAGTAGTCACCAAAATTCTTTCTATTATATAAAATCACATTAATGAGAATTAGTAGAACTTGAACACAATCAATTGCATTGTATAAATGTAAAGAGCTAAGATAATGCCTTAAATTGCTCAAATCACATGTCACACACTTCTATTAGTATTTTCTTTCATGATGCATATGGAGCATCAAATTTACTCTATATTACCTCTTATTTTATGTATTCCTTGTCTTGATAGATCGAAACTGCAAAAGAAACTTAAGTTCAACACTAGCAAAATCTAAAAACTAAAGTAATGTATACAGACTTATGCGTCTCTTTTAGGTTCAATAAAAGTGCCACATAGGTTTCTCAACTCCACCGTGCTCAGGTATCGATAGATCGACCTGATGTCATATGATTAACCCATTTATAGTCTTAATGTATTTGTTGTGACATCATCTCTAATTTGGTGTTAGCAGAGTAATATAATAATTGCTTTAATCAAAGTGGATAATATCACATCATTTGAATGAAAGCTCTAAGGCAAAGATAGTTGTAATCATCTTTATCACTACGTACTTTTATTTTTTGATTAGTCTAGTAATTATCTTACTTAATTGAATCTAGCTGACATAATGTAAAGTCTCATTTATTAACAATCATTATTTTAGTCTACTTTCTAACTATAATGAATAAGAGTTAGATTATTAAACCTAAATGGCGTTTAGTATACAAAAAAGGAGTTGATTATTTTTGGAATCTACAAGCAAGGCAGTTCGCACATGTTAGTCACTTTCATAAGTTTAAAACTTTTTTTAGTAATTATTACTATTATAATGTTGTTAATAATGTTTACTTTTATTTTAATAGTGAAGCAACGTGCCATTTGATGAAGATTGATAAGGATGCTCGTTTAAACACGTGGACGTTCTTATTTTCATTTCTTCAATTGTTTGTTAGAAGTGTTTGGGTGTTGTATTTAAACTTTTGCTAGTAGTTGTATCATTTTCTTTCTTGTCTTTATAGTATCAAACATCATGTGCTAAGTATTTGTGAGCATTGTCTTAATGAATGCTAAAAACTCTATAATTGGCCTTAATGTATTTGTGCAAGTTTTTTTTGTTATATGTGGCTTGACCTTAATCTATTTGTCCAAATTTTATTGTTATAAGTGGTTTGTATATTAGATATAGACTGATTTGATTTGTTAAAGTTTCATTATTAAGCTACATATATGGTTCATAAATATTAGACATGGATGCACTTATTTTTGCCAATTTAAATGTTTCGGTGGTAAACAAAACAGAAATAAAAAATTTAAAAAAAATCTACACTTCCTGTTGCGGTTTTAATCATCATTTTCCTGTATCATTGTGCTGGTTTAAACCAATGCAAGATGGAAGAATAGGTGGTTAAAACTACTGATAGAACTGTCGTAAATTTTTCATGCTAGTCACTAGATCACTGCGGAAAGCCTTTCTAGCAGATAGTATGCACAACGATTTTGTGGCGGTACAAATAAAATTATGTAAGTGGTTACTGCTGCTGTAGACGAAAATAACTACCGCTAAAGCCCACTTTTGTTATATATTTGATAGTGACTTTGATCGAAGTTAATATTTAAAACAGAAACTCCGCTCTCAATCATTGGACTTTGGAACCCTACGTTGTGAAGCAGCAGCTTAATTACAGTGAATATTTTAAATTTAATTCAACTTAAAATATATAATATTTTTTTAATTGTAAGCTTTTTATTCTATTTTAAAAAGAGTGAATTTTGTAACATACATTTAGGGTTTTTGTCTGTTTATACAGTTCAACTTTCACTAGTTCAGGGTTGAGACTGAATACATATATTACCCATAAGTTATATGACTAGCAGCTCGAGCTTAGCTGTGTCATCAGACATGTATAATGATTTGTTTTGCATTCTGTGTTCATTCTCTAATAGTTGCTTCGGTATAGATGTCTTTAATAAGTGTTTTATAAGACAAAAGCATGCACACTTACATTTGTTTTTTTTGTATATTTACAGAGTCAAACTGTGTTCTCTTGGTACAAAAAAGCTATTTTATTATCAATTATTTGTCAGAATATTTATTCTTTTAGCTTTTAGAATGATAATAATGACTGTTATTCTTCATCTTTACAATCGAAACTATATATTATTAGTATATTGTATTATACACCTATTTTATTACAGGTTTAGCACATTTATAGTTTATGTTGATAAAAATGGAATAATGTCATTTTTGTTTTTTTTTCTCAATATAATAAGTTATAGTGAATGAAATTTATATGCATGTCCAACTTTTATTTGGAATAAATTATTGACTTTATTTTTCAAAAGGTATCACGAAGATTTTTGACATCATTATCTTATTATATTAAGTAGTTTCCTCTGTTTGTATTATTAGAACATGACATAGTCTTAAGTTTTATTTATTATATTTTAAATAATTTTTTTGTGAGATTAAGATTATATTTTGATAAGATAAATCCCATTGATAATTTATGTTTTATTATTTCTTATAATGAAGTTAGGTCTTGTTGCTCATAAAAAATAAGATATTAATTTAGTAGGACCTATTATCAGTCCTATACAAGTTCTTATGAGAAAATTCAATATTGGATCATCATCAAGCTTAATAGTAGTTGATGAGACTATAAGAAATCTAATAATTCCAATCGATGATAATTAATGTGATAATTTTTATGCAAAAAAAGTATGGAGAAAAATATCATTAGTGCAGAATAAATTTACTATGATTAAACTTAATGATGAGATTGAGAAAAATATAATGTAATTATTATAAGTAAAAACTTATAAAGGATAAAGATGATGCAATCACATAATATAAATAATATAAATAACATTTACTTCATTATTAGAGGAGAATTATAAAGTCTGAAGGGCAGCTTAATATTTCGATTCAATGACAAATCCTAACAAATAAGATTGATTACCAATTTGAGATATGAACTTTCTAGAATAAGGAAGTTTATTTCTCACATTATATTGATACATGAGTTAGCACATGCATTTGTAGATTATGCGGGATTTAATATTTTCATGAATGTTGTAGAAAGAGGGCATAATTTTGTTGATGTGTCCTCACCTCTTAGAGCAATAAATATATATATATATATATATGATATCTATATAAGTGCTTAAAGGTTTTAGGTATGGAGAATAAAGTTGCAATAATAATATTAGATAATGCGGCAGATAATTCCTCAATGATGAGCATGTTGAAAGCTTATTTGGAGTAATCGACTAGTGTGGGCTCCGAAAATTTGCAATCGACCTCTCGATTAAGAGAGTATGATTTATGCGTCTATGAAATTTTCAGAAGGCAGATGGAATAGTAGATAAGACACTACCCAGAGATTTCATCCTCATTTTGTGAAAACTTTAGATCTGGTTCCAGTTTTATATAAAGCAAGACCTATAGTTAATTACCCATCTCGAGAGAGAACTTTGATTAAGGCTATTGTTAAGTCTAAGAAGATATAATACAAAGATGTGAGTAATTTAGATTTATGAAATTCATTATATTTAACTTAAAGTGGATGGTTGGGGGAACGATAATACGCCTGATCTAGATCCCATGATTTCATTATCCTGGCAGTCCCTACTACTTAACAAAGGAGAATGACCCAACTCGACGTATGATCTTTGAAAGAAGTGGCCATCCAATAAATCCTCAATCTGTGTTTGTTGTAGGAGACAAACTTAAGTACCTTTAACAAAGGACTTTTTCCCAATCAAGTATACCCTATGGTTCACAAGCGAGCCATTGGAGAGCATACGCTATCAATGCGATATATGAAATCATTTACACAACCACCATCGATGACTCAGTGAATCGCATCATGGAAGCCGCCACACGCTTAGAGACACGCCATCCATCGACATGAGATTATTTGAGAGTAAACATACTTGTGTACTTGATTTGACTTTGGCTCCTTTGTGAGCTAGAATTTTTCTTAATTTATCACCTTCAACAAACTATTATGGAAGGTGGATTGAATGAAGTTTGCCTTAAGTTTTTTTTTAATATTGAATTTCACTTAGATATTTATAGCTCAATGATATTTCAAATTCTGTATTTAGATTAAGATTCAATCTAAGTTAATTTGCTTTGAAATTATGATCATATTTTGATTGAAATATCCCCTATGATTAAAATTTTCATTTAACACAGCCATCATCGAGGTGGCTTATTGTTTAGGTACTTCAGATCCTGTCGACTCTATTAATTTAGTAATAAAGGATCGGATCTGCTATTATATGATAGAATTAACTTCTCATATATTTTATTAGATTGAAGATATTATAATAATATCATTTAATTTTTAAATTTTGTTAACCCTAATCGGCCCTAAACCGGAATCAACCGGCAAAGATCTTCAAATAAGTTTAAGCATTCAAAGATACGTGGGCCCATGAGTATTTGATTTAGCATTAATTTAAATTTATTACTTGTTTTAACTGAATTTCATTACAAGTATACATTTTTAGATAAAATTTTGACAAGATTACCGTGTCGTCCTCATAAGGCTACAGGGGTCGATTCGCCCACCATGCCAAAAAAGTAATGTATGGTGTATAAATATCACCGAATGCATCCCACCTGTCAAGAAAGACATGAGTCTCAAGACTATGAAGTATTTTTCTACCACGCCAAGAAAAGCGTGTATAGGTACTTATATACTTGCAATGTCAAGTTAAAATATTAATTTTAGCTTTATTGTCGAATTTTTATCAAGTAATTTATGTCTCATGTCGCATAAAGTTTAATAAGATTTTGGCAAAGATCTCAAGATCTGTCCTCATGTAGGGCTTCTTCTGCGCCGCCCACCATGCCAAGATAGACATGTATGGGTGGTATAAACTACGACATCAACGCTGCCCCACCATACCAAGAAAGCGTACGATGGACTCTACTATCGGAGATTTCGCCACGCAAAGAAAGCTGCACGAAGTTCTTATACACATGCAATGTTAGTTTTAATAATAAATTTATATTGTAACATATTTTATTATCAAGTCGCGGTCCCCTCGTCATGAAATTTGATAAAGATTTTGCAACATTTCAAAGATCATCCCACATCATTCCATATAGAGACTACGGATCTTTGCCCCGCCCACCACGCCAAGAAAAGCAGATAAACTACGGCTAAATACTCCATCCCATTTCATGCCAAGAAGATTGGCTGTCTCTACGCACTGCTGAAATAGATTTCTTGTCAAAGAAAGGCTACAGACGAAGCACTTATACACACGCAGCAAAGATAAGTTTCCGCTGCCAAAGGCGATGAGGTGATAAATCACGATCTAAGCCTTCTACAAAGAGCGTGTATAGGTTATTGCACAAAACAAATCATGTAATTTTCCCATCGCGTTGAAGCGCTAAGAGTTTTCCTATCCGCTACAAGAGCGCATGGGTTCCTTTCGTCTAAATGCACAATTGAGATTTTAGGAGCAAGTTTGATCTTTTACTCTTATTAAGCTTGAGATTCAGCTCTCCTTCATCGCCTTTAGCTTGATATCAAAAATTTTCTTTTGATTGTATTCAACAAGAGAAGCCGATCCTTCTTTTGTGAAATGTTCAGAAAAAAAACTTTCAGCACTGCGTTTTGCAATTGGGAAAAATTCAAGCATATTATCCTCCATCTTTCCCTTCTTAAAGAGTGCAATAAGATCATCTATATTACTGTCCTTCAGATACTCCTTAAAGAAGTCAGTAATGAATGAAAGAACTAGCCCCTCCTAATATGATCAATTTAAGTGCTTTCCGGAAGCCTGGAACCTTCCGTCGCCATTAAAAAATAAACTGCCTGCCACTTTTCTGGGTTGAGCATCTTGTTTCTCCTGGTAGCTTTTAGTATTGCTTCCAATGAGCGATTTCAATCATAACATCTGAAAATGATTGTTCAAGAAACTCCATCACCTCTTCTAGGCCTTTAATTCGAGGAAGAACATAAAAAAAAACTTGACCACCACGGTCTAGCTTGATTGCAGATAGAACCTTTTCTTTACTATAGGCTAAAAGATGAGTCTTTATAGAAACCCTTTCTGGTGGTGGTGTTGAAATTAAACTATTCCTCATCAACAATGAGAAGGCCAAGATTGTTGTAAACCACCCGATTGCCAAGAAGTGCATGAGTTTCAACAATAATGTCCAAATCCCCATTCTTGATCAATGAAAGATGCTGCTCTTTCTCTGATTTTGTCTGAAACCTACTTAACAGGCCAACATGGATATGAGGATAGCCACCGCTCTGAGATAACATCAAAATGCTATTTGGCAAGAACAATAGTTTGCGCCGAAACCATTGCTTATTTCCTAGCATAAACAACAATAAAGATGGCACGCAATGCGACTTCAGTTTTACCAAAACCAACATCTCCACAAATAAGCCTGTCCATTGGAGTCTCTTTCTGTCAAGTCTTTTTCAACATCAATGAAAGCCTATTTCTGATCTTGGGTGGGATCATATGGAAACTGAGATACAAATTCATCCATGGCTGGAATTGTTTTTGATACAGGAGCCTCTTCTGCTTCAACTTGTTTGGATAGAGTTTCATCAAGTCAACCACCATTTTCTGAATAACAACCTTTCCCTTAACCCTTCTCCTTTCCCACACACTAGTGTCATTCAGTTTGCTCAATGCTCGTGGTTTTCTGGTTTCATTGGGAAGATTATAGCGGTAAAGCATCTGTCATGCCTGCTTAACGAGAAGCTTTGCAATCTCGTTCGCATACTCGATGAAGACATACTCCATGGGCTCAGAGGAACTCTTTCGACACATCATACTTGATTGCCACAAATCTCCCAATGCCCACTTTCTTATGCACAACATAATCTCCTGGCTACAACGTGTAAGGATCCATCTTATAGGCAATCCCACCCTTGTACTGTGCATCTCCCTTGAGCTTCTAAAGCTCCAATCGCTGTAGCTGCTTCACCCTTTTGAGATACTTCTCCACATCGGCAGAATCTAATGCATTATTTCCTTCCCTCAAACCTTGTTTCTTACCGAGCTCTTTTCGTATTCTCCCATTTAAGATGGAGATGTCATCACTGTCGAAAGGTGGGGCTCCCTTCTCCTTCCAAGGTACCGTCGCAGTGGCATGGGACGCCTCCGTGTAAAAGGCTTTCATGAGTGGGAATTTGGTTGGCAGCTTGGAAGTTGCTGGACTGATCGAAGATGTATAGATGTGGAGCCGAAGAGGGAGTTGGGGATTGAAGCCGTGTTTTTTGCTCATTTTTTCTACCACAAGGATGGACGAGAGATTAAAAAAAGTTCAGCTTGCACATGGGAGGAGGCCAGCCATACTGCTGTCATATGCTAATTTTGGAGGCGACTACAAATTTCAAGGCATTGACTGGGCAATTAGGAGATAATTGGACGAATTTATCTTGAAGATGCTAATTTTGACAAAATTTTATCGCGATGATCTTAATCAAATTGAATGTCTAGATAATTTTGATTCTGCAACGCAATCTATTTCAACGGGCCGTTTGGTTGGTGGATTTAGAATTTCGATTTGGCGCATCGCTTACCACTCGATAACCGCATTGCATTCATTCAATTGAGTGATAGTCTCATTTGATAGGTTTCGGGATTTTGACACTAACGACACAATTAATTTTACGAACGAAGATCATTTCGGCATCATCGCAGCTTTTTGACCTTGATATGTATGTCATCGCATCGATGACCCTCCTTGATTGGTTGACCGTCGAATTATGCAAGATGCATATTCTTTCAACATTCTAAACGTGATTTTGATGCTCATCGATCGAATGTCATTACCAATTTTGGTCGCCGAGTTTATTTCAGGATTTGCGTCAGATTCTTGATATTCACGTATACTCGTCCAAATTAAGTGAGAATAGTCTCATTTGATAAGTTTTGATGTTTCAATACTAATGACATTAATATCATTTGGGCATCACATGGCTTATTGACCTGTAGGCGTGGATGTCCCCCATCTTGATCGATTATCATTGAATTATGTAAGATGCCTATTCTGATCAATTTCAATGTTCTGAATGTGATGGAAGAGTCCGTTCATCGATCAGAGATCATTTTGATTAATTTTTGATGCCATCGAGTGCGTTTAAGCTCGATTTGCGCACTGAAGCTTGTCAAATTCACCTTATGAGCTCGACTTGACTTATGACTCATGCATGGAGGTCAACAAATGCCCCCAACAAATATGATTCGTGCATGGAATGAGTCATGTTTGTTGAAAAGCTGGTTGACCTTTTGGGCTAGCCCTAGGTCTTGGATCACTTCAGCTTTCAACTTTGATGTGTTCACTGAATAGCTTCTTCTATCATCTACTCTCTGCTCGATGGGTTTGCTGAAAGTCTCTTTCTTTTGTGTCTTCACAGATTTGGCTTTCCTCCGATCTTAGCTTCATGCTTGACCTAGTTGGATGGAGGAATAAATTTATTTTCTTTGAGATTCAAAATTCCTTTTGTCCTAGCTTAAACTTGACAGACTTTGATGAAGGATTGACCTGATTTGTCTATATTGACTTGTCAGGAAGTGTATGTACGCCTTAAGTCCTATGCTTGCTTTTTTGATGGACTCGTTGAAGGGTGCATACAGATGACCCAGCCTTCCAGCTCATATTAGGTCAATGTTGAGTTATCACTCTAGCACTGTGTGCTTTAACATATTGAATAATCACAAAATTCTTTTAATTTGACCATTGCCTTTGTGTGTGAACTCTGGAATTTCTTCTTTTATCTGTGCTTTGTGCTTTCTACTTTTACGGACTTGATGAGGGAATTGGCTTTGATGCTTTGTTTGATCGATTATTTGAAAAGAGATTATAATATCACCTTGACAATATATAGATTGATTTAAGATAATTGAGAGTTTTCTCAGATTGTCTTGGTCCGTCGATCGAGTGAAAAGATTTCTTGAATTTTGGTTGCTTGTAGTCATTAAGCTAGATTTAGTTTGAGATTGAACAGCTATCATTATCATTATTAGCAAAGGGCTCTTTCATCTACTTTTCTGTTGAGAGGGAGAGCATCGAACTCATTTATTTGAGTCGACCTTGAACTTACTCGAGTCTTTGACTTACTGATGGTTTGATGGTCATTGATTGAGATGAATGGGATTCTTTCTTGCAACTTAACTCGCCACTGTGAGTTCAACCTTTAGAACCCATTCGTGTCCTAGACTTGAAAATATAGAGGTTGATGTTTTCCAACTTAGTTGATTGAAGCTTCTAAAATTATGAGTTCTTCTGATTTGATCTTCGACATTTGATGAATCTTGGAGAGAAACTTTTGACATTTAGGACTGTCTTTTCGTGCATTGAAGTAGATTCTTTTTATTCTTGTAAGACCTGCAAATTTAACAAATAATAGTTATAGATTCAGGGATCTCGGCATAAAGCTCGATGTCAACTGAATACATATACAAGAAGATCTTTTATTTGGGAAGGATTGAACATCGTTGATTTATAAAAATTTAAAAAATGCCACATGTCTAATAGGAGAATTGCAAACTAGTTCCGAAATGCATTACCGAGTTTGAACTTCTTTAATATAAATAAATGGAGCTCGTTTTGATTAATATATATATATATATATTCATAATATATATTTGAAGCACGATGTCAACTTAGTTAAATATATATAAATGCCCCCTGTCTAACAGGGAAGACTAATAATTTGAAAATGCTCATTTCATTTGAGAAAATAAGTGACATTACATATGTATTTGATATAAAAGCCTTACTAGTAAAGATTCATTTAAATATTTATATACTTATCCATAGTCGTGATATTTCTTGAGATATCAACCGCCGTTGATTATGGCATTGGCCATCGACCATTCTTGTCAATAAGTAGAGCTCATCCTTCGTATACACTTCTCTATGACGTAAGGATCTTCTTAACTTCAAATTTATCACCGATATTGTGATGAGAGAGATGACCTTCTCGACCGTAACCAATTCACCACCATTCCGGAATGTCCGAGGATGTCAACTATTGAATGCTTTGGACATCATCGCCGTAAATTTTAAACTTTGTTGAGCTTGGAGTCTAACTCCAAGATCCAACTCTTCCATTCTAGACTAGTGTTCTCATCTTGACTAAGATTGAATTGGACATACTCAAAGTGATAGACTCAACTTAGTAGACAACTTCAACTCCAAATGTTAGAGGAGTGGCTTCAATTGGCATTTTATAAGTTGTTATGTATGCCCAGAGTGCTTCCATCATTTTAGTGTGCTACTCTATTTTATTCTTCGTGAGAAACTTTTTGAGCAGTTTTACCAATGTCTTATTAAAAATCTCTGCTAAACCATTAGCCCTTGGATTGTAGATTGATGAATACCGCCAATCAATTTTGTGCCGATTAGCAAATCGATATATCTTTGCACTCTTGAATGATGGACCATTGTTTGAAATGATTCATCGTGGCACCCTGAATCTATAAACATTATTGTTGATGAAGAAGTCAACAACTTCCGATGACTTCCTTAAGAAACTTCACTTGGAGAAGTAGTCGGTAGAGAATGAATCGATGTCCTGCTAATGATGGAGGATCAATCGATCCAATTATATTAGTGCCCCAAATTTCGAATGACTAGGATGCTATTGTTGGGTGTAGTGGATTCGGAGGTTGATAAATGAGATTCCCATGGACTTGACATTCATGACATTTTCTGGCAAGATCTATGCAGACTTTTACCATTGAAGGCCAATAGTATCCCATCATCTTAATTTTTGTTGCCATTTTTGTTACTGATTGATGCGCCCTGCAAAGTCTTTCATGAATTTCAGACATAACTTTGTTGGCTTCATCCATCCCTAAACATCACAGCCACATTTGCTCAAAGGATCTACGGTACAATGTGTCATTGACATAAGCATATCGTATGATTCTTTTCTAATTATTAGTGACTTATTGCTCGATAATTTACTTTCCTTGAAATAATCGATGAAGGGTTGTCTCCAATCATCCGCTTCCACCATGAAAGCTTAGCATGATTTGTTTGTAGTACTTTTAAGTTTTTCTATCTCTTGTACTTGTCGTTCTTTAGGAGAGTGAGGAGCAATTTGAATTGCTTCCGGCTGAGTTTGATGCCCTACTCTAAGAAATATGGATTTGGTTGTAAAACTTCGACGGTGGACACTTCAATCAATACATCATCGTCATCATTGTTTTGCTATTTCTTTTTTAATGCTATTTCTCCGAGAAACTCGAGCTAGTTTAATGTTTGGAATTTTCATGAGCTCAAGCACTCTATGATAGTACGTCAATTCAAGTTAATCTTATAGAGACCCAACACTTGGTTGATTACAAATTGAGAGTCTCCAAAGATTCTTAAATTTTGGA